>CM041776.1:397285489-398736893 GCA_023374045.1 Limonium bicolor | reverse complement strand
GCATGAGCTTGCTTTATCTCTCTATGTGCACAAGGTACTTTACCATTGGTTATGTGGCCAGTTAATCCAATAATCAGTTTTGTTCATTACTTAGTCCTCTGTTACTCTCGGTGATAACTGTGGACTTAATCTTCTTCTGCAGCTTCATGTTCCTGCACTGGCTGTTTCATACTGCGATCGGATCTACGAGTCTCAGCTCCATCAAACTCCCGCAAAATCTCACAGCATATATCTAATTCTCCTTCAAATCTATCTCAATCCTCGGAGGACAACGAGAGACTTTGAAAGGAGAATAAGCAAGGTGGTATCATCTCCCAACACTGGGATGACCCGAGTTAGCTCGTCATCTTCATTTAAGAGCAAAGGTGGACGTGGCACCCGGAAGATTGCTGAAATTGAGGGTGCTGAGGATTTGCGTCACAACCTCAGCAGTGCTGAGAGTGGGAGAAGTGATGGGGATGCAGATGAACCTGTTGAGAATGAAGGGTCTAACAATATAATGCTTGATGAGGCCCTTAATCTGTTGAGCCAACGGTGGGAAAGAATTAATGGTGCTCAAGCCCTTAAACTCTTACCTAGAGAAACTAAGCTGAAGGTATGGCGCTTTGTAATTTATTGCACTCACACATATCAACCATGCGATATTGTTATCATCTATGACGTGAATCAGCCATAATTACTTCCCATATATCATAATAAATGTTGAAGCATCACTGTTGGTATTATCGTGTTGAAATATCTACTCGTAGGATCTGCTTCCATTCCTTGGACCTCTTCTGAGAAAATCCAGCGAGGCGTATCGTAATTTTGCTGTTATCAAGAGACTCAGGCAGAGTGAGAGTCTTCAGGTGTGCTACGTATCTTCTGTACAATTGATTGTTGGGTCTTTTTTTCTTTTTCGAAGTTTAGAGAATATTTAAGAGTCCTAGAAAATAAAAGTATGAGAACAATCTCTGTATCAGGTGAAAGATGAGTTATATACCCAGAGGAAAGACGTCGTGAAAGTCACTGGTGATACCATGTGTTCCCTTTGCAACAAAAAGATAGGGGCCAGTGTCTTTGCTGTGTATCCGAATGGAAACACACTTGTACACTTTGCTTGCTTTAGAGACTCGCAAAGCATGAGAGCTGTGAGAGGCTCACAACCCAGGAAGAGACATTGATTACTTAAAACAGTGTGCGGAAAGAGCGTAAGCTTTTTGTTCTCTGTACAGGTGACTTTGTTGGGTTCGCTGAGTGTGTATTTCTTTGTAGATGAGGAGTTGCTCAATGCTAAATCCCAAAACGGGTGTGAATTGTATGGTTTGGGCATGGCAATCACTTAAACACGAGTAACTTTCTTTTTGAAGAAAAAAATGTTTGCCCTTGAAGTACTAGCTTGTGTAGTAATTATAGCGGTTTGTTTTGGCGTTGTGGTCTTGAGGGTTTAGTTGTTGATTCTTTTCATTACGCTTTTGTTATTTGCATTTGAGGGATACTGTTGTAAATTATGTGTATCTGCTCTGCTTGAGCTCAAGGATTATAAGCGTTGTTTCACCAATAAATTCTATCGTTCACACAACTTAATTCCGCTTAGTTGTCATCCTCATCATGCAAATTTGTGACTATAAGACTGTATTTTGTGCTTCCGGTAAATGGTTAACTTGACCGTATGAGGTTGCAAGTCATTTCTTCGAAGTGACGCTCGACTTGCACACGTGAGTAAATTTTGTCTTGTTTTCCCCTTTGGCTTATTTGCATATATATGACCAGAAATACTGATAAAGTTATTCCAAATTTCCAAGTGAGTTTTCGATTCTCTTGCACTTTTGTTAAATTGTACCAACTTAACAACCAAAAGTGAAAGCAGGATTGCAGTAAAAAAGAACGTCTTTCTCGGTCGCTGTCTATTTCGCTTTTCACCAGCTTTCTTTCTTGCAGGTCAAAGACGCTGCCGTTTTGGAGCAAACCTATACACAGTCACGCCCACCCTCTTACCTGGAGGTGGTGGGTCCTCCCGGTGCAAAACCTTGACATCAAACACCTTCTTCGCCCTAGTGAAGAACGCAGATTCCTTCTTCCACCTCTTCAAATGCGCCATCAGAAACGTCCTCTCTCCGCCCCCGCCCAACAAGAAGTACCTCAGAGTCTTCAATAACGGCTCGTACAGGTGGTCGTGGTACACTACATCGGACCCCACAATAAGGTCGTAATCCGTACCGACCCTCGCCATCTGATCCTCATCTCCCCAGCTCATCTCTGCCACTTCGACTGTCCCGCCGTTCGCTGCCACCAAACCAGCATTGACAGCAGCGTTAAACCTCAGATTCGGCACCACATGGCTCAGATCCGTTAATGTGACTTTCGCCCCGAGTATCGCGGCCGCTGATATCCCCACTAGTCCAGTGCCGGAGCCCAGCTCGAGAATTCGGATACGGCGGCCGGTGCAGGAACCGGTGAAGACGGATGATAGGGGGCTTACACCGTGTTCTTGACGGTGGATGTCGAGGAGAGAGACGAAGATGGTGGCGGCAGGCCAGAGCTGGAACGATAGGCCTTGGGAGGGGAGCTGCCGGATGGCAATGGTTGAACCGATGGACGGGATTTGGTGGCGGTGCACTTCGTCGATGTTGTCAGCGGTGGCGGACATGTGGGAGGTAGGAGAGTCAATCGAAGATGGTGGAGTGGCGGGTTCTTCCGGGGGAGAGAGAGGGAGGATGATGGCGAGGGAGCTAAGGACAAAGTCGTCGTCCTGCGTAGCATTTGCGTGGGGAGAGATGGCTGCCGCTGATGCCATGATGATATACTCTTCGGTCGATGTTTACTGTCTTCGCGTTCGGGTGATATTCGCTTTTCTATTTTGGGGGGACTCTAGGGCTTCTTCACGTTGTTTTATCGGGATGGTGGTGGGGTCGGCTTCCTTTCCTTTTGCGTATAAAATTATGTTCTAAGAAGTACTACTATAATAGATGTGTGAAAGTCTTGAAGATGGATGGCGAGCAGGGAGGAGGTCAGGGTAGTGGTGTGAAAGTGGAGCAACTTGCAGCGGAGGATAGCTAGTGGACCGACTACTGACTAACGTACAAATCTTTTCCAAAAGACAAAAATCATAAAAGGACAAGTGGGTCCAATATCAATACTATATTTAAAGGGATGTTAGATTTCTATTCATTAGTTACATATTTTTGTAGCACAAACAATAAATACATTTGGCCAAACTATTAGAGATACTAAAAAATAATGAAAAAATGGATGTAATAAAGACTAAAAATGCAAGCTACTATGTTGATCCATGTAGTTATGAACCTAAAGCAAGTCTCTTATGCTTGACACAAAGTCTATATAATACGGGGAATTCATTACCTACCTTCCTAAAGTCTAAAGGATATGGAGAGAATTCTCATATTATCAATAATTTTAAAACTCTTCCCGATGATGACTTTTACTTCATGCCCTTTGTTTGTGGTCCATAAGGGTAAGAAAATAAATTTGGTGGAATGGTCACTTGAAGTCTAAGGATTAAATGTTTCAATTCAGCTCCTACGCTTTTGAAACCATTTTTTGGGAAATTTCATAAAATACCATTATATTTTCGGCTAATTCATGAAATGCCACTAAAAAAGGGAAAATTACATCACCCACCCATGACGTTTGGCGAAATTACACAGCCCACCCACGAGGTTTCAAAAATTACTTTGCCCACTCATGTGGTTTCCACAATTTTACATCCAGCAACTTTTCTAATATTTGATCAACTTAAAAGATGGTTAAATGATATCCAAATTTGATGAAACTTTATATGGACGATATTAAAGTGTTATATTTTGGTAAAACGTGAAATCCAATATTTTTTAAGCTCATATATGATTCGTGGGACCCGATGAGCGTATCTCATGTTTCATTGGGTCCCACAGGTCATATATGACCTTAAAAAACTTTGGATTTGACATTGAACAAAAATATAACACCTTAGCATCGTCCATGTAAAGTTTTATCAAATTTGGATATCATTTAACCATCTTTTAAGTTGATCAAATATTAGAAAAGTTGCTGGATGTAAAATTGTGGAAACCACATGGGTGGGCAAAGTAATTTTTGAAACCTCGTGGGTGGGCTGTGTAATTTCGCCAAACGTCATGGGTGGGCGATGTAATTTTCCCAAAAAAAAAGAAAGTCACAAAATGTCACTATATTTTTGTAAAAGTGCATGAAATGTCATTATAGTCATTGACTAGATGGAAAAAAGACAAAAATACCCCTACTAGTTAACAAAGTACTTTTAAAGTTCACAATATGCCCCTAAGTGTTTAAAAATTCATAAAAATATCAAAATAAAATAAAAAATTTATAAATTTATAAAAATTAAAAAATTCAAAAAATTCAAAATTAAAAAATTATAAAAATTGAAAAATATGAAAAAAACATAAAATTTAAAAAATTCATTTTTAAAATTTTTTTTAGTACCATAAAAAGATTATTGTACTTAAAACAAAGGGAAATTTCATGAAATGCCACTATATTTTCGGCTAATTCATGAAATGCCACTAAAAATAAAGAAAGTCACAAAATGCCACTATATTTTTGTAAAAGTCCATGAAATGTCACTATAGTCATTAACCAGATGGAAAAAAGACAAAAATACCCCTACTAATTAACAAAGTACTTTTAAAGTTCACAATATGCCCGTAAGTGTTTAAAAATTCACAAAAATATCAAAATAAAATAAAAATTTTAAAAATTTATAAATTTATAAAAAAATTATTAAAAATTTAAAATTTAAAAAAAGGGAAAATTACATTGCTCACCCATGACGTTTGGTGAAATTACATAGCCCACCCACGAGGTTTCAAAAATTATTTTGCCCACCCATGTGGTTTCCACAATTTTACATCCAGCAACTTTTCTAATATTTGATCAACTTAAAAGATGGTTAAATGATATCCAAATTTGATGAAACTTTACATGGACGATATTAAAGTGTTGTATTTTGGTAAAACGTGAAATCCAACGTTTTTTAAGCTCATATATGATCCGTGGGACCCGATGAACGTGTCTCATGTTTCATTGGGCCCCACAGGTCATATATGACTTTAAAAAACTTTGGATTTGGCATTAAACAAAAATATAACACCTTAGCATCGTCCATGTAAAGTTTCATCAAATTTGGATATCATTTAACCATCTTTTAAGTTGATCAAATATTAGAAAAGTTGCTGGATGTAAAATTGTGGAAACCACATGGGTGGGCAAAGTAATTTTTGAAACCTCGTGGGTGGGCTATGTAATTTCGCCAAATGTCATGGGTGGGCGATGTAATTTTCCCTTAAAAAATTATAAAAATTGAAATGTCACTATATTTTTGGCTAATTCATGAAATGCCACTAAAAAAAGAAAGTCACAAAATGCCACTATGTTTTCGTAAAAGTCCATGAAATGCCACTATAGTCATTAACCAGATGAAAAAAAGATAAAAATACCCTTATTAGTTAACAAAGTACTTTTAAAGTTCACAATATGCCCCTAAGTGTTAAAGATTCACAAAACATTCAAAATACATTAAAAATATAAAATAATTATAAAAATGGAAAAAAGTAAAAAAATGAAAAAAGTGCAAATATCATAAAATATTAAAACAAAGAAATGTTTCATTTTTTGAAATTTATTCAGTATCGTAAAAAGAATATTGTGTTCTAAACAAATAATTTAAATAAAATTTTCTACCAATTTATACTAATTAAGTACCATAATTTATACCAAATAAATACCATAATTTGTACTAACATTTTTTATTTATTATTTTCTATCAATTTAAATTATTTCTTCAAAATAAATTAGGAAAATGTCATGAAATGCCACTATATTTTCGGCTAATTCATGAAATGCCACTAAAAAAAGTCACAAAATTCCACTACATTTTTGTAAAAGCCCATGAAATACCACTATAGTCATTGACCAGTTGGAAAAAAGATAAAGATACCCCTACAAATTTTTATAATTTTTATAAATTATTTTATATTTTTAATGTATTTTGAATGTTTTGTGAATTTATAACACTTAGGGGCATATTGTGAACTTTAAAAGTACTTTGTTAACTAATAAGGATATTTTTTTCTTTTTTTCATCTGGCCAATGACTATAATGACATTTCATGGACTTTTATGAAAATATAGTGGTGTTTTGTGACTCTTTTTTTTAGTGGCATTTCATGAATTAGCCAAAAATATAGTGGTATTTCATGAAATTTTCCTTTTTGTATTTTTCTATTTTAAAAACCTGCAACAGTAAGAGAGGAAGTTACTACGATTGTTGTTCAAATACTTGGTTTGTTTCTAACTATGAATGACCGCTAAACCTTACTACGGTTATATAACTTGTGCTTCATTTTCTTTGCTTGAGGACAAGGATAAGATAAGTGGGCATGGAGACCATGGAGCTTGCTCCACCTTGTAATATGGCTTCATGCCACATGTCAAAAGGAGGAGGAGAGAGAAATAATAATTTTTTCCAAAATGTTATAACTTACAAAATAAAAGCGCAAAAATAAAAAAAAGTATACTATTGTTCATCATTTTTCGTGCTCTTCGAAACAAGACGCATCATGGGTATGTTTTGGTCAACTTAAAATTTTATGTTTTTAGAATGAGTATATATTAGGTAGTTTTTAAGTGAATCTTACTCATTAGTAAAATGAATCTTCTTTAATAATAAAATGAATCAAATTCATTAGCAAAATGAATCTTACCATAAACACCCCAAAAACCACCATAGGATAGCTAAAAACGTCGAAGGCATTTTTAGGGTTTGTAGTACAGGGACCCTAAACCACAAACCCTAAAAAACTATCGAGTCAGTGACGACAATATAAAGCGTTGAACTAATGCCAAAAAGATTACCCTACCCCCCCCCCCCCAAACACCCAAAAAACCACCCTAGGACTAGGATAGCTAAAAACGTCGAAGGCATTTTTAGGGTTTGTAGTACAGGGTTTAGGGTCACTACAAACCCTAAAAAACTGTCGAGTCACTGACGACAATATAAAGCGAGAACTAATGCAAAAAAGATTACCCTACCCCCCCCCCCCCCCAAACACCCAAAAAACCACCCTAGGATAGCTAAAAACGTCGAAGCCATTTTTAGGGTTTGTAGTACAGGGTAAACCCTAAACCACAAACCCTAAAAAACTGTCGAGTCAGTGACGACAATATAAAGCGTAGAACTAACGCCAAAAAGATTACCCTACCCCCCAAACACCCAAAAAACCACCCTAGAATAGCTAAAAACGTCGAAGACATTTTTATGGTTTGTAGTACAGGGTTTAGGGTCTACAAACCCTAAAAAACTGTCGAGTCAGTGACAACAATATAAAGCGTAGAACTAACGCCAAAAAGATTACCCTACCCCCCAAACACCCAAAAAACCACCCTAGAATAGCTAAAAACGTCGAAGGCATTTTTATGGTTTGTAGTACAGGGTTTAGGGTCATCCACGAACCCTAAAAAACTGTCGAGTCAATGACGACAATATAAAGCGTAGAACTAATGCCAAAAAGATTACCCTACCCCTAAACACCCTAAAAACCACCATAGGAATGCTAAAAACGTTGAAGACATTTTTATGGCATTTTAATGACCTTTGATTCACTTTTTAACAACCTTTGGTTCACCTTTTAACAACCTTTGATTCACTTTTCCTAAACTTAAGATTCACAATAAATCTTAAAACATATTTTGTACATATAAAAAATAAAAAAATTAAATTTATCAAAACATATTCATGTTTGGTCTTATTTTAAAGAGCTCGAATTATGATGAACAATGATATAAAATTTATGTTATTTGGACTTATATATAATAAGATACAACATGTTAACAATTTTGTAAAATGATAAAGTAAAAAAAACGGTCGCCACCTTAGAAGGTGGCGTAAGCGCCATGTTCGAACTTGCCAAGATAAGTAAGGGCATTTTGACAAGTGAGAAATATGACCATTATTCTTGGTTATGTTAGGTGTTTATAGTTTTGTTTCTTGCTTACATCCCCATTTTTATGAGCTTATATAGGAAGTTGAGTTTCAATTGTGAATTTATTATTTTGTTGTTGTTTTAAAAATAAAAGCTTAAAAGGAGCACTTATGAGGTGATTTTAGGATGTATATTAAACATCTTGAGGAGTTGAGAAGGGTATGCCAAGGCCTGAACTACGTGCTGAAATGGCTTACGAAATAGAAATAAACTAAGAATTTTGTTCTGGTTTAGTACGATCAAGTGTCTAATAACGCAAGATCAAACAAGCCCCGTCCTTGATGCAATTGGATTTGTCCAATCATATACCCTTCCATGTAAGGCGGACAAGTGCACGAGACGGACCTGCACAAATTTGGTATATGGCTCATTTGTCATTACTTTAACTTGGTTTTGTGTATAAATCAAAGGTGTCTTGTTTTGGTGTTATCCTTAAGGTGAAGGTGTCTTGTTCTGGTGTTCTTCTACTTTTTTCCTGTTTGGTACCTTTCCCCTAGGGTTATGGGGGCTGATGGTTGGTTGGTTTCAGATGAATGTACAAATGAGTAAGTTTTAGCGATGTATTTCATATGTTTTATCAACATTTTTTATGCTTGTTTCTTCACTCTAGCTATTTTCCATCTAATTTTGTGTTTTATTGGTGTTTTTACTCATTTATTGCCTAAACAGGAGGAATACAAAGCGAGAAGCAAAGTAGACGAAGAGAGCAACGCGTGGACGTAAACGGATTCAAAATCAGAACTAAAACGAAGAAGATAGAGCGTTTTGGAAACCGACTAGGGATTTTGTCCTAAAATCCCAAAAACATCATTGTTGAACCTTGAACTTGTGTTTATGCTTTATTTTATTCTTTGTACTTAATGAAGATGATTCTTGGGTATTTGTGACTCGTAAACTTATTACTCATGATTTGAGGATTTGTTTAGGGTTTTACCCAACTTGTTATCTATGTGTTGGAATTGGTTGGTTTGCTCTGAATCTGTCGATATTAGACCTTAAGATAGATTCCAAGTTTTTAGTTAGTCTAGCACTAATGTGGGATTCTATCAACATGTGATTCTGAGATAGAAATCTAAACTGTGGGGACTAAATCAATATACTTAAATTTTGATGATTTTGAGATTGGATTACACTGCAACTAAGGTGAACTTGAGCTTAGTGTCTTCGATTGACTCAAGGCTTAGCTTATAGAGAAGTCTCAACTAAATCGTTTAGGATTAGTAGGCCTAGATTAGGTTGATAATTTATTAAATGATCCTGTTGTTTAGCTATGAGTTCAAGAGTCGACAATTAGTGGTAAAGGGAGGATGGGTGTAAATATCCATCCCGAGCTACATCTATCCTAGTTTAGTTTTATTGATTTTCATTCATTTCAAGTGTCAAACAAAAAATCCAATAAAAAAACCCTCAATTTACAATTATGCACTTTTGTTTATATTTTTGCACAATTACTAAGCTTATAATTAGTTAGATAGTTGTGAAGTCCCTATGGATACAACCTTGTCAGACTACAACGACTGGGTTCACTGCCCGTTAGTTAGCAAGATAGTTTCATTACTATTTTGCACAACAGTTTCACGGGTTTCCCGATCTTCCGTCTGACACAAGCAAGCTCTTTCTCTTCAGCGTATCTTCTTCTTCTAGGATCTTCTGGTCTCTATTCCTTTTACCTTTTTTCTTTATCTATAATCATTATTTGCATGTGTCTACTTAGTTGCCCCTTATTTATTCTATCTTTCTTTGCATGCAACCCTCTTTCTTTTTCAAATATGTGTCCTTTGCACATCTCGATTACCCTTCTCCACGTTTGCCATGTTTCTTCCATCTCGCATAAGTTTGCTCTTCACTCAAATCTCATCATCTTCTTTCACCTAAAAAATAAAGGGTCTTGTACAAATGGCTTCAAAAGATAAGGGAGTTGATGACCTAGTATCCCGTTGCTCAGTGCTCTCACTTACTCTAGAGGAGGGTACCTTGCTGGAAATGGAAGATATTGTCGAACTTGAGCCCTCTCTTCCTTTTGAGTGTTGTTTGTAAGGGAAGCTATTTCATGCAAAAATGGTGGATTCTTAGACTGTTGAGCATACTCTTGGCTTAGTTTGGCAGATGGAGAGTGCATTGAAGGTTCGAGCTTTAGGGACGGGGTTAAATCTATTTCAGTTCCGAGATAAGGATAACATGCAAGTCATTAAGGAGCATGGTTTGTGGTCTTTTAATAATTGTGCTTGCCTCGGTGCACATTATCGCCATAAAGCTCCTCAAGAACACTTGTTTTAGTGGGTTCTGTTTTGGATTCATGTCCATGATGTGCCCTTCCTTTCTTTCATCAGAAGTTTGCGCGGCACATTAGTGATCAAGTTGGGCGTTTTTTTATTTTTGGGTCGATGATGGCAGACACTCTAAGGATTATCTTTGTATCAAAATGCGGGTGGATATTTTAAATTGTTGATAAGCTATGTCTCTAGCTGGATTAGCGGGTATGTAATATGTGTTTGACCTATGAACATCTCCTGCACTTTGCTTTCATTGTGGCATGTTGTTGCATGGGTCTCGTAACTGTCTAGAAAGGATGCAAGTGGGTGATAATGGTCCCCTATAGTTTGTAGTTGCGTGCGGGAAAAGACAGATGGAGGGAGGATAAAAGTTGAGATTTCTTGGGCAGAACCAAAGGTTTTGAAAGGTAAAGAGTTGTTTTTGGGTGGTGATCTGTAGTTGCATGCGCCTCCCATTCTAGTGCACGATGTTGCAGATTTTCCTAGTGTGGCAAGGGAAGGTGATACTATTAAGAAAGACATGGGTAGGGTGCTGGTGATGTGGATGAGGATGGAAACCCGGTCCTTCTCTAGTGGGTTGGCTCAGGCGAACCCTAGTGAATGGGAAGAAACGTAGAATTAGTTTTGTGGAGGATTCAGGTACGTTTGAGGAGTTGTTGGAGATGCAGGCTTTGGATGAGAATAGTAAGAAAGGAAAGGCGGATGTTGGTATGTTAGATGTGGTAGATGATTTATCTTCCTCAACTCAAGGGGCGGCCTCGGGAGAGACCTGGGGTCGCCTACAGCAATGAGTTGCCTGATGTTGAACTGTCGGGGTTTGGATGACCCCCACGCAGTTTGATGGTTCCTAGACCTTGTCCAGGAATAGTCACTAGGCTTAGTTTTTTTTTATCTAAGACTAAGTCTACAAGTAACAAGATGGAGCGCATCTAGGGGGAGGTTATAGGGGTTTCATGGGTTACTAGTGGATTGTATAGGGAGACGGGGGGTGTTGCAATGTTTTGAAGGGAAGATTTGATGGTTCGTTTGTTATCCTACACTGCTATACATATTTATTGTATTGTATAAAATGTTGGAGGTGTGCCAATACGGTGGATTGGGAGTATGGTTGGTCGCACCATGTAGATAAATGGAGAACTTGGAGTTTTATTTAGGAACTAAGGCAGTTTTTGGGATGGCCCATGGCTGATCTATGAGGATTTCAATGAGACTGGCTGATCTATGAGGATTTCAATGAGACTTTGTTTTCTCATAAGCATCGAGGTAGGGTGGAAAGGAATCAAAGGTTGATACGGGATTTAAAAAGATGTTTACAAACATGCGGCCTATTTGATCTTGGTTGTATTGGGGATAAGTTTACATATTCGAATAGGCGATGGGGAAGTACTAACATGCGTAGTTAGTTGGATCGATGCCTTGGTACTCAGAGGTGGTTGACGCGCACCCCTTTCGCTTTGAAAATTGTTGGGCTTCAGATGAGGGCTGCAGGTGTATAGTTCAGGAGTTTAGGCTGATGTGGGTCAGAGGCCTTTACGATATATGGATAATGTTTTCAGGTGTAGGCTTGCCTTGAAGAAATGAGGGCGTAAAAAGTTAAGGAAGGAAATAGCGCATTCCTGAAATTAAAGGCTAAAATGGAGCGACATAGGAGCGATTTACGTATGGAGAATTTTCTTCTTGATTGGCGTGAAGAAATGTTGGGCATTGTACCTTTTGCAAGCAAGGGATGAAATTCGATGGCTACAATGATTTAGGTTGTCTTGGGTTCGAATGGGGGATAAAAATTTTACCTTCTTCTTCTTCAGGAGAGTGAGGGAGCGCAAAAGACGAAACCATATCTATTTTCTTCATGTTGGGATGGTCTCTCTGTGTCTTCATGGGATAATTTAGAGAATGTTGCTCGAACTTTTTCTCTGGCCTTTTCACCTCTACAAGACCTGCCTTAACCCTCACCTGCTCGCTTGTTTTGAGAATCGGGTAACTCCCAAAATGAACCTCATCATTGGCCAACCCTACCAACGGGATGAAGTACTGGTGGCGCTAAAGGAAATGAACCCTAACAAGGCGTCAGGGCCTGATGGGATGAACAGTACATTCTTGACTCCCATTTAGGATATTTTGGGTTCTAATTATGCTGACATTGTCTTAGATGTTTTTAATACCAATTCAATGCCTTGTGGACTTAATCACACTCATCTTGTTTTAAACCCAAAAAAAAGAGGGTGCATGTATGATGAAGGATTTCATATCCATCTCTTTGTGTAACACATTATATCGTGTGGTCTTAAAAGTCCTTGCTAATAGTGTGAACTGTTTTATGAATGACATAATCTTTGTTGACTGAGTTGTTTTTATTCTGGGATGTTTGATAACTAATATTGTCACTGTTTCTCATGAGGTTTTACATTCTATGCGTAAATCTCAGGTAAGGATTAGAGGAATTTTTGCTTAAAAAGTAGACATGGTTAAGGCCTTCGATAGGGTTGAGTTTTCCTTCTTGATGTGCTTAGATACATGGGTTTTCATGAAAACTGGGGTCGTTTGGTTGAAAAGTGCCTTACAACTGTGTCAAATGGGTTCCCTCGGCATATTTTTTTATCCTCTGCACCCTATGTAACACCCCTACCGCTAATACCGTCATTACTGTACAAATACTTACCTTCGTAGCGGATATTACATACACACCGGCGGGAGTACAATGCCGTTAGTCACCCACGTGACTAACAAGGCTTACTACACCACTACTTGCTATCGGTCTGATGACATGAACATACCGAGTACACTACACAACACATTTCTTCCCATTACATTCTGAAATCATAATTCAAATACAACTCCAATACAATACTATACCGAGTCTACTACAATCCTTAATTTACCGATACTGTTTGGACCTCCGAATTCACAATACATTACAAATACAAATCCTATAATTCAACTACCCATGCTTACATAGCAGCCTCGTCCTACACTCACGAACGGCGGTCAGCTTCAAATACCTGTAAAATAAAAACGGTGCCCCTAGGGGCTCAGTAAAATTGTTGCATATGAAATTCGCATATACCGCGTGCTAACCGCGGTACGCCGACTATTTTGGGTCGGATATACATGGAGTTCATTTTACATGCATACATACATATTAATACTACGATAATACATTCAACAATACCTACATACATATACAAGGTTCAATACTTACTAAGGAAGACAAGCTGTCCGTCAACCATTCATTTAATTATTCGTTCGCAAAGTTTCCACCAAGCTTAATCTTACTTACTCGTTGTTTTACTCACGTTGCGCTCACTACCTTACTCATTATTACTCATGCTCTACTCAGTACTCACTACTACTATTACTTACTCTTACTCAGTACTCGTCACTTGCTCTCGCATACTCAATACTCATACTCTTCTCCTTACTCGTACTTACTCATTGCTCGGTACTCATTACATACTCGTACTTACTCATTACTTTATGCCTCTGGGCGGAGTCATACACAAGACTCGCCACCGGTCCTACAAATACAAGGGCTATACACTTAGCTCCTCAAATATACAAATGTCCATTTTTACCGGACTATTCAAATTCCCAACACTCCTCTCTCGGAGTATCTTACAATCTCATGGATTAGCCTAGAAGTATCTCTCTCGATAACCTCCACTAGCTTAGGGAATTACCACCGTCTAGTATTCTTAGATTTAAGGATTTCCCCAACGTATCGAATACTCTCATGTTCGGGACATTACTTACATCAGTCGGGTCCTCTCATAGTGGGTCGACTAATTGCTAAGGGATTTGGAGATCCCTCATCATTCTTTACTACTCTCATGGTTCATGACGTGCACCAACATTAATTCCTCTAATAGGGGTTATTTATATACTTCCACTACTTATTGTTTGTGGATTGTTCATTTCGGTTCTCCTACCGTTATCGGGAGGTTACTACTCCCGTACACTCTCTCACATTCTAGTGAGTTAATTGGTTTGCGTTATCGTTTGTTGATTCGTTAGTTTAGTGCGTTTCTACGTTTCCGTTAGTTCACAACACGACTCTTACTACGAGTCACTAAACAACAAGATTCATCTATGAGTCGGTCTACGCACTAAGTGAAGCCACACAATCAATCAAGAAGGGTTAGCTCATACAACATACAACAAGACATACAATGAAAGGCAATAAACTGTTTTCATGCTTTAGTCTTGATTAGCCGGCATACCGCACACAAATCAATGTAACTCGGTTAGCATACGGGGTATGAGAAAATCATACCTTTCACCGGGGTTAGCTTTACCGTGTGTTCCCTTGTTCCTTGGTTCACACTTGCTCCACTGATAATGTTTCCAACATTGTTATTAATACTATGTTCATACTATACACAAATAATTACTACTCCCGTACTTACCCCATTATCCCGATATACTTAGTTTCACTCATGTCAAACTATGTCCTTACTTCCCATTCATTTCCTACACTTGTTTACACTTCTTAGGACCTTTAAATATCACCAAACAAGGGCTTAACAACTTCTAAAACCATTACCAATCATTCCCCCATCATTAGGACAGCTTAAAACACATTCTGGCAAGTTTTTACATTGGTCCGGGTTTGTGTCCGGGGTTACAAACCCGGACCAATCACAGATTTCACTTTCTGTTGCATTTTTCATGTGGTCCGGGTTTGTGTACCGGGATACAAACCCGGACCAACCCCTGTTTCGTCTTTCTGGTGCGTTTTTGCTATGGTCCGGGTTTATGTACCGGTTTGCAAACCCGGACCACCCCTAGAACTATCAAAATTTACAGTTTTTCACCAGTTTTCAACCCCTAATTCACCTCTAATCCTTCCCTAATCATTCCATATGTTTCCTACATGTTTAAACACCTCAAAACATGCTCTAAACCTCTTTAAACCATTGGTCAAATCTCTACTCAAATCCTTGCTCACATTCACAAATTTTTTCATTCCCACTGTTACACGTTGCACACTAGTGCTACAAATTTTTACCTCTTGGCACTTGCATTATTGTTCTAACTCCATTTGGCCATACCAATTTATTCGTAGACAAGTGCATTATCTACACCCAAGTCCAAACTTCATTCTCAAGTTTATAAACACTAACTCTTTTCTTATTTTTTTCCAATGCTCTTCAATACCCATTTGCTACAGACTTTCACATACTTCATTCTCATCCTCTAATCACCATTCCTTGGTTACCAATCAGCTCAAATCCACCCTATAAACACCTAGTTAAGCCTAGGTCATCCCTTACACACTATACACCTAAAACTCCTTCGGTTTCTACCGAAATTTTGCCATAACTCCGTTGCTTCTCTAGCATTGTCCAAAACTCATCTCACCACCAAATTTTCATCCACATCCATCCTAATCTAGCCACACCCACAAGGGGTCCTATCAGCATACATAATTCCACAAAATTTCCTCAAATGACAATATCAACATATATACTCCATTTACTTGGCTCTAAGGCCTTTAACTCAAACAACAATCCACAACTTCCTTCAACCTCATACAAATACATTGCTTTAACTTATTTTGGGTTCATTATTCAATTTCACCCATCCCAAATCCTAAAGCATTCAAAATAGCATTAGGGTAACTTAATTACCTTATTTCTCCATTCTTTGTTTCCAAGCTTCTCATCTCCTCTTCTTGATCACAACCGGTCAAATGGGAATGGAGTTGTCAAACTCCATCCCAACACCCAAGAAACACAAAATTGCACTTAGTTAATAATCCTAACCCTTGGAAATACACTAATCCAATTAAGGGCTTGAAACACCATAGTTAGGGTTTACCTTTTGGAGCTTTTTAAGAAGGGCTTTCACCCTTGAATCAAGAAGGGACTTACTCCACCATTGGAGGGTTGAAACAAGGCTCCAAAACAAGAAGAAAGCAAGGCATGAGAATGGCAAAAATCGGCCAACACTACAAGGTGGGGAAAATATGAGTTTTCTTAGAAACTTTTTACCTTAATGGAAAGAGAAGACTCCAAGCTACAAGGTGGTGCCATTTTCTCTTCAAATGAGCAAAAACCATGGAGATGAACTTTCACCAATGGGGATTTTGAAAAGATAGAAATGAAGCTCTTGAGGAGAGGAGCAAGAATATGTAATTTGTTTTTGATTTGGAGTTGTGATGTGGCTTGGGCAAGCTTGGAAAGAAGAGAAGCCATGGATGGGGCTTCAAAATCGCTTCAGTACAGAGAGGGAAGAAGAGAGGAATCGGAAGAAGGAAGGAGGGGGAGTCTCACGCTGGAAAGGAAAGAATGAAGAGAGAGAGAAAGGTAAAGTGTTTTTACCTTACTTTTTGCTTTTTACTTTATTTCTTTCTCTTTTTACTTCTAGCTAGTTTAAGTGTGTGAGAGATCTAGTTACTCCCTTAAAACCCGGACCACTAATATACATGAGCTGGGAGCGTTTTTCGTCTTTTACAGAAAACGCCCGTTAATTTACCCGGTTTAGCACTATTCACTAATCGGGCCCGTTTTCCGGAATTTTCTCGTTTCCTCATTTTTAATGGTTATCAAGCTTCCGTTAATGTTTAATAATAGTTATTTAATGAACTATAATTTTTACGGGTTCGTTTGACCACTCAAGGTCATGTTTTTGGGTTTTCTCGAAAAACGTGCGTTAAAGCTTTATTAGCGTTTTAACGCATTATTTGGATCCGTTTTCTTCGGGAATCATTCCCGTATACTAATTAAGCATGAATAATCCTTAGGAATCCTTACAATACTCTAACCGAGGTCTCGTACCTCCTATGGTTATATAATGCTTATTTTAGCGTTTTTCGCTTTTTAAGCGTTTTCACATTTCTTTTGGATTTATTTTCCTTACCAAAATTACTTAGGCACTATTAGGCCCTTAAATACCATATTAAAATAATTTAATCACCATATTTAAGTTTGGGGTATTTCAATCTACCCCCCTTAAAGAACTTTGCCCTCAAAGTTGGTGAATCTAATATTGTTACTCGTATACGTATTCCATGCTAAGGCTATGACCTCTACATATAACTTTGTCAAACTCCAAATGTCTGACATGATGCATACTACACATCCAAACAGCATGTCACTGCATGCATAGCAATCAAAAATATCCGTTACAAGCTCTCCATGGGGTCCGTTCACAGATAAATGAGGTATCATCCTCTCTCATTTCAAGCGATCCCTCATGTACCGGTCACGTTTGAACACTTACGCTTTCTGGTTCACGGCCGTCATGACTAACGGCACTTACGATTTCTGGCCACGGTCCTTTGGTTCAGATCAAATTCATTTGCATATATAGAGATCCTCAGGCACTTACTCATACTTACTTACTCATACTTACTCGGGACTACGCTGCCCCAGTGCCCTTGGAAAAATACAAAACACACACTGTCACTGCACCCAACCGGCCACTTAGGACCGCCGCACGAATGGTGTAGTGGTTTCAAAACTAATCAACACTTCCACTGACTCAAAACTAGCTTCACCCCCATGGTTTCAACCGGATACCCGTGCCTAGTCATGGAAGATCCACTAGCGCCCGTGGGAGCGGTTTCAAAACCGATCCTCATTCTCAAGTTTGAAGAAAACATTGTATCAAATTACTTTTAGGAATTCATTTTGAAAACATGCATACATCTCTCAAATTCCAATTTATGATAATTTCACCTATTACTAGTGTTATTTCTGTGACCACTTAAGGGAAGCTTCCAGAGTCCTTCAACCCCAATGTGATCAGCATTGGTGTTGAATGATCCTTCCACCCCAATTTGTGTTCGGTTTCCCTTGATCGCTAGCAAATCAAGTTCCACTTCCCACCTCAATACAAACAGACAGATCATCAAACATTATTTCATTTTCTATCTTTTTAATCTTGCTAGTCATAATCACACACATACATTTTCCAATTTATAGAATCCACTTACTTACTTACTAATCATCTCATCAATTATTACTACATCATCTCCAACTACTATACTTAAGAAATTCATAGGTATAATATCCAAAAAAAAATTCCATCCTCCAAATTATACTCGTCAAATACGTTGGTTTCATACCAATTTATACTCCTCAAGTCTCCCATACGTACTCATTCCTCATATTATTACCAATCGGGGTCCTCATTCCCCTGGAGTTTCTCTACTCCTTTTTTATTCTTATTTCTCAAATTACCACAATTACACGATGAGTGAATACAAATGTTTATGTAACATAAGTATCAATCATCAAAACAATTCTTTTGCGCTATGCGCATTGTAGTTTATGCACCTATCACGTAAAACGTACATTTCGCGGTTTTCGCTCTACCCCCCTTAAAAGGGATTACGCCCACGTAATCTACCATGTGTCAACATTAGACATTGGTCGAAGGCATTCAGCCATCATGGAGTGGTTCAGCTTCCATGCGGTCTATTATACAATGTTCTTTGATCAATGGGTCTTAACCGTATTACCGGTTAGTCCCAGCATCAAGAATTTTCATCGGAGTTTCTTTAACTCTTAACCGGGTTCAGTTCTAGCCTAAATGGCTTTTAGGCATTGATGATTAACCTTTTATTCACTAGGTGTCTTTCACTTAGAATTCTGGGCCCACTAGCTTCTGCTGCGTGACCCTGATAACTTGGGTTATTCGCCCTTCTTGTTATCCTTAACGTGTTACACATCACCTTTTTATCCCTCTTATTGTAGGAATAAGGTTTATTGACCAAGTGTGGTGTTCTTTTACCGTGCTCGAACTCAATGAGTTTTAGATTTATAACCAACTCTCTGGCGATCTATATACATACTGTTTGTACTCCCATGATTATTCATTGGGTTCCTCCGACTTATTGTCGGTTGAGGTTGAGCCACTACTTAGTTGTAGTGCTTCCTCTGTTGTCAGTAGCTTCTGACTTATGCCCATTATCTGATTTTGTACAAGTGTTCTTTATTTGTATGACCTTGCATTTTCTATGCATCGGTCCTAGTGATTTTCTCAAGTCTCCTTTCACTTTTTATTCCCATGGAATTCACATCTTGTGATTATTAGTGTGTTTCACACTCTTTGTGCTTCCTTGGCCTTAGGCCGCACGGTTTGTTTCTAAGCTTTTGCTTAACTGGCTTATGCCATATACATTGGTGAAAGGGAAAATTTTCCACGATTTACATTTCCATATTCCTAGCTATCCCACTAGATCATTAACTGCACAAGTGCAATACCAAAACACTCAGTCCTATAGAGTGCAGAGGCGTAAACTCTTGGCAGTAACTCTCTTATGAGATCACAATAGGAATGATCGTTACTCCTTCAGGTGGTGCTTCATCATTTGGTGCAGACTCCTGGCTTGTTGCCCGGTCTGTCTACCATCTTGTATTAACAACTCCATAGCATTGGGTGATTATTCGCATACGTTGGTCGCCTGCTGCGCACCATGTTCTTACGGATTCCACAGTATTGGTTTACCTGGCATCCGCTGTTGCTCGCTTCAGCTCATGCATTTCCACTATTTATATCATGGTTCGATGTTTATACGTCTGAGCTCCTCGAGCGTCATTTACTTATACTTTACATTCCCACATAGCGTGTTCCTCCTGAACCGATTACTCCCTGGGTTGTCAATAATTGCTGTTGATGCTTATTTTACATTGCTTGACAGTATTTGTAGGCTCAAGCTTCACCACGTTAGTAGTTCCACTAGTAGAAAAAAGGCCTATTTCGGCAACCGCCGAAATGAGCACCGCCGAAATAGGTGTGAGCACCTATTTCGGCGGTTGTAATTAAAACCGCCGAAATAGGGGGCGTCAAAATCAAATTCTGACGACGTCTATCTCGGCGGTTCTTAGCTCACAACCGCCGAGATAGACTCATAGTCGGTCTCAACATCGGTCAATTCCATAAGGCACCATGAGTCTATCTCGGCGGTTGTGAGCTAAGATTCGCCGAGATAGGCCTAATTTTGTATCTATTTCGGCGGTTCTAAGCTAAGAACCGCCGAAATAGCCCCCCTTTTTTTGTTTATATATATATTCACCGCATTTAGTTCAATGAGACCTGTAATAAAGCTTCATCCATACAGGGAGCTCCAACACACATTTAAAAAGTTATAAAAGCTCCCAATTAATATCAACGACGCGCCACAATTTGAGAGTTAACAAACCAATGCAATTACACTTAATTACACACTTTCATTGCAAATAAAAAACCACATTACAATTCAAATCTACCATTACACCATCCACAAGTGTACAAAATTACAATTACATACTCGAAAAAGTTCACAAAACATCTTCATGATCATCAACAATTCATTAAACTTGTGCAGACGAACTCCGACCATTCCTCAAGCATCTCAACAATTTGAGTATCATCATACTAACCACCTTGGAGCACTTCTTCGTAAGCCTTGAAAAAAAATGAACATTAATCTAAAACGTACAAGTCTAACAACATGTAAAGAGCATAACTGAAACTTTCAAAGAATGTTACATTGTCTAACGAGTGTTCTGGTAAAAGGTTCGACACTCCTACTATGTCACTCATGAATCTCATGACATAGTATCCACATTCTGAACCCCCAGGCTGCACCGGACACTATACAAACACACATATTGACAGTTATAAACAAGTTTAAACATTATCACACAAATTTATCAATTAATAGAGTACCTTGACAGTGTTCCAAGTGATGTTACTCTTCATTGTTTTATTATGGAGAGATAATGCAGCTCTCATGGAACTATATACATCAGCAAGATATATATATAATTTTAAGCATCAGTAGCAAGTTATGAAACAGTTAATGTTAAGTAATAATAATTGTTGTTTACGATAACAAACTAATTACCTCAGTATTGTGGTGGTGATCTTCGGTCTCTTGACACCCTTACCAAGTGAGTCAAATTGCAAGACTCATGGGTACTTCAACACCAGCACAAGCAATGACCAATGTCGACTGTCCACAAATTACACAATGTGTTGAAATCATTAAACAACTAACACAAACTATATGTTTTAGATAATACTAAGAGAAATAGTCAAATATCATACCCTGAATGATATGACAGCATAATAAATGACTTGTTAGAACATTCAAATATGGCATTCGTCATATATTGCATAAGGCCTTCCATATCACTTGTCATCTGGACTTCACTGCACATAGCAGGACACAGGAATCCGAATATGTGATCTTCATAGACACCGATCGCCTTATTATGCACCCACCTATGAGGCAATATCATTAGTCATTAACTTTTTATTCAAACATCTAATTCATCACTGATCAATGAATTCAAAATATAAAAGGTAGAAGTCACTCACATGGCGGCTGACTTGATAATCGACACATTCAACCAATCCCTCCTGAAACACTCCTCGAAGTTGGACATATACATCCCAAATCGATGTATATCTTCTCCTTGAACTTGATAGTGAAATATCCGCTCGTGATCTTCCACAGTGAGGGGATCACAATGAGGTGGTAGCAGCAACAACGATGAGTGCAAAATCTGCATATTAGTCGACAAGTCGGCCAATATTCTTTTCTCCACCAAATTAGGTCTAAGCACGAAATTTGCGGATGCCTTTGATTGCACAGGCGCAGCAATTCTTTTTCCTTTTCCCTTATCAGTCTTTGGTCGGCTCATATCCTATGATATTAACTAATTAAGTATATGGATGCAAGGTGGTACATCAATAGTTTTATAACAACGGTTAAGAGTAAATACCTGCCCAAGGAGTTTGACCAATCGTGCTGGCCACTGCACTGTCACAGTTTGTGCGGAACGCAAGGTACGTCTTTGTGGGATCGGCACCGGTAAACAGACGTCACCATGCTCTGCAACAAATTCGTCCAGAAGCACTCGTGCATGGTAATGTCGGAGTGGTTCACCGTGCACAATATCACTTGGAACTGAAGGGAAAAGTTTTCCCCATGCCACCATGACCTCTTCTACTCCAATTTGTAAAAACAGATGGCACTCAGTGGGTGCCTGAGTGTTATGTGGAACTTGTTTAGATAAAAAATTGTGAATTCCTCTATGATGCTATTAGTGATCAAGTGAAAAATCTTAATCGTCATGTACTCAATTGAAATGTTAGTCTAACCTTTAGAGATGCATAGGGAACGGCTCAGCCGACTGGACACTACTTCCCACTACCGGTGAACTCTGATGATGAATGGGTGACTCAACTGGTGGTCGAGAAACCTCTTGGCTGCTATGCTTCTGTGTCTCAAGCCTTGACATAGCCTGAGCGATCCTCTCGTCGACGCTCTGATTAATCCTCTGCTCCATCTCAGCCATCTCTCTCAGGTGCTCCTCGTAGCTAATCATCCTTCCATGTGCACTTCTGGACCCGGGTACGCCAAATTCCTGGCGGATACCAACGTGCCCACCAAACCCAATGGCACGACCTGGATGATCCTTCTTACCAAGAGCGCGTGTAAGAGGATCATCATTCCTCTGTGAGGTCCAGGTGCCCTGGGTGAGCTGAGAGCTTAATTCACCCTAATACAACACACAAATACAGTTATTAGTTTAACATAAGTTCATATACAAACGAAATGAACAGTTCGACTAAAAATGAAATGATATCACTTACCATTTGAGCAATAACTGCTCTCGTGGCATCATCGTATTGAGGATTTTCGGGAGTAGAGTTCTTCGGAATGTGGCTTAACTCCCACACTTTCATTCTTATGCCACTGGTATCCAATGAGCCATCCGTGGGCAGATATCCCTTTTGCTCCCATTCTGGTACCCTTTGAGCAATACTTTTCCATCTAAGTGGTGAGGGTACAGATTCTTCTTAGCATTTGCTTGTTGTTTTGCACGGAGAGCCTGCATAAATTAATATGATCATGTTTAGTGAAATTGAACACAAAAGACATAAGAAATTAAGAGTAATTTATGTATGTATGACAATAAAGTGCACCTGGAACTCCGGTGTGTGACGTGACTCAACAAATTGTACCCATTGCTCTTCGGTGATTCCCTCGTAAACCTCCCATGGTGGTCTCTCACCGCCGAAACCATGATCTGGATCATCTGGATCTTCTGGATCAGGCATCTTGTAGATGAACTTGTCAGTCAACTTATTCTTGTGGTCCCGGAACTGTTTCGACATCGATGATAGCACATCCTTTTTAAGTGCGGGATCCACGGAGAAACGAGACTACATACATGATCATTCAGTTAGTAAAGTAAATATAAATATTCTATCATTTCATAATAGATCATAGTAATAATGTAGAGATTTACCTGGAGACGCTCAAACATAGTATCCTTCAACGATTGAGGCACTTGCTTCCATGTGGTTTATGTTGCAAATGACTTCACCAAATGGCTACCGTAAGCGGTGAAGTCATTCTTCCAATTTCCATGGTTGGTTGAACTGATTGAATCACCGGTTTTGTAGGAGGGCCCTTGTTAGCCTTCAGCCCACGTGTGCACCTCTCTTCTTTTGCTTCTTGCCTCTGGTGGGACAACTGACCTCTTCGGTCTGCTGTGAAGGGCCAGCCTCAGTCTCGTGTACTGCTACTGGTCCTTCTTCTTCTTTCCTCCTCTTGTGACCCGCTTACTTGGTCTACCTGCTGTGGCTCAGGTTCTCCAGTCAAGAGAAGCTGTCCAATGGGGTCATCCATAGGGTGATCATCCACTGCAAAAAAAAAATAAAGCATTTTCATCAGATATCATATATAAATCATAAATACTATGGCATAACAATAACAGTTAAGATGACATTACAGTCTACATTCTACTAACAACATTACCTGACACGTACAAAACATAAATCATTTCATATTTCTACCCAAACACCCTCATCATGGTCTGATCGTGCGTAGAGCAAATCGTTTTCGGTATCATCAATCGAATCCGGTAATCCAGTAGGAAACAAGGATGTTTCCTCTACATTTCATTCATCGTTATCCTCATTTCATTTTCGATTACAACCGGCCTTCTTCCTGGAAGAACAACAGACCATCTGCAGTCTTTCGGATCCTCAACATACCACACTTGTTCGCAATCCTTTCCCAGAACAAATTGATCATCCGTATAACCGACACGTGAAAGATCAACCAAGGTAAGCCCTCCATCATTTTGGTACCTGCGTCGGTTGTCCACCCACTTGCACCGGAACAACAGAAAGGAATCAATGTCATAGTCTAGTTCCCAGATGTCCTCGATGACACCATAATACCAACTAGAGTTACTAACTGGTTGAGATCGGTTACCGCTATGGTACTCAGTGGCAGCAGCTTCAATTTTTACCCCCACTGTTCTGGTTTATCGATTTGGCATCTTGGCGTGCAGTGTAGTATGTATACCCACTAATATCATACCCCTCAAATGATGTAATATTAGTTTCAGGTCCGATTGCCAAACATCTGATCTCTTCGCTTACAGCTTCTGGATCTGATGATGCTAATGTCAACACATGATCTTTGAACCATTGGATAAAAACTCGGTTTTGTTCCTTTGTCAGCCAAATGTGGTCTTTCAAAGGATTTTGATGCCTTAACTCAACCATATGGGTTTCCAAATAAGGTTCAACAACCTCAAGATGTTGTAAGACAAACAAATGTGCTTGATGAATAAGTAGACGCGAAACTTGCACGATCTTTCTACCAATACACCTTTACCCTTAAACCTGCCATAGTGTCGTGGTTTTGGGATACCAATAGACTCTGCCTCACTCAAATAATCGGTCACAAATTCCGTGACTTCCTCAGTCACTGTTGCTTCAACAATGCTCCCCTCTGGTCGATACCTATTCTTCATTCTACTTTTCAGAATACCCATGTACCGTTCAAAAGGGTACATGTACCGTAAGTATACCGGACCACAGAACTGTATCTCTCGAACGATGTGCACAATTAGATGCACCATTATATCAAAGAAAGATGGTGGGAAATACATCTCAAGTTGACATAATGTGACAACAATTTCACGTTGTAGATCATCTAGAGAGGTTACGTCAATTGCCTTGGAGCAAACAGTTGAAAAAGAAACATAACCGAGTTAAAGCATTTCTGACATCAGATGGCAATATCCCTCGAATTGCGACCGGAAGAAGATGTAACATCAGTACATGATAATCGTGAGATTTCATGCCTAAAAGTTTTAAATCCTTCATCGATACAATGTTCTTCCAGTTTGAAGAGTACCCAGACGGTACTTTTACCGAGTGCAGACATTTGCAGAAACTAATCTTTTCAGCCTTTGAGAGCGTGTAGCATGCAGGAGGTAGGTAGATTCGTTTCCCATTCTCTTGTGGGTGTAACTCCTTTCGTATACCCATGGTTTGCATGTCCTTTCTGATTTTCAATCCGTCTTTTGTTTTGCCGGGTATATTGAGTAAAGTCCCACTCACTGCCTCACCAACGTTCTTCACAATGTGCATGATGTCTAAGCAGTGTCTCACAGAAGATGACGCCAATAAGGTAGTTCCCAAAAGATAGAACACTTTTTCCAAATGTTTTTCGCCGGTTTTGATGTGTTTCCAAATACATTTGCAATGTCCTTAACCTTTTCGTACACTTCCTCAGAGCTCAGAGGTAGACGGGCCACACGAGTTTCGGCTTGACCATTGAACAACTTTCTCTTCGTTACTCGATAAGGGTGATCTTCGGGGAGAAGACGTCGATGACACATATAAACATTCTTCCCACAATGTTTTAAACGGTCCGAACAAGTGTCTTCCTCGCATATGGGACATGCAAATGTTCCTTTAACCGTGTAACCGGACAAGTTCCCATACGCAGGGAAGTCATTGACGGTACAGAACAACAAAGCCTTGAGCGTGAAATTCTCTCTTGCATAAGCATCATATACCACGGTCCCCTCATTCCACAATAGCTTCAGATCGTCGATCAGAGGGGCAAGGTACACATCAATGCTATTACCTGGCTGCTTGGGACCAGATATCAGGAGAGATAACATGATGTACTTTCGTTTCATACACAACCATGAGGGCAAATTGTAGATCACTAGCAGAACAGGCCATGTACTGTGTTGACTACTCAATGTGCCGTACGGGTTCATTCCATCAGTACATAACCCAAGCCTCAGATTCCTATCTTCATGTCCGAAATGTTCTTTGTACCGTCTATTGATGTTTCTCCACTGAGGCCCATCTGCTGGATGTCTTAGTTTCTCATCACTCTTTCTACCCTCCGCATGCCATCGTAAGTTCTTTGCATCTTTCGGATTCGCAAACAACCGTTTGAATCTGGGTATAATCGGCAAATACCAAACAGTTTTGCTGGAGGGCTTTTTTTCTGAACGGAGGAGTACTCACCACCATCTTTATGCTTATACCGGGACAACGAACATTTCGGGCAATTGTCCAGATGTTCGTATTCACCCCTGTACAACACACAGTTGTTTGGACACGCGTGAATTTTTTTGTACTCTACTCCCATTGGACACACCCATTTCTTTGCCTCATACGTGGTGGTAGGGAGACCGTTCTCATCCGGTAGCATATCATGAATCAGCTCGAGGAATGCCGTGAAACCTTTGTCACTCAATCCATATCTTCCCTTCAGGTTGAACAAATTCAATATAGCTGTCAATTTCGTGTACTTAGTGCAAGTAGGATACAACGCCGTTTGGATGCGTCCAACAACCTTTGATACTCATCCGGCCGGTCGACAAAATTATCCTCAACGTTATCAAGCATCTCGTCATTTGTCATCATGATAAGTCGACTCACTGTCAACATTGACTCCGGAAGCGCTTGGGAGTTCTGACTCGTTAGTAGTATCGAATGTCTGCTCGGTTCTTGAGTTACACCGATCGTGACTGTAGGAAGATGAAGCATTATCTTCAACAGTTCTCCATGAAAAATCCATTTTTATAATGTGGCATGAAACCACGGGTCTTCACATGGAATTGTACGATTGATGCTTGAATAATGTCTAACCACACCACAATCAACACAAGGACATGGAATTTTCTCCGCCTTTGTCCTGTCCTTGTGTTGCACTGCAGCTTTGCAAAACTCTTTCAGCATTTTGTCAAAATGTTCCCTCTCTATCACCATACATCCAGTCACGCTCCATACTATATGTGCAACAGATCACAGGTGTGAGTTAGAGCCTTTGTGAATATGAGTATGGTCTGTATTAAGTTGCACATGTTTATTTCTTAATGGAGCATGACTGGGATGATTGTCAATTAGTCTAGCCTAACTCTAAGGTTGCAAACACAAAATAAACTAGCATTTTAAATTTAACAAATTGTTGCACTTTTAAAACAGAAACCGGTGTTTAAAACAATATTACGAATACTTTTTCTACAAAAAATTCGGCATGACCTTTGCATAATTGTACACATCCCGTGCTTATTATTCAGCACTCACCAAAGTCATCACAACCACAAACATTCCAACAATGGCAGCAACCAACAATTAAAATAAATCAATTCTTTACTAGCTAACTGAAAACCAATTGCAAATTCAGATCATCAAACAACATTTTCAATTCTCCACTGTATAAGTTCAAACCGGTTTAGAGATTAAAAAGAATCGAGAGTTAAATACGTACTTGTTTTTTAAGGATTTATGGACAGGGGAGACTGGTGCCTGAGAGGTAGGCTTCTGTGCGAGAGATGCAGCAATACCACTTCTGATATGTCTCTGCAAGGGAGCAACAAAAAATAAATTACAAAAGAAATGCATCAACAAATATGGAATGAAGCTAAATTATGTACTAGCACTTATATTTAAATACATAATTGCATTTATTAAACAAAAAATAAGGTTTAGTTACTTACTTGTGCACAGAGGAGGAAAGTGCAACAGTAATGGAAGAAGGCGGGAAACAAGAGAGGTGATTCACGGACTTGAATGTAGTGAGACCTGATAAAAAAATTAGATATTGTTAGACATATACACATACATCAAACAATATTAATTACGAAGAGATTTTGTTAAAAAAAATCGGCATGACTTTTGCATAATTTTACCTATCCCATGCTTATTATTAAGCATTCACCAACCATTCATCAACACAAATTTCCATCACAAATCAAACTAATACCAAATTTATCCATCAAACCAAATTTTAATAATTTGTGGAAATCAAATACAAAGTAAAAAAAGAAAAAGATAAGTTAGATTATATTACCGGTTCTTCCAACTCCGCTTTCAATCTACCGTGCAATGACTGAGGAGTTTCTTAACCACTTCTCTGTAGACAGAATAGAAACTCATTATTTTACGTATGATAATTGTTTGTAATTAGGATTGCAAAATTACACATAATGAGCTAAAAAGATGAAAATGTAGGTTGAGTATATTACGGGTTCACAAATGAAATGTATTCAGCCCCGTACGACTTCAATATGGTGAACCCATTTAGTGATTTCCCTCTACAAGGACACAACCATGCTTATTATTAAGCATTCACCAATCATTCAACAACACAAATTTCTATCATAAACCAAACTAATATATACCAAATTTATTCATCAAACCAAATTCCAATAATTTGTGGAAATCAAATACAAAGTACAAAAGAGAAAAATGATAAGTTAGATTATATTACCGGTTCGTAAATGAATTGTTCTCCGCTCCGCTTTCAATCTACCATGAAATGGTTAAGAAGCTTCTTAAGTATTTATCTGTAGAGACACAAATACATATAGACACAAGAGAAACTCAGTAGTTGTGTTTGTTCCTTATATGCAGTTAGGTTGCAAATTTACAGTGAGTGAAGAGAATGAAGAGTTAAGTTAAAAAAAATTACCGGTTCCTAAATGAATTGTTTTCAGCCCCTCTTCTCAATCGGGCGTGCGAGACGCGTGTAGCAGTACCAATCTCTACAGAGGCAACGCAGACGCAAAATAAATATGAATTGAGGGCGCAAAACTATATTGCTTACAATGTTTATAATTAGCTTATAATTATAAGCACAAATAATGCTCAAACATTGTTCCACCCCATATATAAGCATAATAAATCTAGCCCAAATAAGCTAACCTAACTATACTTAAAAGAAGGGCCAAAAACAGCAAAAAAATTCACTCGGACATTTCGTCAAACACCTTGTGTGCATACATAAATTTATTAGTTTAACAACCAAATCTTGCAAAGATTTCACACACACAATAAATCAGCATCCACAATCACAATGTGACAACAATCTATCAATTTTAACAACACATTAACAATTTTTTAAGCAAAACCGAAACTAACAAAGTTGGGGTTTTTTTACCTTTGGTGCGTCTGTTGTTGGGCGGGAGGAGGGCGGCGACGACCACCAACGGCGGCGACGTCTGGCGAAGGCGGGAGAAGGGCGGGCGACAGCGGAGCTGTGGCGGCCTTGTGGTGGTGGTAGCGTCGGGGGTGTAGCAAATTGCCGCGGGAGAAAAGAGAAGAGGGGTTTGGTGAATGAAAGCGTAACTCGTGGGGCTGGGTAGGGGGCTATTTTAAACGACCTATTTCGGCGGTTCTTTGTTAGGAACCGCCGAAATAGACCCTCTGTAATAATAAAAAAAAATAAAAAGACCTATTTCGGCGGTTCCTAAAAAGAACCGCCGAAATAGATGATTAAATAAAAAAGAAAAGAAAAACAGAAACACCTATTTCGGCGGTTTCTTGTAAGGAACCGCCGAAATAGGTCTATTTTATTTTTTTTATTATTACATAGGGCCTATTTCGGCGGTTCATATCTAGGAACCGCCGAAATAGGTGCCTTCTTTTCAGACTACATACATCTCGGAGCCCTATTTCGGCGGTTTTATCTACAACCGTCGAAATAGGGGCGCCGAAATAGGCGTTTTTTGTACTAGTGTTCTGAACGGGATATATTTTCAGACATTTGTTGATGGTATCCCCTTCTTGGGATCCATGTGATCACCGCTCTCGTGGTCTCACATTTATGAGGGGTATCCTTGCTCGTTGGTTATTAACCTTTATTGGTGTCGTCGTTGACCACTTCCCATATGGTTTACAATGGGTTTTGCGACCGTTGGTTGTATATGGTAATAGTTTCATGGCCTACTGGCCATATTTCCTAGAGCTCTGCTCATCATAGGCTGTTCCAAAGTGGTTACTTCTCCGTATACCATAGAATGGCTTGGAGGTGATACTGGGCTCCATGATAAGATCGTCGCATCACGCTTCCGTTTGTTGGAGACCCTTTAAGTATCTGAGTATTGATCGCTACCATTTATTAATTTGGGGTATCCCCTGTCAAGTGGGGTCCCTTCGGTGTTCTGACCGAATGTTCGTTCCAATTGTGGTGTTCTTATCACGACATTTCATTCAACTGTGTTGACTTGATACCCTTTATGGATTGCTCCTGGGTATTACTGATTATACGCTAGCATCTGGCTGACATTTATGGGTATGTCCAGTTTGTTATCCTACCATGCGGTTCTGGATCTGAGTTATCCGTTGAGGGTTATAACGTCTCCCCTTCTTAGGGTAGACCATTGGTGTTTTTCCTCCTGTTATAATGGGTTTGATATTCTCTTCGGTGATGAATGGTATTTTTCGGTACCTTATATGATCACCCTGTGTGTTTGTGGTAGTTATCCTGGGAATTCCATCACGTTCGTTGGACACTGATGTGTTAGTGTTAGGCACTTGCCTTCTAGTGTTTAGACTGGGTATTCCTTCCAGTTATCATGTTTTACCTCAATATCCTTGAGATATATTCAATGTCTTTAATAAATTACCAGTGCTTCTTGCACTTCTTAATTCCTTCATTATTCTCCTGGAGTGAGTTCTTGACTCCTTTAGCTTGTAAGCTCATATGAGTTCCCTTTGCTCGTTCAAAGTGTCTAGTTGTTTGGGTTTGAATTTACTTATGGTCCGTAGAACAGAGTTGACTACCTCCCGTGTTTCGTGCACTACATGTATACATACGTGGGGTACCTTGTTGGCACGTTACCACTTACCTGACTATGTGTCAGGCCCGCAAGCTCGTTCGGAGTGCGGTCGTCCCACATCCCGTATTTGGATACACTCGTAGTGCTCGTCACACGCCTAGGTGAAGTATTCTATTGTCAACTCCTCTTGTATCATTCTATGATACTCACCGTAATTCCGTTAGTTTGGTTTTAAAAATCCGAGGTTTAAAAGAAAGGTTTTAAGTTTTGAAAGAAAAATTTTGGGTTTTGAAATAACAGTTCGGTGTTAAAAGAAATTCTTCATGGCGTTGCCATGTCTGAGGTCTTGACCAAGTCCAGCTCCTCGCTGACTGGTATGTTCTTAATACAATGGTCGGGCCGTTAGGCCTTTCCAAGGTTTCATTATTTAAAATCCTTAGGATTGGTGATCCTATATTTGCTCCATTCGTCATATCGATACTTTAGCAAGTATTTGCGGGTTGTTAAAAGTCTTCCAACCGTCTTGTAGTTGCTGCACTTGCCCTGGGCAAGTGCGCAGGTAGGTTGTTTTTCGGTTAACGTATACCGGTTACGGTATCGTTTCCATCCATATTCGGTGGTCTTATTAGATCTTCCTTTGATCTTTCAATCTTGGTGATCGATCTCCTGAGTCGTTTCTCAGAGTACTTGACATGGTTGTCATCCATCCGGGTGTCTCACACCTTCACTGTGGTTAACGAGACTTGACTTATCCTTAGGAACCATGTTGTAGTCCTACAGGTGTATGTTTTATGAATACTTTCATAGTTATCTGAACCATGTTGTTCAGTTATTATAGCCTCTTGGCGTGTAGGTTTGGTATTATTCCAACCTCGACTAATTCCTTAGTCGGTTTGTATACCGTTATTGGTATTATCGAACATTACAGTCTGTAGACTCTCTTGTCTTGGATTTGTTACTCTATCTTCCTCGCCTCATCGCGCGGTTGTGCTCCTCTTCTTGCTGGCTACTCATGGTTCCCGCGACTGCAGAGCATGTCGCCCCATGGTGTCGTAAATTCCATTATCCTGTGTTTAGGATCTTCGGTCTACGATCATTAAATGTGGTTATTGTTGTTCCAAAGGGAACCGTCTCCGGGTCTTACCCGAGTGTGAGAGGTTTTTCCATCTCTCTGGCGTTCTTCTCCCAACTTAATACCGTGGGTTGCGGAGGGCGGGTATGGTTGTTGTAGGTTTCCGGTTCACGCGGAAGTTCCTATCTAGCGTACCTCACACGCTAACACTCAACCCTTAGCCCTAAGTCTCTAATTCCTAACTTGGTATTTTCCTAAACTCGGTATTTCATCCATCAGAGCGAAGTCTGATACCACTTTTTGTAACACCCCTACCGCTAATACCGTCATTACTGTACAAATACTTACCTTCGCAGCGGATATTACATACACAGCGGCGGGAGTACAATGTCGTTAGTCACCCACGTGACTAACAAGGCTTACTACACCACTACTTGCTATCGGTCTGACGACATGAACATACCGAGTACACTACACAACACATTTCTTCCCATTACATTCTGAAATCATAATTCAAATACAACTCCAATACAATACTATACCGAGTCTACTACAATCCTTAATTTACCGATACAGTTTGGACCTCCGAATTCACAATACATTACAAATACAAATCCTACAATTCAACTACCCATGCTTACATAGCAGCCCCGTCCTACACTCTCGAACGGCGGTCATCTTCAAATACCTGTAAAATAAAAACGGTGCCCCTAGGGGCTCAGTAAAATTGCTGCATATGAAATTCGCATATACCGCGTGCTAACCGCGGTACGCCGACTATTTTGGGTCGGATATACATGGAGTTCGTTTTACATGCATACATACATACTAATACTATGACAATACATTCAACAATACCTACATACATATACAAGGTTCAATACTTACTAAGGAAGACAAGCTGTACGTCAACCATTCATTTAATTATTCGTTCGCAAAGTTTCCACCAAGCTTAATCTTACTTACTCGTTGTTTTACTCACGTTGCGCTCACTACCTTACTCATTATTTACTCATGCTCTACTCAGTACTCACTACTACTATTACTTACTCTTACTCAGTACTCGTCACTTGCTCTCGCATACTCAATACTCATACTCTTCTCCTTACTCGTACTTACTCATTGCTCGGTACTCATTACATACTCGTACTTACTCATTACTCAATACTCATTACTTTATGCCTCTGGGCGGAGTCATACACAAGACTCGCCACCGATCCTACAAATACAAGGGCTATACACTTAGCTCCTCAAATATACAAATGTCCATTTTTACCGGACTATTCAAATTCCCAACACTCCTCTCTCGGAGTATCTTACAATCTCATGGATTAGCCTAGAAGTATCTCTCTCGATAACCTCCACTAGCTTAGGGAATTACCACCGTCTAGTATTCTCAGATTTAAGGGTTTCTCCAACGTATCGAATACTCTCATGTTCGGGACATTACTTACATCAGTCGGGTCCTCTCATAGTGGGTCGACTAATTGCTAAGGGGTTTGGAGATCCCTCATCATTCTTTACTACTCTCATGGTTCATGACTTGCACCAACATTAATTCCTCTAATAGGGGTTATTTATATACTTCCACTACTTATTGTTGTGGATTGTTCATTTCGGTTCTCCTACCGTTATCGGGAGGTTACTACTCCCATACACTCTCTCACATTCTAGTGAGTTCATTGGTTTGCGTTATCGTTTGTTGATTCGTTAGTTTAGTGCGTTTCTATGTTTCTGTTAGTTCACAACATGACTCTTACTACGCGTCACTAAACAACAACACTCATCTATGAGTCGGTCTACGCGCTAAGTGAAGCCACACAATCAATCAAGAAGGGTTAGCTCATACAACATACAACAAGACATACAATGAAAGGCAATAAACCGTTTTCATGCTTTAGTCTTGATTAGCCGGCATATAGCACACAAATCAACGTAACTCGGTTAGCATACGGGGCATGAGAAAATCATACCTTTCACCGGGGTTAGCTTTACCGTGTGTTCCCTTGTTCCTTGGTTCACACTTGCTCCACTGATAATGTTTCCAACATTATTATTAATACTATGTTCATACTATACACAAATAATTACTACTCCCGTACTTACCCCGTTATCCCGGTATATATACTTAGTTTCACTCATGTCAAACTATGTCCTTACTTCCCATTCATTTCCTACACTTGTTTACACTTCTTAGGACCTTTTAATATCACCAAACAAGGCCTTAACAACTTCTAAAACCATTATCAATCATTCCCCCATCATTAGGACAGCTTAAAACACATTCTGGCAAGTTTTTACATTGGTCCGGGTTTGTGTCCGGGGTTACAAACCCGGACCAATCACGGATTTCACTTTCTGTTGCATTTTTCATGTGGTCCGGGTTTGTGTACTGGGATACAAACCTGGACCAACCCCTGTTTCGTCTTTCTTGTGCGTTTTTGCTATGGTCCGGGTTTGTGTACCGGTTTGCAAACCCGGACCACCCCTGGAACTGTCAAAATTTACAGTTTTCAACCCTTAATTCACCTCTAATCCTTCCCTAATCATTCTACATATTTCCTACATGTTTAAACACCTCAAAACATGCTCTAAACCTCTTCAAACCATTGGTCAAATCTCTACTCAAATCCTTGCTCACATTCACAAATTTTTTCATTCCCACGGTTACACGTTGCACACTAGTGCTACAAATTTTTACCTCTTGGCACTTGCATTATTGTTCTAACTCCATTTGGCCATACCAATTTATTCCTAGACAAGTGCATTATCTACACCCAAGTCCAAACTTCATTCTCAAGTTTATAAACACTAACTCTTTTCTTATTTTCTCCAATGCTCTTCAATACCCATTTGCTACAGACTTTCACACACTTTATTCTCATCCTCTAATCACCATTCCTTGGTTACCAATCAGCTCAAATCCACCCTATAAACACCTAGTTAAGCCTAGGTCATCCCTTACACACTATACACCTAAAACTCCTTCGGTTTCTACTGAAATTTTGCCATAACTCCGTTGCTTCTCTAGCATTGTCCAAAACTCATCTCACCACCAAATTTTCATCCACATCCATCCTAATCTAGCCACACCCACAAGGGGTCCTATCATCATACATAATTCCACCAAATTTCCTCAAACAACAATATCAACATATATACTCCATTTACTTGGCTCTAAGGCCTTTAACTCAAACAACAATCCACAACTTCCTCCAACCTCATACAAATACATTGCTTTACTTATTTTGGGTTCATTATTCAATTTCACCCATCCCAAATCCTAAAGCATTCAAAATAGCATTAGGGTAACTTAATTACCTTATTTCTCCATTCTTTGTTTCCAAGCTTCTCATCTCCTCTTCTTGGTCACAACCGGTCAAATGGGAATGGAGTTGTCAAACTCCATCCCAACACCCAAGAAACACAAAATTGCACTTAGTTAATAATCCTAACCCTTGGAAATACACTAATCCAATTAAGGGCTTGAAACACCATAGCTAGGGTTTACCTTTTGGAGCTTTTTAAGAGAGGCTTTCACCCTTGAATCTAGAAGGGACTTACTCCACCATTGGAGGGTTGAAACAAGGATCCAAAACATGAAGAAATCAAGGCATGAGAATGGCAAAAATCGGCCAACACTACAAGGTGGGAAAAATATGAGTTTTCTTAGAAACTTTTTACCTTAATGGAAAGAGAAGACTCCAAGCTACAAGGTGGTGCCATTTTCTCTTCAAATGAGCAAAACCCATGGAGATGAACTTTCACCAATGGGGATTTTGAAAAAATAGAAATGAAGCTCTTGAGGAGAGGAGCAAGAATATGTAATTTGTTTTTGATTTGGAGTTGTGATGTGGCTTGGGCAAGCTTGGAAAGAAGAGAAGCCATGGATGGGGCTTCAAAATCGCTTCAGTACAGAGAGGGAAGAAGAGAGGAATCGGAAGAAGGAAGGAGGGGGAGTCTCACGCTGGAAATGAAAGAATGAAGAGAGAGAGAGAGAAAGGTAAAGTGTTTTTACCTTACTTTTTGCTTTTTACTTTATTTCTTTCTCTTTTTACTTCTAGCTAGTTTAAGTGTGTGGGAGAGCTAGTTACTCCCTTAAAAACCGGCCCACTAATATACATGAGCTGGGAGCGTTTTTCGTCTTTTACAGAAAACGCCCGTTAATTTACCCGGTTTAGCACTATTCACTAACCGGGCCCGTTTTCCGGAATTTTCTCGTTTCCTCATTTTTAATGGTTATCAAGCTTCCATTAATGTTTAATAATAGTTATTTAATGAGCTATAATTTTTACGGGTTCGTTTGACCACTCAAGGTCACGTTTTCGGGTTTTCTCGAAAAATGTGCGCTAAAGCTTTATTAGCGTTTTAACGCATTATTTGGATCCGTTTTCTTCGGGAATCATTCCCGTATACTAATTAAGTATGAATAATCCTTAGGAATCCTTACAATACTCTAACCGAGTTCTCGTACCTCCTATGGTTATATAACGCTTATTTTAGTGTTTTTCGCTTTTTAAGCGTTTTCTCATTTCTTTTGGATTTATATTCCTTACCAAAATTACTTAGGAACTATTAGGCCCTTAAATACCATATTAAAATAATTCAATCACCATATTTAAGTTCGGGGTATTTCACCCTATCTTTACCTTTGTTGTATGGAGGCTCTGTCATCTAGTTCGTGTATATCATTTATGGCTGGGGTTGTTAAAGGGGCTCGAATTAGGGGATTGATCTTTGACATTAATAGTCTTTTCTTTGCGGATGACTCTGCGGTTTATGGGTTGGCAAATGCTAAGAATGCATGTTTAATTAAAGATATAATTGATGATTTAAGTGATGCGGCTAATGCATTAATATTCAAAAGTCTAGCCTTATGTTTTCAAGGGGAGTGGGGCAAAGTACTAGGCATGATATTAGTGAATTTTTTGGGGTTAGGGAGGTTTCTGATGGGTTTGTATTTGGGCTTTACAAGCTCGATGGGTTGAAATAGAAAAAGGGGTTTTATTGGTACATATGGGATATGGTGGTGAAGAGGGTGTTGAGTTGGAATAGGGTGGTTTCTCAAGCGAGGAGGGAAATCTTAATTAAGAGTGTCTTGCAAGCTATCCCTAATTATGTAATGAGTGCTATTAGGCTACCTTCTTTGATTACTAATGTAACATCCCTACTGCTAACTACACCATTACCTCGTAATCGTCTCGTTAATCATTACAACTGCAGCAGAATTCTATAAACACGGCGGGTGGTACAATGTCGTTAGCCACCATCGTGACTAACAAGGCCTAAACAATAACAGCATCGGTCTGATGGACCGGAATACCCGAGTACTTAAACGAATACAATAACATTCTCTTTTCAATTCTAAACCGAGTCACTACAATACTCAATACTTACAATCCCACTTACCGAGTCTTACATACTCTATGGCGATAACATATTCGGGCTTACCCCACCAATACATACAAATACACATGTATTCAAATCATCTACCCATGCTTATTCGACATCCCCGTCCTACTCTCGAACGGTAATCATCTTCATCGATCATGAAAAAGAATGGGTGGCCCCAAAGGGGCTCAGCACCTTTGCTGGTATGGTAGACGTGCAACCCGCTACTACCGGGTCACACCCAAATAATTCTCATCTTAACATACGATTGATTTTATTTAATTCAGAACATGAAATGCAATAAACATACAACATGCTCACAATCAATAAGTATTCAAGCATTAGAATACAAACAACAAGGATATCACATCAAATTCTTTAGACTTAATTACCTTGTTCTTAAATCCTTGAGAAACCCTATCTCATGAAAGCCTCATACTCATCATTCACTAACGTATCCATTTCAACCGGATAGTTTTACTTGCCCCTTAGATCTATAGACGCTCTCGGTCTCGATCTAGTTTTCTCAATTATTCATTTCTTGAATAATTCTTAAATTAAGCCTCGAAGGCCTCCGGGCAGAGACACATATAAGTCTCACCACCGGGCTTTTACAATCTCAATACGGAATTAGAAATATCCTTTCATGTCTCCTCTTCCTAGCCCATGATACCCAGCTTACCTCTTTATACGGGTAAGCTCTGCCAGTTTCACTCCAATCGGACACCACTATGTGGCATAGGGCCCCGCAGGGCACCACTATGTGGCACACGGCCCTGTAACAAGGAAGTTCGACCACGGAATCAGAAACAAATGCTCTGTTGTTTCCTCTTCCTTGCACGCGTGACTCACAATCCCCCTAACCCAACTCTCGAGTTAGTAACAATATATACTCATATATATATTAGCCAGTAGCATCTCTCTTGATACTATCTCACAACTTTAGGAGGTTTTCCTAATTCGTTGTATACACTGATTTAAGGGTCGCCCCTACACTTCCATCACTTAGGAGTTTGGTTGTTTTCCCACATTAAGTCACACCCTTATATAGGAGGTCGACTATTCTTTATAAGGGAGTCCACTAGTCCCGTGTGTCGCTTTTCTCGTTTCGAGTACGTTTATAATTTGAGTTATCGTTGTTCACTAATCGATAATTCTCATGTGTTTTCCACGTTTAGTTTGTTTCGTGTTTCAACTTTTTCTACAAGTCACTAACCAACCGTATTCAATTTCAAGACGGTCTACAACACTCCGTTAGACCATTCATTCAAGCAAGGGTGGTTAGTACACACAACATGCATCAAGATAGAAATATCAAATGCAGTAAACCTTTTCGTGCTTTTGTCGTATTAGGTCGGCACATAAAGCAAGAAACACACAAGCCGTGCGCAACTCGGCAGGACACAAGTTGCAAGAAAACCATACCTTTCACCATGGAGCTACTCTACCATGTCACCTTACGTTCCTCGGGTTATACTCGATTCGCTGATAACAATTTCAAGTGTTTCCATTAACATCAAGATTGTACGGTATATAAACTACTATTAGTCCCGTACTTAACCCCATTGTCTCGTTAATTATAACTCCACTCATGTGATCTCAAGTTCTCAACTTCCACATTCAATTTAACACTCGTTTATACTCCTAAGGACCTTTACATGCCGTTAATCAAGTCTTAATCATCTTATAATAGCATTACCATTCAATTTCCCATCTTAAAATGTCATTTTTCAACATTCTGGGACCTTTTTATGTTGGTCCGAGTTTGTGTCCTGGTTTGTAAACGCGGACCAACTCATCGGAAACCTTTCTGCCCTTTTTTTTACTGGTCCGGGTTTGTGTCCGGGGTTATAAACCCGGACCAACCCCTAGGAGCACTTTCTGCCTAGTTTATAAGGTGGTCCGGGTTTGTGTACCTATTTACAAACCCAAACCAAGTGTGGAACTGTTAAATTTGACAATTTTTGAACTCTAATCCCACCTAAAATCTTATCCAATCTTTTTCTAATCATTCCACATGTTTCCAAACATGTTATAACACCTTAATAATGCTCCAAACCTCCTTAAATCATTGATCATACTTACCACTCAATTCTTGCTTAATTCTATAATTTTGCACTCTCACATTTGCACTTTGCACACTAGTGCATTACCAAATTCTCTTGATGTTTCACAACCTTCTACAAACCATTCCCAATTCACTTGTTGACTATAACCATTCATTCCTAGCCATTCTCATCTCTATTACCCAAGTCCAATCTTTACTTTCAAGGTTACACACACTAACTCTTTTCTAGAAATTCCAAGGCAACTCAACTTCACATTTGCTACAGATTTTACACACTCAAATATCCATCCTTAAACAAGAATTTATAGGGTGATTAACCAATCAAACTCACTCCTTTCAACTCCTAGTTAGTCTTAGGTTCTCCAAGCTCATAAGGTCACCTAAACCATTTAATTTCTATCGAAATTTCGCCATAACTTTGTTACTAATCTAGCATGCCCAAATGCAATATCTTCATCACCTATCTCAATTCAAAACTAGCCACATCCATAGGGGATCCTACCAGCACACAAGTCATCCAATTTTCATCCACAATTCATCAAATTACATTATAATGCAATAATCACAACACACTTGGCTCCAAGGCCCTTAAATCACCATAAATTCACAATTCTCTCTTAAACCACCCAAATACATTTCTAGCATATATTTGGTTCATTCATTAGATTTCCCATCCCAAAATTTCTGGAGCATTCAAGATAGATATTAGGGTAGCTTAATTACCTTAAGCTCTCAAGTGCTCTTTTTCACTTCTCTTCTCCTCTCCTCCATCTCTCTTGACTCCAAAATCGGCCAAGGGGCAAATCAAATGCCAAGAACTCTAAACTATCATTCAAAGAGGGAATTGGGCTAAGTAAAAACACTTAGACACATTGAAACACCCTAGGATTCAAGAAGAGAGCTTAAAGCACAAATTAGGGCATTACCTTGTGGAGTTCTAGAATAGGTTTTCAACCTTGAATCAGAGGAGGGTTCTAACCACCATTGGAGACTAGAACCAATGCTCCAACAAAGAAAGAAAACAAGGCATATGAGAGGCCAAAATCGGCTAGGTCAAGGAAGAGGAGAAAAATTAGTTTTTCTTGAATTTTCTTACCTTAAATGAAAGAGGAGAGGAACTAGCTCCATAAAATGCCATTCTCTTCTCAAATGAGGATATACCCATGGTGGTCAACTTCAACCTTTGATAATTTTGAAAAGAGAGGAAGATATCCCTTGATGAGAGGAGTAAGAATGTGTGCTTATTTTTCCATTTGGAGCTTTGGTGTGGCTTGGGCATGAGAAGAAAGGTGGAGTAGCCATGGAATCTGCTCAAAATTGCCAACCAGGAAGGGGGAGGGAGTGCTTCCGGCTGGAGAAGGAAGAAAGTTGGGAGAGATGAGGAAAATGAGAGGAGAGAGAAGAGAAAGGTGCTTTTGTACCTTTTTTCCACTTTTGCTTTTTGTCTCTTTAATTAAAAGCTAGTCAAGTGTGTGAGAGAGAGCTGATTTTCTCTCTTAAAAACTGGCCCCCTATGTACATATAAGCTGGGGCGTTTTTCGTCTCTTCGCAGAAACGCTAGTTAAATTCCCGGTTTGAGCACTATTCACTAACCGGGCCCGTTTTCCGGGTTTTCTTGAAAAACGTGCTTTAAAGCTTTGTTTGCGTTTTTAACCCACTATATGGATCCGTTTTTTTCGGGATTTGTTCCCACATGTTATTTAGGCATAATTAAGCCCTAGGAATCCATCTAGGACCCTAACCGAGGTCATATACCTCCTATAGTTGTTTAACGCACATTTTTACGTTTTATGCTTTTTAAGCATTTTCTCTTTTCTTTTGGTTTTATTTTTCTTCACCAATATTCTTTAGGCACTATTAGGCCCTCAAATACCATATTGGAATAATTCAATGACCATATCTAAGTCCAGATATTTCAACTAAAGACATTCAAAGTGCCATTATGAAATTCTAGTGGAACAGAGACAGGTTATGGTATTTACTAGAAAAAATGGAGTGATATGTGTTGTGCTGCAAATACTGAGGGTGGCTTGGGTTTCACAGATTAGAGAAGTTTTAACACAGCCTTACTTGCTAAGCAGTGTTGGCGCTTTCTTTAGAAGTCTGGTCTTTTGGTTGCTTGAGTATTGATGCTCAGCTTGGTCACCACGATGAGTGTCCAAATGAGCATGTTTTAAGAGTGTATTTCGTATGTTTTTCAACACTTTCATGCTCATTTCTTCACTCTAGCTAATTTTCCTCTAGTTTTGTGTTTTATTGGTATTTTTACACATTTATTGCTTAAACATAAGTAATAACATAGCTAGGATCAAAGTAGACGAAGAGAGGAACGTGTAGGAACAAACGGAGCCGACCTCCTCAGGAGGACCGACCCACCTGGGTCGGTCGGAATAGTCACCGAGCTACTGGAATGGACCGACCCAGGAGACTGGCCCAGTGGGTTGGTCAAACGGAGTTTTACTCTCTGCATGTGACCACCCTAGACGACCGCCCCATTAGGTCGGTCAAAGTTGAGTTTTGTGCTCTATATTCTTCCACCCCAAGAGACCGCCCTAGTGGATCGGTCGAAGTGGAGTTTTGGTGTTTGCATACGACCACCTTAGGATACCCCCTAATGGGTCAGTCAGATTAAAAAAACACACGTTCTTTCGTCTTCCAGAGATGACCAATCCATACGACCTCCCCAATGGGTCAGTCGGACAAAAAATTTACCCAGATTCACGTTTTTAAAAAGGAAGAAGAGAAGAGAGAGGGGAGTCGAACCAAACCCTAGGCGAAGCCAAGTAGAGAAAAAAGAGAAGAGAAGGAAGAGGAGGAAGACTCTACCTCCACTGATGCTCCCAACCTCCATTAACGGTTATCTCTTACACTTTCTCCCTCTTTTACTCTCTAATGGTTAAGTAGACTCTCTTGTAGCTTGGGATGGGGTTTGCCTCAAAATCCCTAAATCGTCCATTGTTGAATCTTGAACTTGTTTAATGCTTTATTTTAGTCCTTGTGCTTAATGTGAATGATTATTGAGTGATTATGGCTTCTAATCTTGTTTACATCGAATTTGGAGATTTTCTTAGGGTTTGCTCAATTAATTATTAATTTGCTAAATTGGTTGGATTAACGTTGCCGATTAGTTTAACATTAGTGCAGATTTCTATGAAAGGGTTTACGGAAGTAGAAATCTATACCTTGGGGACTAAATCAATGTACTTGAATCTTAATGGTTTAGAGGTTAGACTACATTGCTACAAAGGGGGAACTTGAGCTTAGTGTTGTTGATTGACATGGAGTTTAGCTAATTGAGAAGTCCCAATTAATCGGTAAGGATTAGTAGACCAAGGTTTGGTTATTAATTATTCAAACGTTCGCGTTCTTTAGCTATAAGCTCAAGGGTCGACAATCCATGGTAAGAGGAAGTGTTGAGTGTCTAAATGAGCATGTTTTAGGGATGTATTTAGTATATTTTATCAACACTTTTCATGCTCATTTCTCAACACTAGCTAGTTTTCCTCTAGTTTTGTGTTTTGTTAGTTTTTTACACAATTATTGTTGAAACGGGAGGAATAACATAGCCAGAAATAAAGTAAACGAAGAGACAAACGCGTAGGCGCAAACGGATCCAATGATTGTTACGAAGTCCCTGTGGATACGCCCTTGTTGTACTACAATGATTGGATTCACTACCCATAGTTAGTAAGATAGTTTCACCACTATTTTGCACAACTGGAGAATGGGTGCAAATATTCATCTCGTGCTACATCTATCCTAGTTTAGTTAGTTAGTTTTATTATTTTCTTCATTCCAATTATCAAACCCAAACAACAACCCCCCCTAAAAAAAATTTGCATTTATGCAATTATATGTATGTATATATATATTTATGCACATTCACTAAACTTTTAATTAACTAGATAGTTGCAAAATCCCTGTGGATACGATCTTATTGGACTACAATGACTGGTTCACTGCATATAGTTAGCAAGATATAGTCATCTATATTTTAAACAACAACCACCCAAGTCCTATTTCATGGGCTCTCCAGTATGTAACGGGGTTGATAAAACAAGGAGCTACGAGAACTACTATAGATGGAAGAGATACTAGTTTGTGTGAGCGATGGGTAAAGGGAAAACCAGGGGGTACCTGGACATGTTATAAGGGATGAGAAGATGTCTTGGTTTATAAATCGTGAGACAAAAGACTGGAGAGAGTATCGAGTCAGGATGTGGTTGGATAGTAATGATGCAAGTATGGTTTTGTCAATGCAGACGGGGAATTGTTCTTGCCAAGATAGATGTGAACGAGGATTAACAATGTTAGGGCTTTTCCCCTTATATCAGCTTATCGTTTGACTTTATCCAAGGGGTGGGCTTTTTTACCTTCCTCCCCATGTAATAATAAGGTTGAGTCCTCGAGGTTAACCTTGAACCACAATATACCGAGCGGTTGATATAGAGATGACTTGTCTACCTTGATTATGGTTAAAGGCCTATCACATTAATTCTCGCAGTGTCATGAAGCAGACACACAAACTAAAAACATCGAATATCTAGGGTGAGTATTATGTTAGGTTAATTTGGTTATGACCGAAACTCAATTTTTTTGGTTTTTAATAATTGAAAATGCTAACCATGTTAAAATCTTTGGTTAATTAACATAATTGTATTATTATATGGTTTGGTTTTCAGATTTATAAATTAATAATTTTGTTAACTGAATTAATTGAAGTTTTAAATTAACACTTCCTTTTTATATTTCCACATTATTTACCCGATTCAAAATTAACACACTATAGAATAATCATAACAAACAAAATTATAATAGAAAAAACTACATAAGAAATTTTTAATCCAAATTGTTATAGTATTCCAAAGCACTTACAAAAAGTAGATAACTGCATACTTTAACACTCTCTTATTGGTATTATTTTTAATTTTATGATTTGATATGGATTAAATGTCATACTCATACTTTAACATTTTTTAAGTTATTTTTTTAAGTTTTAAAAATCATTATGATGCTTCTAAATAGACTGAACCTTCAAAAATAGTTGATTGTTATAGACATCAGCAATACTGGGGTTCTTAAACAGGTTTTTACTATTGTTGGTTAATTCATTAAATTCGATTAACCAATAAATAAATAACAAATTTGGTTAATTTTGTTACATACATATAAAATTTTCATTTTTTAAGTAATCAAATAACAAAATTGCATTCGGTTCTAGGTCATTTTATTTAAACAAATTAATAATTTAATTAATTCCATTATAGTTATTTTAGTTTTAAAATTAAAATTTTGTTAATTTGTTTATAAGCTAAATTAATCAAATTGATTATATTTGTTGGCCGTTTGTTTTGGGTAATAAGTAAAAGGAGTCATAATTTCTTGTTGTTTGTTTTGTCTGTTTTTCCTATTTTCAGGAAAGATAATGGGATCACCCAAAACCATCTATCTTGTTTTCCTACCCTTACTAGGAACAGGATTCCCTAATTAATAATCATTGACCGATAACCAACCGTCATTGACTATTACCCAATAACTATTAACCGATTCTTTATTTTATTTACTAACTCAAACAAACAACAATAAAATCCAAAGGAATTCTTTTAGAAATTCTTTTTCATTCTTGTTACCTTTTCCTTCCGCTTCCCCCCGGCTCAACCATTTTTTTTTTGTTTAACTGAAATGATGCGATGATCACGGCCGATATCAAGAAATAGATAGCGATAATCGTTGAGGAACTAGGTAACTTTATAGCTGAAGAGCCGAGTGCGAGGGAGGAAGGAAAGCGGAGGCTCTCGGAGACTGAAAATGATAAAGGCCGTGTTAGTTTTGAACAACCAGGGCAAGCTTCGTTTGTCCAAATTCTACACGTTTCAGGTCTTTCTTCATACTCTCTTTAAATTTCATTACTGTAAGAATCGGCTCAATTCCTTGAGTTCGCTCCTTTGAACGTGTGTGTGTGTGTGTTTTCTTGATATTTTGATATGGATTCAGCCCCCGGAGAAGCAACAACAGCTCATCCGCACCGTTACTCAGGTATCCTCTATCTAAATTTGTTGATTGCACTGCGTAGGAATAATGCATCAAGGTCGTATATTATTGCTTCTATTGAACGCCTGATTGGACTCTAGGCTTAGATCACACCGTTTTTTCTTTGTTTCACAACACTCTGATGGGTCAATAGTGAACTTCTCATTTACTTCCTTTTTCCCCTAATTTCCCACAAATTAAGTGCTGTGCAGTAGGCCTAAGAACGTCAGCAATTTCGTGGATGCAGAATCAATCTTTGGTCCAGTACGTGCTCTAGTCCCTCTTCAATCACATGTCGTATTGTTTTGTATAGACCGTGATACTTTCATTGGAAAAGTTTATGAGTCAATAGACTTGAGTAAAGCGTTTGAAAATGTAAGCAGAAATTTTAAGAGTTTGATGTACTGCAAGATCTTGCTGATTAACGTCTTTGATCACGAGATGAAGCAAGTACTTAGACATCAAGTAGTCATATCTTCATAGTGGCAGAGCTACCATCCCTTCTATCTGAATGTTAGACTAGTGTTTCAGATTAAGAATTTTCGGAATGATTTGGTTATCCTAGCATGTACTTTGGCTGGATCTGGGGAAATTGATACCTCTTGTGGCAGCTTTCAACGGTCATTCGCGTTGTTCCTCTCTAGTTAGAAATGATGTCTTGCTATTTCAAAGGCAAATCTATCTTAGATGGTATACTTGCATGAAGCATTAACATGAGTTTGAGATAGATATCTATTTGTGGTATCTGCACTGGCTAAGTCCTCAAGTGGCTATCACTCCACAGGGGCAAGGCTGTGTTTGTCCTTAAGCAAAGTCATCTTCGGCTATTTGTGGCCTTTTATTACACTTTTTATGGCATATAGGTTGTGTAATAAAATGATATGATCTTCTTTGCGATTCTATTTTAAGTATAGTATCATTCTATCTATATGTCTGCAAACTGATTGGAATGAAGACAGATAAGTATCTGGTCTTGACTTGCATAGGCATTGCTGGATTCTCTATTTAGGTCATTGTTTGTTCATCTACATACCCTTGTGTTTTGCAGGATTCTCGCCTAGTCTACAAAGATTTTGCTACTCTTTACTTCATTTTTGTGTATGATAGTGCTGAAAATGAGCTAGCAATGCTTGACTTGATACAAGGTAGTGCATGATAACGCTCTTTCAACCCTCAACCTCAGTCCCGAAATGCTTTCAGATTCTTTATGTTAGTACATCTTTGAACCGCGCTTTATATAAATGCCGTGCGTTGTACACTTGATAATATAATACTGTTTTTAAATGATATGTAAAAAAATTTATTCACAAATGAAAAATAAATAGGATCCATATCTCTGTTAGGGACATATACTGATCAATCCAAAGTTGAAATTGATTGCTCTTTGTGCTTTGTTATCGCAAGGTGAACTTGGGACGAAAGTTCTGTTGCACTGTATACTTCAAACACCAACACATATCTGCTGATCATACACTGCTAATAGTTGCACAGTCATATATGCCATTTAATCAAATTTTATGAAGCAAAGATGGAGATGCCAATGTTATGGTGTGAGTTCAGTTGTGAGGTGGTTTGTGTCTCAAATCTGGTTCAAAAGCTTCTGGGTTTAGGCCAGTATAGTTGGATGAATGGGCTCTACGCAAACCTGAACAATTTGATAGCGAGGAATATGGATTTTTCTCCCGTGTCATTATCTAGATTTTCCAGCTATTGATTCATGGCTTCAATTAGCGGGCATGATTGGAATTTATGCTGTGTAGGGTATATTTAAAGATGCAGTTTGGTTTCTAACCCCGTTTTTTCACTTTCAGTTTTTGTAGAAACGCTGGACAGATGCTTCAAAAATGTCTGTGAACTTGATGTCGTTTTCAACTATAGCAAGGTTGTGGTATTTCCTTTAGCTTAGTGATATGACTTTGCTATTGAGTTGCTACAAGACTTGATTTCTCTGAATTAGAAATATTTGTGTTTAGCAGATGTATACGATCTTGGATGAGATTATCTTTGGAGGTCAAGTCCTAGAAACTGATTCAGCAGAAGTCATCCGGGCTGTTGAGGAAATATCCAGGTCACCTCTCTTCTCTAGTGCTCTCTCTGACACACTCCTTGTGTGTGAATTATGTTCTCATCCAACTCAAGCACTCTTTTGGTCGTTTAATGTATGCTGCAGATTAGAAACATCCTCAGCTGGAGTCTCATTCATCCCAAAATCTGTTTCTAGTTGGCGGGCCCGGTGATCAATAGTTACTGTCACAATTACGCTTGGCCTTGATCGCATCCTCAGAAAAAGAAACTTCAACAGAGTATGTTGAGAAGAGATCATTTTGTGGATGTTTGTTTTTGTTTTTACGGTACGTAATATTATAAAGCAAACACTCTTCATATTGATATTAATACTTGTATTTCATACTGTTAACAAATTTTATGAAGTGACCGGTGGTATTAAAAAAAATGTAATAGCCGCTACACTGGTTCTGAAAATCACTTTAGGCAAGTTAAAGTTGGAAACCGTGAAAGGTCAATGTGGCGTGTAACATCATAAACCCAGGATCCGAAGCTTTAAGCTCGTTTGACACACGGGTCATTTTATTTCTGATGGGAAAATTTACAAAATACCACTATTTGAGTTTATAATTCATGATATATTCCTTTTTGGAAAGTTGTTCACAAAATGTCACAATTTGAATTTGAAATTCACAAAATATCATAGTCTGTTAACAGACAGTCATATACCCCTGACTGCAATGGTAAATTATAAATTCAAATTATGGTATTTTGTGAATTTTTCTTTTAAAATAAAAAAAAATTGCGTGGAGTTGACTGTACAATTTTTTTGAATTTCTTTTAAAAGTTCATAAAATACCTTTTTTGTTTTATAGTTCACAAAAAGCCACTATTTTGCTGTAAAACAAAAAAATGGTATTTTGTAAATTTTTAAAAAATTCAAAAATTAGTCAACTCAGCGCAATTTAATTTTTTTAAAAAAAATGAAAAATTCACAAAATGTCACGAATTGAGTTTATAATTCACAATATACCCCTTTTTGGCATCAGGGGTATTTTGGTCATTTACAGAGGGACTTAACAGTGAAACTAAAGTCTGTTAGCGGACAGCGACATTTTGTGAATTTCAAACTCAAATCATGACATTTTATGAACAGTTTTCTAAAAAATGGTATATTGTGAATTATAAACCCAAATTATGACATTTATGAATTTTCCCTTTCTGATACACAAGTACCCACCACAATCAACCTTCTCTAGGATAGAACAGAACCACATGCCTAGCATGGTGACTAAGGTCAACTCCAATACAACACAATCAGCATACATTTGACCATACTACAGGTATGTAGATTGGGCTTCTCTAAATTCTCACGAGTCTTTGTAACCAGAGTCACCTTCACGAACTAAAACGGTAACCTTGATCCAGTAAATATCTATAACGGTTGGAGGCTAGGTTTTTTGTCGGAAAAATTACACCCCCCACCCATGACGTTTGGTGAAATTACACACCTCACCCATTTGGTTTCAAAAATTACTTTGTCCACCCATGTGGTTTCATTTATTTTACATTCAGCAACTTTTCTAATATTTGATCAACTTAAAAGATGCTTAAATGTTGTCCAAAATTGATAAAACTTTACATGGATGATACTAAGATGTTATATTTTTGTCCAATGTCAAATCCAAAGTTTTTAAAGCTCATATATGACCTGTGAGACCCAATAAAAACACGTTGACATATCACATGTTTCATTGGGTCCCACAGATCACATATGTGCTTAAAAAACTTTGAATTTCACGCTAGACCAAAATATAACACCTTGTCCATTTAAGCATCTTTTAAGTTGATCAAATATTAGAAAAATTGTCGGATGTAAATTAGAGGAAACCACATGGGTGGGCAAAGTAATTTTTGAAACCTCGTGGGTGGGGTGTGTAATTTCACCAAACGTCATGGGTGGGGGATGTAATTTTCCCTTTTGTGTCTTAGTGGTTGTATTATGCCGTGATCTACTCGAGACGAGGGTCATATTTTTTTTATTTGTTTGGTTTTGAAAAAGATAATGACCATGTTTGGGGACACAGCGTCTCAACCCTGCGTTTCTCATTTTTTCGTTTCAGACGCAGATTGTGTTTGGCAGTACTCTTTTCTTTCTTGCGTCTCTATTCTCTCTGCGTCTGCGACTCCATCTGTAATACTCATGGGTGAACAGCTCCCGCGAAATTGCTTTCATTGCAGCCTTCCTCCTCCTTCCTCTGTCGTTGAATAATTCAATGCTTCAACCACTATTCTCAGTCCTCTTACTGGCCATTTGCAGACGAATCTCACTTTCTGCTTGCTTTGCAGAGATGAGAAACAATTATTTTGTTTAATTTTAGATATATAGTAGTTTCTTTAATTTTGGTTTTGTAGTTAAGTAAAGTATTTGAAGTTGCATAATTCAATCAAATTCATAACAGAAAACGCTTCTAAAATGTCGAACCGTTGTAAAATCATTAACATGCGGAAGTTAACAGTTTTTAGTAAATACAGCATACAATTTACTAATTACCATAAAAATAACAGATTTTTAAAACCAACAGCAGACTTCCACCAAACGTCCTAATTCAGCAGCTGACAGCTTCTGTAAATCCATCTGCAGACAGCTTCTCAATTTCCAGCAGCAGAACCCAGCAGCAGCCCCAGCAGCTGTCCCCAAACGAACCCAATGAAACACTAATCAACAGCCACTGGTTCGTGAAAAATAAATAGAAATTGATCAATAGTGAACAGTTATTTTCAATAAATTAAACTGAAACAAACAGCAAAAAATCTCATCAAGAAGTATATGTTTTCAAATTCGTCGTAACACATCACCCTTGAGGGAACACTCATGAAAAGAATTTGTAGGAGAAAATCAGACATTGCAGAACCTGAAGGTATAACAAGCTGAAAGCTATATAATATGCCGATATAGAGATTCACACTGATGATAGCTCCGAACAATTTGATGATTGTGATGAACATCACAGCAAAGTGCAATATACACGGTTGTATAATTTAGCTAATTGCATGCCTACAATGTTCCTCCGGTATACACGGGAGACCTCGACTACGAAAATTGGCCCCGGTTGAGGGCATAATACTATCCCTAAATCTAGTTGAGTTTTGGTGCCTTTATAAGATGAACACTCTTCACCATTCCTTTTCCTGCATGACCAATGGCTCTCAGGATCTTGATTGGGTCATTTTTCATTGCCTCTCCATCTTCTTCACGGGCACGTTTCTACCAAAAACAAAGAAAATTGTAAGAGATTAACCATCATTACGCATGGCAATGCAATACTGTATACAGTGCTTATGAACACAAATCTATGGAGTACCTTTGAGATAGATTTCTTCCATGTCAGCCCAACAACGTCACCGCCTAAATTGTCATACCACAATTTAAAATGACCACCGAACTCATGCTGCAGAAGCGATCACAGAGCATAAGGGTGGGAGTTCATGACTATCAAGAAATGGTTCATACACCTTTCTCAACAAAAAAATATTAAAAAAAATGGTTCACATGCAATCACGGATTAGAGAAGAAACCAATAGGAACCACTCACTTCAATATCGGACGATTCTTCCTTGCTTTTTCTGAAGTTCTCCTGCCAATTGGAAAATTATTCAATTATCCAGAATAAACAAACTCTCGGGCATGCCAAAAAACCACTGGGTTTGAGAAAATGCAAACGGTACATTGATCTCTTCCTCGTCGTGAGCAGTCATGTCGCTGTTTATATCAACAATTAAAGGAGAAAAATCCCAATCATACTCCGATAGCAGTCGCAGGAACCTGAGCAACAGCTAAGTATTTAGAATCTTCATGATACGATGATGTTGACAGGCAAACACATTATACCATCAACTAGATTGGGCCTTTTCTTTTGTTTGCCAAATTTCAGTGCAATTCTGATAAATCCACGAAATACTTCACAATAAATAATTCAACATGTGAGCAAGGTCAATGATGACACATTCTGAACAAAATTTTCAGGACATCATCCAACATTACAACGTTCAGGTTTGGCACAATTAGCAGTTCTAAAAATTTTGCACAGAGCAGGTTCAGCACAAACCCAAACAGAGATCGTTGGAGCTCATGAAGTGAGTGGTTCCTATTGGTTTATAATGCAAAGTCAGAGAGGTTAAACATAACCACCAACAAGATAAAATTTCATACAAGTATCAGATACGGATAGAAAAAAAGGGACATAAACCTTAAGAAGCCACAAATCCTTGAGCTAGGTAAAGTAAATGGCCAGGGCTTCAAAAACAAATGAGCAACCAGCAGCTCAATTGCTTCTTCGACCAAACATGAAGAAAAGATGTGTGAGGCAGCCCACCGTTTTGCAAGCCTAAACAAAAATGTATGGAGTAAGTTTATTTGTCAACTAGCAATTTGAAGAGAATGAGAATGATCAGAATACAGGCAGAGAGGTAATACCGAACCACAGGTCCATAAATCGGGTAACGGCCTTGTAACCCATTGATCATGCTGGAATGCTGACTACAAAAATGCAGGCCCTTGTCAACCAAAGAAACTTGCCTCATTTGCTTGCCTCCAGCTACACAAAAGAAATTGTTTAATTTCAATTGTTGTTTCACACAAAACTAAGGGGGCGTTTGTTTCAAGCGAGGAAAACGGAATGAAATCAAAAAAAGGATTGGAGAGGAATGAAAAAGAATTCTCTTTGATTTTCTTGAGTGTTTTTTGAGCTAGGGAAAATGAAATAAATAATCAGTCAATAGTCACCGATTAATGGTTAACGGCTGCCGGATGCCGGTCAAACGGCTATTAATTGTCGGTCAACATTCACCACCACCGGTCAATGGTCATTAGTCATTAATCATCAGTAAGTGGTCATATGTCACCGGTCAAAGTGCAATGGGAAAAGGGAATCCAATTCCCTAGGGGGTGAGGAAACAAGATAAAGGGTTTTGGGGTAATCCCATTCCCTTTCTCTTTCCTAAAAATAGGAAAAACTGGCTAAACAAACAACAGGGAGGGGATTACCCCAAAACAAACGCCCCCTAAGATTTGTCAATTCACATGCTTACCCTGCTTAGCTAACTCTTTGAGGCCTCTTTCATGTAGAATCTTAAGCCGAAAAGCATATCCTGACAGTAACACATCAACATTATCTTCCTCAGCAACACAAGTCATACCCCATTTTCTCCCAAGACTGCCAAAAAAGCATAATTACATTTGATAAGTCAAAAACAAAAATGATCTCAATACGAAAACTCTTTGTTCTAAAAAACATACACTATACATCATGAGTAGGACATCAATTTTATCTTCTTTAGAAACTAAAAGCATCTCATTTCCTTTGAAAACTTTCAAGAATGATTACTTATGGAAAGACGAAAACATAGACATCTATAGATAAGTCTTTGTTCCCCAGAATTCCATGATTCATATTTACCTGGCCCCAATTTGCAAAAGGAAAGCACTTTTGGTTTTCTCAGTGGTAACTTCATCCATTGGCCAGTTTCCTGATCCCTTCAATTAAAAAAGCAGACAATAATACACATGAAGAACATGCTGAAGGAGCACGACCAAAGATGCTAAAGAAAGTATGTTACAGTCCCAGAAGCACCTGAATGACAACTTTCACCGGATGAATACATGCGGAAGCAAGCTTCTGCTCCATCCAATTACCAGCTTTTTCTTTAGCCAGAAAGTGAGGCTCTGGGGGCACAGCAGATGTGAATCTTACAGCTATAAGCACAAATATCCAAATTGACATGAGAAACTATGATAGTAGCAAAATAAAAAGGCCACCATCCACTTGTAGCTCGACTAACACTATAAAGGGGGGAATTAAGTGAAGTAGGATCCTGGTTTCAGGAGACAAACCTGAATCTAAAGCTTGTACACTAGATACCTTCAGGGGTATGTCATCAACAAGCCACAAACGTTTTGATAACTCTTCGTATGCCTCGAGTAAGCCTCCTGAGTGTGATATTGGATCTACAAACATACGAAAAAAGAGAATAGAGTATCCAGTCCGTCATCATCCTATGATTCAACAAAAGTAATAAATGATGGGACAGCTCAGAAATTCCGGATTACCTTCTTTACCACGACATAGACAAAAATCTAGTTGATCAACAGTGACAGTGACATCCTCTTTGGATACTGATAAATGGCGCATTAATAGATACTCAACAATTCTTTTGATGATCACATGTCTCTCCCATTGCTTGCACTCCCACATTACATTCACATATTAAGGGAAATGAATTTTATGAAACTAATAAAGTACTTACAGAATAAAAAACAGCACCAATCTGTCTACCTATGCTTTCGGCTATGGTCCCATCCTTAAATCTTCTTAGCTCTGATTTCTCTCCCCAAAACTTCCTGAACTTGCTGGCCTATCAAGTAACAGAATTTATTTACAAGTATAGATAAAGCATTTGGACAATACCATGGAATAAACATTGTAAATACCTCCACTTTATTTTCGGCATGAGGCCCAATATCAACTACCCTATGAGCTTTCTCCAAAGAATTAATGGTGACCCCAACAAGCAATGGCTCCTTGTCAAGCAAACTAAACCCCTATCATGAACATCCCGCCAAGAAAACAATAGTATGAACACAAATATGATCAAACAGCAGCGCACTACAGAGCAGATTTAAGCACATATCTCCATACATCTTCAATTTTGCTGCCAGGGAGGCAGTTTTTCCAGATGACACGGATGCTCTTAGCTCTATCACCTAAACTTGTGATAAAACAGAGTGCACCTTCTGCTCACATGATCTCCAGCATTCATTATCCAAGCAAAATCCTGATGCATGGATATCATTGTGGCCTTTCAAGTTCAACCTTAAAGAAAATTGAGGTGATCAGTAAAACATAGCGACCACAGCTTGAATAGTGACGGGTAAGATACATGCAGTAAAAAAAATAATTTACTTTCAACAGAGGAGAAAGTTGGCAAGAGAATTGTAAGGCTTAAAATCATGAAAAAAAAACCTCGAGAAAATAATGAAACAAAGAATAGGGTAAACCACAGGAACGGCCAATCTTTTCTAGATAAAGTTACTTCATGCAAAGGCTATGGAAATTCATTTTCACGCGGGAGAATGCATATAAATGTTTAAGCAGATAATTCCAAAGTCCATAGTCCCTAGCTCGGTCACCTTAAAGAATCAAGAATAGGGTAAGCCACAAGCAAGCATTAGCACAAAATCCAACAAAACTAACCTCTATTGTCAATCACTGAACACTGAGTGTATCACAAACTCCAATTAGAAAAGCATATCGCTAGACATAGGGCAGATAAGCATACAGAACAATAGGGTTGTGAGCAAAAAATATAAACGCAATTTAAATGTTTGAGCATTAAAGAATGCAAAACTCCAAAAAGAGAAATTTAATATTTAAAAAATGGCGTTCACCTAAGCATCGACCATAGAGTTAAATATTTGGATTGCCTCTTAAGTGCCAACTTGCTATTGAATTATATGTCATCTGAATATAGATTTTCCAAAAGCTTTGGAGTCGTATGGAACAGTGTGTTAAATTGGAGAACAAAAGCAGTTCACAACCATGATGCATTTTCTTGCTTCCATTTCTGTTGGAGATCAAGTGTGAGTTGCACATTGAAAAATTATATAGCTAGTAAGTAGTTCATATAGCTTATGGGCTGCTCCACCTAATGTCAATTGGTTTTAGGATGGAACCTCATGGGTTATTGGCTCTTACTAGTCTATATGGGTATTTTATATAATTCCCTCCATTGGGCCTATTCTCCCCCCACCATAAATCTAACATGATATCAGAACCCAGGTTCAACCTTAGGTAATGTACCACTGTCTAGTGGATACCCGAGTAGAAACGGACTGTGTCACGATAAACCAAGAGATGGGACCGGGCCAGCATCGTAAAAATTGGACTATGTCACGGAGAAGAGACCAGGTCAGCCAAGTGGGGTCCAAACAGGGTGTAATGTGGGATGCCTCGGAGGTGAAAGACTCACACTTGAGGGGGGATGTTGGCGATCAAGTGTGAGTCCACATTAAAAAATTATATAGCTAGTAAGTAGTTCATATAGCCTTTGGACTACTCCACCTAATGTCAATTGGTTTTAGGATGGAACCTCATGGGTTATTGGGCATTACTAGTCTATATGGGTATTTTATATAATTCCCTCCATTGGGCCTATTCTCACCCCACAATATTTCTAACAATTTCAATATTTAACAAGACATATGTTGTAAAATAGAGCCAGAAGAAGTCTAGTGATGCTGTTACACCTTATGCAGTAATCATATTTGGCTGGAATATCAATTTTTGTCATAAACATCTTCAGCAATCCACCATCCCGGGCTCTCTTGAAATAGCCAAGGGTTGTTTCAGCCTCACTTTGCAGCTGAAATCGTGAAAAGGATAGTGTAACACAGAGCATCATAGCTCTTCCTTGGATAAATGTGGATGAAATGCTTAATGTCAAAATTTACCTCTGAAAAAAATGCTAGATGTCATACGAAATGCATGGTTGAAGTGTTCATAAGTATCAGGAGAACGCAGCCTATTTTGGCTTTCCTTCAATTGCTAAAGTCAAACATAGAACCAAAAGCAAACATGGACGTATTATTTTTAATGCAAACACAGTGGATGCTGCAATGCAAGTACAAGTGTTCTCAGTCGAATAAGAACCTGTGCAAGTTAACAAAGCATAGAAACATGCACCAATGAATCCAGAGGTCAAGGGAGCACAATTGCATAGACAACATTAAAGCAACTAGCTTGCAACACATAACCAACTTGAATGTAAGTTAATAGTTCTAACAAACTTATCACAGTTACATCACATACAAAATTAACCTCGATATCAAGGTAGTCAGCAACAGAAAAGTTATTCAAAAGAAAGTGGTATTGCAATAACCTCCTAGATGCCACACATTCAAGGGAACATGTTTCTGATACATGAAAACACAAAAAGTGAAAAGACAAATTCCTTAATTAAGCTAAATATCACTAAAGTTCGGAAAAGGAAATATATCAATAAATGTTATAAAAATATAATACGATACCAGAAAATTTGACACAAATTTTTATCTACAGTAGGATTACAACTGTGTTATCATTATAATGACATGTCTCCAGGTTCAAGTTGTTGTCACATGCATGATGAGGGCCAATACAATGCACACAAACAGGACACCGTAATTTTTTTAAAAAATCTGCATTTTTAATTGATGATTAGCTTGCTATCAAACAATTAGTAAGCAAAATTAAACATTGGCTGATGGGTGCACATCATGCACTGCATCTGATGGGATGATATGAGCAATCAGCACACATCACATTGTGCATCTATTAAGTAGTACTGACCTAGAAATACAGGTATATAAAAAGATGAAGCCCTGTTCAGTGAAAATGATTTCCCCTCACAAATTGGGACAAACAATGAGCAGTCCAAGTCATCAGCCTCTTCTTAACAGAGCCAACTCTAACAGAATACATGTAGATTGTTCCATCCACTGAGAAATGAATATATTTTAGGAACTATGTTGTACCTTTGCGTTGTCATTCTTATGTCGAGGTCGAAGCAATAACCCATTCTCAGTAAGTGCTGCATTGACTGCATTACAGAAAAACTTTCTGAAGTCAGTATAGAAGCGTGAAAATCCAATGTGATCAAGATACTTTGCAATGGTCTGTTTTTTTATTATTCACACAAAGAAAGGAAAAAAAGAAAGCGAGCAAGAATGGAAATGTATCCCTGTCATCACAGTTATATGTTTCTTCAGTGAGAGAGACCACTACCGGGCACTAATGTTTTGAAGAAGAACCAATTCGATCAGTACTAGTTAAACAGATCTTGAAGAATAAACAACGTGAGAAAAGTTCCCAGCCCCAAATCGCCATTCAAGAGGAAACTAGCACCCTTTCAATCCTTATCACCGATATCAAATGTACCTACTAAAATAATCCTACAGCAGACTATTTATAATCCTGAAAACCTAAGGATAAAGTCTCCAAAAGACAGAAAAACTAGTATCTAAAGATCGGGAGGACAGAGTTACCAAAAGATAGAATAACTTGTATATAAAAAATACCAATGAATAGAGATAACAGATACTAAGAGGTAGAGAATATGGAAGAAAATTGGTTAATTCTTCCAAACTAATCACTTCTTGCTGCAATATCTTGCATCACACAGCCCTCCTGTAGGCAGACTCATCTTTGACAGTGATAAACCACCCAAGCCCGCTCCCAAGAATTTGGACCCTAACAAATTCCTATCAACTAGGTGATAAACAAGTCTAACAGATATTTGTCACTGTGAAAACATTTGATTAAAAAGTACACAAACTAAAGTTGGCATGATATGTGATAACCGAACAGAGAAACACGGAGATTTTGGCAGACAAATAAAAGGTCGAGTTATTCAGTCAAGGACATGATCCAAATACTTAGTCAACTTCAGGTATGCACTGTCGAATTCAAATAACTTCAGATTTTGTAAGAATAAAAAATTGCATCATTAAACATTTGCACTTACCTAAGAAATCTAATGTGATGCAAAATATCTGCATAGCATTCATGGACTTTCTGATTTGAAGTCTACCAGAGTTCTTTGCAAGGTATGACAATATGACAGAGATCACGTGACCACTCAGGCAATCATAGCCCCAAACTGAACTCCTTTGCCATGCCCATACCTGAAAATGAACGAAAGATTAATTATATGATCCCTGCAGCCTCGCAACAATTGAATTATATGTCAGGGCACAACTATATTGCCTACCTTTAGCAAGACCAGTGCCTCTCCAAGCTCCTTCCACCCGAGAAATATTCCCTTAATATTTTCTGAAACCTCTTCCATGAACATATCTTCCAAAATGCTACAGTTATATACTGGTGTTGGTTGGGACACCCCATCTTCAGTTGCAAACAAATAAACATGTAGCACACTGACTTAGTAGAGTATGAAGAGGGTCATCAAGGCAGAGTCATTGGAAACATACTTTACTACCTTTCTCTAGAGCACGAACATTGTTGCGTGTCAGATTTAGTTTCTGGACACTAAATAAAGAATTGGCAGTGGGTATTATTCTTATAGAAAGTCCTGGAGCGGCAGCCAAACCTGAAGCCATAAAATGTTAAGAAGTAGAGAACATCAGTCACAGAGATCAAAAAACGTTCAAACAGGTCCGCCCAGCAAACAAAAGGAATGAATTGCAAAGTTCATTTCATGTAATACTACAGAAACGGGGTGGAAAAATAGATTGTTGGATCTGGGTTGATAATCAATATAGGTTTCCGAGCCTCATTCTGAAGAAATGCCCATCGAACCTGCTTTAACTTTGGAGAAGATTTCAAGTATTTCTTGAGGATGCAGAGATAAAGAAATCTTTTTGCATGATACTGATGATTTAAATAGTCCTTCTCATGGAAACATTCCTGCCAGAATGAAGTATTTCTAATAAGACAAGTATTAATGTTCAACTAGGTAGCCCTTTTATTCACTGTGTGCATCAACAACAAAAAAGGCAGCAAGGAAACCACAAACATCAGCTGAACACATCATTGAGAGATTGAGGCCGGGCATCTAGTCTTCTCACTTTAAAATTTTAGGTTATCCACATTTTGTTTTATTCTATATCACGTAAAATTAAAAAAAATCTTTTTCACATTGGGGACGCTAGGAACGTTTATGACGACAACAGCAAAAAGATGTTTGAAGAAACACTTGGAGACCCCTGGTTTCCAATTTTTTGGCTGTGGGGCGATTCAAAACAAAATCCCCAATGTTGACCTCCAGTTTAAATCGCCACTAAAATGCCTAAATAGAAACAACACCTGCTGTACAGATTTAAGATAGTTTTCCAGCAATAAGTGCATCTAATTCAACTGTCTGAATAGGGTACTCAAGAGCCATCACACCAAACCTTCAATTTCCATTACCCGTTCCCTCTTATGCCCCATTTGACTTCCAAGCACAAAACATTAAGGATGACAAACACTATACCTTTGGCAGTCGAACCAAAAGATCTACATTAACATCAGGTTTTGCAATGCAACGGATTGAGTAACTCCCACTAACTTCAATGACATGCGGCTTCTTGAATTTGAATTCTACTTTGTCAGCTCCAACATCCCTCACAAACCCTGGGGCCTTCTTTGATGTAACCTGATATCATAAAGATTAGCAGCATTTAGCCCGTACTACAAGACTTGAAGCGAGATAAACTGAGCCAAAAATTGAGAAACATGAAGGATGATGTACTGGCATATCCTCTGGTATGTTGTAAATAGTATCCTTGACCATTGAGACAGTGTCGTCTACAAGTTTGGTAAATGATGGTGAGTATTCAGGTTGGACGTCCTTCAGCAGCTCTCTTACTTCAAAATCCAAGGGTTCGACCATTATGTCGGCACCCATATTGTGCCCCAATTTAATGGTTAGATGCTCGTTATAAAAAACTAGAGGTACAGGTAAATGCTCGCAACATGTAAAAAGCTCCCAGTTCCCTCAGTGCTTCGACGTGAGCCTTCAATTTCAATGCTCCCAGTTCCTCACTGCTTTCAGCCTCGTTTCTGATTCACCGAGTCCTTGCTCTCTGGTCTGTCTCCTCTTACTGTTATCCGCCGAGTGAGCTAACCACGAGAAAGCAACTAGTATAGCACCAAACAGAGAATCTGGCGGCGGGGAACTCTTTGAAGAGGTCAGGTTACAATACGGGGCCGGCGGAACAGCGGCAATTGGCCTTGCCGCGTGTTTATTTCTTTCTATAACAATTGATTGGTTTTGGCTAGAGCTCATCAACACAGATCTGGCCTGGCCTGGCGGCCCAACTCCACCCGGCCTGAAAATAAAGTCCGAAAAATCTGTCCAGAAAAAAGTTCAGTTGGATTTGGATAACACATCAGGTCCGAATGAAAAATCGGGACAGGTTCCGACAAAATTTTTGACCCGTAACTAAGCCCGACCCGCTTTATTTTTATTATATATATAAATATAATATAATACTCCCTTTTTTTAGTATATGATTTGTTGGGTCCTTTCACTATTTTCAAAATAGAATATGTTCTAGCTTTTTTTTTATCTGTTTTTCAATTCTACCATTTCATCTTTTATTTTACAACTCAAAATTTCAAATTATTTTCATTTTCAATGCAAAAAGTAAGGGTAAAATAGTCTACATTTTTCCTCTTTAATTCTTATGCCTAGAATTAGAAAATCAAGTATTGAGAATTGGAGGAAATATATATTTAAATTAATTTTATATAATACCTTGTACTATTTTTTAAATTATATATAATATCTATCAATATTACATACAACATATATTCATATTATATTTAATATATATTAATATTATATATAGTTTATATATTTTTTTAAAAAAATAATAATATTATAAAAAAATTATAAAACCGGGTCGGGCGGGCCAGACAATGGCAAAGACTAAAATAAGACCGGGCCTAGCCCGGCCCAGTCCGGAAAAATTAAAAACGGGCTTGGACAAAAATAAAGGCCCGTTCAGGCCTAAAATTCAATGGCGGCCCGGCCCGAACCCGGCTCACCCGCCCATTTGATCAGCTCTAGTTTTGGCCCAACCAGGTTAGTTGAGTTGGTACTGAAGTAAGGGAGCGGGATGTGGGAGGTCTTATTCAAACTCAACTTATCTGGTTGACATGATTTGTACTTTTCCGCGTACGGAGGGCGCAGATACTATAAAGGCCAAACAAATATCTTTATATAAAGGCTTAAATATTGGTCATTGGATCTACTTTAATTTATTTGAATGGTTGTGATTAAAACACTCATTACACTCCTAGCCTAACTTGTGGCTTGAAAATTTTTAAACTGTCACTTGAAAACTTTTAAACTGTCACTGGTAAATTGTTAACCTGTCCCTTGAAGACTGTTAACATGTCACTGGTAGAAGGTTAACCTGTCATTAGTAAATGGTTAACTTGTCACTTGAAAAATGTTAATTTGTCGCTAGTAAATGGTTAACATGTCGTTGGTAAATAGTTAACCTGTCTAGCTTAAATGGTTAACTTGTCAAGCTTAAATGGTTAACTTGTCAAGTTTAAATGGTTAACCTATCAAATGTAAATGGTTAACCTGTCAATAATAAATGGTTAACCTGTCATTTGAATAATGTTAACCTCTCACTTGAAAAATGTTAACCTGTCAATCGTAAATGGTTAACCTGTTAATCGTAAATGTTTAACCTGCCAATCATAAATAGTTAACCTATCGCTTGTAAATGGTTAACTTATTATTTGGAAAGTTAAAAATAAATTGAGTAGTTTTTACATATTAAAGATATAAAAGCACGGCTAGTATTATGTAAACTTATGGCATAATTATTTCCATATGAATGGCATATAATTTTGAAACTAAAAAAAAAGATTGTAACTTGTACACATGCCCAAAAATATTACCCCAAACCACAAACCCACCCCAAAATCCACCCTAGGAAATATTAAAACATCGAAGACATTTTTAGGGTTTGTAGTGCATGGCTTAAGGGTCTAACGACCCTAAACCCGAAATCACAAACGCTAAAAACTTGCCAAGTTAGTGGCGACATTATAAAGTATAACGACTTCAAATAAAGATTACCCTACAGCATACACCCTAAAAATCACCCTATGAAAGATAAAGACGTCGAAGGTATTTTTAAGGTTTGTAGTGTAAGGTTTAGGGTCTAACGACCCTAGACCCCAAACCCTAAAAACCTACCGAGTTAGTGATGACATCATAAAGTATAAAACGGCTTCAAAAAAGATTACCCTACACCACACACCAAAAAAACCACCATAGGAAAGCTAAAAACGCCAAAGGTATTTTTAAGGGTTGTAGTGCAAGGTTTAGGGTCTAAAGAACATAAACCTTAAAAACATGTTGAGTCAGTGGCGACACTATAAAGTATAAAACGACTTCAAAAGAGATTACCCTACTCCACACACCCTAAAAATCACCCTAAGAAAGCTAAAAACACTGAAGGCATTTTTAGGGGTTGTAGTGCAGGCCACAAACCCTAAAGCTGCAGAGTCAGTGACAACATTATAAAGGAGTAAAACAGCTACAAAAAAGGTTACCCTACTCCACAACACACACATTAAAAACCACCCTAGGAAAGCTAAAAATGTCGAATGAATTTTTAGGGTTTGTAGTGCAGGGTATAGGGTCTGACAGCCCTAAACCCTAAACCACAAACCCTAAAAACCTGCCGAGTCAGTGACGACATTATAAAGTATAAAACAACTTCAAAAAAGATTACCCTACACCACACACCCTAAAAACCACCATCGGAAAGTCAGTGACGACCTTACAATCATGGTCAATATTATGTATACCTATGATATATAGTTTTTGTATGAATGACTTATATTTATTAATATTTATGGCTAACATTTTTTTGTATATTAAAACTTAAATTAATAGATAAGGGATTGTTGTTGTACATATACGTATAAATGTTAGTCATTATATGCTAGATTTTTTTTTAATTTAATATAACACAAACTGATTAAATTAATAAATTTCAAAATTTTAAATAACAAAATTATTTTTTTATAAATTAAAAAAGAAAAAATATCATAGAAGAAATATAGGATTATATATGTTAGTTTATAATGATGACAATATAATAAGTTCATGTATTATATATGCAACTAAATTACGTAAACCTTGCTCCGGTCAGACCAAATGTATCATCCAATCAGAGTAGAGCCTTTATGTAATGGCAAAACTTATGCCTTTGTAGTACTAAATACCTCGTACATCCTTACCTTCGCATCGGAAAATTCAATCCAACGGCGGGTGAAACAATGTCGTTAGCCACCCACGTGACTAACAAGGTCTACTCCAAATACAGTAACGGTCTGATGGACCGGAATATCCGAGTTTAAGCAAATACAATCTACACTTCAATTCCAAACCGAGTATATACCATTTTCCAGTCAATGCCATTTCAACATTTACAATCCAATATACCGAGACTACTAAGGTACAATCACAATACATCATTTCTCAAACACAAAAGGGTGTACCACATGGTACCCCGTCAATTCAAAGCGCTACTAGCCTATATACAACACGGCACACCATTCATCATTTACAAACCCAGACCAAACCTGGAATAACCTTTATGCCGCATTTTTACAATGGTCCGGGTTTGTGTACCGGAATGTAAACTCGGACCATACCCTGGTGTGTGTTTCTGGCGTGTTTTTGGGGTGGTCCGGGTTTAGGTACCGATTTGTAAACCCGGACCAGCCATGTTACACTTCATTTTACAGTTTTTCAACCTCTTTTCAGCCCCTATTTCATACTCAATCATTTCCTAATCTTTCTACATGTAATCTAGCATGTTTTCCCACCAATTAGATTCTCTAAACCTCCTTAATTCATTCACTAAACTCATTATTCAATCCTTGGCTAATTACACAATTTTCACTCTTAATCTTCTTCCTAGAGTTGTTGCTACAGACTTTGCTTTCCTTCCTTTCACTAACTTAATGGCTCTTCAACCAAGTCTGCTAGTTTCCTACAGAAATTTTGACAAGGGTTCCCTACAATTTTAAAATTCCCAAAGCATTATTTCCATTCACCTAAACGTACTCAACTAGCCATATCCACAAGGGATACTAACAGCACATAAATTTCCTGCACATTCACACAATATTCCCATTGTGCATAAACCTTAAATACTTGGCTCTAAGGCCCTTAAACATTAATATACTGAAATACCCCGAGTAATTACCACTTTAAGTTAGTGAAGTTTAAATTAAATTATGTGCAATAATTACCATGAAACATTATGGTATTTAAAATATAGATCCAAACGGATACTTATACCGCATGTACATATCTGTGCGTAAAATAAATACCACTAGTGCGCCCAATAAATTGTTTGAACATCCTATATACTCTAGACAAATTAAAAACGTAAACGTACTCATATATATGAATGCGCACTTCTAAACCGAAAACGTTAACGAATAGATATATATAACGCATATATATATATATATATATATATATGTATACAATCGGTGTTACGTACATAAATGACAACATGCCATATAATTCGGGACATGTGATAATGCACGAACAATTCAATTAAGTACGGACATATGCATGTCCGATAACACGATAACGTGACATATTAATACCCTCGCGTACATATATATATATATATATGCATAAGAAAATACATATACACAACGCTACAGTATTACAACATCGTAAATAATAAATAATGACGTCGCATAAGCCCATATAATTAAAACGCGACAAGTATATACATATACGTATATATATAACTAACAACATAACGAATAAAGTAGTCACGTATAAAACTAATAACGTGACATACTATATAGTCGCATATGTATACAAATTAGCATATATACTTGGTACAAAAAAAGAGCGAAATGTATACAAATTAGCATATATACTTGGTACAAAAAAGAGCGAAATGTATACAAATTAGCATATATACTTGGTACAAAAAAAGAGCGAAATGTATACAAATTAGCATATATACTTGGTACAAAAAAAGAGCGAATACGCTCCTGCCAGGATTCGAACCCCAAACCTCCCGTACCTTTCCTGAATGCCTTAACCGATTGAGCTATGTTCAAATTCAGTAACCAATACCAATCTAATTAGACTAGTAGTGCACCTACCACTGCAACTACAAAAAAAAAAAAGATGGACAACGAATCCACCCAGCCTTGATTCAGTAAATCAACCGAGAGACAAATAGGCATGGCTCCAACTGGTCCTTTTTCAAACTTCCACACCCCAGGAGTCTGAATTCCCTAACTCCCATGTGTGCCTCCTGAAAAGGGTCAACACTCACTCTCATCTTCGCCATTTTATTTCACAAACCTTACCCAGCGAACAGGAGCATACATGTTCTACGCCTCTTCTTCCTCTTTCTGATTTTTCCTTCACTGAAAACTGAAACTAGCCAACAAGAACATCCATGCTTTAAATCAGTCTTCATCATCTCCTTATGTCTGTTCCTCTATGAACGATAAATCACTGAAACTGCTGTCACAAACACCAACTTGCTAACAAGCATACACATATACACCCTTTTTAATTCTCTTCTTGTGATGAGTGAGGAACATACAACTCCACGCCTCTGTTCTTTTCACCCTCGGTAATTTGCAAACCCAACTAGCGAACCAGGAAGTAGGAAACATACAGTCCTTTTGTTGACCTCCAGCTTGAAAATCGCCAAGAAGAAAGAGAATCTGCATGCCTCTGTTGGAGCCGATTTCTCTTAAGTGCCCGAATGACATTGACAACTGTTGCTTCTGAGTCCATGCTCCACTTCCTTTTTGTAGCTCCTAACGAAAGTCTGTTGCACCACTTACTCAACTCCTCTAACTAACTGCTCTTCCTCCCTAGAAGAATCGGACTAGAGCCAACAACAACCTGGTTGGAATATCAGCCCAAGGTAAGCCATAACTGTCCCTATATAAAGCTCATTCTATCCTTCTGTTGTCTAGGACAAATACAGCTTACACACCCAATTGTTTTCTTGGTCCTGTCATGCACCAACCACGCATGCAGTCTTCTGAGATCTTACGAAACTAACTTGGATACAAGCTGCTCAACCCCCCTTGCTGAAATATAACCAGAAGGTAAAGTCTTATTGAATCAAACTTCAGGTTACTTCAACCCTTTTGTTGTTTCTGTTTTTGCCAAAGGTCTAACACCTGAGTTGTCACTCTAGTGAGGTCTCGAGAGAGAGCAAGGGGCCTGGGTGCTTACAGGATGTCAAGAAGTTACCAGGAAGGAACAATTTCTATCAGAAAAGAAAAAAAAGAGACAACCCTAAGGTACTGCACTAGCTAAGTCATCTGTACAGATCTTATAACAGCTACCTTTCTGTATAACAAAACCCAGAGCTATTGTCGATATTGTGGTGGGTCTGTTTTAAGGTTGATGCCATACTAAAATCCTAATTAAACTATCTGAAAATAAAAACTGGTAATAGAAGGAAACCACCAGTTCGTGTGCATCAGTTTTTCAGGTTTTAAGTTTCAGGTTCAGTTTTCCTGTTATGATTGGGATATGCCTTGTATGTAACTTCAGTAAAACAAAGACCAAATCAGAATGAGTAAGTGAATTAGGCTGAGAGACTAGGGGAATATAATGTCATCCAACGACAACAACAGATAGCTAGTAAAGACCAGAGTAAGAAAAAAAAACAAGAAGGAAAACAGAAGAGGAGAACACACAATTTTTGGTTTTCAAATTCTCAGTTTCTTGCTTTTGTATACTGAATTCTCAATGGAGTTAACAGGGTTGCCTAGGTGGTTTTGGGATCAGGACATAGCTTGATAAAACACTTACCCACGTGAGTAACTAAATTGGGAAGAAAACTGAAAGTCAAATGCGTGATGAAACAGAAAAAAAAAAGAAGAGAAGTTATCAGGTCCTTATATTTCAGTTTCAGTTGCAGTTTTTACAATCATTATCCTCAGTTCTGTATCAGCAAGTTGCTGTAAAGTTAATAGACTGTTTTTGGGTTGTCTGGAGTTTTAAATATTATTAGAACTCTCAACTACATAAGCCAGCAAAGAGGGAGAAGTTAGAAGATAGATTAAAGAACTGATAGGAAACAATATCAGAAAACACACCAGTTCAGATTTCAGACCTGTAACCTCGGCCTTTCTGTATAACAACTCTTCAGAAGCTTAGATGATGTGTCGTGAACCTGTTTTGGGGGTTGAGGTTATACTAAAGCAGCTAACTAAAAAGCTAGGTAGACTGGGGGAAAATTTAGAATCAAATTATGATCAAAGAAAGGAGAAGGAATCAGGTATATTAGTTTTACGTTCTCTAGTTCTGCAGTGTTTAGCAGTTCAGTATGAGAAATTCCCAGGGGAGCTGTCCATGTGATGTTGAGCCGTTTTCGAATTTAAAAACCTGATAATACACTTAGCTAGGTGGGCAGTCTAGTTGAGGGATAATTGAGAGACTGCATTGTGAATAAACAGAAAGAAAACAAAGACAAGAATACTTCAGTTTTCAGTTTTCTCTTTTCTGTGTGAAGAGTTTTCAGAGTGTTGTCGAGTTGGTATTGGGTTTAAAACAAAACTAGAACACTTAATTAAGTAGTGAGTACTTTGGGGATGAATGGAAGGATAGACTAATAATAAACAGAAAAGACAAGAGGAAAAAAATATATACATCAGTTTCACAGATTCAGGTTTTCAGTTTCATTCCCATTTTCAGTTTTGTATGATCTGGTACAGAAAGATTTGAAGGAGTTGTATTGGGTTGCCAATGAATCTAAAACACCCCTAACATACCTTAGTAAGATTATAAGTGTTTTGGGTAAATTAGAAGTCAGATTTAAAGGAACAGAAAGAAGATATCAGGGAGAGTATATCAGTTTAATAACCTTAGTTTTTGCAGATTTTCTGCTTCAGTATATGAAATACCTCAGTAGGTGTGGCAGGGTTACCTAAGTAGTTTTTGAAACTGAAACATAGCTAGAACACTGAATTAAGTAAGTAAAAGCTTGGAGATAAATTTAATAACAGATACGTGAGTGGACAGAAAGAATCAATGGAAGTTATCAGGTGTTGTTAGGCATTTTCTTCTGTTCTGTATAATGGAAATTCAGTAATTTTAACAGCGTTGCTTTGAGTTGTTTTAGGGTCTCAATCTTGTTAAAAGACTTAACTAGGTGGGTAAAGACTTGAGGGGAGAAATGGTAGTCTGTTCAATAAACTGAAAGAAAGACTGAAGTCATGTAACAACCTGACATGAGAAGAGGAAAAGAAATGCATCAATTCTATTTTCCAGATTTTCATCAGTATGCTGTTTCTGTGTAATTTAGTGCAGAAGCTATGTGAGTGTTCTACTGGTTTGGTCTTGAGTTTAAAACGTGGTTAACACCCATGGCTAGTTGGGTATATTGAGGGGAAGAGCTAAACATCAGTTGAACTCAATAGAAACAAGAAACAAGAAGAAGTATGTAGATTTCTGTTTTAGTTTTCAATAATCTGTCTCCTCTGTATGACTGTAATACCCACGGTTTAAGAGGGTTGAATTGGCCTGAGAGTGAGCTCAAATCATAACTAATACACTTAGCTAGGATGGTGAAACACATTGGGGGAAATTAGAAAACAAGCAATGCAGTAACAAGAGGAAGTAGAAGGAAGTGTGCATAGAGTTGTTCAGTTCTCTGAAACTTATGTTTCAGTATGGGTGATTTCCAAGGAGCTAAGAGTGTGATGATGGTCTAAAAATAAACCCAAAACATAGCTAATAACTGCAGCTAGGTTAGCAAAATGTTTTGAGAAGATCAAACATCAGTTGAGCTAACAAAAAAAAAACTAGAATCAAGGAGGAATGTATAGCATGTGGTTTTAGACTTCAAAAAAAAAAAAATTGTGTAGCTTCTGTCTAACTGTTTTACGGAGTGTATGAGTGTGATGCTAGTTTGATAATGAACCCCAAACCCTTCTAATGCATCTAGCTAAGTTTATAAAACATGTTGCGAAAGGTAAATATCAGTTTGCTTCATTAAAAGCGAAGTTAGATAAGGTAATACATGGGAGTTGTGTTCCAGATTTGGAAACTTTTGGGGTTCCAGTATAAGCAAGTTTTAGGGGCATCTTAAAGACTATATTAATAAGCTTAAAACATTGCTAACCTATTTAGCTAAGGCAGGGATACATCTTAGGCGAATGAAAACCCATCTTAGATAAACGTGTTACATATTAGTGCTTATAATACTCTAAGACGTTAACTAGAGGAAGGACTTAGTTAACGTGTGAACTGGCAATGTGAATACCCTAGGAGTAAGATAAACCTAAGGGTAATACTTGGGAAGCTTCTAAGGGGTAATATAAACTAAGCATTTAAAGGTTCACCTAGGGAACTTCACACTCTAGCATAGAATAAGCTAGGGGAAATGTCACAACGTTTGTACATGAAATCATAAAAACTGACAAGTTGTTTTTAATTAACGTTAGGGCCGTAACAAACGCCAACCGGGACCCCGTGTGTGAGAGACAACTCTTGCTTCTGAACCAGGTATGGATATGTGTGGTCCGTATGTTGCCGTGTTACACGGCTTGTGTGTTGTGTGCCTTGCTTGACAACGACCATAAGATTAAAGCATGAAATTGGATTGCTTGTTATGGCTTGCTTATATACTTGTTATATCATTGCTGCTTATTACTTGCGCGCACACAGTAATATAGTCCCTTCTCGTTGATGAAACCTTGAGATGAAACACAACGAACTACATAAACAAAACAAAGGAACTATATAAAGGGAACACTCCTCTTAAACTATAGAGGACTCCTAATGACACCCACTATGGTGTCGAACTTATAAGGATAATGAAAAGTAAAACACCTATTGGTGGAACACATCCTGAGGTCTAGAGATGACCCCGCTTTCTCGACGCACGACGCCGGGAATGGAGGAATAGCTATGGAGAAGACGTTCTTCAACTCGTGGTGATAAGAGAATTCACAAATAAACCTTAAGGAAACAAGGAAAGATTGACACCTACATGATAAGGTCACGGGAACTAAACTATATCCCCAGACCTGGTGCAAGGAAGGAGAAAGAAAATACACACCATGGAAATAAAGGAAAACATGTGTAATGAGACCAGACAAATAAGAAAATTCACAAATGTGATACTTAAAGAAACGAGGAATGAATAGCACCTACATAATAAAGCCTCGGGATCTAACCCATATCCCCTGACTTGGTGCAAAAGAAGGAAGGTAAACTTGTGTAATGAGAACAAGAAAACAATACGTAATCTCTTGAGTGGTCCCATAGTGAGGATTATCGTTATAATATACCTACGCACACGCCCTGTTAATTACGTGATGGTCGTTGCTACATTAGCAGCTTGTTGTGCTTGGTTGTGTTGGATGTTGCTATGATGCCAGCATGTTATGCTTGATTGCTTGTTGCTAATGCCTTGCTACCTTAAGTGTGTATGATACCATGATGTATTGTGGTGTGCTTTACTGCTTTATTATAGCATGTAAATTGACCTAATAATATTCGACCAAGTAGTCGTGTAGCCCGGCAACATATGGGCTACACATATTCATACTCAGCAAGTTTGCTGAGTCCTTTACAACCCAATTTTTTACAGGTATTGTGTCGGACGATAACGGAGCATAGGTGGGATGGCTACCATGGGGGTAGTCCATCAGGGCATGACTTTAAAGTTTGTAGTAGTAAGTTTAATGTATGGGTTGTTACTAAACCCGAGATGAAATTTTCAGTTTATGCTTTGGTAATTATGCTGTAGACACTCGGCATTTGGAAATGTATTTCATGTTGTATATGAGTTCTGGTTGAGGGTTGTCTCTAGTCATGCAGACCGTAACTTGGTGTTGGTAACATGGTTTGTCAACCACGTGGGTGGTTGGCATCTGTAGCACCTGGATGAAGTTGATAATCCGCTGCATAGTTATCTTGTAATATGGCTAGGAGCTGTGTTCATACTATTTGTTGTTTATTCGGGGGTGTTACATATACACAATACCAAAACGCCTCAATTACTTGGTTACCATTGTAGTAGCTTGTACAATACTAAAGCAATGTAGTTTCTCATACTACAAGACATTAAAATTCATTCAAAGGTAAACTCATTACCTTGGAATTCTAGTTTTCTTTCCTTCCTTTCTCTTCATGTTCTTTCTTTTCTCTTCTTGTTCTTTCTCTCCTTGTTTCTTGTTCACAAATTGGCCAAGCTATAGCCCATAGCCAATGGAATACACAACAATGCTAGTAAATACACAACTCATTAATTAACCCTAAAATTTAAAGAGAGTGTTCAAGGCTTTAAAAGAGGTATTACCTTCCAATCTTTAGGGGAAGTGTTTGGCTAGAAAAACAACAAGTCTCCAGCACTTTTGAAGGCCAAAAATCGGCTGGCACATGAAGCATAAGAGGGCTCAAAATCTGGAGAATTCGGGTTGTAAAGAAAGGCTAGAAAAAGATAGGTGTTTCAGTTCCTTTTTTACCTTAAGAAGCAAGAGAGTTGTTCTAGCTCACCATGAGCTTCTTATTTCTTCAAATGGAGGTTCTTCCATTGAGATGAAGGTTGGAGTTTTCAATTTTTGAAAAGAGGGAACTAGTCTCCAAGAAGAGAGGAATCTAGTGATGTAATTTTTGTAGCATTTCCACCTTGTTTAAGGCTTGAATAATGGAGAAGAAGAGAGGGATGAGAAGGAGCTATAAAAACGTCATTGGAGGGGATGATGAAGAAGAAGAAGTTCTGGTGGGAGAGGGGCAAACCGTGAGAAAATAATAGAGTGGGAGGAGAGAGAGTCTAACTTACTTTTGTACTTGTTACTTTTTGCTTTTTTTTTTGTCTTCTAGCTAATAAGGAATGGAGGGAGGTTGGGAGAGAGAGCTGGAAAACGTGGGTCTACACCCGCACACAAGAATTCCAGCTTTTTAATTACAAAGGGGGGGAGTGTATTTTGGTCTATTTACAATCTACACCCCTTAAGTTCCCGAATTGTCACTATTCACTCATCCGGGTCCGTTTTCCGGAATTTTCTCGTCAATCAATTTTAATGGCTCTCAACCCTCACTAATGTTTAATTATAGATGTTTGATTGACTATAGATTTTACTAGTCTATTTAACCCACCTAAAGTCATGTTTTCCCGGTTTTCTAGAAAAACGTGCTTTAAGGTTCGTTTGCGGTTTCAACCCATTTTATGGACCCGTTTTCTTCGGAAATTGTTTTTACATATTATTTAGGCATAATTAAGCCTTAGGAACCCATCTAGGATCCTAGTCAAGGTCACATACCTCCTATGGTTATGTAACGCTCATTTTTACATTTTACATAATTTACGTGTTTCCTCTTTTCTTCTGTTTTTATTTCCTTCACCAATATTCTTTAGGCACTATTAGGCCCTTAATAACTATATTAAAATGGTGTAATCACCATAGTTAAGTTCGGGGTATTTCACCTCATAAGTTATAATTATGCCCGTCCAATCGCCACCATCGGGTTGGTTTAATTTATTGAGTAAGAGGGCTTTGTTGAAACAAGATAAAGCCCAGACAACAACCGTTGAGGTGGGTTTAGTTTAATATATCCGTTCGGGTTTTGGGTCATGTCTTTTCGTGTCAATATCCGTTCAGGTCATTAAACTTTCGGGTCATTTCGAGTTCTGGTCATTCAGGTTCGGGTCAAATCGGGTACGGGTTGTAATAGTAGCAGATAAAATTGGGCTTCGGTTATTTTGGTCATGGTTAATATTTTTTGAAAAAGTATTAAATAAATATATACCTGATTTCTATAAGAATATACTATATATAGATTGTAGAAAAGTCAATACAATGCATATTCTGAATTTCATTCGGATGTATTAAGTTTGAATCAAGTTTTTCATCATATTTATTTGGGTCATTCAGGTTTTGGACAATTTATGGTCACTATTATTGCATGTTATTCGAGTTTGGTTAATTTTAAGTTACTATTATTTCAGGTATTTTCAGATTCGGGTCCGTTTCGGGTTATAAAATTTTTGGGTCATTTCGGGTTCGGGTCATTTTGGGTTTTACCCAATCAGGTTTTGGGTTTATTATGTTTAAATATTTTTGGGTTCAATCAGGTTTCAGGTTTATCATATTTAAATATTTTCGGGTTCGATCAGGTTTCGGGTTCGGATAAAACGGGCGGGTTAACAAAATCCGGTTAACCGAACTAAATGAAATGGTAATGGAATTGAATTTTAAAAAACCAAAAACCTGGTTAACCGAATAGGGCGGTTAACCTACCATGGGCAGGCCTAGTTATGAAGAAGGAAATTACATTAATGGATAGGATAATGGACAGGATATTATCATTTGAATCCAAGGGTTCAGGGTTGTGCCTTTAGACAAAGGCAAATAGTCAGCCTCTATACAATCCTGTGGGCACGTATGGATTGATTTTATTCATAAAACAATACAATTCAAACCCTATTACACCTTCTTCTCAAAAGTAAGAAGTCTAAGAATAACTCTTATGGAGTGCTTGAAAATATAATCGTCATCTACCTCTAAAACCTGCTCTTGAAAGGAGAATAAGCCAAACATTGATGAACTCCACCACACATAGAGCAAAAATCACCCACCTCTACCAAAATAATCAGCCACCATGCTTACACAAATGTCACACATAGAACTCTACATTTTAAATTAGATCATCCACTATCACAATCTTAGGCTAAAAAACAAACAAATTATTTTCCTCCATATAGTACTATCACCCGCAGCACCGACGCGAAGCCCAATCTTCAATCATAACTATGCCATATATATGTCCTTCACAAGCTCACAAAAGACAAAACTCTTGGTCGTCCACTGAAACAAAGAAAATCATATAAGTGTCACCTAACTACACTTGAAAATTGGTGGTCCATAGACTACATCTCATGTGAGCACAGAGAACAAAATCCCTCACCATCAGGCAATAATCCTCGTTGTACCAACACCTCCCTTATACACAAGCTTTCATTCACCAAAAGCCACACCATCAGCTTCACAGGGGACCTCCAAAATGCTACTAATCAAATATACAATATGTTGAAACATCAAGCTCCGCTATCTACGGACCATAAGAATACTTGAATTCAGATGAGGCCCCTCAAATGTATCTATGACCTGCCATTGCAAGTGAATCCCTTTTAATACCATTAATAATTTAGTAACATGCTCATAAATCTGTCATAACAAATACCTTTGTCGCAATAAACTACATGACCACCTTGTTCTATCACATACCGTTACCTCGCTATAACATCCCTTATTCATAATCCATTCATTATGTCTTCAATTCTTATTATATTGGTTGGTTAGTTTTGTGATGACAGTAGAAATTAACTCTATGGGATGTCACCGTCGTTATGCACTCTAAGTGCACAACAAGACTAACTCAACTACCTAGAATGCATCGTATGACTGAATAAATATATGTACCTATAATACATAATTTAACTGTTATCCCAATGCTACCCATTCTTGCACTCCGGTTGAGTATCTTCATCTACATACCTGTAAAACAGTTATTGTATGGGATCAGCACAACCGTTGAGTATGATGTTATGCAACTATCATGCACTTTCGGGCTACACTTAGATTACTTGGTTAAGTGAACATGCGATTCAAATAATCAAAACTATAAATCACGCAACATAAATATTCCACCTAAGCAGTGAAATAATAAAGCTTAAGCAATTGTATAACAAGATATTTCACAAAACAATAAGTTCCATTGAGATAATATCTCTTTTAATGAATATTCATATTGTAGGAATTCTGATGTCTTCTAGGTATTTCCATCTTTCCTGACAAGATTTATGAATCTAATTAACTCTTATACAGTATATAGAAGATACTTAAGCCTTGAGGGCACTCCTAACTCTTCTTATGACATTAAAAATCCCATTACATTTCTCTTAGTATATATGTAAACTTTAGGGATATTAACGATATCAACTTATACTATTCATGATATCAGTAATGTGTATTATATAACATAAGTCAATCTATTTCTAATATATGCAGTACTCAAGGCACGATAACTAAACAACTTGAATAAGTCGTATATAGCGTAAAGCTCAAGCCAAGATATCATTCTCATCAATAAGTACGAGTATAGGATATCATTCACATGAATAAGCTTAAGTAGAAGATGTCATTCTTAAGTGATATTTAGGCTTAGGGTATTATTTAAGCCTTCACGACATCTTTATCTTTCTCCCTTAGATTTATTAGTCTCATCAGTTATCTCATAATATTTACTTATGCACCTTTCCACCATTGTCTAACCCTATGACATGAAAAAAACCTGCCCATAAGTCTCATCCTTACTACACATAGCACATTTCCAGGTAGTAAATTATCAAACATGTAATGCCTTTCCATACAAAAGCACCTTTGAAAATATTATCTAGGCATACAGATTGATTATTGGGATGCTGACATGTTCACCATGTTGCACAAACCCCTCGGGTGCTCATGTTGATTTGACGGTATACACACCCATCCTTCGAATAGTTTTATATGTGACTGTTGTTTGTCACATCTTAATCAATCGTTATCTTGAAAATATACTCCCAGTCCACCAACCAAGCAGAGCTTTTCATATTTTTAACATCTCATATAAGATTATATAAGTCAAGGTAATATGCAACCATTACACCTATTTCTCTGGTGGGTCGTGTATATTAACTTTAACTTGTGTGGCATGTTAACCTGTTTTTCATGCACAAAAATAGTATAGTTCACGATAAAAATCTTCAACCGAACCCCACACTTGAGCATAGGTAGGCTGCTAAGAATGACCCTCTAGGTTCTACTACATGTGTGTGGGGCTTGCTCCATGAGGATCGAGCAATTAGGCGAATACTTAGCTTTCAACACTTAGGAGGCCAAGACAATATCATTGCTAAGGTATATATATGATTGTCTAGGTAAAGATGCAGTGTTAAATAATTCAATCTCTTAGAACCCAATCTTTCGTTGAAATGAAACCGATAGAGTTTGCATCACCTTACCCAGTGCACTAGTATGCCGCTGGTACCTACAGTCCACCAAAACATAGAAATTTACTTTCTCATGGTGTAACACGGGCCTTCTTGTACAACAATCTTAACCAGTGCAAAATGTGCTACAAGGGAGACATGACCCTTCCAACCAATGATTAGGTGATTAACTTTATATGTTAAGTTATAGGCACTAGCCCTTATGCATGAACCCTAAGATATTTTGCTAGAGAAGAATAACCCACACCTAGGGATGGCAATGGGTCGGGTTTGGGTCGGGTGGACCATCACCCGCACCCGTCACCCGACTTCACCCGCTCCACCCATACCCGACCTGTCACCCATTATGTATCACCCGTCACCCGCGGGTGAAGCGGGTGAACCCGTTTACCCGTTTGTTTTTCTTTTTCCTTGTTCGCCAGTTAGGTTTGCAAATTACTGTGAGTGGAGCATGTATGTTCTATGTTCACCGGATAGAGTTGCGAAATTTTCTTCAGAGAAAAGAATGAAATAGTGCACAAAGCATGTACATTCCATGTTCGCCAATTATGGTTGCAAAATTACCATGAGTGAAGAGAGAAAATAGAGGCGTAGAGCATGTATGCTCAATGTTCGCCTGTTAGGATTACGAAATTACCTTCAGTGAAGAGAATGAAAAACTTCGCAGAGCATGTAAGTTATTTGTTTTACAGTTAGGGTTTCAAAATTACCGAGAGTGAAGAAAGAAAATAGAGGCACAGAGCATCTTTGTTCCATGTTAGCCAATTAGGGTTGCAATTACCTTCAGTGAAGAGAATTAAAAACTGCGCAGAGCAAGTATGTTAGGGCTGTAAAATTACTGAGAGTGGTGAGAATAAAGAATGGCGTAGTCACCCAGAGCATGAATGTTCCTTGTTCACTAGTTAGGGTTACAATAATAGTGAGTGAAGGAGAATGAATAATAAGTAACAATTTAACATATAATATATATAATCTATGCGGGTGAGCGGGTCGGGTGATGGGTGAAAAATGTTCACCCGTCACCCGACCCGCACCCGCACCCGCACCCGTTCCCCGTTTTTCACCCTTTTTATTCGGGGTTTTCACCCGATTTAGCGGGTCGGGTGACCGGGTGAAATGGGTACCCGCGGACCCATTGCCATCCCTACCCACACCCCTAAAAAACTTGCAACTTAGGCTCGTTCCTCTTCTTTAATATACTTAATTTATGTTTATTATTAACACTCAAATGATCCCATAAGCTCATCAAGCATATCACACATACCAGACAGTGAATCCTCTTTCGATATAGAGAGAATCATGCAATTGTCACCTAAAAATATAGGAAACAAAGGGGGGATGATTAGCCACCAAGACACCTTTCACCAACCCAACATCCTGCACAAGCTGCAAGGCACATGAAAGTGATTTATTATATACAATAAAGAGATGAGGTGCTAAGGAGTCACCTGAATAAAGACCTCAAAGGCTTCATGAAAGGAGTCGGTATCATTGATGAGAACAACCATTGTCAAGGAAATGACATAGTTAATGATTGGAGTAAGCCATTTATATGGGAATCTCGTGCTTTGAAGAAAATGATGCAGATAGTTCCATTTATGGTTTGACCCTCATAAATTTCCTAAACTTTATAATTGGCCACTCATTCCAATTAGCTTTTAATTACAATCCTCCACTTAATTAATGCCAATTTAAACTTCAATTTTTTTTAGAAATCTCAACCAGACCCATTATTTCCATTTTAATTTACAATCCAAAATTTCCTACATTTACGGTTTTATCCCACAAGTTCTTAAAACTTACAAATATACTCTAATTCTTACTTAACTTATATTTTCAATCATTCTTTATTAATTATGATCAACACCCTAATCCTTACTAGGTTTGACCGAGTCTTACTGCATACACCCAAAATTTTTAAGAATTACAGTTTTGACTCATAAATTTTCTAAACTTTTCAAATAACTCTCAAATCTTACTTTAACTTGTATTTTTCATATCTAACCCAAATGAAGCCTAACTTTTGGCCATAATACTATTTAACACTGCAATTTTCATTTTCCTTTGCATTAACCAACCTTTCTTTAATCAGTTAGTTACCAAATACCTCAATGAACTCCTAAACTCATTTTTAAGCAAAGTTCTTCCAAACACTTCCTAAACTTCTTAACTATTTTCCCACCAGATTCTTGAAGTATTTTAATTATACCAACAGCCCTTCAACTACTAGATATTTACACTTAACTTTCAAAAGCATTTAAAACACCAAATTGCTCATAATCTAGCCCAAACATTTGCCCAAGTTTCAATTATTACATATTAGCCACTTAAACTTTGTGAAAATGATATTTAAGTCCTTAAGTCATTAGCTAACATAACCAAATGTTTTAATGTAAATTTATAATCATTCTTAGGTAACCATTTTCCAAGGTTTATTTTTGGCCATAATCAAATACCAACACAAAACAACTTAAAACATCAAATTACGTTCAAGGTTTGAACATGAGCCTTTACGTTTCAAGGCTAGCTTTTGCCCTTGATTTCTCATCAAGATTTTCATCCCTATAATCATATAATGGTGTACTTTAAGTTTTTTTACAGATTCAAGGTTTAAACAAGTGTTATAAGCACCAAAGTTTAGGTTAAAGTCTTACCCTCCTTAATGTTGATTTTTGAGTTTTTCCACCTTGTTTTCCCTTGCTCTCGGCCAAACACCCAAGGAGGGTTCAAATCCCATTTCAGCCATGTTTAAGAGGAGAACAAGAAGCTAAGTTAGGGTCATAGACTCCTAGACATAACCAAAGGAATATCTTAAGGCTTAAAGCACCAAAATGGGACCTTAAGGGGTAGAATTTACCTTGTAGTCTCAAGGTTGAGTTTGTATACCAAAATTTTTTCCAAGACTAGAAAAACACTAGTACAAAAAGGGTCTTTTTCGGCCCCCCATTTTCAATGGTTCTTATAATTTAGCCGAAAAAGAGTTTCGGGTCAGGGCATTTTCAACGGTTTCTAGTAATAACCGTCGAAAATTTGTTTAGTTAAAGGTATTTTCGGTGGTTGTATACTAAAACCGCCGAAAAAAGGTTTTTTTTATTTAAGTCATTCTCGACGGTTCCTAAAAACAACCGCAGAAAATAGATGTCTTTTTCGGCGGTTCCTAAGAACAACCGCCAAAAATTTGTTTACCTAAGGGTATTTTCGGTGGTTGTTCTTAGGAACCACCAAAAAAGGGTCTTATATCTAAACCCCAACCTCGTTTGTAACACAGTTCGTTCGCCAGTATTCTCCCCCTCTCTGCGCAACAAAAATCGCCCAGCAATCGCCACCGCCTTCATAATTGAAGTCCGCCATCACCACCGTCCCGGAGCGCCGCCGTCGTTGCCGCCCATGCCCGCCCCAGTCGCGCCGTCGCCTCCTCATCCTTGCTGCTGCCTAAATCAACCGAAAAATATAGTGATTTAGGTATGTTTTTACAGATTTTTACATTTCGAATTTTTGTCAAATTGGACCTTAATTTGTTGTAAAAATTAACTTGTTGATTGATTTGTGTCCTCTGAATGGTATTTAATTGATTGGTTTGAGAGGAAATAGTATATGCGGACAATTTTATAAAATAATTTATATGCTCGCAAGGTGTTCAATGAAATGTCTTATAGCCAATTTCAGCAACATTTTTGCTATCTTTATATTGTTGGTGTGAGTTGTTGGATGATTTAAGTGATGTGGGTGTAATATAGTGAAGGGTTTGATTGGAATTAATAAATTTGGGGTAAATTACAAAATCGTTCACATGCACGCAAGGTGTTCGACAAAATGTCTCTACTAGCTACCTTGGATTTTTTGCTAGTTTTAATTGTATGTGTAGATTAATGGATAGCTAGTGATGTTTAATGTGTAAAGATACTAATGTAGACCTCTATAAAGTATAAAAACTACACCTAAATATTTATTAGTTGATATATTCTAATAATCATTTGAAACCAAAATATGTATATATGTTATATGAGTTTGAATGACTTTGTAGACATACAAGTAGAGTTGTATAGAGTATAAAACCATTTTAGAAAACAAAAAATTTAGTTAATTATTACTTACCATTGTTCATCCTAATAAAGATAAAAATTTAACGATGAACACACACAGGATAGAGAGAAGTGTCTTGATCGAGCTTCACCGCTGCCGCCGCCTCACTGCCTTCTCTTATCGCTCACCTCTGCTGCTCCCGTCGGACGTGACAAGAGTCCGAAAAAGGAAATAAAAACAAGTGAGTTGAGGGTTGTTTTCCTTGATTGTAATTTTTCACAAAACTATAACTATTACTCACTATTTATTTTTATGGTTCATTACAGTTACACCCTTTTGACTCCACATTTGTTTCATCTAATACAGGCTTAGTTGTGGCCATCCGCCGCCTATTATTTCTCTCTGAGTTTCCTCTGCTCCTTATTTGTCTGTTCAGCATTGTACGTGGTATACATATACCAAAAACAGGTTAGTTTTAATTTCAACCTCGATCAATTTTTGTTTTCCATAAATATGTGTGTAATTAGTTTATTTATATGTAGTAGTTAGTTGAGTAGATATACATGTATAATATAACAAAATAAAATAACCAACTATATATTATGTATATATATATATATATATCAGCAAGTAGTATATATATTATAGATGTATATATACATATAAGACAACCAAGTAGTATATATATATATTATAGATGTGTATATATATTGTACAGACTCGCCATGCAAAAACCATATCTATATATGACCTTTGCCAAAGATAGGTTCGTCAATGCTATTTTTATATTATTTTAAATATTAGTTAAGTTATTATACATTATAAATATATTTTTATAGATATTATTTAGTTTTAATCTTTTAGTTGGTATTTGTAGAATGAATCGTGAGTGGATGTACGGTCGGCGAGGCAATTATTTTGAATCAAAAGTGGATAATGAATTTTGCAAAGCAGCTCTCGGTCATCAGAAAAGGATGAATGAGACACACATTCCCTATCCATGTGCACAGTGTGAACTTCACAACAAGTTCCCTAATCTACATACAATCAGATTTCATCTATCCACGTGTGGATTTATGCCAAACTATAAGATCTAGTTTTTGCATGGCGAGTCTTTAGAAGCTAGTAGCAGGGTGCAAACTTCCACCCAGCCGAACAATGAACCAAGAATGGTTTCCGACGATACTACATTTCCTGATAATGAGTGTGATCAGAGTGACAATGAAATCAACGACGAGAGTGAAAAGACTGAACAACTGGACTCTATGCTGCAAGATGTTGAGGATAATTTCACAGAAAAGGCGACTGAATATCAATGATTAGATGACGCATCACGGTCCCCTTTGTTCCCCTGATGCACCAAATTTACAAAGTTGACATCCGTGCTACACTTGTTCAATCTGAAAGCAAGATTTGGCTGGAGTGATAAGAGTTTTACGTCAATACTAGAACTATTCCATGACATGCTTCCAGATGATAATAATCTTCCTACTTCCACTTATGATGCAAAAAAGTTGATGTGTCCTATGGGTGTGGAGTACAAAAAGATACACGCTTGTCCAAACAGTTGTGTATTATACAGAGGAGAGAATAAATATTTGAATCAGTGTCCAAAATGTCATTTGTCACGCTATAAACAGAAGGACGGCCAATCATCCAATACCAAGGTTCAAACGTCTGTTTGCAAATGTCAGAGATGCCCAAAATTTAAGATGGCACGCAGAAGGAAGAAAAAATGATGATAAGCTGAGACATCCAGCTGATTCACCTCAATGGAGGACTATCGATAGAAGATTTAAAGATATTGCCAGTGATAATCAACATTTGAGACTCGGGCTATGTACATATGGGATGAATCAGTATGGCACTCTAAGTAGTCAACACAACACTTGGCCTGTTCTATTGGTGATTTACAATCTTCCTTCGTGGTTGTGTATGAAGCGAAAATACATAATGTTATCATTGTTGATTTTTGGTCCTAAACAACCTGAACATAATAATGATGTATACCTTGCACCGCTGATTGACGATTTGAAATTGTTATGGAATCAGGGGACAGTGGTTTATGACGGTTATGGCAGACAAAACTTCACACTTCATGTCATGTTGTTTTGCACAATGAATGACTTTCCAGCGTATAGGAATTTATCTAGATATACGGTAAAAGGCGCATTTGCTTGCCCAATATGTGAGGACGACACTTGTTCTGATCATCTAAAGTTTTCTGGCAAAAACGTGTACATGTGTCATCGCATATTTTTGCCATCAGCACACCCATATCGTAAAAAAATGAAGTTATTCAACGGAAAGACTGAGACATGTGTTGCTCGTATACCTTTAAATTCTCAAGAGATCTATGAAAAGGTGAAAGACACTGAGAATGTTTTCGGTGTTCCATCCAACTCTACCAAAAAAAAACATATGGAAAAAATGTTCAATATTTTGGGAACTTCCGTATTGGAAACATTTATCTGTTAGGCATTGTCTTGATTTTATGCATATTGTCAAAAATGTTGGTGAGGCTGCTGTTGGGACTTTGCTTAACATACATGGGAAAACAAAAGATGGAATAAAGGTTCGAAGAGACATGCAAGCTATGGGCATACGTGAGGAGTTGCATCCTCAAGAAAGAGGCAAACGAACATATTTACCTCCAGCATGTTACACTTTGTCTAAGAATGAGAAGATCAGGTTCTGTAAATGTCTTCATTCCCTTAAGGTTGCAGACGTTATATCGTGAGTGGTTAAACTGGTGAAAAATTAAAAGAAAAGAAATTAAAACTCAAAATAAACGTCGGGCTGCAAACAAATCCCGGTCGTGGTAGTATAGTAAAAATGTAAGCGACCGGATGTCGAACCGTGGGACTAATGTGCATATTATAGTACCTAAGCGTGTCACAAGAGGGGGGATTAATTGACTTGTTTTATAAATTAAAAGGAAAGATTAAAATGACTAAATTAACAGGTAAACTAAACGGGACTCTGGTTCTTGTTAATATAATATCTGCTCTTTCATGCTAGGTCTACTGGTTTAATTATAATTGTTTGGCAAGATTCCTGTTATTTTCTTAAGGTCTGATGAAAACTCATAAGAACTCGTTTACCTGTAATGCAAGGTCCGATGAAAACTCAAGCAAAGCCTGCAAACGGCAGAGGAGTGTTGAGGGATTACATTTGCAACTGAGTACTAACTTAAACGATGAAAATAAGTTTCCCCCAGTTTTACGGCTTAATTAACCCATCTGTTTCCAACCGATGAAATCAAAAACAAACTTAGTAAAGCATTTTAATAAATTCATGAGGTTTATTAAAAGATGCGAGTAAACCTTTAAACGTAACAAACTTCATTAAAATTAAAACCAGTAAAACATATTGCATAATTAATACAGATACATAATAATTATTCCCAGAGTATATGTAAACTAATGAGATGAAAAGAAAACAAATGGAGAAGCGGGAGATTAGAAATGAGATGAACGAGTGAGTGAAAGTGAAGTGGTGCGAAGATGGAATGATGGTGTGAATTGGAACTCCAGGAGGAACCACGGACGGAACCTCTGGAAGGACACTAGGTAAGGTAAACTGAGCGTTGTATTTATAGAGAAGAAGAAGCAGAGCAGCAGCTCATTGATTGAGCTCGTTGATTGCAGCTCCCCATTGATTGCAGCTCATTGATTGCGCAGGGGACAGGGCTGCAACGCGTGCGTGATTTCTGGTAGGCGTCGACTGCTAAAACGATAAGGTGAGTCAGTTGCAGAGCGAGTCGGCGAAGAAGATAATCCGTTGATTACACGTGTCCGCTAGATAAGGAGCGGTTGTCTCTATATGCTGTCCGCCTGTTATGAGGCGGTCTCCTCTGTATCTCAACCGCCCGTTATGTGGCGGTTACATTTTAGAGTTGTCCGCCTCTAATGAAGCGGTACAGGGCGCGGTCGTGATTCTCTGTTGTCCGCTGATTATGGGGCGGTTGCCCATATATGTGTTGTCCGCCCATTATGAGGCGGTACAGAGGCGGACACGCTTCTCTGCGTGACATGCACGTGGATTTTTAATCCCTTAATAATATATATGTCTTTGTTTGTCATTTTTCCTACATTTTAACACATATAATACATCAGTTAATATAACAACATAAATATAGGAAAAACCCAAGATAAGTGAGAAACATTACTAAAAATGCTGCAATTAATAAGGTGATTTAAACCTTAAAAAGTCTATATGTTTTGCACTTATCAAACTTCCTCACACTTGACTTTTGCTTGTCCTCAAGCAAATAAGGAATAAAATTATCTCTAAGCCAAAATAATAAAACAAGATTAAATAAGTGTAGAAGGGAATTTAGACAAAGTGACAACTTGAAAGAATAATTCTGCTCTTAGAAGTAGGTTTTTATAAACAGTGAAGAAGAACAATTTAATAAAAGCATAGAAAAACTAGACTGCAGAAAACAAGTTAGATTAACCTGGGAATTTCAACCAATTTCAATTCTCTAACCTGGGATGACAAGGGGTGTGAAGTAATGCCTTATTCCACAATACCTTTCAACACCACATACTCATGTTCACAAATATAAATTGCAATTTATATTTACACATTTTTTTTTGAATGCAAAAATTGTATATACAAAACATCCAATTTTTTAAAAAAATTGCATTACTTTTACTGTACCCCAGACTTTTCTCTCTATCCTTGTAGCGGTGTTGGGTCTTCTATCCCAGATCACGAGACCTTAGGTAGATAGGTGTTAAAGCACCCCACAGAACTTAATAACCGGATAAACGAGGCATGTTTTTGGTTAGAAAAATTCATAAACAGCGGAGTACCTTGTCTTTATCCTTTTCTTTCCTTGACTTTCCACATATTTCCATAATCCCAAGCTAAACTAAATTGATTTTTACAATCAGCAGATCTATCATTTTTCGATGAAAAATAGAGTATTTTGATGGAAAATAATTTTATACAAACTCCTTTAAATAAAACTATCTTTCAGTTGTCACTTGACATAATTTCAGACACTTCTACAATTATTTTATCTCATTTTTACAATTTTTTTTATAGGCAGTTTAGAGTAACAGAAAGCGAGTGTGGCATTATCGAACTACTGTCATAATTTCAGGGAAAGGTCTCTCCTTCCTCACACTTAAGAGGAGCAATGTCCTCATTGTTCAGAATTAAAATCAAGAAAATGACCTTTCAAATTATGACAGACTCATAAAGGATTAAATAAATACGGGTTGAACATTAATAAAATAAAGGAAGAACTGAAACTCCCCTTGTATCGTAGATTGAGGAAGGTATCCTTCCTCACACTTAGAGCTTTGGTAGGGGTGAGACGTTCCTCACACTTAAGTTTGCGCAAGTGTTCAACCGAAGGTATCGAATTTCCTAGAGCAACTGAGGTTGCTCCCATAGGCGAGTTCAGCTATATGTTGGATATAGAATTTATTCTGAAAAGAAAACCATATATAGCCAGCAGAACTCAAATGGCACCAAAAGAAAATAATAATATGAAAAACATAAATAATAATTCATAAAAAGAAACATAAAGTAAACCACACTGTTACCTTCCTGAATATAACAAAAGTTAGCACAAGGTTCAAACAGTAAGAGTCTACAAAAAGTCAGAGAAATATAAAATAAAATAAAGCTAACAAAAATAAAAATCACTGCGGTGGTGGTGGAGGCTGTGCTGGTCCCTGGCCTGTCTGAGCGAGGAGACGCTCTAGGAGCTGAGCGGTCTGCGCATTCCGCTGCGCTGTCTGTGCATGCAACTCCTCACTCTGGTCCAAGCGCTGCATCACCCGTGCCTGCTCAGCCAGTATCCTCTGCTGAGTCTGCTCAAAGCTCTCAAACCTCTGATGGAAGGCCTGGAACTGAGTCTGGAGATCTGTCGGGATAGGTACAGGAGCAGGGATCTGCATCATGGCAGTAGTCGGCACATAGGGCTCCTCTCCCTGTGCAGTGTCAGCGGACGGTGGGTCAGGATCAGCTGAGTGTGTAGCTCCCGTAGAGGGACCCGCTGCTGTGGAAGATGCAGTGGAAGACCGAGCAGCGATACCTCTGACCCAAGTACCGTCATCTGAGCGCGTAAAGCCCCAGCTCCGCACAGTCAGCAGTGTGACTGGGCGCTTTCCTGTACGGAGCTCTAAACCTTCCTTGACCTCTGATGAGAGTGGGACGGAACCGATAAGGTGGAGCCCGATGAAGAAGGGAAAAATGAGAGTGATCTTCTTCTTCTTCGTCCTCAGGTAGGAGACCACCTTATGGAGCTGGCCGAACATGATGTGGCTGAAGGAGATGCGCTGAGCGGGTGGAGATGGACCTAGGAAGTAGTCTAGTAAGGCACAATCCTCATCAGTAGCATCATGCGCCCCAGATGGGCGAATCTGATGACTGAGGATCTCCAGGAGAAGCCTCTGAGTCAGCGTGGGGAAGCTCGCGAAAGGAAGGACATCCTTCTCCTCCTCCCCTCTATGTCGGATCCTCCGACCTACAACCTGAAGCCACCTAGACTTCGACCTCTGCAAGTACTCCTCTGTGAATCCTCGGATATCGTCAGGACCATCCGGGATATGTAGGAGAGATTTGAATGTCGAGGGTGTGATCTCCACGGGGTGATGGCGTACATAAGAGGTGATGCTCAGATTGCCCGCCCGGGCATTAGCATAAAACTCTCTAACCATCTCCGGACAAAAGACTCCCTGCCCTATCCTTAGGACCTTCGAAAGTCCTAATCTGGCAAATAGAGTATCCACCCCTGTAGCCTCTAGCACCGCATGCTCAAATTTCCTCTCCATAATAAAATCCTTGCCTAGATCGAACCAGGCACGAGCCTCTGCTGAGATAAAGCCGTCGTCCCGAAGACAAGGTGCAGAAGAAGAAGCACCGGGACAGTCGCCACCACGAATACGAGGCATACTAATATATTTTTTAAAATTAAAAGCAAACAAACATTAACAGCATAACAATAAAATATTAAATATTTGAACAGAGTAAGAATAACATAAAAATCAATAAACACAAAAACAACATAAAAATTAAATAGACAACAACAACATAAAAATCAGTCAACAACAACAACATAAAAATTAACAAGTAATAACAACAAAAACATTAATAAACAACATAAAAATTAATATCAAACAGAGTATTAATATAAACAACTTGCAAATTAACAAAAATAGAAAACAAGTAGAACAAATAATATGAAATATAAAAAGAATAATTATACAACATAAATTCTGTCGAAAATTCGACAGAACTTCCCCTAAAATTCTACGATTCTCCACAATTAATTCAGTCACACGCAAGATATTTTAATACCGTTATCAGCATAAATCCACATATAACATCCTATAATCTTAATTATTCAGTTTAATAATAACAAGGTATCTCAGAATTCAAAAAATGCATTTTTGAACAAGCAATTCTCGTATCTACATATACCTAAATTTGGAATTCACCCAAAACAACAAATTTAAGTATAACCAGTGTAGATTAAACCTTGTGCATGTATAATATAATTATAGAAGAAGAATTTGAGACAAAAATCGCATATTATAGCTCGAAATTTTCGAACGGGTCGACCTAGGGTTTGAAAGTTCAGTCTCTTATTTCTCCTAGTGTAGTTCATCATTTGTGGATTTGAAGCTATAGAAACGTAGAGAATTGAAAAACGAAGATTTCGGCACTAACCTTGAGTGATTTGGTGTAGAATTGAAGAAGTTGTGTTGATTTGAAGAGGAGGGCGATTCGCGAGCCTGCTTGTTGTTCTTCTCTGTATCGGGCTCGAATTCTCTAATTTGGGGAAGAACAGATTCCAAAACGCGGCGTTTGTAACTCTTTTTTTTCTATACCAAGACTTGTCCGCCTCGTTTTGGGCGGTCATGCTTATATGGAGTCCGCGTGTTTTCAGGCGGTCATGACTGTATTTAGACCGAGTGTTATTAGGCGGTTACGGTGGTGTGGTGTCTGTGTGGAGTCCGCCTGAAACGGGGCGGTTGTCCACGCGGACAACCCCTGTTTCGTTTTTTTTTTTATTTTATCCTTGCTTATACAACAACAAAAATGAAGAAATAAAATAATGGGTTAGTAATAAAAATGACATAAATAATAAGTTAGTAATTACATAACATAAATTATAAGTTAGGAGTCAATTTACAGAAAATTAAATGTTAGAGACAATGGAAATTAAATGTTAGGGACAATGGAAATAAAATGTTAGGGACAATGGAAATAAAATGACAATAATATAAGAGTTAGAAGTTAGATGTCAGAAGTTAGATGTCCGAAGTCAGATGGCCAAAGTCAGGTGTCCAATTAATATTAACAGATTATTAGATAATTATTATTAACAAAATATAGTAGATAATTAATATTAACGATAAACAAAATATTAAAGACATAATATTAACACAATAATCAGAACAGAATATTTATAATTAACAGGTGAATAATCCGGGGCTTAGGAACTAGAATAAATCTAGTCCCCGGCAACGGCGCCATTTTGCAGACGTTATATCGTGAGTGGTTAAACTGGTGAAAAATTAAAAGAAAAGAAATTAAAACTCAAAATAAACGTCGGGCTGCAAACAAATCCCGGTCGTGGTAGTATAGTAAAAATGTAAGCGACCGGATGTCGAACCGTGGGACTAATGTGCATATTATAGTACCTAAGCGTGTCACAAGAGGGGGGATTAATTGACTTGTTTTATAAATTAAAAGGAAAGATTAAAATGACTAAATTAACAGGTAAACTAAACGGGACTTTGGTTCTTGTTAATATAATATCTGCTCTTTCATGCTAGGTCTACTGGTTTAATTATAATTGTTTTGCAAGATTCCTGTTATTTTCTTAAGGTCCGATGAAAACTCATAAGAACTCGTTTACCTGTAATGCAAGGTCCGATGAAAACTCAAGCAAAAGCCTGCAAACGGCAGAGGAGTGTTGAGGGATTACATTTGCAACTGAGTACTAACTTAAACGATGAAAATAAGTTTCCCCCAGTTTTACGGCTTAATTAACCCATCTGTTTCCAACCGATGAAATCAAAAACAGACTTAGTAAAGCATTTTAATAAATTCACGAGGTTTATTAAAAAGATGCGAGAAAACCTTTAAACGTAACAAACTTCATTAAAATTAAAACCAGTAAAACATATTGCATAATTAATACAGATACATAATAATTATTCCCAGAGTATATGTAAACTAATGAGATGAAAAGAAAACAAATGGAGAAGCGGGAGATTAGAAATGAGATGAACGAGTGAGTGAAAGTGAAGTGGTGCGAAGATGGAATGATGGTGTGAATTGGAACTCCAGGAGGAACCACGGACGGAACCTCTGGAAGGACACTGGGTAAGGTAAACTGAGCGTTGTATTTATAGAGGAAGAAGAAGCAGAGCAGCAGCTCATTGATTGAGCTCGTTGATTGCAGCTCCCCATTGATTGCAGCTCATTGATTGCGCAGGGGACAGGGCTGCAACGCGTGCGTGATTTCTGGTAGGCGCCGACTGCTAAAACGATAAGGCGAGTCAAGTTGCAGAGCGAGTCGGCGAAGAAGATAATCCGTTGATTTACACGTGTCCGCTAGATAAGGAGCGGTTGTCTCTATATGCTGTCCGCCTGTTATGAGGCGGTCTCCTCTGTATCTCAACCGCCCGTTATGTGGCGGTTACATTTTAGAGTTGTCCGCCTCTAATGAAGCGGTACAGGGCGCGGTCGTGATTCTCTGTTGTCCACCTATTATGGGGCGGTTGCCCATATATGTGTTGTCCGCCCATTATGAGGCGGTACAGAGGCGGACACGCTTCTCTGCGTGACATGCACGTGGCTTTTTAATCCCTTAATAATATATATGTCTTTGTTTGTCATTTTTCCTACATTTTAACACATATAATACATCAGTTAATATAACAACATAAATATAGGAAAAACCCAAGATAAGTGAGAAACATTACTAAAAATGCTGCAATTAATAAGGTGATTTAAACCTTAAAAAGTCTATATGTTTTGCACTTATCAAAGGTTCCTACGGGTTATTCATTTAACTGGAAAAGTCTTGTGTCAATGAAGGACTTGAAATTGGTCGGGTTGAAATCTCATGATTATCACGTTCTGATGTTGCATCTCCTTTCTGTTGCCATTCGAGGTATATTGCCGAAGGATGTGCGAAATGAAATTACAAGACTATGTTTCTTTTTTTAATGCAGTGTGCAATAAAGTCATGGATGCTGATACACTTGACAGTCTGCAACGTGATGTTGTTGTTACGATCTGTCGACTTGAAATGTATTTTCCACCCTCGTTTTTTGACATCATGGTTCACTTAGTTGTTCACATTGTTAGGGAAATCAAATTATGTGGTCCCATATATTTGAGATACATGTATCCGTTTGAAAGATACATGAGAATCTTGAAGGGAAGGATGGAGAATAGATATCGACCTGAAGGGAGTATTATAGAAGAGACAATAACTAACAAGTGACAAAATTTTGTACTGAATACTTAAAGGGTGCAGTAGCTATTGGAGTGCCACAACCAAGACACATAGGAGGGACAGAAGGTCAAGGTGTTATTGGGAAAAAAAATCGTGGCAATTGATTAATCCTCAGTGGAGTTAGCACATTTGTTCGTTTTACATCACCTTGAGATTATTGAGCCATTTTTTGAGAAACACATGACTGTACTAAGAGGTCAATATCCTGGGAGGAATATTGTTTGGTTGACAAAAGAGCAAAACAAGACCTTTTGTTCATGGTTTAGAGACCATGTCATGAAACTTGCATCACTAGCGCCTAATAATGTAGGTGAAGAGCTCCGTTGGTTAGCTTTGGGACCTGGTTCAACTGCTGTATCTTACGACAGGTATGACATCAATGGGTTCACCTATTGGACAAAGCGACAAGATGATAGATGTGTAAACCAGAATAGCGGGGTGAAAGTAGAAGCAGCCACAACTGAGTATACCAGAGGTGATCCAGCTTCAGTGATTTCAACCTCGAGGTTGTATTATGGATTCATTGAAGATATTTGGGAACTTGATTATCAGTTTCAAAAGTTTGTTATTTTCAAATGCAAATGAGTGGATAACAGACATGGTTATCGGGTTCATGATGGGTTTAATTTAGTTGATTTATCACGTCTTGGGCATGTACAAGAACCATTCATATTTCCCAAGGACCGTGAACAAGTATTTTACATAGAAGATCCCATCGATTCCAGATGGTCAGTGGTTTTACCAGGGAAAAGATATGTGAACACAAATGTTGATCAAGATGTTGATGATGATGAATTACTGTTCGATGAGACACCACCCTTTTCTAACAGTATTCCTGTCACAGACATTGTTGATATTCCAGACAATGTAGTGCATACTAGGTCTGATCACAATGAGGGTTTAAGGGTTGAAAACCATAAATGATGTGTTTGTTTGTAAGGTAATTAAACAATAATTTTTTATGATATCTTATTATGTATTTTTTACATTATTTGTTGTGTTGTTATTAATATCATATTGTTTATCTGTGGAGCCAGTTAAATGAATGATATGGATGACCTGATCGGTGAGATTCTGAGTGAGGCATCCCGACCAAAGAAGAAGCAAACACGTGGAGGGAAGGGCCGTAAGTCACGGGCCCGAACTGATGAGGGGGGTAATGGCTTAGACGAGATTAGAGTGTCTGATGTACCAGCTGAGAACACACAGGCTGGACCTGAGGACACACAGGCCGGACCTTCTGGATCAGAGATCCCACTGACCAGGACCGTAAAACCTCGAGGTCCTACAAAAGCTCTCAAGTAAAAAAAGATTGAGTCAAAGCCGCTGCAGTTTAATGAGTACCTACAGCCGACTGGGGAATGGGCTGGAGACTTCACTACAGAGCTGGGCATCATAGTGCGAGAGTATTGTGATATCAATATCTCCTGGCCTCAGGTTGACGAAGGACTGAAGAAGCAGATGTTTGAGATCGTACAGGTAAATAAACAATAGTTGAAGTATTTATTGATATGACTTATAAGTATGCATAACTAACATCCGTTTCATTTATGGTAATATGCAGAAACGATATCGAATACCTGCAGAAAGCGAGTACTACACCATGGTCAAAGCGATGATGCGCAAGAAATTTTCAGATCATAAGCATGATCTGGTCAAATGGTTCATCACCAAGAAGCTAAAGAGGCCTGAGGGCGACACACGCCAGCCTTGGGAGATTTACACACCAATAACCCAAGAGAAGTGGCAGCATTTTTATGATAAGAAGATGGAGACGAAGGTACATACTAACTCTTAAATAATCAAGTATTGTATATACATATATATATATGTTTACATATGTATATATATTTTTATCATCATCATGTTTGTATGTTTACATGATAATAGGAGTATCGTGACGCCCAGTCAGCGAATGCGAAGAAGAGTGAATATCATCATGTGTTGGGTGCCAAAGGGGTTAATAGAAGAGTTCCTGAGTGGGTGGCAGAAGGGGAGCTGCCATCGGATATGAGCACTCTGGATGACCACCAGAAACGGGGTACGTTTTGGAAGCTTTCACGCACTAAGAAAGACCCAAAAACTGGAGAGCGTCTGTATTCCTTCGAGAAAATGAAGGAAATTGTTGATAAGATGATAAGTACTTTTGTTTACTCTTAATTTTTTTACAAATTTGGTGTTACAATCCTATAATTTATTATAAATCCTCTATGCATTTACTTCTAAAGGGTAAGCTGAATGAGCAAGTAACCCAAGGGAATTGGGCTCCTGATCGACATGATGACCAGCTGTCTCGGGGGAAAAACACAGTGGATTTTCATTGTGACATAAAAAACAGTGGATTTTCAAGTAACCCAAGTTGATTTTCATTGGGTCCGACATGTCACATATGAGCTTAAAAAACTTCAAATTTGATATTGGACCAAAATATAACACTTTAGCATCGTCCATGTAAAGTTTCATCAATTTTGGACAACGGTTAAGCATGTTTAAAGCTGAATTATGAAAAAAACAGTGGTATTTTGTGAATTAGAAACTTAAACAGTGGTATCTTGTGAATTTTCCCTTAAAACTTTATATGTTCTTTACTTATTTTTTGTGTATTTATTTAATTTTTATACATTTTTTTAATTGACCATATACTACTGACGTTATTGTAGGGGTATTCGATATGAGGTGTAAAATCGCAATATAAAAAATATAATATATTAGAATTAAAACAGATGGGTATCACGTAATAAAAATTGAAACATCAAAGTTATTTTGTAGTAAGTTGTAAACTTATGGGTATTTTGTGAAAATTTGCTTAAACCTCGGGGGTACATGGTGAAATCTCCAAAAAAGTAGTTTACTGGATAAAACTTGAGATATATTATAAATAGTGCCCAAAACACACTAATACTTTCAAAATTATAATATTCACCCAAATAATGTCCGAACCACACTAATACTTTCAAAAATTATAATATTCACCAAAAACTTGTGATATATTACAAGTAGTGTCCTAAACACACAAATTTTCTAAAAATAGAGCTAGCACCACTTGAATGATATCAACGTCAACGAGGACATAAGAGGGGCTCATTCAATAGTATAATTTTATGAATTTGCAGTACTTTTAAGTTAAATTTAGGTAAAAAAAATTGAACAAATGTATTGTTGATAGCGACACCATTTCAACTAGTCACACGAAGTGGCAAGATAACATATTCAAGTATGCTTTTAATCTGTTATGTTGTCACTTCGTGTGACTAGCCACAACGGTAGTCTCGCTGACCGGTCAGCGAATCAGGGTCCAGGGGTGAAACGCGCTGGTGAGGGGGCAGTGGGCAACGCCCCCGGGTTTTTTCGACGATGAGCGTACCGTAAACCGTCTCAATTAATTTTTTTAATAGATTTAGACTCATAATAAAACAAAATAGGAAAAAACCAGTCATAAAACGTCAAAAAATGAGTGACATAATCCCCTTGTAAACACTTGAGCTGAGAGAAAAAAAATTCCCGTTTTATCGTGTTTTTAACTGTTTTTTCTAATTTTTGTCCTATTTTTATATATCAATTTAACTTAAAAGTATTGCAAATACATAAAAGATTACCTGACTCGATATTTTTTTATATATATATTGTTATTTTGAGATCATCTACCGACTGAACGAACCGAAAACTCAAATACGCGTAATGAATGTTTTTTAGATTTTGGTTCGGTGGAGTTTCGATTTCAGTTGGGTGATTTTGGTTTTCCAATTGCGGATGGGCTGCTTCCCTTTTAACCCGTTCAGTTGGTCCTCTGATGACGTTAATATGGATGGAAGCTGAAGCTCGGTCATTGATATATTTTTTTCTTGGGATTTCTTAGTCATTGATAGTGGGATACGCCCACGGAGCTCTTGGGCTAGGCCCATTATTAGCCCACAATGATAAGAGCAATCACTTGTATCTTCCTACTGCCAGTCGGAGAAAAACTTGCAACTTTCAAGGGTTTCCCGTTACCCGACTCTAGTTTGTTTGTCCGAAAACGACTACAAGTATCAAAGACAAAGGCAAAGAAGTGTTGATCAAGAAATCATTCTTGTGCTCCTACACCAATCCCTTCTTTTCTTCTTTATTGACGCGACTGTTCCCGCATTCAAGGAACAAGGAGTACTATACCTCGTAGATTTAATAAGCATGGTATATATGCTTCAATTCCAAGTGGTCCAATTTCCTAAAAAAAAGTGGTCCAATATCTAGTAACAGAGTTAAATCATACATATGATTGCTGGATGTGAAGTAAAGACCAGTTTGAAAATCTTCGTTGATGTAACAACATGTATAAGGAAACCAGGTGGCACAGAAGCCAAAATATAAAAGAAAGGATTCGAATGTTGTAGGGGATTGTGCAGTCATGGTGATGTTTGACCACAAAAGTGCTGCTTATCTTATCTATACTAAAACTCCAGATCATAAATGTTCTATGATTGATGAACCTACTTCGCTTTTGCTTCACTGGCCAAATCTACATTCCCCTTTGGTTTCTCGATGTTGATTGGCCCATAACTTAAATTAACCACTTTGATTGGTCGCGCGCCTAGAAAAATGGAAAAAAGAAGAGCAAGAAACATAACAAAAAAGCAATCAACGGGACGAGACGGGCTTGCATGGAAAGGAAGCACCGGAAGGAGACAAGTATTCTAGAACTACGAGTGATCTTATTCTTTCTAGTTTCTGCATTTTGTTGCGTGTGAGAAGAAGATCCTTCTGGTTATGTAAAGGTAAAGATTCTACTGGTTAGATATAGTATATTACTTCTTTCGGCTTCAAAATTTTTGACGGATTTTTCTCTTCATAAATTTAACTAACACTCAATAATGTGATAAAATCAAATCAGTAATAATATAAATATTCCCTTTTGTTACTTACATATATAGCTATCGATATCCTTAAAAAAACTACACACTCAATTCTGATTTCAATCATTTATCCTTAATAAGCATAATGCATATATAGAATAGTATACCATGGCCGCTTTTCTTTATATATATGACAGGAGAATATACATTCACTTGGTAAAAAAGAAAAGAAGTACATGCAAGAGAATATCTATGACTCTCTTTTAGTTTTTCCTTTTTGTTGTTTGCTTAGGATTACTTGTTCAACGCATTGTAATAGATCCCAACTTTAGCATAGATCCTTCCATCGACAGATAGCAACATCTTTTTAGGAGAAACACAATTAAAAGATATCTTACACATCGACGAAGATTCAATTTTTATGGTTTCGGTATGTGTACCAATTATTGTAGCTTTTAATGAGATCAATCTCGGTAGCTTTCTTTTACTGTTTGTCCGTTGCGTGGAAGGAAAAACTAACTCAATAATGTATGTTTGTGTGTTTTTATTTCTAGATGAGCTCAGGTTAAAAGGCTACGTACATTTTTTTTTTAAAAAAATGAAAGAAATAAATTAGAAAATTATAATCAACAAAATTAGATATATAATAGAGAATATGATGGCGGAATTGTGGGAGCTGGTTGATGAGTTGGGGCCAATAGGGTCATTTCAGGGTCTTGTGATATGGAAAGGAAATGGCAATGAAAAATACTCGGTAAAAAGCATATGACGAACCGCTGATCAATGGACCGGTGAGCGAGCAAATCACTAGGATGTGGGGTGGATTAACACCGCCTCTGGTTGAAATAGTGGATTAGTGGTATGGTTTATCCTCAAAGGTCGATCCTAGCTATTATTCAAATGTCAGCATCGTCTTATCATCATGATTCATGCATAATGGTATATGATACTGTTAAATTCTCCGTCCGTCCCCCTGAACTTATCCAAAGTTATAGTAGTAGTACAAAGGATGTGTGTGTTGCAAGCATCGTCATATCATCATTTACATGGATTTGAGGTGAATAATTAACAAAGGAAGCATCAAGAGATATCTCTATTAATTAAAAATTCTTTTCTTAAAGAAGAAAAAAAAATCAGTCAAACACACTTGCATGCAGATTGAATGGACACGGAGATCGAGCGAGATGAGATGAGATGTAAAACAAGTTGAAATGAAAACGTAAGTAAGTAGTGTAGAGAGAAGGAATAATAAACTTTAAAAATGAATGGAAGAATAAGATAAAGGGTAAAAAAAAAAAAAAGAACAAGAAGAATCCAAATCCGAGAGTATGCTTTTTAAAAAATGATACTATGAACAAGAACAGACATACCCTCCTGGAGATCATCACAACAAGAGAACCTTTTGCGGATCGAGGAACGTTCGACATTCCCAACGTGTTTTTCTCTTTTTGAATTAGCATTACAAGACAAGACCACCGTTGTTGTCACTTTACTTCTTCACCAGTTTTTGTTTTTTCCTTTGTTTTTTTTTATTATAACATTGTTACTATTAGTATTAAGCATATATATAATACTGACAATCAGATCATCAAAAAGATGAAACTTTGTTCTCTTCTCCTTGTCGTTCCATTTAACATTCGCCAACGTTCTCATCACATTAATGGATTTGCTATGGTAATAATTACAGTTGGATTTCCTTGAAGAAAAAAATAACAACAAATTGATATAATACAAATTTGGTGGATCTAATTAAACCTGTTGGCTGCTGGCTTGGCCTGGTGTTATTAATACCGTATTCCATACTCACGCCTATTTAAAAATGAATCTGGACCTAGATTCATATAAATTACTGTTTAAATTGTTTCATTATTATATATGATCTATGATTGTATTCGTAACCACATATAGTACATCTACATACACGTATTCAATGCATGGTCGTCCCCACTAGCAAGTAGCTACACAACATATATAGAAGTATTTGAAGAGAGGAGTGTAAATGACCTACCGGCCAGTCACATATTAAAACCTCAAGTTGCTGATGAAATAAATTGGTACGTGCCACTGTGACGTAGCACTTAAATTAATCTGTGTTTTTACAACTCCAAGGGAAGAAAAAGCTGGATCATTGAAGGTATATTTGTCAGAAAATGAGATCACTGTACAATACCAATGCATGAATGTCGTCTGACCTTGAATCTTTCAAAACCGCCCTCTTAAACAAACTCACCTATCTATCTATATATATATTTCTGTCTATGTGTGTGTATCATTTGGATTAGATTAATCAACGTTACAGTGTCAATTTATATTATAAAACTGCATGTACGTACTTATATATATACTGATCAATGAATATGCTTTATTGACGACAGACAGTTTGGGATCTCTATGCCCGATTGCTGCTGAATCTGACGACGAGTCAAACTATATACTTGTATACACAAGTACGACCACGCAGCCATGGTATGCGACAATGTCCCACTCCCAACGTTTGGGTTTTTCACTATTCAATTAAACAGTGTAATGTACGCATCTGTGCAGTAGCTACGTACGTCCCATCTTAAGTAAGTTAATAACCTATTATAATCAATGCTTGATTATTCTTTGACTGGTTGGATGGCTAGTTAGCTAGCTAGCTAGCTAGATCTTCCCATCTTACGTAACTCGTGCATTAATATATACATTTACTTAATTTCACCAAGATTGATGACGCGGTGGTAAGTTTATTGTACATCATAGATCGATCGATCTACTTTAAATTAAGAGAATTTCTCTGATATCATCAATACAGGTTAAATGTTCGTGATCAGTAATTGATTTAATTTCATTGTTTAACGACAGATAAAACTAGCTAGTTAATCAATGTTGGTAACAAGATCTCCAAGTGGGCACTTCTGCCACACATATGTTAATATCATATATATAGTATATCTCGTGGATGCATATATATAGAACGCAATAGACGAATAAAAAAGAAGCTCAACTGCAAAATCTCAAAAAGAGATGTCATTACTTGTACATATATAAGTATGTGGACAGACACTACTACGTATTACTCGAACAACGAACTAACTCACAAAAGGGTAGGGTAGGGGACGACTACACAATTTGATGATTACATTATACATCGACACTCTATATATCTAGGAAAAAAAAGGATGACTAATTAAAACAAGGGGTAATTAAAGAAGAAAAATAAAATTATTATATTCTAACCTTGATCCTCCTCTTACTCCTAGTCCTAGCTAGCTAGTAGTTAAACAAACTAGATATTTCCTCTTAGTATTTCTACTTTCTTTCGGTCTCAAATCTAAGATAGTAAATGGGGAAAATTAAAATCATCATAATCAAGATGTGATGGTAAGAAGAAGTTGAATCTCTTTCTCCTAAAAAAAAAAAAAAAAAGCAAGTGCACCAGAATCCAAACCATCACGATCACCCCCTTCTCAAACAAAATTATAGTAGTACATCATCATCATCATCTACCTACCATTTATCGATCACTCGGGAAACAGTACTACTACTATTACTATTACACAACCTTCCAAGGGTTTGTGGGTATGAGGAGTCGATGATGAAACGCCGTCGTATCCTATCCTTGACTGTTCAGAAACGTACGTACGTACATACTTCGATCTAGGTTTCGGTACCGTATGATCATCAGCTACAGCTACATCTAGCTAACGAGTGAAGTCGTGGATTAAACTGGTAGGCCTGTGTTGATCAGTCACATTGAGACGCCAGGATAGGAACTGTAACCCAGTTGAATCCTGTCCGTCCATATGATGATGATCATCTATGAACCTGAATTCATTCGTCGGTGGAGTCGTATTAAAGTACTGCTGCATTTTCTGAGAAGATGGATATTGGTGAGCTGATGACCATGACCCATTATAGTATCCCGTTGAAGAATCCATGTTCATCATTACTCCACCGTTGTTTCCACTTGCTTGGTGGTAGTTTGTAGCGGCGGAGACGGCTTCTGCTGCTGCCGCACTTGCTCTTCTTTCTTCTTTCTTGAAACGAATACCGCAGGCATTGCAGAGTGACTGAAATAAACAGATATCCGTTATTTATAGGCCATCAATTAATACATTTCCACTACAGTCATACATTTCAATGTTATTAGCTAGGGGCTAGGGCATGCTTAAGTAAAGTACCTTAGGACCTTTAGGACCGTTGCGCCAGAGTGGAGTTGAGGTAGTGTCACAGTTTGCACACCGACGAGCAACAAGTGGTGGGTCTCCACCACCACCACCACCAGCTGAACCGCCATTAATAAGATTGTTTCCATTGGTGGTGTGATTAACGTAGTTACCACCAATGGCACGGTTAGATGTCGTTTTGTTGGATGAATTAGACCTGCCGGTGGTGGTTTGAAGAAAATCCCAACAAAAGTTGGAGATGCAGTTTGACCCCTTCTTCTTCGTCTTCTCCCCGTTGTTAGTATTGGTGTGATCTCGACGGGTGGAAGGCGTGCCGAGGGAGAGTGTACAGTCGACGGAAGAGTTGTTGTTGTTAGGGGAAGAATAGTAGTAGCTGTTGTTGTAATTCGTACCGGAGTTATTGTTGTTGTAGTAGTATTGGTCAGTGGAGTAGTGGTTGGTGTAGTCAGTGCTGTTGTCGGTGGCGGCGGCGGTGGTGGTTGTTGTTGGGTTTGACCAAAACATTGATGAGAAGGAGCAGAACTGGCTGTGTTGGCCGTGGAAGAAACCGCAAGGGCATGGATTTGAACCCACCATGGTTTTGGTTTTAAATTAATGGGGTAGTTTGTTTACTCTCTCTTTTCCGGGTCCCTCCTCCTTGATAATACGAGTGTGTATGTATATTCTTCTTGATCTGTGTGGGAGGAATCTCAAGGGTAGACTAGTACGTAGCGGATTTAGAAGATGCAAAATTAATGAAAAGTTTTTGTATGTAAGTAGTACTGAAAGAGTATAGGAGATGCAAACACTGGAAGTAATAGGAAAGGAAGGGTGGAGAAGAAGAAGAGATATGATGTTGATGATGATGATGTCTCTGTTTTTTGGTTTTTGTTGTTTGTCGGGTAGCTTTTATAGTTGAGCTGAAGTGAGTGAGGGGTATTAAATTATTGATTAACGAAAGAAAAAGAGAGTGCGGGTAGGGTAGATGTGGCTGATAGGGAGCGAGTGAGCTCAAACCCCTTTTGAGTTTCGATACAACTTGATTTCCTTTTTCTTTCTTGGGTTTCTCTTCTCTTTCTCTTTTTTTTGGTCTTCTTCTTTTCCTTTTATGGGTAAATGAAATCCAACATATCACTATTTTTTTTATAATTAGCCCGATTGGATTCTTGGTCTTTTCATGAGGAAACCGAAGGATGAAGGCACGAAGAGATCTGCATAATATTGGATCTTGCTTGTTGTCATCTAATTAGGACAGAGTTGATACTACTACTATATATGTTTCATACTCCGGCCGTCAAATCAAATTAGTGTTTCTTATACGGACGTGAAAACAATTTTTATTCAACGTACATACTATTATTAATCACATTTTTGAAAAATTCTGTTATAATTAATTGCTGCTGTAATAGTAAATCATACGTCAGAATCATTAGACACCACTTACTATAAACAACAAACAAGGACTAGAAAAAACTAACCGAAATGATGTGTGAAGTATAATTATGTTTTTATAGGAAATAGTGAAGTATTATTATTATGTTTGTTTGAATGGGAGGAGGATGCCATGCCATATACTACTACCACAAGAAGAGCAAGACTAGAAAGAAAGAAAAGGCAAGTAGGAGAGTAGAGTGACTAGGAGAGATTGTCTGTCTGCTGCGCGTTCTTGAGTGGGTCATGAAATCAAAAGAGGAGTCTGTGTCTGTGCGTGACAGTGAAGAGCAAAAAAGCAAGAGAGAAATCAAGTAATTAGAGGAGAGAAGAGCAGTCAAAAAGAGCCCACGTGACCAGCGGGAACAGTCTTCCAGGGCGGGATCTGCCTTCTCCGATCACGAGGCCTACTACAATCCCTCTCTCGCTCGCTCCCTCCCCCTATAGGTAAGTTAATTGTACTCTCTCCATCCAGAATTGACTGTCCTGTTTGTTTATGGTATGTTTTTCCACTTCAATATTAAACATATAAGATAAAATAATTTTATAAAACTAAATTTTGTAATATATAGTTTAACATGTAAGGAATCATATGCAAAACTTAAATTTTAAAAATTATGTTATCTTATATGTTAAAAATTGAAGTCAAACGACATGTCCAAATAGTAAACAGGACGGTCAATTCAGGACGGAGGGTGTAATACTTACTATAATAAAACTTTTCTTCAAAAAAATAAAAATTGTACTACTATAATAAAACTTGAAACTGAAATGTGTTCAAAGATAAACAAACCGCAAAAATCCGAACAGAATGGGTCAAGTAGTCCGTCCGCTTCTGAGACTGGATCTCCCGGCCTTTTGTTGGGTTTATTAGGACAACAAATTTTATATTACATATCTACAGTTGTTCTAGTTCTTTTTTAGATACTAAAATATAAATAAAAAGAAAACTATATAGGCATGAGAATACTTCTTTCATACTTAATCACCAAAAAAGAGCATCATCAAATTTTAAGAGTGAAAGGCGCTAAGAAACCAACCAATATATGAGAGAATTTATAAAAGACGAGAGAGAAACAATGCTCAAAAACTTCAAGAATCCCTAGTGTAGAGAATGTGTTCAATCCAAGTGTGAATGGGAGATAAAGACTTTTAGTTTTATCTAATAACACAATTGATGTGAAACCTAGTATTAGCGACATCCTTAGTAGCTAGCATCACGACTTCGGTTTACTATGATCCGATTGTATTATTCATTGCAAGACCATACACCATGCCGATGTTGATATGAATCTCTTGCACTTCAAGTAATGAGACACGAGGTTATTACGAAACTCGAGTGATTGGTAATTATCTCAAACCAATCACAAAAGGTCCATTAGATCAAGAATGAGAATCAACATGGTTGGATGTGTTTTTATAGGGTAATCTCTAAAATCCTAGGGATTGATTTGCCTAAGTACTACCTCCCCTCATTGGAGATACACAAAAAACCTTTGTCAAATGATGACAATTTTTGGAAGCCCCATTGAGAGCAAATGAAGTATGTATTAAAGCAAGGTGAAGACAAGGTATATTACTAAACATTTATTTTTGAAAGGCGTTTAATTGTGTCTCATGGGACTTTATAGTTTCATGCTACACTCGTTGAGAATCCGTCCTTGATGGTGTAAAATGGGTCCTTGGATACATAACTACAACATCAATCTTAGACTTAATGAACGACTATCCAACTCATCCTTTCAAAACCCAAAAAATTTTACGAAATGGTGACCGATTATCACCACTCCTATTCATCACAGTCAGGGAAGCTTTCGTTAAGATGTTAAATGTGATAAATATGGGAGACTAGCAAGGCATCTAGATTGGTACAATATGGATTTGTATCTCTCACCTCCAATTTGCAGATGACACATTAATTTTCTGCAGTCACTCACATAGAATGTTGGTTGATCTTGTGATTTGGGGATGTGTATGGAATGGCTATAAATGGGAACAATTCAACATCAATGATGCTCAAATAGGAACTAGGATGCCCAACATCTACACTGCCGATAACTTACCTTGGTTGCCCGTTAGAAGTAAATCCACGATCAACTACTACTTGGAAGCCATCATCGATAAAATGCGAGCATAGTCAAGCAGTTGGAAGCACGAACACTTTCTCGAGCTGGTCGTGTAGTGCAAATAAGATTTGTATTGGAAATTGACCACATACTATCTCAGCCGCTTTAAAATACCAAAAATAATCGTAAAAGAAATAAAATTGGAAGGAAACTTTTATCGTCTCTAGATCTTTTAGTGGGCTAGCTTTACTGCCTAGGAGTAGTCTCACTAGACTAGTATCAAAGGGATGCCTAATAAATATCCAAGTTTGTAATGCTGCATAGCAGGCAAGCCGAAAGTTATGAAGTAATAGTTAGCACAACACATGGGATAGAATTATCCTTGTCTGTCATGAATGAAACTTGGTAAAGAAGTAAAAAATCGGACATATAGAAAAGTAGAATCATTATGTCAAACTGGAAACCTAAACATCCTACATGAAAATCTACGGTGTGTTATAGGGAATGGGAAAAACACAGGATTCTAAGAAGATAACTTATTAGACACAACTCCATTCAAGTCCTAATTCAACCGTAATGAACAAAAAATAAGCAACCATAGGAGAAATCAGAAGTTGGATAGGGGAGCACTGGCGATCGGGCTTCCAATGAAACACCCCAAATACATGTCAAGGAACTTTTCTAGGAATTCAATATGTTTGCGTGAGCAAGAGCTTGTTTGAATAGGCTTATATGGCCAAAAAGGAAAGGATTGGTTTAAACATGAGGTGGTAAGCAAGTAGATGGATAAGCAACTAGGAAATGAAGCATGAGATGGAACCAAGTAGGTGAAGCGACTTGGTAAGTGGCTAAGCAACTAAGTAGGTGAAACACACATGTAGGTGACTAAACACCCAAGTGGTGGCCAGCCACTTTCCTTCCTTACTAAGCTAGCTTATGAGTGGTTATAATACATGGTCCACTTAGAAGAGAAGAGTTAACATATCTAGCCTTATAGCCTTTAGTGTTGTCATCATACTAGTGAACTATACCTTAGGTCCAATGCAAGGTTAGCAAGTTGATAAGGTGTCATAAGCTAGAGAAAGGCTTAACCATTAAGGTCATTGCTTAGACATTAAAAAAGCCAAATAAATATTCCAAGTCCAATAAATAGAAGCATAAGCCTTCATAAAAAATCATTCACTTCAAAAGCTTAATACACTTGCTAAAGAAAGAGTGAATCAAACAAAGAGAGAGCCTTGTTATTGTGAGGGATGAGAGCTAGAATAAGAGAGGAGGAAACCAAGAAGCTAGGAGAATGAAGAGGGGTCGAGAACAAGAGAAAGAAGGAGGAAATCAAAGCTAGGAAAAGAGAGGAGGGAACTAGGGTTTCATCCAAGAAGGGTTAGAAAGAAAGTATTGTCTTTTGGAGTAGCTTATATAGTCAAATTAATGGAGGGAAATAAGGTAATTCTTGTGTTCATCAATTATATGTTCTTGGTGATTTTGGTAAGGTGTTCTTGGTTGATTATATGCGCAAGCTATGTTGGTATTCTCTTCTACTGTTCTTCATGGATTTGAAGTTATTATCTTGTTTTGGAATACAGTACATGTTGGTTTTATATTGCCGAGGTTGTAGTTGTTTTATCTTGACAAGGTTATCTCATGATTTGGTGGTGGTAAACTTGTATGAGTATGTTGGTATTTACTTATGTCATGAGCATGTTGTTATACTCTTGTCTGTTGGTCTTCAGACATGTGTTTGTTCCGTGGTTGGCAAGTAAAGCTGATAAGACCATATTGGAAAAGTCTACACTGATTATCCATCGCTACCAATGTATTGCGGTTAAGCCACTTTGATATACTCTTTCGGGTAGGTTATACCGTTAGGGGCTGTGCACACCTAAGGACATGGGGTGACGGGTAACTAGCTATTTGCCTAAGGGGCCGAGGGTCTTTGTGCCCTTTGTCTTCGGACCGAAATGCCTGAAGGTTGGTAAAAAAGATCATTTTGCCTAAGGGCCGAGGGTCTTTGTGTCCTTTGTTGAAAGACTAGTGTGCCTGAGGGTTGGTATGATGTGATTGTGGTGTTGTTACTCTTGACGTGTGTTTCGGTTGTATGGTTATCTTATTTACTTGTTTGTTTTAAGATTGTTATACGCATGAAGCAAGCCTCACTACGTTTGATTTGCTTGTTATTATGGCATGTGAAAGTATTTCTTAAAGTACAAATGAACTTGACAAGATGAAGCGAGAATTACTCGGTATATCAGACTTTGTCTGTGACCCCTTTCTTTGTGTATGGTTTTATGGTTGCAGGTTGATATGTGCTTGGCATGACTTTTGGGTTGACCGCGTTTAAGTAGATTTACAGCTTTGTTATATATTTACGCGTTGTTGTAAATCTCCTAGGGGCATGTTTCAGGAGAACTAGGGTTTTTGGGCATGACTAGGAAGCGCCTAGGTAACTAGGGTTTGGCTCGAGTTACAAACGTGCACGTTATGACATAAGTACAAGGGAGCCTGTTCCCTTGGCATACTTTTGGTTATTAATGATTAAGTGAATTTTACTTAGATGACTTAGCCTTAGCATTCACATGGGTGAGTGTGGCGATAACAAACCGATAAGCTTGGTGTATACTCCGCTGCAAATATGTTAAATGAGTTAGTTCAAGAAGTAAGCTAAAAATTGGGGCATTACATCCAATGACGATGACAATTGATTGAATACAAAGTGAGCGGCGGTATCAGCGTTGAGTTCTCCCTCCATTACAACATGGGACGATTAAGTAATATGGCACACGTCTCCCATCAGTGTATACTCATCCAGGTCATTCTATAAGATGGTGACCACAGTGGTCAAAAGCTCTCCCAACCTGGCACTCTCTCATATGGAAGAAGTGTGCACCACCATGAATATAACTAATGAACTTGTTCCTACTGCAGAGGAAATATGCACCAAGGACCTTTTGATCGAAAAAATATGTCATAGCGGTGGGATAACTTTTATGTCTAACATGTAAAACAAGGTGGAAACTGTGACCCAACTCTTCATTGTTTTCTAAACTACAACCCAGATGTGGGCCTACATCTTACCCTAGTGTGGAATCCAACCATTACCTACTCAAAATAATATACATAATACTTCTTGAAATGGTGCGACACACAACTAATAGGAAGGTTCGGGCAAGAATCTAATGCTCGACTCTTCTCTTCACCATGATGCTAATATGGGAAAGATGAAACAAGCTAATTTTCAGAGATATGAATCCCAGCTGGGATCAAGCAGCGGACAACATTAAGCTAGAATTCCTAATGTGATTGAAACAAATTCAACCGATTGGAAGTTCCATAAACTATTACATTCTTTTCCAGCACCTCCCTTTGTGACTTGCTCGATTAGGAATGGGCAACTAATTACATTCTCTATAGTTTTGTGTTTAAGTATTATATATCCCGTATTTTCATTTCTAGTACCGGTTTAACGAGAATAATAATAAAACCACATGCCTTAACACCGAACTCCAATCTACCGAGTATAAAGTTTTCTGAATGTTCACCTTTATTATGTAACGGTGGTGGTGGTGGTGGTGGTGGTGATGGTGGGACTCATACAATAATGTTTTAAGGCTAGATAAAAAAGATGGATGAAATATGCTATTAGCGTCCCCTTAATGAAGGTTATCTAACTATGGATGATAAGGGAGGGGAGGACCTCTTTATGCTAGCTTGATCGGATTTTGTTTATAACCTTAAATCGCTTATTACAAATGAGATTGACCTATATTTAATAAAGAGGAGATAAAGTTACTCTTAGGGATGAGAGAGATCATTGAACTTAATTTTCTTAAGAATATCCCACCATAGGAAAAGAAACTTTTGATAACTTTGGAAAATACTTCACTGGTAATGGCCCATGCGGCCTTAAAGAACTTAGCATTATATCAATATGGTTGAGGGTCTTTATAGCTCCCAATGGAGTGAAGGACAGCCTTAGTCTCATTGTTGTCAACCTGAAGAGTAAGGGTCCCTAGGTTATATTATTCAGGTTTTTTGTTAGAAAGGTTAAGGTTCATGAAGAAAAGCTGGAGATGCTCTCAAGATCCTAGATTTTTTTGAAAGTGCTCAAGCTGATAACTAGCAATATAATCTATAGTATGGATGGTATGGTCACGGTAATTGGTTAAATACTTATAGAATTCTTAATCCTTCAGGATATGATAGGTGGTGAAAGAAGGCAAAGTTCGAGTAAAAGAACTTAAGTCTCCAAAATTACGAGAAATGCTATGGAAATAAGATCACCATCTCTTTTAGTGAGACTGAATCTAAGGGCATGAAGGGGCTAATCAAGGAGAGACTAGGTGGAAACCACGTTTTCTCTACTATGTTGGGATTTATGGAAGAGGGAAACGAACATGTGTTGATGCAAATGGACAAAGCTAGATTTAAGATGTTTGAGCTTTTTGACAAACTTAAACATGAGACCTCCATTGTTGGGGGAGTCACAAACCAAAGCAATATAATAAGGGACAAAAGAATGGTTATCAACCCAGAGATTTAGAAATTTTAAACTCCCTTCACGAAAGCTACTTAAAGAGACTAAAATGCATGGGAGTATATGGTCCATAATCATACGGGGGATGAAAGGAGTAAAGCTATTATGAAATGAATAAATACAAACTTCACTAAAAAGAACATGATCAATCTTCTTCACTACTCGATCATTCCCATATTAGTTGTTTCACCAAGAGTAAAATCTCTCATAGAAGCACAAGACATATAAGCCAATATGTTATATGCACTTCACAAAGTTTCTAGTGTCCTTAATTAACAGTGGGATTGGGGTGACTGATTCTCTCATCGAGGAAATTGTCGAAATCTTCAGAAAAACCCATGGTTAGTTAATATTAATCTAATGAAGAGTACTAATTTTCTCCATACAAAAGCTTGGATCTCTGGGAAAAAGCAATGTGGACATATACAACTTAAAGGAAGGATGTTTGTCCTGTGGGTTTGGCTATGAAGGATAGTATTTGAGCTGAGCAATCGAGGAAAGTGGGATGGATATAGGATGGACAAAAGAGGATCCGAATGCGGTCATTTGGATGGAACAAGTAGTGTGAATAAAGATCAAGAAAGGAGAAGTGGGAAATAACAAAGGCTTGATTTGAAACTTGAAAACGAGTATCAAGAATTCCAAAAAGAAAAAATTAGCGAAAATTCACAATATACCCCTTTTTTCTTTCGTAATTCACAATATACTCCTGTTGGTTTTCATAATTCAACTTTAAACATGATTGATAAAACTTTACATGGACGATGCTATAGTGTTATATTTTAGTCCAATATCAAATTTGAAGTTTTTCAAGCTCACATGTGACCTGTGGGACCCAATAAACATTACGACATGTTCATTGAATCCCACATGTCACATATGAGCTTAAAAAAGTTCAAATTTGATATTGGACCATAATATAACACTTTAGCATCGTCCATGTAAAGTTTCACCAATTTTGGATAATATTTAAGCATGTTTAAAGTTGAATTACGAAAACCAACAGGGGTATATTGTGGATTACAAAAGAAAAATGGGTATATTGTGAATTTTCTTAAAAAATTATTGGTGAGATTGAAGTTATTCATATCTCTAAGTTTTTGGGGATCATTTTTCAGATGACAAAATTAATGGGGGAGGGGTAAAGGGAAGGGTATGGAGCATTACTTTCATCTCGGACAAAGACATTAAAAAAAAGGGTTGTGGAGGAGGGAGGGCAAAAAGAAGGGGACCCCAAAGAGGGAGCTTCATCAATTTGGATGCTAGGCCCAACCGGTAAAGAAATGGTTTGGATTGTCGAGGAACTCAAATTATATATATATATATATATCAAAGTACTATTTTGATTAACTATACTATCAAATCTAAATAACAAAGTTAAATTACATTGAAATACCCTGAGTAATTATCACTTTAAATTAGTGAAGTTTAAATTAAATTATGTGCAATAATTACCATGAAACATTATGGTATTTAAAATATAGATCCAGACGGATACTTATACCGCATGTACATATCGGTGCGTAAAATAAATATCACTAGTGCGCCCAATAAATTGTATGAACATCCTATATACCCTAGACAAATTATAAACATAAACGTAAACTCATATATATGAGTGCGCACTTCTAAACCGAAAGCATTAATATAGTCACACATATATATATGTACACATTTATGTATATATATATGTACAACCGGTGTTACGTACATAAATAACAACGTGACATATTAATACAGTCGCATACGTGTATATATATATATATACATATATTTATAAACGTATACACGACGTTATATATATAAGCAACAACGGGGCATAATAAAATAGTCGTATATATATATAACTAACAACGTGACAAATAAAATAGTCGCGTATATAGCTAATAACGCGATATATCATATAGTCACACCACACACACACACACACACACACATATATATATATATAAACAGACATGTTTAGGTAGCTGATACAAAAAGAAAAGAAAAGAAAAGAGCAAACATGCTCTAGCCAGGATTTGAACCCGGTACCTCTCATACCTTCCCGAACGCCTTAACCGATTGAGCTATGCTCGAATTCGACTACTAATACTAACGAATTAAAACTAGTACTGAGGCTATTAAGGTAACTACAAATGAAAAGAAAAACAAACGTTAGCATTAAACTAATGCTGGCCGGTTTAACAACAAATAAAAAGGGGACATTAACAGCCTTAAATATTCTATAAGTGGGACTTTACATTGTCTACACATACCCACCTTAAACTATATACTAAAACAGCTAATGACATTATATTCAAAAAAAAATTTCTGCAGCAATCACCACCTTACCTACTTGTTTCTCACCCCACATACGAACTATTCCTCCATGGCTTGGGGACTCTCACACCCACCTACACCAGGACCCTCCTCGGACTGCTAACACACACAATTTTGCATCAGTAAACCCATGTTCCTACTGTCCGAAACCTGTGCCAAGAACAGAGGCAAGCCACTTCAGATTTTTACTTGCTCAATCTGTTGGAACTTGAGAACACTAACCTTCCTAGTTAATCCTCACTACATCCCCATGTGAAGACAATTATTAAAAGCAAAACATAGGATTCATACCAGACCTTGCACTACTATCGGATTCAGTTTAAAAAAAAAACGTACTGCAGTCACCAAATGCAAGTTAGTCCCTTGCTGATTTCCATATCAGCCGAGGAGACACTTTCCTTGAAACTCCAGCCACATTAAATCAATCTTAATGCCCATACCCCCTTGATACTTGAAGACCACAAACACCACCTGAGTGTTTCTGAATTCAGTTAAAATAACCAGCACACAACTCTGGTGCATGCACTGTTGTCTGATATTACCAGCAACTCAAGACTTGTGAAGCCATGCTCAATGCCGATTTCCAGTGCTAGACCATCAGACAGAGAGTAAAGGCATTGTTCTCCACTTTAGTATTCAAAATCAGTGTAAACAGACAGCAAAGCCTGGAGCCAAAAGCAAGACCTGTTCCATTCTTGACTTCAGTAAAAGCACACCAGAGACTGTCCTCTTTTTCCAGACTCCCACGCCTATGGGAATCATTAGCAACCAGCAGTTAAATTAATAACTCACGCCTCTTTAGTCTCTCATTGTCGGTTAGACCTTGGTTCAAGTTCTGAAAACCTAGAGCAAATTAGTGTGAAACAACAAGGTAAGCTGCTGCCAACTTCACCATCTACTTCCCTTACTGCTTCTATCAGAAAAACCATGGCTCTTCACTCCTCTATTTTTCTTCCTTCATGCATGAAAGCTACTGGGAATACTATCATAAGCCGTGCTGAGACTTGCTGAGAAAAAAAAACCCGCAACATTCTGGAAAAAAATTCATTCACGGTAAGAGCCTGAGCCATTCCCCTTATATTTCTTTTCTCTGGTTTCTGTTTCTGTTCTTGTCTTTCTGTCCTCCTGTTGTTCCTGATCTCCTCCTTCCTGATCAAACGTGGCTCTTCCAGTATCACAAATGTCTCCTTGCAGCAGCTGCATCTGAGTCCAAAAGCAAAACTGATAAAGAACTCCTAGAGGTGAGACCATGAAACTAGGAAACCATTCTGTTGTTACAGTTCCTTCTTTCTTCTGTTTTGTGTTCGAAGACTTGAGGAACTAACCCCCTCTGTCTTTTCTGTTCTCATGTGTCAATTCCCCTTGGAAAGATCCTTCTATGGGTGAGCCAAAATATTCTGCAAGCTAGCTCCTAACCAAGGTAAGAAGATCTGTTAAAAAAACTGTACTTTTCAACACCTGCTAACAAAACAGAAACAAACAACAACTTACCTTGGCATCTGGTTTTGTCTAGGTGTGAGACACACCAAGGAGTACCAGGGGCTAACTCAGGAAACACAAGCCTTTAATACCCAAGGTAGTAATCCTCAATTCAAGTTCAATTTATGCCTTTAAGCTATACCAAAACTAGTGCAAGCCGTTGTTCGAAAATTTCTGCCAAACCTGATAACTATTGCAGGTTCTGTAACATTTATGTGTTGTCTACTAAATGTCCAGAAGTGTTATAGATGTAGTGTTGTGTTATTAATGAACATAATATGATGCTAAAACCCTTAACTAATTTGGGAGGAATGTTGTGATTGTTAGAAAGGAAAACAAAACAGATTGGTGCAGAAAAACTTGAGACTCAAAAATCTGTAGCTACTGTTCTGCTCAACCGATTTCCAGAGGGGTTGTGAAGGTTGTAACGGGTAGTTGATGAACCTAAAATTTTGCTAACACACTTATTTAAGTATTAACCAATCCAAGAGAGTTTGGAGAAACCAGTAATACGATAAAAATAGTAGTAGAAGCAGAAGAATGCAGAGGCTGTTTCGGTTTTTGCTGCAGTCTTCACGTTTCTGTATAAACAGGTTTTAGGAATGTTATCATTGTTGAGTTGGCTTGTTCCTTGGTTTAAAACCTTGCTGGAACACTTAACTAAATGTGTGAAAAACCTGGGGGAAAATGTAAAGTCAGACTGGTGAGCCAACAGAGAAATAAAAGAGAGAATATCAGATCTTGGTATTTCAGTTTCATACTTTTTCTGAAAATTTAAGTTCTGTATGACTATGTTACAGAGGGTTATAAGGGGGTGTATTGAGTTGTTAATGAGCCTAAAACACTTCTAATCCACTTAAGTAAATTTATGAACACTTGGGAAGCTTTAAGAACTAGTTAGTGCAGTAAAAGTGTAGTGGAGTAAAGATGTGTCCAGAAAATGTTGCTTCAGATCCTGTCACATTGTGGCTTCTGTATAAATGAGTTCAAAAGATTTAACAGAGTTGTAATGGTGTGTTCAAGAGCTTAAAACCTTACTAAGACACTTAACTAAGTGGCTAGACAATATGGGGGAAACTAGAAATCAGATTAGTGAACAAAGAAAAGAGGATAGAAGAGAATATATCAGTTTCATGTTTCAGTTTTTCTGCAAATTTAGGTTCTGTAAAATGAACTTTCAAATGGGTTAATAGTGCTGCTTTAAGTTGGGTTTTAGTTTAAAACTTCCCTAATACACCTAGCTAGTTGGGTAAAAACTTTAGGAAGGATTGGAAACTGATTTATAACCTAAAAGGAAACTTAAAGAGGGGTTGTACAGATTTGGTGTTTACAGTTTTCTTCATTTTCTAGCTTCTGTATAATGAACATTCAGAGGTGTTAACAGAGTTGTTTTGAGTTGGGTTTGAGTTCAAAACCTTCCTAATAAAACTATCTAGTTGAGTAAGAATTATGGGGAGATTTGGAAGCTGATTAATGAACTAAAAACAAGAAGAAAAGGTGATGTACAATTTTGGTTCTCAGTTTTCCAGAATCTGCTATCTTCTGTGTAACTGTAGTACAGCTGGTATGAGAGGGTTGTATAAATCTGGAAATGAACTTATAACCTTGCTAATATAATCACCCAAGATAGTAAACCCTTTGAGAGGAAGTAGGAAGCAGGTTAATGCATTAAAAGGAGGGGGTTAATGGAAGTGTTTCAGTTTTTTTTCTAAATGTGTGCTTCAGTATGGGTAGCTTTCCAAGGTGCTAAGAGTGGGGTGTTGCTTTTAAAAGTAAACCCAAACCATAGCTAATAACTGCATCTAGACTAGCAAAACGTTTTGAGAAGATTAAAACATCAGCTGAGCTAACTAAACACAAGAAGCAAGAAGAAATATATAGATTGTGGTTTCAGCTTTTCGATAATAAGTAGCTTCTGTATAACTGGTATACAGAGGCATTAAGAGTGTGAGATTAGTCTGATAATGAACCCAAAACACAACTGACACATGTAACTAGGTTGGTACAATTTTGTGAGAGGATTACACATCAGTAGACACATTAAAGGTGAGCTTAGATAAGGGGTAACACCGAAATTATGTGATAGTTTTATAAATCCAAGGACTTATGTATAAACATGTTTTAGGACTTTTCTAAAGATTATATTACTATGATAATAGGTTTAAAACATTGCTAACCTATTTAGTTAAGAAAGGGAATACACTCTAGGCAAGTTAAAGCTACCTTAGATAAACTTGTTACATTTTAGTGTTTAAAAATACTCTAGAATAATAGCTAGAGGGAGTACCTAGTTAACTCGTAAAACGACGATGAAAACGCCTTAGGGATTAAATAAACATCTAAGATGAGTACTGGGGTGGTTCTAAGGGCTAGAATGAATTGTACATTCAACGATTCAGCTAGGGAACAACCCCGATTAAATGTGATAACCTAGGAGAAATGTCTCAAGGGTCATCACATGAAATTATAAACTGACACATTATTTTAATCAACGTTAGGGTCGTAACGAACGCCAACCAGGAACCCGTGTGTGAGACGACACTTGCTTCTGATCCAGGTATGGATATGTGTGGTCCGTATGTTGTCGTGTTACACGGCTTGTGTGTTGTGTGCTTTGTTTGACGATGACCATAAGACTAAAGCATGAAATTGGATTGCTTGTGGTGGCTTGCTTATATGCTTGTTATATCATTGTTGCATATTACTTGCGCGCACACAGTAGTTTAGTCCCTTTCTCGTTTATGGAACTTTGAGATGGAACATGACGAACTACGTAAACAAAACAAAGAACTATACAAAGAGAAAACTCCTCTCTAACTATAGAGGACTTCTAACGACACCCACTATGGTGTCAAGTTATTAATGATAATGATAAGAAAATATCAGCTGGTGGAACATGAGGATAATCCGGGAAGATGACTTCTCGGGCCGCGTGGTAGGGACGCTCGGGAGTTGGTATCTGCATCAGATCCTTCGACCGACTATTGGTGGAGCACATCCTAGGGTCTAGAGGTGACCCCTCTTCCTCGACGCATGACACCGGGAATGGAAGATTAGCTATGGAGAAGACGTTCTCCATCTTGTGGTGATAAGAGAATTCACACACAACCTTAAAGAGATAAGGAACAATTGGCACCTACATGATAAGGTCACGGGATCTAAACTATATCCCCAGACCTGGTGCAAGGAAAGAGAAAGGAAATACACACCATGGGAATAAAGGAAAACATGTGTAATGAGACCAAGCAAATAAGAAAATTCACAAATGTGATTATTTAAGAAACAAGGGCTGAATAGCACCTACATAATAAAGTCTCGGGATCTAACCTATATCCCCTGACTCGGTGCAAGAGAAGGAAGGTAAACTTGTGTAATGGGAACAAGAAAACAATACGTAATTCATGAATGATTCCATAGTGAGGATCAGCGGTATAATATACCTATGCACACGTTTTATTATTTACATGATTGATGTTGCTATACTAGCAGCTTGTTGTGCTTGGTTGCTTGTCTGATGTTGCTATGATGCCAGCATGTTATGCTTGGTTGCTTGTTGCTAATGCTTGCTACCTTTAAGTGTGTATGATATCATGATGTATTGTGGTGTGCTTTACTGCTTTATTATAGCATGTAAATTGGACTTAATAATATTCGACCAAGTAGTCGTGTAGCCCGGCAACATACGGGTTACACATCTTCATACTCAGCGTAGTTTGCTGAGTCCTTTACAACCCAATTTTTACAGGTATTGTGTCGGACGATAACGGAGCGTAGGCGGGTTGGCTACCATGGGGGTAGTCTATCAGGGCGTAATTTTTGAGTTGTAGTAGTATGTTTAATGTATGGGTTGTTACTACACCCGAGATGTAATTTTCAGTTTATGATTTGGTAATATTGTTGTAGACACTCGGTATTTGGGAATTGTATTTTAAGTTGTATATGAGTTTTGATAAGAGGGTTGTTTCCAGTCATACAGACCGTAACTTGGTGTTGGAAGAGTGGTCGTGTCAACCACGTGGGTAGTTGGCGTCTGTGACACCCGGATAGAGTTTATTCCGCTGCATAGTTAGCTTGTAATATGGCTAGGAGCGTTATTCGTATGGTTGGATGTTTATTCGGGGGTGTTACATACATTATACATATTAAATGATAATTACAAAATGATTGTTACTTTATGATACATGGATACAATTTTCTAGCATGGAATCTGTTTCTTCAAAATTCCAAAAATTAACATTTGTGAACTACGACACTTCAATTAACAAAACTAAACTACCTTATGCATTAAATATTGGGAAAATTCACAATATACCCTTAAAATTTTCGTAATTTGCAATATACTCCCTTTTGAAACACATTCATAAGATATCCCTAAAATGTTTTAAATTTATAAATACCTGTCCTAATAGATGTTAACTTCTTCGTTAACCCCTGGAGATTGACATTTTTGCCCTTACAAAAACTTACTGTAAATTCATATTATACCCTAAAAATTTTGTAATTCACATATACTTTGATTTCAAAAACTCGCTCTTTATATACCCATAAAAGGTTTTGAAGTTGACAATATACACTTATCCCATGAAATGACTTGAATAATGATTTATCTACCTTGACATTTACATATCATTTTTTAAGTTCACAATATGCCACTTTTTTGTTCATAAGCATTTTATGAAAACTTACAAAAAAGAAAATGAAAAATTGAAATACTACAAATATAAATAATTACAATTTCTTTAAAAGACTAATAAAATTATAAAAAAACTAAAATATATAAAACTAAAATAAATTAGTATTTCAAATAAATGAAACATGCACAAACTTCAAATAATTATTATTTCCTTTTCATTTTTTTTTTTATCTTCCTTGAATTTATCAGACTACTTTAATATTTTTTATCATTAGATAATGGTTAAATATTAATACACACACACCATATATTAATATATATATATATATATATATATATATATATATATATATATATATAATATATAACCACATATGTATGTCAATTATATATTAATATATATATATATATATATATTATATATATATGTCAATTTATAACAGAACTAATCCAATATAAATGAGGTCATTAAAATTATATACAACTACTTCATATTATATTGGATTAGTTATGTTTATAAATTGATATAAGTTGTTTATTACATAATATTTAGTGATTTTCTAACGATAACTGTAAATATTTTAATAAAATAGAGATTGATGAATATTAAGGAAGATAAAAAATGAAAAATTAATTTGTCTGAAGTTTTGTGATCTTTAGTTTATAATAATATTAATTTATTTCAAGTTTACATATGTTTAGTTTTTTATTAAATTCTTTAAAAATAATTTTGTAGAATTTTATTTATTTTTATTTTTTTATAAAATATCCTTGAATAAAATATTGATATAATGGGAACTTGAAACACGATCTGAAATGCTACTGATAAAATAGTCATTATTCAAGGTTATTTAATAGAATAGAGGTATTGTGAATTTAGAAACTTTTAGAGATATCTAAAGATCTGTCTTGTTTGGTCCTTAGTTCTTAGATCTTTTGTTTTATGATTGTCCGGGTTGGAGCGATTAGGTTGGCCTGTAAATTTGTATTTGGATGTGGTCTGTACTCTTTTTCCTCCCTTAGCTTTTTTTCATTGGGTTTTGCTTATGGATGTTTTAATGAGGGCCGATTTCAACCCATCCGCTTGTTTTTTCAATATTACGGCTATACGCCCAAATTATCAAAAAATCTAAAGAATAAGATTTAATATCAGGATATATTGTGAATTACAAAATTTTTTAGAGATATATTGTGAATTGACAGTGAGTTTTCACCAAAGGTAAAAATATCATTCTATTATGGTATGTTAAGTTAAAATCACTTTGAATAAATAAATTGCTCTATCTAGATCTAGTACAGATCCAAGATAGCATACCGGATTTGAGTTTGCCAAATTCGGATCCTGCTCTTTCCGTTTAAGCTCTCTCCTCCATATAGCGACATCGATTTAATGGTTTTGAAGTGTTTGTATGTTGTTTTTGGTTAAGCTGGTGTTATTATTTTTTTTTATATAGTTTTCGGCTATGGTTGTTTATATAATAAGTTTCTATTGGTTCTGTTAGTTTTCATCCTTGAGTTGTTTCGATTGGCTTTGTACTATGGTTCTGTTAGTTTTCATCCTTGAGGTGTTCCACCCCTTAATACAGTTAAAGTTATAGCTAAACTCTCAAGGCATAGATGATTGTAACATAACCGTAATAGTTGTGTTTATATTCCAAGATAATAAATTTCAGACTCCTTACTTGTTTTGATTGAACGTGTCCTCTCTTCGCAGTCATTTAATAATGTTTCACACTGTTCTACTAATTCGGAAGAAGTAACTCTTAGTAACATCTTATTTATTTTCTTTGACATAGTTGTTTTTTTAACTATTTTATGATTTTTATTGCATGTGAAAAAACGTTATTGCCGAGATTCGATCGAGAATCAATTATTGACTTGTTATATATGTCTGCCTGCTAATCCAAATACTAGAAAATTTCGTTGGTTAGATCGAATAATCAGTAGTTCTGTGTAGAGTAACAGTAGACCGTAGAGGTGTACTTTGACAGTGAGACCGGACCCCACCACATATACAGTACATACTGCGGTAGCTACTCTTATCATGAAACGTGAAAAGTTCTGACTATTGCATCCTCAGTCATGAGATCATACACTTTACACTTATATCACAGTCACATACTCCCTCGTCCTGAATTGACCGTCCTGTTTGCTTTATGGCACGTTTTTCCACTTCATATTAAGTAATAAGATATAAAAAATAATTTTAAAAACTAACTTTTGTAACATATAGTTTATCATGTAAGGATTCATATGCAAAACTTAAATATTTAAATTAATTTATCTTAATGTTAAAAATTGAAGTTAAACGACATGTCCAAATAGTAAACAGACGGTCAATTCAGGACGGAGGGAGTAGTATACAAGTAATAGAGACAGTCAAAGTGTGTATGTATGTATATAAATATGGTGGGTCGATGGAAATGAATGTAAGAAAGTGACTGGGGATGGTAGGGGGAGTTCGCACATCATCATTATCATCATCACCTCAAATCACATCAAATATCACACATCACATGCATGTGCTCGCGCCAGACACACAGGCAGACAGACAGACACAGCTCCTGCAAAATTGAATATCCCCACGTACGTACTCACAACCATACAGTAGCGCGCGCGATTAACTGCAGAGTGGGCCGTCGGGGGAGGAAGACGACGGGTGGAATGGAATTGACCCGTTTGACTTGAACCAAACTTGTCCGTTTTATTAATATTTTGTTCCATTTTGTTTTTTACTTTCTAGAATCATTTTGTATAAAAACTTTAAGGGAAAATTGAATAATCCATCTCTAAAAAAAATTAATCATTTATAATAGGTCTTTTTTCATAAGATATCTCTAAAAAATTAAAATTCCTAAAATAACCAATAATTGTGGTAGCGTTATACTACGAGCTCTAGCGGTTTTATACTGTGCACGTGTGTGGTTCTCTATAGTGAACGATGGGGATGGGCACCATTCAATCCCACAAGAAGTGTAAGTCATGTTCGCGTGCGTGGCCTTCATCATCTTCTTCATTTTCTCCATCACTTGTTCGCTCTCCGACCACCGGTTCTCAGTTTTAACTTCCTCTGACTTTGGCAAAATTTTTAAAATGCTACCACACTTGTTGATATTGGAAAAAGATGCAACCACTAAAGTTGGTACCTAAAAGAATTATGCTATCAGATTTTTTTGGTAGCAAAATAAATAAATGCTACCACATCATCGGTAGAAAAATTGCTTCCAGAAGAAAACTGACGGCGTGACTTCAAAATTGCTACCAAATCAGAAAATGGTAACGAATTTCAATTTCAGCACCAAAAGTTTACTAACTGACAAATTCAGAAAATGGTAACGGATTTCAATTTCATCACCAAAAGTTTACCTACTGACACATTACGGTAGATTCTTGGTGAGAGAGAGAAGAGAGAAGAGAGCTTTCCTCCCCCCATTGGCTACATCTCCAAGATTAGATCAAAGTTATTTTTTTTATCAGGGGGTGCTACAGAGTAGCAATATTCAACCTGGGAAGGTTGTTACAGCTCAGGAGATGATTCCCAGCCAACATATAGGTAACCAGCAACAGATAAGCAGTACCAGAAGATTCAACACAAGAAATATAAATAACAACTCTGCACATCTCGCAGGTCACCCCAGCTGTGACAAAACAAAAATTAAAAGAGAACAGATTTGAGATCGGTCATCGAGGCCAGCTGCCCAATCGGTCTCTGTAGCATACAATCACCCTTTATCCATTCCAGCACTTGGATTTTGATATTAGTAGCGATCTCTACCAATCTCAAGTCAGCTTCATCAAAACCACGCGATTTCTTGCATTCCAAATATTATAAACTGCATAACTGAAAGTGGCCATCCACGCCTTCCTTGTATTTTGTTGGGGCAGTATATTACACCAGGCAGTAATGCTTATTTCTGCTTCAAAATCAGTGGTAGCATTCACTCCCCACCAGCGCAACAGGTCACTCCACAACTTCCTGACTTCAACGCATCTGAAAAACAGATGGTCGATAGACTCAGAAGCACGCTTACACAGGGGGCACATCAGATCTGCAAGTGTTGCCATGTTGAGGCCAAAGAGCCTATCCTTCGTTGCCAATCTTCTTTGCACCATGAACCATACGAACAATTCAATCCTTGGAGGGGCATGACGTGACCTACTTGTGCCAGGAGATCTGGTGCGGAAATTTGCTACGCATCACAGCAGAGTAGAATTCCTTCGGGGAATAGTCTCCATCCTTACCTGCCCCCAAGACAGCTTGTCTTCACCAGTGGGGCTCAGGCTGCAATTGTTAAGTACTCCAAGTAGCACCTCAAATTCTTCCGATTCATAAACAAACAAATTCCTACACCATCGGAGACTCCATTGCCACTCTCCACCTGTCCAGCAACCCATCTCCATAACAGAAGCCGTTTTCCCTCACTTATCATATATAACAGTGGAAAAATAGATTTAAGCGCTACCGTCTCAGCCCAGGGGTCAAGCCAAACCTTACTCTATCTCCCCTCTTTACAATCCACCGGAGATTATCAACAAACACGGTCTGTACATCTGGTTTCCAAAGGCTCGATGAAACTATCGATTTCCAAATTCCTTCTCTCTTAATATTCTTCCAACTCTGATCGTACAAGGGAAGCCTAATATCATGCCCCTGTGCTGCAGAAACTACTCTTTTCCATAGCTTGGAATCAGGCTTATGATAGAGCCACCACCACTTCAGTAACATCGCGTCATTTTTTGTTTCCAGGTCACAAATATCTAACAGATTCATATCACCGATCCATTCTTCAAATTCCCGCATTGAAGGGCTTACCTGAGCAGGATTCCCACCCTTTCTCTCATCTCCTCTTCTTACATCATTGAAATCGCCCACAATTAATGAAGGATAGCTTTGGCCGGCTCGGAAACTTATGATTTCCTGATATACTTGGTATCTGTCTCTGCGATCTGTTGGGCCATAAACGAAGATGAGAATTCCGTCAAAATTTTGAGGTTTGATTTTTACCCTCATCGCAATCCATCGGTGCTCCACCTTTATTACTATCACGCCCACATCCTTCGAGGACCAGGCTATTATGAGACCGCCTGACTGGCCAGAGGCAAAACTTTCACACCACTCTGTTCTGTTGCCAGCCCCTCACAAGTTCCTTCGTTTATTATAGGCTTTGGTGTGGTGGGTCTCCAAGAGTCCCACTATCACCGCTTTGGTCTTACGAATCTCCTTCTTGATCAACGCCCACTTTTCTGCTCGTCCTGAGCCTTGAACATTGAAGAACGCTATCGCCATCCTGCTTAGATTGTACTCGGGGCTTGGTTCTCCTAAGAAGGCGGTCAGATTGCTCAGTGTTTTTCTGGGGTACGGGGAGTGGATTCTCAAATGTTGCCCATACCTAAAACACTCTCTAGCTTCAGCAGAGATTCGCGTTGTAGCTTGTTTCGGTTTCCTCAGGCGGCATCGGTGGTGGGTGGCTTTACGACTACCGTTTTGATCCTGCTCAGAGGAGAGAACAACTCGTAATATAATTCCAGGAGGGGATGGTCCATTAATTAGTGTGGGATCCTCATTATTCGGACACGGTGTTAGGCCTACCGAGATATTCTTGGTTCTGTAGGGGCTATTCTGGTTTGGGCTTCTGTCTGCTTCAGAGCCCACCTCGATTACAGCCTCCTTACTTCCACTTGTTGAATCACTTGTTAGCCCAGCCTCCATTTGCTTGTCCCTGTCGCTCTCAGCATCCCGATCTCGGGAATACTCAAGTTTCGTTCCTGTATCTTTCCTCTCTCCAGCCTGCCTATCTCCATCCCCGAGGTAATCCTTTCGCCAAATAAAGCTGTCTATTCCAATCCCCAAGCCTTCCTCGTACCGGTTTGCTCCCTGCCTTCCATTAATTATACTGATCAACCTTTCCCATCCTCTCATAATTGTGAACCACACGTCCATTTGATTTTGCCACGTACTTCCTGCAGGTCCCACTTTATAAAAGATATTATCGCCACTCCTACTGGGACCAGTCCATGTGCCCGAGATGTTGTATGCCATAGATTCAGCCGCCAGGGCAGAATTCTCGTTTAGTGGGCTTGCTGGACCGTTGCCCTTCTCATTAATTATGCATGGCGATTCATTTTTTTCCTGTTCCGGGCTACCACCCACAGCCAGAATTGCTTCAGGCTGCAGCTTCGATGAGCCGCTGTGCATGTTACTCAATTCATCCGACCAAAATTCCATTACTCCTACTTTTGCTAACTTGCCATCGAATAACACTTCCACCTCATCGTTTATGATTTGAATATGTTTGTTTCCACCGTCAGTAATACATCAAGATTTGTGGCAGGCTCCTCATCTCTGTTTCTATTTTGATGATATTATTACAAAGTTCCTTGCTATTGCCTCTACTTACCTCACACACCAAGCTTGTGGTGGGATCCCCCTAATAACAATGCTAGCAAAGCGCTTTTGCTGGGGCTCTTCCTCACTCCATGCATGGACTTTCCACTCTTCCTGGTTCCACTTCTGCCTCCTTAGGAAGACCACCTTTCTGGCTTCTTGCCTGAAAATGATTAGGAACTCATACGGGGATACAGTGATAACATGGGCTTCCTCTTTGCCTATCTGTAGACCAGCGCATAATCCCTCTGCTCCAGTCCTTTTCATAGACCAGACCCGAACGCTCTTGCTTAGACTTGGGATGAGAATCTCCAACGGGTATATTGTTATGGGCGTCTTCGTCTTCCCAGGGGGCGTCTCATGTATCCCGTCTCCATTGGTCTCTCCTGATATTGGGTTGTCGACTGGATATCCACTCCGTCTGTTCTGTAGCCTCCATTTGGTGGCGAAACCTTTGCTCTCCATTCCTGATTTGGGTTTCGACGCGGTCTAGCAAGTTGAGTAGCAATTCTGTTGCCATCTATCCACTTCCCATTCGTTCCTATGATAGCGTCTTGCGCTTGTTGTTGAGATTCAAAGCCCACAATGCATATCTCGTGTTAGTGGCTATCCTTCTCTTCAAGGGGGTGATACACTTCCAATATCCTCCCATATGGGGCAAACCCTACCCACAGTGTTCCTAGTCGGGTCGATTCATGGAGATTGTCTACAAAGATCGTGCATGGTTCGTGTTTTGCCGGGTTTGCATTTCGTGTCATCCTGTAGTGGGGGACGGAGGTCACTTTAACGGGAGAAGGGCTCTGTGGATGACGGTGATAATGGTTTCTTGTGACTGCCGGTATGTGGTGGGGCGGTGGGGATGGGGGGGGGGGGGGGGGGTGGGGTAGGTTGGGGGGGGGGGGTAGCAGGTTCTGGTAACTTAGAGGGCGGTGGGGGGTTGTTTTTTGTGAGGTGGGGGGTAGTGCTGGCGGGGGTTAGACGGTTGGGCGGCGGGGGTTGCATGTCGTTTCAGGTGTGGTGTGGTGGAGGGGCTAGTGCGGGGGAGGGGGAGGAGAGAGAGAGGGGGAGGACATTTTCACCTTAACTAAACCTATTCGAGGACATGTTCTATAAGCTAGATCAAAGTTATTAAGGGGTGTATCCTAAAGATAAACCTACTTGTGAGGTAAAAGCTAAGTGCAAAGATTCTTGGTGTCTCGTTCTATGCTGTAATTAAAAGGATGAAATCATTGATTCTGAGTTGAAATTATTTCACAGTTTTGAACACTGTTATTTCCGTTATTTGGTAATAGAATCTTGCTTTAATAAAAAAAATTATAAGATGAATTTCCTTCTTGTCTTATATATCATCATCAAGAATCCAATCATGTCACAATGAGAACAGATTCATCACTTTAGGAGAGCAATGTTTGAAATTCTTCAACGTCACATACCTCGTTAATTAAACGCATGCACATAAGTTTATCCCAATTTGATTGATCATCTAAATTAAAAGACGTACCTGTACGGGGTCTTATATATATGATCTCAAATCAGTACTATATGACAGATGTCGATGAGTCACCTAATTACTAGAATAACCATACCCACCCGCCCTGGTCCGGTCAGTTTGTGTTTGTCAATCGAATTCGAATGAATGAGAGTCTGCAGAGTTGGAGAGATGGTCCTAGGTCGCTAGTCGACAAGGAGTTTCAAAAATGTAAGTTTGACCGATAATTGACTTATAATAGTATGTAGGTAGGAGGGGAATGGGACATGGGTACCTACCATGTGTAAGATATTGACATATGTACTATATATTCGGTCAGTCCATGAATACGGATAACAGTTGATTTGATCAGTTTCGACATATGCCTAAAAAAACAAACAGCAAACAGCCAAGAAGATAAAAAAGCTAGCTAGTATTCATCAGATCGATTTATCGTGATTGATCGATCTCCAGTACATCTACATACATACATATGATATGATCAGATGCTCTTTATTTTTTTTTCTTCTTCTTTCACAAAAGTATATTATTACTTACTGACCAATGTTTTCTGGTCCGTACTCCATGCATGTCTTCACGTGATCCTAGCTAATTTATTTTGAATTTGATTGAAGTTTTGAGATGTAGTTTGCCTTATAACGTACCTACGTCCTACGTGTTGCTTCTACCGTTGAAACAAATAAACATAGTAACATAATACAATCCTATGTTATCTTCTTTAATGCGAGAAAGGCCTCAATATCTAACAAACTTATTAAACTGGTTTCCGGTCACTTAAAAAAAAAACAAAGAAAAGAGTACATGCATGGATCCCTTCTCATAATAAACTTTTTCTCCAATTTTGTAATTAAGGGAACATTGGTTTCGAACCCAAGTGATATATAAATACACTTCTCCTCCTTATATTGGCAAATGCTATTGTACAACCGGTTGTACGGCGAGCATCGTACAACCGTTCATTTTAGATTCAAAGATTGTCCAAATTTTTGTATTGATTGTTCATATTGGTGGAAAGATTACACATGTTAATATAAAGATTGTTCAACTTTATAGGATACTTGTTCGAATTAATTGTATAGATTGTTCGAGGATGTACCAAATATTGTACATCCGGTGTTGTAGATAGTCGGCTTGCCTTATATTGGCTTCGTTTGTAAACCGCTTTGGAACGCACAATGTTCAATACCATTTTATAATGTGGACTTATCTTTTCTCCAGTAGTTGACTATTATACATTTTATATTAACTTTGGTTCGTCAACCTCTCCCTCGGCGGGAGCGTTGCTCTTGATCTTATCGGTCTTCTCTATATTTACGTTGTGTGTCAATAGGAAAAATCGCATCCAGAATCTCACTTAATGAGTGCCTCCGTGATATTTTTGTGCTCAATGCTCCACTATTGCCTTGTCTTCTTCGATTGTCACCCACCCCCTCGCGAATCCTGCTACGTTAATGATGGCTTTTTATCAATTTCCTCCTCATTCCCTCATCACCCTAGACCCACATGCAAGTAGGCCTCTATATCTTCTCTGCTTCGTGAGCTTAATTTCTCTCGCACATGTGCAAATCTTTTCCCCTATCCTGTTTACTTCCTCCTCTTTAAGCCACTTCAATCACTCTTGCTTCCCCGTTTGCTCCCAAACAAACAACCCCCCCCCCCCCCCCTTCTAGTCATGGGTCTCTCGGAAATGATCACTTCATTTTTGGCCTTTGACCACTGTTTAGTTGCCAAACTCTTTGCTCATGACAATGTAAGCCCATCTATGGTGTGCACGACTCTTTAGCCTTGGGGAGCGTGTTCGAAGGGTTTCGCGACTCTGCAAAACCGGTACTTGTTGCTTCGTGATCGAGTTTGAACAATCCCAGTCCACACATGATGTCCTTCTTCGAGGACCTTGGCTTATCGATAGATCACCGCTTGCAATTCAGCACCTTGAACCTGTAGTGGCCATCGCAAATCACGAGTTCATGTGAGTTCCAAATTGGGTACGTATCTATGATGTGCCTAAACACCTTTATAACTTGAGATTTGTTGAGAATGTGGGGCCAAGCTGGACAGATTCACTGGTGTCATGGACGAGCCTAGCTCTTTGGGTTTAGGTTTGTCCAAATCAAGGTTCTCATGAATCCTTTCCTCCCAGTTCTTAGATTCTTTCCCCTATCACTGGATGAGCAATATTTTGTTTTCACGCTATCCTACGATAACATGCTGTTGGTCTGCTATAAATGTGGATACTTCCTTCATCGTTTAACTTATTACATGTTTGCCAACTCTATGGAGGAAGAGGAAGTGGCGCCATTTGGGAAATGGCTGTCAAATGAAGTTTTCCAGAGCTGTCGCAGAGACAAGTTATTCCAAGCTTTGCCTTCACCTTGGACTACCCATGACCTAGTGGAACAAGGAGAATCCTTCATTTCCACTGAGCTCAATCTCTCCCTCGGTGGATCTTCAAGCAACCAGAACTCTTCCTCAGAAGGAATATTGGAGCAATTTTGAGGTCTTACATCTCGTGCGCCCTCTTCAATCAGGTCTGCTCGAGAAAATGCCATTTAGTCACCTTATGAAGGAAGCAACACGTGAAGGAGTTTGGGACACTCACTGGCCAAGCATGGATCGTAAAGGGGAAAAGGGCTACAACTCTGTCTAGCTCTCTAACTATGATGACTAAGAAGAACATGGACAAAATGAAGACTCGGCTGGTTATGGGTCACACTACATTGCGGAATATTCCACACTCAAGCGTGTAAGGGTTAAAGGTGATTGTTCCTTAGTCTCAAATTAAATGGTTTAGTACTTAGTGAGTCTACTTTAGATTGTTGGTTTGGATTGTGTGATAGTTAGGTTGGGTTCAAAACTTCTAATGGGAACCCTATTAATATGGTTTTGTTGTTTTGTTTTCTTGGGGTTTTAGTTGTCTTGAGACTTACTTTTTGTTTGTCATGGTTGTAATTATGGCGTCTATGGGTGGGGATTTAAAGTTGTTAAGGTTGGTTTTGTGCATGTCTATACTACTTGAGCAACGTTCTATATGAACCAAGTTGCAATTTGTAGCGGCCATTAGGCTAATTAATGACCGTGCTTTTTTTTTTTAGCCAAACAATCTAACCTTCATATATGATTAAGTATATACCAAGAATTCAATTCTAGTGGAAACAAGCTGCAAAAAGACAACCCACCGGGAGGTTGTTCAAACAACCAATAAGAAAATTGCATCATGCAAGATGCCAACAAGCTAGAGCAAAACTAGCCCACAAGACAAAAAGGAACCCAAGACAAGCCAACCAAGACAAAGTCACTTGACAACCTAGAATGAAACCAAATAACAATAAACTGATCAAGGGCAAACAAACCCTTCACATATGAGGAACCATACCATGACAATAAAAAAAAACATAACACCACTAATAAGGACGCACTTAGAGAACTAGGAGACCCAAAACATCAAGTTAAGACTCGTAGAAAACAGGTTAGCTGCATGGGATGAGCCTTCCCCCAAGCAGCCCCAGGAAATTACAACATCAGCCATAACGACTTTGAGTTGGAATCAAAGACGCCTGGTTAGAATTGAGAATCATGGACCGCTCCTGCCCTCATGAAGATACAGGGTCCAAGCGAAAGATTAGCCTCTTACACTCTTATCTAATCTTCTTGAAATAATTTTGGTCACGAGTCCTTCCATCAACGGAGGTGTAGACGAGATCTAGAGCGCACTTACGAGGGGGCCAAGGGAGCTAGCCAAAGTGGAAATCGAGTCTGCCCCTATGGTCACAAATTGAGATTCTGGGACCGTCCCTTGGGTTGTGCAACGATTGAATGGCCCCAAAAGACCTTGACTATTAACAAAGAGAAGGCCAAGTACACATCCATACATAGTCAGCTACCAGGGGCGTAGACAGTGGGGGGAAGGAGGGAGCCAAAACCCCCCCAACTTTGCTAAATTACACAAAAATATAGTGTAAATTTTTTTTAAGCACATTTTTACAAAATCCCCCTAATTATTTGTAATTTTACATATGCCCCCCTCAACTTTTATTTCTGGCTCCGCCCTTGTCAGCTACCACTGGTGGAACTGAAGCCTTTAATTACGGTCCAAAACTGTGTATAATTACGGTTCTGGACCGTAATCTACGCGGACGTCATTAAAGATGGCGACGTCTTTAATTACGGTTTAAAACCGTAATTAAAGGCCCTTTTCCGTCCCGCGTGGTCATTGACTTTATATTACGGTTTTAACAATAACCGTAATGTAAAGTCGTTTTGGCGCGCACCCCAAAGGACTTTAGATTACGGTTATTGTTAAAACCGTAATCTAAAGTGTATTTTTTTTACAAAGCTACACAATTGCAACAGAGCCATAATTATAAAAGATAAGCACCAGAGGACATCAGACCAACAGATGTGCAGAAACTGCACAATTGAAACATCTGAATCAAATAGCAACAACACAAATTCATTCTCTACGCACAATTGCAACAGAGATAACATCTAATATACACCAGATCGAAAATCTGTTACAGCTGAATCTGTTACAGCAACAAAAAAATATTCAATACAACAGAATCTGTTACAGCAGCTAGCAATTCATTACAAAAAATATTCAATACAGCAGAATCTGTTACAGCAGCAGCAGCTAACAGAATCAGAGGGCTACAAAGGTAGCAGTGTAACTATTACATGGTAGATACATCTAGGATGACTCCCAGCAAGAAATAGCATAAAACAGAAGCATAAAGTAGTACAAAAACGGTGCAGAAAACTGTGAAAAACAAAATCTATCATAGCAGCATCAGAGCTAGCTGAGTCTGTTATAGGCAGCTCTTCAGGTCATTAGTTGACAAACAGTGTTGAAGACTTAGGTTTTGCAGATGATTGCCTCCTCAGTGATAGTAGCGATGCAGAGATACTTGGCGCGATACGGAAAGTTGTTCCAGCTCGAGTACCTCTGCAGAAGCATCTGTCCACGGTCTTCTGTATGACAAGAAGCGCGACGTTGCTGAAGCAGCAGTTGCGGAAATCCCGCATCGTTGGAGCATTAGCAAGACGTGAGATCGTGATGCACAAGGAAGACCACACCCGATACTTGCGGAACCAACTCAAGGAGTCGTTACACTTGAAGACTCCACCGAAGATTTAGGAGATAGTTAACAAGTATATAAGCATGCGATTGTAATTAGTTAAGATGTGCATTTGAGATTATTCAGAGAGACACACCCCCCTTGAGAGAGAAAATATTCTTGAGAGATCTCTTAGTGAGATAGTGTCAATTAGCTTAGGTATTTATTACCTAGAGAACACATAGAACACTCCCCTTTACTCCTTGTTACGCATTGATCTAAGCCGAGAGTAGAGCGAGTGTTGGATGAGACAGAATACTTCTGTCGAATCCCAAGATAGGAAGCTAGGTTGTAATTCATATTGAGTTTCAATACAAGCAGAATATCTTGTTAAGTTTAAACAAAAGCTTCCGCATTATTTTTAAGTAGAGTTGGTCTGAGACTAACACCTCAGACCTACTCGGTCAGCACCCCGATCCCATCAAGTGGTATCAGAGCCTGCGTTGGCTGACAGATCTCTCAAAAATGGCGGAAATCTCAAACACCAACAACAACAACAGAATGCAAGTGGAGAATCCAAAGCTAACTTCCACAAACTACAATATGTGGAAAAAAACGAGATGGAGTCACACCTCCAGTCCTTGAATCAACAACTCTGGACGGTAGTGACGAAAGGCAACTTCCCAGTACCTGAAGGGAAAGATCCTAGCTCCTATACTGCTGAGGAGCGCAGATGCGTTGAGCTAAATGCCCAAGCCGTACGAGTCATCTACACCAGTCTCTCTCCACCTGAAAGAAGAAGAGTGTATCACATCAAAATAGCCAAAGACATCTGGGATCATCTTCGAGCTGTTCACGAAGGAAATACTGAGCTTCGAAAATCAAAAATACAAGAACTGAAGATGGACTACGAAAACTTCGTAGGAAAGCCTGGAGAATCCCTCAGCGACATGCTCGCTCGATTTACAGAACTCACCGCTACTATGGAAGAGCTACAGATTGGAGAGTCAAATGAAAACATCAACAACAAATTTCTGGACAGTCTGGGTGAGGAATGGACCGAGAGCGTTATATCCACGAAGGCGTCCAAAAGTCTAGAGAAATGGACTCTGACCGACTTGGGATCCTATCTTCAGTCCATCAACAAGTACAAGATGAAATCAAAAACAGAGGTAACAATTCTCACACCAAACCATGCTGTTTCGTTTTCCAATGTGAATCAAGCTTTGCAGGTAAAGACTACGCCCAGCCAGATAGCAGACTCACCAGAATGAGTCATTCCACTATGACACTACCTCTCCAAATCAGGAGTAATCCAGCAGCTTCGGGACACTCTGATTGACGGCATAATAGAAGAAAGGATCAGCGAACACCTTTGAAGACATGGCCATGCTGGTCAAGAACTTTAAGAGATTCATGCGAGATCGATCAGAAAGGAACAATCCAAACAGGTTCAGTCAAAACCAAAACCGACAATATCAATCCTACAACCGTAATCAGCAAGGTACTGCGGGAACTGGAGACCGAGTATGCTTTAAATGCCTGAAGCCGGGGCACTACGCCAATAACTGTCCTCTCAAGAAGAAAGATGATCGCGAGCAATCGTCACTATTGGCAAATTCAGCATGGGGAGACTCGACTCAGAAGAACTTGAGATAGGAACGTCAAGCCTAATATGTCTCATGGCTCACAAGAGTCAGGCATGCAAGAGTCCCTCTTCAGAGGTAACTGAATATTTCTCAGACTCATGTGCTATTCCCTCTTTAGATTTATCTACCTATTATATCGATCCAAATCATCCTGAATTTGATTTAACTGAAAGAACAAGACAGAATAGCCTCTCTTTATGAAGAAATCCATGTGCTAAAAGGTCATGTTAACAAATCGTCTCTAAAATTGCAAAAATCTGAAGAAAAGGCTGAACGACTTGAAAAAGAGCTAAAAGATGCTCACAACCTCATCAACTCCTTACAGACTCAAGTCTCTTCTCTTCAGAAAAATCGTTCCAAAATTCCACAAAAAATTCTTCAAACCAATCACCTTTGTTCGTGAGTTGTTGCTGCAATGCAAAAGCCAAAATTCTTTGAAAACGAACTCCGTGAGTCAAAAGAAAGACAAGTCGACTTGAGAAAGAGGTCGACTCCCTGAACATCGCCCTTAAAAAGGCACGGATGGAATCGGTCTCCTCATCCAATCCTCCTCGTTGGCTGAGAAATAAAGGCAAAGTAAACCTACCAAAAAATAGCCACAAAACCCAATGACCTTCAAGAAAGAAAAAACTCCAAAAAGAAAAATTTGAAGACAAATCCGTTGGCAAAGGAAGTACGTTCAATACCTCTTTATTAATTTGTGGTTACTGTGGTTACGACGGGCATATTCACTCCTCGTGTCATAAGCTTGGCAAAGATTTGTCTTTTAATATGCAACGTTTACATACTTTGTCTAGAGCACGAGATGGTTATAGCTCTCTTTCAAAGAGGGAACCAAGTTCGCCTGGGTTCCCAAGTTAACTTTTGATTCTCTTGCAGGGAGAGACCGTGGACAATGACTCTTGGTTTCTGGATAGTGGATGCTCACGACATATGACAGGAGACCCTGACAAGTTCACGACTCTCTCTCAACACAAAGGGGGGAAGTCACTTTTGGCGACAATGCTCATGGTGTGAAATCATTGGTATTGGAACGTCGGTAATCCCTCTCTCTTTAAATAGAAAATGTTAATTTAGTAAATGGACTTGGACACAGCCTTCTAAGTATCTCTCAAATTTGTGATCTCTCTAATGTTGTTCTTTTCTCGGCCTCTGACTGCAAAATCTTTGACGAGCAAACAGGTCTTCTGAAAGCCACTGGTATAAGGGTGAACAATCTTTACAAGCTATCTCTTGAAAACCCTAACCTAGATGGTACTCTCTGTTAGTGTACAGGACAAGAATATCTCCTTATGGCACTTCGCCTAGGTCATGCACACGGCAAACTTCTAAACAAAATCAAGGGCAGAAATCTTGTAGTGGGACTTCCTCAGACGAACTTTTTCCAGACCGACTTCCTCTGTCCTGCATGCATACAAGGGAAACATTCTAGATCAAGCTTTCCAGGTAAAACAGATATGTCTACTTCATCTCCACTGGACATGCTACACATGGATCTATGGGACCAATGCGTGTTCAAAGCAAAAGTGGTAAGAAGTACGTTCTAGTCATCGTCGATGACTATTCGCGCTAGACATGGGTACTCTTTCTTAAGAGCAAGTCGGAAACTTTTTTCGATTCGAAAACTTATTTAAACTGATTACTAACAAAATGTCCACGTCTGTCAAGACTATTCGATCTGACAACGGTACAGAATTTTGCAATATTCAGTTTTCAGACTTCTGCAGGGAAAAGGGAATATGCATCAAACATCAGCGCTCGTACTCCACAACAAAATGAAGTAGGTAGAAACGAAAAAATCGCACGCTTGTAGAAATGGCAAGAACAATGCTCATCGATAGTAACCTTCCAGCCACATACTGGGCAGAAGCTATAAACACTGCAGCATACATTCTAAATCGAGCATCAATTCATCCCTTCATCGGCAAAACCCCATATGAAATATCAAAGGCCGTCCTCCTTCAGTCGCACATCTACGGCGCTTCGGATGCAAGTGTTTCATACATAACAATGGCAAAGATGATCTCGGCAAGTTTGCATCTAAGAGTGATGAAGGAATATTCCTTGGCTACTCATCACAAAGTCGAGCTTACAGAGTATTCAATAAGCGAACAGCCTGCCTTGAAGAAAGCCCTCATATTCGCTTTGAAGAACTCTCTAACTCTAGTGACTATGACCACACACAAAACGAGCCACATGAAGATGCCGCAGATACTACCTTCATTGAAATACCAGTAGCTACCATCCCTGCACCAAAAACCCTCTTGCAACAGACTCATCCTCTGACAGCGACGACGACCATGATGATTCATTTAAAGATGCCTCACCTACTCCCACACAGGAACCACTACCTCCTCCACAAAACACAACCACACCCACACCTAACGATCACCCAACACCAGATCACTCCAATAGTATTCCATCATCCTCCATAAGAAAATTTCAACAAGCCTCCGCTCACCCCATTTCTCAAATCCTGAGTGATCCATCCAAAGGTGTGCAAACACGTAGTGAACTGCATCAGAATCTATGTGCCTTCAATGCCTTCATATCCAAAATCGAACCTAAGAATGTCAACCAAGCTCTACAGGATCATGACTGGATACTCGCCATGCAAGAAGAACTACACTCTCTACAAAGACACTCTGTCTGGCGACTTGTTCCATGCCCAACCAATCATAAACCAATTGGTACAAAATGGGTGTTCCGCAACAAGTTAGATGATCAAGGAAATATCTCTCGCAACAAAGCCAGACTGGTAGTTCAGGGATATGCTCAAGCTGAAGGAATTGATTACGATGAAACTTATGCTCGGTAGCTCGAATTGAGGCAATTCGAATACTCGTGGCCTACGCAGCACATCGAGGTATAAAACTTTACCAAATGGATGTAAAAACTGCCTTTCTACATGGATACATCGACAGAGATGTATATGTTGCTCAACCCCTCGGGTTTTGAAGATCCACATCACCCAGAGTATGTCTACAAGTTAGATAACATTATATGGCCTGAAGCAGGCACCTCGGGCATGGTATGAACGTCTTTCATCTTACTTATTGTCCCATGGATTCATTCGAGGTAAAGTCGACAAAACTCTTTTTACTCTCACCAAAGTGAAGACATACTCATTGTGCAAATATACGTGGATGACATAATTTATGGATCCACTATTCCTGAACTATGCTCATTCTTCTCTGATCTCATGAGTAAAGAGTTTGAAATGAGTGCTCTTGGAGAATTGAAATTCTTTCTAGGTCTACAAGTCACCCAACAGGAAAACGGGACTCAAATTCATCAACAGAAATACATTCACGAGCTGTTAATCAAATACAAGATGCAGGATTCAAAAGCCACACCCACTCCAATGACAACAACAGAGAAGCTACATATGGATGAAAAAGGAATTGCGGTTGATGCTACGCTATACAGAGGTATGATAGGTTCCCTTCTTTATCTAACAGCAAGTAGGCCTGACATTCTATATGCTGTATGTCTCTGTGCAAGATTTCAGGCAAACCCAAAAGAATCACACCTACAAGGCGTAAAGCGAATTTTTCGCTATCTGAAAAGTACTCAAGACTTGTACCTCTGGTACCCAAGTACTCCTGATTTCACTCTAATGGGTTATAGTGATTCTGATTTTGCAAGCTCCTTATTAGACAGGAAAAGCACGTCTGGTACTGCACAATTTTTAGGACTATGTCTTGTCGCTTGGAGCTCAAAGAAGCAAAACACAGTAGCACTATCATCCGCTGAGGCCGAATATGTCTCCGCCGCTGCTTGCTGTGCACAGATTCTCTGGATACAACAACAACTACAGGACTATCTCATTCGTCCAACTTGTACTACAATTTTTGTGACAATAATAGTGCTATTGACTTATCTAAAAATCCTGTCCATCATTCCAGGACAAAGCACATTGAAATTCGTCACCATTTCTTAAGGGATTGCGTTGAAAAAGGACAGATACAACTAGAGTATGTTCCTTTCAGAGCAACTTGCAGACATATTCACCAAGCCACTGCAACGAGGTCCTTTTGAAGCACTCCGTTCACAACTAGGTATGACCCGTATGACCTAGCTACGGTCGTATCTCCTTCTCGTGTTTTGTTAATTTCTGGGTGAAATGTATGAATATATCTGCCGACCTAGTCTGTCTGTTTAAGTAACAAAAACCAGCGCAACAACACGCGTGTTCAGTTTCTGATAACTCATCCCGCGAAATTCTCGCCCTATTATCCGCAACACCCCAGCTCAACCAATCACCTCACAGTACCCTGACACACGACGTTTGCCTATATCTCTCAACCCCCATCTCAAATCACCCCTACGCCCAATTTCTCTGCTTCTCTTCGTCTTCTACACTCGTTTGTTCACCTTGATCAACCTCCAATCACCATGGCTTCCAACCCTAACCCTAACCCCATGTTTTCCGACGCCGAATTACCCAACGACCCTCTGCTCCTCCAAGCTCTCATCAACAACTCACTATCCTCCAAGCCAAACAAACCCCTACTTCCACCTCTGACTCAACCGCTGTAGCCCCTGCAATGTCCGTCGACACTGCACCCCATCACCACCACACTACCCACTGTCACAACTGAAACAACCGCCATAGTTCACACTACGGCATCCACAAAATCGGAAGAAACCCCATCCCCAACCAAACAAACATCGCCTCCCACCACTCCAATCATACCCACCCCCGATTACTATCACAAAATCTCCGACTAAACTTCAGTTCGGCTCTCTCCACCCGCTGATGAAGAAGCAAAGAACCAACAACCTACCTCTCCTGCTAAAGAACCCACCGAGGTACTTGACCTCGAAGCCAACCCACTTGCTCCTGAGTGTTCACCTCCACCCAAGAAAACCCGCCGTGCTAAATCCAACGTCCCCCGCCCTCCAGCTACTCGAACTCTTCGTTCTCGAGCCAAAAACCCTCAGTCATCTTCGAAACCCACTTCTGATGCTCCTGTTCCTGCACCATCTCCCGTAGTCACGGCACCAACTACTGAAGAAAAGCCGCGCAGTACCACCAACTCTTCTACCCAGGCAGACTCCGACACGGCAACAACTTCCACTTCCACCAGAAAGCGACTCCGTCCTCGCTCCGAGTCTGTCCCACCTACACCTACTACTCGACTAGGTCTGATTGACACCCACTCTGCCGTCTACTCCTTACCACCATCAGACGATTCTGCTGAATCACGGCACTTGGTAAAGGGAAAGCTACTCGACCTGGACTGGCTCCAATCGATGGCCTTCAACATGTTCGAGGAGATGCTCCGTTTCCAAAATTGGATACATCTCTTCCACGGCATTCAGACCTACCATGAGGCAGAGGCGTATGAGTTCTACCACAATTGCGTCATTCGCAAAGGGAAGATAATGACAGAGGTACACGGTAAACCCATCCTTCTCGACTCAAACTCCATAGCAACCCATCTGGCAATTCCAACTAGTGGACTAGAATTTTATGATAGGGCTGGTTTTCCTGATCTAGGGTTCATAAGTGCGAAAGAGGTCTATGACTTCTTCCTACCAAACAGCAGAGTCGGTCACTCTCTGGACCGACCTGCTCTGTCCAATACCCACCAAATGCTCCACACATTGGTGATCAAAAACTTAGTCCCTAGAAAGGAAGGAAATCAGTTTGCTCGTCCACTTGATCTTGCTATTATGTACTGTCTGATCCACCACCAAAAAATCAACCTTCCAAAGTTAATCCTCAACCACATAGCCTCAACTATCTCCTCACCCCGACACAGCCTGGGTACGTATTCTGGCTCCCCCAAAATCCTTACCCAATGTGATGTTGTCCTCGATCCCTCCAAAGCCAGTCGGATAATGGATACCGACATACTTGGTCAGATCCTGTACAACAAAACCCCATCCTTCCAGATCAAATCAGTCTCCAAAACAAACCCTCCCTCCAAAAAGCTAGCCCCACCAAAACCCGCATCACCCCCTGACTCCGTCTCTTTATCTGAAAGGGTAGCAGCGGTTGAAGACAACCTCGCCACTCTATCCAAGAAGATAGACATGCTCATCGACGTCCTCAACAAGAACCACAAACAGACGATGAATATAATTGCAGGGGGAGTCGAAAAGCTGGCAGAAGAGTTCCGGGAAACATTTGCTGAAACTCTGGAAGCGGCTAAGCGATTGGATGGCGCTGGGACTTCGGGGGAAGATGGAGCACGGGATGAGGACCAGGAATGGATGGAGGAGATGACTAACTCTGTTACCCCACCCCTTTAACCCTTAGGCAGTAGTGATTCTTGAATACTTTTGACTTGCGCTGGTGGCTTGTTTAACTAACTGCTTCAGATAATGGTTTTTTGGATATTTTTTGTGCGTTTCCCCTGATGTTGGCAAACGGGGAAGCGGTGTATCCCGCGGCTGGTGTCTGCGGGTAACTATGTGTGGATAATGAGTGCCTCTGAAGGCCTCATCTGTTTTTTGCTTGGTCGTTCATTTCTACAACGTGATATTTGAAGTAGTTTACGTACTATGGTTTTTTATCTGCTCTTATTAAACTGCATTACCTTAAGGGGGAATATGTGTTTAAGGGGGAACAAACAGCAAGTTGTTCTCCCGAGAGATGGTTGCTCTGTTTTGTTGTCTGTTCTTTTACAGGTACATCGTATACAAACCCTCAAGTTTACGCTGGATACACTGAGTTTGCCATCATCAGCAAAAGGGGGAATTTGTTGAAGACTTAGGTTTTGCAGATGATTGCCTCCTCAGTGATAGTAGCGATGCAGAGATACTTGGCGCGATACGGAAAGTTGTTCCAGCTCGAGTACCTCTGAGAAGCATCTGTCCACGGTCTTCTGTATGACAAGAAGCGCGACGTTGCTGAAGCAGTTGCGGAAATCCCGCATCGTTGGAGCATTAGCAAGACGTGAGATCGTGATGCACAAGGAAGACCACAACCCCGATACTTGCGGAACCAACTCAAGGAGTCGTTACACTTGAAGACTCCACCGAAGATTTAGAGATAGTTAACAAGTATATAAGCATGCGATTGTAATTAGTTAAGATGTGCATTTTGAGATTATTCAGAGAGATACACCGCCCTTGAGAGAGAAAATATTCTTGAGAGATCTTAGTGAGATAGTGTCAATTAGCTTAGGTATTTATTACCTAGAGAGCACACATAGAACCTCCCCTTTACTCCTTGTTACGCATTGATCTAAGCCGAGAGTAGAGCGAGTGTTGGATGAGACAGAATACTTCTGTCGAATCCCAAGATAGGAAGCTAGGTTGTAATTCATATTGAGTTTCAATACAAGCAGAATCCTATCTTGTTAAGTTTAAACAAAAGCTTCCGCATTATTTTTAGTAGAGTTGGTCTGAGACTAACACCTCAGACCTACTCGGTCAGCACCCCGATCCCATCAAACAGGGAGATCGGTATTGCTCTACTTCCACGAGTTGGCTAGCTAGCTAGCTAGTCTACCACTCCATTCTCATAATATGGCTGACATGCTCTCCCCTGACATGATACAAGTCTTTGGACTGTAAGTCGAGAATTTGGCAAAATGCTCTTTAATCTGGAACAATAAAAGGAATGAAACACATAATGAGATTAAGATAAAGACACACAAAAATCTGCCGAAGAATTAAATACAAGACAGTATTCATATTACCTTGTCTTTATCATTCTTAAATGCTGGAAGTACCCGCAGAACTCGTACATATACTGCATCACGTAGTACCCACAACTCTAGAATCCTTTTGGGTAGGGCACTAAATCACCAAAATTCACAAATGTAAAACATTGTACAAAGATAATAGCAGCACGAATGAAATACATGAATTACCAAACCTTGATGTAATCGAAGGTCAAATCAGCAAACTCTCCCTGAGGGGTTTTACTGTAACAATTGTTACTATATTAACAAAAGTGTTTTGCAAAATGAACAAGTACATTAATTTGGTTCAAAAAACTTACAAACAATTAAATAGTAATAAAAACTTACTCTTTCATTAAGTCTTCAGTGTTGAATTCTGTCCAATGCCCTAGTGGATCTAGAACGAGCAGAGTAGCGGTGGCAGCGCAGAATATAAACAAAGCCCAGTGGTGGCTACAATGTCAAATACAAAATGAAATGAGAAATGAAGGTAAAAAGAATTTAGCTAATTTAGTATGTAATTTATATCAGAACTCACGTTGGGTGATACGGCATTAGAATGAATAATTTATTCTGTTGATCAGCAACATCGAAGCAATGAGTCATGTATTCACAAAACCTCCCGGGTCCCTATTGACTGAGTCGTACGATAAACGCTCCGGGCACACCGCAGTAATGGAGGTGATGTTCTTCTCAGCACATCTCTCAAGCAGACCTCTATTTATATCACATGTACTATAAAAAGTTAGCCAATGCAACTTCATAGATACTTATTGTATATGTTTTTACAGTATGGGGAAAGAACACTTACTTTAGATAAGCTTGAATAATGTTAATGTTCAGGTAATCTCCACACATCATCTCTCTGATGTCCCCTGAGTTGATCGTCGTGGTCATATCTTCTTCGTAGTGAAACATCGACTTTGGAAGCGTCATCATGAAGTTGATAGTTTGAGGTGACTTCAAATGATCTTGTCGTAGAGATTCATCTGACAAGGCCCCAAAAACATTAACAAGTTTTTGTGGCAGTGAGAACTTACTTTTGGGCGGCCTTAGAAGTCCTGGTGCGACCCCGACGGGCGCTGGATTCTTACTTTTCGCAGCCCGACTCACTGGATTCTTACCCTTCACACACAAACAGTAAAACAAATGTAAAGATAATTACTAATTGATTATTATAGTAACATTAAACATTTATCTAGAACATACCCTTGTACTTCTGACAGGATTCGCCGGCGCGCTGATCTCTTCTTCTCTGGGCCGAGATACGCGGCAAGGAAGCTCAGGGATCTCAGGATTCACCGGCGCGTTGATCTCTTCTTCTCTGGGCCGGGATACACGGCGAGGAAGCTCAGGGATCTATAATAGATTATATTAGACACTTAATGCTAAATAATGCATTTATTAGTATACTAAATGGTTGTCAAACAGTCTTACCTCATCGGTGACAACAATATAACATGCTGGCTAGGGCAATATGTCTCCCTTCGCTTCAATTGGCGTGCATTTGTTGTCAAACGCCATTGGAAGGTATGCATGCTCAAATCCATCAATTATCAGGTCCAAGGTCACACACGCGTAGAATGGGGGTAGACATACGAAACTGATGAGCGTGAGTGGACCTGATGGCAACACCGTCCCGTAGGCCACATCTATAGGGTGCCCTTTTAATGGTATTTGGAGACGGCATTTTTTTTGCTCCTTTAATAAACAGAGATAATACGTGAAATAAATAAGTGGGTCCAATCTAATACTATTTAAATGACTTTATTTAAGGAGAAAAATAGTTAAACAAAGCTAACCTGGATGTTGGCAAATGGGTACGGGTCAGCGGCCGGAGCACAACTAGACGAGGAAGACGGTCGAGGAGGATCATGCTGCTACTGAGTAGTCGCATGTGCGATCGAATTCAACGCTTCCTGCAGCCTCTCTCGATAGCCCGGTGCTCAGCAGCCTGTTTCTCCTCATTAGCTTGGCGCTCAGTAGCGAACTTACGCTCTACCATCGCCTCGACTTCACAGCAGCACTCATCTGACCCTTCCTAGCAAATGGAGGGAATACATGCTTCTGACGTACTTCTCCCCCAAATCCTCTAACACGCGCCGGGTGATCCTTCTTCCTAAGTATTTGATTAAGAGTGTCGCCTTGAGAAGGAGGAGCGTGTATGTCTACTTTTCCTCTCTGTGCCGCTTCATACTGTCCAATTGTCAAAGAAGTTACACTAAATTTAAGATCAACAAACACTTGAGTATATAAGTAAATTATTTAACAGCTACTTTCAAATACTTACAATTTGGTTAGCCAGTTGTTCCGTCGCAGCATGAGGAAATACCCTCTGACCTTCGCTGGTCGTTTTCTGGCGTCCCAGTATGAACATCTGCACTCTCCTCGCCTCAGACATCCTCGATCGGGCATTCACTTCCATCCTCGTTCCTCTGTGTCAGCAAACCAGTTCTTTCCACATGTCGAGGCTGCCCACATATCCCCTTCGTCCCATGGTGTGGGGGTAGAGATTAGCTTCACGGTTTTGTCGTGCTTGTTCTTGTTTTTGCTGTTAAGAAAGTACAACAGAAAATTAATTAGAAAATCAGGGATAAAGCATTATGAGCATTAATTCATAAAAGAGTACACACAAACATACCCTGAACTCGGGGGTGGAGTGCCGCTCAACAACTCCTTCCACCCCTCTTCAGTGATCATGCCGTTGCACACACATACTACTGCGAAGGCTCACGTGGGGCACCCTGTTGATCCAGTGCTCAACCAAGTAGTGGCAGAATGATTTAGCTTTGCCGAACACCAAAGAAAGAACGGTCTTCTTCACTTCTTCTGGGATCTTGTATTGTTCTTGCACCTTCTTCCAGATGGTCTCCTTAACTTCTTCCGGACTTGTCACCATGTGTGGTTGATGCAGCAATGTGATCTAGCTAGAGTCCCTAGCATACTAGCGAACTCTGACCTGCTGCCCCCACAATACCTCCCATACTTGTCCCACATAAGACTGATCTCATCCGGTTTCTGCAGTTTTAAACCACGGGTCGGACCTCTACCTCTAGGTCTCTGAGTAGCACTCGTAGAAGGTGCACTCATGGAACTACGAGTGCTACTCATGGAAGGCCACAGCAGCAGCGGCAGATGTAGATGGGCCAGCAGTAGTAGCGGCACTGGTAGAAGGAACCGGTACCATTTACTGCTCATTTTCGAACTCACGACAATATAAATCAAACTCTTCATCAGCCATGTCTGGATCAGCCATGCCTGCAAGGATTGAAATAAAATTTGAATTAAATTAAGCATTTCATATATGGTCATATACAAGCAAGAAATAAAAGAGTGTTAATTTCATATAAATTTTAATAGTAATAACTTACATACACCATTATCTCTCAACCCATATTCCTCGTTATGGTCTGATCGTATATAGTCACGATGACCTGTGACCTCAGCCTCTTCCAATGAAATAAAAACGTTGGAGGTTCATCTTCTACATCATACTCATCCTCATCAACCACACACACCATCCACACCAACTATTCCTCTTCTCCCTTTAAGCACAACAGACCATCTAGGATTACAGGGATCAGTTACATAAAATATTTGCTTAACCTTCGTCCCAACAACGAATGGCTCAACCGTGGGAGTAGCTCTACCATGCTCCTCCTCACGGTAGCCATGATTGTTGTTAACCCAGTTACAGCGGAAAACACACATTTCGTAGCTGTTGTAGTCCAATACCCAGATGTCTTGTATAACACCGAAATATGATTGTTTTACTGAGATTGGACTGTGACCCACAACACCGATGTCATATAGTTTTGATAAGCTTCAAGCTCTACGCCACTGTTTTGATTCGTTGACTTCTGATCCTAACGTTTTGTGAAAAAGGTGAATCCATTGACATCGTACCCCTCATAAGAAATTACATCCAGATTTGGTCCAAGCTACTACTTTAATCAGTTCAGGCACATTCGTGGACTGATCGGACAACACTCTGTTTTTGAACCATCTGACAAATGTCCTATTCTGCTCATTTTGTAGTCTAACGTCACTAATGTCTGGATATTGTGATCCTAAAACACACAAGTGTTCAGATCAAAGTATGGTTCGACATCTTCAAGATGACTTAGCACAACTAAATGAGCTTTGTTAAGAGTGTCTATGTCAATTCTTTTCAGTTTCCGTCCAACCGTGCCAACACCCTTCAATCTGCTCTCGTGTGTAGAACATGGAAGTCCAATGGTATCGACACCTTCTAGGTAATTGGTGCAGAAGTCTACAACTTCCTCTGTGATAGTGCCCTCTATAATACTACCCTCTGGGTGACGACAGTTCTTCATTTTCTTCTTCAGGACACCCATGTACCTTTCGAACGGATACATGTAGCGAAGGTACAAAGGACCACACATCAGAATCTCTCTTACAAGATGCACGAGGAGATGTATCATTATGTCGAAGAACGATGGAGGAAAATACATCTCCAGGTGGCACATTGTCACAATAAGATCCTTTTATAATTTAGACAGAGTGTCCACATCAAGAACCTTAGACGAAATGGATTTGAGGAAGACACTGACGTTTGTGATTGTGTGTCTGACACAGCATCTGGCAAGATCTCACGTAATGCAATTGGCAAAAATTCTTGAAGTAGGACATGATAATCGTGAGATTTCATTTTTACTAATTTGAAATCTGTCATGGACACTAGGTTTCTTATGTTTGAGGAGTAACCTGATGGCACCTTGATGTTGTAAAGGGTACTGCATAGACTATGTTTCTCTTCTTTAGATAGAGTGTGACAGGCAGGAGGCAAGAATGTGCATTTTACACGTTCTTGCGGGCCAAGCTCTATGCGTATGCCCAACTCAATTAAATCTTTTCTTCCTTTCAAATGATCCTTTGTCTTTCCTTTTATGTTCAAAAGGGTGCTAGTGATACTTTCACCCACGCTCTTCTCGACATGCATCCCATCGATACAATGTCTAACCTCCAGATGTTGCCAGTACGGGAGTTCCCAAAATATTGATTTCTTTTTCCAGACACTTTTTTCACCACTTTGGTTGGCGGCCCGAAGTTGTTGACAATATTATCAACTTTTTGTAAATCTCTGTACCTGTCAAAGGCTGGCACGCCACGCTGTGATCAGTTTTCCCATCGAACTCTTTCGCCATCTTTCGATACTTATGTCCTTTTGGAAGCATTTTTCGGTGGCCCATATACACGTTTTTGCCACTATGTTTCAAGCGAATGCTACAAGTGTTTTCACCACAAATCGGACACGCCAACGCCCCCTTGATTGAATAGCCTGAAAGATTACCATAGGCGGGGAAATCATTGATTGTGCAGTACAACATAGCACGCAAATTGAAGTCCTCTTTGCTGAATGAGTCGTAAACCGTAGCCCCTTCATTCCACAAGAGTTGTAGATCCTCTATCAAAAGTTGTAAGAATACATCAATTTTGTTGCCCGGTTGCTTTGGACCCGATATTAACAAAGACATCAAGATGTGTCTGGTTTCATGCATAACCACGACGGTAGATTGTAAATAACCAAAAGCACAGGCCAAGTACTGTGTATGCTACTCAAAGTACCGTAAGGGTTCATCCCATCCGTGCACAAGCCTAGCCTTAGGTTTCTCGGTTCGTTACCAAACTCAGGAAATTTTATGTCTATGTTTCTCCACTGTGGTGCATCAGCGGGATGTCTCAATCTGCCATCCTTTTTCCTGTGAACTGAATGCCACCGAAGATTCTCTGCGTCTTTCTCAATGGAGAACAAACGTTTGAACCTTGGAATGATGGGCAGGTACCATAGTACCTTAGCCGGTGAACCTTTCTTACTACCGCTGATGTGAGTTTGTTGTTTCTTATACCGTGACGCTCCACATGCTGAACAACTTTCAGCAAATTCATCCAATTTCCAAAACAGCATGCAACCATTTGGACAAGCATGAATTTTCTGGTACTCCATACCCACTGGGCACATCAGTTTTTTTGCTGAGTACGTAGTCGTTGGTAAAACGTTGTCCACCGGAAGAACATATTTCAATAGTTCCAGGAGGTCAGTGAAACTTACGTTGCTCTAGCCATGTTTTGCTTTCAAGTTGAATAGCTTGAGGACGACACTCAACTTGCTTAACTTTGTAGGGTCACACCCGGGTACAACGGTGTTTTGGATGAATCCAACAAATTTTCATACTTGTCTGGTGTGTTAGAGTAATGTCGTTCCACATCTTCGAGCATAGTCTCAATGTCATCATCCCAGAAATCTGGCTCAACGTTCGCTGTAACGTCTTCTGGATCACCCGCAACTGTATCATCTCCAAGTTCTGTGTCTGTGTTTGCCTGACCATTATCCCCTTCGTCAGGCTTAATAACATCGAACACACTCTGACCATGCCATCGGATTATGTCTTGGAAATCTTTTGTAAAACCACGGCGGATCAGATGTTCCTTAATTGTTTCAACGCCGCTATATCTCAGATTGTTTTGGCAGTCGATACACGGACAAAATATGTATCCCTTGTCTGTAGGTTTCAGATTGTTCGCCAACACCGTGCATAACTTATCAACTCCTTCTAAAAACTTATCGTCCAAATTTCTGCTGTAAATCCACGAACGTTCCATCTCCTTCTAGCTATTTATATGAAGGCAGCCATTTCATACCGTCACCCGTGGCAGAGTCTTTACACTTTTGTATCTTATCAACCTAAATCCATCCATGAGTATTAAATCTCACTGGTGAACGTGTTTTTAATATGTAATTTATTGAAAATTTCGGCAGCATCTCCCTACAGTTCTTCAAATGCACGATATTATGATATTAATCAATAATATATGCATTCGAAGAACAATAAAGAGATACTGCTGAAATAATCAACAAAGTACATATTAAAAACACATTCACACCCTAGGTGTGAGATTTAACAATCATGGACAGTCCCGACAGGGACTGCCGAAGATATACCTCTATTAGGTATATCTTAGGCGGATAACTATGTTTGGTAGTTTGTCAAATACTGTATGTATATATGTAAATCTTACCTCTGGTAGACGATTAGCCGATGCAAAGACGGTTGAGGTCGGAAGCCAAAATAAAGTCGTAGTCCTGATGCATAAAGGAAAAACGACAACATTAGAATTCATCAAAAAATCAAGGTTAAAATGCTAGCTAAACCGCGGAAAAAATTCGACAGCATCTCCCCTATATTTCTGACGTTTCCCAATCAGTTTTATCAACGTCAAATTCGCACGCACCATCAAAATTACTTATACACTAATCTGCTAAGAGATATATCTACCACACCAAAGACTCTCTCAACTAATTTTATATTTTAAAACTAAACTACTATGTATTAATTGTAATGCTAAGAATAACTAAATAGAGCAGTTTACAGTTTGGTTTGCAAAATTACCGTTACTAAGCACCGAAGTGGGCAAGTAGTGCAGAAATAAGCCCACGAACTAGGTTGCAATTAAGTGTGAATCTGGGCACAAATATATGAACAAGGTTAGAACATTTGCCATTACAGAAACGAGGTTAGAACTAGCAATCGACATGTATATGAACAAAGTTAGAAAAAAACGACAATCGATCGACCGCATGCATACCCAGTACGCGATAGAGCTAGAGGTCGACGGTGACGACCAGTGTACGTAGATGGGTGGTGACCGGCGGCGATGGGAGTGACAAAGGTGGTGGGAGCGACGGCGGCCGTTACTAAGGTGACGGGAGAGAGGAGGCGATTTCAGTGAGGAAGATAGCGCGAAAGAGAAGAAGAGTTACTGTAAGTGTGCAGAGTAAACGGGCAAATGTTCTAGTTAAGTTAAAAGGACTTTAGATTACGGTTTACATGAAAACCGTAATCTAAAGTCATACTTTAAATGACGGTTCCTAAAGAACCGTAATCTAAAGTGTAACGAAATTAAAAAAATAGAGCGAAAATTATTTGGCATATGCTGGGTTTCGAACTCAAGATCGATGGTGTTGACAGATGTACCCACGGCCATTAAGCCATGAGTGTTATTCGATCAAACATATGTAACACATTGATATAAAGTTATTTTTAATCTAAAATACGCTGGTAAAACACATCGTTAACTGTAATTTAGATTACGCGCAGCGTCGAAAAAATCAAATAATGCGGGAAATATTTGGCGTCAGGTCAAAACGACGTCGTTGACCATCAGTGGGCGGGGACTTTAGATGACGGTTATTAGTAAAACCGTAATCTAAAGTTCGTTGACCGTAAAGCGCGCGTCAACACGGGACTTTAGATTACGGTTTCACTAATAACCGTCATCTAAAGTCCGTCCAAAAAAAGGCGCGCCTACCTCCGATCGATTATTGCTTACGGTTAATTCAATAAACGCCGTTAATTAATTCCGGTCTTCCTATTAATCACGGTTTTTGTGAAAGCCGTGATTAATCCACCGTCATTAAAGGCTTCCGTTCCACCAGTGTCACACCATACACAAGGTTACCATAGCCAGGAATCCTTTTGTAGGGGTAAACCTCTATGGCATGCACAAATTGACTACATCCCATATAAACTTAGGGAAGTCATCATACGTGATGGTAAAAACATGGTCCATACCATCCCAAAACATAGGTAACAATCGCAAGATGAGAAGTTGAATATTAAGGAGAACCTTGATACGAAGAAAGGTGAGACCCCCAACCAAAATACCCTCTATGAGCACAGTGAATCGCCCAAGTTTGGATGCAACTGCCTTTGTGAAGAAGGTGTTGCAGTATTATCACGGAACTTCAAAAAGTCTAACCCAGAATGAGACCCATTTGAAGATCATGATCCTCGAAGGCTAGATTGGGGTACCATTGTTGGAGGGCAAGATGGCGGCCTCTGATCTACCATGGACCTCTAACAAAGATGGATTGCATGGTGGAAATTGAATCAAACTCAAATAGATATAAGCTAGCAGATACTCTACCGAAAGAGAAACTACCAAATCAGGTCCATAGATCGATGGCGACAAGTAATGCCCACACACCCTTGAGGCTAGGAGATACAAGAAAATTTTCCCACAAGGCATCATTCAAGAACAAGGGGAGCCCGAGTGATGGCAGCCGTTTGCATTTTGAACAAAAATGAAGAGGTTGGGATCAATGGTAGGAACACAAAACCAGTAACGAAGAGACATAGAAGGAGAATGACATAAAGACGGAGAGGATTTGAAATGGGAAGCAACATTTTCCAACTGAACAGATACACATGTGATTGGGGAAGAGAAGAGACACTTAGCTGACAAGTGTGGGAGGGAATAGTACGTAGTAGGATTAGAAGAATGCATAGAGAGGAGAAGATTTGGTAGATTTGACATACGTGGCAGATGTAGGGAAGCAGGCGGTGGCCAAATAGAAAACGAGCAGAACCCGTGCTAATGATGACATTAATGATTTAAACTACACATTATTTAAAGAAAAGATTCGTACTTTGAGCGGGGATGAAGCATGCACGATTGGGAGAGGACATCTACATCGATTTCGATTAGGAAGGCCAAAAACCGGAAGCGAAGAGACATCCCGGTCGTTGGATAGGCTACGACATTCTCACAGTGGGACGACAACGGTACTAAGAATAGATAACTCTTATGTCACTAATGACCACTGTGCTTTGATCTTGTAATTGTGACTGAATCTCCCATGATATTGGGAGCTTATGAAATGAAAGATATGTCTTAAAAAGAAAAGTTCCACATCAAAAACTATTAATAACATTGTAAACACTTATTGTGTGTAAGTATAATTTATATTGGAATATTTGAGTAGTATCTAGTTTTGAAGATGCCCTTATTCCCTTGTCTGCAAACTGGATCTGATTTCTTTCTTTTTCTCTCGTGAATTGAAGATTGTATGGAAGGGAATGAGAAGGGACGTTGGAAAGATCCCGGATTGATGTGAAATAACATGCAGGAAGAGAAGAATAAACCAAAAGAAAAAAGGGAGACTGAGTTAGGTATATACGTACCTTGGTATAAGGACAAACTAGAGAAATATGTTACATTCCCAGTCTGCATTCCCCGATAAAGGGAAAAGAGAAGGGAGGAGAGAGAGCACAGAATCGAGTGAGTACTACACTGCAATGCTAATACTAGTAGTACCTTTTAGTTTTGATGATTGCCTCTGATCGTGATCTCTCATTGTGCTGCTGTACTAGTATCTTAGATTTGATTGATTAGTCAAACTTGGAACAGTCCGGATTTGAATCAACTTGGTCTTCTTTTCACATGGATATGCTTGCTTGCTTATGAAACTCACTCACTTCTGAATTCTGATTGACCAATACTATACTTTTTAGGTAAATAATTACTACTAATTAATACAGATACATCAATTTAATAATATCAGTCTTTACAATTTATTTGATATATACTCAGTAATATGGGCAGGTAATGATAAACCCATGCCATATCAATTTAAATGATGGTAGTATATCTTATGATCAACACCACACCACTCGCTTTTTTCCAGAAAAAACATCAAAGGAATCAATCATGCAAAGCAGGGAGATTCAAATACTGCGTCGGCGGGCGGGTTGATGTGTGTGTGAGAGAGAGAAGGGGGAATCAGATCGTCTTGAGATTGGGAAATTATGAGAATTGGTATGTGGGTGGGTTCGACAGACGAAGAACGGAGCCGGGCCGGGAGGAGGACTCCACCACTTTTCAAAAGATGCTTTGATCAGCTCAATATATAGATCTGATGAGTGCTTTGTCGTGTAACATATACTCATTATATCTAGAGATCTGCAAAAATGTCATTTGCTTTTTGATTCTTACTACTACTATGTAATCTGAAATACACTTATTGTCTACTAATAGTGCACTAAAATGACTATGACACACAATGTACTCTGAAAGCACATAATAAGAACAACAGCGACATTACGATTCTCCCTAGAAAAAAGGGTGAAATCCGATGGAAGAATAGCTACTTCCCTATCTTTTTGTCTCTCTCTTTTGGATTGGATTACCTAAACCTTAATATGCGAGTTTAAACTCACCACTTCCACCTCGGCATCTTGGTTCTCTTGCTTTACTTGCATGCATTTTGCCGGAATTGAGAATAACCAATTTATACCTTTGTCTTCTTTATCTCTTCTTTTCATCTATTTATTTATGTTTTCTTGCTTTAGCTAGCACTTAGGTACTTTTCCCTGATTGAGCTCTGTTTGATTTCAATATTCAAGATATACTTTTTTAGTAATTTTCTAAATTTAAATTATAGACAGTTTATATTTTTTTTATCTTTTATATTAAATACTAAAATAAAAAATTATGTCAAAAAATAAACAAAATAATCCTCATAAGACAAAGAGATTAAAACATACAGCTATTAAGTAAGTATTCCACATTTTCTTATTTGAAAAATTGTAAACTTTTCTATTACCGGTGGAGTGTGGCATGACACACTTAAGTAGTACATACAATACAGAAGCATATCTACCAATAAAGTGAGCGCTAAGGAATCATTAGTTACACCACCATTAGTGTCTCTGTTTCCTTGGGTGTCACCAGTATAATTATACAAGCGGTCATTCCTGATTTATTATGTCGCCTGCATATATATGCATCATGTCCCTACCTTTCATTAAAACCCGAGTCGACGATCATGACGCTATGCCATGTCCCTATGGCTGGTTGGATTCGATAGGTACCATTGGCCGCAAATCACCGACTCTAGCTCCGTCCCCCGTTCTAATAAGAAGCTTATTTGTAAGACTCGAACTAGTAATAGTATAGTAGGGTGGGTCTATTCTCTTACTTGAAGAAAACAAAATACCTGATAAAGACAACCCCACTGTCGGTCCATCCCAAATCATGTCACGAACCCACAACGTCCAGGCCCGTCGTAAAAATACAAAGGTTCTGTGCCGGCCCAAAATGCGTTGCATTCTGTCACTAACCCACAATATTTTAACTAGGAGAGGTTATTTTCTTTAGAATTACTCCATATTCACCGAGTTCAACGGCCATATTCACCGAGTTCAACGGGGCCTAATAAATTAGGGCTTTCAAGCCCAAACTTATCTCGCCGCTGTTGTACCAGGGAGGGAGCAGCAATACTACCTCACTTCAAGAAAACTTTTTCTTTTTTTTTTCTCAAAAAAAAAAAAACTTCTTCTTGCTGGATCAAACGGTTATACTGTAGTGTGGGCTTAGAGTAAAAGGAGAACCTCAATCAGACTATCATACAACCGGTTGTATGATGTTTTATGTACATTCTTAAACAATTTTCATAATTAATTTGAACAACCATCATATAAAGTTGAACAACTTTCATAATAGCACATTTAAATTTTACATGAACAATCAATACAAAAACTTGAACAACGTCTGAATTTAAAATGAACGGTTGTACGATAGTCTCCGTACAACTGGTTGTACTATAGAATTTGCCGGAGAACTTGTTCTTTTTCCTGTTCGGTGGTGTGGCCATGTTTGTTACGTTCTTTCGATGTGTAGGTCCGTTCGGTGTTGGTAAGTTTGTGGTATAAATGTGGTATTTTTGACAAAAAATGTAAAACTTTCACCTCCGAACAATAATTTTCAAAAACCACAAATATACTAGCACAAAACAACCACAACACAACCAACAGTTTATGCTGCAAAGAGAATGAATACCGTAAGCAGAGGCGGACCCAGAAAACTGTAATTAAGGGGGCGAGAATATTTTTATAATATTAATTAATATTTAAAAGTTAATTTCAATAAATTAATTTTAAATTTTCAATATTTATAATTATATTTTAAATTGATATTATATTTAAATTTGACACAAATTAAATTAAAATTAAAATTTATAGATTAATATATAAAAAAGTTTATTTTCCTTTTTTATTTTTAGTTTTTTTATAAAGATTGGTATACTAAATTATAAATTAATGAAAATAATATAGAACAATTTTTAAACTAATAGTGTTTTTCTAAAAGCTTATAGTAAAAATTATTTTGAGTAATTCTAATTTTTTTAATTTATAGAATCTGTAATAAAACTGTAACACCCTGGATTTTTTACCTCAAACATAGCTTATGAAAATACAAATCTAATGGCGCAAACGGCAATCAAAAACGGACTTCGAACGAGTCCTAAAAGAGCAAAACAGAGTTGGTCCGAACTTGTGTCCGGACATGGTAAGTTCGGACACAAGCCGAAGAGAAAAAGACCGCGGAAATCCAAACGTCCGAACTTGTGTCCGGACATTGATGTTCGGACACAAGTCGAGAGTTAAAGGTCTGAAAACCAAAGGCGTCCGAACTTGGTTCCGGACTTCGAAGTTCGGACACAAGTAAGTTTGAAAAGTCCGAGAAATTTAACGTGGCGTGTCCGACATCAAAGTTCGGACCAAAGTTCGGACACGCCTAAACATAGAGCTTCTAAAACATTCGGGGCCTGTCCGAACATCGATGTCCGGACGGACGTTCGGACAGGTCCTTCAGTGCAGTTCGAAAAACGTAAACAGGACCCAAAACCATTAAAAACTCTATATAAAACACAATAACAATATGAGGAACCTTGGAACAGATAAGATCATTGTCAAGTACTCAATACGAAGCTCAAACTTAATAAAACTGTTTCATAAATACTAGCAAACTCAGTTAATCAAAACTGGATGAACATAACCTTAACATAGCAGCGGATCTCAAAACGTCCAGGGCATTACCGCCACACCCATTCCCATGGGTGCTCAGGCTAATGAACTCATAACACTGGAATAAAAGTTATCCTTCAAATCACGCGAAGCAAATAAAATATTTAATGTATGAAAACTTTGAGCACATAACAACATCTCTCAAATACTGAAATCCAAAACATCGCCTTATTATAGTGTTTCCCTAAACTATGTGATTCGCCGTCCCGATCCCCACAGTCACTCATCCATACCTGCGATCATAAACATAGACAGAAACACAAAGGATCGCACAAATCAGAAAAAACTGAGTAAATTCTACCCAAACTGTAAAATACTTTCAGAACACATTTGCCTTTAACAATCAGATGAGGAGATTTTACTGAACAGTTGAGGAACTTCCAGAAAAACTTATCAATACCGAAACCGCAGTAGGGAGCTTTCAACAGGAAGTAATAACCACAATTCCGAAAACGGGGTCACCTATGGACCCCAAACCACAATTCAGGACAGTCACCTATGGGACCGTCAACACCACCTCACCCTAAGTCCTTAAGTGTGCACACCCCCTATGAAACAGCAGTAACATAGAGTAGATCATAGAGCTTAACTGAACAATGTGTGCAGCGCAAACAATAATAAGGGGAGCACCTATGGGCTCCCCAACAATAATAATATCCTGTGAAAGACTCCCCAAACCATTATCGATTTTCCACAATCTCAATTCAATTTCCAACTTCCAATCCTCAAACCACAACCGAGATAAACACAACGAACCCTTTTCCAATATTTCGCAAAACCACAGTCAAATCCATTGAGCATAGAATTTACCTGGAACAACCAATCCCTCAAGAGCCCAACTGCTCCGGACTATTGATAGCACTCGTCGATGTAATCGGCGTCTAGGTAATCAAAATTAGCAATCAGAATTCACCAAACAACGAATAAATAACTAAACAACTAAGTAGAATACATTACCCGACAATCTACCAACTGGACACCAGGGAATAATCGGACCTCGACGAAACCAGCGAGAAACCACCAAGGGTTTGAAGAAGAAGAAGAACGTGAAAATAAAGAGCAGATTGTAAACGCAAGAACGGCGTATAGAGGATGGGGAAATAGTGAGGAGATAACAACCCTTAAATAGAATTATTTGTATAATGAAAAGAGAATAACCTAATTAAAGATTCATGCTAAAAAGGAAATACAAATAAATATTTTAAGAAGGAGTTCTAACTCTTGGAATTTAAATATCTCTAAAGGATAAAACTCGATAAATTAGGGAGACCAGTAAAAGAAAACTGATGGAGAAATTCAAGAAGGAATAATCAGAATGATAAACAACATCAAGAGTCAATTAATAAATATTTATTTGAAAGGAGATAATTTAGAAAATAGTAGAGATACGTTGTAAATAATTTGAAGGTTTAACAAAGGAAAAGGACAACTCGTAAGAAGAATAAAATAATACCAGTAAAACAATTACTGAGAGAAGAATAAGGAGAGTTAACAAAATAATATTTTGAGTAGTCAAATAGAATTCGAACTCTGAATACTTAAATAAGTTGGAAAGAATATTCTGGAATAGTACTTCGGAGTTTAAATAACTTAGGGAAATTAAGAGAGGGAAAAATACTATATCATATAGCATTTGAAATATAATTAAATCCATCAAAGCAACGTTACTAATATTCAGAAATACTTTAAGAAGAAAGATTAATTCCCTGGGCCACCTAACCTCAGACATGTCACTCATACCATATACTATATTATTCCTAGCTTGGAATTTCCTGGGTATTTCAAAAACAAAAAACAATATTTGTATTATGGATAGAAAGAGTACATGATTACTAAGAATGACATAATAATCAGTTTTACTTTTGACTATATTGCTAAAATAAGGTAAACAATCTGAATATTTAATTATCTACATATAGTAATATATAGATATAATAAATTACTCAGAACCCCCTTGAGGATTTGGGATATTATAGTTAACCCCCTTATGTTTATCATATTTATTGGTAACCACCTCAAGGTTAAGGTATCTGTGACTACGAGCCCCCAAACTACAACTCTGTTATTAGAAAGTTAACTACATGTTGATCTATCAACTTAATCACATTAATATTAATGTCAAGCTGGACAACAATACTGCTTAATCAACATCGTCTAACTCTCTCTCATCCCACTTTAGATGTATTTTCGAGGCCAGGTTGAAATTTTTAGAAAAATAACAATACAGATTAAGTAGTGATTTTGTCCAGTCTGACAGTATTAATGTGATTAAGCTGATAGGTCAACACGTGGTTAACTTCATACTAACAAATATATAGTTTGGGGGCTCATAGTCAAACATACCTTAACCTCGAGGTGGTTACCAGTAATTATGATAAACACAAGGGGGTTAACTGTAATATCCTAAATCCTCAAGGGTTTCTGAGTAATTTACTCTTAAAGCTATTACTATCTATCAAATTTAATAAAATATTCTACAAGGAAAAGAGCAAACTAATAAAAATTACGATGTAAACTTTCAATTATATCAAAATTATTAGAGTACAAAATATTTGTAGTATATTTTAGAAATATCAATTATAAGTATTCAACTTGTTAAGTAATGATTAATTACAAACTATTTGTACAAACTATTATGGTATGTCAGTGTATCAAAGTTATTATACATTTTTACCGTGCTTAATAATTAAAGAATAATTATATATGCTAATATATCAAAGTTATTCATTTCTTGGCATATCCATATTAAATTTAATTTATGTTTTAAAATTTCATTAAGTAATATTTAATTGAATAGAATATCTTATTTAAACTACAATATATGTAACAATTAAACGATATATAATAATAAAATAGTAAGTGATAGCTATATATATTCGCTTACAGTCAATTATTTTATTATTAGAAAGAATTGTTCTTTCATTTCAATGATATTATTTATTCCATTAAAAATTAAAATAATCTTGACAATTAATACATTTGAAATTTTATATTAAATACTAATATATAATCCATAAAATTTTATTATATATATAACATATAATATATTTGCTCTAAATAACATGGTTTACTTCTTTATTTTTTCAAATATGTAAAAAATTTATTTATAAATTAATATGTATACATATTATAAATTAATTGTAACTAAATTATTAATAAAGAATAATAATAATTAAAGGCTATAACTGAATACCTACATATATTTTAACTTTACTACAAAAATAGTTTTAAAATGTAATATAAAATTATTAATTGTAACACCGAAAACGGTAAACGCACCGCACAAACTAACATAATTAACTTAGACCATGATTATCAATGGTGCTTAAGAGTTCTTAGCTAAAAAAAGAAATAAAAAATATGAGGTGGAGGAAAGAGAAGGAAGAACTCTTCCGTAAGAACTTCTTAAGAACCCAAAAAAATGGGACCCACCATTTATTTTTCTAATTATAATATTTTCAATATAAATAGTTAAACCTATACATTTTAAAATCCTAATATTTTTAAAACTAATAATGATATAAAAAACTAAACATATCAAAATTCTTAAAATCTTATTCTCTACAAAATGAGATCCATATTGACTATGTTTTTCATATTTTTAATATACATATATTTTCATTAAATTAGTACTTATTATGATAGCAAAATGTAATACTAAAATATCTTGTAATTTATAATATGTACCATTGTATTCATTTCTAAATTCATTATAATATTTTAATCCTAAATAAAAGAATTAATTATGATTATGTCTTATATTATTAGTAACAACATATTAATAATATATATGAAATATAATTTTATTTTATTTTTGTTTTAAAAATATAATAAACTTTAATCATTAATAAAGTATTAAGTTAGGTTTATTTGTGATTATTTGAAAATAGTAGTAACAACAATTTAAAATTAATTTTTGTATATCCATAATATTTAATAAGTAAAAAGAAAAATGACATGGCAATTAAAGAGAGTTATAAACCAAAGTATGAGTTCTCTGATGTTGGTAAATAAAAATAGATATAGTTCTTAAACTGATGTGGCGGTAATGGTGGCCACGGGTCCGGTTCCACCGGTTCCGGTTCCAGAAAATGTTTGTATTCGGTTCGGAACCGGTGGGGGGGGTTTCCGGTTACGGTTCCGTTCTGAAATCTGGATTCGCTTCGGATTCAGTCGAAAAAACCGGTTCGGTTTCGGTTCTGATCGGGTTCCAACCGGTTCCGGAAAGATTCGATCGATCGGCTCCAGTTGCTTCGTTTTTAGCTCCGATTTGAGATCCGTTTGAGTGCACACGTTGCTCTTTTCATCCACTTTACTCCTAGATAGGTTATTCTTCAATTTTATGATCTTAAATGTGTAAGAAACAAAGACTTAGGAATTTTTATTGAATTTACAAAAAATAAGGAACAAAGAACTTTTATTATATGATTCACTGCCTCATTAAAACTTATTAGGTAAAAATCCATTGGGAAAACATAATAAGGAAAAAGAGTACAGCTACTAAGAGGTTACATTTTAAAAACCCAACGGTAACTTCAACCGGTTCCGGGGCGGTTCCGGTTCGAATCCGACGACGGTTCCAAGGCGTTCCGGTTCCGGTTCGGGCCCAAATCTCAAAACATGTATTCGTATTCGGAACCGGCTGAGGCGGTTCGGTTCCCGGTTCCGATTCCCACCGGTTCCCGGCCGATTCGGTTCCAATCGGTTCCGGGTTAGAACCGCCGGTCCAGGTAGAACCGGACCCGATGGCCACCATTATGTGGCGGTGAGAGAAAATAGGAAGAGAGTGCTAAGAACCCATACTTGGGTTCTTGATATCATGCTCTTATTCAAAACTACAGAGGAAACCGTCGCCTGCCTAACATTAGTTTTCAAAACAGCCCACAAAACAACCATCAACAAACAACCAGCAAAACAAATAAAACAGCCAGCCAAAACAACCAGCCAAAACAACCAGACCAAACAGCTACAAAACAACCGCAAAAAAAGCCATGTCGAACGGTGCTTAGTATTACCTCCGTCCCATCAGGATTGTCCTGTTTGATTTTTCACATGTTTTTCATATCAATTTTTTATAGATAAGATAAGCTAATTTTATAAAATAATTAGCCAGATATAGTTTATTATGTAAGGAATCTATTACAACCTTAAATTTAAAAAATTTTTATCTCATATGTTAAATATTGAAATCAAACAGTATACTCAAATAATAAATAGGACAGACCAGATAAGACGTGAGGTGATAAAAAAAAACGGAAGAGGAAAAAAATGACCATTACAATGAAAACAAAGACAATGATATCACAATTAATGATATCTTGACTGAGCATTATTATCACACGATTGGACGGACAGATGAAACTTCAGCATTTCAGTGGATGAGAATGGACCGAGGTAGTAGTATTTGTTGATAAATGTGAAATTCCTTATTTAGTTTTGTTCACCTTTCACTCCTATTAGTTTAAGTTGGATTTTACATTATACTCCTCCGTTCCTATTTGACCTTTTGTTTTAATATTTAGATTTATCATTTGATTTCAATATTTAACATGTAAGATGACATAATTTTAAAAATCTAAGTTTTATAATGGAATTCTTATGTAAAAAACTATATGCTATAGAAATTGTTTTATAAAATCATTTTATCTTATATGTTAAATACTGAAGTGGAAAAACGTACCAAAAAGTAAACAGGAAGGTCAAAGTGAGACGAAGGTAGTATGTGTTTTTTCTTATATTTTATGATTCTATAAAGATCTCATGCATTTTATGTGTGAGTGTTTTGTTTTTGAATTCAGATTTTAGTTGATGTAATCATTATAAAAATAGTGTTAAAATTTATGTTGAATAGATGAATATCTAATTAATTGTGTTTGGTTATAAAAGCAAAGAAAGTTAAGTGAAGTTAGTCCCATATGTACACGTCACCCTACTTAAACACATCTAACCTAACTCTAAGACCATATCAGTATATCACGCTCAAAAGTCCCTTAATTTCCGACATGGTCATTCATGGCATTACAAAAAAGAGGAAGATTTGAGCTCTTAGCTCTTAATTATTTAATTTGGGTGAATCATAAATTTGTCCCATGCATGCATCAATTATTGAGTCATGTTTTGGAAATTATACATGATTACAGCTAGTCATGATAATGTTGTACGTATGAGGCGCAAGTTGTTATACGTTATATAAACACATCTTTTAGGTGACAAGTTCGATTGCAAACCTGCTCATGCATATGTCGTCACATATTCATGATGAAACCAGCTAACTAATTATTTCTGCATTCTTCTTCTTTTTTATACCATTTCATTGATCCATTCATTAATTAGTACTGCGCGTACTGTTAGTGTTATTATTAGTAGTACTATTATCCCAACGCTTCTGAAGATACGCTCCATAATAGACAGTACGCCGCAGCCTCCAGGTCGTACCTTTTTCCCATTCTATAAGGCCAAGGCCAGGACACGGACACTCATCTCTTCTTCCCAAGTGAGAACAACAACAAAGAAAAATGATGAACCTAATTGAAGTGGCTCGGCCAGTTCTGTACCGAGTGATGAAAATTGTGGGAGTAAGGCCAGTGGATGTGGAGATTGAGCCAGCTGGCACGACACTTCATTTCTGGGTCCCATCTGAGACAGTAGTAGCAGTCAGCACGAAGCCGCAGGATGAAGTCAGTCGACGTAGTAAACCAAAGCCGTACTCTAAGAAACCGGCGGTGGTTCTGGTTCATGGGTTTGCCGGCGAGGGCATTTTTACTTGGCAATTTCAGGTCTGTACACTACTACACACTATCTCGTATCGAATCTCCATGCATGCATACACATATGATGATTCTTTATCCAGGCAGCCAGTCCCCTTCGCGAACAAATTTCCCATTTCTATCGTTTCGCTATCATTCTTTTTTCTTTACTTAAGTTTCGCTACGTATATGTATCATCCATCTTCATATTTACTTCCTTTCAGGAATTATCAAAAATACGTATTAAAAATACGTTAGTTACGGTCTAACCGTATATTCCCTTTGTCGACCCGTTTTGTTTAAGAGTATGTTATTTGATTTTAGTATTTATTATATAAATTTATTTTAGATGCCTAAGTATCCTCCTATGCGTCCGTTAGCTCTTATGTTTATTCATTATTTGGGCATGATTTGACTTTATATATTAGAAATAAAATAATTTTATAAACTAATCTTGAAGAAATCTATTATAAAAATTAAATTTGTAAAATTACCTTTATCTTATATATTAATTTTTAAATAGAAACATGTCTCAAAATAAAACATACAAACAATAACAATATGGGATGGAAGATGTATAAATTTATGTTAAATAATTTCATTTTATATATTAAATATTAAGAAAACTTACTTAGAAGTAAGCAAAAACTTCTAAAATAAGAACATAATATTCACTATTTATATGATTTTCCACAATTGAAACTAATAGTAATTAAAATTAAGTTGTGGTTACAGTTATGGTTTAGTCCGGTTCCAGAATAAGTATATTCGGATTCGGAGTTGGTCAGGGTGGTTCTCAGACGGGTCTCGGGTAGTTTAGTTCCGGTTCCTTATGGTGTATATAGCTTTGGCTTCGGATTCGGTTAGAAAGTGGTTCCAACCAGTTCTTGACTCGTTCCGGTTCTAGTTTGGTTCCAAATTAAATATATTTTTGATTTTTTTTTAATTTCTTCAACTTTTTTTTAAAAATTCATAACACTAGGCAGGGTCATTTGACCGATACCGTGGCGGTTCCACTGGTTGTAGTTCTTCATATTCATTCTTACACTAAATGTACCGGTTCCAAGGTGGTTTCGGTTCCGGGTCAATCTCAAAAGATGTATTAGGATTCACTTCGGCTAGTGTAGATCCCAATTCTTCATATTCATTCTTACACCAAATGTACCGGTTCCATTTTTGGTTCCAAGGCAGTTCCAGTTCTGGGTCTGTTCGGATTCAATCCCGAATCTCAAAAATGTATTCGGATTCGCTTTAATAAGTGCCAATACCGGTTCCAAAACAGTTTGTGACCGATACCGGTTCTAAACCAGTTCGTGACCGATTCCGGTTCAGTCCCGCCCGGAACCCGATTCGGATTCGTTGGACACCAATACTAGTAGTAGTAATCAATCAACTACTTGAATTTAGTTCACCAGATCAACCAGCTCGATTCTCTCTCATTAGTTATAAGGTTTGCAGGTCCTGGCCTTATCAAGAGGTACGCCGTCTACGTTCCAGACCATCTTTTCTTCGGGGGGTCCACAACCCTGAGTTCAGACCGTACCCCATCTTTCCAGGCTGAGTGTCTGGCACGTGCTCTACACAAACTCGGCGTCGATCGCTACACTCTAGTCGGGCTCAGTTACGGCGGATTGGTGGCTTTCCATTTGGCGGAGATGTACCCAGACAGAGTGGAAGCCGTGGTTGCTTCCGGTGCAATAATCGACATGTGTGAAAGTGAGAGTAAAGTAGAGATGGCTAAATTGGGTTTTCAGAGTTTGACGGAGATGTTGATGCCGGATGATGTCGAGGGTCTTAAAACGGTGTTTAAGATTGCTACTTATAAGAAGTTCCCCATTCCTAATCGTGTCTATAATGATTTTCTCAAGGTTATAATATAGTATTTGGTTTAATTACCTTTAATAATTTAACTTAATGAATTCGAGCAATCTTCTGTTCTGGGTGTTAATTAAGGGCTCCATCTATGCAGGCTATGTTTAGTAACAGAGATGAGAGACAAGAAATGCTTGAGGCAATGATGCGTGCTCTTAACTTCCCCAACATCAACCCATCAATTCCTTCCTTTAAAAAGGTGAGTAGTGATGGTGATGAAGAAAACGGCGCCGTTTCCTTCTGAAATTGAAATTTTATCCGAAGTTGACACAGTTTGAAATTATTAACTGTGGCTCAATTTCTAATTACAGAGGGTTCATCTCATTTGGGGTGAAAAGGATAGGATGCTAAGGACAGAACTAGCCCTCAGAGTAAAACTGTACGTTCGTTATTATATATATGTACTACATACATCATACCATCCATCATCCCATCATCTCTATACAGGAGAAGAAGAAGAAGAAAAGAAAATGTGTATCAGATCTTGGCTTAATTTGTTTTGTGTGTGTTTAATTAATCTGAATGCAGGCAGCTGGGAGAAAAGGCAACATTTGAAACAATCAAGAATGCAGGTCACCTTGTTCCGCTGGAGAGGCCATTCGCCTACAACCGTCGTCTCAAGCGCTTTCTTGTATCACTCCATTCAACTTCATCAGATCATCATCATGCCAATAATACAAAGTAATTAAGATTGAGAGATGCATATATCCCAGAGGAACGGATAAGATATATTGGTAGTCATGCATGATCATTTGCTTAAACCCGTGCTTGGTCCTAATAATACATAGGGCCCGTTCGTTCTTGGGCTTCAGCAATTAGAAGCTATCTTTAATAGAGATCAATTTGAGTAGCTTATTTGGATGTGCCCCTATTGTCCGTTCGTTTATTAGATTCAGATTTTTTAAATTCATTTACCTAACTACCCCTCCTTCCCACCTCTGTTCAAACCCACCGACATATATACTTTCATCTCTCTGCACTCTTTCATACTCCTCCGCAATTCCTCCGTAGTTCTAGGGTTTTCACCATCTTCGCGTACTCCATCGCCGCAGGTAATGTAACTGTGTTTGTTCCATGTTTCTTCGTTTCCCTCTTCGAAAAAACTCACCGGCATTCGTACTCACCATTTATTTGTTAATGTTATTCTTCTTCTGTGTAACAGAAAAAATACAACCGGCATTGAAATAGCCATATGCCTTCCGCACGAAGCGTAAGTCCGTTAATGTAGTTTGTGCTACTGTTCTCGTATGCTTTATCGTTGTTTCACTTCTGTGTGTTTCCGCATTCTTACCAGCAAAATTGTATTATACCCAGCTGCAGTTAAAAACTTTAATTGCTGAGACAATCCTTCCTCATTTGACATATAGCATGTCCAGAATCTCGTCTTTATAGTGCATTGTTCGGCCACGACCAACTCTGTGTGCATTTCTGATTTTGCAGTCTTGTTTCTAGTGGTAGAAGCATCAACGAACTTAACACTATGTACATAAACTGTGACTGCCAGTTGAAGTGTATGCTATTGATATCGTACACAAATGAGAACTTCGGCAGACTTTTTTACAAGTGCAATTCTTACGGTTTCTTCGAATGGTGGGATGCCGTGAACACACCCAATGATCCCAACAATGAGGTAGTTAATACACAAGCTGGTAGGTCTACAAGTGCTGCAAATCAAGTTAGGACTCTGATGAATATGGTTAGAAGCAACACTCATTCCCTCGATGCAATCAGGACTACTCTCAGGACCATCAACAACAAACTGAATGGATCTGAAACCAGTGACAATGTGGGTGCACAGACCATAGAGGATGTGAAAGCAATGATAAATCGTATGATGGTTGGAATTTATGTGTTGCTGCTTCTGGTCGTTGTTTGTCTACTGAAGTGAACTATGTTATTTGTAGGTGGGTTGGCTATGGTTGTAATTTAAGTGTAGTATTTACTTTTCTTGGGTAGTTGACTGTTTTCTGCGTAGTTTGTTAGCACCTTGTAGGAACTAAAGTTTCAAACACTGACTCTTTTGGGATTGGAAATGCCGCTACTGATTACTTTTTGACGCGACAATGTGTCAAGTTAGGCACACTTGTAAGATATCTGGTAATCCACCGCATGTGGTGCTTACCTTAGTTGATGCTAATCAAGGGTGAAACATCTTTTTGTTGTATGGGTTGTACTATTTGATGTTATGCAGAAATATATTAAATTTGGTTTCACATGGTTGTACCAGAGTACTTGTATATATTATTCACTTTACTATTTCTTGTCAGTTGAGTAGACAATTTATTTGCAAAGAGTAGTTACTTCACCAATGAATATATCAAACGCACACACAATCTTACACCAGATACTATACATTTTAACGACACTTTTTAACTGTCATTATGGATTGTATCAGAATATTCACATTTACTGCATTTACTATTGGTGTGTCTTTGGTTGGTATTCCATCACATCCTATGCAGATTCTCATCTCAGTAGCATCCTTTAATGGGTAGTTCTGTATGCCATTAATTAATACCCACCCAACAATTACTTTGACAATTCACCATTGACATCTATAAAAGTATACATGAGTCCTATACATCCACATGTTATACAGCCAATCTGTCGCAGTATCATAGTTGCAACTACTTCAAATTTTCTATTGAAAATGACCAGCAACTCTAAGAAACCTCCTACTTCTCCTTCCTCCCCCATAATCTTGCTGTCATCTGATGACAGTGATTCTGAAAACAAAAGCAACAAGGAAGGAAGGAAGGTGTCACCAACTAGTACTCCTATTCTGTTCAATCCAATGGAGAAGAAGAGAAATCGTTTTTCAATGTCTGATGTTCCACCCTTTGACTTAAATCAATACTATGAACATCCTTTTTCTGCAGGGTCCAGTACTCATCCTAGGGCAGCAACAACACTTTCTGCTGATCAGCTCGAGGAACAACATCTGTTGGGCGCTCTGGACTGATCACCTGGCAACAGAAGGCTAGTGTGACCTCCAGACCAGACAAGAAGCGTCGGGTAGAAACTCCATCACCACCATCATCTCCTTTTTCAGGGTTTGAAGACTATGGGGACACCAGTGATTCACAATCTGTGGAGAAGTTTGTCTCCGGATAAACATTGTTACTGAACAATATGCCTAGCACTTCTGTTGGTGCACTACGTGTGTAACAAAGAAGCCAAAAAATGCTGCACTTTTGTCATCTTTCTATTATGAATCCTAGAACTGCAGTTGTTACTTACTAGTACTTCACTTTTGATGAATGCAGTTGCGCTGCACTTGACGGTTCCTAAGTATTTTGTATGCACCTATAGTGTAATTGGTGTAGTGTTACAGTTTGTTTTGTATTTCAAACTAAGGTCCCCCTGTGTTTGAATAGTTTATGCAGCTCACTGAAAGAAAACACAAGCCTTTTGAGCCAGTTGTTGTAATTTCAATATTGTATTTTATCATTCAAGTTAATGCTGCGTGTTTTATTTACAGTATTGCATTTTAACCAACAGAGTCAAAATGTTGTATGCGGAAGCATTTGCTAATAATATCTTTCTTGAAGCTAGTACATGGTTCACAAACGGAAATAGAAAAATGACATGCGTACAACTAAAATAAAAATCAACAACTTCTTCCCATAACCACCCAACATTAAAAAACATAGATAATAGAAGTTTGACATCATTGAACTGAAATGGTAATGACAGACTTTTGTCTGCTAACGAGATTTTCTATTACACAAATGCATCAAGTACTTCCAATACTCTTCATCACACTCGGGAGGTTTGACCCCCCTGCGAACATATTCTTCAAACTTTGTTTGCTTCACCACATTTTCACTGTAATACTCTTCTGTAACAACAGATGAGGAGTGTTCTGGTTGCTGCGCTTCATTCTCACTGTTGAAAACTAATGTAACAGCAGAAGCTGAGTGTTGTGGCTGCTCCACTTCATTTTCAATGTTAACCTCTACTGTAACAACTGAAGAGGAGTGTTCTGGCTGCTGGTGCTGCTGCACATTGGATCTCGCTTCCCCTCTTGTCGACATTTTGCTGTGAAGGAGATGGTTACCTCAATATGATATTAGCCTCCTATGCCAGTTAGCAAGAACGGCCAGTGGATAAGAAGAGGTAGGGTTTGGTCATTGTAGATATATATATATCAGACACTTATATTAATACAACATCTCCTTTTTCGATTTTAATTTTGTTGAAATAGACCAATTTGACCTTCAAAAAGAATTGGTAAAAAAACTATGTCTGAACACCACAGCTATTGATTGGTGTATTCCTCTGCAGAGAGCAATATGTGTGCGCAGGATACAAGTGATTATAATTCATTATGTTCTGCAACACTTAGGTTATATAAGGAACAAAACTCCATTTGCTTGTTTCGATGTGGGAGTGTAGTGTATCTCATTTACAGAGTTTCAGTTAAATATCCAACACATATAGACGATGTACAGCACACCACAAAGATCAGATGAAACTAATGGTGAAACTGGTGTCTGTCTATGGTTTCTCCTGTCATGCTCACAAATAAAACAACATTACACACAAGTATGACTTTGCAGTACAGCATGTCGCCATCAGTAATACTCACCAGACAAGCTTATACAAAAATGAAACTCTACATTTAAATCATTAGCACTTCATTCATTAACTTAATAGATGGGTTGCACTCCATTACATATAGCCTTGCAAAATAACATAACACTACCGAAATAAAATTCCAAGGAACTGTTGTACAAAAAAAGTTTTTCTTCACCAGTTACATACCAAGGAATCACCTTCCAATGTATATTTTCACTTTAACCTCCATTACAGAAACTCATTGTTCAAAACACAACAGTACAACATATTATATCTTCTTCTAATAGCCAACTCACGAGTCAGCCGATCTTTCAGATTTGTCATTTCCTGTGAACCATTGCTTGATGTATCTCTTCCAGCTGGTTGTGTGTCACTAGGGTCCAACTCTTCACACAACGGAATGAAATTCGGTGCAGCGTCAATCAGCGCGAAGCAAGGATCCCCATAATTGCTTAACCTCGTATAATTATGCAATGTAAAACAAGCGTTAACTATTTTCACTTGCTTTATCAACGGAAAGCTAGGCACTTTCATAAGTATTTGCCACCGTGCCTTGAGTACTCCAAAAGATCTTTCTATAGCCGAGTGAAGCGATGAATGAAGTTTGTTAAATTTCTCCTTCGAACCCCTAGGGTTGTCGGCTCTAAATTCAGACAAATGATAAGGTACTCTAGTGTGGGGTGTCATTAGTCCCTCTCTATCCGGGTAACCCTTATCACCTAGATAGTATTTCCCTGATGATTATACTATTAGCAAATCCATAATTGCTTTGTACCAAAAGAAGATGAATGTAGTAAAGTGTTATACGTTTTAAAGTTTTTTACCTTGTGGTGGTTTTGGGAACCGAAGTGTTTCGTCATGAATGCTATGCAAACACTCGAGTGTCATGAGCCGAACCTTCCCAGCCGGCGCAAACAAACACGAACAATAAATCAAAATCACAACGGCTAATACGTTAGTTGAAGTCACCCCTTTTCTGTTGATAAAACACATTCTATCTTTCCCGGGGATAGTCAATTCCACTTGGCATCCGTCTAACGCCCCTACACAGTCCTAAATACATATATGCGTGAGTGGTAAAGAATTGATATGTAGTTATGGTAAAACAATATAATGAATGTGTACCTTGAATGTTGGAAAATATTTGTTGCTGTCCACAATCTTCGATGGTATGTCTCGATACTGCGGGTCGCGCGGTCTTATAATATCTTTCCCTAATCTTCCCACCGCTTCTAAAATGTCACCAAAATGCTTGCTAATAGTCGAACCCGAATGTTGGAATCTCTCCATTGAGTCCCTATTTGCACACCGATGACTTAATGTCCTAAGAAACCATGCTACTCGCTCCTTCACAGAAGTGTTCGCTTTGGCATCAATCATGTACTTGTATTCGAGAGTATGACACAACATCAAGAAGGTGTCTTTGTTCATGCGTAAAGCATTGAAGCACCGAACAGGGTGACCACACAACAATTCATCCACCCATTTTTTTCCCAGTTAATGCAGAAGTATGCATTGGTACTTTAGGTGGGATGTTGTGTATGGCCCTAAGACACTGAACAACTTCATGTAAATCATTCTGTATTTCAAAAATATCACTTTGTATTGCAGTGAGGAGGTTGTCCAACAGGTTAGGATCCGCAACTATTAAAGAGACAATATCTTGTAAATTCTGTGTTGACATCTTGCTGAGTGAACAACTACACAAGGAAGTAAGAAGATGTTATTAAAAAAACTCTTGTATCCATACAAACTACCCAGGCAACATTACATGTATGTAAATTATACTATACTAAACTGTTAAACAACGTCAAACAGGTTTGTAGACAATATCATTCATATCACTTCTCCTCGCTCATTTTTATCCTAACTATCTCGACAATCTCATCGTCACTAAGACAGTCAAACAAATATCGATAGTCATAACTCTCTATCATCTTAGCTCCAACCATGAACTCATCACGATTCAGTTCGACTATTTTCTGCAACCTATTAATCGCCATTGCCTCAGTTGTTTTGCCATCACGATCCACCATAAGCTCATAGTTTGGGCGCTGGCTGCCAATAATCAAATCCTCGATGTGATTGGCAAGTGACAGGTTGTACGTCATTTTACCTCTCTGAAAATAGATACAATTTGTCGATGAACCCGTGGCGCTTGCAAAAATAGCAACTGTGTTTTTTCCTTGACTGTTTATTCTACTGTCCTTATTGTACCGGCGTAGGTGTTGATCCTTATGTTTTGCTAGAACAAGTATAAATTTCTCTTGAAATTCTTCCACAGCTTGTAGCACAAGGAACTTAATGTAATCAGCCGGGCTTTCCCTTAGTTTAGACTTAACAATGTGGACTACATCATTACTGAAACCCATAGCTTCCATTTCTGTAAGAAAAATATAGTCAGGGGACTGAAATATGTAATACACACTCCAGCACATAGTGGGTACTTAAACCTTGATACACTAAACACAAACTGATGATGAAATGTGCAACTTCTCATCAACAACAAACGTTGTGAAAACATAATTTGCATTAGCTAATAGATAGGACACCCAACCAGATCCAACATTATGCGCATCACTAGTAAGCTACTCTATTGATTTCTTAATGTAGCCCACCATTCAAAAGAAAGCTAGTACATCAAACACTAGCTACCGACCAAAAAATACATTTCCACTGGTACTACCAAAACTAGCAAACAATAGTTAAAGCAACGACACCAACCAAAAAGTGATTTCCTTAGCACAAAAAGTGGGATGTTTTCTTCTTCATGGACCATACTTTAGGGTGTAGACCAGCCTCACCCATTCTATAATTTCATCATCATCAGCTAATGCCATAAAAACAGCCCTATGACTTCTATCAGACAGCACATACAAAGCATAAACAATCTCTCTTCTAGTCAAACCAGTCACTTGACGAAGTCGTTCACCTGCTTCGGGAACACTTATAACTCTATCGGCCATTCCTGTTTGCTTCTTCACTTCTTCCAGAATATCTGTAGCATTGCCTAACCTGCCGTGTAGCCCACCTTCAACATCCTTAGATCATTAACTAGCACTTTGCTTTTACCCCTACTACCCTTAGACTTGTTTGTCACCTTGGTTGATTCTCTCCTAGGTTGTAACTTAGTTCTTCTACAGCCATGTTCTACCCTACCAGCACTGGTCTGCATAAGGTGATCCCACTCAGCTGGTTTTTCTTGGTGTGATATGCTGGTGCATATCATGAGTATGATTCAGATTGTACTCAACTTGTGCTACACTATCCTCATGGGTTCTCTGGTCAGGGACAGGGATGGGATTGTTTGGCACAAACCCATGTGAGCTACCAGCTACCACCCCAACATACTGACTGTGATGGAATGAATTAGCAAGACAACTAGCAGCAGCAACGGCATCACCCTCAGTTATGTCAAAAAAAGGGGAACTACCATCATTATATGTACCTTGATATGGTGCGGTTACACGGTGCCTACTGCTTACACCGTAGTGGCTTAACTGGGTTTTTGATGCATTGGATATGTCCATAGACTGCCCACCTTCCTGACAGTCAGAGTAGGTGATCTGAATTGAAGGTATGTATACCTCAGTGTCTTCATCTTCGTAGTTTGTTGGTGGTGTGCTTCGACATGTACTCACAATCAGTAGCATCAGTTTCATTCTGGTATTGCAGCTCACCACCTGGAGTCAATCTCAAATCTCCATTGGCATAAGTCTGACCCCAGATAAGCTCCATCTCGTCTACCAGATAAGAAGGCCACTTTGAGTTTACAAGCTTGGCTATATCCAACATTTTCCTACAACAGAAAAGAGTTTAAATGTAACTACCTACCATATGCATGTAATTGATACACTTGCTGTTAAATAACATAGTGTGTATTGTTGCTAAATTACCTTGGACATTCTTTCTATCCATTCAGGTGGATATGTCACTAGTTGGTACTGCCGTCACACCCCAGACCAGTCTTCTTATGACATATCTCTTCCATTTCCTCCAACCTGTTTTTAGGGTATCCCCCTTGTTTTTGCATTGGTGTTTGTCAATAGTTGGTAGACCAGGTCTTCTATCATTGAATTTCTCCGCAATGTTAGTCCATTTGTGTGTTAACCCTACTAATGAACCACCCTTCCCTAGCTGAATCCTTGCCTCCTCTACTAGCAATTGGATCAGTAACTCCACATCCCCCCGAGTCCAGTCATGCTTCTGTTTCCTCTCTGTTTGATCGGCCATTGGCCGCTTCCCCTTGTCGTTTGGGTTACCCTGACCATAATGCTAGACTAATGTATACACGGCAAGGGTTTGGAAAATCTAGTTATAGCAGTCAAATTACAAAAAGAAGTCTATGTACGGTTACTGCAAAGTGCATGTTGAACGCGATAATATATATTCATGTTATTTGTAGATGTTCACCCCGTTGTAGTTTAGCAAACTTCGATAGCAACTGCACAAATGAAATTGCGGTAAAGTTGGTCATTCAGTTAGTGATGAAGTAAATTACCTCTCTGTGGCTTGCACAACACCGCTCCACTACGGCAATCTGAACAAGGAAGGAAGGAAGGTTAGAGGGTGCAAATTGTAAAAGAATTTACGAAATAGGAAAAGACAAATCTGTACTCTGCTCGTAATTTACCACACGATTTTGTCGTCTCTGCTCGTGTTGGTGCACCAGGCGACTCACCAGGCGACTGTGTACAACCATGGAAGACTCCCAGCATTTAAATTGAACGAATCGAGTGCTTTTGTGTACGTCGTCATACCAACGAGTTCATTGAATGCCCAACTCGTCAAGTTCAGAAAATTGAATTTCTCAGTACACAGGGCAACGTAGCGAAGCTACAAGAGTGATCCGCAACCAAACGAATAGGGTAGAACGGTTGTTGGGTGTTCTTCAACCGGCGCATTGAACAAGGGTTCTGCTTGAACTTGCAACAGTGACAAGACCGTCAACCACACGACAGTACGGAGGATGAAAGGAGAAGGGCATTACGGTATTTGTATTCCTAAACACAGCTCAATGTGGAGATGAAAAAATGAAACGCAACAAACAAGCATTTTTTTAAAGCCCATTGTTAAACAAAAGGCGGGGACTTTTGGCATGGTCAAACGACCTTATGTGGTCAACAATCGGGGCTTAAAGCTTGTTAAGACATATATTTTCACCTTATTATATATTCTCAGCTTAGTTTTATTTTCTGTTTAGTGATGTATCTAGGTTATCTCAGTCATGTAATCTTCTAGTTTGTATTTAGGTTTAACTTGTATTTTTTTCCTCTCTTAGTTTATATCCAATAGCGGTATATTGCTGGACGTAATGCAGTCCCAGCATATAGTATATATATGTTGTATCTCCTGTTATGCGATATAAATACAAGGCTTATGTCTTAATAAAATGATGAGAATTTCAGTCTCTCTCTTTCTTTCAAAGCTCCAAATCTCGCCTAAAGCCCACGAGACGAACGGGCCCATAATCAAAATTAAAGGAGATGATCGGATGTTACATTTTTAGCAGTACTGTGCACATATATATGCGGTATGTGCAATGTTCAAATCCTCCATTAATATTCGACAAAAAAAAAATAAGGTTCTTCCAACAAATTCTCCATGTTAGGCTTTTCAAAAAAACAATATTCTCATGTTAGTTTTTTCTTTAATATAAGTGATAGAAAGTGTATGGCTATAGGCATAAATAGCGTTACATGTCTCATGATTAGTAGCCAGAACATATTAAGGAAGGGGAAGGTTAACTATCATTAATATATAAAAAAAACTCTACAAAAGGACCTGAACCGTCCTATCCTAGTAGGAAATAGGCATAGTTTTACATGTCTCATGATTAATAGTCGTCCAACTGTTGATGTTATCTCCTTATCTTGTTCGTTCTTAAATTTTATTTTGTCACACAAGGGTGTTAAATTGAGTTAGGTATAAGTGTGGCTGGATTTAACTGAGGTGGGGTTGATAGTAGAACCGCAAGGCTGAAACGGGAAGGATTGGTAGTCATAAGACAGAAAGCAGTATATTAATTTCACATTGTAAAAGTGGAGGTTGAGGAAAGTTTTTTTGTTTTTTTTTTAAACACGAACAAATCAGGTTCAATTAATTCAAGCTAGAGGGCGGGGCACAATTGCAGTTTATTGGCTTCAACAGCCTAGAGGTAGTATATCAGGTAGCAATAGCATAAAGACCTCTACATGTCGCAGACTCGCAGTAATGATCATCTCGCTGAAAGCTTGTTCTTGGTTAGTGAGGAAATTAAATGAGAACATGTTACACTTTGACATTGCCAATCAGACGACGATAGAATGGTGCACGGTTTTCAGTCAGTAGAGCGATTTTCGCGTTCGCTCTTGCTCCGACTACTCCGTACGCACTGTTTATTAGATGCCGATCAGAGTCACCTACCAATTCAACATTTGTAGGTAAGCTTGGTTTGGTTAGTATTGTTGTTTAAACATTGGTGAATATCATGTATATTTAGTTCAGATTTAGTGGGTTAATTAAGGCCTATTTCTGAACTACTAATATAAAAGAATGACACATATCAGAGGCATATAAATAAAGCTTCAAAATCTCTTAAAGCCATTAAAAAACAGGGTAGCGATCAGTAAAGCTAATTAATTAGACGGGGGGTTGTTAGAACCGCGCAAGACCGTCGACAGAATGTAGGCTTGTATCTCCTCCAGAGTCCTTCCTTTAGTTGAAGGGAGCCAGCATTTCACGAATGCTATGGTTAAGGCAGAGAATAACGTGTACATCGTAAAGGTACCTGTTGGTGACATGCAAGAGGGAGTAATAGAAAAGAACTTAGCCAAGTGCGTGTCCAACCAATCATAGCGTAAAAACTACAATCACCCTGAAATGAGATTAGTTGTGAATCAACCTGCTTTGTTCCAAGAGAGAAGTAAAATGGAAGTCAATGTGATCACCCACATAGTAAGAAAGTTTGCCAGCGTTATCAAGTTCCCAGCAAGATGCTTTATCTCCATTGGGAATATCTGATACAAAAATTAAGCAACTATAGATTCACCGTTCACGCAATGACTCGGTTGATGAAGTCTTAATAGTAAACAAGATGAGTTCCTTAAGAAGGAAATCCAGCCTATTGCACGAAGATTAAGTAGGCGAGAGCACTATAACAGAGGTTTTATTAACTTCGGACCTACAATACAACTGGAAAACTAATAGAGTGAATATAGCCAATAAACTAATCTAATTGGTAGAGCTCCTACCATAATGCAGAATTTGTACGCTTGTAATGAAATGTAATTATATCACAACATCATGCTCAAATAGTAGCATACATACCTCAGACACTATAATCCATGGCATTGGTCCAACTCCTAGCGAAAAGAGAAATCACCATACCCTGATACATAACGCTTAATGGGATGAAATAAGTATTATTGCTATTATAAGAAGAATTACTTGGTGTTGACTTAAATAGTAAGATACAGAACAAACAGAACTGCTGTATAAATATATATGGTTAGTAAATGCCAAACTACATACCACAATGCCAGCAAATGATAACAGCTGTATCCACACATAGAAACGGGAGTCGCTAGAGATAGCAACCTGCTAAAAACAAAAGCCCAGCGGAGTTAAGATATAGAAAGGATTTTGGTTCAGGAATTAGCGTATCAGGGATAATGATACGACCATTTTTGCTGCTTTGCACTTTCTTCTTCATTTGTTCTTTTTTTATTTTGCATTACATATTAGAGTAAAGTAAAATAAAATTGTTCGTGCGCTCAGAGCACATGGAAAATCTACAAAAAAAAAAAAACCCAAAGAGCATAAGAACAGAACCTCCACGTAGAAGGCCACGGTAGTGAGAGAGGAGACTGAGAGTCATTCCAGATGCAGAGACCTATAGTAAAAGGTACATAGCATCTTGTTAAGTTTCTAGATTTTGGTTAAACATCCTCTCTTCTGCAAAGAAAAAACATACCACAAGAAGGAAATCTTCTCCAGCCTTGTCAACCAGCCAAGTAGCAACGCCAGTAGCTAGTACCTGCTCAGACCCACCACCCAGTCGTCGTATAAATGTAAGACTAGCCATCCCAAATTACAAATTTGACCAAGTATCTTACCAGAATAAGCCCAAGGACAAAGGTGGCCAAATTACCATTAGAAATCCCTGCATAAATTTGCACAAGTCAAATAACATTCCACCTGCTGTAACTCTGGCGTATGTCTGAATGGGAAATCAGAGACAGTTTTGGAGCAAGATTCTTTCACTGCACTCATATCTTGAAGTACTTATAAAGCTGAAACCGAACTCTAACAGTGAAAGATGATGATATAAACAGACCTGCACTTTCTAGCAGATAGCTGGAGTAAAAAAGTAGACCATTAATTCCGCACAGCTGCTGCAGAGTAAATAATCCAACTCCCAGCTGTAGAAAATGAATAGAAAATATGAAACTGAAATATTAAACATGTGCCTCTACTTTAAAAACATTAAGTACTAAAAAATGCCAAGAAACAATAAATACCTACCGACCGGTACCAATATTTCTTTTCCCTGAGTTCCTCAGAGCAAATAGTTATAGTTGCTCTAGATGAATCTGTAGATCTCTGCATCAGATGCACATTAATATGTATCGACGATGCTATAAAACATCACAGTTTCCACTCATTAGGAATTGGAATCATATTCAAACAATACTTGATTTCTTCTTCTCCTCAACAATTTCTGAAGCACGGCCTCGTAGATAGAGTAAAGATACCTCGAAATCTTGGCCCATCCTTGCCTGAATAGAAAGTAGATGTAATATGGATTAGCAACCTGATAGCGGGGAAGGACGAGAGCTCAGGAAACACATATGGTGCAACATATTTACCAAGCTCCATGGAGATTCAGGTATGAAGAACAGACTGGGAAAGAGTGCAAAAGATGGGAAGATTCCTGCACATGACAAGAAATGGATGTAATGTCTTAATTGCATATCTTACAGGATCAAGTGGTTAACAAAAAAGGGATAAAGTCTTGAGACAGATGCGCACAAGATCGTACACTAAATGTTAACAATGTATGAGAGAAGCTCTGCTTCGACCTCATAGAGACAGAATAAATGCAGGCAAAACTCTTGTCCATTAAAATCCCAAAGCAATCGAAGTGTTATATCAGGTGATAAACTTGTTCATAGCTAACCGCATTTTATTATAACTTTTCTTCCTATTAAGCATTAAACTTCAATCAGACTAAACACTACACTTTTTTTTTTCCATCCTTGGGTGAGGCAATGCAAAAGTACATTCCAGAATCCAAAAAGTAAATAACTGGTTTTTCCAAATATCACAACATAAAAAATCCGGTACAGGTGAAAGAAAAAATTTTATATCATCATTTTTCATATAGTAACTAGCTCCTAAGCATCAGATTTATACCATCGAAAGAATAGTAGTATGAGAAGTTTTTCTGTTCTATATTAACGTCAAGGAATTTGCAGTTGGTCAATATCCATTTGCTCTTAAAATAAAATGCTTACAAAATCTATGTCCAATTTGAGAAAATGCGGAGATTCATACCTAGTAAAGCAAGGGGCCTCCAGTGAACAAACATTCCAAAGAAATAAGCCAGCAATATGCCCAATGAAACAGCTAGCTGAGAAAGGAAATTGTGGTGATAGTTAAGACAACAGGATACAATTCTAGACATCTGAATTTGCAACTGAATGAAAATAAAACCACACGCTTTTTTTACCAGTCAGGACATGAACTGAACAGCACTTGCATACTATAATCAAATGTAAAAGAAAAACAAGCACCTGGTTTGCTGCTCCAAGTCTTCCTCTCAAATCAGGAGTAGATATTTCAGCTATATATACAGGCACCTGGCCATAAACCAAAACTTAAGACCTCGTATTGTTTGATCGCAATACTTTATGCTAATAGAAAACCAAACAGGGAGAATGGCAACAATGTACTTCCAGAAACAATAAACAAAAAGACACAGGAAGAAATACATAGTCAGATGTTTGAACTACTGTTGGAATGAGCAACCTTGTTTGTTTTTATACATTATTGGTTCTCACATCAATACTGAAATCATTAGCTGAACCGTATATTTGTCCAGACAGATCGTCTTAGCATGGATGCGAAAATTGGCCTCACTTGGTCTAAACTAAACTAGTTTGGACTTCTTGATTCGAGAGCAAGCTCGAATGCATATCACATATTATCCACAAAGGAACCATTCATAACATTTCTTCAAAGAAAAAAAATCATAATTACAAAAACATAAAGATCAAACCTACTGTGTGGGAAATAATGCCGACTCCAAAACCACACATAATTCTCCAATGTAAAGAACGGCAGCATCCTGAACATGTTACAAATTTGAAATGAGACTGATCAAAGCCATGTTTAGAGATATAATCAGTAAACATGTTGGTCTTTATTCTTAGAAAAAAATCGGGCAATTGAACTGTACCCTTGTAATGCATATGGAGAGCCATCCAAAAATGTTAGGGATTGCAGCTATCAATATCCACTGTCATCCCCAACAATAAAATCATGTAAAGAAAAACATCTTCAGAAAAAAAAAAGAAGAAGAAGAAGATCTTTGAGAAGATAAAGAGATCGAGGGCAGTAGACTGTGCACAGCGGTTCATACTCCTTTTCGGCCACAGCGGTTATTATGGTGAGTCTGAGCACTTGTAATTGCTCCTGCTACAGCCCACAGTCACCAACGAGCCAAATATTGAGAACTGCATTGCGAAGCAAAGCAATGTCATGATATGAACGACTGCAAGCCAAGCACAACGACGCAGCTGGTCTGAGTGAGAACCAAATCACATTGCAAACCCAATTGGAAAGAATGTAGCACAAATATGTCACGACTTGTATCCAATTGACTACTCGAGAGTGGTTCGAAGAATCAATTAGCTGAACGTAAACAAGTACATACTTCTATAAGCGAAAGCCCCAGATCTTCCATAATTTGTGACTGCGCAGGCGAAGAATACCAAGCTACAATAGGGTTGTTAAATGCAAAAGAAGTCAGATTCAGAGGGTAACTGTAGCAGCAAGAAATGGAAACGGATGACGATTAGATATGAAAGACGCTACACACGGTGAATCCAAGCTGTACAGAGGCTAAGGACACGACCAAGACGCAGAAGACAACTGATATTCTCTCTTTGTGCAAGAAGACACTGCCGCGGCGCAACGGCAGTAAGGGCTTCCTGTGCTCCGCCGTTGATGCAGCTTCGTCCGCCGCCAGTGCCGCCTCCTCGACCCTACTTATCTCCGGCATTACTTTGTTATTAAACTTCGCGGTTCCTTGATTGTTCGAAAGCTCGAGATCGACAATCACCGAATATTATGAGACCTGACAAGCTCTGATGTTTTCCACTGCTTGGACATCTGGAGGTCAATCCTTTTCTCTCTTCGAGGATTAAGAGCGGGGGAGACGTGGGAAAATACCTGTTCGTGGGAGCCATTTTCACTTCCAAGTTTTGAACAGGTAGACCATCGTTTGAAGGAATGAGGCACCGTTTTCTTAATTTATTAGGTAGAATATGGCTATTTCGTGTTCCTCGTTTTCCCGCTGGTAAGCTAGCCAGCTCACCACGATAAATACTGAAATCGTCTTTATATTTTGAAGTTGTAAATTTATAAATTATAATCCCTCCATCCTGAATTGACCGTCCTGTTGCTTTATGACATGTTTTTCTACTTCAATATTAAGCATATAAGATAAAATAATTTTATAAAACTAAATTTTGTAACATATAGTTATCATGTAAGGAATCATATGCAAAACTTAAATTTTCAAAATTAATTTATTTATATGTTAAAAATTGAAGTGAAACGATATGAGGGAGTTATAGGATAATACTATATCTTGAAAAAAATTATAATACTGAAATCGTCTATTTACACATTTATTTTAGTATTTTGTTTTGTTTTGCTTTAAAGTATGCAAGAAGAAAATACTTAGTTTTCTTCATACCAGCACTTATAAAAAAAACTTAGTTTTCTTCATGTAAACTAAGAATTTGTATATTTTCGTGAGACTAATTTCATAGTATCAACATTTACTTAGAACTTTGATAATGAAACAATACAACAATAGATTGGGGAACATATTTCTTCTTCTTTTTTGTAAAATTAAGAGGAGATTTGAACTTTAATAAGACTTGTATCCTTATACTCTACATCATTTATAAGTATTAAACCACCACTAATCTAACTTGATCTTCATATATATAAAAAAAGAATTAAATATTAGATTAAGACATTGAATGTTATAAAAAATATTTTATAAAGAGAACTTATAGACAAGTCTAGTGTTTTAAAAATGTATCATCCGGACCTTAAAAATAATTTGTTTCAACAATATGAAATATTTTCATTGATTGTTTTAAAAAAAAAAGATATTTGCAATGATTAGAGTTTGGAAAGAGAAAGTGCTTTTGATAAAAAATAGAAAGAATACTTTTAAAAAAAAAATGAAAAGGAGGATGCTAGGCCGGTTCTATAGTGGTGTGGAGATGTATACTAGTATTAATTTTTATTGGGTTCATTGATTTGACTCAATGATGGAGATTACTTCTCTCCGATCCTACTTCAATCACCTCTGTAAACTTTCAGAAACGAATAGAAAAAAAAATTGAATTCCATAAGCAGATAAATATATTTGCAATTACGTAATTTTCTAGTAACTTTATGGGTTCAACCTAGCTGCAGCAAAAATTATGTATACTACTTAGCTGAATGCACATAGGCTGCACATATAATCTACATGAAAATGCACTGAATGTAATTTTACTCATTACAGAACGAACATAAGTTGGGATGTACATATGCGAATAAAATTTTGAAACAACACTCCACAACAAAATATTACTTATATTAACTCCAACTAAAACTAATCCTAAAATAACACTCCCGGGATAAATCGTCTCTTCAAAAGACGATTTCATTAATTGTAGAATTTCACTTATTTGAGAAAGTGAGAAATCGTCTTTGAAAAGACTACTTTAGAAATCGTCTTTTGAAAAGACGATTTCTCTCTGAGTCAAACCGAGCCATCGCAACGTTTCAACACTTGAAATTTTCTAAGTGTTGGGTAATAGGTGAAAACGTCTTTTCAAAAGACGATTTCAATTTCAATAATTTGTGAAATCGTCTTTTGAAGAGACGATTTCTCTCGGAAGTGTTATTAGGAATTAGTTTTGGTTGAGGTTAATATGAGTAATATTGTTGTGTAGTGTTATTTTGATCTTTTTTTCGTACATATGCAGTACACATAATTTAGCTGAATGCACATAACCTATGTGGTAAATGCGTTGAATGTAGTTTTACTAATTATTAGTAAAGAACAAAAGTTGGGATATACAGATGCAGGAGTTGGGGGTTCTTTGGCAACTTATCTAGCTCTTCTAAGGGTAAGTAAAAGCTGGCAGACTTTTATGCTACTTAACATGCAGCATCCATTGAAGATTAGGTTACAAGTTATAGATGCCTTAGTTAGTGTTTACCCATGTCTATGTCTAGTAAGCAAAAATATTGGTGGACTTTTCTCGATGGGGTAGATGTATGAATGAAATGCAAGGGTTAAAAAGGAAATTTCATAATATCATTGTGTTTTTGCTTAATTCACGATATACCACTGTGTTTTAAAAATTACACAGAATAACACTAAGTTTTTACTTATTTCACCAGATAACACTCAGTCTCATATTTTGTTAAATGTTCTGTTAATATTCTACGAAAATGACTAAACTACCCCTGTTATTAACTAATAACTTGAAAGTGATTTTTCATACCGATAAATTTCATAAGATGCCACTTTTGTTTAACTATTTATATGGGTATTTTAGTCTTTTTTCTAGGGATATTAATGGAACATTTAACAATATATACGACAGAGTGTTATCTAGTGAAATAATAAAAAACTTAATGTCATCCTGTGTAATTTTAAAAACACAGTGATATTTCGTGAATTAAGCAAAAACTCAATGATATTTGATGAAAATTAAAAAAAAAAACTTATAATGTACTCCCTCCGTCCTGAATTGACCGTCCTGTTTGCTTTATGACACGCTTTTCCACTTCAATATTAAGCATATAAGATAAAATAATTTTATAAAACTAAATTTTGTAACATATAGTTTATCATGTAAGGAATCATATGCGAAACTTAAATTTTCAAAATTAATTTATCTTATATGTTAAAAATTGAAGTCAAACGACATATACAAATAGTAAACATGACGGTCAATTCAGGACGGAGGGAGGATATGCAATCCTCCGCACAGCGCAGCTAAAAATGTGACGCTACTACTTTTAGCAAATCTATATTTTAACACTTTTCAAAAATATAGATAAATAAGACAATTTCGTATCAACGTTTTTGCACCCTTTAACCACTACACTATCCTCCACATCATACAAATCATCTCTACGTTTAATACTTATAGATGAGTAAATACAAGTAACAAATATGATATTTACTTGGAAGTTTTAACCTACTTTTTCCTTTAGCAAAATTCAGAAAAATATAGTTAAATGTACATAGGTAAATTCAGTCATATATTTAGAAAACTTCAATGTTATATTGGCTCCATCCGAGGTGACATATTTGATAATATATAGACAGTATATTAAGGTGGTTTCCACCTAAGTCCCGTCTAGGTGCTTGTGGGTCATGTCTTATTCTTTAACACATATAGCACATACTACCTCCGTCCCGTCATAAGTGTCCTGTTTACTTTTGGCACGTTTTCCACTTCATATTAAACATATAAGATAAAATAATTTTATAAAACAAATTCTACAACATATAGTTTTCACATAAGGATTCCATTGCAAAACTTAGATTCATAAAATTATGTCATCTTACTTGTTAAATATGAAATCAACGACATGTCCAATAGTAAACTGGACAGTCAAGGTGGGACGGAGGGAGTACAAACAGTCAAAACAAAAAACAACCACAAATATGTCATAAATAGAGTGATAAATCCAGTCAATAATTCAAGTTATATAGTGACGACTTTAGGTACATCCAGTTATGAGTTGAATAAAATATATTGATATATTTAGAAAATTTTAGTCAAAAGTTCGAGTAAACTCGGTTAGGAGTTCAAAAAATATAGTCATAAATTCAAGAAAAATCGGTTAAAAGTCAGGTAAATTTAGTCATATATATTAAGGAACACGCTGTCATGTATTCAAGAAACTCCGGTTAAGAGTTTATGAAAATCCAAGGGTTTTTAGGAATCCCAAAAGTTCAGATAAGTTCAAGTTAATCTATAACTACTTATGAAAATCCATTATACTTTAAGAAAATTTAGTTAAGAGCTCCACCAATTCCATGCACGAGTTCGTAAAATCCAGTGATGTATTAAGGTACTTCTAGATAGAGTTTAGGTAAATGTAGTCATATACTTAAGAAGAATGTATCAAAGTTCAAGCACATCAACTCATATATTTGGAAAAATCCATTTTTGAGTTTATGTTACCCTGCAAGATGAAGCCAATGATCCCACTGTATGATATGAATGAACGCTTTATGATTGATTTTCTTTCTCTTCTTTATCTTTAGATGGTCAGTTGTTGCTTAGAAGAAAATACGAACAACGAAAAGGTACGCGGTCAATGGAATGTTCAAGTTTTCTCGTGAAGTATATCGAATCAGCTGGTGGTTTAACTATTCTTGTGGAGATGATTTTGGGGAGTTGTTTTTTGTGGGGTTTGTATAAAAAGGAAACTAAGCTAGACACGCCAGCGTCCAAGGTATATATAAATGAAGTTCTTCTTTGAAGATTCGGGTAGCCTTTCTTTCACCATAAACTCAGCTTAATAATTAAGCGGATCTTCAATCTACACTCAGAGTCGTGATTTGCAGGTCAATTTGAGGTTGAGTTTTCGAGTTAGGTTAAAATTGTTTAACCTAAATGTGCATAATTAATGTTGTATAGAAGTCTCATATTGAAATATCAAGTCATTGAATAACTGATGAACTAGTGCATTACTTCATTTATTGTTAATTGGTTTTAAAATGAAATCAAACTAACCTAGGTCTTTGTTTATTGGCTGGGGATATCATAGTTGATCTTCCTTACCCACATTGTAACCCCAATTGATATTAAAATAACTGTGCATCGATAACATTTTGTCAACCATCTCATATTGCACGATTATTGTAAAAAAATGATGTTACATTATTCCAAAGATGAAGGGTCACAACAAGTGACCAATGATATTTACAGCAGCAAGAAATCTTCAAGAAGATGACATTTTCACAATACCAAATGAAGTAATCAAGAAATTAAAGAATCAAAGAAACAAAACCTCACACGGATAGAATCGGAATCTGAAATCAGAAAATGTGATCTAGTTCTTAGAGGGTGCCTCTTGTACACAAACAAGAACAGGGGTGAATAGTTGCCCAAGTCGTCCTCGGTAAGTTTTTATCCAAACGACGACTGGATTTCCTCAAGCGTCCTCCCTTTGGTCTCAGGGAGCCACAGGGCAACAAAGATAGCTGTAAATGTAGTAAATCCTGTATAGATGGTAAATGTCCCTGTAGGAGCCAAACGAAATAAGATTATAATTTAATTTAGCAACAGGCACTACTACAAAAAAGGCCTATTTCGGCACCCCTATTTCGGCGGTTGTTCTTACAACCACCGAAATAGGGCCCTGAAAACTTCTATGTGTAAAAAAAAACAACCTATTTCGGCGGTTCTTAGTTAGGAACCGCCGAAATAGGTGTCTTTTATTATGCATAGAATTTTCGATGACCCTATTTCGGCGGTTCCTAACTAAGAACCGCCGAAATAGGTTGTTTTCCCGGTTTTTTAGACGAATTTTTTGAAAAATTCACCTCCGCCTTATATTTTTCCGACCCTTCGCGTTGTGTCTCTCTCTCCCCATTCTCTTCACTCAACGCAAATTCACAACCCTAACTGGCGCCTCTCCTTTGCGCCTCTGCCTTCATTCTCTTCTTGGTCTGCGCTTGTGGAGTGATAAATCACTTGAACTGCGCTGCATCTTGCTCCAATTGAAGATGGGGCTAAATCTGTTCATTCCAGAATCGGTAATATACTCGAACTTATTTTTCCTTCTCTCTCGCGAACAAGAAACATACATGCTCATGCCTCTTCATTCTCTTCTTGTGTTTCGCCTGTGTAATGATGAATCACTGGAACCACTGCAAATGGAGAACAAGGAACATGCTCTGCGCGAACAAGAAACATACATGCTCATGCCTCTTCGTTCTCTTCTTGTGTTTCGCCTGTGCATTGATAAATCACTGGAACCGCTGCGAATGAAGAACAAGGAACATGCTCTGTGCGCACAAAGAATCACTGGAACTGCTGCGTCTTGACGCGAGGTTGAAGACGATGCAAAGAGCGGTTTTTTTTTAAAAAAAACACCTATTTCGGCGGTTGTTAACTAGGACCGCCGGAATAGGTGTGTTTTTTTTTCTAAAACACGCCTATTTCGACGGTTTCTAGCTAACAACCGCCGAAATAGGTACCTATTTCGGCGGTTCTTCAACCGCCGAATTAGGATCGCACACCTATTTCGGCGGTTCAGAACCGCCGAAATAGGCCCAAAACAACCGCCGAAATAGACCTGTTTTGTACTAGTGAGGAGGATGACATACACTATAGTTGTCTATACGATATAAGCTAGACCTTTATTTTCATTTTTGAGTGTTTATTTTTTGGTCTATGGAAATAAGTTAATTACATGGATACATATATCAACTATCACATCAACTAATTAATTTTTCTATTAAATCTTTTCCTTACTATTTTTCAACATCAATTATCAAACAAAAAATGGACCTAAGCTTTTTTTCACACTTTTTATATTTACTCTTTGTGTTATTAAATAAAATCTAATAAACTTTGCCTAAGAAGATGTAATTACAAATATTATTTTAGATTTTAAACGTACTACTTGTAACTATTTCGTCTCATTATGCGCGTAGCAATTCTTACAATCTTTAAAGGAGTATATAAAAAAAATGAATAGGATTAAGTAATATTAGCCGCTTCGTAGTGGGTTTACCTCCTTCACTCCAAGTAAGTAGCATGTTAGCAGTCAGAGTAACCAGCCATGCCATCGTAAAGTTCATTAGTGTCGCTGTACTCCCAGCGAGACTCTTTATCTCCGGTGGAAGTATCTGAAAGAAAACGTAATGTCAATATGATCGGATACGGTTTCGCAACTGTAACTAAAAAGGCACATTTGCGGTATGCCAATAGCTTCAAATAAAAATCACGTTTGTGTTTGGTTACATACCTCAGACATAATCAGCCAAGGAATTGCTCCCATTCCAATAGAGAATGCAAGTATCATCATCTACAGCCAAAAATTAAGAAGCAAGAGTGAGTTCATTGCCATTCAACACAGAAGAATGAAATACGCAGGAAGAATGTGGCGGATTATGAAGCAAATATACGAAGAGTTAATACCACAGTCCCAGCAACGGCTAACAATCCCATAATACTGTAAAGCTTTGAGTCCTCTGATACAGCACCCTGGTCATGATCATCCGATATTATTACCAGCCAGTATATATAACGAGAACAGAAAAAGAAATAATTTGGATGAAGATAGAAAGCAGGGATATAATTAAACTGAACCTCAATGTAAAATGCCACTGATACAAGCACCAAGCTCAAAGCCGTTCCAATCGAGGATACCTGTGGCATGCAAGAGTGTTACTCAAAAAGGTTGCTAAACAAAATCACATGGGAAGCTCTTATGATACACGATTGACGCAGCAACATACAAGGAGGAGAATTCTTCGTCCAGCTCGGTCCATCAGCCAAGTTGCAATTGCAGTAGCAACTACCTGCAATAAGTAATCAACATGTTGCCCATATTACTATAAATGGTAAGGTAATGATAAGGTGAATGCAAACATAGTCCATTTAGTAGTTTTTTATCAATAGTTAAGCTAGTAAATTTGTAAATTCTTCTTGCCTGAACAGCACCTATGCCAAATGAGGCCACTGCACCTGCGGATATACCTGGAATCTTAACTTAATTAGAATAGATCTTAATTATAGCCGTCCCTTCATAATTGCAGATAGCACAATTAGCCATTGAGCAAAGAAGTGGGATGGGGGAATAATATCTCAGATAGGATTCAATGATTTTCTAGGGCTAAAACATCAATGGTTCATATAACGACCACTTAATTAAAAAAACTTAATTGGAAATGCAATCTCACCTGCACTTTCAAATATGGTGCTAGAAATAGAATATGACACCACTGATACCACTCAATTGCTGAAGCATGAGAAGCCCGATTCCTAGCTGCAAGAAATTATATGTCAATGACAAGAGTTCAATTGAAACACGGACAAGTTTTGTTGACATTGTTATCGAAAAATGACTGCACAGCTAAAAAAATGACTACATCAAAACAAACAGTTCTACCATCAAAGGAAACCAATATCTTCTGCGCTTCAGATCAGCTATGCGCACTGTAGTCCTCTTTCTGGATGATGAAACAGCTGACTGCAAGGAATAGAAGAAAATTTAGCCACACTTGTGATTCAAGATTTGACTCAAAATAGGTAACTGAACTTACGTACTTTAATTTCTGCCATCTCAGAGGTTATGTCTGCCTCAAATCCTCGTAGCACTTGCAAAGAAGTTTCGGCATCGTCCATATTTCCCATTTTGCCTGGAGACAAAGGTACATTTCAGAAACACATGTATGCAAGTGTTAAACCTAGTGGCTAGAACTGAGGTATCACTTAAACTCATATATATGAGTGACTGATATTACCAGCCAGCGAGGGGATTCAGGAATGAAAAACAAACCGGGCATCAAAACTGCACAAGGCAATACTCCTGCAAATGAAGGTATGAATTTTTTGTGTCAAATAAACATAAAGAAAAAGAATAGCAAAGTGTTTTAGTTCATAGGAAAAAAACCATACCAAGCACTGCAAGTAACCTCCAATTGGTAAATATTCCTAACAGGTAGACAACCAGTACTCCGATAGTAATCGCTAGCTGCAGGGCAAAAATGAATCACTCTTCTAGAGTATCAATTTGTTTCAGTTCAGATGTAATATCTTAGCCCGCACTGATTGGAGTGAGAGCAATAAATGCTCATGTACAAAATTGCCATAAAGCAGAACTGACTACAAGATGGCGTTGGTTCAGTAAATAACCTGGTTAACTGATCCAAGGCGTCCTCTTAAGTTTTGAGGTGCAATTTCAGCAATATATACTGGCACCTATTCAAACAGCCTCAGAATCCATTAACATCACGAGGTTTTCTTTTTTCCATAGCAACAGCAAACGAAGCTGCCAAGCGCTTAAGAATACAGTACACTCTAATGATGAACTTAGATAGTTAAGCAAATAGAAGAGAGCGGATGTTACTGTGTATGAAATAATTCCAACACCAAAGCCGGTCAACAACCTTCCCATTGAAGAAACGATGCATCCTGATCAAGGCCGATTATCAGTCGTACAGATTCTTAGTTGGCACTTGGCAAGCACAACTAAGTACAGATACTTGCTAAGGTTCAGAAGAGAATCAGCACAAGATGACATCTTGCCATAAAGTAATGACTGTAGCAGGGCTGATTCGGTTACTTACAGATGCAAACGAGATGCAAAGCCATCCAAATATTTGGGACTGAAGCGATGATTAGCGACTGCAATTACAGTGAGAGAAGAAAAAGAAAAAGCATTAAACCAATAATTCTTGTTTGTATCTCTTGTTAATGAGTCAACCCAACAGCACTCCACAGTTTTCTATTCACAAATCTTACAACCAGGTACATCAATGCAGAAACCAAAATATTCTAGAATGGAGTCGTATTTTTGTCATGGATATTATGTGGCATTACCCTTTCCTTCCAATATACTCTGAGATCTGGACCGCTCGATATTGCTCCCACCATAGCTCCAACATTTGCCAATGATCCAAACATCGAAAACTAAGTTCAAGGAAACAAGAGAGTAATATTTGCCGTTAACCAGCACATAACATTTCAACAAAAAATGAAGGATCCCAAAAAGGAAACACGATCAGAAAGCATATATACCTCCTTAACAGTGAGCCCTAAGTCTTCAATGATTCCCGATTGCGTTGGCGAGGAATAACCGAACTTCAAAATGAACCAAGCAAAAACAAATAATTCAGAGTTGGAACATCGAAAGCTTCAGAAGTCAAAACTAACGAAAACTCATACAGACAAAGGAGGAGGAGGAAGAAGAAGTTCGATTTACAGTGTAGCCGAACTGGATGGGGCCAAGAGCTACAACAAGGACGCAAAAAAGGACCGAGACGTTGGAGTCACGAAGCTGCATAGCCGAGCCTAATAGACTCGACTGTCTCGAATTGTTTATCCGGTACCAACTCCCTGTGTGCAGGAACGGTTTTTTCAGATCAGCATTAGCCGCCGCCGAGGATGACCTTGCTTCCTCTGCATCCGCCGATGAGCTCATTGTCACCTCTCGCCTTCTAGCAGTGTCGTCTTCTTTTTCTAACCAAATTTTGTATAGGTCTTTCCTCAATACTGATTTATGATCTAATCACTGCTGAATTGATGAATTTGGATTGCAAAAATCGCAGGATGAAAGCTTACAAGTGGATTTGGCGGCAAAGGAATTTGGTTTATGCGAGGAAATGTTATTTGGCTCTAGCAGTTGATGACAGAATAAGATCGTGGTCGCACGAGTGACATTATTCAAAGGGGTGGAAGAGAGCGAGAGGGCAGAGTAACGGTTACCCCCACTTTTGCAACACTTTTTTAGTCTCCTAGAAATTAACTTGTGAAAATTTGAAGACTTGAAGTTGGGTTTATAGATAATTAGTCAAGCCCGAGACTTGGTCGATAGCCTAAAACCAAAGGTCTAGAGTTTGAAACATGTCCAATATGTTATTTGATTTCAATATTAAATATATATGATATTTTTTATATAAATTGAAGTTATGTAATTAATTTCTTATTTGATAAATTATGTCATAACAATTTTAGGTTTATATAATTATTCTATGTGACTCGTTAAGTATTGAAGTTTGAAAATATACCAAAAGCCAACAAGATAATCATGTGATCTTGATGTGAGGGAGTTAGAAGAATCTAAATAAACTACGAACCCAACAAATTTAGTTGGGGAAATTTCACCAAATACCACTCAGTTTTTGCTTAATTCATGATATACCACAGTGTTTTTAATATTACATAGGATAACACGAGTGTTTACTTATTTTTCCTGATAACACTCTGTCACATATTTCGTTAACTTTTCCGTTAATATCCCTAGAAAAAAGAGACTAAAATGCCCTATTATCAGTTAAACTAAGGTGGTATCTTATGGAATTTATCAATATGACAATTCATTTTGTGAGACAATTAATTAATAATAGGAGTATTTTTGTCATTTTTTAGGAAAATAACAAAGAAGTTAACAGAATATGTGACAGATTGTTATCTGGTGAAATAAGTGAAAACTCAATGTTATCCTGTATAATTTTAAAAACATAGTGGTATATCGTGAATTAAGTAAAAACTCAATGGTATTTGGTGCAATTTCCCATTTAGTTTTATAGAAATGGATAGACCTGACAATTTGGGTTGATAGGTCGGTTTGATATCAACCCTAACCCCCCATTTAAATATCATCAACCCACTCCAACCCAAAAATGGATGGGTCAGAAAATCATGACCCTAATCTAACCCGTTTAAAATCCTTTAACCCAATCATTTTTTAAGCATACAATAGTTTAGATGGATTAATAGTAGAAAATTAATTAAAAAATCCAAACACATCTGGTGCTAGTTGGCACACTAATTAGGATGAACAAAAGGAAGAGATGTAATTTTTGCTTGATCGACCCAAATTTAAATGAATTTCATGTTATGCAAAGAATCTAAAGTATTGCACAAATTTCCCATGAATAGAATAACTCATACTTTTTCCATAAGTTTATTTTAATCAATCTAAGCCTAGAGTTATACCTCTGTTGGGAAGGAATCCTATCAAGACATGCACATGATCTTAGTGCCCTTAATTAAAACGGGGACGAAAAAAAAGTCTTCATTATGCATTAGAAAAGTACATTAAAGACAAATCTTTTAAAGTTAAAAATAATTTATAAACTAAGTGGTCAAAGCATCAAACAATGATTGGTAATTTTAAAATAATTACACCCATTTAAATTGAGTGCTCACGGCTGAGAAAGTACAATCACATCACTTAATCGTGACTAATAGTTGAGGAAATTTTATGCAGCACGCTATCCGCATTGCTGACTTCAAAATTCACTAAAAGGTCTATAATCAAAATTTTACAAAAAAAAATATATCACCTACTTTTGTTCACCCTTCTTAATAATCTAAACATACCTATCTTTTCAAGAACGTAATGACAGTGAGAATTAGAAAAACAAACCTTGAAGGAACAATGGCTTAGAGAATAAAGATGGATGTGAGTTTACAAGACGAGAGCATTAGGGTTTTCAACATTATGTTAAGATCTTGTTGGCCCTTTATTTGATAAGCAGCTGATTGGACTATTTACTTAGTTAAGATTGTGTGATATATTAAGGTTGGATAGTCCAACTGCACTTGGGTTTAAGACTAAGGTATAGTTTGATCTGAAAATGATATATATATATATATATATATTAATATTTTTATTTTTTATTATTAACAAATATTTTTCGGGTTTCGACTTGGGTCATGGGTTTAGCGCAAATTCGAGCGGACGGACCATCCGCACAAAAAGATTGTGCGAGCTGTTAACATGACAGTCCCAGTCAGTAGTTGATTTTGCTGACTGGGTTGTCTTTTTACTATATTAAGTTTAAATTGTTGTAACTTTCAATATATAAGTCCAAAAAAAAAAAAAATTATATCATCGTTCATCTAAATTCAAGCTCTTCAAAATAAGACCAGTCATGGATATGTTTTGACAACTTAAAAAAAACTATTTTTACATGTGTATGATGATACACTAAAATCATATATGATTCATTAGTTTTGATATTATGATTCATTAAAATTGGTATTATGATTCATTAATTAATAAGTGGTGAATTAGATTATAAATTTGAACCCGATAAAAATCATTATTGTTTTGTAATGTATTATTATTGTTGTATGGTGTATTTTAACCCTTATACAGTGAATCATGTATTTTTCTTACGTACCAAATTTGTTTTGTGTTGTATTATTGTTTAAAATTTTTCTTTTTATATGTGACTGATGATTCACTAAAATGATGTTATGATTCATTAAATTTGATATTATGATTCATTGAAATTGGTATTATGATTCATTAACTAATAAGTGGTGAATTAGATAACAAACAACTCCGAACCGATACAAAAAATTATTATTGTTTTTAGTGTATTATTATTGTATTATATAAGTTTTAAACCTTATATAGTGAATGATGTATTTTTCTTACGTACCAAGTATTGTTTTGTGTAGTATTATTGTTTAAAAGTTTTCTTGTTATATGTGTGATGATTTACCAAAATGGTGTTATAATTCATTAAATTTGATACTATGATTCACTGAAATTGGTATTATGATTCATTAACTAATAAGTGGTGAATTAGATAACAAAATTAGGAACAAATAATGAATCATTATTGTTTTGTGGTGTATTATTAATGTTATATGGTGTATTCTAAACTGTATGTGGTGAATCATAAGTGAAGTTGATATATGTTAATATGTACATATAACTAACATAAATTTTTAAACTTATCAAAACATATCCATGACTGGTCTTGTTTTAAAGAGCTTGAATTTAGATGAACAATGGTGCAAAAATTTTAATTTTGGACTTATATTTTAAAAGTTATGACTCTTTAAAGTTAATACAAATATTATCATTATTTATTATGCCACATAAGCAGTCCAATCAGCAAGCTGACTAGACTGCCACATAACAACCGCACCATATTAGGAGTGACCGTCCCATACGATCTACCGTCTGTGGGTTTAGATATCTACCCTAACTCAACCCACAAATTAACTTATTACCCTAACCTAAAACCTAAAAAATAAATAGATCAATAATTAAAACCCTAACCCACATAGGTATGGGTTGAACTCAGATGGGTTCGGGTTGGGACAAAATTATCGGGCGTAGGAAACGACACATTCGCAAGGTAACAAATTGCATAGGTGACGCGTTCCTACTCCCACCCTTCTATGGGCGAGGTTAGAAAAAACAACCAAATTGCCTTTACATAAAGGCATTAATATCAGCCATACAGAGAAAAATGTTAGCCATTTTTATAGGACAATATTAGTCATATATATGAAAATTGATAGCCACCAGATAACTAATAATAATATTTTAAGGAAGTTATTTGCAGTTACAAAATTACTAAATAGCTTAGTAGCCAGCCTCAAAAACGATTTTTTTAAAATTACTCTACACCAGCATTACCCTATACCACAAACCATAAAAACCACTATATGGTCAGTTAAAAAATGCTGAAAACATTTTAGGATTTGTAATACAAGCATTGTAAGACTCTAAACCATAAACCCTTTATATAAGCAATGGAATATTAACGATATACAACCGTGGCCAATATTTTATTTAGCTATGACATACATATTTATGTATACATGGCTTACATATCTTAATGATGACAAGGACAAGAATATGACAAAGACAAGAGGGTCAAAACGGTCCGGGCCACAGATCCCGATCCAGACCCTGGGCCCCCTTCAGGACCTTGTTCGGGCTCCAGTTTGGGCACCAAACATCAATCCGGGTCCTATGTTCCATAATCGGGTCCTGTATTCCGGCTCCACACTCTATGACCGGGTCCCATATTCCGGTCCCGTGCTCCATGACCGGATCCCGCACCCTACACTTTGGGACCGAAGGCTTTATAAGGAAAGAAGTGCCAAAACTAGAGGAGAGGCTCCAATAAAATAGTACCACATGTACAAGGGTTAAGAGGTAGACTTCACCCTAGAAAGTCTATAAATAGAGATGGGAGGCTCACTTGTAAGGGGACACAATACTAGAAGAGAGAGAAAACATTAGAAAGCTCTCTAAACTTGTAGTACCCAAAGAAGGAATAAAGATATTGTCTAGAAGTGGACGTAGGCCGGATCATTGGCCGAACCACTATATTTCTTGGTGTTTGGTTTACAGTCTCTTGAGGTTAACGTGTAGAACCAAATTATACGTTTTCATTTGGCGCCGTCTGTGGGAATCGAACAACAACCACGATTTACAGTCCACGGTTCCACAAAATCTGTTAAGTTGGTCTAGGTCGTGCGATCCATCAAGAAAAAATTACGATTGTGCTTCGCGATTCACTGGTAGAAATTCCTGTTGATTCTCGATCTACGGTTTGTAATTCGTTCCCTGACGATTCGAAAAAGTCGAGCTATCTGGACAAGCGCATGAGTGTTGGAGGTTCACCGCGACGAAATCTTCAGAACCAAGCAGGATCGAAAATCTTCGCAAAGAAGAAGCTGACGAAATCTACTGCAGCGTAGCCGAGATCTTCATCAAGAGCTCATCAAGAAAGGGAGCCATATGAGTCCCGTTAAGTCCGAAGTCCGCATCGACCGTAGTCGCTCGGTTAGCAACAGGCGACCTACGGGTTTGAAAAAGAGTAAGCGAATTAGCACCGATTTTCGGTTGTTGAGGAAGCAACGAAGTGCAATCCTGAGCAAAGTTTGCGGTTCTAATGGAGGAGAATGCAAATGATTCCATCCCTTTCCATTTGGCGAAGCAACCATGAGGATTCCACGCAAAAAACCGTTTGATCAAGAAGAAGAGATTAGAGGAATCCACTCGGCGAAATCCGTCGACGAGGTTAAATTTGTGCAATCGATGTCCTCGGCATCTAAATTTCAGCCGCAACAGGAGGAAGCTAAAAGAAGAATCGCAATACAAGAAACCAGGGGAGAGATTGACCGCGATGGGAGAGATCATGGAGATTTGTTGAATTTGCGGATTATACCTTAAATCTAGGTTAAAATTGATACAATCTAAGCAATGACGAGTTGCGAGAAGCCTGCCGGATATCTTTCTAAGGAACACTAATTCAGATCTCAATCCTCATCAACATGGTACTCGACGGGCAAATCTGTTCAAAAACGAGCCTCGTAATGCACTTTCTAGCTTGGATGTCTACTCAAGAAAGGGCTCGTATGACTGCGGAATGGCTCAACGCTGCTAAGCGAAGCGGAGATACAAACGCACAAAAAAGATTTTCTACAAATCAGATCGATTTGGAGCGGGGGCTTGTCTGAAAGAGGCAAACGTCTATTTGATGACACCAATCAAAGTTTGATCCAAGAGGAAGAGCATTTCGACATTACCAAGCTCAACAGGGAGCATCCTCGGAAGGACAGGCTAACTGCTCGAAAGAAATCACCTCATTCTTATTTCATTAATTCTTTCTCTAAAAAATTCCAGTCATACTTTACCATCGTTTTTTCAGGCATAAATGAGCACCAGGAACTATCCCCGTGGAATGCTCTCTCAAAGATTTTCCTCCTTCCCTTGGCCGCAACAGATTTCCTCGGCCGCACCAGACTCCTTTGACCACGCCGGATTCCCTTGGCCGCAACAAACTTCCTTGGCCGCACCAGACTCCTTTGGCTGCACCGGATTCCCGTGGCCGCAACAAATTTCCTCGGCCGCACCAGACTCCTTTGACCACGCCGGATTCCCTTGGCCGCAACAAATTTTCCTCGGCCGCACCAAACTCCTTTGGCCGCAACAAACTCTTTTGGCCGCACCAGACTCCTTTGGCCACGCCGGACTTCCTTGGCCGCATCATCCCAGTCTCAGTCCATGACCGAAGACAATTCAACTTCTATGACCGGAAGATTTCCTCAACTCAAAGCCAACTGCGTCTTCCTTCCGGGCTAGACCGGAGTCTCAAGTTCAAGCTCAAAGCGCGAGTTCTCCAAATCATTGACGATCGACAAAGTTTGAAGCGAGCTCCAAGACACACCAGCAACCGCAAGGCAAGATTCTAAATCAGACTACCGATGACAAAATAAAAGAGGAAACCTCCAAGGCTTACTACTAAGCCTCCTTAGCCGCGCCGGACCGCCGGAAGGCATCGACCGGAAGTCCTTTCTCTTGGCCACTAGCCCAGCAGAGGAAGAACTTGTCCACAATCAAAGGCTAGCCAGCCGATAGATTTCCAAATCCAGATTCCCTTGGCCGCATCTCTCCAAGACTCCGGCAATCAACAAAAAACACGAATCCCTCAAAGCAGAATTCGAGGTCAGTCAACAATGACGACAAAACCAAAGGAGGGAGCATCCGAGGCTAATTACTAAAGATAAGTTTATTAACTTTAAAACACTAGCTTTTAATATCTGAAGTTGGTTGAGCACGACGATTCTCTATCGCTGATTTAATGTATCTACTTACCTCGCACATAGGCATGTTGCACCTGGAGTGCAAAATTTAGAACTGCACTTGCTTCTGATTAAAGATGATGTGGCTCAGCGATGATAACATTTTTTTTTATTTCCTAAAAAGTACGATTGCACTTGTATTACTATCTTTCCGATTTTTGTTCTAAAATCAAAGGCAATCGGGTATGAGTGTATAAGCGCTTGAAAATGTTTACTGGTCTTTAATTCTGATTGTGGTCACCAAAACTCCACTTCATTTTGATTTATAGCCGCCAGCCACCATCTGATTGAATTTCAAGGGTGAATTTCCTTTTGAAAAACCTTACTTTGCCTTGATTTAATCTCTGTAGCTGGTGCATCTCTGCCTAATATGTGTTTTTGTTCAGTTTTTAACCAGCATAATGCTTATATCTTTGCTTCAGCTTGTGTTTACTTTTTTTATTAGTTACTTCTTATTTTGTTACTACCTTTCTGTTTCAGTAATTCTTCCGACTAGGATCAATGCTATCCTTGCTTCAAATTTATATCTCTGTCTGAAGAACGCAAGTCTTACTGTGCTTAACTATGATGAACCTGATCTGAATTCTTGTATTGGTATTTTCTGTTTTAGGTTAAATAACTCATTGCATAACAGTTCTTTCTGGCCTAAGTTTGTGACCTGATTAGTTAGGTACCTTTTCACTCTTCGTTAATGAAACTCGGTACCTGCAAAATCTGAAATATATGATAAAGATAACACACTAATTTGCTTCCAATTTCGCTGCTTAAAATTGTAAACTGATTCAATGATTTATGATTGTCGATTATGACTGTTCTTTGCCTCTGTTTTGCCACTTGGTTATGCTGCGCTATACACTACTTTGTTTCATGATTGCTTTATAAGAAAAATGCAAACACTTTGTTATCTAAAGATCCATCATCTTTTATGATAAGCAGTATGCAGGAATATGCTTCATTGCTTCTGATAGGCTATATCTGGTAAGACTTATGATTTTACCTATTATACAGCAACCTTACAACTACAATATGCCTCTGCTATCAACCTCCAAAGAAGTATAGTTCATGCCTCCCATTCTAGCTTTAAATTTTGTCTGGTCTTTACCCTGTCCAACCGTTATTTATTTGTGAACGCTGATTGTTTCTTCACCTTAGGGATAACTGGCCTAGTAAAGATCTGCGCTGGTTATACAATATTACTTAGAAAATAATTTTGCGCTAAGAAGCCTTGTTTCTGATTGAGTGCTATGTGAATACTTCTGTTATATAGTTGTGACTTGATTTAGTAAGATTTTTTTCGACTTAAAAAAGCTGTCCTTGCTAAAATTTCAAAATATGATTCCAGTGAGATAAGTAACAAAAAGGGTCTGTTACAATCATTTTTTGTTTCGTTGCCTAGAGTAGTGTAAGCCATGCCTGTTACTATGATATTACTTTCAGTCTATCTGCAGGCCGCATTAAGACTACATCGTTGAGTTTAATAGATTCTCTTTTAGTCTGTTTCGAGATAAAAGTTTGATTAACAAAGCTGATTATATGTTATTTTCACTATTGTTGTTGCTTGTGTATTGATTAACGAATTCTAAGTCTACGCATCTCAAGCATGATGTATATTTCTTTATATATGCTTTTGAAATACCCCGAACTTAAATACGGCGATTAAATTATCCTAATAAGTATTTAAGAGCCTAATAATTATTAATAAATATTGGTAAGAGAAAATAAATCCAAAAGAAATAAAGAAACGCTTTAAAAAGCGAAAAACGCTAAATAAGCATTAAATAACCATAGGAGGTATGAAACCTGGGTAGCATATTATATGAATTCTAAGGGCTTAATAAGACCTAAATAATATATGGGAACAAGTCCCAAGAAAACGGATCCTTAAAACGGATTATAAACACAAACGAACCTTAAAGCGCGTTTTTCGAGGAAACTGGGAAACGCGTCTTTAAGCGGGTCAAATAGACTCGTAACAATTTTGGTCAACCAAATAGTCATTAATAAACATTAGTGAAGGTCTAGAGCCAATAAAACCAATAAAACGAGAAAGCAGTAAAAACTGTCAAAAACGGGAAGCTGTGGGGTAAAAGCATAAATAAACCAAACTAGTGTGTCCACTATTGTAAATAAAATTTTTAAAACCCACAAGGGGCTGTAGGGCATCCGATCCCCTTCCCTCTCACACACAAAGGGAAAAAAATAAGTAAAGAAGAAAAAAGATGAAAAGAAAAGAAAAAGAATACAAAAAGTAAAAGAATACTCTCTTTCCTCACCCTTTTCTTCTCTCTCTCCCATTTCTTTCTTCCCCATCGTACTCCCTCTCTTTCTTCTCCTTGTGGCTGCGATTTTGGAGCTCTCACCAACGACAATGACTCCTCCATCTTCTTCTTCATGCTCCATCCTCATGTAAGCTCCAAATCGAAAACAAATTACATATTTGAACTCCCCTCATTCTTCTCTACACTTCTCTCTTTTCAAAATCCAAAAATGAGGAAGTTCATTTTCGTGGGTATGTCCCATTGGGGAAGAAAATAGCATCAATGTGTAGCTTGGAGTCCCCTCTCTCCATTAAGGTAAAAATCTCCATGAGAACCTTAAGTTTTCTTCATCTCCTTTGGTAACCGATTTTTGCCCCATTGTAACACTCCATTTTCTCTCTCTCGTTTGAGCACAATATCAACCTTGCAATGGTGGTGGATTCACCTTCTTGAACCAAGGGCTAAAACCCCTCCTAAACCACTCCAAAGGTAAACCCTAGAAATCTTGCTTTAAGAATTTCAATGAACTAGCACTAATTTGAGGGTTAGTATATTAATTACAACTGTTTTGTGTGCTTGGATGATGGGAATGGAGTTTGGCAACGCCATTCCCCCATATGGCCGATTTGGGCAAGAAAGAGAGAAGAGGAGAAGTGGAAAAGAAAAGAGGAAATAAGAGCTTAAGGTAAGAGCTCCTTCTTGATGCCCAATTTATTGCATTATAGTAATGGGAATGGGTAAACAAATAAAAGAACCTAAGCTATTGTATTAGTGTTGGAGTTTATGAAGTTTGAGTATTTGGGGACTAGTAAGTGAATTGTAGGCCTTAGAGCCAAGTATATTGTGTATGAGTATTGGTATTGATGTTGGATAAAGTATTGATGTATTGTGATGGTTTATATAGCTTTGTGTGTGCTGGCAGGACCCTTGTATGGGTGTGGCTAGATTAGGAATGAATTGATGAAAAATGTGTATGTGGAGAAGTAAGAAAAGTAGGCGAACTATGGCGAAATTTCAGTAGGAATTATGTATTTAAGAATGACTTGGTGAATGGGAGACCCAAGGTATGTATTGGGGATAGTAGAGGTGTTTAATGACCATGGAATGGTACTCGTAGTATGGGGATTCTAGGAGGCAAAATCTGTAGCAAGAGTGTTGAAATGTGTTGGAGAAACTAGGTGGATTAGTGTGCAAGACTTGATTAAAAGAGTGTTGGACTTGGGTATAGATATTGTATATTGTAATTGCTTGGAGATGGATTGGGATGGTAAACTTGGCATTAGGAAGGGAACTAGTATAGAAGGAAATAAGAATCAGAGGTATGGAGGAAATAGAATCAAAATCTGTAGCAAAACACAACTAAGGAAAAGAGGTAAGTGCTGGAATGAAAATGTAGAAAGTATGTGTGTGGATTGGTATGAAAAGGAGTAATGGATTTGAGCATGTTTAGAAGCTTAATTAGGTGCTTAAAATGTAGGATTAAGTGTAGGAACATTTAGGAATTAACTAGGCAAAGTGTAGAATGTAACAGTTTTTGAAAAATGCAAAACCTGTTGAATCTGTAGCAGGGTCCGGGACTTAAGTCCAGGACTAAGTCCCGGACCAGGGTGTAAAAACATACCGAGAGTTACAACAGGTGGTGGTCCGGGACTTAAGTCCCATACAAGGACCTGGACCACCCCTGTAAAATAGGCCGAGAGTTCTGTAAGTATGGGTCCGGGACTTGACTTATGTGCAAGGACCCGGACCAAATTAAAATTTCATTCGAGAGTGTGCAAGGCTTTGGGTCCGGGACTTACCTTATGTATAAGGTCCCGGACCATAAATGAAAACAGGCCGAGAGTAGTGACCACATGTTGGTCCGGGACTTAAGACCTGGACAAGGTCCCGGACCAACACAGAATTTTAAAAATAAGTTGTCTAAATGGTTTATAAAGTAAGGAAGTGAAAGGTAATGATAGTATAAGATAACTAGTACTTGATTAATGATACATAAGGACCATCAATGGTGCAAACAAGTTGGAGAAGTAGGTAAGAAAGTTATAAGTATATGAACATTAAGTTAAACCGAAACAACGGGATAACGGGGTAAGTTCGGGAGCAGTGATTATGTATGTATTGTGATGCTTAGTATTGATTGAACCATTTGACATGTAGTCATTGGTTCGAGGATAAGAATCAAGGAACAAGAGGGAACCAAAGGAACAAGGGAGCACCCGGTAAAGTAAATTCCGGTAAAAAGGTATGATTTCTTCATGCCCTGTATCCTAATCTGGTTACCCCGATTTGTGTGCTTATTTGACCACCTAATAAGATAAATGCATGAATCGGATTATATTGCACTTACTTGTGCTTGTTTACATTGTTCTCGATATTTGTCTTGAACAATAGTTTGTATAATTCATGAAATATATGAATGATGATGATGTGTAATTGTACCTTGTAGTGTACTTGTATATTGTATTGTATTTGTATGGATGTGTATATGAATAATGTATTGTGTATGTGGTTGGATGTTGACTTCTACTAATTCCTAACTACCTAACTCCTAACTTAAGTGAGTAAATTGGAATGAGTAGAAGTCCGATATAGCTTCGGCCACGCGTGAGGATGCGGAGTCACAAGAGGTTGGCTGCAATTCCTGACTCTTAAACTGGTCCGCGGCCCAAATCCCTTAAGTGGGTAGCATCCCGGATTGGTGAGTCAAGTAAATCCCGGTGGTGGGACGGAGTAGTCCCCGGGCCGGAGGTCCCGACGACTTAACATGAGTAAGAGTAAGAGTAAGTAAGTATGTATGAGTATGAGAATGAGTATGTATGCGTATGTATGGAATAACGAGTAAAAGAGTAATCTCCACCCGATTAACCCGGGTGGACCAATGAAACTAACAAGTATTGTACATTGTGTATGTAGTGAGTATGTGCAGTTCGGAAGAAGGTAAGTATGGGTTGGATGGTTTATATTGTATTCCTTGTATGTAATGAAGTGTGTGTATGTATGGATGCCTTGCGTAAGTATTGTAGTATTGTGTATGAAAGCATGTATGCATGATGTGTGAATAAATGAACTGCCTGTATACGACCAAGTGGTCGGCGTACCCTCACTAGTACGCGGGGTATGCGGTTATCATGCTCAGCGAAAGCTGACCCCTTCGGGGGAACGTTTTTAGGTGCAGGTACCGAAGAGGATATGGTCAAGGCCCGAGACCGGCGACTACATTTGGACAGTTAGTAGTAGAATGTAGAGGTGTACTAAGTGGCACACCCTTGTACTTAGGAAGTAAGTAGTTGTGAGGAATGGGTAGATGTAGACTCTTAATGAGTATCTAGGAAATTGAAGAGGTGTTGTATTTGTATAAGGATCTTAGTAAACTCGGTGTATTATATTGTATTGAACTTATGGAGTATTGTAATGAATGGAGAAGTTCTAGTATTTGACTTGGTAATTGGAGTATGTATTGTAAGTGTGTAGTACTCGGATATTCCGGTCATCAGACCGATGCTGTATGTAGTAGTAGTAGTAGCCTTGTTAGTCACGTGGGTGGCTAACGGCATTGTATCACCCAACGTTGAGTATGTAAGTATCCGCTGCGTGAGTCTGGATTGTATAGGAGATTGGACGGTAATGACAGTATTAGCGGTAGGGGTGTTACAAAAAGTGGTATCAGAGCGAAGTGTCGCTCTGATGACTAGAAATACCGAGTCTAGGAAATACCGAGTTAGGAATTAGAAGCTTAGGGCTAAGGGCTGAGTGTTAGCATTAGAGAGATGCTAGCTAGGAACTACCGGTGAGTATCGGATACCTACAACACCAGACCCGCCCTCCACAAACCCCTTGTATGATTTAGGAAAAGACGCCAAGGAGAAGGAAGGACCTCTCATATTCGGGAAAACCCGATCTGGCAGTTGTGAAGCAATCACACGGTAAACAAGAACCGACACGTAGTAGATTCCAAGAACTGGAAGTCCCGGAGATGGATCCCGGTTGAACCACAACACCCGCACTTAATAGCGGTAGGATGAGCACTCCAACCACGAGGAGGCTGCAACTTACAACAACATGGGGCGACGTGCTTAGCAGTCGCGAAACCTAGCTAGTCAACCAACAGCAGGGAAGAAGCACTAACCGTGCAACGGAATGAAAAAGGAGCAGTAACGGAACCCGAGACACAAGTCTACGGGATAGTAATACTTGAATAATACCACCAACGGTATGCTAGCTGACTAAGGACATAGTCGGAAGCGGTTAACTACAAAACTACGACGCCATTAAGGTTGCAATACCTGGCCAATATAGCTCAGACAACTACAAGAACAACCATGGGATATAATCCAATAGGACTACAAGAGTAGTGCCTAAACAAGGAAGGCTCAGTAATCGCCACAGATGTGTGGGAACGAGCCACAAGGAACGACACTAAACCAAATAGAGTGGGAATCTCCAAGGATTGGAGAAGTACCCAGATCTACGACAGCCATGTCTAGACCATCAAGGAGCTACCTAAGGGAGCGAGTATATCAATTATAGATCAATAAGATCGAGGGAAGAGTCAACAAGACTAACAAATACGAGTGGAAACTATACCGTGATCGGTATAGGATTACTCAAAAAACCACCAGTACCACGCACTTGCCACGGCAAGTGCAGTAATAACGGGAGCATTCAGGAGGACTTCTAACATACCACAGGTACATAGTAATGTACCGTGACAGCGATGAAGCGACTACAGGGATAAAACATCCAAAAACTAGAGGAATGAAACCATGGAAAGGCCTGACGGCCTGACCACTGCATTTAGAACATACCAGTCAGCGGGAAGCTGGACTTGGTCAAGATTTCGAACATGGCTATGCCATGAAGAACTTCTTTTAACACCGTACCATGATTTTAGAAAACCAAATTTTTCGTTCAAAACCACAACTTTTCTTTTAAAACTTGGATTTTTAAAACCAAACCAACGTAATTACGGTGAGTATCATAGAATGATACAAGAGGAGTTGACAATAGAATACTTCACCTAGGCGTGTGACGAGCACTACGAGTGTACCCAATTACGGGATGTGGGACGACCGCACTCCGAAGGAGCTTGCGGGCCTGACAAGTAGTCGGGTAAGTGGTAACGTATCAACATGGTACCCCACGTATGTATACATGTAGTGTACGACACACGGGAAGTAGTCAACTCCGTTCTACGGATCATGAGTGAATTTTAACCAGAACAACTGGACACCACAGACAATCAAGGAGAAGGAAACTCAGTTAAGGAACAAGTATAAGGAACTCAGAGAATCCATCTGAAGATAAGGAATGAAAATTGGGAAGTGCAAAAAGCACAGACTAGTAAGTATAGACATTAGATATGTCTCAAATAATTCAAGCAATTACCTGACAGCTGGATTGGGATACCCAGCCTAAACACAGTAAGGCGAATGCCTAACGTGAACTTAACAAGGCTCAACAGACGGGGCGGAGTTCCCAAGAGCGATCACAAGATCACCACAAAGTATAATCTATCATTGAAGAGGATATTAAACCCAGTCTTAAACACTAGGAACAAGTATAAACAGTCTACCCAAGAACGGGAGACGTTATAACCCAAAAAGGGATAACTCAAAATCTAATACCACAAGGCGGTATAGTAGGCACAACATACCATAAACACTAGCCGGATGTAACGGCATAACCTAACAACACCCAGGGGCAATCCTTGAAGGGTGTCTGAGTTGACAACCGTCGAACGAGCGTCAGGATAAGAGCACGGGAGCTAGAACGAACACTCGGTTAAGACACCGAAGGGATTTCACTTAACAGGAAATACCCTAAATTACTAGAAGGCACTGATTAACACCAAAATGCCTAAAGGACCCCTTATGAACGGAAGCGTGATGTCACGACTTACCACGGAGCCCAGTAACACCTCCAACCTATGGGGTATACATGGAGGGAAACATGTATAAGCAACTTGCAAAGAGCATAGCTTGCAGCAATAAGGCTCAGGAGCCGTAAACCAAATACGTTATATAAACTTAAACGGTTGCAAAACCTGCACCATTTGTTAACAAGACTGCAAGAGGTATTGCCTCATACGACAAGAAATCAACAACTGGACCATCAATTCAAACTCAACATCGTAAGTGGCTCGGAGTAATGGCTACTCAGTGTCACTGTCACCAGAGCATCAGTCCAGTATACAGTTGACGGAGTTCTTAATTACCTTCATGCCTTCTGTAGAAATGGTAACATAGAGGCATGGAAATCGTAATAATGCCAACAATGGCCTAGTCCACGCTTGGACACTACGAGAACCCAAGGGAAGGTACCCCTCGTTAACCGAAGACCACCAATGTGGTGAAGATGTGAACCCTTAGAAGACTTCCATCTATTATAACAGTAAAGCCTACGCTTATAGATATTGCCAAGAGGCGATGGAATAAGGAAATGAGATTTCCAAACCATCACGACTTAAGGAGCAAGCATACTCCGTATGCACCCAAGCATGTGGTGAACCGTTGTATAAACACCAACATGATAAATCTCGTCACGAGACCTATGAGTGGAGACAATCCCTCAACAAGAACCTTCACTTGTTAGTGATAGAATACCCTCCAATTGGAGAACGGGACCAGAAAACCCTCGAAGTTTCTTGGGATGTCCCGGTGATGTACATACAAGTAGAACTACACAGCTAGAGCCTATAACCAAGGCTCAGCACTGGGAGACAGTAATTGTCAAAAACAATCAATGTAAATACACATTGAACACCATGAATGACTAACACTCAAGAGAGCTTATAACCCGATGAGTTACCTCATCCTTGCTCGATCAAGTTAGTGGGCAAACTAGATCATGAACGAGGAAGTGATGTGAGGTAAGCTAACCTACACACGAAACCTAATTGAAACAAAAACATCCCCACAATGGGAAGATGGTAACATTGCGGTATGCTACAACAACCGTCATACATATGAACTAGGGACCCCTAGTGTATTTACACTATAAGGAAATGGTGCCAATGACAATGTCACTAAGTAAAGGGAACTACCACAGTAACAGAAACAGTAAAAACAATGTTGTACAATGAGTAAGAATACGGTGTGCAACAAGCGACCGCTAGGAGGAAGTAGCAGATAATGACACGGAGCACAAGTATGAGATGACAGGCTGAAATATTCTTTCCTATCACATAAGTGATTTACTGTTGAGCGTTTACGCCTCTGCACTCTGTATGACTGAGTGTTTTGGTTTTGCACTTGTGCACTAATGATCTAATGGGATGACTAGAGATATGGAAATGTAAACCGTAGTAAACCCTTCTTTCACCAACGAACATGACATAAGCCAGTTAAGCAAGCTTAGCAACAGACCGTGCGGCCTGAGGCCAAAGAAGCACGAAGAGTGTGGAACACACTAACAATCACAAGATGTGAATTCCATTGGAATAAAATGTGGAAGGAGACGTAACAAGTCACTAGGACCGACGCATAGAAATACAAGGTCATACAAGTAAAGAACACTTGTACTGAACCAGAAGAACTGGTATGATTCAGAAACTATTGACACTAGAGGAAGCACTACAACTAAGTAGTGACTCAACCTCGCCCGACAATAAGTCAAAGGAACTTAATGAATAATCATGGGAGTACGAATAGAATACATATTAGATTGCCAGAGAGCTGGTTACAAATCTAAAACGCATGGAGTCCAAGCATGGTAAAAGAATACCACAATTGCTTAGCAAACCTTATTCCCATAATAGACGGATAAAAAGGTGATGTATAGCACATTAAGGATAACATGAGGGTAAGTAACCCAAGTTATCAGGGTCGCGCAGCAGAAGCTAGTGGGCCCTAGCTAGGAGATAATATACCTAGTAAGTATAGTAGAATGGCTATTAATGCCTTGAAGCCTAATAGGCTGGAACCGAATTAATTATGAGTTAAATAAACTCATATGGGAATCCTTGGTGCAAGACTAAACCATTGTTATCATTAGGACCCTTTGACAAGGGTATATTATGTAACAAACCGTAAAGAAGCTAAAACGCTTCATATTGCCCATTGAGTAAACCAATGTTTAGTAATAATAACATATGGTAGATATGTGGCGTAATCCCTTTTAAGGGGGTAATATTAAGGGGGTAGAGCAAAAACCGCATAATGTGAATTTTATGAATAAAACACATAAACTATAATGTGCATAGCACAAACGAGAATCGAATTGATGACTGGTACTTATGTTAAATAAACATATGTATTCATTCATATTGAAATTATGGTAATTAGGCACTAGAGATGCAAATACCATAGGACGAATACCTACCTTGTAACATCATGTAAAGAGTAGTTAGTAAAGAAAAGTAACGAGTAGTGGACGGAGCTCCACAAGTATTGTAGCCTTTGAAGAAGTAGTACGAAATGAATGAGAATAGTAGATGAGTGAAGTCTAAGAGTAGTGTATACCTAAGTAAGTCATTGGAAGTAAATTAAGGACAACTAAAATTTACAAGTATGGTAACCCCTAGTTAGAATATTTGAAACAATGGAGAGTAATGGATGGGAGTAGTGAAGGTTGATGATATGAGCACTTAGGTATTGAACCTCGAAGTAAAGCATTTGGGAAATAGATTGAGAATGACTGATGGATCGAATTCCATCCTTTGGAGATGTATGAAGGACTAGGAAGAGTAAAAAGATAAACATGAAAATAATTGAATTAACTGCTTGTTTGAAACTGATGTGGGAAGTCGAACTTGATCCTGATCAGATCAAGGGAAACCGAACACAAATTGGGGTGGAGAGATAGTTCAACACTGATGCTGATCACATCAGGGTCGAATGATTCTCGAAGCTCCCCTCAAGTGGTCACTAGAATCACACATAGGATAGAAGTAATGAATATAATTGGAACTTGGAGTTGGATGCTTTAGAAAGATTTCTAATTAGCTGTTGGGGAGGATCTTTCCTTAGACTGAGAATAAGGATTTGGCTAGAAGCTTATACCGGAGAAGATAGTAGTGTAGTATTGTATTATTCCAAGGGCAGCGGGACATAGAGGAGTCCTGTGTCTAGATGACCTGAGTGCCTACGGGACTGTATGTGTATTGCATTGCTTTGGGGATAGCTTTGCATTGTATATATGTGAAAACCTGGTAATGTGGAACCGACGGTTGGTAGTAATGGGATTGGAGTAATTATAGTACATTTGTATGGTATGGAATGTAGAGACCTTGAGTAGTGGATTTGGGAATTAGTAAGGAGGAAGAATGGATGACCTGGTATTAGACATGTGAGAATGAGGAAGCATTGTAAACTTATAACCTCGAACAACTTTGAGGACAAAGTTCTTAAGGGGGGTAGATTGAAATACCCCGACCTTAAATACGGCGATTAAATTATCCTAATAAGTATTTAAGAGCCTAATAATTATTAAGAAATATTGGTAAGGGAAAAATAAATCCAAAAGAAATAAAGAAACGCTTTAAAAAGCGAAAACGCTAAATAAGCATTAAATAACCATAGGAGGTATGAAACCTGGGTAGCATATTATGAATTCTAAGGGCTTAATAAGACCTAAATAATATATGGGAACAAGTCCCGAAGAAAACGGATCCTTAAAACGGATTATAAACACAAACGAACCTTAAAGCGCATTTTTCGAGGGAACCGGGAAAACGCGTCTTTAAGCGGGTCAAATAGACTCGTAACAATTTTGGTCAACCAAATAGTCATTAATAAATATTAGTGAAGGTCTAGAGCCAATAAAAACCAATAAAACGAGAAAATAGTAAAAACTGTCAAAAACGGGAAGTTGTGGGGTAAAAGCATAAATAAACCAAACTAGTGTGTCCACTATTGTAAATAAAATTTTTAAAACCCACAAGGGGCTGTATGGCATCCGATCCCCTTCCCTCTCACACACAAAGGGAAAAAAATAAGTAAAGAAAGAAAAGATGAAAAGAAAGAAGAAAAAGAATACAAAAAGTAAAAGAATACTCTCTTTCCTCACCTTTTTCTTCTCTCTCTCCCATTTCTTTCTTCCCCATCGTACTCCCTCTCTTTCTTCTCCTTGTGGCTGCGATTTTGGAGCTCTCACCAACGACAATGGCTCCTCCATCTTCTTCTTCATGCTCCATCCTCATGTAAGCTCCAAATCGAAAACAAATTACATATTTGAACTCCCCTCATTCTCCTCTACACTTCTCTCTTTCAAAATCCAAAATGAGGAAGTTCATTTCCGTGGGTATATCCCATTGGGGAAGAAAATAGCATCAATGTGTAGCTTGGAGTCCCCTCTCTCCATTAAGGTAAAAATCTCCATGAGAACCTTAAGTTTTCTTCATCTCCTTTGGTAACCGATTTTTGCCCCATTGTAACACTCCATTTTCTCTCTCTCGTTTGAGCACAATATCAACCTTGCAATGGTGGTGGATTCACCTTCTTGAACCAAGGGCTAAAACCCCTCCTAAACCACTCCAAAGGTAAACCCTAGAAATCTTGCTTTAAGAATTTCAATGAACTAGCACTAATTTGAGGGTTAGTATATTAATTACAATTGTTTTGTGTGCTTGGATGATGGGAATGGAGTTTGGCAACTCCATTCCCCATATGGCCGATTTGGGCAAGAAAGAGAGAAGAGGAGAAGTGGAAAAGAAAAGAGGAAATAAGAGCTTAAGGTAAGAGCTCCTTCTTGATGCCCAATTTATTGCATTAGAGTAATGGGAATGGGTAAACAAATAAAAGAACCTAAGTTATTGTATTAGTGTTGGAGTTTATGAAGTTTGAGTATTTGGGGACTAGTAAGTGAATTGTAGGCCTTAGAGCCAAGTATATTGTGTATGAGTATTGGTATTGATGTTGGATGGAGTATTGATGTATTGTGATGGTTTATATAGCTTTGTGTGCTGGTAGGACCCTTGTATGGTGTGGCTAGATTAGGAATGAATTTGATGAAAAATGTGTATGTGGAGAAGTGAGAAAAGTAGGTGAACTATGGCGAAATTTCAGTAGGAATTATGTATTTAAGAATGACTTGGTGAATGGGAGAACCAAGGTATGTATTGGGGATAGTAGAGGTGTTTAATGACCATGGAATGGTACTCTGTAGTATGGGGATTCTAGGAGGCAAAATCTGTAGCAAGAGTGTTGAAATGTGTTGGAGAAACTAGGTGGATTAGTGTGCAAGACTTGATTAAAAGAGTGTTGGACTTGGTTATAGATATTGTAATTGGTTGGAAATGGATTGGGATGGTAAATGGCATTAGGAGAGGGAACTAGGTATAGGAGGAAATAAGAATCAAAATCTGTAGCAAAACACAACTAAAGAAAAAGAGGTAAGTGCTGGAATGAAAATGTAGAAAGTATGTGTGTGGATTGGTATGAAAAGGAGTAATGGATTAGTAATGGATTTGAGCATGTTTAGAAGCTTAATTAGGTGCTTAAACATGTAGGATTAAGTGTAGGAACATTTAGGAATTAACTAGGCGTAAAGTGTAGAATGTAACAGTTTTTGAAAAATGCAAAACCTGTTGAATCTGTAGCAGGGTCCGGGACTTAAGTCCAGGACTAGTCCCGGACCAGGGTGTAAAAACATACGAGAGTTACAGCAGGTGGTGGTCCGGGACTTAAGTCCCATACAAGGACCCGGACCACCCCTGTAAAATAGGCCGAGAGTTTCTGTAAGTATGGGTCCGGGACTTGACTTATGTGCAAGGACCCGGACCAAATTAAAATTTCATTCGAGAGTGTGCAAGGCTTTGGGTCCGGGACTTACCTTATGTATAAGGTCCCGGACCATAAATGAAAACAGGCCGAGAGTAGTGACCACATGTTGGTCCGGGACTTAAGACCTGGACAAGGTCCGGACCAACACAAATTTTAAAAATAAGTTGTCTAAATGGTTATAAAGTAAGGAAGTGAAAGGTAATGATAGTATAAGATAACTAGTACTTGATTAATGATACATAAGGACCATCAATGGTGCAAACAAGTTGGAGAAGTAGGTAAGAAAGTTATAAGTATATGAACATTAAGTTAAACCGAAACAACGGGATAACGGGGTAAGTTCGGGGAGGAGCATGATTATGTATGTATTGTGATGCTTAGTATTGATTGAACCATTTGACATGTAGTCATTGGTTCGAGGATAAGAATCAAGGAACAAGAGGGAACCAAAGGAACAAGGGAGCACCCGGTAAAGTAAATTCCGGTAAAAAGGTATGATTTCTTCATGCCCTGTATCCTAATCTGGTTACCCCGATTTTGTGTGCTTATTTGACCACCTAATAAGATAAATGCATGAATCGGATTATATTGCACTTACTTGTGCTTGTTTACATTGTTCTCGATATTTGTCTTGAACAATAGTTTGTATAATTCATGAAATATATGAATGATGATGATGTGTAATTGTACCTTGTAGTGTACTTGTATATTGTATTGTATTTGTATGGATGGTGTATATGAATAATGTATTTGTGTATTGGTTGGATGTTGACTTCTACTAATTCCTAAACTACTCCTAACTCCTAACTTAAGTGAGTAAATTGGAATGAGTAGAAGTCCGATATAGCTTCGGCCACGCGTGAGGATGCGGGGTCACAAGAGGTTGGCTGCAATTCCTGACTCTTAAACTGGTCCGCGGCCCAAATCCCTTAAGTGGGTAGCATCCCGGATTGGTGAGTCAAGTAAATCCCGGTGGTGGGACGGAGTAGTCCCCGGCCGGAGGTCCCGACGACTTAACATGAGTAAGAGTAAGAGTAAGTAAGTATGTATGAGTATGAGAATGAGTATGTATGCGTATGTATGAAATAACGAGTAAAAGAGTAATCTCCACCCGATTAACCCGGGTGGACCAATGAAACTAACAAGTATTGTACATTGTGTATGTAGTGAGTATGTGCAGTTCGGAAGAAGGTAAGTATGGGTTGGATGGTTTTATATTGTATTCCTTGTATGTAATGAAGTGTGTGTATGTATGGATGCCTTGCGTAAGTATTGTAGTATTGTGTATGAAAGCATGTATGCATGATGTGTGAATAAATGAACTGCCTGTATACGACCAAGTGGTCGGCGTACCCTCACTAGTACGCGGGGTATGCGGTTATCATGCTCAGCGAAAGCTGACCCCTTCGGGGGAACGTTTTTAGTGTGCAGGTACCCGAAGAGGATATGGTCAAGGCCCGAGACCGGCGACTACATTTGGACAGTTAGTAGTAGAATGTAGAGGTGTACTAAGTGGCACACCCTTGTACTTAGGAAGTAAGTAGTTGTGAGGAATGGGTAGATGTAGACTCTTAATGAGTATCTAGGAAATTGAAGGAGGTGTTGTATTTGTATAAGGATCTTAGTAACTCGGTGTATTATATTGTATTGAACTTATGGAGTGTTGTAATGAATGGGAAGTTCTAGTATTTGACTTGGTATTGGAGTATGTATTGTAAGTGTGTAGTACTCGGATATCCGGTCCATCAGACCGATGCTGTAGTATGTAGTATTAGTAGTAGCCTTGTTAGTCACGTGGGTGGCTAACGGCATTGTATCACCCAACGTTGAGTATGTAAGTATCCGCGTGTGTTGTTGAAGTCTGGATTGTATAAGGAGATTGGACGTAATGACAGTATTAGCGGTAGGGTGTTACCCTCCAAATGATGGTTGATATACAACAACGGTATAAGTTGTTTTGATGCCTTTGTTTCTAACTGGAATCTGTTGCTGGGCTTTATGCCTCTTATAAATGCGAAAAACTACAGGATTGTGTGGTCTGCTTGAATTGTTGAACGCTAAGATATTACGAATCTGCGTGGATAGTCTCCTCTTAATTGTATTGATTTAACTGTAGGCTAATAAACAGTACTGATTGGCGCTGTGCGTTGGTCATTGATTAGGCAGCCCATGAAGCGTCCAAAAGCAAGTGTTCAAAATGCGGACCAGACTTAGATACAAACTCAAGCTCGCAGAAGCTCTGGTAAATGTAGAGTTGAAAATGGCGCACTCAGCATCTGTGGATATTACTCCTTTTGCTGAGGAAACTGCTGATACTGTCAAAGAGCACCTCAGACACTTCCAGACAGCAATTCCTCTTGCTGTTCATTCTTCTAACAGAATCAGTAATGTGAAATTACAACCTCAAGTGGCGTGCCGCACCAAGACCGCATCCTCAAGTACAAAGATGGATGATGTCCTCAACACAAAACCAAACGGCACCTTCCCTCCAGTTAGAACTGAGAGCCGATTAAAACAAAGAAGGAGAGGGCTCGAAGTCGTAGAATCAACAACTCTTAACGGTATGAGCATCCCCTCTTTCTTCTCAAAATCAAGGTAACAATTCTAAAACTCTATTCAAAAGACATCAGTAATATCTGTTACAATTGGTTTTTTCTCTGCTATTAAAGCATAGTGACTTGTCTTATTGTCTCAGCCTCCTATATAACCGTTTGAAAACTCTCCAGCATTCTCTGAAAATATTTATGTATGCACTATCTGGCATAAGAAATCACATATGTGCACTTCAGTCTTAAAACTGTTTAATTTGCCGCATAGTTTACACTGTCGATGGGATCGAGCAGTTAATAGCCTAAATATCCTATGATGCTGCTACTGATAAGGATACACAAGCGGCTAGCATTTGATTTTCTGTTGGACCTTTCTGTGTGAGTTTGGTCACTGAGTTTGCTGGCTATTTTGAAACCTTTTAATATCACATTGCTATATTCCAAAGCAATTTACAAACAACTCTACAAATCCATTTTACCACTGTTTAAGCAAGCAAATGTAAAAAACCTTCTTGATTTGGTTGAACCTCGAAGCTTTCTGTTACAATAGTTTTGAAAATGGAGGATTCAATGGCCTCAGTAGGCACAGCTTGAATGTCTTTCTGCACTTTTGACCTACTATCACAGACTCTTAATTTGCTGGAAATGTGCAAACGGATTTCTTGATTGCCACATATGCTGCCTTCTACACTATTACTTTGAATTGCAGGAAAAGTTTTATGACCAAGTTTTCGCTTATAACTTTGGTCGGTCTGGATAGGCTTCTAAGTCCAATGACTCGCCAAATATTTCTGCACTGTCATGACATAATAGGGTCTGTTTGAGATAAACAATCCCTTTGCTGTTTCAAAAGAAGATAGTAATATTGTGCTTTAATGTTAGTATATCTACTGCATTCTTGCCAGCCACCTGCTGTTGATGGTTTTCTCTGCTTTTCCAAGAAGCACATTTTGGTTAATTCAAAGGGTTATGTTATTTATTTTTACCAAACAAACTAATCTCAGCTATCCTAGTATGATTCAAACTTATAGAAGAACTCATCTAAATAGCTCCCTTACAGCGAGCGCTTTTGCATTGTGTTTAACTATCTCCTAAAAATACAGTTGTGTGTAACCTGATATTGATAAGAGCCTAGTTAGAAGTTGTCTTGACTCCTTATGCCTAGTTGCCTGGTTGAAGTTCTTTAAGTCATTTACTGCTACATGAACAATTGCACTTTCTTGCTTCTGTTTCATTACTCTTTCTTGTTGTATGTTTTATTAGACTCATTTGCCGTAAAAAAAACTGTTTATGTTAAACTTTTTAACCTTAATCTACTGCTGCTAAACTAGAAATTACATTCTGTTTTGCATTATTTCTGGCGCACTACCATTTTGCTCCTAAAATTTTATATCATACTTCCAACAACATCTTTCAAAGACTGTCCCGTTGCTTATTTAGATATTGCCAAAGTTAGCTACTATTTGCTGCTACGTTAAGAAACAGCTTCACAATTTTATTGCTCAAGGAAAACTTTGATTGAATCATTCGGCCTGTTTCTGAAGTCAATAGTTAGGGATCTTTCATGCTACAGTTTTATTGCTCATAATCTGTACTTTTGCTGGTTCTCACTTGAGTTTTACTCAGTCTTGCACAATTCACCTGCTGTCTGCGTTAAGTTACTTTTGCTATAAATTCCTACTTTACCTCAAGTCACCATTTGGACGGGATAAGACCTGCTTGAACTAAGGTTTAGGCAAAGGTTGTGGTCTGTTATTATTTACTTACCTTCAATCTGTGCAGACTAGATAGCAAAACAATTCAGTAAATCTTATTTCAGCTTTTTTTTTTACCGTTTGGACCATTTGTTTTCTCCATTTCAAAGAAGAGTTCCCGCTAATTCTCATTACGGCAGTTCAGTTTTTATTAATGTTCAAATCATTTTCTGTTTTTGCTGAACTCGAAAGACTATTGATGATTCCTTAAGCTTTTTTTCTGTTCTTGTTTTCAGAGGTTTAGTCAAACATAGGCTAGAAACATTCATATTCAGGATTGCATATTCAATATATCTTTTGTCAAGTATCATAAGCTGTTTTGTTGCCTTTATTTGCTTTTGATCAATGATTGTGTATTTCATGGATGATCTTAGAGGCCATTTACTATTTATTTTTACAAGTTTCCATCAAAGGAGAGATGATTCATACTCTTACTTCAGCACGCATGTTAACTAGAGTAATAATTTGTTTGATTGTTTAAAAGCAACAAGTGCAATGTGCATACCCTCTATCACTGCTTAACTCTTTAAGCGCTAATGTTGCTACGTTATTAAACTGTTTCAGCAACTTTCAATCTTGTGCATTGTTCAAAATAAGAAAAATAGAACTGAAATCTGTGAAGGATTGCAGGATGCATCTGATCATTATCTTGGGATATATCTTCCATTGAGACCATTCTCCACTGTTAATTATAATGCCTATCAGAACAGTTCTTCTAGCCAGACCTAAGATCTATATTTACAAACTTTACTTTTGATTTGCTTATATCTCTGTTTGGACTACTATACGACTGGTAAACCATGCAGCAAAGTCATCACAGGCATTTGCATTTTAAGCTCAGTTTCGTCTGGGGACTATCGACTTTTTAAAGACCTTACCATCAACAACCTATCGCTATCCAGTAACAAGAAAAGAAGCGGAATCATAGAATTACCAAACATCAGGGGGATTTTGGGACAAGGTTGGCAAGAGTTCGTAACACTCGTTAAAAGGTACGAAGGCCAGACAAAGACCCAAGCACCACGAAAAAGATGCGGAAGCAAAAGCCCGGGCACCACATGAAAAGGTTACCACATTCTTTATGCCACATTATCAAGCTGTACCTACAGGTTTTTCATCTTAAAACTATATCATCCTCTTCCTGTCTTTTATGCAAGGTGTTGACTTTACTTACTTAAAACAGTAGTGCATTCATGGTCAGATTCTAATGCCTCATTGCTCTGATGGTTGTAACTGCTTCTGTTTGACTTTATAAGCCTTGAACTGTTACTGGTAAAGCAATACAGTCCTTTACTTGCTGTTGCGTGACCACGAGGACAGTATAAATTTCCTGCAGTTTAGCGTCCGGAATTGTGCTGTCCTTTTACACCTCATTCTGAGATTTATGCTTAAAAAGCTTATGGTTGCTTCTTTTATCTGCTGATAAAGCGCAGTTCGCGTTAGCTATCAAATCTGATTGAAAAACTGTTATACAACTTATGTGATCAATATGCTAAGCGCTATAAAATTTATTTGAGTTGACAGGCTCCTTGTCATAATCAGCTTTACTTTTCCATGCTAACTGCTACTGTTAGTAAAATCAAGGTTTTCAAATCGAGGTAATACACCTAACTCTAGGTTCTACAGAACTTTAGTAACAACGATGGTAGTTGACAAAGGCAGTGACAAACTGAATTATTGGCTCAAAAACTCTTTCCTCTTTGATTGTTTATGATAAGGGTATGGATAGAAGTGAATAAGGTTTCCTTCCTTTGCTGCTGGTCATACTTCTGCATTCTCAGCAATGTTATAGCTTTATTATGCCATTACTCTTGACAGACAAAGGTACATAATCTGATTGAAAACCAACCTAAAATTTTGGGATAGTTATAATTAGTTTAACTTGATTTCTGCCACATGCTCAGTTATTAAGTCATGAATCTCTGCTGATTAAATGGGCAAAATTATGGACTCAGCCCTTAAACTGCTTGTGATGCGCTACCTTAAATAAACATGATTACCAGCAGTTCTCTGAATATATACTTTATCTTATTGCTCAGAAAAACTGCACCTAGTTTGCTTCAAGATTAGTCCAGCTTTTACCCAGATTGACTACTGTTTTAAGTATTCTTGCTGCCGCAATTATTGAACTATTATGGTCTGTTTGAACTAAAAATTAGTGCAGTGCACACCTTTAATTACTGTCGTTTCTGTTATTCTGCACTTTTGGAGCTGTTGAACAGCAATCTTTTTTGCTGCTGTTTGCTGATCTAAAACGCACTGGTGCTATATTTCTACACTCTGAAATTGCAGATACTGCATGATAAGGTTTTAAAACAAGTTTTCGCATGGTAACCCCTCTAGTCGTGATCTATTATGACCTGGCAAGCGGTTCATATCTGCTTCAGTTTTGCATGACTTTGTGCCACCTCTTAAACATGACAAGACCTGCTTGAAAGTGACCAATCTCTTAAAACGCTCACACACCATTCTGTTTTATTGCATCATGATATTGTTGTTGAAATCCAAATTATGGAAACAAAATGCCTTGCCTACTCCTGTCATGCTTCTTGGGAATAGTGTTCATAACTCACCCACTTGTCTTGCTCTTCCCGGGCGCTATGTCACGAATATTGAGCTGCTGCATAGACAGTGTTTAGGCTAATCGATTGCCTATGTTTTCAGCTGGCAAACGGGCATGATGAGAATGTTTAAAACTCATAAAACCACCTTGAGTATTTTGGTTATAGAATACTTCAGTCAGCGTTAACTAAATGCATGATTCTAAATATGATTGCCAGGCTTGTTTATTATTACATAAGTCTATTGAGCTTAACCTTGATTTATGCTCAATTACAAACTGATTTGATATCTTAAAATATTTATCATGTGCAACATGTCCTACTCTGTCTCAAGAGAGCTAACAAGGTCTTTAAAGAAAGTACAGGTACTTTTTACCAGGGGACTGATCACCCCCTGAAGTATTCAAAGAAAGCACCGCCAACGAGCCGCAGGCTATCATGCCTTGAAAGAAAAAGAAAGCACCGGCCAACGAGCCGCAAGCTATCATGCCTTGAAAGAAAAAGAAAGCACCAGCCAACGAGCCGCAGGCTATCATGCCTTGAAAGAAAAAGAAAGCACCGGCCAACGAGCCGCAGGCTATATGCCTTGAAAGAAAGCACCGGCCAACGAGCCGCAGGCACTTGTGCCTTGAAAAGTAACACTTTGGGTTGAAATGAAACCCGGCCATTGAGCCAACAAAAAAACCCATCTCTGGACCCATCAGGAGCTCTGGTCGCCTGTAATGGGTGCATTGTTAGGTGTGGGACGCCGCACCATACTTGAATCACAAGTACCATCCTTTGGCTAGCATAAGCAAAGTTGGGAAAATATATTATCTTTATTTCCCTTTAAGGGAATTATCATCCTTTGGCTAGTATAAGCAAAGACTTTATCATCATATTATTTAGCCCTTTCAAAAAGGGAATGGTTCTTATTAAAGGAACCATTGGTATTCTTTATGGAAACCTCAGGAGATTCATCCATCAAGATGTCATGGGATTCATCCATCAAGATATATCATTTCAAAGATTTATGTCCCAGAATTTCCAATTTGTCAGAAGGAAGACACTTGTGGGACTTTGATTGCACTGTACCAACTTTCTTTTTGTAAGTTCATTTTTCTTTGTAAGAGCTAAAAGAAAAAGAACTTGTGGGACTAGAAGATAGGAGAAGGGAAGAAATAGAAAGAATGTAAATTTCAATTTTTCTTTTTGTAAGTTCCACTTTTTTAAGTAGCAAAAAGTAGAACTTGTGGGACTGATGACAAGGACAAGAATATGACGAAGACAAGAGGGTCAAAGCGGTCCGGGCCACAGATCCCGATCCAGACCCCGGGCCCCCTTCAGGACCTTGTTCGGGCTCCAGTTTGGGCACCAAACATCAATCCGGGTCCTATGTTCCATAATCGGGTCCTGTATTCCGGCTCCACACTCTATGACCGGGTCCCATATTCCGGCCCCGTGCTCCATGACCGGATCCCGCACCCTACACTTTGGGACCGGAAGGCTTTATAAGGAAAGAAGTGCCAAAACTAGAGGAGAGGCTCCAATAAAATAGTACCACATGTACAAGGGTTAAGAGGTAGACTTCACCCTAGAAAGTCTATAAATAGAGATGGGAGGCTCACTTGTAAGGGGACACAATACTAGAAGAGAGAGAAAACATTAGAAAGCTCTCTAAACTTGTAATACCCAAAGAAGGAATAAAGATATTGTCTAGAAGTGGACGTAGGCCGGATCATTGGCCGAACCACTATATTTCTTGGTGTTTGGTTTACAGTCTCTTGAGGTTAACGTGTAGAACCAAATTATACGTTTTCAAATGTCTATGGCAAATATTTCATAGGTTTGTGGCATATATATAAGTTTCATTAAATACAATTGATCTGATAGAATTAAGCAATGAATATTGAGTACTTTTTGTATATTTACTATATACATGCGTGACAAATATTTCATAGGTCTGTGGCATATATATTTGTACATACATAGCATATATTTTTAATGTCTATGACTAACATTTGTCCCTATCTAAAACTTCAGCTAATAGCACTACATGTACACTATAAGTTCAATATACACATAGCGTCATTAAATACAATTAATCTGTTAGAATTAAGCAATGAATATTGAGTAGTTTTTGTCTATCAACGATATACACTCGTGGCACATATTTCATACGTGGATGACACATATATTAGTAAATACATGGCATATATTTTTCAAAGTAATGAGTAATTCTGGGATGATGGTTAGAAGAAGGAAATTAAATTAATGGATAGGATTAAGTCATTTAAATCTAAGGGCTCAGATTGATGGCTTTAGATAAAGGCAAATAGTGAGCCTTTATACCCTTCGATTTAAATTTTAACGTGATTAGCATGACCTTATTTAGAGAAACATTCTATTTCAAGAAAAGAAATCGACACGTCCTTTCAGTTCATAAAGCGTCTGGGTGACGATTAGTGGTCACCTACTAATTAACATCTTTTTCGTTCTTCCCTTTGATAGGTTAGCACTTAGCATCTATTCGATTTCTCTAAATTATAAACAAAATTATCCAACGAGACGTGAAACTAACAGAAAAAAAAAGGATAATATGAAAGATAATGACAACTAATGTGATCTAGAGCCGCGTACATAAAGTTTGGGGATTTTTTTTATCAAAATTGGAGTTTTGATTGAATTTCATAAAATATTTATAATGTTTATGAAATAACTATTTGTTTAAATTGTTATTTATATTTTTACTCATCACATCATGTAGACATGCAATAACCTCAAAAACATTCTTTTTAAAATGTAGAAACTTAAACAAAATACACATAAGATACTTACAAATCATATAAAATTTTTAAACATTTTTAATAAATGACTAACAATTATAAAAAACCACAAAAAAAACTAGTTAACATCATAAGATTTGAAAATAAATATGACAAATGACTAAATAATAACAAAATTATTTTAAAAAATACACATAAATTGTTCAAATATCACAAAATTTAAAATCTTTTACAACAATTAAAATAAAAAATTATAAAAATTATATTAAATAGAATAAATCATTAAATTTTGTATAAATTATAAACAATGTATAAGTAATATGAAAACATCAAAATTAACAATTTCATATAGTTCATAGAAACAATCATTATTTAAAAATCTAAAAATAAAGTATAAAAGCCATAAAACATAAATAACTTTTTCATGTGATTATTAATATTTTATAATATGTATTTGTTAATAATTTATATAATTATTTATGATTTATTATGTTTAATGTAATTGTTAACTTTTTTATGATTTTAATCATTGCTACAATAGTATTTATATTATGTAACATTTTAACCATTTATGTGTATTTTGTTTTAAAATTAATTTTTTATTATTTAGTCATTTCTCATATTTATTTTGAAATATTAAGGATTTTAATTGAATTTTGTGTTTTTATAATTTTTATTCATTTGTTAAAACAATTAACCCATGGATGATGATTGTTTTTTCAAAAGTTGTAGTTTTGTGTTGTTCTCTTTTTAGAACAACTTCACAAGCGTGTCTCATCTTTGAGAATCTCTACATCTTGAATGTATTCGAGAACTTCCTCTACAACAGTCGTCTTAAGGGTGAACGTAACTTCACCTGTTTTAATCCTACATTTCGCGCATCTTTTAGAGTCGGTGACTTTAAATCGCTTCCACAAATCTTATCCTTACATATACAAATTATGTGAGTTACCAAAAGATTATAATTGTTATTGTTTAACTTTTTGATTCCACCAAATTGAAGATAGTTATCCCCAGCATAAAGATGATCACACTACTCTTTTAAATATTGTCACACTTTTCCCTTTTTTAAAATTTTTCTCAACCCTTGCTAACTTTTTTTTTTCAATACATAGCTCCTCCTCTACTTGATTTCAGTTTTTTTAACAGACATATAATCACGTAAGCGTTTAACATGAGTTGGTACATCATTAAGCCAAAAGCCCTCTTCACTCTTCCCCCTCGCATAATTTGCTAACATATGTGCTCCAAAAACATTCTCCCTTGGAGTGTACACCCAATCAACAACATCAAAAAAACTTTGCTAGTTCTAAACCTTCATCCAAAATCATACTAACCCTGGGACTTACATCATTTGAACCATTTATATAGACTATAAGACCAAAAACAAACTTTTTTAAAACCTGCTCTAATCGCTCATGCACAACCCTCCTGTATAGCTAAGGCTTCAACTTCCGCAGGCTGCATCTCTCTCTTTCTTGCCCCCTTTTGCTGCTGCGAGCACCAAAACACCATTACTACTTTTGTTAACCAAACCCATCCCAAAGGAACAATCAGCCGTGCGATTGCCATCCACCTGAATCTCAACCATGTCCGGTCTACTGGCACGCTCAGCAGACTCTCCACCTGCCCACCGCCTCCCCGCATAAGTTGTCACCTTTAGAAAAGCAGCAGACTGCTGCCAGCCGTGCTCCCGAGATTTAACTTCACAATACTGCAATTTACACCTTGAGTACCACAATCTCCATAAGCACACAATCAGATCTTTAAGCTTAAGTAAGGGCAAAGTAAGGCACTGATTTAAAGACCAATGCAAGAAAGCACCATCGGTTTTTAAAGAAATGGGATTTTGAACACCACTTCGTTCCCAATAATCAACCACATCACAAACTCTCCAGAAAAGCATGACATAAGCTTTTAAAGCAGCCACAAAAACATTTATGGTCATACATGCTACCACATTTATAAGCTAGCAGACCCTTACAAGGAAGAGCACAATGTAGGAGCCGTCAAGCAAAGACCTTTAGTCTGTTTTGAACATGCAAGTACCAAATTCTCTTCAGAGCCTTGCCTATAAAGCTACTATTCAAAGAAAACTCCCCCACATTCCCTGTTATTGGATTATTGGTCCATTACCCAAACTTAGGCCCATGCATTAGTTCAAGGAGCTTTATTTAATTTTCTGTTTAAATATGCTAGATACACAAAGATTTTCAGTTTATCTTTACAACATAATATAGTAGCATATATATATATATTTATACGGTACAACAGAATCTATATACAACATGAATACAAAATACATACGCGTTCATCAGTTTCCCAAACACATGTCTATATTTTCTATTATGATATCAAGAGCGGGTGTTTTTCTGGGTTGGTGATTTCTTGTGCACATGGCGAATGTTGGAGGCGACAAAGATGCTGAGAACACAGCCAAGAAAGATGTGGTATCTTCTTCAGCAGGCAGTAATATCATCGACATCAACGATTCAATCTACGTACATGCTGCAGAGAATCCCGGTCTCAGTTTAGTGGCAAAGTTCAATGGAAATGGTTTTCTAGGATGGAAGTTCGATATGATAACAACACTTAAATCCAAGAATAATTTGGGTTTGTGACTGGCAAAATCAAAGTTCCAGAAGAAGAGGATACCATTCGTTACTCTGCCTGGGAAAGATCATGCTCTCTGGTGGCATCTTGGATCAAGAACTCCCACAGTGCAGACGTGCTTGATGGTGTGAGATACTGCAACAACCTAAAAGAAATTTGGGAGTCTCTTTGCGAACGCTACTAACAGAGCAATCTTGCTTAATTCATGTGTTGAAATGCAACATCGCAGAGACCAGACAAGGGGAAGACTCAATAACAAAATACTTTAATAAATTGAAGCGGATTTAGGGCGAGCTTGAACAAGCTCGACCGCCAAAGAGATGCAGTTGTAATGGATGTACGTGCGGAATAAATCAGTCTATCAAAGAAGCTACAAATGAGGATAAGCTAGTGCATTTTTTGATGGGCCTAAATCGAAATTACCTTGCTATACGCGGGCAGATATTGGTGATGTCAGAAACGCCAAAACTGGAAAAAGCTTTCTCGTTTGTTGTCCAGGAAGAAGAGCAACGCGGGAAGCCTTCGAGCGACGATGCCATGTCGTTCTATTCACACAGATCTACAAACATAAAAGGTAGCTCCAAAAACCCTAGCAGTGAGGATGATAACGACAGAAAGAAGATGAATTGTAGCCACTGTAAAAAAAGGAGGACACACATTTAAAAATTGCTACCAGAGGCAGAGGTGTGGCTATTGCAAAAAGAATGGCCACCTGGAGAAGGAATGTTATCACCTTCACGGTCGCGAGAACGTTCTCGCATAGAGAAGAAAGGGGTATGCCAACAGTGTCAAAGTCGAAGAACAAAATGAACAGGAGAGTCAAGAAGGAGGATTTACACAGAAACAAATTCAACAGATCACATATTTCATACACACGACCACAACAAGTGTGAAATCAGAGGAACAAAGTTACTGCAATTTCTCAGGTAAAGTTGTTTTCTGTCTCATGAATTCGCATAACATGTTTAGAGGGAAGTGGATTTTAGATTCTGGATCCACATATCACATAGCAGGAATTGAGACATATTTTGTGAATTTGGGGAAATTGCAAGATGGTAAGCATGTAGTCTTGCCTGATGGAAGGTCACAAGTAGTGAAATCGAAAGGGAAAGTGAAATTTGGGGAAGATCTGATGTTGAAGGAAGTATTATTTGTGTCGGGTTTCAAATTCAAATTGATTTCCGTCAAAAAATTAACAAAGGATTTGAGTTACGCCCTAGTTTTTTACGGGAATGAATGTTTTGTATAGGACCCGCTTACAAAGAAGATTAAAAGGCTGAGGCGCTTCTACCATGGGTTGTTCGTGCTGGACTTGGACAACACGGACGTAGGCTTGAGGAAAAGATGGGCTGGTACAGAAGAAATGGGCCTACAACCGATTTGTGATAAGGCAGCAACAAGCCCATTGGTTTCTAATGTTGCTGCAAAAAGAGAATTGGGGCTTGTTTCTAGTATAATTTGTTGTAACACCCCAACCCCACACCGTACACTTAACATCAAACTGCAGCGGAAATCTCAACTCATCACATTACTTAATTCAATGGTGTTACACGCCGTTAACCACCCACGTGGCTAACAAGGCTAATACATGTACATTGTATCGGTCTGATGGACTAGATTCCCGAGCAACTACACAATACAATCCTTATTCCATTTCCAACATTTATTATATACATACATTCCCACTGTACCGAGTATTTACAAACTAATGCCGATAACAATTTCGGTCTTACTACGCTTACAATGCTACGCCATTTAAATGGCTACCCATGTATAAACATCTACCCCGTCCTACTCTCGAACGGCTTCCAGCTCCTTGTACCTGAAATAGAAAGGAGAGAAAGGGTGGCCCCCAAGGGGCTCAGCACCTTTGCTGGTATGGAATCCCGCAGCCCACATGCTACCGGGCCACGCACAACTAATTGTCGTCTTAGCATGCAGTTAATTATATTTAAATCATGCATACAAACCATAAACACACAACACTTTGCATACACCCAAACAATAGGGCTCAACACATATCCAACACATCCACACTTAACAAATCATCCAATGATTCCTTTAACCCTAGAGTGGCTCTCCTCTAAAACGGAGCTACTTCCTTAATGAACGACACGTACCATTAATCGGGTTATCCTTAAGCGCCTCTTGTCACAAACTGGGATCATTTCCATGATCCACACACTCCATATCCTACAACATATCTCATTCCTCACATAACAAGACATAACAAAACCTTTCTTGTTTCGGCGTACACATGACAACATCACATTCATTTTAAACACCTAACGTATACATATCGTAGCATAGCAGGGGAAATTGCTTAGCACAATAACAACACAAACACCATAAGATCGGTTCACACAAGGAACCTTCCACCATAGTTAGTATATATAGTGAGCCTAGAGATTATTGCCAATCTCATGCTAAGCCCGTTACCAACCTCGTTACCGTCCAGTTATATCGAACGGTTAACTTAAACCCAAGGTGTGTCGGATATAGTAATCCCAAGCACACCGAAATAACATACGTATGCCCCTGTGGCCCGACGTGAGTCAGTAACTAGCTTTGGATAAGCTAAGGGAAGGTAGAAACCAAATTGGAATACCACCTATACATACACCAAGAGAGCCGAACCGGATATGATATCGACTCCCGTCCATCACACGCGTGGCCGGAACAACCGGACTCCTCACCCCCCATTAGTACATATATACTTATAAATAAGTAGTTAGAGATCCATTATGGAGCCTACCACATCCACACACCATACGGTATCATAACCGAGTTAAGCACACAAGGGAGGTTCACACACTTGCATACAACAACAATATCCATCTAACTCACACATAGCCGTGGTTAGAACGTTCCCAAGGTTTGGGTAGTTAACTCCGAATACCGATCACTCATGTGTTCCTAGATTTGGTTAGCTAAGATTTAACACATATTTGAGGTTAAATGGTATCGGAGGCCAAATTCGCCACATAAATGAATTACTATAAACTCATTACATGTTTTAATCTTACAAGGTGGCAAACACTCAGAAAAACACATTGGCATACAAGCCGGTGTAATCCGGTAGGACACAGGTTGCAAGAAAACCATACCTGTCACCGGAGTCCACTCTACCATGTCCACTTACGTTCCTCGAATAATTCTCGAACAACTGGTACATTAAAGTTACCTTCATTAACACTGGGGTAATATGTTTGTGTAACGTCGAATGACCATGGTTAACCCCGTTTAACTAGTTAAATACCCTTACATTTTTAACGTGTTTCACTCTTTCATTTTACTTCAACTTTTCACCCACCAAATTACGTTTATAACTCACCTAACATGTCCTACACAACCTTATAACATCATTAACCATCAATCCCCATCATTACACATCATTTCCATACCTTAAACAATGTTTTTGGTCCATACAGCGCCTTGTCCGAACTTGTGTCCGGACTTCCCAAGTTCGGACACCGTTCGAGACTCTATGGGTGCAAATGGTGAATGTCCGAACTTGCGTCCGGACTTCCCAAGTTCGGACGCTGTTCGAGGCCAAACCAGAGAAGTAAATAGGTGTGTCCGAACTTCCATGTTCGGACGGTAGTTCGGACGCTATTCGAAGATCAGAATATTCACGCCACACAGGCACGTCCGAACGTCCACGTTCGGACGGTAGTTCGGACAGCCAAGAACTTCACTTTCCAAGTTTTGTTTCATCTATTGTCTTCATCCATTGACTACCCAAGCTTCCTACATGAACTTAGGCATATTCTAATACTAGAATATCACTTTGATTCACCTTAAAACATTGTCCAACTTGTTACTCAGTCTTCTTATCAAATCTCTTAACACTTGTAACATTTCCTTTTGGTTTTCCAAGTGGTGTTTCACCTATAAATGGCTACTACACTAAAATGCTTCCTCACCTTCATAACATCATCTCCCAAGCATCTCCTCTTACTAACCCAATTCCTCTTTTCACAACTTCTTAAATTCCTTTCTCAAAACCTTACCTAAACATCATTTTCTCCTGCACATCAACATAACCTAAACCTTAAACAAACTTCTCCAAGACTTAATTCATCTCAAAAACCCATATTGAATTCCTAGAACTTCCAAGACAATGCCTAAATCCTTATAGCACCTTAGAAGAACACCTTAATGCATGTTTTCTTCCTTAGTGAAACATGTATCCATTCCTAACAATTCCTAATTCACCCAAGTTCACTTAAGCACTTAAAACTCCTTATACATTTTACAAATTTTGCCATAGGTTCTCTTAGCACATCATCATTCCAAAGCTCATAGTTTTCACCATTTAAACACTCAAGAACACCTAAATCCATCAAGAACACCATCACACACAAGACTTCACCCAATTTACACTACATCACAATATAGTGCATAATTAAACTTGCTTGGCACTTAGGCCCTTAAATAACATGGCTCTTAGGCCCTTAAATTGCATAATCCTTAAACACTGAATTTCCACAATACATAAGCCTTTGACCTGCAATTACACACACCAAGACATATGTTCCTTTACTAGTCTCCTTGAGAACACCTTACTAAGTCATTCACCATTTGCTCTTTAGGTAGTTTTAGCAAGCATTATAAGCTCATTCTCCTAAGGCATTAAACCACATTGAGATAGCATATTTACCTCTTTTCCACTCAAACTTCTTTCTTGTTTCCTCTTAAAACCGGTAAGGCATTTCTTTCCTTGTCAACTACTAAACAATATACCAATATTGAAATGAGTATATAAGCTTTATGCTTCATCTCATTGTAAACCCTAGGTTTACATTATTTCAAAAACATTAATGTAGTTGTTTTACCTTGATCTTTGAAGGGAGTTTGAATATCTATGAAGAGAGGACTCCACCTAGTCCATAAGAGATTGGAATGAAGCTAGAACAAAGTCACACAAAGAGCTCCATCAATGAGTATTTTCGGTCACACACAAAACATGGAGGAAACTTGATTTTTCTTTGAGATTCCTTACCTAGAAGCAAAGGAGACCAATAATATGTGAAAAGGTGAGCTCAAGCTCCTTCAATGGTGAATCTCCTTGGCACCGAAATTGAGTTCTTGAAGATTTGAAAAGGTAGAAGTGTAGAGCTTGCTCCAACTAGAAGAATGGTGGTCTTAGAATTGAATTTGGACCATGGAGCTAGGAGTTACAAGTGGTCAAAGATGGAAAACAATGGTGGTGTTGGTGTTGCTGTAGCAGCTCGTAAAGAGAGCAAGAAGGGAGGTTGGAGACGTGTGAAATGAAGAAGGAAAGGAGAAGTGAAGATAGAACTTGCTTTAAAAAGATATTTGTATTATAAAGTAACTTTCTCCTTTTTACCTTCCTACCCTTCCTTTCCTAATTGATTTTTACATGGTGGTGACTCACCTTCATAAAAATCGGCCCCCATATACTTAGAAGGGTATAATAGTCTTTGTTGACCAATTTAATTACTTATAACAACATATGTTACAAACTAGCTTATAAAAGTTACTATTCATAAAAACAAGGCACATAGAAGTGAAATTTTTGATTTCCCATTGATATAGACATTCAAATGTGATACTATATAGTACACATGTTAATTAAAGAGTAATGATGGACATTTAGCCATTCAAAACTCATTTACAAGACAATTTTTCAAAAACGTGCTTTAAGACTCCTTAAAGCACTTTTGTGTTTTAACTTGTTTTCAAACTTGGTTTTCTTTAGTAATTGATTTAATATGTTCATTAACATATAAATAAGGCATAGGTATGACCATTAGGTCTTATACACATTTATCCCAAGCTTAGAGCACATTTTAGCCCATATTGACCTTAAGGTATTTATTTGTGTTTTGTTTGGTTTCATTGTCTACCAAGGTTTCCTAAGGACTTAATTAGCCTTATAAAATCATAATTTTATATTATCAAATCTTGGTAGGCTCTTTGGGTCCTAACCAAGTTCACTCCGAGCTTAGAGCACGTTTTTGCTCAAACCGTGTCTTAGTGTTTTATTGTGCTTTACTATGGTTAAATTGTACATTTATTGTTTCTAAGGCACTTTTTAGCCTTTAAAAACCATAGTTTAACATTTACACAACATACCAAGGTTTGGGGTATTTCATTTGTAAAGCTGAGGAATTACATGTTAAACTTGGTCACGTACAGTTAAGGAAACTTGTTACACTTGGTTTACTCAAGGAGTCAGATTTACCAGTCGATTTTGCATGTGATGTTTGTTATAAAAGTGGTGCTCAACGTTTACCTTTTAGCACTTCTTCTACAAAAACAAAAAGGCCATTCGAGATGATTCATGTCGACGTATGGGGTCCTTTCAGAGCGGACACGTATAACAGATACCGGTATTTTGTTAGCTTCGTTGATGATTTAACTAGAACCACATGGGTTCAACTCATACGACAGAAAGGTGAAGCTTGGGTAGTCATCGTTAATTTCATTCGAATGATTGAAAGAGAATTTGAGACCACAAATCAAGGTGGTTCGAACAGATAATGCAAAAGAACTAGGGAGTTCCAATGAGTGGACATTTTTTTCCTTAGCAAAGGAATAGTGCATCAAACCACATGTGCTCATACCCCTCAGTAGAATGCGGTGGTTGAGAGAAAGCATAAATATTTGCTAGAGACTGCACGGGCACTATATTTTCAGTCTAATGTTCCTCTCATTTATTGGGGAGAGTGCATACTACATGCAACTTATCTAATCAATAGGCTGCATACGAAGGCCTTACAAGGTGAGACACCGTATTCGAGTTTATACGGGCATGCAGTCGAATATGAAAAGATAAATCCTTTTGGGTGCTTATGCTACAAGACCATAGTGCATCCCAAGGATAATAAATTCAGCTCTCGAGGAGAAGCCGGGTTTATCTTGGTGATGATTCACGGAAGAAAGGTTACAAGGTATTGAGCATGGATAATTAGAGTGTGGAAGTTTGTCGCGATGTCAAATTTCACACACATATCTTCCATTATACCACAGATGTTGCAGGACATGGTGATCATGTAAATCATGCACGTTCACCTATTACCGACATGGATGCTCATGGTATTGATAACTTTCGATTTATGTTTGATGAAGAAATTACAGTCCATGTAGAGCGACAAACCAGGCACATGATAATGGTGTGGTTGAATGTCAGATCGACGTACCAAGTGTACAAGAATCCAGGTTCGGATCTAGCAGAGAAAGTCACAAGCCTGGTTATTTACGTGACTATGTGTGTAACACAGTTTTCAAGAGGTTCTGGATGAACGAGTATATAAGACTTGTGTGACTCCTACCAATCAAATACAAGGATGTGAAAGTCTCACTGAACTCAAGCCACACACTTCCTTAGCATTGTTATCTAGTGCTCTTTCTACCTCTATGATACTGGATATGAAAGAACCCACCAGTTATAAAGAGGCAGCCAATCACGATCATTGGCAAAAGGCTATGGATGATGAGTTACGGGCCCTCAGGCAGAACGACACTTGGAATTTTGTTACTTTACCAAGAGAAAAAAAGGTAATAGGTTACAAGTGGGTTTACAAGGTGAAACTCAAGTCAGATGGGTCTTTGGAATGATACAAAGCAAGATTAGTAGCAAAAGGTTATACTCAACGACATGGACTTGATTACAATTGAAATACCCCAAACTTATTAAACATGGATTAAATATCTAATTACATTAATTAAGGCCTAAACATGCCTTAAAAGTCAACTGAGAACAACAGTGGTCAACACAAAGCAAGATGTTGCACCCTTTGACTGGTTAGGGTAAATAAATACCCAAATGAACTTCTTAGGACCTAAAAATTTGTCCTAATTTTATTAACATAATATTAAACATATTATAATTGTGGACAACACTCCAACACAAAGAACAAGCACTTTCATGCTTCAAGGTCAAGTAGAGCAAAAAGGTGCTCTAAGAATACCTTAAAAGTCTAATGACCTATAAATGATATAAAATTGGATACCATGATAAAATATCATGTAAGGAACATAACAAAACCATTTTCAAAGAAAACCAAGCTCAGAAACTCCTTGAGACACAAAATGTTCACTAAAACTCCTTAAAGCACATTTTAGTGTAATTGCCTTCTAAATTGGTTTTAAATGGGCTAAAAGGTTATAATTACTTTTAAAAATGATAAAATATCATATTATATCATATTAGGAATTTAATTCCAAGAATTTACAAATTTTTACAAATTTAATATTAAATATTAATAAAACCCTAAAGTGGGGCCCGTTTGAGTCAACATTGACTAAGAATGGTCAAGAGGTCAAATTTTGACCCCTTGGACCACATGAGGTCGACATTCACAGGTTGGGGAGGTTTAAAATCGCCACTTGCAAGATAAAGACAAGCCTCAAACATGTTTCCATGTTTTAAGGGATTACTTTTGCCTTTTGATTAATTAATACACCATTTGGCTCCATTATTTGACTCCACCAGCCACAAAATCGTGGGAGCCTTACCTTTCCCCTCCAATTATCGGTGCCAGCCTCATTCCTATCCCTTTGATGAGTCATCAATCACAAAAATAATAAACAAAGGAAAAAGAGAGTATTAAGGCAAAATTTGACCTAATCTCTCATTAGCCTTGGCTCCAACCGATTCCAAGGCTCCCTCCTCTCTCTTTGGCTTCTCAAGTCGTGGGTAAGTCACCAAGAATATTGAAGAACACTTTGGTACCTAGGTGAGCTTAATAGTCTTATGTTCAATTTCTTCACCAATCTTTCCTCTTTCGGTGGATCTAAACATCAACCACTTCCATCCATGGATCTAGGTTGTTCTTGGAGGTTAAATGAAGGGGAATCTCGGCCATAACAAGGGAAAAGGTTGAGAAACTCAAACTTGTTCTTAAGGTACAAAAATGTGCTTTAAGCACTTATCTTTTGATTCTCTTTAGATCTGGTTGTAAAACCTGTTCTAATAGCCTTATAATCTTTTATTAACATATTTATTCAGTGGATCTATCAAGAGCTTCAAGGTGTAGCTAGATCCAAGCCAAAAACACCATTTTTGGCATCTTAAACAAGGTAAATCTTAGGCATCTTCCAAGCTAACTACCCATGTTTTTGATGCCTTGTTTTTAAGAGAGTTTTGATACTCTTTCTTTCTGGAAAAAAATAGGGCTGAATTAGATCTCCAACAAACTTGAAGATCTAAGGTAAATCTTGCCTTGAAATATACATTAAAACACTTCTTATGGTTAGATCTTGCTTGGAGACTAACTATGCCTTGGTTTCTGTTTGAAAACATGTAAAGAAGCTGTGGGAGTTTTATCTAAGGCTGGCCGAATCCAACAAGGATTTATCCAAGCTAAATCAAGGAATAAATCACTTAAAACCTTAACTTGATACATTAATACAAGTTTAAGCTATTTCTAATTAATTGCGTGAGTGAGTGAAGAGCTATAATAAGGTCATGTTTGACCTAAAAAGATTAAGAAATGGTTTAATAAATTTTATAACTAATTAAACAAGCATAATTGTCAAATTTAAGACATTATGTGGAAGTTTGGTAATTAAATGAAAAATCTATGGTGAGTGAGGCCGAGATTTATAAGCATTTTTGGGACATTTATGTAATTTATTTTGTGAGCAAATGTTTGTAATAAGGCCATGTACTTTAGGCCATTTTATTTATGCATTTACAAGCTTTTATTAAGTTTAAGTGGTATAAATGCATTACCGAAAATAAATGGGGTATAGGTGTAATTAAGTTAAATTTAGGGGCTATAAAAATAGGCCGAAAATTTGAGGTTAAAAAGGATTTAAAATAAAGTTTATAAGATTATATAAAGTTTTAGGGTGAAATGGTGATTTTGGAAACTTAAGGGTTAAAACCGTAATTATTAGGAATTAATGGTCAAGGAAATATTAAGGAGGTCAACCTTGACCATATACTAGGTTTTGACCAAATAAATAAGTTAGATAACTTATTTAAGGTTTTATAATAAGATAAGTATTTGATGGTAACAATTATATAACATATGTGGTAAAATATGTTATTACCGAAAGTAAGGGTGTATAATGGTATTTAAACACCCATGAGCTATTAGGAATTTTTAGGAATTTATTGGTTAATTTGGAATTAGAATGAGCTATATATGTGTAATATATAGTTATTGTGTCATTATGACATTTTGGAGAAATATAGATGGTGGAATGGTGATAACCGAAATATATGGGTTAATAAGGATATTTATAACCTTTTGGTGAAATTTGGAGATTTTTAGAATTATATAAGAATATTTATTAAGATATGTGTATAATATATGGTTTAATGATATTATAAAACTATATGTTATAAATAGGGCCAAATGGCAATTATAAAACAGCACAAGGGCTGTTCGGAATTTACAAAAAATAACCATAGGTTATACTCTTTTATAAGTTAGAAATGTTAGATTAAATGGTATTAAAAATGATATAAAAATGGGGTTGAGTTTGTTAAATAAGAGGAAACTATGGTAGTATATGCAAAAGAATATGATTTTTATATGGTGCATGCGGCAATAATAAATAGGTTTGTAAAAAAACTATAGGTTATAAGTTAAAGGGAATAAAATATCATACTTATTATATTAGATATGGAATAGACATTACATAATGTTATGTGGTCGAAATAGAATTTAAATAAATTCAAGGGCTGTACCGAATTACATAAGGTTGGAAAATGAATTTTAGACTAAGGTCTATAATGTTATAAATGTTATAAAAACTATAGGTTATAAGTTAAAGGAATAAAAATATCATACTATATGATATTAGTATATAGAATAACATTACATAATGTTATGTGGTCGAAATAGAATTTAAATAAATTCAAGGCTGTACCGAATTACATAAGGTTGGAAATGAATTTTAGACTAAGGTCTATAATGTTATAAATGTTATAACAATTATGTGGTATTAAGGTGGTTTAATGGAATGGATACAAATAAGGTATTCACATTAATTAATGTGACAAACAATAATAAATGGGATTTATAAACTAAGGTGTTTATTGAGTAACCTTGGGAGTTGTAAATATACAACATAAATTGTTACATAATATTAGGATAATAATCTTAATATAAGTTGTATAATATAATACAACTAATGGGAATAATCATCTAATAACAGATGATAAAAAGTAACATAAAATATAAGAGTTTATTAAACTCATGGGAGTTACCTACGTGGTAAATATATACATACACAAGAATAATGTATATAAGGTGGATATAAATTTTGGTTGGAAACCATATGATTTAATGGTGGTGGTTATTTTTTTAAAAAATATAGTTACGAACTATAAGTTATGAATTTTGGATGCAAATATTACTTGCTAAAGATAAATGGATCATATAATACATTGTATTATAATGGATGGGGAAGAATGATACAATATAATAAATGATACAATACAAAGAAATAATATAATACAATCATGCATGCATACATGCAATTATATGTTATGTACCTAAACTAGATGGTGGATAAGATTAAAAGAAATACAACGAATTAAACTTAACAGTTGAAATATTATGACGTATGAGTTTTAAGTAACAAAGCCGACTGTTTTAGAGAAACCCGTAACAACAACTGTAGAAAACAGGGGTGAACTGTCGGGGTTACTTATTATTCGGAAATACCGGATGTAGTTAGTCATGGAGACTGACTTATAGTTTTAATACCGTTTAGATTATACTTCTGACAAGACGCTTGACGAGCCAGTGGACTACACGGAGCGTAGGATCTTGCTGATTCATACTCCACCGTAATACGATCAGGGTGAACGGTATGTAAAGGGGTTTGATCCGAGTTGTCCTAAGGCTGCTCCTTGGGCTCGGATTTGGTTGATATAACTTGTGTGTTATGTGTATGGATACTTGTATGTGCTTAAGTGTTACTGCATTTATTATTATGCACGAACGTCCTACGGGACTAACACTACGTCGACTATAGATCGACTTATATAAACATACATATACGTTAATGTGATGACATGATGGTTACTTGATATAATACCAAAGTATTAATATTAAGTATATGGTAACCTAAGTAAAACACTTAGGGACGAGTCACGACATTGTCGGTCTCTAGAGCATGGATCTCGAACATGAATATAACCTAGATTACTTCTAGGTATGCGTGAGACCCATTGGGCAGCTGATTAATAATTATTCTCCATAAGACTAAGAGCATATCTTAAACATTATGAGAGAGAGATGGTATGAGTTGAGGTGAGGAATCCCGGTAGTTTACGAACTACTTGGTTGTGCATTTGTGATCACTGAGGGGTTTCCTAATTGGATTCCGCTCCAGGTTATATCCAACGAGCCCAAACTGGATCGTGGATCAGGTGGCTACGGCCTTTTTATGGACGTCTTACGAGACATAAGAGAGTCAGGGGCCTCCGGACCTCTGGCGAAATGAGCACCTTTGTGTGTACGGGAGGACTACTGTCCATGGTGAGGTTATCGGGTTGTCCTAACATGACCCCCAACTGGTATTAATAATTAAACATGATTGGATGGAGCCTACAAGGCTAATTGTAAATTAAATTAACTATGGAAACTGTACGCTACGGCGAATGTACATTGTACATATGGATGGGGTCTTGAAGACCAAGCTAAAATAAATTAATAAAGGATGGTATACGCTACGGCGGTTGTACATTGTACATCATTTTGTGGTTGTTCGATACGTTCGATATATAATTATGGATTGTGTTATTAAATGATTGTTTGGATTGGATGGATGGTTGAATGTCTATGAATATTTGTATGGATGATTATGTATATTATACATTTATGTTACAGTGTTGTTTATAACTGTAAAATGGTAAAGCATGAAACCGATCTAATAACAAGATGGTTAAAATGACAAGTGACCAATAGGGTCCAGGCCCGGCATACTCAGCGTCTATCGCTGATACTACACCATTACAGGTTGTTGATCATTGTCAAGGCCGAAGAGCAGGAGCAGGGTAATTGGAGCTTTGCTTTTGTTACTACACATGGAGATGTTGTATATCAATGAGGATGGTGGATTGTAATACGGTAAGGTTGTGTACATTCAGGTTTGGGTAGACGCTCACTTATCGATGTTTATGATTATGGATTTAGTATGATGTATAGGAGTTTCTCGTTATCACGGCGGTTAGCAGTTTGTTTTCGTTGGAAGTTGGATGTAGTTTGGCTTCGTTGCTCGCATGGACGAGTAATGGCCGGTGACACCCAGTGAGTTTTGTAATTGTTATTTATTTACCGCTGCGAGACGTTTTATTTATTGCTACGTGAGAGATTATTACGTGATTGTGGAGAGGGGTGTTACAACAATGGGACATTTTCACCATTTGTTAAGCGTACAATCATAAGAGCTCTTATAGTTGTTGCACTTCACAAGGGGTGGATCATAAATCAGCTTGATGTCAACAATGCTTTCTTGCATGGTGATCTTGATGTAGAAGTGTACATGAGAATTCCGGATGGTCTACAGGTTGATGGGCATAACAAAGCTTGTTTGCTTAAAAGTCTTTGTATGGGCTCAAACAAGCCTCCCGCCAATGGTTTTCCAAATTAGGAAGTTTTCTGCGAACCCTTGGTTCTCCTAATCGAAGAATGATTATTCATTGTTTTTCAAAGAGACTGGCAATGGAAAGATGTTCTTAGCCATTTATGTAGATGATATCTTGGTCGTAGGGCCTCATAAGAGCGAGATTAATAGTATTAAAAATGCTCTTGATCTGAATTTCAAGATCAAAGATTTAGGAGCCTTACATTACTTCTTAGGAATAGAGTTTCTTCCCATTCAGCATGGATATGTTCTATCTCAACGTAAGTTTTGTTTAGACCTCATTCAGGAGTATGGTTGTCAACAACGACGGGTTACACAAGGCCCCATGGTTGTTGGGAAACCATTATTATCAGATGAAGGCACTTACCTACGTGATCCCACTGCTTATAGGAGACTTGTGGGAAAATTGAATTTTTTGTCTAATACACGACCAGATCTCAGTTTTACGGTGCAAAACCTTAGTCAGTTTATGCAACGTCTCACCGATATTCGCATGGAGGCAGCCTTACATGCACTTTGTTATGTGAAAGGAACTATCAATTATGGAATCGTCCTTAATGCAGTCACACGTTCGGCGATGGATCTCCTGGCTTACTATGACTCAGACTGGGCTGCCCGCTCAAACACAAGAAAATCCGTCTCTGGATATTATATTTTTTTAGGGAGATAGTCCGATATCTTGGAAAACTAAGAAACAAGGCTCAGTCTCTCTCTAGTGCTGAAGCAGAATACCGTTCTCTTCGACGTGTCACAGTGGAGTTAACTTGGTTAACACGTCTTTTGAATGAACTTGATGTCACCAACATTATACCAATATCGGTCAAGTGTGATAATCAATCTGCCATTCATATAGCACGCAATTCGGTATTTCATGGAGAACAAAACATATTGAAATGGATTGCCACTTTGTTCGTGAGAAGATTCAGCAAGGTCTTGTTGACTTAGTCTACACACACACGACCTCACAATTAGCTGATATGATGACCAAAGTTCTACCAGGTGCAAGATATCGGGAGCAATTCAATGCATGGGAATGAATGGAAACAACCAAGACAAGCCTTAGTAACCTCGGTTACCTACGGCTTATAGGGGGGATATTGGATTATTGGTCCATTACCCAAACTTAGGCCCAATATAATGAGATAGGCCCATGCATTAGTTCAAGGATCTTTATTTAATTTTCTGTTTAGATATGCTAGATACACAAAGATTTTCAGTTTTATCTTTACAACAAAATATAGTAGCGTATATATATATGGTACATGTATAGAATCTATATACAAGATGAATACAAAATACATACGCGTTCATCAGTTTCCCAAACACATGTCTACATTTTCTATTACCCGTTCCTCTTAATGCCACAAAATAAGCTGACTTTGTTGTAAAGATCCTTGATCTAGTTTCCCCCCAGACCCATTTATCTTGCATGTTGCATCGCTCCAAGGGCAATCCCAATATTAAACTAGAGTCCATAGGTGGAAACCAACAATTAACCAAATCCTCCCTCAATACACCTCTATCTCTGTCAATGAGGAGACTAATCTTACCTTCCTGTTTAATATCCTCTGGAACCTGCCAGGATAAGGTTGTCCGCCCACCTTATCCAACAACCACCGATCCTGTATCATTGTGGTCTCTCTATTCCCAATCAACCTTCTTGCCCCAACCTTAATAATGTGAAAACTAGAGTGAAGAGCTCTCTACACTGGGCTTGGTGAACTACCCAACCCAGCCTCCAGGATGCATTCGTGTGGGAAGTACCTAGCCTTTAAGAATTCAGTTAGCAAAATATTTGAATTTTTTAACACTCTCCACACTTGCTTGGCTAAAAGGGCACCATTGAAGACCATTAGGTCTCTAAATCCCAGTCCCCCCCGTCTTCACACTTCTACACATGTAATCCCATCTTTTCCAATGCAACCCATGCCTACCAACCCCTCCAGACCACCAGAATCTTGTAAATATTTTTGGATGTCCCTCAACAATAGAGCAGGAAGCCTGACTACACTCATAATATATATTGGAATTGATTGCAACACATTCTTTATCATGATCCCTCTTGAAGCCTGAGAGACACATCTACCCCACTCCTGAACTTTTGCATAGATCATATCTATGATATAGCCAAAACATGTCTTTTGCTTCTTCCTACCTTACTTGGGAACCCCAAGTACATACCCAGGTCATTAACCTTTGCAACCTCCAAAACAGAAGTAATACTTTCCCTAATTGACTGAGGAACCCCCTTGAGAACATAACAGACATTTTTATAGATTAATGCACTGTCCCGATGCTTAGGTAAAGTCTTGAACAATATTATGCAAGTTCTCTACATTCTGCCTATCAGCCCCCCCGAAAAGCAAACAATAATCAGCAAAAAAACAAGTTCGAGACATCCCTTGACATCCCCTTCAAACTAAATCCTTTGTAAAACCCTACCTCAGTTGCCAAACGTATGGAAGAGGAAAAAACCTCCATACAAAATATGAAAAGAATAGGGGACATGGGATCTCTATGTTGAACACCTCTAATTGGAATATAAACCTCTCTTGGATAGCCATTGATAAGGACACTCATGGTAACTGCTGAAAGACAATTGTGTATAAGTCTGACCATGTTTTCATGAAAACCCATCACCTCCAAGACTCTAAGAACAAAATCCCACTCTACTCTTTCAAAGGCCTTTTCCATATCAATTTTAACAGTAAAAGTTCCCCTTTTAAAAGCCTTAGACAACTGCATATAATGCATAATTTCATCATGTATGATATTATCTGTAATTAGTCTTTGTGCCACAAAAGCCCCCTGATCCTCAGATATAACATGTGGAAGCACTGGCTTGATTCGATTAACAATTGCTTTCGCTATAACTCGATAAATGGTATTACATAAAGAGATGGGACGGTAATCAGACATATATGTAGCACCCTTACGTTTTGGTATCAAACAAGATGTGTATGATTAATCTCACCCAAAATGGCATTCGTGTTTAAAAAAGCCAAAGCATCATTAATGAAATCTTCACCCACAATATTCCAGAAGTTAGAGAGAAAGATACCGTTAATTCCGTCTTGACCAGGGGCCTTACGTGGATCCATCCCTTTAAGCGCAAGAAGCACCTCTTCACGCGTGAAAGGCTCCCCCAAACTTCCCTTTGCTGCAGCTGGGATACGATTTTTAACACAAGCAAAAAGATGTTCATTGGGTTCAACATTAGACACAGTAAAAAGATTTTGATAAAAACTTTTAGCTCTATACTCAATGCCTTCCAAAGAATTTTTTTTTAAAAAAAACCATTCCCATTATCCAAAAAATGAATTGCATTACGCCTAGTTCTTGCCCTGAACTGCTAAAAAAAGAAGTGCTTCGATCACCTTCAGTTAACCATCGCAGATGAGACCTTTAGCACCCACACATCTCTTCCTGTAAGCACAACCAGTCCAATTCCCTTGATAAACTCCCCTAGTTAGCAACATTTTATGTTGTACCAGAATCCTCTGCAACCCTATTCAACTATATTTCCACCTCTCAATCCTAGCCTTCTCCTTATGAAGCTTTAACCTCCCCCACCTTCTCAACTCCAAACCACACTGCTTCACCTTCCTCCGATAACCCCCACTAACCAGAGATGGCTTGGACCAGACTCGTTGGACAATTTCCCGACATTCCTTACTCTGACTCCAGCAATTTTCAAACCTAAAAGGTCATACCCCACGATGGATCCAACCGGAGAATAAGCTTGATGGGTTGGTGGCCTGACCTCCCCCATCTCAAATGGAAATTCGTCACATCAAGAAATAACATACATCACTCCTCATTTGCAACAAACCTATCCAATCTACTCTTTGTATTCCACCGCCCCCATCTTCTATTATTAAAAGTGTATTTCACTCCCACGTAGCCTAATTTTATAAGTCCACAATTGCCCAAGCACTCACGGAAGCCCTCCATTCCCCTCTAGTTCTGTGGAACCAACCCACGTTGCTCATGTGCAAACATTACCTCATTAAAATCACCATAAACCATCCACGGCCCAGTCCATAAAGTATTCAAATCCTCAAGTAATTGGCAAGTCTTCTACTTATCCTCCCTTCTCAGCCACCCATAGACTCCAGTTACCCGTCATTCATTCTGCCAAACATCCATCACAATGCAATCCAAGTGCCTCTCAGAAAACGAAATTAGCTCAACATCTAAGTGTTATTGCCACAAAAGACACACACCCCCACTTCGACCCATGCTATCCCCCACAAACCAATTATATCCACGAAGACGAGAAACAAGAGCCCTCATCTCCGAACCCATCAACATTGTTTCTAACAGAATGACAATCGCTGGTGACTCATCCTAAAGCAGACTCCAAAGCCAATGAACTGTACAAGGCTTACCAAGACCCTGGCATTTCACAGTTAGGAAATTCATGGCTCTCGGCGGCCCTGAGAATCACCCAGGGGCGCTGCTGAATGTGATGATGATTAACCAACGCAAGATTTCTTTGCAGACTTCTCCACCTTCTGTGACACTAGGAACCCCTCCAAGGTCATGTCATGTTCAACTCTTGCCACCTTCCGTTTTTGACACTCCTTCATTTCAGGGCCAACGGGAGCAACATGCAGCAACACAGGCTGGTCATCGCCTTTTGGTGCATCTTTCTCCTGGCCAACCCGCTTCCCTTCATCAACTGACTAATGCTCGCCATGCTCTGCTGCCCATCCAGGGCTTGACCTCCTACCTCCCTACGAGCCAAGGCACTAGTATCCTCCTAGTCCAAACGAACTCGACCACCCAAGAAAGCATTTGCCCTCAACCACGGACCATATGGGAAGTCAGCTGAAGTAGCCCCTGCTTTGTATGGACAATCCCAGTCCCATGCAAAAACAACCCACAATGGAAACGGATACTCGACAACCTCTCATACGACAAACGCAAACATGTTAGTTGGTCATACAATGGAATCGTAATATAGCACATAATCGGTTTTGTTATGTCCACCTTAACCTGTATGCGCATGTAATCCCCATTTCCTCCTCGCCGGTCTTCCTCCTTGTAATCCATAAAAAACCCAACCCTATTACCCAGCCTACGAGCAAACTCGCCATGCAGAAAAATGAAAGGGACATCATGCACCCGAATCCAGAAAGGAATCCATCTAAAGTCATGATCCCTAGGTGCTTTGGAAGGCTCGATTGCAGTCAAAGCTAATAAACCATTATCAAAGGTACATGGCCTTCGCCCTAGTTCGTGATGCAACTTTTCTTCATCAGGAAATTCAAACTAGAACAAGCCCACCCCAAGGGAATGAACCTTAAAGGAATCCTCCACCAGCCTGGCTCTCCCTAGAGTTTCTTGTAAAAGTCTTCCATCTACACTACGTGCATGAAACAACTTTCCAAGAATACACCGAGAGTAAGGAACAGCTGGCTGCATGTCCAACATTTCCTCAACCTCTATGAACTCTTCCTCATCAACAGTTAGGGCAAGACTAGCGCAACTCATAACTACTAGTACAAAACAGACCTACCGCAGCGCCCCTATTGCAGCGGTTGTAAGAGGATCCGCTGCAATAGGACGTTTTAAAATTTTTGCGTCACCTACCGCAGCGGTTCCTAGCTAACAACCGCTGCGGTAGGTGACGCGAAAATTTTAAAACGTCCTATTGCAGTGGTTCCTCTTACAACCGCTGTAATAGGGGCGCCGCGGTAAGTAGGTCGATTTTTTAAAAAAAGATCCCACTTATTTTTTTAAAAAATTTCACTATCCCGCTTTATTTTAAGCCTATTGCAGCGGTTGTTAGCTAGGAACTGCTGCAATAGGTAGGTCGATTTTTTCAAAAAAAAAATTCCCGCTTATTTTTTTCAAAAATTTCACTTTCCCTTTTTTTAGCCTATTGCAGCGGTTGTTACTAGGAACCGCTGCAATAGGTAGGTCGATTTTTTTTTAAAAAAATCCCGCTTATACTTTTAAAAAATTTCACTATCCCGCTTTATTTTAAGTCTATTGCAGCGGTTGTTAGCTAGGAACCGCTGCAATAGGTAGGTCGATTTTTTCAAAAAAAAAATCCCGCTTATTTTTTTCAAAAATTTCACTTTCCCAGTTTTTTTAGCCTATTGCAGCGGTTGTTACTAGGAACCGCTGCAATAGACTTTTTGTTTTAATATAAAAGTTTCTCCTCTGTTAACTGACGTTATTTATGCTCTGCTCTCTCCTTCTTCTGGCCGCGGCGAACAAGGAACAACTCTGCGCTCTCTTCTTCTCTTCACTCACGGTCGATGGCGAACAAGGTACGCATGCTCTGCGCTCTCTTCTTCTTTCACTCATTTATTCTTCTTCTCTCCCTCATGGTAATATGCTAGAACTTATCTTTACTTCGGTAATTTTGTAACCCTAACTGAAAACAAGATGCTCTGCGCCTCCATTAATATTCTCACGCGGTAATTTTGCAACCCTAACTGGCGAACAAGAACATATATGCTATGTGCCTCTTTCTCTTCTCATATCTACACCTCTTTTACTGTAATTTTGTAAATCTGGTTGGTGGACGAGGAACAAGGGTTGCGCCCCTCTATTCTCATCTCACGGTAATTTTGCAACAGGTTTGGAGAACAAGAAACGTGTTGTGCGCCTCACGGTAATTTTGCAACTTGATCTGGTGAAAAAAGGAACATATTTTGCGCCGATTCTGAATTGGTGAATGGCTGCGCGAGGAAGAAGATGAAGCAGAATTTTTTTTTTTTTAAAAAAAAAACCTATGACAGCGGTTCCTAGCTAACAACCGCTGCAATAGGCTTGTTTTTTTTTCTTTTTCAGAAGCCCACCTATGACAGCGGTTGTTAGCTAGGAACCGCTGCCATAGGCTTGTTTTTTTTCCAGAAGCCCACCTATGGCAGCGGTTGTTAGCTAGGAACCGCTGCCATAGGTAACCTACTGCAGCGGTTCAAAAACCGCTGAGATAGGTCGAGACCCTATCGCAGCGCACCTCATCGCAGAACCGCTGCGATAGGTCTATTTTGTACTAGTGCTAATTTGTCTAAAGGTGTTTGGCCATTATCAGAAGCCATGCAAAGGTTTTAGAAAAGCGATGATCATCATAGACAGTAGGTCGAGAGCAAACAGAGGTAGTTTAATCAAGAAACAAGAGGAAGGATGATGAGAGGAAGGTGAATCGATGAGAAAATATAAGAAAACAAGTTCAATTTAAAGGCTGAAGATGATTGAACACATGCAAAAACTTAGATGATAATTATTGCATGCAAAACCTAACTAGGCCTAGCTAATGAGTGGTTATCTTGAAAAAACCATGCAAAGGAATTGGATGTTGTGAAAAACAATTATGCAGCACGACATACTAATAGAAAATAGAGGGGATAACTTGCTTTAGTAGAGAAAATCGCACACATGAGCTTGAGGAAGATGGAGAGGCATTGCACTAGGATGGAACCCTAGGCTCTCGCCCCAGAAAGAAAAACGTGTATATTTGCTTTCAGTTTCAGGTGAAGTGTTCACTTTTTTTTTCAAACCTTTTTTTATATATTTCTTCTCTATTTGTTGGTCACTTGGGCTAATAGATTACAGGAGATGAATCGTCAAAGCAAAAAGTCACACCTGGTGCTACTGTCAATTTCGTGAAATGAACAGATAGTGAGGATTGACTTGTTGGAGCTCATACACAGATGCATAGTAGATTGAGATGTACTCCACACTTCAACATGAAACAAACGACAACTGAGACAAAGATAGTGAATGAATTTGGTGTGAGTGGTGGTTTAGGGCATCCACAATGGTAAAAGTGGATTCCACCCCAAACAAATATTATTTTATTATCTCCTCTCACAATCTCTCTCATACTTACCTAGGTTCTCTAAAAAGAGGGTGTCTTAGGGCATCCACAATAAGGAAAGTGGATTCCACCCACCTAAAAATATTATTATAATCTCTTCTCTCACATTCTCTCTCCATGTGTCAACAAGAACCTTCTCTCTCCAGGTTCTTAATTAATCAACCCTCTCACATCTTCTCTCATCCACCTCATCATTTTCTTTTTTCTTTTTTACCACTATGGGTGGAATCCACACCATTGTGGATGCCCTTAGTTAAGAACCCCTCTCACATCCTCTCTCCTCCACCTCATCATTTTTTTTTCTCTTTTAACATTATGGGTGAAATCCACACCATTGTGGATGCCCTTACACATTGAAAGTACAAACCACTAAGACTCATTGAAGTTTGAAACTATGTTGATATGTTTAAACGTTAATAAACCTAAGGACGGCAAGGGGAAAATATAGATATATAAGATATAATAAATATATAAGAACTATTGTTGTGTTAGTAATAGAATTTTACAATTAAAATATAAATAACAACAAATTACATTACAAAAATAAGTATCAAAATATTAATCAAAACTAGTAAGTGATTTTCATAAATACAGTTAAAAAATAGAGGTCTAATCATTAATATTTTTATTTATTTCGAATAAGAAAATAGAAGGATATATTTTAGATAGAATAAAGCATTAGTCTTCTTTTATACATAAAAATATTGTATCAACTTCAAACCTTTAAATTGATTTTCATAAATATAATTGAGAAAAAAAAGTTGAGTCAAAGAACTTACAAATTTCTTTTAAAAGAGATAATAAAAGACCGATTGAACATATGAGGAAGAGTATTCAAATATATACAATATAGATGATAAAACATATTATTAATAGGTCATTTTAAAAACAGGTAATCAAATGAATTAATGTATTAAAAAACACTCAATAGTGCCCTTTCAAACATATATAAAGAGCGAGGTGCTATCCCCTCACTGTAACACCCTAATTCTTAAACACATGATTAAACTCTTAAACCATCAAAATTTGTAGCAGAAATACAAAATCTTTTAGGTGTTACCGTCACATTCCTATTAAAGGAATGTTAAGGCTCAACCCCTTCCCAAAACCAACTTTAAACCTTTTTAGAAAATTAAGAATGACTTACCAAGACATGTCTTTAGAATCATAACCTTCTTTATGTGAGAAAACATGCTGACAAATAAACCACATGGGCATGACCAACTGGTGGCTCCTGAAAGGTAGCACCTGCAATTTACAAGATAGCCTAGACCATGTGTCCTTACACTAGGTTGTCATCAAATGCAATGCTCAAATGATAATAAAGAAAGAGACTGGCCAATCATGACAACCTTCATAAAAACTAGCTTGCAAAAGAGAAGGAGAGCTAAACACTCCCAGAAATTAGTTTATGTCATATAAGGAAGTCTTTAAGAGCTAGAGGAAGAATTTCAGTTTCAAAGAGAACTTTATACAAAAGTTCAAAAATCAAAAGCAACTTAAAATTCCCCATAGACCCACACACTCACAGCCCTTAGCACCTACAACCATATCAAACACATACAAGCACAAAAAAAAAAGTCGTCTATAAAACTGAATAAACACTAAGCTACCTTAAGACGATCTTATTACTCCTTTAATAACATGAGATTGGAGAACTTATCTTTCACTTTACTCCTCCCTGTTTTCTCAATTATATTTGAGATCCTTTTATAGGAATATCACCTTTCATAAATTACTTTACTAAGGCCACAACCAACACACATAACCTTGTCGAGACCCTCAAGAAGAACACAAGTTCACATATTCAATTCATTCCAACAACCCATTTCAGTTCTCTTTATGCATCAATGTTTATATTCAATACATATCAATGCATTCAAAGCCTCAGAATATCAAGGGTGTAACACCCCTGCTATTAAATCAATCATTACCGTCCAATCTCCTCGTGCTTCCCGAGTCACGCAGCGGATACATACTTACATACATCAGGTGATACAATGCCGTAGTCACCCACGTGACTAACAGAGCTACTACTGCTACATACAGCATCGGTCTGATGGACCGGAACATCCGAGTACTACTTAATACAATACATACTCTCATTACATACTGGATACTACAGTACTCCATTCGATACATTACTCCATTCAATACAATACTCCACAATTCCGTACAAGATAATACACTACGCATACGAGTTCACTACACTAGGTTCCAAATCAATACAATATACTTCTCCCAAATTCATACATACTCACTAGGAGTCATTCTACTACCCATTCCTCACAAACTAGATACTTCTAATTACAAGGCGCGTCGCCGGTCTTACCTTGACCGTATTCGCTCCGGGTACCTGCACACTAAAAATTTCCCCCGAGGGGGTCAGCTTACGCTGAATATGATAACCGCATACCCGCGTACATACATTCCCACTAATCCACCGCGTACATACATCCCCGCGTACTAAAAATGTTCCTCCGGGCAGGGATTACTACATCCCACCACCGGCTTTAGGGTGGCCACTAATCAGGATGCTACCAACATTCAAGGGGAATGGCACATGGAAAAGATTACACCAAGGATTCTCGGATCCAACCTCTTCGTGTCCTTATCCTCACGCGTGGCCGAAACTATATCGGACTTCTACTCATTCCATTTACTCATTAACCAAGTTAGGAGTTAGAATGTAGGAAGTAGTAGAAGTCAATACTTCATTCCATACATACGTACAATACTCAAGTACACAATACTTACACATACTTCTCAATTCCATTCATTCATTTCATGAATTATACAAACTAATTGTTCAGAAAGACAACAAGAACAAATAGTTCAGACACATTTAAGTGCAATATAAATCTGATTCGTGCATTTATCTTATTGGTGATCACAATAAGCACACAATCGGGGTAACCAGGTAGGATACAGAGCATGAAGAAATCATACCGTTACGAAATAGCAACAAATGCGTACTACCGGTTCCCGTTCACATGGAATCAAACTACAACTACTTGATTCCTATACATACATGAAGTAGTATGATCAATGATCTATTATTGATCTAACTTACTCCTCCATTGATACTTTCAATGTATACTTACTACTTCTTTACATTCATTCTTGGTTATAAAACCATTCTTTTCTTTACTACCTCATAAACTTGCTTTCTTACAAACTTACTTACTTTCTTACCATTTTTACTTCATTAATGGTGTATTACTACATATATATGCATGTAGGTATATGGGCATATATATGTATATATGATTACTATAATCATATAATTAAAACATTTTTTTTTACTCGACACCGACCGACCTTGCAAGTCCGGTCCATTCCAGTAGACTACCTCGGGTGAAATTCCAGGGCCGACCGACCTTGCAAGTCCGGTCCCAAGGTCGGTCCATTCCAGTAAGCTTCGTCTTTGAAAATTTTAGCCCGACCGACCTTGCAAGTCCGGTCGCAAGGTCGGTCCATTCCAGTAGCTTACTTGACGGAAAATTTTGAGTCGACCGACCTTGCAAGTCCGGTCGCAAGGTCGGTCCATTCCAGTAGGTTACTTGGCGGAAAATTTTTGAGTCGACCGACCTTGCAAGTCCGTCGCAAGGTCGGTCCATTCCAGTAGGTTACTTGACGGAAAATTTTTTGAGTCGACCGACCTTGCAAGTCGGTCACAAGGTCGGTCCGTTCCAGTAGGTTTCCCGTCTTGTAAATCTGGGCTCGACCGACCTTGCAAGTTCGGTCCTAAGGTCGGTCCGGCCCAGTACTTCAGTTTTAAAATCTGTTTTTGGGTGTTTTCTTTACCCATTGTTTCCCCAATCTTTACCAACGTTTCCCACATGATTTAGCACTACTTACACACTCTAAACCACCTTAATTCATCCTCCACACATACTACTCAATTCCTACTCCACTTACACAACTTTTCTCCATTTCTTCCCAACACTTGCATCAGTTTTTATTCTACTTATGCTACAGATTTTTGTTTTCCTTCTCATGCTACAGATTTTCATCTTAACTCTTATACTCTCATACTCCTTCATCTAATGCTATTCCTAGCATCCAAAATGCATTACCTTACACTCTAGTTCCATCCCATTTACAAACTCATTTCCAAATCTGTTACAAACTACTAAAACACTCCTTTTAACTCTCCAAATACTTCCTTTTCTTAAACAACTTAAGTCCTCTCATTTCTACACAAAATTTGACATAGTCTCCCCTATATTTTTAACATTCTCCACACTTAAGTTCAGCTCACGTGTACTCATTCTCATAACCTGTTACACAATACATTATACTCATCATTCAACACTACTACACACATTAGAATTCCTGCACACATACACATACTACCCAAGGTTTTCCCAAGCTTTTATTACCCATTTAAAACTTCAAAAACTGTTACATTCTTTTCTCCAATACACTACTACATTACCACTACTCATTACTCAAATACATTACTTGTTTTTGATACTCAAAACTGCTACAACACAATATACAACTAACCCAAGGTAAGAGCATTACCTTGACTTGTTAGTTTCTTTCTTTCTTTCTTTTCCTCTTCTTCTTTTCTTCTCCTTTGTTCTCGGTTCCAGTGGGTTCACACACACAAAATGCTACAGCCCATAACACATACACAATACCATTTAGCATTCATTTTACTCTAACCCTAGAATTTAATGTTTTAGGGTTTAGACAAGGGTATTACCTTTCAATGGATGAATGGAGTTCTTGACTAGCAAGAGAACAATATTCCTAGCCCACAAGAGAAGCCAAATCGGCTGGAGCAAGAAGAACAAGACATTCAAAACCGAAAAATTCTTAAAATGCCAATGAGGGCTAGAAACGATGGATTTTCGAATTTCTTTTTACCTCAAGATGATAAGGAGGTGAAGGTGCTTCTAATGGTGGACTTGAATCTTCAAATGGTGAATACCCATAAAATCGAAAATGGAGCTTTTGGATTTTTGAAAGGAGGAAAGTGTTCTCCTTTGCAAGGGGATTCCAGTGATACTAATTTTGTAATTTTTGGAGCAAGATTGATGGGTTAACAAGAGGAGAGAATGAGGGAGTTGTGTGAGTTTCTTCAAAACTCCATGAATGTCGCAAGGTAGAAGAAGAGAAATAGAGAGAATAGAGAGGGGTGCAAAAACGTGAGTGAGGGTGAGGGGAGTGAGGAGAGGACTCCTTTTTCTTTTCTTTCTTGTCTTTATTTACTTTATTTGTCTTTTAGCACATAACAAAGAAATAAAGAGAGTGGGGGAGACAAGCTGGCCGGTTCCCACCCATACACACACCAGATTTTTGCTTTTTATTTCCTAAGTGGACACACTAAGTTTCTTATTTGCATTCTTACCCCACACACTTACCGGTTGTTACAGTTTTTACTAACCGGTACCCGTTTTCCGGAATTTTCTCGTTTAATTAATTTTGTTGGTTCTAAAGCTTCACTAATATTCATTAATGATTATTTAGTTGACCAAAACTGTTACGAGTCTATTTGACCCGCTTAAAATCGCGTTTTCCCGGTTTCCTCGAAAAACGCGCTTTAAGGTTCGTTTACGCTTTTAATACATTATTTGGATCCGTTTTCTTCGGGAGTTGTTCCCATATATTATTTAGGTCTTATTAAACCTTTAGAATCCATATAATACGCTAACCGAGGTCTCATGCCTCCCATGGTTATTTAACGCTTATTTAGCGTTTTCCGCTTTTAAAGCGTCTATTTATTTCTTTTGGATTTATTTTTCCTTACCAATATTACTCTAGCATTATTAGGCTCTTAAATACGGATTAGAATTATCTTAATCACTATATTTAAGTCTGGGGTATTTCAAAGGGTCTGTCTCCTCTTCATCTCAAGTATCATCAACCCATCTCAACCGCCGGATACAAAGGGTCAGTCTCTCTCATTTTAACCATCGGATATTTTGGGTCTGCTTCCTTATGGTACCATGAAGGTTAGCCATCTAAATTCGTCAGCAGATATCTAGGGCCCGTCTCCCTCTTCCATTCCATTTATTCATCTGTTCATTTTAACCATCCGATACAAAGGGTCCGTCTCCCTTACATTACCTTACAATTCATTAATTCATTTCATTCACCAGATACAAAGGGTGCGTCACCCTCTACAATACCCATTCATTGATATGACATCATTCAATATCACTCCTCAAGAATTAATCATCCACAGTCATTCATTGTAACACCCTAGATTTTCTAACCTTTTATATAATCAATTTTTTTTACAATTCAAGTTTAATATTGATAAGCAGCGAAACAAATCCTAATCCGGGACATTACAGCCACACCCGCAAGTAAACAAGTGCTAAGGCCTAAATATTTAACTAAATAACCAAATCATTATTTTTAATAAGAAAATCCAATGTTCGTAATAACAATTCTATAAAATTGTTGAAGTCTCAGAGCCTAAAATAAAATTCAATTACAAATAACCAGTCTATGTGGAGTCGTCTTCCCAAACCCAAGCACATCAACACCTGTGGCAGAAATCCAACAAACACACAACAAGATCCACGATAAAGTCAGAGAATTGAGTAAGCTACCACTTCACTTTGTAAAAACATTTTCTCTTTAGAAATCTTTTTTTACTATATATTCACACAACAACATACAAATTATTTCACAGTATTATCACACAACAGTAAAGCAATCATTGCATAATACTTCATGTTTAGTTCTTACTAACCCACATATATATTAGTCAGATTATTTTAATTATATTCCTTGTCCCAACACACAGTCAGGACAAAACAACATTTCTCACTTTTGTACAACACGCAGCTGTAACCTGGACCCCAACATGCAGTCGGGAATCCAATTTTATCACTTTTGGGTACACACGCAGCTGTAACCCGGACCCCAACTCGTAGTCAGGAATCCACAGCCACTAAATCCTTAAGGGGGCGTCACTTCAGATAAGAAACTAATGGAATCCAATGGAAAGGAATTCCCCCCATCAGAAGTTTGTTTGGTTCAAAACGGATACAATTTCTAATGATTCCCTTTCTGTTGTTTAATTTTGATATGTTGAATTAAATCTACATAAATATTATTGAATAATTGTAAAAAATTATAAATAGTATATGTTAATATTTATTTAAAATAATATAATTTATTTAAATTATATTAAACTATAAATAATATATATTTACAAAGTAAATATAATGCATATTATAATTATATAAATGATATAGTATATATATATATTAAATTTACCTTAAGTTATAAATGATATATCTTAACTGTATATAAATATAAATCAATAATTATATTAAATTATAACTGAAATATATAATTGTATTTATACATTTATATAATATATTTTCATATTTAATAAAATATAAGTATACAGATAAACAAATTATAAATGATAATTTTAATTTTAAAATTTTAATGTACCTTATAATATCATTAATATTTTCAATAACAATATACAATACGATTTACATCACTTAGAAATCACCATATATTAATATTTATCAAATTAACGAGAATAGAGAAGATTAAACAAATTAATCCTTTCCCCACAAGTTGGGAACGCAAGATGGATATGGGGTGTAACCTGTAAGTGGGGAAACAGAATTTTAAAAATACAAAACCACTTTTACAAGGGAGCATTCCGTTTCCCTTTACGTACCCTGAAGTAAACCCTAAGTGTGCACACCCCAATAGTACAAAAGAGTACGATTCTGACGTGAGTTAGTTACATGTGAGTTTACTCTGAACGTATTTTCATTGTATCTCAGTTATTAAACATGACATTTGATAAAGATCCAAAAAATGAACACTCCACATCACTTATGTGTAATTTCATTAATTAGAGCGACATTTTAGAGAAAACCAACTTCCGTCAGAATAAAAATAAAACTCAGCATCCTAATTGACCACATGTCGGATGGAAAACGGAAAAAACTACATCATAATTACGCTAACATCATGGGTATAGGATGTATTTTCCTAAAATAAATAACAACGTAGATGGAAATGACAGACGCTCCATCATGGATCTCATGTTGCGCAAGATTTCATGCTAAATCCTAGTAAGTTCACTAAATTGGATAATGCACTGATGTCACACTGCATTTGTTCCAACAAATGAAGCTTATTGCAAAGGACACTACAAGAGAAACAATGTGTTAAAGAAAAAGTAAAAAACAAGTACTATAATCGATACATCAATTGATGAGTGTGACATATTATTTTATTGAAAACTGATCTCAAAAAGTAGATATGGACTTCACTTCTTGAAATATTTGACTCGGAAGCCAGCCTCATATAAAAAAGAGGTTCAGTGAGAGATTTTAGACGCAAAAAATATTCATTTCAGGTTTCAACCTGAAATTGAGTACGGTCAGTCTTGAATTCGAGTGGAATCCAACAACTATAACCTTAAAAATGAAAAATTCAAAAACAGAAAATATGTTCTATTTAATAACTAAACAAAACATTTAATTCTGACAAAAAAAAACACAACATTTAATGATTAATTTATTACTGAACCAAAAGTTATTAGTACTTATAACTACATGTTTAGCTATTAGCTAATTTTTTTATTAGATTATTTAAATGAAAAAATAGAATAAAATATCTAGTCAGGTTTGGTCAACCGGTTTAGGAGGTTTATCCAAAATACTCTCAGGTCGGGTACCAAAGCCGGATTTTGACACCTAAAATGGCAAACATCTTGAGATTAGTGACATTGAAAAAAGGAAATAGGGAGAAAGTTTAAAGCAAAAGGAACCAAATTTATTACACCATTGATTGCAAATGAGATTTACAGCAGCGAGAAATTTTCAAGAGAATGTCATATTCACAATACTGAATAAACAAATAAACAAATAAACGAATTAAAGCATCAACAAAGAAAGCCTCACGGATAGAACCAGAATCAGGAACCACAAATGTGGTGTCCTGTTCTTGAAGTGAGCCTCTTATAAGCAAATAAGAACAAGAACAGATTCATCAAAAGACTGTCACGTCATGTATTTACCAAAATGGTCACTCAGTAGCATTTTATCTAAAGGACGACTGGATTTCCTCTAGTGTCCTCCCTTTGGTTTCAGGAAGCCATAGAGCGACAAAGATCACCATGCATGTAGTAAATCCTGTATATATGGTAAATGTTCCTGCAGGAGCAAACCAAATAGGATTAGGATTTGACTTAGCATCAGCAGGATGAAGAACATCAATGCAATATAGCTGCCCCTGGCAAACCATAAGCTCGCATTATTTTAGTTCTTCTAAGCTTTTTTTACTCTTTTTTTTTAATTTACTTCTATATTATGGATTGATCCAGAAAGTGATTTCATCCGATATTAATTAATCATATCACTGCACTTGCCCATAATACTATACTGCTTTCTATGATTGGAGAAAGACAAACGTAGCAAGTAAATTTCGTGGGTTTACCTCCTTTGCTCCAATTAAACAGCATGTTAGCTGTCAGAGTAACCAGCCAGGCCATCAAGAAGTTCACCAGTGTTGCTGCGCTCCCAGCGAGACTCTTTATCTCCTGTGGAAGTATCTTTTTTTCGGAAAAAAGGACAGTAATGTCAACAACTTCAATCAAGGATTTTTGATAAACACGATACACAAATAGTATTGGGGGAAGATCAAATTATGCTGAGTTTGGCTGCATACCTCAGACATTATCAGCCAAGGAATTGGTCCCACTCCAAGAGAGAATGCAGTCACCATCATCTACAACCACAGATTACGAAGAATGCATGAAAGCATTGATAATGACAGGATACCAAGAGTGAAATGTATAACAGTAATGCAGGGCAGGTTCTAAGCAAATGATGACCGGATTCGAAGAATTTATACCACAGCCCCTGCAACAGCTAACAACCCCACAATACTGTAAAGCTTCGTGTCTTCTGATACAGCATCCTGGTCATGATCATCAGATATCATTACAACCAGCCAGTGTATGCTGAATATGTAACAAGGAGATAAAAGGTTTTCAAATAATATACATATTATGCACATACTGGACGATATCTATACGTAATAGTGAGTCTGAATATGCTACAGAAAAGAGGGAAGTAAACTGAACCTCAATGTAAAATGCTACTGATACAAGCACCAAGCTCAAAGCCATTCCAATTGTGGACACCTGTATCAAGAGTGAATATTGAAAGGTTGCTAGACCAAATCACATGTGAAGATCTTGATATACTATAAAGCATGAACATACAAGGAGAAGAATTCTTCGCCCAGCTTTGTCCATCAGCCAAGTGGCAATTGCGGTGGCAACAACCTGCAATAAGTAATAATCAGTGCTAATATGTCTATAATGTTGAACGATCAACACCAACTTCAATATAGAAGTAGTCAGTAGGGGAGGAGCTGTCCAGCTGCTATAGTTGAAATAAGAAGCCTACCTTAGTTGAATAAGTTAGTACAAATGACAATCTTGTGAGTTGAGTAAATGTAGATGTTTACCTAGTTTGCTATAAATAGGATGCAACTAATGAATAAACCATCCCTTCAACAATACAGAAATACCTCTTCTATGCTGGGTAAATAAGTTCAACATATAAAGCTTAAGATAAAGGTAGGAAAGATCAAGCTAGTACATATGTAAATAGTTCTTGCCTGAATAGCACCTAGGCCAAATGTGGCCACTTCACCTCCGGATACACCTGACGCACATCATAACTTAATTAGAACGGGTCCTCCTTACAGCCAGCACTTTCTTACTGCAGATACCATGATCCGACTTACAATCATCACTTTACATTACAGATACCTTATCTAGTATTGAGCAAAAAAGTAACATGGGGGAAAAGCTCATACAGCATTCAAGTCTAGGGATACAGCATCAGAAGTTCATACATGACCTTTGCGCTGAAAGAAAATGAAAGTAGTGTAATCTCACCTGCACTCTCAAATATGGTGCTAGAATAGAAGATGACACCGTTTATACCACTCAGCTGCTGAAGCATGAGAAGCCCAATTCCTAGCTGTAACAAAATATAAAATGTCAAGAGTTGAGTGGAAACACCTTGCTTGATAGACAACTAGTTTTGTGGTCATTGTTCTTAAAAAATGGTCCACTGCACAATGAAGTGAGAAGATCGAAACAAACAGGTCTACCATCAAAGGAAACCAATATCTTCTACGCTTCAGATCAGCAATGCGCACAGTTGTCCTCTTTCTGGATGATGAAGCAGCTGACTGAGATGCACAGAAAGCAATTTAAGCCACACTTTTGATTTTGGTTTAGATCCAATGCATCAAAGAGGTAACTAATTAAGCTTAGATTAAAGACGGTCTACTAAAGAATGTTTTTACATACTTTGATTTCTGCCATCTCTGAGGTTATGTCTGCCTCGAATCCTCTTAGCACTTGCAAAGAGGTTTCTGCATCGTCCATCTTTCCCATCTTAGCCTGGCGATAAGCATACAATTCAGATACGCTTGTATCTCCAGGTATAACCCTGGTAGACTGCACTCTCATGAAACTCATATGTATAAGTGACTGATATTACCAGCCAGCGAGGGGATTCAGGAATGAAAAACAAACCGGGCATCAAAACTGCACAGGGCAGTACTCCTGCAGACAAAGACATGAATTTCCCTGACAAATTAACATACAGAAAAGGCAAAGTGTTCTATTTCAAAGGGATAAAAGGCATACCAAGCACCGCAAGTAACCTCCACTCAATAAATATTCCTAGCAGATAAACGACCATTATTCCAATAGTAATGGCTAGCTGCAGAAAAATGAAATCATGTCAATCCATTTTGTTTCAATTCAGATGGAATAAATTCGCCTGTCCTAATTTGGAATGAGAAAAAAAGTTCATACAGAGTGACACGTACAATAGCCATACTATAAATTTGAAGTTCCCCTGGAAAAAATTCAGGGTAACCAGAATTGAAAGAAGATTGTGTGTCAGTATGATAACCTGGTTAGCTGATCCAAGGCTTCCTCTCATGTTTTGAGGTGCTATTTCAGCAATATATATAGGCACCTAATCAAATATCTCAGAATTCATTGATACATTACGATAGCAACATCTAATTTTTAAGCTGCATAGTGATTAACACAATACACTTCAGTGAAGGAGTAAGATCGCAAAAGAGAAAACGGCCCATACCGTGTATGAAATAATTCCAACTCCAAAACCGGCCAATAACCTTCCCATAAGAAGGAAGGATGAGTCCTGATCAAGGTTCATTATCAGAATGTACAATTTCTGATTGGCAAGATCAACTAGGTGATGACCAAATGAAAATTAACACAAGATGATCTAGCCATGACAAGAAACGACTGTAGAAGGGCCGATCGGCTACTTACAGTGGCAAACGAGATGCAAAGCCATCCAATTATATTTGGGATTGAAGCGATGATTAAGGACTGCGAATTTAGTGAGGAAGAAAAAACATCAAACCAACCAACGCCAGTTTCAACATCTGTTTGCTAATCGAGTAAACCAACAGCAGTTCTACAGTTTGTTTTTCCCTTCAATCATAACCATGTAGATAGACGCATGAAGAAACCAATTATATTCATGAACTGAGTCTTAATTTTTCATAGATATTATGTTTATTACCCCTTTCCTTCCCATATACTCTGAGATCTGACCGCTGGCTATTGCACCCACCATAGCTCCAACATTTGCCAATGATCCGAACACCGAAAACTGATTTCGAGGAAACAAGAGACAAATATTTCCCATGCACTTAACTATGTAACAAGAACAATACACTTCAACCGCAAACGAAGGATTAAAAAAGAAAGAGAGAACACGATCAGGAAGCATACCTCCTTAACAGTGAGCCCTAGGTCTTTGATGATTTCCGATTGCGTTGGGGAGGAATAACCGAACTTCACAATCAAAACCAATCGTGAACAAATAGTTCAGAGCTGGAACATCAGAAACTTCAGTAGACAAAACAAACAAAAAACTATCACAAGACATAAAGGAAGTAGTTCAATTTACGGTGTATCCGAACTGGATGGGGCCAAGAGCTACGACAAGGACGCAAAAGAGGACAGAGACGCTGGACTCACGAATCTGCATGGTCGAGCCTAATAGACTCGACTGTCTCACATTGTTTACCCGGTACCAACTCCCAGTGTGCAGGAGCGGTTTCTTCAGATCGGCATTAGCCGCCCCGGAAGATCTTGCTTCCTCTGCACTCGTTGACGAGCTCATTGTCGTCTCTCGCAGTATTGTCGCCCCCGCCTCTGAATTTTGTCTATGTATTTCCTCTTTATAGATTTATGATATAATCACAATTTGATCATTGAATCTAGATTAGAAAAATCGCAGGATGAAATATTACAGGTGAATTGGCGGCAAGCGAATTTGGCTTATGCGAGTAAATGCAGATTGGCAGTAGCGGTTGATGACAGAACAAGATACTAGTGCTCGCGATCGCAAGCTGGGACAAGAAAGAGAGAGATGAACGATAAACTTTACTTTTCATTTTTATTGTCTATCCGGATCGTTTGTCGCAAATGGTGGCTATTACACGAGTGACATATTCTAAACGCGAGGAGAGAGTCCCGTTTTACTCGGTTCAAGTAACGACTCCGCTGTCCTCTGAGTACCTCGGAATCAAATCAAGCTTCGAAGAGACAGCGAATCACGCCACGTGCTAGGGAAACACTATATGTGTCTCATCCGTGTCAAATAAGACGCTCGTACCTTTCATAAAAAAGCACGTTCATACCGCTTGGTATACCGCATTGTACTTTATTTTTGTTTTCAATTAAAACCCCATTACCATTGCCATTAAACTATGAAGAGAAGCACAATAAACATTCCTTACAAACATAGTACTCACGCACACCTAATCTAACTGCCAAACAAAAACAGATGTTGCTTAGAAAAACTTCCTTTGTTGTTTAAATGAAGGTTAAAGATTTCAGGGATAACATTACTCAAGATATATAATATTGGCCTTATTCTTAAGTCAGTCTTGAGTCAAGCACTAAACAAATGATGGTCCGGGGCACAAAAAATGACCACTTTAATGTTAAATAAACATACTACCTAGCTTGGTCCTTGTTTCATCAGGATTCTGGCTCCACTTCTTATAGGAGTCTAATTGGCTTGGCCATGAAGCATGTCCATGAGTGCTCCTTCCTTTCGAGAATTAAGCTTTTTGCTTGGAAACTTTTGCAAGGAATTATACCGTGTGGAGCTCTTATTGTTAAACACTGTCAATTAGATATTGTTGAATGATATAGCTATGTGAGGGCTATGAGAATTTGACGCATATGCTCCTTCATTGTCTAGTAGTCAAAGATTGGTGGTGTAATAAGGTCTTGTGCGGCCAAAGGGCATTCTTGATGACACTGCTTTGCGTGATTGGTTAGTCTACGTTTACATACACCATAATATATCATTAGCATGAAGAAGATCATTATATTTCCGTGGAAGATTTGGTTTCCCAAATGTCAAGCCCATCATGGACGTGTACAATCGTGCACAGAGAATAGATCAGGCATAGTCCTTCTTGAAAAAGCGTCTTGAGTAAGTTCCTCGGGTTCTGAGGTAGAAAGGGAAGAGCTAGACGGTTCCCATTGTGGAAATAGTCCATCCCACATCGTGGGTTGGAAAATCAAGGAGCACTCCTTTTGTTATAAAAGGAAGTGTTCCTTCTCCTTTCTCTTCATCCCTTCAACAAACAACTTATTATATAGTTAAGTTGTATTGTCTTCTCTCTCTATTTCTGAAGTAATAGCAAAATCAGTTATAGTTCCGGTGTTTTCTTTATAGCTTTATCTAGCAGCTATTATGAGTAATTTTGTAGTGCTTTATTGTGCTAAAAAATTACAGTCAGGAAATTCTGTCTAAGGAAGTGGTTCTTAAGCGGGACCATTGTGACCCTACCACGACCTGGGAATTTTCCTGTACAGAGTGATTTTCTAGTACAATAATTACTCTCTTACCCAGTCGCTTCCGCAACAAGTGGTATCAGAGTCAAGGTTCTGTCTTAGTATGCTCTGTGGTTGCAGCTAGGCTGATCTTCCACATCAGAAAAGCGTTTCTTTGTTCAGTTGATACATCGTAGCGCTGCTAGATGAAAATTGGAGCAGAAATGGAGGATCCCAAATTAAAGACCCCGGAGACAGTGTCATCAACTTCCTCGTCATTGATTTGGACAAGAAGAGTGATGACTAATGCTAAGTTTTCGGTGGAGACATTTGATGGTACGGGCCATTTCGGCATGTGGCAATGCGAAGTCCAAGACGCTCTCTTTCAGCAAGGTCTTGACATCGCCATTGAAGAGACAAGACCGGAAGACATTCAAGAGAAGGAATGGGAGGCCATGAATCGAGCAGCTTGTGGTACAATTCGCTCCTACTTGTCGAGAGAACAAAAATATGCATTCTCTAAAGAAAAATCTGCATGGAATTGTGGAAGGCATTAGAGGAAAAATTCATGAAGAAGAGCAGTCAGAATAAGCTTTTTATGAAGAAAAGGCTATTCCGCTTTTCGTATGTTTTGGGGACCACAATGAATAACCACATCACCAGTTTCAATCAACTAGTAGCTGATTTGATAAACTTGGATGTGACATTCAAGGATGAAGACTTGGCCTTAATGTTGCTGGGATCTCTTCCTGATGAGTATGAGTTTCTGGAAACAACTCTAACTCTCCTCCATGGGAAGGACGAATATATCTCTCTGAAGGATGTCACTGCAGCCACTGTACAACCATGAATTGAGAAGAAAAGAAAAGAAGGTTGGTACTGATGATGAAGCAGCAGAAGCATTAGTGATGAGAGATCGTTCTTCCGCTCAGAGAAAAGGGGAAGAAAGGATGGTCAAAACCGAAAGCCAAGCTCGGCAAAGATGAATGCGCCCTTTGTCGAGAAAAGGGGCATTGGAAGAAGGACTGTCCAAAACAGAAGAAAGGCAAGGCTGTTCAAGACGCATGCGTAGCTGAATACGACAGCGAAGGACCAGGACTATCATTAGTGGCATCGACTTCAAAAATTAATCAGGATGAGTGGATTCTGGATTCAGGAGCAACCTACCATATGTCACCCATTCGAGATTGGTTCTTTGATTACAAAGAACTAAAGGGTGAAACCGTTTTGATGGGAGACAATAGCCCATGCAAAACAATTGGTATAGGCTCAATCAAGTTGAAGAACCATGAATGATCAACCAGAGTTTTAAGAGAAGTTCGGCATGTTCCAAACTTGACCAAAAATCTCATTTCTCTAGGACAATTGGAGTCGAAAGGATTCTCATGGGCCGCTAAAGATGGAGTTCTAAAGGTCGTTTCCGGAGCACTGACGGTGATAAAGGCACGTACAGAAGGAGCAATCTGTATTACTACGAGGGGAGTACAGTAGTAGGAACAGCAACAGTTGTGTCCGCTCCCAAGGAGAACAGTGACTCTCAGTTGTGGCACATGCGACTGGGGCATGCTGGAGAGAAATCCTTACAGATTCTTGCAAAGCAGAGATTGCTGAAAGGTGTGAAGTCTTGTAAAATAAACTTTTGTGAGCATTGCGTTCTCGGGAAGCAAAAGAGATTGAAGTTTGGCACTGCCATCCATAATATGAAAAGTATTTTGGATTATGTCCATTCTGACGTTTGGGGACCCGCCAAGACGCCTTCCTTGGGTGGGAACCGCTACTATGTGACCTTCGTAGATGATTTCTCTTGAAGGGTTTGGGGTGTATGCCATGAAGACTAAGGATGAAGTGATGAGGATCTTCCTAACATGGAAGAAGACGGTCGAGACGCAAACAGGTCGAAGGATCAAGTATCTCTGGACAGATAATGGGGGAGAGTACAAGAGTGATCCATTCTTGAAGGTTTGCAAAGACGCGGGAATTGTCCGACACTTCACAGTCAGGGAAACACCACAACAGAATGAGGAGTGGCAGAGCGAATGAACCGAACATTGCTGGAGAAGGTTCGGTGCATGTTGTCAAATGCTGGGCTGGGCAGACAATTTTGGGCAAAGGCGGTAACATATTGCAGCCATATTGTGAACTGGTTACTGTCATCGGCTATTGGTGGAAAGACACCGCTTGAGGCATGGTCTGGAAAACCAGTTACTGATTATAGTTCTTTGCGAGTGTTTGGTTTTGTGGCTTACTACCATGTGAAGGAATCAAAATTAGACCCAAGGGCAAAGAAGGCTCTATTTACGGGGATTGTGTCTGGGGTAAAGGGATACCGGTTGTGGTGTCTAGAAGCAAAGAAGACAATCATTAGCAGAGATGTTACATTGATGAATCTGCGTTGTGGCAGAAGGTGACAGTAGACTTCATCCAGACAGAGGGAACTCAGAAGAAGTGGAGGAGAAAGCACCAAAGTAGGTGGAGTTCGAGAAGGAGATATTTGTAAACCCAACAGTTGGAGATGATAGTGACTCTCAAGGAGTAGATGAGTCAGATGTGGAAGCTCCAACAGTAGAATCAGATCCGATTGCAGTAGGAAGACCCAGAAGAGAGATCCGTAAACTGGCTCGCTATACGGATATGGTGGCTTATGCACTTCCAGTTGTAGATGAAGGGGTACCACCTACTTTCCAAGAAGCAAATCAAAACTCGGAAAGTAAGGAGTGGAAAGGTGCCATGGAAGAAGAGATGAATTCTCTTCACAAGAACAACACATGGAAATTGGCACAACTACCAAAGGGCAAAAAGGCAATTGGTTGCAAATGGGTATTTGCAAAGAAAGAATGAACTCTAGGTGAAAACAGTGTCCGCTACAAGGCCAGGTTGGTGGTCAAAGGGTATGCACAGAAGGAAGGAATTGATTACCATGAGGTATTTTCTCCAGTAGTGAAGCATTCTTCCATTAGAATTCTGTTGGCATTGGTAGCGGAGCTAGATTTGGAACTAACCCAACTCGATGTAAAGACCACGTTCTTACATGGCGATCTGGAGGAAGAGATCTATATGTCTCAACCGGAAGGATATAAGGTTCGTGGTAAAGAGGATTGGGTTTGTAGGTTGAACAAATCATTGTACGGGTTGAAGCAGTCTCCAAGGCAATGGTACAAACGATTTGATTTGTTTATGAAAGGGCAGATGTACACAAGGAGCAAATATGACCATTGTGTATATTTGCGCAAGCTACATGATGGGTCTTACATCTACCTACTCTTGTACATTGATGACATGCTAATAGCTTCAAAGAATCAGTCAGAGATTGATAGATTGAAGGCCCAGTTAGCACAAGAGTTTGAGATGAAAGACTTGGGAGAAGCCAAGAAGATTCTCGGGATAGAGATTAGCAGAGACAGAAGGAATGACAAGCTTTTTTTGTCCCAGAAGCAATATCTGAAGAAGGTGCTACAACGTTTTGGTATTAACGACAATACAAAACCTGTGAGTACCCCGCTTGCTCCTCATTTGAAGCTTAGTGCCCAATTATCTCCAAAGACTAAAGAAGATAGAGACTATATGGCTAGAGTCCCATATGCAGAAGCAGTTGGTAGCTTAATGTATGCCATGGTGTGTACAAGGCCCGACATTTCACAAGCAGTTGGAGTTGTGAGCAGATATATGCATGATCCTGGCAGAGATCATTGGCAAGCTGTGAAATGGATTTTACGATATATTCAAGGTACTGTGGATATTGGTCTGCTATTTGAGAATGATGTTAAAGGTGGTCAAGATATGGTTGGGTGGTATTGTGATTCGGACTATGCTGGTGATATGGATAAGCGACGATCAACTACTGGTTACTTGTTCACTTTAGCCAAGGCGCCAGTAAGTTGGAAATCTACCTTGCAGTCTACAGTTGCTTTGTCTACGACTGAGGCGGAGTACATGGCTCTGACAGAGGCTGTGAAGGAAGGTATTTGGCTTCATGGGTTGCTTAAAGACTTGGGAGTTGGTCAGAGGCACATCACGGTGCACTGTGACAGTCAAAGTGCTATTCATTTAGCAAAGAATCAAGTCTATCATGCAAGGACGAAGTATATCGACGTTCGCTATCACTTTGTGCGGGAGATACTCGAAGAAGGGGATATTCTTGTTCAGAAGATCCGGACGACTGAGAATCCCGCAGACATGATGACCAAGGTGGTGACCATAGTTAAGTTCAAACATTGCTTGGACTTGACCAACATCCTGCACGTTGAAGATGGCGCCTGAAGGCGCATTTGAGATCACTTCCTTTTTTTTTTATTTTTATTTTTGGGAGTGAGTTTCGTTTTTTGAGTGGGATAAACTAAGGTGGAGAATTGTGGAAATAGTCCATCCCACATCGTGGGTTTGGAAAATCAAGGAGCACTCCTTTTGTTATAAAAGGAAGTGTTCCTTCTCCTTTCTCTTCATCCCTTCAACAAACAACTTATTATATAGTTAAGTTGTATTGTCTTCTCTCTCTTTCTGAAGTAATAGCAAAATCAGTTATAGTTCCGATGTTTTCTTTATAGCTTTATCTAGCAGCTATTATGGGTAATTTTGTAGTGCTTTATTGTGCTAAGAAATTACAGTCAGGAAATTCTGTCTAAGGAAGTGGTTCTTAAGCGGGACCATGTGACCCTACCACGACCTGGGAATTTTCCTGTACGGAGTGATTTTCTAGTACAATAATTTACTCTCTTACCCAGTCGCTTCCGCAACACCCATGCGGTTATTCAAGTCTATGTGGATGGAAGTACTGCGTCGGATGGTTTGGGCATAGGTGCAGTGTGTTGAGATATTAATGGGAAGACAATCGTCGTGGGCATTGCGAAGGATCATGTCGCATGGACACCACAATTCGTTGAAGCAAAGGTTCTCCATTTTAGGGCGGATACCGCTTGCAAATTAGTTCTAAATCGTTTCATTTCTTTTCGGATTGTTTATCTAATGTTAATTACTTACAAGGCAAGAGAAATGTATGGCGTATGTCGAATTTATTTTGCAAGATGTAATTGCATGTAGATCCTCATTAGAATAAGTCTTATGGTCCCATGTGGATAGAACCAAGAATTAGGATGCTGATGTCTTAGCTAATCAAGGTAGGCTAGGGGCTTATGAGGGAATGGTGTGAAGACCTTCCTCACTGTATCCTCAACTTAGTTAAATGTTAATATAAGTGGTTGGTTATTACAAAAAAAAACTTTAACTTGTAAGTTTCACTATCTACACCAAAAAGTAGAATTTGGAGAACTAGATAAAAATGAGTATTTCGCCCACCTCAAAACTATGAAGAAAAATGAGCGTGTGGAACTTGCAGAAAGTAACCTCGTTGACTACATGATGAAGCGGTCACACACATGCTGCTCAACACGTCGCCAAAAGAAAAGTCTACCTATTAGCCTAGGACATGTCTTCCCAATTGTGGAGAATGTTTTTCTCAAGGGATGGTGAAAAGTCAAACCCTCGTCCTTACAACCATTAATACCTACTAAATGTTTGCTTTATCAAAAAAAATTGTGACAAGTGCCAAAATCCTTACAACCAATAATACCTACAACCATATGTTGGTATTTTCTAACATCCAAATAAAATACATTTTCAGATTAAAACTATAATTTTCACATGCATGTATATATTACAAAAATATGCTATCAGTCTTGCTAAGTGCATATTTATCAATAAAATAAAAAATATCTATTTTAAAAAGAAAAGTACTCTTAAAAATAAAGGCAAAGACATGATAACAAATTTTCTAAACATGTCCTACCAAGTTCTCTAAATCTATTCTTGGATAGGGATGGATAGGTTCGAGTTGAGTAAAAATTTCACCAGGATGTATCACTCATTCATCTATCCTCAATCCACTATTCAATAACTATTTCCACAACTATCAAATGTTAACCGCTAGAATAATGCAAAAAAAAAAAATAATAATGTTCTACCTTATACAAACCCATCATCCATTATACATCCATCTGGTAATTCTATATTATCAACAAACCATATACATCCTCTCATGATCCTATATTATCAACAGTAAAAGTTTGTGTGTCCTAAACAATTAACAACATCCTCCCCACTTAAAATAAAGAATTTTGCTGGCCCGTTCAATATCAACAACACAAAGAAAGAAAGAAAGCAAAAAGGCCTCTGTCTTATCAACATCTTCTACCAGGATGTGTTAAAATAGTAGTTCTCGGTGCTATCCCAGTGTATTATGCAAGCCTATTTCTCATCCCGATTGAGTGAACATAAGAGAGTTATAAGTATTCAGATGCGAATCTTTGGGAGGAAGCTTGTAGGTAACTCCACCCCCCTGTGTCAAGGAAGTTAATGTGCAAACCTACAGACTTGGGGGTTTGAGCATTAGTAACTTAAAATACCTCAACCTTTTGGCGAAGTGGTGGTGGAAGTTTTGTAACACGCATGGGTTCGTCTCCCTGAAAATGTACTGTGAAATCAATCTATAAGACAAAGGAAGGTCACCAATTAAAAGAAGAATATTGGCAAACTTGTCAAGTTTCAGGTATCTGGTGCTCAGTTACGAAAGAAATTAGCGAGAATCAGACTATGACAGGTGTAATTTCATATCTGTTACGCATTGAAGTGGGATCAGAGCAGAAAACTGCTTTTTGGCATGAGATTTGGTTAGGGGACACTACTTTGAAGGAGAGATTCCAGTTCTGTTTGAGGCTAGTGTGCATAAAAATCGTGGTGCTACCAAAGTAGGTGTTTAGGATGGAAATCAATGGTTGTGGAACTTTACGTGGTGTAGGAGGATGGGTAGACATGAAGCGACAACATTGAGGGAGTTTACCGCAAACACTTGAGCATGTAACTCCGACTAGAGGTGGGGAGGAAAGTGGGTGTGGCAGGCCAACAAAGCTGGTCCATATGAGGTAAAGAAGATGGTCCGCATTCTCTGTGCAAGTGACAAGACAAAAGATGCCCAATACAACTACAAGAGAATCTGGAGGGGACTTGTTGCACCTAGAGTGGAGCTATCAGTGTGGTTCTTGTTGGTTAGGAAACCGAATACTCGGGATCTATTATTGGAACGAGATTTAATTCCTATTGGAATATTTTGTGCTATGCGTGGAAGATCTATAGAAACAAGAGAGCACTTGTTCCTTAGCTGTAGAAAATCAGCATTGGTGTGGTCAAATCTATTTTTGTTGGTGGGGTATGAGAATTAATATCCTGACAGATGCAATTCAAGATGATTGTTACACGATATTGAACTCTTGGATGTGTGTAAGGCTAGGGAAGCGAGTTCTAAAAATCTGGAGTAGTACGTTTTACTATGCTATTTGGAAAATTTGGAGAATTGGGAATAAGGAAATATTAAGTGATACTGCGATTGTCCCAGATTTTGTGGCAAGCGCACTAAAGCGTCAGACTTGGCATGAACCAAAGGATGGTGGATAGATTTCCCAATAGGGTGAGAATTATTTACAACACAGTGTGATATAGTGACGATTCTACAAGGGATGGGTTAAGGCCCTCGAATGAAGGAGATGGCTACTGCTGCTCGTACAGAAACCGGTATTGTCTGCTCTTGCCAATAATTTCTATAAAGCAAAATTTGGCTAGTTTCACTCTTGTTGATATGTTAACAGCTGGAGTACTTAAGCGCTCTCCTCCAACATTCATAATTATTTGTTTCTAAAGAAGATGGTTGCTACTGTTTGTAGCTTTGGTTACCTGTAGGTCTGCATTCACTATATTGAATATTCTACCTTGATCGTAGTGCTATTTATCATTTTGATTTTGCTTTAGTAGGGGTTGAGATGAATGTAAGGATGGAATAGGTAGTGGATGAGACTAGTTGAAGTACTCTTTTTCCTTGTTGAAAATGTTTTCCCATCGGGTTTGCCCCACAAGGTTTTAATGAGGCTTCTCTGGTTTCACCTCGTTGAGGCTTAAGTGGATCGTTGATAGATCTTTTTCTTTGAATTAGAAGCCTCTGGGCATTTAATTATGTAAAAAATTACATCTTTGCTCCCGTTATGGCTAAAAAAATCTCACAACATAATTCTTTCCTTGTAATGGTTTTTGTAAAAATTATAATTACAGTGTGTTGTTTTTTCTCATCGTGATTTCTTTGTTTGTGGCTAAAGAAGCTTGGAGTACAGAGGTCAGGGATTGTGTTATGTTTAAATGTCCATAAACTAAAGCATGTTAAGCAGGCTCTGAAGCTACTTAATAAAATGAATTTTGTCATTTAAAAGAGAAGGTTGCTGTTATTCAAATTCAAATTCAACTTCAAAAGATCCAAGCGGATCTGCATAATTATCTGTTCAATTAGTCCATTATTATAAAGAAATACGCCTCCTTACTGACGATAATTAGGTTACTTCCTCTATGCAATCCCAACTAAAGCAACAATCCAAAAGAAGTTTCAATTAGTTGATGACACCACCTCATGTTTTTCAACTGATTGAACATGTGGAGGAGTTGTTCCATAATTTTTTATCTCCTTGATGATGATGGTAATAAGATTGATGTTGAAGATCAGATTGTTGCTCATATCATTCTATTTTACACAGGTCTCATTGGTACTAAGCAATCTCATCTTTCTCATGTTGATCCTAAGATATTTGATTTTGGTAGTAAAGTAACAGACTCTTATAACTCCCTGCTCACTGATGTTGTTACCAAAAGTGAAGTTTGGAATGCCCTCAAATCTATTGACAACAATAAATCTTCAGGCTGAGAAGGTTTTAGTTCCTTTTTCTTTGAGGCTATAGGAAATACCCCTAACCTTAAAAACTTAATTAAATGATCTATTAATGATATAAGAAGACTAATAATCATCTTAATACCATTGGGGAACAATCTAAGATCTCAACAATGCAAAAACATGCCTTAAGATCGGTAAAGCCAAAAATGTGCTTTAAGACACCATAGAGATTGTATGACCTCAATTAGGATCCAAAGTGGATCCTAAGTATTATAATTAATTAATGATCACTAAAAACTATTCTCAAAGGAAACCAAGCTCAAAAACATGTTCTAACACAAATTGTGCTTTAAAACTCCTTAAAGCACGTTTTTGAGAAAATTGACTTTCTAAGTGGGTTTTGAGTGGTGTTAGGGGCTGGATTACACCTTGTAATAATAATGTACTATAATTTACTACATTAGAAGGTCTAATTCAAAGAATTTCAAAAAAATCACAAATATGGCATTCATTTGTGAATAATAACCTAAATAGTGCATTTTTAAGTAATGTTGACCAAGCCAAGTCAATGGTCAAGACTTGACCCATCCTTATCTATATGGAGGCGGGAGAATTAAGGGAGGAGGACAGCACATATAGCTTTAACCAAAATATCAAGGCAATTTAGTGAATCATCATTTTACTATTCCATTTATTACTTTTCATTCCTTAAAAACACAAAATCAGCCTTTCTCTTTCCTCTTGTCCCATTCCAGCCGAGTAACTTGCTCATTCAGAACCTCTCCAGCCTTTTTCTTGAGCAATAAAGGAGAATTCCAACTCATTCCACCTAAGGTAATGGTTTAAGTCATGATTTAGCTCTTTTCTTCATCTCTTCATTACCTACACATGGAGAAAATAATCTATCACTTTCCATGGCTCAATCTCATTATTTTCAACCTTGATTAAGGGCTATTCTCGGCTGAAGAAACAATAGGGACCAAGGTGGTCAAAATTTCCATTTTAAGGTAAAAACATACCTTAAGGCTTTCCTTTCTCCAGCCGGTTTTCTTTACTTGATTTACAGGAGTTTATACACTCATTATATCCCCATTATCATGTTGTTTCAGTGTGTTAACCCCCTTGAACAAGAGTGGCCGAGAACAAGAGAAAAATCCATTCTTGCTTCAAGTGTGTTAACCCCCTTGCCAAGGTAAAACCTATTACCATATCACTTTGCTGTCATCTTGGTATTCCCCATGATTTTATGGTGATTTTTACACCCTTTGGTGTATATAGGCCGAAAGTTCCTTGAGTTAGCCTTACCATTTTAAGGTAAAATTTACCTTAAATCTTGTATTAAAAAGTTCCTTATGATTAACTCATGATTGGAGTTTAATCATATCTTGTTTTGCTGTCTAAAACATGTTTGAATGCTGTGGAGATTTTCCTTCAAAACTTCCGTGGGCATATATAGACATTAAAGCTCATTAAATCAAGGTATAATATCTTTATATCATGTTTATAAGTCCTTGGAGCTTATGTTATATTATTTCGTGAGTGGACAGTGGTAAATGGTCATTTTTTACTTTAAAAATGACTAGGAAATGTTATAGAAACCTTGGATAAATTAATTAAGTGGTTAATTAGCATAATTGTCAAATTTAAGACATTGTGTGGAAGTTTGGTAATTAATGAAGAATTCTATGTGAGGGCAGAGAGTTTACAATGTTTTTGGTAACATTTAAATGTAATTTTATGTTATAAAGCAAGGTTGTAATAAGGCCATGTCATTAGGCCATTTTATTTAAGTTTAAAAGATTATTTAATTTAATTTATGTACTTACTATTAAGTTTGGGGGTCAAAGCCGTAAATAAACAAAATTTAGAGGGTTGTAGGTGAATATAGCAAAAATTGGGATTTAAAATGAATTTAAATAAAAATTAAAAGATTTTATAAAGTTTTGGGGTGAATTGTAAATATGGGAAGTTTGGGGTAATTTCTGTAATTACCGAGAAAGTGGGGTCAAAATGATGTTTGGAAGTCAAACATTGACCAAGTAGAAGACTATGACCAGATTTGATGATTTATTAAGTTAATTATCAATTCATACTAAACTATATAGTAAATTGTAAAATTTACATAGCATATGGGGTATATATGAGATTACCAAAAGTTTTGGGTATAAATGGTATTTTATACACCTATGAGTTATTAGGAATTTATTTGGTTAGATTTGAAGTTATAATGAACTATATATGTATAATATATAGTATTTATACATTGTCACATTTTGGATAAATATTTGGGGTGGAAATGTGAATAAAGCGAAAGTATATGGTTAGGAATGATATTTATAACCTTTTGGTATAGTTGGTGATTTTTAGAATAATATAAGAGGTTTTAATAAGATATGTGTATAATATATAGTTTAATGACATTAAAAACTATATACTAAAATGGGGTCATTTGGCAAATATAGAGAATTAAGGGGTTGGAAATTAATTTAGAACAGATTATGGTTCTGTTCGGTTATTTATAATAAAGGTTTAAATGTTTTAATATAAGGTATATGTTATAAGTGTAACAATTATATACCATTTGGGGTTAATTTGTAATTTTTGAAAGTATGGGTGAGATCAATTAAAACCGACAGCTTATGGTGTTGTTTGGTATTTTAAGACATGTTATAACTATAGGTTATAAATGATTTAATGATATAAATATCATAATATATGTTATATTACTATAATGTAGCGGATATTACTACTCAACGGCGGGTGTACAATGCCGTTAGTCACCCACGTGACTAACAAGGCCAAACAAATACACATACTATCGGTCTGATGAACTTGAATATACCGAGCACTACTATACCAACAATACATTCTCAATTCCTCAGTCGAATCTTAGTACTAATACAACTTCCAATGAATTATTATACAGATGCAATATCCATTCAACACTATACCAGTATCTAAATTCCTCAAGTTCGCCGGTAACAATCGGACTTACAAATCAACGTTTACATTTACAAAGTTAATACAAGTTCTTAATCGACTACCCAAGCTTATACAGCCATCCCCGTCCTACACTCGAAACGGTGTTCAACTTAAGTACCTGGAAAATAAAACGGTGCCCTAGGGGCTCAGCAAATTGCTGCATATGAAATTCGCATACCCCGCGTGCTAACCGAGGTACGCCGACTACTTTGTCGAATACATGGAGTTCATTTTCATGCATAAATACATACTAATACTACAACATTATACCATAAGCAGCAATACCTACATACATACTCAAGATTCAATCACCTACGAGGAAGACAATCATCAGTCAACCGTTCATGTTAGTTACTCACTCATACTTACTCGTTACCTTACTCATTACTTCACTCGTGCCATGCTCAATACTCATTACCTTACCCGTACTTACTCATTACTCACTACCACTGTACTTACTCATTACTCAATACTCATTACTTTACTCATACTTACTCATTACTCAATACTCATTACTTACTCATACTTACTCATTGCTCGATACTCATTACTTTACTCGTACTTACTCATTACTCGATACTCATTACTTTACTCGTACTTACTCATTACTCAATACTTTACTCGTACTTACTCAATACTCAATACACTGTAACCTCCGGGCAGAGTCATACCCAAGACTCACCACCGGTTTACAAATACAAGCGGAGCTATACACTTAGCTCCCCAAATACTCAAATGTCCGTTTTTATCGGACTACTCAAATTCCCAACACTCTCTCTTGGAGTTATTTTGCAATCTCATGGATTAGCCTAGAAGTATCTCTCTCGATATCCTCTATTAGCTTAGGGAACTACCAATGTCTAGTATTCTCATATTTAAGGGTTCCCCCAACGTATCGAATACTCTCATGTTCGGGACATTGTTTACATTAGTCGGGTCCTCTCATTGTGGGTCGACTAATTTTCTAAGGGGCTTGGAGATCCCTTATCATTCTTTACTACTCACAAGGTTCAAGTCTTGAACAATCATCAAATCCTCTAGATAGAGGTTCCTTATATACTCCCACTATTAATTGTTTTGTGGATTATTCATTTCGGTTCTCTAACCGTTATCGGAGTTTACTAGTCCCGTACACTCTCTCACATTCTAGTGAGTTCATAGGTTTGCGTTATCGTTATTCTTAATTTGATAGTTTCGTGTGTTCTCACATTCTCATTAATTTGCGAGATGACTCCTTCTACGAGTCACTAACCAATCGTTACACGACTAAAAGTCGGCCTACAATGCTAAGTTAGACCATGCAATTATACAAGGAAGGTTAGTACACACAACATGCATCAAGATATTCAATCAAGCAATAGAACATTTTTCATGCTTTTATCTTGATTAGGTCGGCACACAAGCACACACACACAAATCAGTGTAACACGGTTAGTATACGGGGCATGAGAAAATCATACCTTACACCATGTTTCACTTTAACGGGTCACCTCGGGTCCTCGAGTCTTACTCTTGGACCACTGATTACATATCAAATGGTTCTATTAATATCAAGGTATCACGGTATGTAAAACTATTACTCCCGTAATTAGCCCATTATCCCGTTATTTCGTTTTACTTAGTACACTTTATTGTCTCCACTTCCTCATTCACCTCTAAACTTGTTTTCTTAAGTTCTTATGGGCTTATTCTTGATCCTACCATCATTACCCTTCCTAGGGTTTACTACTAAAGTCTCACGCATCTTTTTCTATATATAGGCCCGACCGACCCACCCCTTGGGTCGGTCGGATGCAGAGACATCCGGCTTTGGGAATTTACTCTCGACCGACCCACGATAGACCCAATCCCCTTGGGCGGTCGGAGTCAGAAACTCTCCGACTTGAACTTCTACACTGGACCGACCCAATCCCCCTGGGTCGGTCGGAGTCAGAAACTCTCCGACTACAAATTTTACACTCGACCGACCCAGCCATTGGTCGGTCCTACCCACTTTACTCCTTTTGACTTTGTTTCAACTCCATTCCTCCACCCATTTCATCCCTGACCTTCCACATGTTTTTCTAACATGTTTAACCACCTTAAAACACTCTTAATCATGCTCTAAACGTCCTCAAATCATTACTCAAATCTTTACCCATATCTTGCTCAATTTCTACAAACTTCAATCCTCATTTTGCACTATGCACTCTAGTGCATTTCTAAACTTCCCTTGACAGCCTACCTCTTGTCTCACCCATTTGACCATTCCAACCCTTTATAACCATTTGCAATAACTATACCCAAGTTCATCCTTTTCTTTCAATGTCAGACAACCTAGTTTCTCTCCAAAGTTCTAAGGCATTAATACATAACTTGCTACAGATTTTTAAATTCTCTTCATAGTTCTCCAAATACCATTCCAAGGTTATTAATCATCCCAACTCCATCCAATAAATACCTAGTTAAGCCTAGGTCATTCTATACTCAATATACACTTAAAACTCCTTCGGATTCTACCAAAATTTTGCTATAACTCCGTTGCTTTTCTAGCATGTCCAAAACTCATCTCATCACCCAATCATTCAATACTAACCAAACCCATAGTGGGTTAACAGCCACAATACTCATTCAAATCTCATCAATTTCTCCAAATACATCATAATACATAATCATATACACTACTTGGCTCCTAGGCCCTCAATTCAAAACGACAATACACAAATTCCTAATCTAACTATTCAAGGTACAATTCCATCCAGTTTTGGTTCATTTATCCAATTAACCCATCCCAACATTCTAATACATAAGGAACATACATTAAGGTAGGTTTTCTTACCTTGAATTTCTCATAAGTTCCTCTTTTGCTCCATTCTTCTCCTCTCTTCATTTTCGGTCAAGTTGGGAAATGGGGTTGCCAAACCCCCACTCAACATTCAAGAAACACAAAATGAATGTAAGTAAAAATCCTTAACCCTTGGAATAATAATCGATAAAAGGGCTTAAAAACCATAAGTTAGGGTTTTTACCTTGGAGTTCAAGAGAGGTTTTAAGCCTTGAATACAACAGGACGGTTCCACCACCATTGTGAGGCTTGCACCCATTCTCAAATCAAGAAGGAAAAACAAGGCATTGCAAAGGGGAAAAAATCGGTCACTATAGGAGAGTGAAGAAAAATGGATTTTCTTGGAACTTTTTACCTTAGAAGGAAGGGGAGACTCCAAGCTTCAAAATGATGATTTTATCTTCAAATGCCCAAAAACCAGGGAGGTCAACTATCTCCTTGAAGATTTTGCAAAGATAGAAAGGTAAATCTTGATGAGAGGAGATCAAATATGTGGTTATTTTTGCTTGGAGTTCAAATGAGGCTTGAGCATGGAGAAGAAGATGAGAAGCCATTGAAGCTATTTTGGGAGCTTCAAATCGGCTGAGAGGGGAAGGAAGGAGGGGTTCTCACGTGAAGGAAGGAGGAGAAAAGGGAAAGGGAGTAGAGAAATGAGAGGTGAGAGAGAAGAGAGTTACTTTTTCACTTTTGTACTTTTCTACTTTTTGGACTGTGTTCTTATTTTAATTAACTAGTCTTGTGTGTGGGTGTGTGTGTGTGGTGTGTGTGGGTGTGTGTGGTGGTGGTGTGTGTATGTGTGTGGTAGGGTGTGAGTGTCGTGTGTGTAGGTGTGATGTGTGTGTGTGGGTGTGTGTGTGTGATGGGTGGTTTGTGTGTGTGTGTGGTGTGTGTGTGTGTGTGGGGGTGGGTGTGTGTGCGGTGTGTGTGGGTGTGTGTGGTGTGTGTGTGGGTGTGTTGTCTAAGAGAACTTTTTGGTAGGTATTTACTGAATTAATTAATGTACAAAAGGTCGAACTAAACATAAGAAAAACCAAGAAGATGCCGGGTACAAGTTACCCGGCACTTGCACGGCATAAAAATAAAGAGAAAGAACCTACTCAATAATTACGGGTAGCAAACCAAAACCCGGTCCAAAGTAGCAGGAAGCATATTAAGACCAAGCAAGTCGAACCCTAGGGACTTGTATAGAAAATTAGTCCTAGCCTTGGTAATTACTAAGTAAAAAGGGGGAAGGAAATGAGATAAATTTCTATTCTAATAAAAACTAACCACCCTAAGTGATATTTACAATGGAATTATCCTAGTTAGGAATATAACCATCCTATTATGCAAACAAGATCATTCAAAGATAGTCAAGTTTCTGAATTAACCCGAACATTTGAACACGCCGACTCGTTGCCGGACCAATAATACCCGGCATATGCAAGGACTTTGAACATGCCGGACTTATCCAACCCGGCACGAGATCCGGCAAGACCAAAAATGCGACTTTTTATCCCAGTTTCGAACTCCGAAAAACGGGGACTCATTACCCAATTCCGAAACCAACAATCTCTCGTCGGTTTCGACTGAGATAATGAAAATGGATAAGGAAATTCAATTCTTTCGATGTTGTCTCATTACACTTATGCCATTTAACAACGGTGGAAGTTACTAAGAATCTTTAACCAATTCCACTTGTCTTTTGAACCTTAAGCAGACTTAGAAGAGGAAGAATAGATGCTTTCCTATTCTACCTAGATGAAAACCAAATTCTTAGAAAAACTTGTAGGAATTATATTGAATGATCATAGTTTACAAGAGGACTACATCTCTAACTAGAATACAAGGAATTCTACCAACACACCATACAAACCAGAAGAGAATTACAAAAGGAAAGAAGAATCATAGCCTCAACCGATGATTTTGTCTTCTCGAAGATGGTGGATCAAGTAAAACTCCTTGGTAGAAGATGACACCACATTGGAATGGATGACGAGACTTCAATATGAATTGGAGCGTTTCTATCCTCTGTGTAATGTACCCTTTGCATGAAGAAGACTCTCGCTCTTCTTATAGGCAACATTTTCCCACGTGCCGGATACCATGCCGGTTGCGTCGATCCGGCACCACGTGTAAAAAAACGCGGGTAACCGTTTAACGGACATAACTGCTCTGGCGAAACGTTGCAAATGCGGGCAGAATAGATCCGGCATCATGCCCGGCACTATATTTGTCACGTGGAAAATAGCTGCTGTCTGTTGACGAGGAGATACGATTCTTCAATATGCCGGATGGAAATACCCGGCACTATCTCCGCATAAATGCTCTAACGGTCAGTGCAACCGTTGTTAGTCGAAAACAGGTACATGCCGGATAGGAGTCATCCGGCTTTATACCCGGCACTTCATTTCTCTGATTGCCGTGAGTTGTAGTCCGGTCTCTTTATCCGGCAACATCTTGAACTTTGCTTCAGGGACTTATTTTCTTGCAACAAAACATATGAAACATACCAAAATAAGTCCGAACAATAAAAAATCATTTATATATAATAAAACGTAAATAATGTTATTAAATCAAATTTCGACTACTATTCTTATAACTATAACTATTATAATATGATAAGTCTGAGGCTTATCAAAGCCCTACACTTACCTTTTGCTAGTCCTCGAGCAAATTTAAATTAAGAAAGAGTAACTACTTGTGCACAAAACAAATAAACCTTAGAATGGCAAATGAGATGTTCCTTTCCTAACAACTTGATTCTTACTCATAAGCATCACTTAATCTTTCGTATTCTATCAATAAATACAAGTGGGTAAGTAAGTAAGAAAAAACATTCAATCTCAAAAATGGAACAAGAACTCATGGGCTATTTTGTATAAAGGGGGTTTTTGCATCTCTCCTTCTTCCGGTTCCAACATTCAGCTCTTTTTCAAGAGTTTCTGAATGTGGCCAAGACTCTCATCATGGTTTTTTTTTTTATTATTCAGCCCTATTTTTCAAGGGTTTCTGAATCTAACCATGATTGTTTTTTTCATTTAAAGAACGGGGAATTTAGGAGAAAAACAAAAGGAAAAACTCTCGTTTGTTTTCTGAGGCAATCTTGCAACCTCACAATGCTTCATATATATATTTTGGAAGAGGTTTTCTTCTCTTTTTTTTCTTTCTTTTCCGAAGCTTCTTTTTTCCCTTTTTTTTCATCACCCTTTTCTAAGATTTTCACCCATAAGATTTGAACTATTTTGAAAGGAAGGAAAGATATATCACAACCCAAATAGATCAAAGGCAAAATAGAAGTAAGGTCCATATACTCATGTAACAGAAAGAATCATGAAGAGAGAAAGGATATCTAAAGGTCATTAGAAGCTTACCTCTTGAGAGAACAAATATTTAGCCTTCCCTAATGTCAACTTAGTCAAAGACATACAAAAAGCTGAGTGAAGGTAATAACTTAAACTTATATATTGTATAAACTAGACATGCTTAAAGTGTTTTTTTTTTTTATAATAATAATTTTTTAAGGGGGGGTCCCCCTGCCCTACACTAGGCAGGAACACTGTCCCCAGGTTGTTGTTTTTTTTTTTTTTTTTTTTTTTTTTTTTTTTTTTAGAAAAACGAAATATAAACTATTTTTATAGAAAAGAAGGAGAGAGAGACTCCCTGATAGGTGAAGGTGCCCTACACTTGGCTTGGCGGTGCCGTCGCTGTGAAAAGAATCACTGGAACGGAATCCTGGACATATGGCAGGTGGAAACTGATTGTTCTGGAGGACTACTCAAATACTTCTTTTTTAACCTGGAACCATTGACCTTGAATCGTTCGCCTTTTGAATCAAGCTCGAATGTGCCAACGTAGTCATCGAAGTAATAGTGAAGGGCCCAGCCCAACGGGGACTTCAAACTTCCTGGAAAAATTCGGGAGTCGTGAATTATAGAGAAGGACTTATGATCCCATTCGGAAATCTCGGGGAAGAATGCCTTGATCATGAATCCGTTTCGTGCGTTCCTTATAGAGAAGGGCATCTCACAAAGCATGGTGACGTAATTCTTCTAACTCTGATAACTGGAAGTTCCGTTTGATACCTGCTTCCTTTAGGTCAAAGTTGAGTGCCTTGAGGGGCCCAGTAGCTTTATGCTCAAGGCTCTACGGGTAAGTGACAAGCTTTTCCATATATACCAGACGAAATGGTGTGGTCCCGATAGGAGTTTTAAAGGCAGTTCTGTCTGTATCCATAAAGCATCATCGAGTTTAGGGGACCAATCCTTGCGAGAGGAACGGACCGTTTTTTGTAAGATCCATTTCAATTTCGGTTGGAGACTTCGGTCTGTCCATTAGCTTGTGGATGGTAAGGAAGGGTAACCTTATGGTGGACTCCATACTTCGTTAAGAGGTTATCAAATTGGCGGTTGCAGAAGTGAGAACCGCCATCAGAAATGATAGCCCGTGAACGCCGAACCTGGTGAAGATGTTTTTTTAAAAATTTCAGCACGGTTTTGGCATTCTGCAGATGAGCATGGAATGGCTTCAACCCATTTGGAAACATAGTCAACTGCGACTAGTATGTACTGATGGCCTTGTGATGAGGGGAAAGGACCCATGAAATCTATGCCCCACACATCAAATAATTCCACCTCCAGGATATTGGTTAGCGGCATTTCATGACGCCTGGAGATGTTTCCCATTCGTTGACAACTGTCGCATTGAGAAACAAATTTGTGAGAATCTTTATGTAGGGTTGGCCAATATAGCCCTGATTCCAAGACCTTCGCCGCAGTTCGAGTGGACCCATGATGTCCTCCGGCTTCTTTAGAGTGACAGAATTGGAGAACAGATGTGACTTCATGTTCTGGAATGCATCTCCGGATGATCCCATCGGCACAAACCCTGAATAGGTATGGATCATCCCAGAAGAAATGCTTCACTTGAGACAAGAATCTCTTCTTCTGCTGAGAGGGAAGCCCATGAGGTAAGATTCCTGAGGCTAAGTAATTGGCCATGTCCGCATACCATGGCTCCTGAGATCGTAGCTGCAAGGCTTCACACAATGCAATTAGTTCTTTAAAGTTATTGTCATTTTCATTGTCATTGTGAGAGTCAGACTTCTCATTGTTGAACTGCTGGACACTGAACACCATTTCGTCCGGAAAATATTCCCGGATGGGGATCCCATCGTACGGTCTTTCAATACGGGAGAGGTGATCGGCGACACCGTTGAGACAACCCTTTTTATCAACAACCAATACATCGAATTCTTGTAGCAGAAGAATCCAGCGTAACAGCCTAGGCTTGGCTTCTGCCTTGGTAAAGAGGTACTTCAGGGCAGAATGATCCGTATGCACAATGACTTCACTCCCCCATAAATAAGATCGAAATTTGTCTAGGGCGAAGACGACTGCAAGAAGCTCCTTTTCTGTAGTTGTGTAATTTTTTTGTGCATCAACAAGGGTCTTGCTTGCATACGTGATTATTCGCAATACCTTATCCTTTTTCTGACATAATGCAGCCCCCACAGCGTAGTCGCTTGCATCGCACATGATCTCGAAGGGAAGAGACCAATCGGGGAGACGACTACAGGGGCTGAAATTAACTTCTCCTTGATGACTTCAAATGCTTCCAAACACTCCTTAGTGAAATCAAATTTTGTATCCTTGCCCAATAAATCACTTAAAGGTTTGGCGATCTTCGAGAAGTCAGCGATGAACCGTCGGTAGAACCCGGCGTGGCCTAAAAATGCTCGAACCTCTTTGACGGTAGTAGGAGGTGGAAGTTTCTCTATGATTTCGACCTTGGCCCGGTCTACTTCAATACCAGCTTTTGACACTTTGTGCCCCAACACAATGCCCTCTTTCACCATGAAGTGGCATTTTTCCCATTTAAAACTAAATTTTTGTATCTTCACATCTGTCTAAAATCAAATCAAGCTGCTGCAAACAATTGTCAAAGGTAGAGCCATATACGCTAAAATCATCCATAAATACTTCGATACTTTTTTCAATGAAATCAGCAAATATGGCTTGCATGCAGCGTTGGAAAGTGGCAGGAGCATTGCAAAGTCCAAATGGCATACGATTATAAGCAAATGTACCATAAGGACAGGTAAAAGTAGTCTTTTCCTGATCCTCTGGCGCAATTGGAATTTGAAAATAGCCTGAGTAGCCATCTAAGAAACAATAAAATTCCTGACCTGCCAATCTTTCTAACATTTGATCTATAAATGGCAAAGGAAAATAATCCTTCCTAGTGGCTGCATTTAATCTTCTATAATCTATGCACATTCTCCAGCCAGTAGTTTGTCTCTGAGGGATTAATTCTCCTTTTTCATTAGGGACGGCCACTATACCTCCCTTTTTGGGAACCACTTGGACAGGACTCACCCAAGGGCTATCGGAAATTGGATAGATGATACCTGCATCTAACAATTTCAACACCTCCTTTTTCACAACTTCTTTTAAATTTGGGTTTAATCTCCTCTGCCCTTGCCTAATCGATTTATGGTTATCTTCCATAAATATACGATGAGTGCAAAAACTAGGATCAATGCCTTTTAGATCAGCTAGACACCAACCTATTGCTCTCTTATGATCTCCTAAGACTTCTAACAATTTAGTTTCTTGTTCAGCGGTCAGAAGTGAGGAAATGATAACAGGGAGAGAATTGTTACCTGCCAGGAAGGCATATTTGAGATGAGATGGAAGTGCTTTGAGATCTACTTCGGGAGGTTGTTCGATTGATGGAATAGCTTTAAATGGTGAACGTTCTAGGCTCTCCAATGGTGGTCGATAACCATTGTTGGTATTTTTCCGAATACCGCAATTGAGTTGATCAACAATCACCTTGACTTCCTTTGTGGGGGACTCTTCAATTGATGAAACCAAGATTTGCTCCAATGCCTCTAATTCATGTACTTCGATTGAGGGAATGGAGAATGTTTCTTCATCATCTTGGAATTCATTCTCACCATTATCTGCCATAAGACCGACACAGCAAACCGTATGAGCATTTACACTCTTTCTTACCATTTTTGCCATATCGAACTCGATCTTTTCATCCCCAACTCGGAAGATGACTTTGCCCTCCTGAACATCAATGATTGCGCGTGCGGTACTTAGGAAGGGTCTTCCAAGGATTAGGGGGACTTCGGTATCTTCATCAATGTCTAGAACCACGAAGTCGGCGGGAAAGATGAAATTGTCGACTCCAACTACCAAATTTTCAACCATTCCCATCGGCTTTATTGAGGATCTATCAGCCAATTGTAGGGAGAAGGAAACTGGCTTTAATTGACTGCCATGAATCCTGGTGAAAATTGAGTATGGCATGATATTGATGCTGGCCCAAGGTCACACAGACCATGGCCGCAATCAATGTCTCCAATGTAGCATGGTACAATTGGTAGTCCGGGGTCTTTTTGTTTGGGCGGTAAGGCTCGTAGCAATGCTGCGGAGCACTCCTCGGTCAAACTAATCATCTCAACATCCTCCATCTGTCTTTTATTGTTGATTAATTCCTTCAGGAACTTGGCATAAGTGGGCATTTGCTTTAATGCATCAATCAGAGGGATATCAATAGTTAAACGCTTAAAGATACCCAAAAACTCTTGAACTGCTCGTCTAAATGCTTTTTCTTAAGCCTATTGGAAACGGCAGTTTTTCAGTAGAAATTTGATTTTTATTGGGAGGAGTAGAAGTAGAAGAGGGAGAGAAAGGGGTAGGAGCCTGTGTCTCCTGAGATTGTACCTCTGTGGAGATCTCCTCCAAGTCGATAGGATCACTTTGCTTTTCTTTTTCTTTTCTTTGATCCATACCAACCTCTCTTCCGCTTCTGAGAGTGACTGCGCTTAAATCGTTACTTCCAAGGGTAACTGATTTTGCGTGCTCCCTTGGGTTTATTTGAGTCTGTGAAGGTAATTGGCCGGGTGGCCTCTGCTGCGTAAGCATTTGCTGGATCTGAGAGTGTAGTGACTTCTGATCTTTCCGAAGAGCTGTAATATCTTCCTGTGTATCTCGTGACTTGTTCATCAGCGCCTTCATTAAGTCACGCATCTCGGCCATCTCGGCTTCATGATTGGATGAATGTTGGGGTGGTCTACCACCATATGTTGGTTGCTGGAATTGCCTTGGATTTCCTTGAAATCCGGTTTGGTTCTGGGAGTTTGGAGAATTTTGGAAATTTCTCTGCCAAGGTTGCCTGAATCCTTGGTTGTTGTTGACATAATTCACTTCCTCAGATGCTTTTAATTCCTGCAACTCAGGGCACTGTTCGAAATCGTGTGGTCCTCCACACTGTGAACAAAACACATCAGAAGGTAAAGGAAACACAGAGGGGTGCGATACCTGAGGTTGTCTTGAATTTACCACTTTTGCATGCTGGGGAAGAGAACTCATGGCCAATTGCTCCACTACTTTCTGCAAAGCACTAACTTTAGTGGACTGCTGAGCGTTACTCTCCATTAACTGTTCATGACTCTTCAATAGTTGCTCGATTTTGCTGTCGCTTCCTCCTACTTGATACAGACCTGGGGTGCTGCCTCTGGAACCACCGGTAGCCCAATCCCTTATTTCTTCACAAAGGGATTCAATCCCATTAAGAAACTGCTCTCCGGGTTTCTTCAGGATATCAGCACCAAGGGACGAGAGTACCATGGTCTTACATTGGTTCACCAATCCTTTGTAGAATAATTGGGAGAGTTGCTCCTTGGTGAGACCATGATGGGGGCAAGTCAGAAGCAAACCTTTGAATCTATCCCACGTTTCGCCGATGTTCTCTGAGCCTGGTTGCCTGAAGTTATAAATCTCAGCAATCATCTCTAAGGTTCGGCTTGGGGGTAAGAATTTGTCATGGAATTTTGTGGCCATGTCATCCCATGTGTGAATAGTTTGTGGGGTTATGCTATGGTACCACTTGCTTGCCTTCCCTGTGAGGCTATGAGGAAATAGGGAGAGTCTAGCATATTCGAGAACTGTATCTTTGGAGGTAAGGCTATTTACGTGCTGGAGGAATTTTGTAATGTGGAGTAAGGCCTCGTCAGGATTAGTTCCATCGAACATTCCTAACTCTTTCACACAACGGATTTGATGGTAAGGCTTTAATTTCTGCCATTCCTCATAATCTGCTTGGGAAAGAGCGGGAAGGACTATGGCAGGTTGTTGACCTTGGTTTGAAGGCCGGTTGATGTTCCTGACGGTTGCCGGTATGTCAGCCATGGTATGGTGATTTCTGTGCTGCCTTCGTAGGTGATGGAATGTCTTTTCTATTTCTGGATTGTAATCGAGGATGGATCCAGGGAGACTATGTGATCTTGTAAGTGGCATTCACGTATAAAAAATGAATGTACCTACAGAAAAATAAGGGGAAATGTGATTTAGATACTACATGTAACTAGTATTATTATTAAAAGATAGATAATATTGTTCATTACATAGTACACATGCTAAGAACATATAAAACATACTAAGAGTACATAACACATAATATAAAGTAACTAAAATAAAGAAAATACTAAGGTAAAAAAACAACTAGTATATAACCCTAAACCTAGCACGCCTGATTCTACTAGTGAATATTGCATATGAGGGGGGCCTTTGGTGAATCCTATTAGTAAAGATACCCATATTAGGGTATCTTCGCCTAAGTTCATCCACGGGCATCACACTCATGCGGGCAGTAGTCCTAAGGCGGTGATGGGCGAGGGCAGGCCTCATTTTCCTCCTCTTGATGAATATTTCTACCCCTTCACGGGGGTAGAGATCATTAACCACATAAATATGCAGGAAATGGAAAAGGGCTGACTCATCACTCTGCAATTTTGCGACCCAAATGCTATTAGGCATCCTGAGCACAAAGTTGAACAAAGGGTGAGACAATTGTAAGAGGAGTAAATGTAGATAGCATAAATTGAACGAGCCGGGCGGCATGCCGGACAAATCATATCCGGCTTCAGACTTCCTCTGATTATGCCGGGTACAACACGTCCGGCATTAAGTCCGGCACATTCTTTTCAATTAAAAAACAACAGATTAAATCAAAGAATGAAAGAATAATATGGCAATTACCAGGTTAAGGACTTGGACTAATTCCAAGTCCCCGGCAACGGCGCCATTTTGCTAAGAGAACTTTTGGTAGGTATTTACTGAATAATTAATGTACAAAAGGTCGAACTAAACATAAGAAAAACCAAGAAGATGCCGGGTACAAGTTACCCGGCACTCTGCACGGCATAAAAATAAAGAGAAAGAACCTACTCAATAAGTACGGGTAGCAAACCAAAACCCGGTCAAAAGTAGCAGGGAAGCAAATTAAGACCAAGCAAGTCGAACCCTAGGGACTTGTATAGAAAATTAGTCCTAGCCTTGGTAATTACTAAGTAAAAGGGGGAAATGAGATAAATTTCTAATTCTAATAAAACTAACCACCCTAAGTGATATTTACAATGGAATTATCCTAGTTAGGAATATAACCATCCTATTATGCAAACAAGATCATTCAAAGATAGTCAAGTTTCTGAATTAACCGAACATTTGAACACGCCGGACTCGTTGCCGGACCAATAATACCCGGCATATGCAAGGACTTTGAACATGCCGGACTTATCCAACCCGGCACGAGACCCGGCAAGACCAAAAATGCGACTTTTTATCCCAGTCTCGAACTCCGAAAACAGGGACTCATTACCCAATTCCGAAACCAACAATCTCTCGTCGGTTTCGACTGAGATAATGAAAATGGATAAGGAAATTCAATTCTTTCGATGTTGTCATCTACACTTATGCATTTAACAACGGTGGAAGATTACTAAGAATCTTTAACCAATTCCACTCTTGTCTTTTGAACCTTAAGCAGAACTTAGAAGAGGAAGAATAAGTAGCTTTCCTATTCTATCCTAGATGAAAACCAAATTCTTAGAAAAACTTGTAGGAATTATATTGAATGATCATAGTTTTACAAGAGGACTACATCTCTAGAATACAAGGAATTCTACCCAACACACATACAACCAGAAGAGAATTACAAAAGGAAAGGAAGAATCATAGCCTCAACCCGATGATTTTGTCTTCTCGAAGATGGTGGATCAAGTAAAACTCCTTGGTAGAAGATGACACCACAATTGGAATGGATGACGAGACTTCAATATGAATTGGAGCGTTTCTATCCTCTGTGTAATGTACCCTTTGCATGAAGACTCTCGCTCTTCTTATAGGCAACATTTTCCCACGTGCCGGATACCATGCCGGGTTGCGTCGATCCGGCACCACGTGTAAAAAACGCGGGTAACCGTTTAACGGACATAACTGCTCTGGCGAAACGTTGCAAATGCCGGGCAGAATAGATCCGGCATCATGCCCGGCAACTATATTTGTCACGTGGAAAATAACTGCTGTCTGTTGACGAGGAGATACGATTCTTCAATATGCCGGATGGAAATACCCGGCACTATCTCCGGCATAAATGCTCTAACGGTCAGTGCAACCGTTGTTAGTCGGAAAACAGGTACATGCCGGATAGGAGTCATCCGGCTTTATACCCGGCACTTCATTTCTCTGATTGCCGTGAGTTGTAGTCCGGCTCTTTATCGGCAACATCTTGAACTTTGCTTCAGGGACTTATTTTCTTGCAACAAAACATATGAAACATACCAAAATAAGTCCGAACAATAAAAATCATTTTATATATAATAAAACGTAAATAATGGTTATTAAATCCAAATTTCGACTACTATTCTTATAACTATAACTATTATAATATGATAAGTCTGAGGCTTATCATTTGTGTGTGTGTGTGTGTGTTGTGTGTGTGGGTGTGTGTGTTGGGTGTGTGTGGTGTGTGTGTGTGTGTGTTGTGGGTTGGTGTTGTGTGTTGTGTGTGTGGGTGTGTGTGTGGGTGTTGTGTGTGTGTTGTTGTGACTGATTTATATTATAAAAACCGGCCCCCACATATACATAGACCGGAGCGTTTTTCGTCTTTTACAAGATAACGCTCGTTAAATTACCCGGTTTTAGCACTATTCACTAACCGGGCCTTTTTCCGGATTTTTCTCGTTTCTTTAATTTTAATGATTCTTAAGCTTTTATTAGTTTATTTATAGTTATTTGATGAACTATAATTTTTATGGGTTCATTTGACCACTCAAAGTCGCGTTTTCGGGTTTTCCTCGAAAAACATGCGTTAAAGCTTTATTAGCGTTTTAAACTCATTTTATGGATCTGTTTTCTTTGGGAATTGTTCCCGTGTATTAATTTGGCATTATTAAGCCTTGGAAATCCATATTAGACCCTTTTCAAGGTCATATTCCTCCTATGGTCACATAACGCTCATTTTAGCGTTTTTCGCTTTTTGAGCGTTTTCTCTGTTCTTTTGGATTTATTTTCCTTACCAAGATTCTTTAGGCACTAATAGGCCCTTAAATACCATATTATAATTATTTAATCACCATATTTAAGTTCGGGGTATTTCAATCTACCCCCTTAAAGAACTTTGCCGTCAAAGTTGGTGAATCTAATATTTTTACTCACATAGGTACTCTAGGCTAAGGTTATGCCTCTACATAACCTGACAGACTCCAAATGTCTGTCTCGATGTATACCGCACATCCAAACAAAATGTCACTGCATGCATAGCAATCAAAAATATCAGTTTCCAAACTCTCCATGGGGTCCATCCGCAGATAAAGAAGGTACCATCCTCTCCCATGTCGAGTGATCCCTCAGGTACGGGTCACGTTTGAACACTTACGCTTTCTGGTTCACGGCTATCATGACATTAGGCACTTACGCTTTCTGGCCCTACGGTCCTTTGGTTCTGATCAAATTCATTTGCATATATAAAGATCCTCAGGCACTTTACTCATACTAACTTACTCATACTTACTTCGGGACAACGCTGTCCCAGTGCCCTTGGAAAAATACAAAACACACACTGTCACCACACCCAACCAGCCACTTAGGACCACCGCACAAACGGGTAGTGGTTTTCAACTAATCATCACTTCCACCGGCTCACAACTAGCCTTACTTCCCTGGTTTCGACCCGATACCTGTGCCTAGCCATGGGAAGGTCCAACTAGCGCCCGTGGGCGGTTTCAAAACCGATCCTCATTCTCAAGTTTGAAGAAAATCATTGTACCAAATTAGTTTTGGTTATTCATTTTGAAAACTTCATACAACTCCAAATTCCAATTTATGATATTATACCTATTACTAGCGTTATTACTCGTGACCACTTATGGGGAGCTTCAAGAGTCCTTAACCCCGATGTGATCAACATCGGTGTTGAACTATCCATCCACCCCAATTTGTGCTCAGTTTCCCTTGATCGCTAGCAAATCAAGTTCCACCTCCCACCTCAATTCACACAATCAAATAGTTAATCAATATTTCATTTTCTATCTTCTTAATCTTCCTAGTCATAATCACCAAGACATACATTTTCCATTTTCTAGAATTCTTTTCCTCACTTACTTATTCATTTCATCGATTATTACTTACTTAGGAAGTTCAAAAGCATAACTCCAATTAGTTTTTCTATCCTCCAATTGTTTCCAAATCAAATCAAGTCATCTAGGAGACTCAATTCCCACTAGGTTCAACATCGGTTTTATACCGATTGATACTCGTCACATACATCGGTTTCATACCGATTTATACTCATCGAATCTCCCAATGTACTCATTCCTCATACTATTACCAAGATTTACACAATGAGTGGATACAAATGTTTATGTAACATAAGTACCAATCATTAAAACAAATTCCTTTGCGCTATGTGCATTGTAGTTTACGCCCTTATCACGCAAAACATACACTTCGCGGTTTTCGCTCTACCCCTCTTAAAAGGAATTACGCCCACGTAATCTACCATGTGTCAACATTGGACATTGGTCGAGGGCATTCAGCCGTCATGGAGTGGTTCAGCTTCCATGCGGTGGTTCATCTTCCATGCGGTCTATTATACAATGTTCTTTGGTCAAAGGGTCTTAACCGTATTATCGGTTATTCCCTGCATCAAGAATTTCATCGGAGTTTGTTTAACTCTCAACCAGGTTCGGTCTGGCCTTATAGGCTTCAAGGCATTTATGGTTAGCCATTCATTCACTAGGTATATTAGACCTCAGAATTCTGGGCCCACTAGCTTCGGCTGCGCGACCCTGATAACTTAGGGTTTGTTCACCCTTCTCGTTATGTTAAAGTGTTATAGATCACCTTTTATCCCTTTTTATACTGAGAATAAGGTTTATCCATCAAGCGTAGTATTTCTCACCGTGCGTGAATTCAATGAGCTTGGATTTTCTATCCAGCTCTTTGGAAATCTATATACATACTATCCTGTATTATAGTGATCATTCACTTGATTCCTCCGACCCGTTGTCGGTTGAGGTTGATCCACTACTTAGTATGTAGTGATCCTCTGTTATCAGTGGTTTCTAAATTATGCCCACTTATTTGATTCTGTACAAGTGTTCTTTACTTGTACGACCTTGCATTTCTATGCATCGGTTCTGTAAATATTCATAGGTTTCCTTCCGTTTTTATTCCAATGGGATTCGCCTCGTGCTTCTTTAGCCTTAGGCCGCACGGTTTATTTCAAAGCTTCCGCTTAACTGTCATGTGCTGTTCATTGGTGAAAGGAAGGATTTACCATGATTGACATTATGCCATATTCCTAGCTATCTCACTTGATCATTAACTGCACAAGTGCAATACCAAAGCACTCAGTCCTACAGAGTGCAGAGGCGCAAACCTTGGCAGTAAATCTCTTATGCGATCGTAATAGTAATGAGCATTACTTCCTTTGTGAGGTGCTTCATTACTTGTTGCAGATTTCTGGCTTGTTGCCCGGTCTGTCTGCCATCTCGTATTTAACAACTCCATAGCATTATGTGATTATTGAGGTACATTGGTCGCTTACTGTGCACCATGTTCGTATTTGCTTACGACCTTGTTTCCACGGTATCCGCTCATGCGTTTCCACCATTTATATAATGGTTCGCCATTCATTTGGTTGTTTACTGAATATACTATACTTGTGTTCCTGTGCTCCTTGAGCGTTACTATTTTCCATTTCACATTTCCACATACGGTATTTCTTCTTAACCGATTACTCCCCGGTTTCCAATAATTGCTTTCAAAGCTTATTTCACATTGCTTGGCAATAATTGTATGCTCAAGCTTCACTACATTAGTAGTTCTGAAAGAGATATATTTTCAGACTTCACTGATGGCATCCTCTTCTTTGGACTCTATGTGTTCACCGCACTTGCGGTCTCATATTAACGAGGGTATCCTTGCTCGTTATTCATTAAATAATCTACTCGTCCATTATCGGTAAATCTCCTTATGATTCTCATTAGGCTTTGCAACCGTTGGATCTACGTATTGTAGTAGGTTCATGGCTTACTAGCCACGTTGCCTCGAGCTTTGCTCATCTTAGGCTGTTCCAAGTGGTTACTTCTCCGTATACCATCACCGGGTTTGGAGGTGATACTAGACTCCATGATAAGATTGTTGCATCACGCTTCCGTTTATTGAGACCCTTTAAGTATCTTGGTATTGATCGGTACCCATTTATTTATTTAGGGTATCCCCTGGAAAGCGGGATCCCTCCGGTTTTCTAACCGGGTGTTCGTGCTAGTTCTTGTGTGTTCTCGTCACTACATTTAGTTCGACACCCTTCTTGGATTGCTCCTGGGTGTTATCAAGTTACGCCATTACCTTTGGTTACTTATGATACGTTCTGTTTCTCCGTGTTGTGGTTCTAGATTTCAAATGTTCCGTTTAGGGTTACAACGTCTCCCGTCCTTAGGGTAGACCATGAATGCTTCTCTTACATTTTTGACCGGGTTGATATTCTCTCCGTGGTGAATGGTATCCTCCCGGTACCTTAGATGATCACTCTGGGTATTTCATCTTGTCCATGGAACATTGGAGTTTCGTGTTAGGCATTGCCTTACCAGGTTTAGACTGGTATTCCATCCCGGCTATCCCATATTTTTGCTTCAAGATTTCTTGAGACATATTCAATGTCTTTACGACTCAGTTGTTAGTGCTTCTCGCACTTTTAACTCTTAATCGTCCTCCTGGGGTGAGTTCTTGTCCCCTTTTGCTTGTGAGCTTATCTGAGCTCTTAGATCGTTCAAGGTGTGAATTTACTTATGGTCCGTAGAAAAGAGTCAACTACTTCCCGTGTTTCGTACACCACTTGTATACATACGTGGGGTACCTTATTGGCATGTCACCACTTACCTGACTAACTCACAAAAGGGTATGTCAGGCCCGCAAGCTCCTTCGGAGTGCGGTCGTCCCACATCCCGTATTTGGGTACACTCGTAGTGCTCGTCACACGCCTAGGTGAAGTATTCTATTGCCAATCTTCTTGTATCCTTCTATGATAGCTTACCTTGATTCTCTGGTTTGGTTTAAAAGAAATTTTGGGGTTTGAAAGAAAGTTTCCGGGTGTTGTCATATCCGAAGTCCTGACCAAGTCCATCTTCTCGCTGACTGGTATATCCTTTTGAGGTGATGGTCGGCCGTTAGGCCTTTCCAAGGTTTCATTGTTTCAAATTCTTAGGATTGGTAATCCTATGTTTGCTCCATTCGTCATAGCGGTGCTTTAGTGAATACTTGTCGGTCGTTGACGGTCTTCCAACTGTCTTACCTCGGCTGCACTTGCCTTGGCAAGTGCGCGGGTGGCAAGTGCGCATGTAGGTTGTTTTTCGGTTAACGTATACGTGGTAATACCGGTTATGGTATCGTTTCCATCCAAATTTGGTGGTCTTATTAGATATCTTCCTTTGATCCCTGACCTTGGTGATCATTTCCTGAGTCGTTTCTCAGTGTTCTTGACATGGTTGTCGTCAATCCGGGTGTCTCGCACCTTCACTGTGGTTATCGAGACTTGACTTATCCTTAGGAACCACGTTGTAGTCCAATAGGTGTATGTTCTATGAATACTTTCATAGTTATCTGAACTATGTCGTTCGGTTATTACGGCCTCTTGGCGTTGTAGGTTTGGAGTTATCCAACCTCGACTAATCCTTAGTCGGTTTGTATACCGTTGTTGGTATTATCAAGCATTACAGTCGGTAGACTCTCTTGTCTCGGGTTTGAGACTCTATCTTCCTCGCTTCATTGCGCGGTTGTGTGCTCCTTTTCTTGCTGGCTACTCATGGTACGAAGAACGTCGCCCCATGGTGCCCGTAACTTTCATTATCCTGTATTTAGGATCTTCGATCTTCGGTCATTAAATGCGGTTATTGTTGTTCCAACGGAAACCGTCTCCGGGATTTCTAGTTCCTGGAATCTACCGTATGACTGTTCCTTCTTCTTACAAGATTTTATAGCAACTGCCCAGATTGGGTTTTTACGAGTGTGAGAGGTCCTTCCATCTCTCTGGCATTCTCATCCCAAACTTTATATCGGGGGACGTGGAGGGGGGGTTATGGTTATTGTAGGTTCTGGTTTTCACCCGGGAGTTCCTAACTAGCGTACCTCACACGCTAACACTCAACCCTTAGCCTTAAGTCTCTAATTCCTAACTCGGTATTTCAACCATCATAGCGATGCTCTTGCTCTGATACCACTTTTTGTAACACCCCTACTGCTAATCCCGTCATTACCTCACAATTACTAACCTTCGTAGCGGATATTACATACTCAACGGCGGGTGTACAATGCTGTTAGTCACCCACGTGAAATAGGCCAATTACAAATACACATACTATCGGTCTGATGAACTTGAATATACCGAGCACTACTATACCAACAATACATTCTCAATTTCAGTCGAATCTTAGTACTAATACAACTTCCAATGAATTATTATACAAAATGCAATATCCATTCACACTATACCGAGTATCTAAATACCTCAAGTTCGCCGGTAACAATCGGACTTACAAATCAACGTTTACATTTACAAAGTTAATACAAGTTCTTAATCGACTACCCAAGCTTATACAGCCATTCCCATCCTACACTCGAACGGTGTTCAACTTCAAGTACCTGAAAAAAAAAACGGTGCCCCTAGGGGCTCAGAATTGCTGCATATGAAATTCGCATATCCCGCGTGCTAACCGGGGTACACCGACTAATTTGTCGAATACATGGAGTTCATTTTCATGCAACATACATACTAATACTACAACATTATACATAAGCAAACATACCTACATACATACTCAAGATTCAGTACCTACGAGGGAAGGCAATTCGTCAGTCAACTGTTCATGTTAGTTACTCACTCATTACTTACTCGTTACCTTACTCATTACTTCACTCGTGCCATGCTCAATACTCATTACCTTACTCGTACTTACTCATTACTCAATACTCACTACTCCACTCGTACTTACTCATTACTCAATACTCATTACTTTACTCACTTACTCATTACTCATTGAGTGTCCAAATGAGCATGTTTTAAGGGTGTATTTCATATGTTAATAAAACACTTTTCATGCTCATTTCTCCACTCTAGCTTGTTTTCCTCTAGTTTTGTGTTTCATTGGTGTTTTACACATTTATTGTTTAAGCAGGAGGAGTAACATAGCTAGGAGTAAAGTAGACGAAGAGAGGAACGCGTCGACGCAAACGAATCCAAAATCGGAGCTGAAACGAAGAAGATACAGCATTTCGAAGTTAGGCTACCAACAGGACCGACCCACAGGGTCTGGGTCGGTCTCGGGGGGGTCGGTCGGACTTAAAAAAAAACTGATTTTCGTCCCCGAAAGCTACTGGAATCGACCGACCCATAGAGTCTGGGTCGGTCGTGTGGGTCAGTCGGACTTAAAAACGCGTTTTCCGGCCACGAAATGCTTCTGTCGGTCGGGTCAAAAATTTGCCCAGATCAGCGTTTTTTAAAACGGGGAATTTTGGGAAAAACGGTCCCATTCTTCATTCAGCCAGGTTCCGCCCCCAAAAACAGGAGAAGAGGCGAGGAACGGAGGAAAGAAGAGGAGAGGAGAGAGAAGAAGAATAGAAGATAGAAGAAGAGAAAGAGAAGAAGATAGAAGAGGACGAAGAAAGAGTAAGAATCAAAGATAAGAATAGAAAGAAGAAGAAAGAGAGGACAGCGGACTAAGATCGAGTAAAAGAAGACCCCAGCCTGAATGAAAGACTCAGAAGAGAAAAGAAGAGCAGAAGTACGAAAAGAAAGAAATCCCCGGAGAACCCAAAGAAGAGAAAGAAAGAAGCCTCTCAGAAGAAGAAGAAGAAAAGAAGAAAATAGAAGAAGAAGAGAGAAGAAGAAGAAGTCCTCCTCATCCTCCCAAGAAGAAAGCCTAAGAAGAAGACCTCCTCCAGAAGACCTCCGAAGAAGAAAGAAGAAGAAGAAGAAGAAGAAGAAGAAGAGAAGAAGAAGAGAAGAAGACGAAGAAGAGAAGAAGAAGAAGGAAAGAAGAAAGAAGAAGAAAAGAGAAGAAGAAGAAAGAAGACTGAAGAAGAAAGAAGAAGAAGAGAAGAGAGGGAAGAAAAGCTCATCTCCCTCCAAGCTCCATTAATGGCTTCTTCTATCCCTCTCTCTTTCATTTTCTCTCTTATGTTTGAGTAGAATCTTTTTGTAGCTAGGGATTGGGGATTTTGCCCCAAAATCCCTAATCTCCATTGTAGATTCTTGAACTCATTTATGGTTTTATTTTAGTACTTGTTCTTAATACTGATAATAATTGTGTGTTTGTGGATCTTGAACATGTCACCCATGATTTGGGGATTTTTCTAGGGTTTCGCCCAATTTGTTATCTTTGTGTTAAATTGGTTGATTTGCCTTGAATTTGTATCAAAATGAGATTCTGAGATAGATTCTAGGTTACCGATTAATTAGGCACTGATGTGGATTTCTGTCAACATGTGATTCTGAGATAGAAGTCTAGACCGTGAGGACTGAATCAGTGTACTCTAATATCGATGATTTTGAGATTAGACTACACTGCAACTTAAGGGGAATTTGTGCTTAATGCTATCAATTGACTAGGTACTTGGAAGATCCGCCAGGTTCCAACTCCGTTGGTTAGGATTAGTAGACCTTAATTAGGATATTAGTTAATTTAGTGTTCCCGTTGTTTAGACATGAGTTCGAGGGTTGATCCATTGTAGTAAAGGGAAGATGGGGGCAAATATCCATCCCGAGCTACATCTATCCTAGTTTAGTTAGTCTAGTTTTACTACTTTCCTTCGTTTTCCGATTATCTATCCAACCACAAAACCTAAAACAATTTACATTTATGCACCTCTATATATATTAATGCACAGTTACTAAATTGATAATTAGCTAGATAGTTGCGAAGTCCCTATGGATACGACCTTGTTGGACTACAATGACCGGGTTCACTGCCCGTAAGTAGGAGAGTAATTTCACAAATATTTTCCTCCAATAAGTTTTTGGCGCCGTGGCCGCGGACTTCGGTCCAACTATCTGGTTTATTATTTGTTTAGTTTTTGTGCATATTTTTCATTTCCTTATTTACCCTTTTGTGTATAATTTTTTTTATCTTTTCTTTGTAGGAACTTTAAGCTGATGGATGGTTATTATGATCCAGCTGGAGGTTGGGGAATGGCTACTCTTATGGCCAAGAAAACTACAATCAATGGCTTGTGTGTGAGAGATGCGGAGGAAACCATGACAGTTCTCAATGTCAGGTTGGAAGCTCTAGGTTGGAGGACATGATAGTAGATTCTATCTCAACATACAACCAAATGGGAGTAGACCAACCGGATTGGAGGACTATCATGAGTTTACACAAGTCACCAACCCATGGAGTGTATGCCAAAAGCGCGGAGAGAGTACCATGAGAGCCCCAAGTGCCCAACACCGATGTCAGAATTGAGAGCTCTCATGGAGGACCTTAACTTTTCAGTCTACTGGAGGCCTGTGTGCCAAGAGTGTGGAGGAGACCACGAGAGTGCTCAGTGTCCTGTGATCACAGTAAAGGTTGATTCACCTAGTTTGGAGGTGCTCATGTTGTGGAGGGTGATTTTTCGGTATGAGGGGGGTCTATCTAACATGGTCTGACTGAAAAGCCTAGATCCTAGAAATTGCCATTCTGTGGAGGGTGAAAACCCGTTATTTGACATCCCTCAAATACCTACTAAATTGTCCATCTTTCCCAGAAAGCATAAGGAGAATGCAAGTGTGCACTATACCCGCTCTCGATGGGCTCCACGCGGACTTATGCCCTAAGGGCGGAATTGACTAGAGTGCCACCTAGTTTGACCTAAAATACTAAGAAGGGAGGGAAGGAGGGTTCTAAGAAACGTTGGTTGACTCTGAATTTATTGCCTAGGATGAGGCTTATCGGTGGTCATACTAGAGATTCTGTGTGGGTTCGCACTGGGTTACACCCCTTAGAAGTGACAACGACCACGATTCGGATTGGTGCCCGAGGAAACCTCGGTCTCCAATTGCCGGGATTGCCTTCTTTCAAAACCTTATTAGAGAGATTCATTTAAAAGCCGAAGAATATGATTGAGTGTAGGTTGAGGATTAGATGATTTAGAAGAGTTGAAGAATAGGCTGGTCTTGGAGTTAGTTTGGTTGAAGTATTGAGAGGTTTTGATTGTTTCTGAGAGGTTTGAGGTTGTTTCGACTTTCATGAGGTTAAAAGGATGCTGGAAGTTTGAGGAGCAAAAGGGCATTTTGGTTATTATATATTTTTTTTGGAGTCAAGGGGTGTTTGGATCGTTGCTGGAGTTAAGGAGTTTTTGGTCATTTTGTAGAGCTGAGGGGGGGTACTTTGGTCATTTTGTGAAGTTGAGAGGTATTTTGGTCATTTTGTAGAGCTGAGGGGTATTTTGGTCATTTCGTGAAGTTGAGAGGTGTTCGGATTCTTTGGTGGAATTGAGGAGTTTTTCGTGTTTGTAAAGTTTGGATTTTAGAATGGTCAAATTTTTGAGGTGTTTAGAAAGTCGAAAGTGTTGATGGAGTGTGAAAGAGGATATTTGGTTTACAGGTGTTCGGGTTTTGAAGATGTTTCAGGTTTAAGATGACTAAGGTTGTTTGGGAGCATTTAAGAATAAAGGGTCCTATGTTAGTGAGACTTGTGACTTCGAGTTTGCTTAAGAAAGGATTGAGGAGTGCTTATGGGTTAAAGCTCTAATGAAAGGGTTGGATTGATTTGTTCAGAATTGTCTCTCTTAAAAGTTTTAAAACCGAAAATCATTTGTGTTGTAAAGGGCGGATAATCCCGAGGGATTACCCTATGTACCCCCTCGAACACAAACACTTAATTAATAGTAAGTACCGAGGCTCGAAAGATGGGGCAATGAATTTATGTCGAAAAAATAGGATTCAGAGAGAAATACCATGAACGAGATGTTCTCTCGTCGTCGAACCCTAATAACGTCTCTAACTCCTGGGTTTTAAAACGTTAAGAATCAAAAGCATTGAAATTGAGCGGAAGGGAGTTAGACGATTCTAAAATCCCGGCTGCAACTAGGAAGGTCATTACTTCCCTAGCACCCCGCCTTGTAAAAATCTAGGCTGCAATTAGGGGAGGTTGTCACCCTAATGCCCCGCCTAAAGAGATCCAGACTGCGACGAGGGAGATTATGACCCCAGTGCCCCGCCTCGGATTTTTTATTTTGGGAAGGGAGACAAGTGATGTTCTAATCATGGAGGAAATGTTTTGAAGGGGTTAGAGATTTCTTCCTCCCCGAAACGGTTTATTTGAGTTAAAACTGAGTTGGAAGATGTTGGAGAAATATGTGACTACTTCTACAACTTAGGCAGTGTACCTATCGTATTGCGGATAGTGGATATGAGGGTTGTCGTACTCTTGGGGACCTCGCTGTGGATAACTGATAGTGTAGTAAATTGACTGAGATTTCTATTAAACAAATTTTTTCTTTTCGAGGGAAATGATTATTAGCTAAGTCATAAGACAATAATAAAAACAACTCATTAAAACAGAAAAGAAATAGAAATTATAAATCTTTTTGTGTTTTAAGAACCATCCCGGGTTACTCTGCTCACCTATTTTATCAAATTATATTAATATAACTTTCCCACTTAGCAATAAACTCAAGAATCTAATTAGTTTATTGACCGTTCCCTGTCTAATAAACCCTGATTAATTTAAACAACAAGCGCAAACCTTGCTCAAGTTATTAATAAATTAATCGCATTATTAACAATTCCTATTGGAGACTGGTTAACCTATAGGCGAATCTCGCTTCTAGTCGTTAACCCGTTTTGACTTCTCTTGTCTAGAATCTTGTCTCAGCACCGCATTTTAACAAGAAACTACAAATATCACTTTAATAATTGGCCTAAAGATTAAAGCGCAAAGACGAAAATCAAAATATTGTTTGAACAGATTATAGTGGAAAGCTTACATAACTCAATTATATAAAATAGGCTCGCTTCCTAACCCGGGAAGGCTAGGTTTATTATTCACACATAATTATAAAACAAAAACATCAATAATAAGATAGACATTAAAACAGAGTAAAGTTAAAGGAAAGAAAGAACTCTATTTGGGGAGAGTTATTTCGCTTCCGGGCTCGTTTCCGTGATTATGCCGACCTCAAAATGATGATAAACAGGTAGAACGAAGAAATAACGAACAAACAGGCAAAAGTTGGTCCTGTCCGTGTGGGGCCACGCGGACACAAATTAGGACGTCTCTTGTCCGCGTAGGGGCTGCGCGGACACAAACGCGGACACAAATTAGGACGCAGCCTGGTTTGCGCAGATCGTCTTCTTCCTCTGGAAAACTGGAAAATTAACACCTTAGGCTTATTTGGTGATGGGAAATGATGGAAATGAAGTGGATATATGGATGTATGGATGAGAGAATGGTATTTGGATGGAGGAAGTGTGATTTGGAAGTGAACGTGAGTGAGTTTTGGATTTCAGGGGATGCCATTTTTTAGCAGAAGGCTCGTGGGTTTATATAGAAGAAGAAAGGAGAAGAGGAAGACAGAGGAGCAGCATGCTAGTGGGTGAAGAAGATAAGGGAGGTGCCTAATACTGCTAAAGGAGTAGATCGATGTGTTTGTAGGCGCCGCAAAGGAAGAAGCAAAGGGAGACAGCGCCGAAAGAATTCAGTCGCGTCAATTTCTGGATCTGGGTTCATTTACACGCGTCCGCGTGGGAGTCCGCGTACGGACACAAATTAGGACGTGAGACGTCCGCATTTGAGTCCACAAAGCGGACACGTTCTTCTGCTGCGTCCGAGTTTCAGTCCGCAAAGCGGACGCGTTCTTTTCTCCTGTCCGAGTTTGAGTCCGCAGAGCGGACGCTTGTATTGGTTCTATCCGTGAATGTGTCCGCAAAGCGGACACGTGTATTTTCGTCGTTTGTCCTGCAATCTTCGACTGGCTCCAGATTCTTCGTTTAAAGTCCGTTTCACTCGCCGTTTGTTGCGTTGGAAAGCTTGTGAAATAGACTATGTGATTCCAAGACTTTTTACTGCATTTGATACATAAAATGTATCAGTTCATATCAAAACATAATCTTAGGAAAAACATACGATAAGTGAGTAATATTATCCTGAAAGTAAGTAAATATAAGGTAGATTAAACCCTTAAATGTCTATGTATTTCTCACTTATCAAACTCCCCCACACTTATCTTTTGCTTGTCCTCAAGCAAATCTTTCTGACATAATGTTTAAACAAGTTAAACAGACAATAATCAAGTAAGGAGAGCACGAAAAGGTAATTGCCAATCTTTTCAGATTTAAAAAGGGTACTAATAACAAATTTATTAGGTATATTTCTCCATTTCTGAGAAAACTCTGAAGTCCTACAAAAGAAAGAGAAGTAGTACCATGAGAATTCTGCTTTTAACCCTGAGCCAATCCACCATTTTCTTTCACATTTCCTTGAATGATAAGGGGCATGAAGTAAAATCTTATTCCATTATACCTTTCAATGCCACATACTCATGATCCATAATGAAGAAGTGTTTATCATTTTGGTGCAGAATGCAAAGATACTTCAATTTTGAAGTTCATTTTTCTTTTACCTCAGACTTTTCTCTCCACCCTTGTAGTGATTTTGGGTCTACTATCCCAGATACCGAGTACCTTAGGTAGCCGGGTGATGAAGCACCCCTAAGAACTTAATAACCGAGTGGACGAGGCCTGTTTAGGATCAGAATATGCCTGTCTGGATTAGAGGAGTACCTTGCCTTGTTCTTTTTCCACCGTTTCATTCCAATTCAAATCCAGGCTCAAAGTCATAACAAAATTCAAATGATAATTTCCTCAGAATTTTTAGCATTGAGTAAGGAGCAGAGTGGTTTAAATTTTTTTTTGTGTGTACCCTTTAAACCTATTAATACCGGCATTACTCCCTCTATGGCTTCTTCTTTGATTATTAATCACTTAACAATTTTAAACACAGTGTCGAAAAAGAGACAACTTAAGAGCAAGCTTTTGGTGCAGAATGCAAAGATACTTCAATTTTGAAGTTCATTTTTCTTTTACCTCAGACTTTTCTCTCCACCCTTGTAGCGATTTTGGGTCTACTATCCCAGATACCGAGTACCTTAGGTAGCCGGGTGATGAAGCACCCCTAAGAACTTAATAACCGAGTGGACGAGGCCTGTTTAGGATCAGAATATGCCTGTCTGGATCAGAGGAGTACCTTGCCTTGGAGAAATATGTGACTACTTCTACAACTTAGGCAGTGTACCTATCGTTTTGCGGAATAGTGGATATGAGGGTTGTCGTACTCTTGGGGACCTCGATGTGGATAACTGATAGTGTAGTAAATTGACTGAGATTTCTATTAAACAGATTTTATCTTTTCGAGGGAAATGATTATCAGCTAAGTCATAAGACAAATAAAAACAACTAATTAAAAAACAGAAAAGAAATAGAAATTAAAAATCTTTTGTGTTTTTAAGAACCATCCCGGGTACTCTGCTCACCTATTTTATCAAATTATATTAATATAACTTTCCCACTTTAGCAACAAACTCAAGAATCTTAATTAGTTTATTGACCGTTCCCTGTCTAATAAACCCTGATTAATTTAAACAATAAGCGCAAACCTTGCTCAAGTTATAATAAATTAATCGCATTATTAACAATTCCTATTGGAGACTGGTTAACCTATAGGCGAATCTCGCTTCTAGTCGTTAACCCGTTTTGACTTCTCTTGTCTAGAATCTTGTCTCAGCACCACATTTTACACAAGAAACTACAAATATCACTTTAATAATTGGCCTAAAGATTAAAGCGCATTAAGGACGAAAATCAAAATATTGCTTGAACAGATTATAGTGGAAAGCTTACATAACACAATTATATAAAATAGGCTCGCTTCCTAACCCGGGAAGGCTAGGTTATTATTCACACATAATTATAAAAACAAAAACATCATAATAAGATAGACATTAAAACAGAGTAAAGTTAAAGGAAAGAAAGAACTCTATTTGGGGAGAGTTATTTCGCTTCCGGGGCTCGTTTCCGTGATTATGCCGACCTCAAAATGATGATAAAACAGGTAGTAGAACGAAGAATAACGAACAAACAGGCAAAAGTTGGTCCTGTCCGGGGGGCCAAGCGGACACAAAAGGAACGTCTCTTGTCCGCGTAGGGGCTGCGCGGACACAAACGCGGACACAATTAGGACGCAGCCTGGTTTGCGCAGATCGTCTTTTCCTCTGGAAAACTGGAAAATTAACACCTTAGGCTTATTTGGTGATGGGAAATGATGGAAATGAAGTGGATAGTGGATGTATGGATGAAGAATGGTATTTGGATGGAGGAAGTGTGATTTGGAAGTGAACGTGAGTGAGTTTTGGATTTCAGGGGATGCCATTTTTTAGCAGAAGGCTCATGGGTTTATATAGAAGAAAGAGAGAAGAGGAAGACAGGAGGCAGCATGCTAGTGGGTGAAGAAGATAAGGGAGGTGCCTAATACTGCTAAAGGAGTAGATCGATGTTGTTTGTAGGCGCCGCAAAGGAAGAAGCAAATGGGGGAGACGCGCCGAAAGAATTCAGTCGCGTCAATTTCTGGATCTGGGTTCATTACACGCGTCCGCGTGGGAGTCCGCGTACGGGACACAAATTAGGACATGAGACGTCCGCATTTGAGTCCGCAAAGCGGACACGTTCTTCTGCTGCGTCCGAGTTTCAGTCCGCAAAGCGGAAGCGTTCTTTTCTCCTGTCCGAGTTGAGTCCGCAGAGCGGACGCTTGTATTGGTTCTGTCCGTGAATGTGTCCGCAAAGCGGACACGTGTATTTTCGTGTTTTGTCCTGCAATCTTCGACTGGCTCCAGATTCTTCGTTATAAGTCCGTTTTCACTCGCCGTTTGTTGCGTTGGAAAGCTTGTGAAAATAACTATGTGATTCCAAGACTTTTTACTGCATTGATACATAAATGTATCAGTTCATATCAAAACATAATCTTAGGAAAACATACGATAAGTGAGTAATATTATCCTGAAAGTAAGTAAATATAAGGTAGATTAAACCCTTAAATGTCTATGTATTTCTCACTTATCAAACTCCCCCACACTTATCTTTTGCTTGTCCTCAAGCAAATTTTTCTGACATAATGTTAAACAAGTTAAACAGACAATAATCAAGTAAGGAGAGCACAGTCTACCATTTTCTTTCATATTTCTAAGAATAACTCTGAAGTCCTACAAAAGAAAGAGAAGTAGTACCATGAGAATTCTGCTTTTAACCCTGAGCCAATCTACCATTTTCTTCAATTTCCTTGAACGACAAGGGGTATGAAAGTAAAATCTTATTCCATTATACCTTTCAATGCCACATACTCATGATCCATAATGAAGAAGTGTTTATCATTTTGGTGCAGAATGCAAGATACTTTAATTTTGAAGTTCATTTTTCTTTTACCTCAGACTTTTCTCTCCACCCTTGTAGCGATTTTGGGTCTACTATCCAGATACCGAGTACCTTAGGTAGCCGGGTGATGAAGCACCCCTAAGAACTTAATAACCTGAGTGGACGAGGCCTGTTTAGGATCAGAATATGCCTGTCTGGATCAGAGGAGTACCTTGCCTTGTTCTTTTCCACCGTTTCTTCCAATTCAAATCCAGGCTCAAAGTCATAACAAATTCAAATGATAATTTCCTCAGAATTTTTAGCATTGAGTAAGGAGCAGAGTGGTTTAAATTTTTTTTGGTGTGTACCCTTTGTGAGCTTCGATTTAAACCCCTATCCTATGTGGATTAAGTTGATTAGGATCTAGTCGGGTTTTAGGTCCACTTATAACCTAAGATTATTAATTATGTCTTATAACAATAATTATTAAACCTAAGCTAGCTCACTGGAACCTATTATGAGTCGCCACCTAATTTAACCTATATCAAATTAGGAAAGGAGAGCTCAGGTTCGGGGGCTTGATATTCGACTTATTTAGGGTTCAAATCACTTTCATTACCCTTCCTAGGTCGTTTTTCCTCTTGGTTTATTTACGGCTTATTACGAGTCGTTTTAACCTAAGTGCGCGAGCTTCTGTTTTTTTGTGTTTTTTAGCATTTTTTGACATAAAATTAAAGTGAAATTAAAGCTACCTAAACTAGGGTTTCGGAGGCAGAATTAGGTTGAATTTTGCTTACGTCCGTAGCCACGGACCCCATGTCCGGACCACGGACCCCAGTTAACCTAATTATACAGAAGAGTCGAAATTAAAGGAAAACAAAAAAAATGCAAAGTCCGGGGCCACGGACAGGCTGTCCGTGGGCCCGGACATTATTAGAAAACCTAAATTTTGAATTTTTTAAAATCCCGCCGCCGTCCGTGGGCGTCCGGGCTTACGGACAGGGAGTCCGGGACCCCGGACATGACGTCCGCGGGTGCGGACCGCCCTCGGACGGCGGCGTTGAGGCTGTTCCCGAAGGTGTTTTTGGCTCAGATTTTATGGGTGTGTAGCCTGAAAGATGTACAAGACGTTAGTGATTGAAAGCTCTCAATTTGAATTCGAATTAAGCACGAAACTTGGTAAACAAGTTATTGGACAAAAGCTTAACAAACAGCAATACAGAAGCGTAAAAAGGTTAGTTTGAATCCAAAATTTGACAGAGAGTTAATAAGGTCGTGGGGAATAGAAAAGTAGAATTGTAACCTGTTTACCTTCGAATTCAAGAGGATTCTTCACGTCGGGATTCTTTGGAGGCTCCGATGGTGCCGGTTCTGGATTGTGTTCGACCCGAGCTTCTGGTTGTTGATTTTTGAAGGTGTTCTTCGCGTTTGGAGGTGGTTTGGTTGATGTTTGATGATTGATGATGTTGTGGGAGTTAAAATATGGTTTTGGTGTTGATTTTGGTGAGATTTCGGTGTTTGATTGTGGCTCTGGAGTTCAAAAACGTGGAGAGAGAGAGACGCTGCCTTCTTTGAGAGTCTAGGGTTCTTGAGGTTATCCCTTGATCATGGGATAAGGTTCCTTATATAGGCTTCCTTAAAGATAGAAAAATCCGGTAAAAAACCGAGATTTACAACGTTTTAGCTCAAGGGCTTCCAAAAAGAATTTGATTATGAAATTTTACACATGGGTTAAAGGATGATATTTCTGAATTTTCTAAAGTGGAATTGAATTTTTGGATATGGAATATTTTTAAATTCAATTTCTCATCAGATTCAATCAGAAATTATAGAAAATTATTGGAAATTCGAAAAATCAAACTCCAACGCCATTAACTTAAAATGTCATCCTCTATCATGGGTTAAAATTTCAAAGAAATTTGAATTGATTTGACCCTTATTTGGAGGAGAGAGAAAAGCCTATAGGGGGCTTAGGAGCCTTGAAAATTACGAAAGTGCCCCTGGAGATGACTAAGCTGTCCCTAGTACTCTGAAAGTGCCGATCGAACCAGGAACCCTCGCTACTATCCTATTAGTAGAGACTCTCTTCGGGGGGGTTGAAATTTTGGGTATAACAGATTGCCCCCGTCAACTAGACTTTGTAATAGAAATGAGAAGGCTAGTTGATGCTTGAGTTATACCCCCAAAATTTTGGATCTTAAAAGACCCCACATGCAATTGAAATCTGACAATTGTGTCGAGCTGTTCTAAGGCGCTGACTACCTATGAGTAAAGTGGAAAGGGATGTCAAGCGATTCTAAGGCGTTGACTACCTATGAGGATGATATGATGTCAAGCTATTCTAAGGCGTTGACTACCTTTAAAGGAATGAAGTACGCGAGCATTCTAAGGTGTCGGGAACCAGAAAGCGAATGAAATACGCCGAGCATTATAAGGTGTCGGGAAACTGGAATACGCGAGCATTATAAGGGTGTCGGGAACCTGAAGTTGAATGGAATACGCCGAGCTTATAAGGTGTCGGGACCTGGAAGCGAATGAAATACGCCGAGCATTATAAGGTGTCGGGAACCTGAGATTGAATGGGATACACCGAGCATTATAAGGTGTCGGGAACCTGAAGTTGAATGGGACACGCCGAGCATTATAAGGTGTCGGGAACCGGAAAAGAGATGTAATGAGATCGATGTGATGTGTGCCTAAATTGACGAATGTAAAGTAGGACCTATGGGTGCCTAAGTGGAATGGTAGGAAATTGGGTTCATGACGAGCCTGAGGTTGAGTTCATCTATTCCGGTGAATCGGAATCTTTGGCTGAGAATCTGCATCTCTGAAGAGTCTGTACCTTCGGCTGAGAATCTGTATCCCTGAAGAATCTCGCATCTTCGGCTGAGAGAATCTGTATCTCTGATCAGGTGAGAATCTGTATCTCTGAAGAATCTGGTATCTTCGGGGCGAGAATCTGTATCTCTGAAGAATCTGTACCTTCGGCTGAGAATCTGTATCTCTGGTCTATGATGAGGAGTTTTGTACGGACGGATGCAGGTAAACTTTATGTAAATGATCATGATGAAAGTTGATTATGAAAGTGCCAAAAACGTGGCAAAGATGTGTGCATGTCAAAATACAATCAAGTGTATGTAGGAAACTTGTCCAAACAAGAAATCGTGGAAATGTGCCAAACATGGCAATGTTAGGATCAAAAATTGTCCAAAGCAAGACATTGCTAGAAAGTGTGCCAAATGTGGCCATGATGAGGGTTATGAACCGAAACCGATAGTGGTTAGAGGAAAGTTGGTCAAGACAAGAAATTGTTGAAAGAGGTGCCAAACGTGGCAGGGTTTGAAGAAATTCTGTTTAGTGAAAAGGAAAGTGAATATCATTTCCTAACTATCAGAATTGGACTTGTATATTTATCTCCTACGAGATGAACATGCCGCCGGTGGGATATGGTGTATGATGTGAAGGTAAGGGCTTATGTGGGCCTGTGGTGTTTGATGTGCAGGTAAGGGCTTATGTGGGCATGTGTAGTGGAGGTGTGGAGGTAAAGGCTTATGTGGGCCAGCGTGGTATATGAAGTGAAGGTAAGGGCTTGTGTGGGCCTGAGGTGCTTGATGTGGTGGTAAGGGCTTATGTGTGCCTGTGGTGGGATGATGGTGGTGATGTTTGAGCTTTGGATTTCAATTGGTGTTGTCATAGCAATTGCTGGAACCAACAATTGCCCCCAGTATTTCCCTTAACAATCTGAGCTAGAGTTCATGGCAATCGATCATTCCGATCGATTGCCCCCAGTATTTTCTTTGATCAAACGTGCGAACGAGCCTCGTCCTCACAGGGTCAAGGCTTATGTTCTGATTTGGTGCTTCCTAACCTACACTCGACGTGTTTGGTGTTTACACTCGTTTCTCACTTACGGTCACAACTTCTAGACCATTGAATTTGATATTTGATGAATTTACACATTCGATCTATTACTTTCACGTGATTGGATACACAACTACCAAGTCGGAAGTCCTTGAGGCTTATAACGTGGCCATAGGGTGTGATGAAAGACGACGGGATCATGGAGGGATATTTGAGGTATGTGGAGCTTAAATGGGTGACCAAAGCTGCAACTTGCGTCTTCTCTCGGATTCATCTTCCTTGTCTTGAAGTCGTCTGGCTGCTTCATGTTGACGTTGTTTTCGAGCTTCTGGACCTGGACTTTTGAAGTTGTCCTTTACACCATTTCTCTTTTCGTCATTTGGATTTCTTCAAGGCACTTCGGGTTTGCCTTTTGTTTTATCCTTTCTTGGCTTTGCCTTCGGGGTTCTTGTGTTTCCCGGTTTTGGGCTTCGAGAGCTGTTTTGATGTGAGCTCTTTTGATCCTGTGTCACTCTGGGACCATTTGCGGATCGCTTCGTCATGCTGATAGCGGCATTGCTTCTTTGGACTGATGAGAATGTTATCTGAGAGTCGGGCTCCTCGCCTCCTTTGGTCACCGGGTCGGACATTCATCATTGGCTGGGTTATTTTGTGGAGTTCATAATATCGAAAAGGGATATATGAAAGCTCAGCGGGGGTGCCTAGGGTTTAATGACAGGGTTTACAAGCCTTTGGCTATGTGGTGCTGTACCTAGGTGCTTCGTCATTCCTGATAGTTGTATATCCGTTCTTTGTTACTTTTCACAGGTCTAAGCGTAAATTTACAAATTATCTCCTTCGGTCGGAGTTATACCGTTTACCTCACCTTTGAATGTGGACTCACCGGAGTCGTGTAAGAATGATACGCTCGTTCACTCATGGTTTTACCACTCAAGACACTCTCGCGAGATCTTCACTCAGAGACATGTTCACAAGCTTAACCAAAAGATTCGAAGACAACGATTCTAAACTCAGATTGCCCCCAGTATTGATTTGGGGTTTGTGACAACAATTCGATAGATGTGGATTTGGAACCGCTTCGTGGGTTGTTTTGGATGTTTTGGGGTGAGTTATGATGCTTAGCGTGGCATGTTCAACTTTTAGAAACAAGAGATAAATCGTTCTGTTCCATAGTCGGGAAATGATTACTCCGTGATCCTTTTCCCTGGAAAGCATTTTGTTTTTTTCTTTTCGATGAATGAAAAATGGTTTGTACAGGAATTGTGAAAATGGAACTATGATTTTATTTATGAATCATGAGATAATGTTGGAAATTACAGACTTAGAGAAACTACCGAAAATGATAAAGGAAACTAACTACTACAAACATTGGAAAAACATAAAAATGACTAGTAAAGAGAAGAAATCGGAGAAAACACTTGAAGATAGCACTCTCTGATGGTGCTTGACATGGGATTCCTACTCGGGGAGTTGAAAACCTTGATTGATAAGATCTCGGATGTGCTGCTTCAGAATTTTGCAGTTGTCGGTGTCATGACCGGGAAGCTGGTGATACTGACAATACTGGTTCAGATTCCTTCCTTTTTGGGGGTCCCTTTGTCGAGGGGTGAGAGGTTGCAGCATGTTTCGTTCCTGGAGTCTTTCAAAAGCCTGGCTCAATGGTTGACCGATGTTTGTGTAATCTCTCCGACGGGAGCTCTTTTGGATGATTCCATTGCCCCAACGATTTGTCCTGGTCCTTTTATCTGTCGAACGGTGTTTACCTCATGCTGCCTAGTTCTCTTTCGGGTGCCACTTTGGATACAGGCTGCTGTCCCTGAGCCATTCCCGGTGTTTTTTGAGTTCCCAAGTTTTAACTCCCCTTGGTGAATCATTTCTTCTAGGACATTAACTTGTCCCATCAGCATGTTAAAGCTGGAAAGTATGTGAATTTCAGCTTGTCACTGTATTGCTTCTGCATATTTTTAATTACCATTCGGATTTGCTCTTGTTCGTCCATCTGTGTGAGCATTGCGGCTGCCTTCATCCTCCAACGCTTAACAAAATCAGACATTGATTCACCTTCTGTTTGTTGTGTGCTTGCAAGATCAGTCCTGGTGACTCCAAAACTTCTAGCGTACTCAAAATGATGCAAAAAAGCTTCACATACCTCCTCATAGGTCTTGGTATTTATCCTTTGGTTATGTACCAATGCTGAGGGGTCTCATCAAGATAGTGAGCAAATACCTTGGCCTTCTGCACGTCGTTTAGCGAAAGGATGGACATTTTTCCTATCGAACATTGCCAAATGAAGTTGTGGGTCGGAGGAACCTTTGTATAGAGGAAATGTTGGCAATTTCAACCTTGGAGGGAGATCAACCTTGGGATATAATCCAGTGGAAAAGTAGTCAAAACCGGCTGGCTTGTTGGCCCTCTCCATGCGCTCAATCTTTTCCAGCACCCCATTGAATTCTTCGGCTAACTGGGCATCCATGTTGATTGGATTTCCTCCCTCTGCCATTCTTTGAGATTTGGGCTTATCTGTTGGAAAACAAAAGTGACCTGAGCTAAATATTCTGGGCCGCAAAGAGTTTTAGGCTAAAACTTGTTTGGGCTGCAAGAAAAGCACATGAGCTGGAATGTTTTGAAAATTGTGGGTTGGCACTGAGGCCCGAAATGAGTTGGAAGAGAGGCACATGGGCCGGAATGATTCATGAGCTGTGAACTGGTGCCTAGGCTGAAATGTTCTGAGAATTGGGCGCTTGGGCCAGAATGTGTTTGGGTAAAAGTAAAGCGCATGGGCTGAAGTGATTTCTAAACCATGTTCTGGATGTGAATTGGAATTTGGGCCGAGTAATTATGATTGGGACTGAAGATGATACCCGTGTCTAGGATCGTGGGTCAAAGCCCGAGTGAAAAGTCTTCCTAGACTAGAATGGGCCTTGAAATGGAAAGGCCTGATGGATTTTTATGGATTGCTTCAGGTGGATTTGTTTTCCGTGGGCCTAGAACTAAATGGGTAATTCAAATTGGGCTGAAAGATAAATCACCTAAATCTAAACTTTTGGGCCGAATCCCGAACAAATAACTCACACATTCAAATCAAGCAGGGTCTTTGGGCCACAAACAATAAAGTCGCGATATCGGGTTGGGCTGAGTTGATGTAGGAGAAGTTCCTATCAATTTCTAGGCTGGGTAGTGGGCCGATCATGCAGGTAAACAAGGCCCACACAAATTCAACATGTCCTCACTAGATGTTAAGATTAAACCAGGTATGGATCGATCCGGAGAGGTGCTTGGGGCATGGGCCCAGGTCGCCACAAAGGAATAAGGCTTGCACGCTATTCCCTTTGGGCTTCCCCACTTTTTCACATCACCTGAAGGTGTGCGTCTACGGTCGGGTCTTTGACTGACCAAACAATGGGCCAGGTAAGGGCACTGCCAGGAAAACGCTTGGGGCTAAAGCCCAGGTATTAAGGGGATGTGGTTAGACGACATCCTCCTCTTTTCCCCCGCTTATTCACATCACCTAAAAGGTGTGAGTCCCTGACAGGGGACCCTCAAACGGGTCCCGGGGTGAAATCGGTTTGTGTGGACCCTCGCTCTCATATGATGCAAAGGTGCAGAAATTAAAGTGCGCACAAAAGTAAACAAACAAAGTAATAAAGCCATAAATAAACAATTTCGAGTTAAGCCCTCTTTCTTAAAATTAAACAAGTTAAAATTAAGAAGTTTGTCCCCAGCAGAGTCGCCAGTCTGTGAGCTTCGATTTTAAACCCTATCCTATGTGGATTAAGTTGATTAGGATCTAGTCGGGTTTTAGGTCCACTTATAACCTAAGATTAATAATTATGTCTTATAACAATAATTATTAAAACCTAAGCTAGCTCACTGGAACCTATTATGAGTCGCCACCTAATTTTAACCTATATCAAATTAGGAAAGGAGAGTTCAGGTTCGGGGGCTTGATATTCGACTTATTTAGGGTTCAAATCACTTTCATTACCCTTCCTAGGTCGTTTTTCCTCTACTTGGTTTATTTACGGCTTATTACGAGTCGTTTTAACCTAAGTGCGCGAGCTTCTGTTTTTTTTGTGTTTTTTAGCATTTTTTGACAGAAAATTAAAGTGAAATTAAAAGCTACCTAAACTAGGGTTTCGGAGGCAGAATTAGGTTGAATTTTGCTTACGTCCGTAGCCACGGACCCCATGTCCGAGACCACGGACCCCAGTTAACCTAATTATACAGAAGAGTCGAAATTAAAGGAAAACAAAAAAAATGCAAAGTCCGGGGCCACGGACAGGGCTGTCCGTGGCCCGGACATTATTAGAAAACCTAAATTTTGAATTTTTTAAAATCCCGCCGCCGTCCGTGGTGTCCGGGCTTACGGACAGGGAGTCCGGGACCCCGGACATGACGTCCGCGGTGCGGACCGCCCTCGGACGGCGGCATTGAGGCTGTTCCCGAAGGTGTTTTGGCTCAGATTTTATGGGTGTGTAGCCTGAAAGATGTACAAGACGTTAGTGATTGAAAGCTCTCAATTTGAATTCGAATTAAGCACGAAACTTGGTAAACAAGTTATTGGACAGAAGCTTAAACAAACAACAATACAGAAGCGTAAAAAGGTTAGTTTGAATCCAAATTTGACAGAGAGTTAATAAGGTCGTGGGGAATTAGAAAAGTATAATTGTAACCTGTTTTACCTTCGAATTCAAGAGGATTCTTCACGTCGGGATTCTTTGGAGGCTCCGATGGTGCCGGTTCTGGATTGTGTTCGACCCGAGCTTCTGGTTGTTGATTGTTGAAGGTGTTCTTCACATTTTGGAGGTGGTTTGGTTGATGTTTGATGATTGATGATGTTGTGGGAGTTGAAAAATATGTTTTGGTGTTGATTTTGGTGAGATTTCGGTGTTTGATTGTGGCTCTGGAGTTCAAAACGTGGAGAGAGAGAGACGGCTGCCTTCTTTGAGAGTCTAGGGTTCTTGAGGTTATCCCTTGATCATGGGATAAGGTTCCTTATATAGGCTTCCTTAAAGATAGAAAAATCCGTAAAAAAACCGAGATTTACCGACGTTTTAGCTCAAGGGCTTCCAAAAAGAATTTTATTATGAAATTTTACACATGGGTAAAGGATGATATTTCTGAATTTTCTAAAGTGGAATTTAATTTTTTGGATATTGGAATATTTTTAAATTCAATTTCTCGTCAGATTCAATCAGAAATTACTAGAAAATTATTGGAAATTCGAAAAATCAAAATTCCAACGCCATTATGCTTAAAATGTCATCCTCTATCATGGGTTAAAATTTCAAAGCAATTTGAATTGATTTGACCCTTATTTGGAGGAGAGAGAAAGCCTATAGGGGGCTTAGGAGCCTTGAAAAATTACGAAAGTGCCCCTGGAGATGACTAAGCTGTCCCTAGTACTCTGAAATGTGCCGATCGAACCGGGAACCCTCGCTACTATCCTATTAGTAGAGAATCTCTTTCGGGGGGTTGAAATTTTGGGTATAACACCCTTTAAACCTATTAATACGGCATTACTCCCTCTATGGCTCCTTCTTTGATTATTAATCACTTAACAATTTTAAACACAGTGTCGAAAAAGAGACAAACTTAAGAGCAAGCTTTTGTTTACTATCTCTCCCCCACACTTGAACCAAAGCAATGCCCTCATTGCATAGAAAGAATTAAGAAAACAGGGCACGCAAACTATCTTGGTAATGAGCACAAAGCATGGTAATAGGAAATATTTAAAAAAAATTAAAGAGCAGTGTATGGATAGTGTACTCCCTAGAGTTATGCAGAATATGTAGTGTAGCTCCCCACACTTGAGTTCAGCTGTCGGAATGTGCAAGATGTTCCTGTAATAATTATTCTAAACAGCCAGAAGAACTCAAGTTAATTCTCCTCATTCTCTCTCCTTTCCCTTTTTTTATTTATAAAAAACATATATTGGAATAATAGGAAAGACAAAACATAAAACAAAAATAGTAGGGAAATAATATTTACCACTGGGTTGCCTCCCAGTAAGCTGCCCGTATTTATAGTCTTTGGCTAGACTCCCGCTTCGTTATCCTGGATCAAAAATAAAAGTAGACAACAGCTTCGCCAGGAAAACGAAGTTAGCAGTAATTAAGAGCAAACCACCTGGATCAAAACAGAACGTTAACCCGGCAAATAAAATAGGAAAATGTATACTCCACAAAACCTGGTGTTTGAGGAGGTACTGCCGGTAACGTAGTTCTAACAAGAGACCAGGTGGTGATGACTTTTCTTCCTCAAATTGGAGGATGTAAACATCCTCCTCTTGTTGTTGAGGCTTATGGAGGCAGGGTGAGAGTTTATGAGAGACTGGTGGTAGTGCTTTCTCCTCAGATTTGAGAATATATATATCCTCTTCCGGTTGATGAGGCTCACACAAAATATCTTCAAATTTTAATTGCTCCTCTTGTGCTGGGGATGGAGATGGAGGAGAATTGTAACTTTCAGACATTTGCTCCAACTCGGCGTCAGAGACAAAATATCCTGATAAGTTTCTTTATCTCCTCATCAGAACTTGTAGCTTCAATAATATCTGGCTCGAATCGATCTTCACTCATTGGACTCACCACTGGAATTTCTTCTAGCGGCTTGGTCTGACTCGGGAGAAATTCGTCTGGCCCTTGTGTAGTTTGCTGTTCATTCTGATTAAAGTAGCAGTATCCCAACTGAGCTTCTTTGTACTGTGTATTAGCCTGGTCGACTTCCCACCAGTACGGCTCTCGATTTGATTGTTGAGGTGGTTGATAATTCTTGACCAACCTTTGATATGAGGACATCTCCTCTTGCATGTGAGTCCATTCCAAATTGATCAACAATCTCTTCACCTCATCGTCGCCGCTCTCCATAATCAGTAACTATCCTACAAAAAACAAAAATAAAAATACCAAGTAGAATAGAACTAAAAATAGAAAACAAGCATAAAAAAAGAATTTAACTAAACAAATATGAAACAAAACAGAGAAAAAAATAAACTTGCTAAAATAAAAAGTAAGTAAAATGAAATAAAATTAAATAAAGCGAAAACAAAATAAAATAAAACAGATTTAAACAAAATTAAACAGAAATCTCAATAAAATTAAAAACCATCAATTAACCGTGCCGGAGGTCCCCGGCAACGGCGCCAAAAACTTGTTGGAGAAATACGTGACTACTTCTACAACTTAGGCAGTGTACCTATCGTTTTGCGGAATAGTGGATATGAGGGTTGTCGTACTCTTGAGGACCTCGCTGTGGATAACTGATAGTGTAGTAAATTGACTGAGATTTCTATTAAACAGATTTTATCTTTTCGAGGGAAATGATTATCAGCTAAGTCATAAGACAATAATAAAAACAACTCATTAAAACAGAAAAGAAATAGAAATTATAAATCTTTTTGTGTTTTTAAGAACCATCCGGGTTACTCTGCTCACCTATTTTATCAAATTATATTAATATAACTTTCCCACTTTAGCAATAAACTCAAGAATCTTAATTAGTTTATTGACCGTTCCCTGTCTAATAAACCCTGATTAATTTAAACAACAAGCGCAAACCTTGCTCAAGTTATTAATAAATTAATCGCATTATTAACAATTCCTATTGGAGACTGGTTAACCTATAGGCGAATCTCGCTTCTAGTCGTTAACCCGTTTTGACTTCTCCTGTCTAGAATCTTGTCTCAGCACCGCATTTTAACAAGAAACTACAAATATCACTTTAATAATTGGCCTAAAGATTAAAGCGCATTAAGGACGAAAATCAAAATATTGCTCGAACAGATTATAGTGGAAAGCTTACATAACACAATTATATAAAATAGGCTCGCTTCCTAACCCGGGAAGGCTAGGTTTATTATTCACACATAATTATAAAAACAAACATCAATAATAAGATAGACATTAGAACAGAGTAAATTTAAAGGAAAGAAAGAACTCTATTTGGGGAGAGTTATTTCGCTTCCGGGCTCGTTTCCGTGATTATGCCGACCTCAAAATGATGATAAACAGGTAGAACGAAGAATAACGAACAAACAGGCAAAAGTTGGTCATGTCCGTGTGGGGCCACGCGGACACAAACGCGGACACAAATTAGGACGTCTCTTGTCCGCGTAGGGGCTGCGCGGACACAAACGCGGACACAAATTAGGACGCAGCCTGGTTTGCGCAGATCGTCTTCTTCCTCTGGAAAACTGGAAAATTAACACCTTAGGCTTATTTGGTGATGGGAAATGATGGAAATGAAGTGGATATGTGGATGTATGGATGGAGAATGGTATTTGGATGGAGGAAGTGTGATTTGGAAGTGAACGTGAGTGAGTTTTGGATTTCAGGGGATGCCATTTTTTAGCAGAAGGCTCGTGGGTTTATATAGAAGAAAGGAGAAGAGGAAGACAGAGGAGTAGCATGCTAGTGGGTGAAGAAGATAAGGGAGGTGCCTAATACTACTAAAGGAGTAGATCGATGTGTTTGTAGGCGCCGCAAAGGAAGAAGCAAATGGGGGAGACAGCGCCGAAAGAATTCAGTCGCGTCAATTTCTGGATCTGGGTTCATTTACACGCGTCCGCGTGGGAGTCCACGTACGGACACAAATTAGGACGTGAGACGTCCGCATTTGAGTCCGCAAAGCGGACACATTCTTCTGCTGCGTCCAAGTTTCAGTCCGCAAAGCGGACGCGTTCTTTTCTCCTGTCCGAGTTTGAGTCCGCAGAGCGGACGCTTGCATTGGTTCTGTCCGTGAATGTGTCCGCAAAGCGGACACGTGTATTTTCGTGGTTTTGTCCTGTAATCTTCGACTGGCTCCAGATTCTTCGTTATAAGTCCGTTTCACTCGCCGTTTGTTGCGTTGGAAAGCTTGTGAAATAAACTATGTGATTCCAAGACTTTTTACTACATTTGATACATAAAATGTATCAGTTCATATCAAAACATAATCTTAGGAAAAATATACGATAAGTGAGTAATATTATCCTGAAGTAAGTAAATATAAGGTAGATTAAACCCTTAAATGTCTATGTATTTCTCACTTATCAGATGACTTTTGAAGTTGTTCGGAATTCTCTGTAAAGAAACACTGATTTTGAGAAATGTTGTAGGAGAAAACTTTCTGTATATGTGAAAAGAACTTTCTGTGTTTTGAGAAGAGTTTTCTGTGATGTGAGAAGTGTTTTTCCTTTAAAATTCCACAAAATAGTTTCTTTTGAAAACTTGAAGAAATTTGGATGAAATAGTTGTTTGAAATCTAGGAAGATAGATTTTTGGATTTTGGATTTTTAATGGAATTGAGTTTGGGTTGAATAAAATAAATCAGGATTTGAGTTTGAGAATGAATTAGATTTGAACGGGTTGGGTCAAGGTTAGACCAAGTCAAAATGGGATCAAGTCAAACTTGGGTCAAGGTCAAAGGTCAGGTTGGTCAAAGGTCAAAGCTCAAGTTGGTCAAAGGTCAAAGATCAAGTTGATCAAAGTTCAAGTGGTCAAAGGCTTGGGTCAAAGTTCAGGTGGTCAAAGGTCAAAGTCAAAGTTTAGGTGGTCAAGGGTTTGGGTCAAAGTTTGGGTCAAGGTCCAGGTCAAAGTTCGGATGGTCAAGGCTTGGGACTTGGATTATTTTTTTTTGTGGACTTGGGTTGTTTTTGTGAACTTGGATTGGATTAAAGTTGGATAATATTTCATGGGTGAATTTCTTTTTGAGATTTGGAGAGTATTTGATTTGGGTTGGACTTGAAGTGTTGGGCTAAAAGGTTGATTTGTCGACTTGGGTCTAGTTTGGACTCTGGGCCATGGGCTTTGAGTTTTGGGCCATGGGTAATGGGCCAGTTTTGGATTGGGCCAGCTTTGGATTGGGCCGAGCTTGGATTGAGCCAGTTTTGGTGATGGGCCGATGTGGGTAATGGGTCTGGGCCAAACTAGGTGATGGGCCGGGTTTTGAAATTGGGCCGAATCTAGTAATGGGCCGGGCTGAGTATTTGGGCCGGTCTTGTGGGCTTGGGGCCGACTTTGGCTTAGGCTTGGGCTTGAGTCTGGGCCGAGTTTGGGCTTTGGGTCGGGTTTAGGTAACTGTTGGGGTAAAACCTAGCGGCAAGTGTACCGGTCAATTCTAGCAAGTTTAATAGAGAGCATTCCCTAAGTATCGAACCAGAGGAGGCGATGTGTCTAGTTTAAATCTTTATTAAACGGAAAGTAAAATAACAAATTAAAACAGGAAATTGGGGTTTGATTTGATGACAATTAAAAACTGTAAACAAAATGTGAAACAATAGCAAGCAGGAAAAATAAATGTTGTGAAACTGATTTGTAAAGGAGATCCCGGCTTACTACTGCACCCTAAATCTGTAATTCCTATCCCTAAGTGATTTCCAAGATAATTCTAAGCAAAACCCTAGAACAAAGATAATTTACCTCCGGTCTCCCGCTTAGCAAATACTAGTTAGCAAAGACCGAATTCTAACTCTCGTTACGAACCCACTGTTTAATAACCGCCTTAAGAACAATCTAGTTTATTGGTCAATTAGCAATTTAGAGGAATTACCGTCTCTAAACTAACCGGTTATTTTCCTGTAATCAATTGAAAGCCGCAGTCGTCACATATAAGCTAACAAAATACTAATCTTTATAATTGGCCAAATTATAACGATTAAAGAAATTAAGCAAGAAAATAATGTTACTCAATCGAATTGCATTAAATCACAAAGGAACAGGAATAGTCAATTTAGGGATACATAGCAAACCGAAATCTAAAGGAAACTACTCAGCCATTGACATGTTTACAATAAGCAAAACTGTAATGAGTAGTAATAAAGAACAAGAAGAAACTCTGTTGAGACTTCTGGAGAAGTCTCCGTGATGAACTTTCTGCTCTGCTCTGCTCCAACCTTCCGATCAGAATCAATCTCCAACTATGCTAATCTCTTTGTGTTAACCGTGACTAATTGTGGTGTGTCTCAGTGTACCTTCTCACGTTGGCCAGACTCTCCTTTTATAACAAACAAAAATCTATCTTTAATCTAGATAAAGAGCCGCTCTCTCAACAAAATTCTATCTCTAATCTAATCTAAATAAGCGATCGCTAAAAGATATAATAACAGATACTAAAGATAGAACACCAATTCGTTATCTCCGTAGCAAAATCTGGCGCTCCGCTTATATTGGTCCGGGTTTGCAAACAAGTACGCAAACCCGGACCACTAAAACTCGGTAGAAGACTCGCTTGGGGATGGTCCGGGTTTGCAAAGTAGGACACAAACCCGGACCGCGTCTGAAAATAGGCAGAAGGTTCTGCGATGAGATGGTCCGGGTTTATAAACCCAGCTGCAAACCCGGACCCTCAATAAACACAGCAGCGGTCAATGAAAATCTGTATTTGACTCTGGTTTGACTTCCCATGTTGCTCTAACCTCTAAAATCTTCCTTTAAGCGCTTTGTTGAGCATTTTATCCTGAAAACATATGAAATCGATCATCGGATACAAATATAACAATAAAGAGTAAATAAAGCATTAAGGAGGGAAGTTAATGTCATAATGTAGGAAATTAAGCATGAATTAGTCTAGTAAACTTAGACAAATTCCTGACTTATCAACTTCCTCACACTTAATCTTTGCTTGCCCTCAAGCAAAAAGAAACATACCAAAATCTTACAGAAGGGAGTCGTCAGTTTAGAACTGTGCACAAGGAGATCTAATATTGAAAAGCAGCCATAGAGAACAATGATCCACACTTGCAGGTGAAACACCCTGGAAAAACCTAGTTAAAAAAAAATATACCTTCCCTGTTATTTTATGTGTGAAAATTGTAGACATGTATACCAACAGCTATAGATACCGACTGTAAATATTACAGTGACATGCTAAGTTTATATTACCGGTTGTAATGTACATAGCTAGCCATCATTATCGCAAGTAAACTTGCTAACACAGTACATTACTAAACCGTTTATATATATATATATATATATATATGTATGTTGCTTGCTAAAGCGCATATATAAATATGCGTACAAATCGCCTAGGTGTATATATACGTTGCTAAGTTAAATCAGTTATGAATATGTATAAGTTGATTAAGTATATGTATATAACTTGCATAGTTATTTTTAGTCCTATCCATTATTATTATATCCTAGCTTATTGGTAAAAGTGACTGACTGTAATATTAAAACGTGTCATTTTTACAGTGACATGTTAAATTTATATTACCGGCTGTAATGTAAAATGTGTCATTGTTACAGTGACATGTTAAATTTATATTACCGACTGTGATATTAAAATGCGTCACTGTTACAATAACAAGCTAAGTTTATGTTACCTAGCTAGTTTATTATCAATGTTACCGATTTATATATGACCAACCTAGTCTTATATACTATATATAATTAGTTAGTTTTGTCTTCAGGAAATATTACTTGTTTATAAACATTATTAGTTATACGCTTGAGCAGGAAGACGAAAGGAAGTGCCGGCAGGGGCGATTGAACTATTTTATTTGCTCCTCTTGTTCTTCTGCTTGCATTTGTGCTGTGAGAAGATTCGTCGGAGAGCATCTTCCCTCTTACTTTTGAACTAATTTCCTTTTCTGGGTGTATGTTCATTGGAACGATACTCAGTGCTTGAAGGAGAAGGAGATTAACGGTGATAACGGCTTTTTACTTTATTTTATGTTCCGTCATAAGTGCTGATAGATATGGTGGGTCATTGTTGGCCTTAAGTAATATGCTTGGTCATGAGCTTAGTGTCATTACCTAGGCTAACCAACAATACAGCCAATAGGAATTAAACAACAGCAAGTAGAAAGTGACATCTTATTACAGATACTGTACGTGGCTGAACAGAAAAAAAATTTAGATCTGAAAATCGGGGTGTTACAAGGTGGTATCAGAGCAATAGGTTGTAGATTGGGGAAAAGATATGTGATTATTGCTTGAGTGCTTGTGTGTGAATGTTTGACTGAATGTCTGGATGTTTGATTACCTATGATTACATGATTAATGTATGCATGAAACCCAAGATTAGAGTGGCGCAGCGGAAGCGTGGTGTTGGAAAAAAAATGGGTTAGTAACTAGACATAAATGGAACTAGTGTGTGGTTGCTTGACGTTATGTGCTTGATTGCTTGATGATATGTGTTTGATTTAGTTGATGAAATGTGCTTGGTATGTTGAAAATCTTGGATCTGTGTATCCTAGGATGAGCTATTGTTTCATGGAAATCGTTATTCCTTGTGAAGTTGCTTAATGCTTGTGATTAGGTAATAGTTAGCATTGGTTCACTTGTCTTTATAGTGATGTTGCTGAATCATTTATGATTGAATAGCTTCGGGGACGAAGCTTTATTTAAGGAGGGGAGAATGAAACACCCTGGAAAATCCTAGTTAAAAAAAATATACCTTCCCTGTTATTTTATTTGTGAAAATTGTAGACATGTATACCAACAGCTATAGATACCGGCTGTAAATATTACAGTGACATGCTAAGTTTATATTACCGGCTGTAATGTACATAGCTAGCCATCATTATCGCAAGTAAACTTGCTAGCACAGTACATTACTAAACTTTATATATATATATATATATATATATGTATATGTATATGTTGCTTGCTAAATCGCATATATAAATATGTGTACAAATCGCCTAGGTGTATATATACGTTGCTAAGTTAAATCAGTTATGAATATGTATAAGTTGATTAAGTATATGTATATAACTTGCATAGTTATTTTTAGTCCTATCCATTATTATTATATCCTAGCTTATTGGTAAAAGTGACCGACTGTAATATTAAACGTGTCATTTTTACAGTGACATGTTAAATTTATATTACCGACTGTAATGTAAAATGTGTCACTGTTACAATAACAAGATATTTATGTTACCTAGCTAGTTTATTATCAATGTAACCGATTTATATATATGACCAACCTAGTCTTATATACTATATATAATTAGTTAGTTTTGTCTTCAGGAAATTACTTGTTTATAAACATTATTAGTTATACGCTTGAGCAGGAAGACGAAAGGAAGTGCCGGCAGGGGCGATTGAACTATTTTATTTGCTCCTCTTGTTCTTCTGCTTGCGTTTGTGTGCTGTGAGAAGATTCGTCGGAGAGCATCTTCCCTCTTACTTTTGAACTAATTTCTTTTCTGGGTGTATGTCATTGAGGGATCTTCCTTCTTCAATTGGAACGATACTCAGTGCTTGAAGGAGAGGAGATTAACGGTGATAACGGCTTTTTACTTTTTTATGTTCCGTCATAAGTGCTGATAGATATGGTGGGTCATTGTTGGCCTTAAGTAATATGCTTGGTCATGAGCTTAGTGTCATTACCTAGGCTAACCAACAATACAGCCAATAGGAATTAACAACAGCAAGTAGAAAGTGACATCTTATTACAGATACTGTACGTGGCTGAATAGAAAAAAAAATTAGGTCTGAAAATCGGGGTGTTATAGCAGGTTTTCATAAACAGTGAATTGAGAAGTATTTTGCAAGGCTTAAGACACATAGTAAAACCACCTGACTCAATTTCATTCAGGGACTACTTTCCAATTAACTTTCCACAATCCATGGATGACAAGGGGTGAGAAGTAATATCTTATTCCATATTACCTTTCATCACCACGTACTCATAATCAAGAAGGACTTTGCATTTTTTTACACCCCAACCGCTAATCCTTTCTTACTCCTTCTAATCATGCTCATAATTACCAGGTTCGAGCGGAATACTTACTTACTCCCGGCGGGTGATCCAATGCCGTTAACCATCCAAGATCAACAAGGCTAACTATTACCACTCAGGTCGACGATTAGAACAAATCAAGTACCTCCTACTTACTTTACAATCCAAATACTTAGTTACAATTGATTACCGAGTCCCAAAATATATATGAATTACATTCCAATGATCTCACTTTTTCCCAAAATGAGAGTTTATACAACCCCTCCTACTATCCAATTAAAGTTCATTGTCCAAAAAGGTGTACCACATGGTACACCGGCTACTCAAAATGGCCTTAGCCGTGTACAACTCGGTACACCATCCAACTAAACTACCTACATCAAAGAATCACATGCTTGCCCTTACTTCTACCTTCACGCCATCGCTGGTACCTGTGGGTAAAAACATTCCCCCGAGGGGGTCAGCTTACGCTGAACATGATACCGCATACCCCGCGTACTAGCGGGGTACGCCAACTATTTGGTCGTATACATGCGGTTCGTTTCATACATACATACATACATGCTTTATACAATACGATTCAATACATTCATTTCAAAGGCTACTTCCATACAGTACATACAAGCATGGAACATACAAGCATTCTTGGCACACACACCGTCATCAAGTTATACTTACCGAATACGCTCGCGCTTACGGAGACACAATTCTGAATATGACACGCTGTCCGGGTATCGTCTAGCGTACACTAACTAGGCGTTACCTCCAATACGGATTACATACAAACTCAAACAGGAGTAGACAGATACACGGTACAGAAGACAATCCAGGTTCAGACCTCGTTTTCAATACGGCACTATGCTCACACTCACAGTTGTCTCAAGAGCCATATGACAGGTGACAAGTACCACATACAACGGTACTTCCCCAAGGTCGCACAGTGACGGGCACAATACTACTCCACCACCGGCTTTGAGATGGCACACTAATCCAGGATGCTACCCTACAAAGGGAATTAGTCCAAGGAAAGATCATAGCCAGGATTCGTTCCAACCTCTTGTGGTTCCTATCCTCACGCGTGGCCGAAAACTATATCGGCGCTCTTCTACTCATTCCATTTTTACTCAATACTCATGTTAGGAGTTAGGTTGTTAGGAATTAGTAGAAGTCCATACTTACTTTCCATACATACCTACAATACACAAGTACTCATACTTGCACATACCTCCATTCTCATTCGTACATTTATGCATTATACAAACTGTTTGTTCAAGAAGAATACAACAAGAACAAAAGGTTCAAACACATTTATGTGCAATATAAATCCGATTCATGCATTTATCTTTTGGTGATCACATAAGCACACAAATCGGGGTAACCAAGTTAGGATACAGGGCATGAAGAAATCATACCGTTCCACCGTCGCTTACGTTCTACCGGTTCCTTTGGAGCTCAACTATTTGATTCCTATACATACATGAAGTTGTATGATCAATGGTCTATTATTGATCCAACTTACTCCTTCATTAATACTCCTAATATAATCTACTACTCCTTTACATTCATACTTGATTATTATACCATTCTTTTCTTGTACCTCTTATCCTTGCTTCCTTCCTTTCCTGTTACTACTTCATTATAATGTACTACCACACATATATGCATATAGGTATCTAGGCATATATATGTATATATACATATACATATGATTGCTATAACCATATGATAGAAATACTCTTTTTTTCTTTTCTTTTTTTTTTTTTTTTTTTGTCAGGACCGGACTTGCGACCGACCTTGCAAGTCCGGTCCATTCCAGTAGCTACCAGTACCGAAAATTCCTGGCCCGACCGAACTTGCAAGTCCGGTCGCAAGCGGTCGCTTCCAGTAGCTCAGGTTACGGATTTCTTCTGGCCGACCGAACTTGCAAGTCCGGTCGCAAGTTCGGTCGCGATTCCAGTAGCTATCCTCGGGAATTTTTCTGGGCCGACCGAACTTGCATGTCCGGTCGCAAGTCCGGTCGTTCCAGTAGGTTACAGGATGGAATTTTTCTGGCCGACCGACTTGCAAGTCCGGTCGCAAGTTCGGTCGATTCCAGTAAGCTACAGACGGGAGAATTTCTCTGGTCCGACCGAACTTGCAAGTCCGGTCGCAAGTCGGTCGATTCCAGTAGCTCACCCGTCTTTGTAAATCTGGGCTCGACCGACCTTGCAAGTTCGGTCGCAATTCCGGTCGGCCCCAGTACTTCAGTTTTAAAATCTTTTCAAGTGTATTCTTACCCATTACTTCCCAAATCTTTACCAATACTTCCCACATGATTTAGTACTATCTAAGCATCCTAAATCACCCTAGTTCATCCACCAAACTTACTACTCAATCCTTACAACTTACCCTTTCCTCATCCCAATTCAACACTTACATTATTTCCCTTCACACCCAGCTACAGATTTTGGTTTCCTCCTTATGTCACAGATTTCCAACCAACTCTTACTCTCCAATACTCCCTCAACTTATGCTACTCTTAGTATCTCGAATACAATTACTCACCACCGAGTTCATCCCCTTAACATACTCCTTTCCAAATCTGCTACAAACTACAAAACACTCCTCAATTACACCTAGTTATCACTAGGTTTTTCTCTCATCCTACACACTTAAGCCCTCAAATTCCTAGACGAATTTTGACATGTCTCCCCTATATTTTCAACATTCTCCACACAACATTTCAGTTCACATAGTTCTCATTCTCACAACCTGTTTACCAACACATTATACTCATTTCAATACTACTGCAACAACAATAAAATCCTGCACACTTACACATTTGCTACCCAATGTTCTCCCAAGTTTTAAACATCATTTAAAACTTCAAAACTGTTACATTCTTTCCTCCAATACATTAATACATTACTACTACTCATTACTCAATTAACATTGCTCATTTTACTTACTCGAAACTATTGCATTACAATACACACAACTAGTTCAAGGTAAGAGCATTACCTTGTCTTGCTAGTTCCTTTCTTTCTTTCCTCTTCTTCTTTCCTTTCCTTTCTCTCGGTTTTAAATGAGACTCAAATACACACAATTGCTACAGCACATACACATACACAATACATTTAGTTTCATTTTATACTAACCCTAGAATTTAAGTTTTAGGGTTTAGAAAGAAGGTTACTTCCAATGAGTAGATGAAGCTCTTGACTAGCAAGAGAACAAAATTCCTAGCCCACAAAAGAAGCCAAATCGGCTGGAGCAACAAAGGAGAAAAGCATTCAAAAACTGAAATGCTTAAAATGCAAACAAGGGCTAGAAATGATGGATTTTCGAATTTCTTTTTACCTCAAGATGTTAAGGAGGTAAGGTGCTTCTATGGTGGCTTCAAATCTCCAAATGGTGAAAACCTCAAAATCGAAAATGGAGCTTTTGGATTTTTGAAGGATGAAACGTTCTCCTTTGCGAGGGGAGATGGCGATGGTATAATTTTTGTTGAGTTTGGAGGAGGTTTGAGCACTCAAAGAGAGGAGAGAAGGAGGAAGTTTTGTGGTTCTTCATTTTCACCATGAAAATCGCAAGGTAAAGAAGAAGAAAGAAAAGAGAGAATAGAGAGGAGGGGGGACACGTGAGAGAGATGGAGAATAGGAGAGAGAGTCTTCTTTTCTTCTTTTATTTCTTTGTCTTCTTGTGAGTTACAAAACAATAAAGAGAGTGAGTGAGAGGAGGGGCTGATCGGATCCCACCCCTACACACACAGATTTTTGCTTTTTATTTCTAAGTGGACACACTAAGTTTGTTTATTTGCACTCTTACCCCACAACTTACCGGTTGTTTACAGTTTTTTACTAACCGGTACCCGTTTTCCGGAATTTTTCTCGTTTAATTATTTATTGGTTCTAAAGCTCCACTAATATTTATTAGTGACTATTTAGTTGACCAAAATTGTTACGAGTCTATTTGACCCGCTTAAAGTCGCGTTTTCCCGTTTCCTCGAAAAACGCGCTTTGAGGTTCGTTTATGCTTTTAACCCATTTTAAAGGTCCGTTTTCTTCGGAATTCGTTCCCTCGTTTTAATTAAGGGTATTAAGCCTTTAAAATATAATTAGCCTATTAATCACTGTTTTTAATCTACGGGGTATTTCATTTTGCATTTGAAATTAATAAATTTCTTCAACTTTCTAAACAAGTATTAACTTTCTCTTTTATATCCCTCAGACTTTTCTCTCCATTCATGTAGCGGTGTTGGGTCTTCTATCCCAGATCAGATGACCTTAGGTAATGGGTGACGAGGCACCCGAGGACTTAATTACCAAATGGGCGAGGTCTGTTTCTGGGTTAAAAGTTCGATTAGCGGAGTACCTTGCCTTTGTCCTTCCTTCCTTTGATTCAATAATCATTCCCTAAGTCCCCAAGTGAAATCAAAGACAAATAGTTATACCGATGGCTTAACTTTTTAATGAAGAAATAGACAAGCATTAAACAAAACTGTACATACAAGCAGTGCAACCAGAATTCCCACAACTGTTTTTCCAGCTTCGATCTCACAAAAACTAGTGCTACTCGTGCGGTGCTCCAACCAACTTATCCAACCACTGAATAAGACTCAGGTATGTTATGCAACCAAAATTTTGAGGGCCAACAAAAATATAGTGAAAATGGAGTGATAGCCTTAATAAAATGTTCAAAATTAGCACATTCGAATGTAATGGAGCATGAGCATGTGTAATTTCCCTTCCTCACACTTAAAAATTAGCAATGCCCTCACGCCCCTGGAGTATGGTGAGGACAACGTCCTCACACTTATGTAAAACAGTGGGGTGTTGAATTCTGCAGAAAATTCGACAGAGTTTCCTTTGGTTCCCTCAATACCTCACACGCAGCAAAAAGCAGACCTGTAGCTTAAGAAATAAAACAAAGCCAACACTGACTTGCAGAAACAGTAAGTATGCGGGTTGAAACATCATAGGTAAGTGATACAGACGTAATGAAGCAGGCAACATTCGAATCCAAAGTAAGATAGAAGTATACGAAAAACACGCCAGTAAGTATTGCGCTTGTGCGGTCCGGGTTTGCAAACCAATACTCAACCCGGACCACGTCCAAAAGTAGTCAGTATGTAGCGCGCCGCCAGGTCCGGGTTTGCAACTCGCCCCTGAACCCGGACCACCCATAAAACATCCAGTAGCTTCGCCAACATACGGTCCGGTTTATAAACAAGCTCCAAACCGACCACTCAAAAGTGGCCAGAAACTCAATTGGTAACTGATGTCCCTCCAAACTCCTGAATGCACCTTCAAACCCAGAAAAACTAAATAGAACATGTCTAACAAACTCATAGCCCAAAATAAAGAATGAAAACAATAAACTTACGAGAAATAAACAAAAACGAAAATAATAAAACTCACAAAACTGGGTTGTCTCCCAGCTAGCCGCCCGTCTTTTCGGTCTTTGGCTAGACCGTGCCTCATTCTCTCAAGAGACTCCAGATGATTGATCTGTCTTGGGGTCCCAGCGACAAGAAGTTCGAGATGCTTCCAAAACTTGTTTTGAAGACCTACCAGCATAAAACAGTAGTTGCTCACCTTCTGCATTCAAAGTGATCGTACCGTGAGCAACTTCGATTCAAGCGTCGGCTGTTGCTAGGAAGGGTCTTCCAAGGATGATAGGAACTGTTGGATCCACAGCCATGTCAAGTACGACAAAATCGCAAGGAATGTATAGATGCTCCACCTTAACCATCACATCCTTAGCAATCCCCACAAGGATAACCATTGAGCGATCTGCTAGCTGAAGCGTCATTCGTGTAGGTTGTAAGTCCCAATCCCAAGCTTTTCAAATATAGCGTATGGCATGAGACTGATCGATGCTCCCAATCAGCAAGACAGTGGGTTGAAGTCAATGTCTCCTACCTGCAAGGAATTGTGAAACTTCCAGGATCTTTGCATTTTTCTGGTAGGCGCTTTTGTATGATCGCTGAACAAGTTCCTGTAAGCTGAATAGTCCTGTCTCAATATCCTCCTTAAAACGCTTAGTTCTGTTTGGGAAGGGAACTGAGGAGAAACTTCAACTGCGGGTGGTGTAGGTGGAGGAGATTGGGGGTTTCGCAATTACGCTCATTCTCTAGCACCGGTTCCTCTATATTCACCACCTCAGCTCATTAGTTTTTACCTTTACCGCTCCTAGTAGTTACCTTCTTCACCGTTTCCTTCTGCAAAGAAGATTTTTTAGCCAAGATTCATATACTAGCTTAGCATAATTTGGCATAAACTTAAGCACTTCAGAAAAAGGTATATCCTTAGTTGATTTCTTAAAAATGTTAAGAAATTTTCCAAGCTGTTCATCAAGGTCCCTTTTCTTTAACCTGTCAGGAAAAGGAATAGGTTCTTCAAATTTACGAGTAGAAGCAAAAGAGTAAGAAGGTCGAGTTTCAGGAGACTCCTTCTCCTTGGGTGTTTCAAAAGCTTTATTAGAGTCCTCAACCTCTTTTCGAACAGGCTGAATGACAGCAACAAGTGGAGCATCATCTTCCACAACAAAAACAGCTTGGGCATGCTCTCTCGGATTCTGCTCTGACTGATTAGGCAAAGAACCCAAATGACGCTGAACTAGCTGGTGAGATATCTGAGACAGCTGAGTCTCGATGTTCCTGTTGAATGTCCTTTGATCACTATTGAAGGCTCTCTGCTCCTGATTGAAAGCTTCCAGCTCATTGAACTTCTTCGTGCTAACCGAGATGAAATCATTCATTCTGGCCAGAACTGCATCCATACTAGAAGACGCTCCAGCACCCGAATTCTGTGCTTGCTGATTCTGCATTGGCTGCTTCTGATAAGAGGAATTATACTGCTGTTGGGGTCTCTGATTGAAATTGTTGTTACCGCCAGCTTGGTAACGATTCTGCTGCTGAGAATGGTAACCCGAGTTGCCTTGATCCCCATAATAATTACCCGGTCTGTTACCAACATAATTCGCTGCCTCTTCTTGTGGTGGAGCACATTGGCACATGTTAGAAGCTCTACCACAATATTCGCAAGCTGGATAAACCTCAGGAGCAGCTGCTGCGTTTGACTGCGGATTCATAACTGCACCACATACGCTCAAACTGCTTCGACATTGCCTCTATCTTGGCAGCCAAGAAAGTGTTTGAATCTACTTCATAACCCCAGCAGGTTCTTCGGTGCAGCTTCTCCAGCTCTCGTACCTCCCCACTGATTAGCTGCTGTGGTAATAGTCTCTAACAGCTCTTTAATTCGTGTAATAGGCAGTTCCATCAAACTTCCTCCAGCACATGTATCAACCAACAACCGGCTAGACGGATCCAAGTCCTTGTAAAAGGACTGCAGTACAACCTCTTCACCTAGTCCGTGATGTGGTACCTTCCTTACTATCCCCTTAAAACGCTCCAAGCTTCAGACAAGGACTCACCAGCAAACTGTTTGAAGTTAGTGATTTCTCCTCTCATTGTCAGCATCCGAGAGGGTGGAAAATATTTTGCCAGAATGCATTAGCCAGCTCTTCCCAAGTAGTGATGCTGTCAGCGTCAGCGAGTTTAACCATTCAGCTGCTCTATCCCTCAGAGAGAATGGAAACAGAGTGAGCCGTGCCACCTCCTGTGAAGCTGGTGTTGAACACGCTCCTACCAATCTCAGGAATGTAGTGAGATGGAATTCGGGTCTTCAGTGACCGTCCCGCTGAACTGAGGCGCGTTCATCACCATGGTCACATAGTGGGTCTTGAACTACCACTGCACTCCTACCGGTAATACGGGAATCACTATCGGCGACACCAACCCCTTCAACACTTGGACGGGTGTAGTCCCTCATCTGCCTCTCGTTGTTCGCCATGTTAACTGCTGGTTGAACTTCCGGACCCTCTTCAACAACAGGTGGTTCGAGCACCCCCTCCTCAACCGGCGGATCCAGATTCAAGTCCCTTCGAAGCTGTCTTGCAACCTCTCGATCTCAAGATTGAGCTCAAACTCCGGTTCTCCTGCAGAGCGGGTTTTAACCATAAACCGAAAGTTAGTAACTGAAGCGAAGATAGCGTAAATTAAAAGAACAGTAGCAATCGAAATTAAACAACAAAAACAGAGAAAGATAAAAGAAATAAACTCACAAAACATGCAGATAAAAACCCAATTACTAAACACAAAATATTCAAATAAAGAAATAAAATCAGAAATAAATCTGGAAGATAAAGAATATCTAAAACAAAATGCAAACAGAAATTAAAACAGAATAGAGATAAAATATCTAAAACGATAAAACTATCCTAAACTAATAACTAATCTAAACGAAATCTGACGTCAACAAAACAATAAAATCTGAAATCAGAAAAGAAAAACTAAAATGAAACGTAACAGAAGAAAATAGAGATTACCTATTCTAACCTAACAGTTATACTAATCAAAAGACCGGCGATTAACTGTACTCGAACAAAATAACAGAAAGAAAATATGGAAAATAATAAATAAGATAACGAAACACAAATAAACTAAAAACCAACTAAACGAAATAAAAGAAAGTAAAAAAACAAAATAAAGACTAACAAAATCAAATAAACACAGTAAATCTAAACAGAAAAATTAAAGAACAAAATAAAAAAAATAAAGATTAAACTAAATAACCGTGCCTCCCCCCACGGCGCCAAAAACTTGTGGGGTAAAACCTAACGGCAAGTGTACCGGTCAATTCTAGCAAGTTTTTAATAGAGAGCATTCCTAAGTATCGAACCAGAGGAGACGATGTGTCTAGTTTAAATCTTTATTAAACGGAAAGTAAAATAACAAATTAAAACAGGAAATTGGGGTTTGATTTGATGACAATTAAAAACTGTAAACAAAAATGTGAAACAATAGCAAGCGGAAAAATAAATGTTGTGTGAAACTGATTTGGAAAGGAGATCCCGGCTTACTACTGCACCCTAAATCTGTAATTCCTATCCCTAAGTGATTTCAAGATAATTCTGAGCAAAACCCTAGAACAAAGATAATTTACCTCCGGTCTCCCGCTTAGCAAATACTAGTTAGCAAGACCGAATTCTAACTCTCGTTACGAACCCCTGTTTACTAACCGCCTTAAGAACAATCTAGTTTATTGGTCAATTAGCAATTTAGAGGAATTACCGTCTCTAAACTAACCGGTTATTTTCCTGTAATCAATTGAAAGCAGCAGTCGTCACATATAAGCTAACAAAATACTAATCTTTATAATTGGCCAAATTATAACGATTAAAGAAATTAAGCAAGGAAAAATAACGTTACTCAATCGAATTGCATTAAATCACAAGGAACAGGAATAGTCAATTTAGGGATACATAGCAAACCGAAATCTAAGGAAACTACTCAGCCATTGACATGTTTACAATAAGCAAAACTGTAATGAGTAGTAATAAAGAACAGGAAACTCTGTTGAGAAATCTGGAGAAGTCTCCGTGATGAACTTTCTGCTCTGCTCTGCTCCAACCTTCCGATCAGAATCAATCTCCAACTATGCTAATCTCTCTGTGTTAACCGTGACTAATTGTGGTGTGTCTCAGTGTACCTTCTCACGTTGGCCAGACTCCCTTATATAACAAACAAAAATCTATCTTTAATCTAGATAAAGAGCCGCTCTTTTAACAAAATCTATCTCTAATCTAATCTAAATAAGCGACCGCTAAAAGATAAATAACAGATACTAAAGATAGAACACCAATTCCGTTATCTCCGTAGCAAAATCTGGCGCTCCGCTTATATTGGTCCGGGTTTGCAAACAAGTATGCAAACCCGGACCACCACTAAAATTCGGCAGAAGACTCTCGCTTGGGGATGGTCCGGGTTTGCAAAGGAGGACACAAACCCGGACCGCGTCTGAAACTAGGCAGAAGGTTCTGCGATGAGATGGTCCGGGTTTATAAACCCAGCTGCAAACCCGGACTCTCAATAAAACACAACAGCGGTCAATGAAAATCTGTATTTGACTCTGGTTTGACTTCCCATGTTGCTCTAACCTCTAAAATCTTCCTTTAAGCGCCTTTGTTGAGCATTTTATCCTGAAAACATATGAAATCGATCATCGATACAAATATAACAATAAAGAGTAAATAAAGCATTAAGGAGGGAAGTTAATGTCATAATGTAGGAAATTAAGCATGAATTAGTCTAGTAAACTTAGACAAATTCCTGACTTATCAGTAACGGCCGATGTGGGCTATAGGGCCTGGTGAGGTTGAGCCTGGGTTGGTTTGGGCCTTGAGCGATGTGGGCTATGGGCCTGGGCCGAGTTTGGGCTGGGTCTGGACATTGGGCCATTTTTAGATATTGGGCCGAGCTGAGGTTTGGCCAGTTTTGGATATGGGCCAGCTTTAGAAGTGGGTGGTCTAAGAAGCGAGGTCTTGATGGAATTAGGCCTGATTTGGAGATTGGGCGTGAAAATGGATTTCCTAAAAAGTGGGCTCATAAAATAAATTAAAAATAAAAAAAAACTTGAAAACTATAGGGGCTAGGTGGGACTTGAAACTATTAGGGGCTAGTGGGCTTAAGTCATGTCTGAATGAAAATTACTTAGATTTACAAGTGGGTTGGATTTTGTTGATTGTGTATTTTATTATGAAATTAGAGGATGATTTGGAAAGTTTTAAGGAAAATGGGTATTCCTCAGATGAACCGTGTCTAGGACCCGTATGCATTGAGGATACCCAAACCTAGAGTTTTTCTAAAATGGGGTGACCTATGGCTAACTAGGGCTTCTTATGTCCTTGGCCCTCTATATTAGGCTGGACCCAACAATTACCAAGCTAAACTATGAGGTATGAACATATAATATAAATAACAATAAATTTGAAAATAAAGATAAGCAAACGAAAATAAAATGAACTTTAAAAATTAAAGCGTCAGGTATATACACTTGGCTCCTAAAATGTGGTTGCTAATTAATTTCACTTGTCTTTAAATTGCCATACAAGAGTTGTGCGATAGAATAAATCCAGAAAAAAGAAAAGATGAGTAACGACAGAGAACTACATCAAATAGCATTACTGGAAAAATCTAAACCCAATTAATCAATTCTAAAATGTCTACCCCACACGAAACTCCCAATTATAATTAGCAAACTAATTTCTAATCCTGGATTGCTAGCTGAACGAGACACTATGCCTTTCTCCCTTTTTGCTTTAACTTTCACGACTTGATGCACTCCCAGACAGTCATGTATTCTACTGCTTTTGGTTCCAAGTCACGGGTCATCAAGTTTCAACAGGGAAAGAAAACTTCTGGAAAAAAGTGTGATTAATTCAAGGGGTGCTATATTTCTAGAACTGGACAGAAACCTAAAGCTACAGAGTGTTGCTGAAAAGATTATTCCCTTTTTATGCCCTTAGCCACTTGCTGCCTACATCTAAAGGTTTTGAGACCGGGCATTCTTATGCGGCTTCAACCAGTTACACACGCATAGAATAGTTATGAAGCAAATTGAAACTGAAACAATAAACGAAACCACATGTAGTGAGTCACACACAAGTAGCAGGAACTCAACAAGATTACTTTTTATCAGATTATGACCAAGCTCAAACGAAACAGATGAAAGAGCATATTATACACGTTTTTTTAACCAGAGCGAGTGCACATCTCTGTAGCACAAACCAAATCAGACATATTACATTACTAATCAATGCATATTTCTTCTTAAAAAGGGTCAGATAGTCGTTTTGGTTGTAAGAAAGGTGTACCAGGAAAGTTGATGAGAAAACCCCCTGCAAAACCATACATATGTACAGAACAAACAAACAAGAAGATGCACAATTAGTTTGTGGCCACACAATCAGTCAAATGTGATACCAGTGAAGAGAATAAAGAAAGGAAAAATGAGCTATGCCAAGACAGAACACAAGACACCAGTAGGCTCGGATTGGACTTTCTTTGAGCAAGTTAAACCCCTGCAAAATGGAAGCCTCCTGCTTGATGTTTCACATATTATGTTGATCGGATTAACAAGGCTACCTTGTATAACAAAGAGGTTTCAACCTCCTCTAGGAAGTTCGAGACACAACCATACTAAAACAACAATGAAAGTATATCCATGAAAAGGGCATTAGATTCAATAAGTAAGGTAGACCAAATCGATTCTCAGGTTGGTAACAGTTCGACAGAGCTTGAAGGAGTGTTCGCTGAGCTCAAATAATCAGATCATGTGGAGTCAAAATAATTTACATCAGTAAGGACAGCAAAAACATATGCCTAGCAACATATAACATATAATAAACTCAATCTGTTCACAGAGTAACAATTTCCCTCTCGCAACACAGAACGACTTCGAATAGGAGTACATACATAGTTATTCCTTCGAACAGCTTCGAGAAAATCCCCGAACCCATCATGAGCTAGGCATTGATCAAGATGATTAAGTTATGGAAAGAAACAGAGAGAGATACGAATAACACGGGAGAACGGGGAGTCTTAAGCAAAACCCAAAATCGGGAAATAAGGCGTGAGTGATTATCTCAGCCACGTTACGTGAATGAACAAGAAACGAGAAAGAGAGGCGTATGTCGGCAGTAGCATTGGATTCGAACTCCAACGAAGCCGAAGAATCATGCCCTACTCCTTAAGATCATCGGGCGATTTTTTGTTGGAACCAGAGAGTATATTGAGAATGTAATAGGGTGAGAAGGGGAAATTCGACATCAGATTTTGATTTTTAAGAAGTCGAAGCTTAGCTTACCTTCGCAGAGAATCAAAGGAATAGAGAAAGCGGGAAAAAAAACGGCGAACTCGTCGGCGGAAGTGTGGGTGTTGGTGATGATTTTTCCGAGCGTGGGTTGGAGATTCGGAGGTGGAAGGAAATCTCGAAGGCGATGGAAAGATTTTTTTGGGTGCCCAGTTTCGGATTCAAAATCGAGAAAAGAACACGAAGACCGTGGCAAATTTTCTGGGTTTCTTCTTTGTTTCTCGGTCTTGAGATTTCCAGGCGTGGGTGTGTGGTAGGGTGTGGGCGATGATTCGAAGATGGAGTGGGAGATGATTTCACAGTCGATTCCCCGTGTGGAAGGATGAAGGCGGATGGGATTATTACGGGTTTTGGGCAACCTTCAAGCTTCTTCCACTTTGAGTACCGAGGAAAACATCGAGAGAATATCGGGGGGAGGCAATCGGCTCTTTCAAGAATTCAAACCCATGCTATAGTGTTCCCTTTTTTTTAATGTGGGCTTACCAAGACTGGAGTGGACCGACACAAACAACAACAAATAATAAAACGTTATGCCTATTCACAGGCAAATAAAACAAGTTCTGCCCATACATAGGTCCAACTTGAGACCTCCACGCATTCCCTCCTACACCTTACCCGAATGAGCTGCGACGGTACTTAGTACATAATGGCAACGACCAAAACAAAAGCTAAGTCGTGGGCTAAAATAAAATTAAAACGCTCCACCCCCTGCCAGGGATTGAACCCACGATCAACTGGTTGCATGGCGAGTACCTTGACCAACTACGCTGGGTAGAATTTCAGTATATTTATGAGAGAGATGATACAAGACCTCTAAATTCGACTGGATAATTTTGTTTTTCAAGAGCTACAAATCCAAAAGAAAGTATATGTAATAAAAAGAGATGATTAATCTAATGCATGAAATTAGGAAGCTAAATAAAAATAAGGTTCGAAATGCTGATGCAAATGCATAAAATAAAATAAACGAAATAACAGTAGTAAAAGGGGACATAAAAATGATGGAAATGATGATGATAAAAATAACGAGAAAATCGGCAAGAAATAATAAAAGGAAATAACAAAAAAGTGAAATATTTAAAGAAAAGCTACAAAAAGTAAGTATAACAAAATGAAGTCATTTAAAAAAACAGATTACATAAAAAAATAAATAAAAATAAAATAAATATAAAACAATATATATATATATAAAAAGGCCCGTGCTTCTTTTCCATAGGAATGTGAGATTTAAATGTCGGAGAAAAAGAAATTCCTTTGGTTGAAACGGGGACGACCGCCTTGTTCCTAGAAGCATGCTTATTTTGTATTTTTTTGTTTTAATATAAAACGGGTGAGAATTTTGGTGTCTACAGATGGCTCCCCTTGATTCAATTCTGCAATAGAAGGCTTGCAGAATTGGATCAAGGTTGACGGGGCGCCAAAAATTCTCTCTAGGGCTTTTACGGGGTACATCCAGATGCGATCACGGATAGCACGCCGTGTGAACGCGACGGGAGAGTAACAAGATAACTGAGTGCACGAGGACTTAGGAGTGCCTCAACTTGACCTCTTGATATCCATTCCTAGGGCTTATGACGGGCCTAGAATGCGATTGAAAGTACGAGGACTTAGGAGTGCCTCAACTAGACCTCTTGATATCTAGCTATAGGACTTACGACGAGCCTATAATACCAATAACCCGATTCGGTCTAAGGTGCATGAGGGCTTAGGAGTGCCTCAACTGGACCTCTTGATATCCAGTCTTAGGGCTTATGATAGGCCTAGAATGCGATTGAAGGTACGAGGACTTAGGAGTGCCTCAACTAGACCTCTTGATATCTAGCTATAGGACTTAGGACGAGCCTATAATACCAACAACCCGATTTGATTTAAGGTGCACGAGGGCTTAGGAGTGCCTCAACTGGACCTCTTGATATCCAGTCCTAGGGCTTATGACGGGCGTAGAATGCGATTGAAAGTACGAGGACTTAGATGCCTCAACTAGACCTCTTGATATCTAGCCATAGGACTTACGACGAGCCTATAATACCAACAACCCGATTTGATTTAAGGTGCACGAGGGCTTGGGAGTGCCTCAACTGGACCTCTTGATATCCAGTCCTAGGGTTTATGACGGGCCTAGAATGCGATTGAAAGTACGAGGACTTAGAAGTGCCTAAACTAGAACTCTGGTATCCAGCTATAGGACTTATGATGAGCCTATAATACTTTGATGGAGTTGTACGAAACTCACTGTGGTGAAAGGTCGATCTGGAGTCAAATTTAGTTACATGTTGATTCGGGGTCGGACGCTCTCTGATGGGTCCTTCGATCCTCAACGAAGGATTTGAGATTGGAAATTTTTGCTGGTGTTGTCTCCCTTAACTGTATGAGTGTTCGGGATGATGGGATCGGGTGATTCCGATATATACGGTCGATGGTTTGACACAACTTTTGGGGACCGTAGTGGTCAAGTGGATTTTCGTGATATTGGAGAGAGCTTTAGCCGATGACTCTGGTAGTTTGATGGCGGCCCTAGTGTTGCACTAAGATGGCTCCGGTATGGCTCTGAGATGGCTCTGGTATGGCCCTGAGATGGCTCGGGTATCGCCTTGAGATGGCTCCGGTATGGCCCTGAGATGGCTCCGGTATGGCCCTGAGATGATCCTCTTGGTTGAGGCGGATTCCTTCATAAGGTGACAACAATGACCTTGTTTCAAGGGGTGGATGTTTTTTATTTGGGACGGGGTCGCACCCTGAGAGGGTTGCCTACGTACTCAACTCCCTGTTGAGATCAGACCTTACGTAGTTCATGAATTTTGGCGAGTAAGGAGTTTGGTGGTGAGGAGGGATGTCTTGCGGGGTATCTCTTTGAACGGTGCCCGAAGACTTTTAGCCCTTTGCTTTGATGACTGTGCAGTCTTTCACATTACCCAGAGGATGGCTGTCGTGTCGGTCGACGAAGGAGACAGGCACTATTCCGTGGCTTCCCCTACAAGGGGAGAGTATACTCATCTTTCTCTTTCCATGTTGTAGGATATTATGTCTGAATCGATGGATGCAAATCTATTCTACATGCATTTTTTTTAATTGGATATGATTGAATGCAAAGGAAATGTCGTGTCAAGGTGAGCTCAACCAAGAATTCTAGTTAAGTCAGATCAGTCACCTTTAAGCCACTTCTTTCTTGAAAAATTCTCCCGAAAGAGGTCTCTCGGGATCTCTTATACCTTTCTGTTTCTTTTCTTAAGGTCAGTTAGGCTTTCTTTAATCGGGGTGATGAACACTCGTTTTTTCTCTCTACCTTCCGGATTTCTTTGACACTCGTTCGTGCACATTGTATTGACAAGATCGGACGCGTCGTGGCCTTTCATGTTTCGAATTTGGTACTTTTCGAATCAAGCAAATACCATCTCTAAGTCGAAGGTCTTTCAATGGGTGTCACGGGGCTGTAGGGTATGTCACATGGGACTGGAGGATTTGTTTGAGAATTGTGGAGCTTTTGTGCAACGGAGGATATGCTTCACCTTTGTCATGGATGGAGTGATTTTAGACTTCTTTCGCATTCGTGCGGATTATTATGTGTTCTCATTTTGATTTGCTACTTTCTTTGAGTAGTCTATTTGCATTTCTTTGTGTTTGGCATTCTCGTTCTTATCTATTCCTCAGGTGGGATGTTTCACGCAATGTGGGGCTTTCATTTCGTCTCTTTACTCTTTAGAGTATTTTATGTTCGTTTCTCTCATTTTCATCCTCTTTGGGTATCTATTTCAAGCTTTCTCCCGTGCTTTAAATGGTGGGGGAAGGAACCATGACTCTGGCTCTTTTCATCCTCTTTTGCAAGGGTGAATTATTGTGTGATGTGGGCTGATATATCGTGGAGCTATTTCGGAAAAAAGGTTTCCATGAAAGGCTCAGCGGGGTTCACTAAGGGATCATTTTCTGGGTCAATAAGGCTTTTTGGCCTTGTGGAGGTTTTCTTCGATCCTAGGTGCCTTGTCATCCCTATTGACAGATATTTGTTTCCTCTACTATTCCCAATTTTGACATGAATGGTAACACGCTTTTCTCATCAATATTTGGTTTGTGATGGAGGATCCTCACAAGGTGCTTCGAAGTCTAAATGTGTCAAGCGCTCTGGGTTTTGCACGCTCTGTGTTTCTCTCATGCACTCGACTCTCACGGGAGGTTGGAGATCCTTTCAAGACCTCTTCGGGAAAACGATACAAGAGTTCGGCGACCTTTGATGACTTCGTGACCTTCCTAGAATTAAAGATCGAGATACGCCTCGACACTGGGGGTATGCAAATACAAATGCAATTAAGCTAAACCTAATGCAGATGATGATGATAAACTTTTGTGTGGATGCATTTTTTTTCATATGGATGCATTTTTGGATTTTTAAATGGATGTGTGTTTTTTTTTATAGATGCACTTTTTAAATGCATTTTTTATGGATTTTTGTGACGGTTCAGACATAATATCGTTTCAACATTCAACCGATCGAGATTGACAAGACTTTGAAATTCTTCTCCGTCCAAATCTGTTAGTAATACAACACCATGGGGTTATCTCCTTGACCAGATAGGGACCCACCCAGTTCGGTCTGAATTTCCCTCGCGGGTCTGGTAAATCTTTTCTCAGTTCTTTCAGGACGAGATCACCCACTTGGATGTTGTTCTCTGACCCTTTTGTTGAACGCTCTAGCCATTCTCTTCTGGTAACCCTGTATAAGGTATAGCGCCATTAGGCATTTTTCATCAAGGAGAGCAAACTGTCATAGCATTGTTGTAACCAGTCACTTTCAGCAATCTTCAGTTCATTAGCGACTCGAAGAGTTGGAATTTCAAGCTCAATTGGCAAGACACATTCTGACCCATACACCAAGGAATACGGGTGGCTCCGGTTGTAGCTCTGACAGTAGTTCGGTAACCCCAGAGAGATATAATGCAGCTTTTCTGGCCAATCTCTGTAGGTCTCAACCATTTTTGACAATGCGCTTTTTACAGCTTTGTTGGCGGCTTCGACTGCTCCGTTAGTCTGAGGCCTGTATGGAGATGATCTGTGGTAACGGATGTTGTATTTTTCCATGACCCGGATAGTGTCTCCGTCGAATTGAGGACCGTTGTCTGATACGAATTCTGAGGGAACCCCGTATCGGCATATGATGTCTCTTTCGATAAACTGGGCAACTTGTCTTGATCTGATATTTGTGAACGACCGTGCCTCTACCCATTTACTGAAATAGTCTATCGCCACAAGGATGTAGCGGTGTCCATTTGAAGCTTTGGGGTGGATTTCACCAATGATGTCGATTCCCCATATAGAGAATGGCCAAGGGGCCGCCATGGCTGTCAAGGGTAAGGGAGGCAGGTGTTGCAAGTTAGCATGTGTTTGACACTTGGCGCACTTTTTCACAAATGCGTGACAGTTGGCTTCCATTGTTGTCCAGTAGTACCCTAGTCTGAGGATTTTCCGGGATAGGGAATGTCCTCTAGCATGGGTCCCACATACTCCCTCGTGGACATCTCTCGACGATTTTATCAGCCTCTTTTCGGGTCACACATAAGTGTTAGATCCATTTGGCATTCTCTTGTAGACCCTAGTTCCGCATACTACATATTGATTTGACATTCTTCTCAGCGCAATGCGGTCCTGCTTAGTGGCTTCTAGCTGATACTCTCCTTTCCTAAGGAAATTCTCAATGTCCACGAACCATTCATCTTCGGTTTCTTCTACTTCTTCGATGGCTCCAATTTTGAACGGGTACATTGATCATTGTTATCCACAAGGGGAAGTACAGTGAACCGGTCGGTACTTGGACTACTGAAGCCAAGGACGCCAAGGAGTCGGCGAAGATATTCTGGCTACGGTTCACATGCTTGAATGACACGTTTCGAAATCAGGTGACTAGGTATGAAAGGTAGTCATGGTAGGGGATCAATCGTTCTTCTCTGATCTCCCAAGTCTGGTTGACTTGTGAAATAATGAGATTAGAGTCACCAAAGACCTCTAACTCCTCCACTTGCAATGCTAACGCCATTTCAAGTCCCAGATGCAGGCTTCATATTCTGCCATGTTATTAGTGACCGGGTAATTGATTTTTACCGCAGCTGGAAGCAGATCTCCTTCAGGGTGGATCAATAAGATCCCAGCCCCTTTACCCTTATGGTTGACAGCACCATCAAAGTACAACCTCCAACAGGTTTTCCGTAATGTCATGATTTGCTCGTCCGAGAAGTCGTCATTTCCGAAGAACTCGGATGCTATGGGGCATTCTGCTAGGTGTTCGGCTATGGCACTCCCTTTGATTGATTTTTGAATTTTAAAAGTGATATCGAATTCGGATAATAAGGGACCATCTGGATAAGCGACCATCAAGAATTGGCTTTTCCAGAAGGTACTTATAGGGTTCATGCGTGCAATCAGATGAACCTCTTGCCCTAACAAGTAGTGCCTTAGTTTCTTCGTAGCCCAGACCAAAGCAGCGCAAAATTTGTGGATGTCGGAGTATCGCGTTTCCGTATCAACCCATTTTTTACTGATATGGTAGATCGACTTTTCGCGCGGTGGGGATCCCTGTTCCTGGGCCAGCATAGCGCCCATTGACGTTTCTCGGGCAGTGAGGTAAAGGATCATCGGCTTACCCTCCTGGGGCGTACCAAGACTGGCGGGTTCTGTAATAGGTTTTTATTTTCTCAAATGCTTCTTGGCACTGTTCATTCCAGACTTTAGACGCATCTTTTTTCAATAGACGGAAATAGGCTCACAGGTCTCGGTTAGCTGCATGATGAATCTTCTGATGTACTGAACTCTGCCTAAGAAACCCCTATTTCTTTTTCGGTCTTTGGAGGAGACATTTCTTGAATGGCTTTATCTTATCTGGGTCTACCTCATCCCTCGGGTTGTGATCATGAAACCCAGAAGCTTTCCCCCGTTACACCGAATGTGCATTTTTCCGGGTTGAGTTTCATTTGATATTTTCGCATCCGATCAAAGAACTTTCTCAAGTTTTTCAAGTGGTCCTCTCGTTGGGCAGCTTTGACGATCATGTCGTCTACTATACCACCTCCACTTCCTTGTGATCATATCATGCAATAGTGTAGTGGCAGCCCTTTGTATGTGGCTCCGGCATTTTTCAAGCCAAAGGGCATGTTTACTATAACAAAAGGTTCCCCACTGTGTAATAAAAGACGTCTTTTCTTGGTCTTCTACAGCCATTCAGATTTGATTGTAACCTGAAAATCCATCCATGAATGACAGTAGGGCATGTTGGGCAGTGTATATCAACAAGGATATCAATGTGGGGTAAGGGAAGGCTGTCTTTGGGCTGGCCTCGTTTAAGTCCCGAAAATCGATGCACACTCGCACCTTTCCATTTTTCTTTGGGACGGCTACGATATTGGCTAACCACTCGGGGTAGTTGACGACCCGATAAAGCCGACACGTAGCAATTTCTCAACTTCCTCTTTCACTTTCAATTGGTGCTCAGGTTTCATTCTTTTCAACGTTGTTTCTTAGGTTTGGCATTGGGATACAACGGTATTCGGTGTTGGACAATGTCAGGGTCGATCCCAGGCATGTCTGCGTAACTCCAAGCAAAAACATCGACATATTAGTTAGCAGAGAAGTCAGGTCCCGTTTTTCTGTTTCACTCAGACCCAAACCGACTTGCAAAGTTTTGGGGTTATCAGGCGTTCCGATATTTATTGTCGTAGTTCCTCCACAATCTGAGTGTGGGTGGAATATTGTTCTGTGGGAGGCATATTCTCCTCATCATATTCCTCTTCTTCGGCCTCAAGAATTTGTAATGAATCGAACGTTTGAGAAGACATAATAGATGAATCTGAACAAACTAAATTTCCATTAATATCCGATGAGCTTGGGAGCATGAGATTGTCAGAAAATTGCCACCATTTTTACAAGTGAAAATAAATGGTGGCGATCCTTCCCCTAGTCTAATTCTATTTGCATTGCCGATGTTCTCATTACACTGATAACTGCATTCATCACTAGTAACACTGCCATCACTACTGCTACTACCATCGTCACTACTACCACTAGACTAACTACGTAAGGCTCCTGGGAAATCAGCTCCTCTCTCTTATGATAGACGACAAGACACGCTCCATGGCCATCTACCGAGGGTGCGGGGTCCTTGATGACTGGTTTGATCGTGACACTGCTCTCTGCTGCATCCTCGGGCATTCCTTGGTCGCATCCCTTGTCGTCATGGTCTTCAGGGCATGAGTTGGGGAGAATAAAGTGGTCCACCAGCTCTCCCACTCCATTGTCTCCTGATCCTCCTAGGCCGAGCTACTCTCTGCTTATCACAACTCACAGATACATGAGGTTCAAGGTTACCGATAAGAAAGAATCTGTGGGAATTCTTACATGTGAATCTGTCAACATCATACCTGGTTTCCGTAAATCCCAACCCGGCTCCTCGACCTCCAATATGTTGTTAATGGCTCTGCCATGCCCTGCAGCTCCTTGCCTAGTCCACTCCCCTGTTTGTAGCCCATCCGAGACATCATGTGCTGCGATGCGGGGCTGATACACTAGGGTCGAAGTAGAGAGGAGTATGGAAGAAGTTTAACTTACCTGTGAATGTGGCTTCGCCACTGTGAAGCCCCAAAGCGTCAACCCTCGACCCCCCAGTGTATTAATCTCAAATAGTGGGGACTCAGCTCTGGCCTCTCCCAAAACCTCCACGATTCGTCCCCCATGTTTGAATTTTAGCTTCTGATGGACGACTGAGGGGACTCCTTTAATCTGATTGATGAATTCCCGTCCCAGCAGAAGGTTGAAGGTGGAGGATATGTCTATGACCATCGCTTCGATGGTCAGGGAGACGTCCTCAATCAGGATTGGCAGGGAGATGGTTCCCAAAACCTTCCTATGGCTGTTGTCATAGGCACTCAACGTCATGTCTACTGGCTTGAAATCGTTGAGTCCCATATGACGGCTACTCGGAGCGGACAGACATTCACTTCCCCCATCATCAATCAAAGTCTTGGGGACCTGGAATCCTCCAGCCTTCACAGTTATGTAGAGGGCCTTTCCCGCCTGACGAGGGATCTCGTCATCGGTGAACGTTATGGAGAGGTCCAGAGTCCGGGATAGGTGAGCTATGATGTTTTCAACTGACGCCGGCCGCTTCTTGTCCATTCCCAAGTGCCGAGCTACTGCATCTTTGTGCTCTTCTGAGATCGTCAGCAGGGACCAGATTGTGATGGGTATGCTGGTAGTCTTCAATTTTCTCAACAGCTCTTCTTCTCCCACCAACTTATTTTCCGGCATTCAAAGTAAGGTCATGGACCTTCTGTTGCAGCGTTTCTGGCTCCTCTGTGAGCTCAGCAGGTTTGAAATGCTTTCCTGAGCGGTTAAGTGATTGATTTTTCCCAAGTCATCATCGTGTTTTTCCTCATCTGCTATCCGAAATGGCATTTTTACAGGGGTTATAGCCGGTGGATTTTCATCTTCGTCGGTGATCATGATGACATTGCACTCAGAGATTCTCCTTCCTTGCCTTTCGGCAATTCTTCTGCCGGCACCATGCCTCTACCACCTCCAATGCTTTCATAGTGTTATAGAGCTCTCGTGCTTCAAAATTCAGTCCCACGAGTAACTCAAGGTTCTTTTCCATATGTCGTCCTACTATCAGCAGAGTGATTATAGACACCCTTCCTTGTCCTACCAGACGCTCAACTGTGGTTCGAATTTCATGCGTCATGGCTAGATATTCATGCATCTGCGGTTGAATATCATGCTGAATTTCTGGACGGCGAACTCGGAAGGCGTCTAGCTCCGGGGATAGCACGATCGGAGGGGGTGTGCTCTGGTTGCCTGACTCAGAAGAGTTCTCGATGACATTGATACTTATGATTCTGCTAATGTCTGACTCTTCTTCACCTTCTCCCTCGTCAGACTCAACATATTCACATGTCTGGGGATAGAGTTGTTCTGAGTGTTTGGATTAGTTTTCGGGAATTCCACCTCTCCAGCATCGATCAGGTCTTGGATAGCGTGGCGCAAGGCTCTGCAATTATCTGTACTGTGTCCCTTGATCAGGTGGATTCACAAAAGCTGGCAAGGTTGGTTCCCATCTGGGTAACTCCTGGTTTGGGTTTCGGGTGTCCCAGCAAAAACCCACTTTTCTTCAGCTTTTCATAGGCTTTGTCCATTGACATTCCTAAGCTGGTGTAATTCCTTCTGGGTTGAGTTGGTAGCTGCTTGGCGGTGGAGTTGCAGAGTAGTTTGGTTGACCCACTAACTTGGGCTTGAAACACTGGTGGTTGGATTGATTGGTTGATGGGGTAGGGACAAACTTGCCGCTCGTGTCCATTTTAGGCTGCTTGTTTTGATAGCTTGACTGTCGGGGAAACGATCCCTGGAAACTGGGACCTTTCAACTTTCCAGCCAATGCTAGTTCTTCTGCGGCCGTGGCAGCTGCTTTCAGATGCTTGAAATCACAAATCCCCAAGGATTTGAGGTGATCTGAGTAGGGATTTTCTAGACAATCGATGATGATCCTTATTTGCTCATCTTCACTAGGGCGGTCTAACATCTGGCCCACCTTCTCTCTCCACCTAGTAATGAATTCCCTCACTGTCTCATGATTTCTTGGTCTCATAGTCTCCAAGTCTCTCCGGGTTACCCCTAAGTGAGTGTTATAGCTATACTGCTCCACAAAAGCTTGGTAGACTTCTTCTAGCTTTTTTCCCGAGAAGTCCAACCTTGACACCCAAGTTTGGGCAGACCCTTCGAGATAGCTGGGGAAGCAGATTATCTTCATTTCATCATCTAGCCCATGCATAGTCATAACCCGGTCAAACTGGGCAAGGTGGTGCCTAGGGTCCCCTTTCCCGGAGTATTTAGAGATTTCGGCAGTTTCAGATTCTCGGGCAGCTTGGAGTTTGGCTTCAATTGGAATGACGGAAACCCAGCATCTTGGCTCGCTCTCCGAGCTGCATATCTGCAAGTAATTCTTCCTTTAGGGATTTCTTCATTTGACTGAAGTCAATTGGAAGGTGCTCAGCAGGTGGGGCTTGATTGTAGCCGTGAATCAGATGGTTGGACGGGTGGGGTAGCAGTTGAGTATGGGGAATTGCTTCCTCAAAACGGACAGCGTGTCCGGGGGTGGTGTACTGGTATGGATTGAGCTGAATGGGGTCTGGGTGTGGTAATTTGGGATGGATGGGCTCGGATTGCTTGACTTGATATAGATTGGCCGTTTGGGCAGTGACTTCAACAGGCTGGAATGGTGGTAATTTCAGAAAAGTGGTTGGCTTGGTTGTGGTTGTGGTCAGATTGGTGGTGGCAAGGGGGCTCCAGAAAGTAGGTCAGTTGTTTGGAACGTTGTCGTTATGGGGTGGACGGTGGTACGTTCTTTTCCCGTGAAAGGTTGTGGTGCGGTGGTGTTGAAAATAGGGTTTTGATTGAAAGTGATCCTTGGGGTCTCTTCGATATAATCATCGTCGGGATCGGTAAGGTATGGGTCCTTTCCCTTGCTCACCCTTTCCCTTCGTAATTGTTCCTCTAGACGCTCTATTGTCTGTCTCATCAGAGATTCATTCCTTTGGGATTGTTCCCACAAACGATAGAGGGTGCTAGCATCAGGGGTTGTATGTTGCCGCTAGCTCCGGGAGGGCTTGCATCTATGGCAAAAGTGACAACTTGGGTAATTTCTGGGGCGGTCGGGTTGATCAGGCTCGGATCCATGGTTTCTGATGAAGTTTCGGATGTGGTATCGCTAGCCAGCCTACCCTGGAGTCTCTCTTCCAAAGTCGAGTAATGTTGGAAGATTGGAGGAGAGCTCTTTACTTTCTGCTTCTGTGATACGCGCTCTTTACTTTCTGCTTCTGTGATACGCGGGGGATATAGAATATATGAAAAAGTGTCAGTATGAAAGTAACTCAAAAAAAAAGGCGAGAGAGTGAAAGAAAAGGGGGGGTCGTCCCCTTTTGTGTAAAGTCGTATGAAAGCGATTGAATTCTTTTATGAAAATGCTAAAGGGAAAGGCGCACGAGCTGATTTCCATTGCCAAGAATAAAATCTGTACTATTTCATTGCTCGGTCGTAATTGCATATAACGGGAAAATGAGGGGGTTACATCCAAGTTCATAGGGGAAACATAATATTAGTCAACAAGAGTTGATAACTTTACATAATCTTTGTCACATAATAAGAGAGGGGAATTACATCCATATCCGAAAAGAGAGAGAGGATTACATCCATTTGTCATTATACATTGCCAATATCAATAACTACTGGAAAAAGGGATTACATCCAAATTCAAAAGGGCAAACTTCTACTATGTGACACGTATAACATAGGAGATCAACTAATAGTCTTTTGTCGCTTGCACTCTTCTTTCATCACCCTCTTCCTCTCCTGGCGGGTAGTGGGAATCGGCTGCAGGTCCACCATAATTGGCAGCCGGGGATCCTGAGTGATTGCTGAGCGGCACGGGTCATAAGCACTTTTTATCATCCGGTCGACACGTATTGCCAACCATGCTGATACTCTTTGCTCAAACCAAAATACTTAGTTTTGAAGATGTCCCACTTCATCCCAGAGTTATAAATCCTGGCAATGTAGTTGATGCTGCCATCTGTGTACCGGTGATCTACCAAAGCGTTGCTCCTAGCTTCGGGTATAGCCTGCTCTCGGCCAAATTGACGCATCGCTCTAAAGGGAAAGATAGTGATAAACCTCTCTAAGCCTAGCAACGTCAACCCATCCTCCTGATGATCTGATTGGACAGTCCCTCCTTGGACATCCTAGTCAGGCAAAATCCAATTAATCTGCCAATCATAACAACGATCCATAAAGTAAGATTTCCACCTGCTTCCGGCTTTTGCGCTTGCTTCCGGGCAGTCGGGAAGGTGTCTATGTTCACTACTTTATACACCTCCACCTTCTTCTTCAGCCCAAGGTGATCAAACAACCACTTTGGAGAAGGAGTGGATTCCCAAGAAAAAGGTTTCCAAGGCTCCGGTCTCCTTCCAATGGTCTAGGGCTCTCACCATCTCAGCCACAACCACTGTCCCGACACTTTTCCCCCTCTTCTATGGCCTTCAGCAGATAGATTACTCGTGCGTGGGTTGATCCTCAAGTCCTCTGTCGGAACAGTAAAACCCCATGATGCAGAGGTCAACACTCGCCTTTTAGTGCTCTAGTGATCGTATGGTTGGTAGAACTGTTGTAGTTGATCCCCGCAGGCGTATGCTCATGTTACCAAAACTCTAACCCCTCAATCCTTACCACCCATGAATCTGCAAAACTGTCGGTGTATGGCGATCGCTCGACGGGGATGGTGGGCAGCTTTTGTGATGGGGCTTGATTTTGAGTAGTGCATCCATCTCAGCAGGCAAGATAATCAACTCTTGGAGGTTGAAGCGGTACAGATGGTCTGTCGAGTCCCAATAAGTGACTGACTCGAACAAGGCTTCATAGTCGATAGCCACTCTACACATCCTGGCAAGTCCTGCCAGCAACGGCTCGTCAGGGCCTTTCATCTGAGCGCAGTAGTCCCTGAGTTCCTTGGCAAAGGTTGACTCCTGGTGACGCTCTACTTGGTAGGGGGTCATTGGAGCTTATCCTTCACTGGGTCCTTCCTCTGCTCTGCTTCTGTTCACTTTCCTAGGGTACTTCTTCTCTCCAGGCACTGGCACTAGTCTGTTCATCATCTTGTCCTGCAAAAAAGAGGAAATAAAACGGAAAAGAAAGGGGAGAGAATATGATAAGTAAGAGTCGGGGAAACGATTAAGCAATTACTAGTACACCCGTTTATCCTTGGAAATGGAAATCAGTTTTGAAAACTAATTTTGAGAGAGGGTTTGAAAAATCATTTTTTTGAAAGTGGTTTTACTAAAACCGTTTTTTGAAAAGGTTTTAAATATTGGTTTTGATTTTGAAGTAAAGGGTTTAGGTTTCAAAAACTCTCGAATGGTAGCAAGTAAAACAGTTTTAACACAAGTGAGAATTCCGAACGTTTTAAAACAGATTGGTTTGAGAAGCAGGTTTGCACACATGTATTGCATATAGTAAATCGTGGCTATATTTGATGTGGAGCTGAGTGCGAATGATAGGGATAATCACCTTCCAGACTAGTCACACAAGTCACGGCCGGTGATTATCACAACATACTCACTTTCAGGAAACTTGGGGAAGTACCGCATGGGAACGGGTCTCCCATCGTCTGCACGATAAGGTGTGTCTAAAGTCCAAATATTCGCTGACTATGCTATGTCATGTATGGGTATCTGTAAATACGGGATCCGCTATGAATTTGTAGCGCGGCATTGGGCTTTAAAGACACCCGTGGTGCAGAGGAATCATGGAGAACTGAGCCCATGCAATCTTCAGGGTAAGGCAAAGGGTGGTCAGACAGACGGCATACAAGGGGTGACTACCCATAAGCCCATCTTAGACACCGGATAAGGCAGCTGGACACTGAAGGCTCATGGCTCACTATATGTTGGCTTAGACTCGGGTAATGGAGGATATTTTGATCATGAGCTTCAAGGCGTTGGTCTTGGACCGTATTACCTCGTGGGTAACTCCTTCTAGGAAGGACCCAACTCATGAGGAATCAACCGTGGACCGGTTGGGGATCCCGTGATTCGTGGACAAATCGGGTGACATAGAGGAATGCATGTCCTATGCTTCCCGATGCAACAATGGGTTGATTCCTTCTAGGAAGGCCCCATTTAGCAAAGCAATAAATAAGCAATAAATATTATTTCATGCATGAAGAGCAGTAAACATAAGACAATAAACACACAACAATAAACACACAAAAGTGAAGCATGCAAATGGTAAAGCACACATGTGGCACTCAAGGCCAGTCTCAAACTCTGAACTCTCATTATAGCTGTCCTCTCAAAGCACACTCTAAGTGTGGAGTAGAGTAGTCCAAGCGGCGTTTAGAATGAATCTCTTGAAGGTTTTGAAAGAAGTGGGGAAGTCCCGACAATTTTGAATGGAGTTCAGTCTTCCTTGAGTTTTGAGAAAAACTTACTCAGGTTTTCCCCAGCGGAGTCGCCATTCTGTGGAGGGTGATTTTTCGGTATGAGGGGGTCTATCTAAACATGGTCTGACTGAAAAGCCTAGATCCTAGAAATTGTCATTCTGTGGAGGGTGAAAACCCGTTATTCTGGCATCCCTCAAATACCTACTAAATCGTCCGTCTTTCCCAGAAAGCATAAGGAAGAATGCAAGTGTGCACTATACCCGCTCTCGATGGGCTCCACGTGGACTTATGCCCTAAGGGCGGAATTGACTAGAGTCGCCACCTAGTTTGACCTAAAATACTAGGAAGGGAGGGAAGGAGGGTTCTAAGAAACGTTGGTTGACTCTGAATTTATTGCCTATGGATGGGGCTTATCCGGTCATACTACTAGAGATTCTATGTGGGTTCGCACTGGGTTACACCCCTTAGAAGTGGCAACGACCACGACTTCGGATTGGTGCCCGAGGAAACCTCGGTCTCCAATTGTCGGGATTGCCTTCTTTCAAAACCTTATTAGAGAGATTCATTTAAAAGCCGGAGAATAGGATTGAGTGTAGGTTGAGGATTAGATGATTTAGAAGAGTTGAAGAATAGGCTGGTCTTGGAGTTGGTTTGGTTGAAGTATTGAAAGGTTTTGATTGTTTTTGAGAGGTTTGAGGTTGTTTCGACTTTCACGAGGTTAAAAGGATGCTGGAAGTTTTGAGGAGCAAAAGAGCATTTTGGTTATTATATATTTTTTGGAGTTAAGGGGTGTTTGGATCGTTTGCTTGAGTTAAGGAGTTTTTTGGTCATTTTGTAGAGCTGAGGGGTACTTTGGTCATTTTGTGAAGTTGAGAGGTATTTTGGTCATTTTGTAGAGATGAGGGGTACTTTGGTCATTTTGTGAAGTTGAGAGGTATTTTGGTCATTTTGTAGAGCTGAGGGGTATTTTGGTCATTTCGTGAAGTTGAGAGGTGTTCGGATTCTTTGTTGGAATTGAGGAGTTTTTCGTATTTGTAAAGTTTGGATTTTAGAATGGTCAAATTTTTGAGGTGTTTTAGAAAGTCGAAAGTGTTGATGGAGTGTGAAAGAGGATATTTGGTTTACAGGTGTTCGGTTTTGAAGATGTTTCAGGTTTAAGATGACTAAGGTTGTTCGGGAGCATTTAAGAATAAAGGGTCCTATGTTAGTGAGACTTGTGACTTCGAGTTTGCTTAAGAAAGGATTGAGGAGTGCTTATGGGTTAAAGCTCTAATGAAAGGGTTGGATTGATTTGTTCAGAATTGTCTCTCTTAAAATTTTAAAACCGAAAATCATTTTTGTTGTAAAGGGCGGATAATCCCGAGGGATTACCCTATGTACCCCCTCGAACACGACACTAATTAATAGTAAGTACTAGGCTCGAAAGATGGGACATGATTTATGTCGAAAAATAGATCAGAGAGCAATGAGTGTTCTCGAGACGCGATAATATGTCTCTAACCCTGTTTAATAACGTTTAACAGTTTAAAACGTTAAGAATCAAAAGCATGAAATCGAGCGGAAGGGAGTTAGACGATTCTAAAATCCTGCTGCAACTAGGAAGGTCGTTACTTCCCTAGCACCCCGCCTTGTAAAAATCTAGGCTGCAATTAGGGGAGGTTGTCACCCTAATGCCCCGCCTAAAGAGATCCAGACTACAACGACGGAGATTATGACCCCAGTGCCCCGCCTCGGATTTTTTATTTTGGGAAGGGAGACAAGTGATGTTCTAATCATGGAGGAAATGTTTTGAAGGGGTTAGAGATTTCTTGCTCCCCGAAAACGGTTTATTTGAGTTAAAACTGAGTTGGAAGAATTTTGAAGTTGTTCGGAATTCTCTGTAAAGAAACACTGATTTTGAGAAATGTTTTAGGAGAAAACTTTCTGTATATGTGAGAAGAACTTTCTGCGTTTTAAGAAGAGTTTTCTGTGATGTGAGAAGAGTTTTTCCTTTAAAATTCCACAAAATAGTTTCTTTTGAAAACTTGAAGAATTTGGATGAAATAGTTGTTTGAAATCTAGGAAGATATTTTTGGATTTTGGATTTTTAATGGAATTGAGTTTGAGTTGAATGAAATAAATCAGGATTTAAGTTTGTGCATGAATTGGATTTGAACGGGTTGGGTCAAGGTTAGACCAAGTCAAATGGGATCAAGTCAAACTTGGGTCAAGGTCAAAGCTCAGTTGGTCAAAGGTCAAAGCTCAAGTGGTCAAAGGTCAAAGATCAAGTTGGTCAAAGGTCAAAGTTCAAGTGGTCAAAGGCTTGGGTCAAAGTTCAGGTGGTCAAAGGTCAAAGTCAAAGTTCAGGTGGTCAAGGGTTTGAGTCAGGGTTTGGGTCAAAGTTCGGTCAAGGTCCAGGTCAAAGTTTTGGTCAAAGTTCGGATGGTCAAGGCTTGGGACTTGGATTATTTTTTTTGTGGACTTGGGTTGTTTTTGTGAACTTGGATTGGATTAAAGTTGGATAATATTTCATGGGTGAATTTCTTTTTGAGATTTGGAGAGTATTTGATTTAGGTTGGACTTGAAGTGTTGGGCTAAAAGGTTGATTTGTGGACTTGGGTCTATTTTGGACTCTGGGCCATGGGCTTTGAGTTTTGGGCCATGGGTAATGGGCCAGTTTTGGATTGGGCCAGATTTGGATTGGGCCGGGCTTGGATTGAGCCGGTTTTGGTGATGGGCCGATGTGGGTAATGGGTCTGGGCCGAACTAGGTGATGGGCCGGTTTTGAAATTGGGCCGAATCTAGTAATGGGCTGGGCTGAGTATTTGGGCCGGTCTTGTGGGCTTGGGGCTGACTTTGGGCTTAGTTTGGGCTTGAGTCCGGGGCGAGTTTGGGCTTTGGGTCGGGTTTAGGTAACAGGCCGATGTGGGCTATGGGTCTGGGCTGAGGTTGGTCCTTGGGTTGGTTTGGGCCTTGAGCCGATGTGGGCTATGGGCCTAGGCCGAGTTTGGGCTGGGTCTGGACATTGGGCCATTTTTGATATTGGGCCGAGCTGAGGTTGGGCCAGTTTTGGATATTGGGCCAGCTTTAGAAGTGGGCTGGTCTAAGAAGTGGTGGTCTTGATGGAATTGGGCCCTGATTTGGAGATTGGGCTTTGAAAATGGATTTCTAAAAATGGGCTGATAAATAAATAAAAATAAAAAAAACTTGAAACTATTAGGGGCTAGTGGGCTTAAGTCATGTCTGAATGAAAATTACTTAGATTTACAAGTGGGTTGGATTTTGTTGATTGTGTATTTTATTCTGAAATTAGAGGATGATTTGGAAAGTTTTAAGGAAAATGGGTATTCCTCAGATGGACTGTGTCTAGGACCCGTATGCATTGAGGATACCCAAACCTAGAGTTTTTCTAAAATGGGGTGACCTATGGGCTAACTAGGGCTTCCTATGTCCTTGGCCCTCTATATTAGGCTGGACCCAACAATTACCAAGCTAAACTATGAGGTATGAACATATAATATAAATAACAATAAATTTGAAAATAAAGATAAGCAAACAAGAAAATATAAAACGAACTTTAAAGCTTCGGGTATATACACTTGGTTCCTAAAATGTGGTTGCTAATTAATTGTCACTTGTCTTTAAATTGCCATACAAGAGTTATGCGATAGAATAAATCCAGAAAAAAGAAAAGATGAGTAACGACAGAGAACTACATCAAATAGCATTATTGGAAAAATCTAAACCCAATTAATCAATTCTAAAATGTCTGCCCCAAATTGAGAACGAAACTCCCAATTATAATTAGCAACCTAATTTCTAATCCTGGATTGCTAGCTAAACGAGACACTATGCATTTCTCCCTTTTTGCTTTAACTTTCACGACTTGATGCACTCCCAGACAGTCATGTATTCTACTGCTTTTGGTTCCAAGTCGCGGGTCATCAAGTTTCAACAGGAAAGAAAACTTCTGGAAAAAAGTGTGATTAATTCAAGGGGTGCTATATTTCCAGAACTGGACAGAAACCTAAAGCTACAGAGTGTTGCTGAAAAGATTATTCCCTTTTTATGCCCTTAGCCACTTGCTACCTACATCTAAAGGTTTTGAGACCGGGCATTCTCATGCGGCTTCAACCAGTTACACACGCATAGAATAGTTATGAAGCAAATTGAAACCGAAACATAAACGAAACCACATGTAGTGAGTCATACACAAGTAGCAGGAACTCAACAGGATTACTTTTTATCAGATTATGACCAAGCTCAAACGAAACAGATGAAGGAGCATATTATACACATTTTTGAACCAGAGCGAGTGCACATCTATGAAGCACAAACCAAATCAAACAGATTACATGACTAATCAATGCATATTTCTTCTTAAAAAAGGGTCAGAGAGTCGTTTTGGTCATAAGAAAGGTGTACCAGGAAAGTTGATGAGAAACCTCCTGCAAAACCATACATATGTACAGAACAAACAACACAAGAAGATGCACAATTAGTTTGTGGCCACACAATCAGTCAAATGTGATACCAGTGAAGAGAATAAAAGAAAGGAAAATGAGCTATGCCCAGACAGAACACATGACACCAATAGGCTCGGATTGGACTTTCTTTGAGCAAGTTAAACCCCTGCAAAATGGAAGCCTCCTGCTTGATGTTTCACATATTATGTTGATCGGATTAACAAGGCTACCGTGTATAACAAAAAGAGGTTTAAACCTCCTGCTAGGAAGTTCGAGACACAACCATACTGAAACAACAATGAAAGTATATCCATGAAAAGGGCATTAGATTCAACAAGTAAGGCAGACCAAATCGATTCTCAGGTTGGTAACAGTTCGACAGGAGCTTGAAGGAGCGTTCGCTGAGCTCAAATAATCAGATAATGTGGAGTCAAAATAATTTACCTCAGTAAGGACAGCAAAAACATATACCTAGCAACATATAACATATAATAAACTCAATCTGTTCACAGAGAAACAATTTCCTTCTCGCAACACAGAACGACTTCGAATAGGAGTACATACATAGTTATTCCTTCGAACAGCTTTGAGAAATCCCCCGAACCCATCATGAGCTAGGCATTGATCAAGCAGATTAAGTTATGGAAAGAAACAGAGAGAGATACAAATACACGGGAGAACGGGGAGTCTTAAGCAAAACCCAAAATCGGGAAATAAGGCGTGAGTGATTATCTCAACCACGTTACGTGAATGAACAAGAAACGAGAAAGAGAGGTGTATGTCGGCACTAGCATTGGATTCAAACTCCAACGAAGCCGAAGAATCATGCCCTACTCTTTAAGAGATCATCGGGCGAATTTTTGTTGGAACCAGAGAGTATATTAAGAATGTAATAGGGTGAGAAGGGGAAATCAACATCAGATTTTGATTTTTAAGAAGCCGAAGCTTAGCTTACCTTCGCAGAGAATCAAAGGAATAGAGAAGCAGGAAAAAAAATGTCGAACTCGTCGGCGGAAGTGTGTGGGTGTTGTGTGGTTTTTTCCGAGCGTGGTTTGGAGATTCGGAGGCGGAAGAAATCTCGAAGGCGATGGAAAGATTTTTTTGGGTGCCCAGTTTCGGATTCAAAATCGAGAAAAGAACACTGAAGACCGTGGCAAATTTTCTGGGTTTCTTCTTTGTTTCTCGGTCCTGAGATTTCCAGGCGTGGGTGTGTGGTAGGGTGTGGGCGATGATTCGAAGATGGAGAGGGAGATGATTTCTCAATCGATTGAAGGATGAAGGCGAATGGGATTATTAAGGGAGTTGGGCAACCTTCAAGCTTCTTCCACTTTGAGTACCGAGGAAAACATCGAGAGAATATTGGGGGAGGCAATCGGCTCTTTCAAGAATTCAAACCCATGCTATAGTGTTCCCTTTTTTTTGAATGTGGGCTTACCGAGACTGGAGTGGACCGACACAACAACAACAACAAAATAAAAAAAATTCTGCCCATTCACAGGCGAATAAAAACGTTTCTGCCCATACATGGGTTCGAACTCGATACCTCCACGCATTCCCTCCTACACCTTACCCGGATGAGCAACGACGGTACTTAGTACATAATGGCAACGACCAAAACAAAAGCTAAGTCGTGGGCTAAAATAAAATTAAAATGCTCCACCCCCTTGCCAGGGATCGAGTCCACGATCGACTGGTTGCGTGGCGAGTACCTTGACCAACTACGCTGGGTAGAATTTCAATATATTTATGAGAGAGATGATACAAGACCTCTAAATTCGACTGGATAATTTTGTTTTTCAAGAGCTACAAATCCAAAAGAAAGTATATGCAATAAAAAGAGATGATTAATCTAATGCATGAAATTAAGGAAGCTAACTAAAAATAAGGTTCGAAATGCTGATGCAAATGCTAAAATAAAATAAACAAAATAACAGTAGTAAAAGGGGACATAAAATGATGGAAATGATGATGATAAAAATAACGAGAAAATCGGCAAGAAATAATAAATACTAATGATGAAAACAAGAGGTATGAATCAAACGAGTGCATAAATAATACAAGGAAATACAAAAAGTGAAATATCAAACAAAGCTACAAAATAATATACAAATGAAGTCATAAAAAAAGATACAATAAAATAATAAACATAAAATAAAATAAAATAAATATATATATATATAAAAAAGGGCTCGTGCTTCTTTTCCATAGGAATGTGAGATTTAAATGTCGGAGAAAAAGAAATTCCTTTGGTTGAAACGGGGACGACCGCCTTGTTCCTAGAAGCATGCTTATTTTTGTATTTTTTTGTTTTAATATAAAACGGGTGAGAATTTTTGGTGTCTACTCATGTCAGATCTTATCTCTTCTTGCAAGCCTAACCCAACTATGCAAGATACTTTTATCTTGAAGCAAGATACCTTCAACATGAAAATTCAAACTCAGCTCACTCAGATAATGCAACAACTTGAGAGTGAAGCAGTTCATGATGTGGAACAGCCTGTTGAGGACTTGAGCTACTTTCCAACTCCTCCCTTGTGCGAATCTGAAAGCCCAGCACCACTTCACCCCCAACTTGACTATGAAGACACTTCATCAGAAGAGAGTCTCCACTCTAAGTTCAAGGAGCTTTCTCCCTCTGAAGTCAGCTACCATATTTCCCCCCCCGCCTTCTCCATGCTCCATCAAGATCACGAGGATGCTCACATCCTCAACTTTGAGAAGGAGGAGACACTGTCTCCCTCTGACTCCTCAGAGGAGAGTACCACCACCGACTTCAAGGAGCCATCCCCCTCTGAAGTTGATGTCCACCTCGGCTCTTCCTATGAGCCTCACCCCGAGGTCGAGGATGTCTACATCCTTGAATTTGAGGAGGAGGAGCCCGCAAACTTTGATATTCATTTGAAGGATCAAGGCCCCCACCCGTGCACTAATGAAGTTGGGTGGAAGCTCAACGTGCACCCGCTAAGTGTGGAGGCCACCTTTCCATTTGATCCGGGACCAAAGATTGAAGACAAAGTCCGCCCCGGAGTTCACCCTGCACCGCTCACTGAAGATAAGGATGTTTACATCCTTGAATTTGAAGAGGAGGCTCCACCACCACAGTTTGATTCTCGTACCAAGGATCACCCACCTCAACACTTCCACCTGATGAACGATCGGTGGAGTTTACACTTTCACATCCTAAGTGTTGAGGCCACATTTCCTTTTGATCTGGGTCGTTCTTCATTGCTAGATGATGCCCGCCCAACCCACCCGTTGAAGTCGACTTCAATGTTCATATTCGATCCCGGATGACTTCACGGTGGTATGGTATAACCAAAGACCTTAAAGAAGGGCCGCTTACCGGAGGCAACCCGGATTTCATTTCGTGTCTTGTCTTTTAAATTCCGTTAGTTTAGATTTTGCATTGTTTTCAATAATGGGCTATTTTGGCATTCTTTGGACTTGCCCTTTTACGCCAATTGGTGGCGTCTGTGTTGTGAATATTTTGGAAACAGGTAAGCCCCTCTGAAAAAGGGATGGAATTAGGAACAATTACAAAGGAACCTCTGGCGAAATTTTCTAAGAGGACCTTCATCTCCAACGATTGAAGGTAGCACCTCAACGACCCCTCCCACTAGCAATTGTGTGGGCACCCTATCTTCCATCCTTATCTTATCGGGGAGTACTCGTTTCACCCTTCCTTTAATATTTGCCCACAACGACTCCACTATTTTTATTTCCTGTTTTTGTTTTCGTTCTCCTTTGGTTTTGTTTTTGCTAACCTTTAACTCCAGTTGTAGTTTGGTTGCTTCTAGGTTTTATGCAGGTGCAACTTCAATTCCACACCGCAACCAAGCTACGCTACTAGAGGCTGAAGCTCAAGTGTGGGGGAGTTACAAACTGATAGCAATAGCAATCTTAGGGGAGTACTAGTTCCTTTTAGTTTTTGTTCTCTCTTCTCTAATTTTGAATCTGCAAATCTGGGGATAGCTTCTGTACTATACTGTTTGTTTGTGTCCCGTGTGATTTTCCTTTGTCTGCTTCCCGCAAAGGTCTTCTGGAACCTTCCCGGTTTTGATTGGTGAACAATGGGGACATTGTTCAATTTAAGTGTGGGGGGTGACCTTTTCGGTGAATTGTGTGCTTAATGCTTAATCCTTCATGCTTATCGTGTGATTGTCCAAAATCAAAAACTTGGACCCTTGTGTTGTGAGTTGTTCTCATTAAGAACAAATACTGTTATGAATTGTGGGATAAATGCTCAAGTTTTTCTTTTTAATTGCTTTTGAGGAGCATTTTACATGCGGTGTGGCCAAGTGATCTTATATGGTTGGATTTTTATTGCTTTGGGATTCATTCTGTCTTCTTTCTTAGGGATTGCTAAGGGGTGCTTCTTTGTGAAAACCCTTTAAGGGACTTGTGAGACGCCATTGGTAACCAACAATGAGAGTTAAGTGTTCTTAAATGCAAAGGCTTTATGCCAAAATTTTATCTTCTCATCTCTTATGCAAAAGTGAAACAAATGCATAAATCTTTTTTTCCTTTTGTTTTCTTCTCAATGCCCATTCGAGAGAAGTTGGTCATGGTAAAGGCTCTCCAAGTTACCCAATCTTAGAACTTTGAAGCACTCCGGATAATGCAAAAACTTATTGGAGGAAAAATTTTATGAAATTACTCTCCTACTTACGGGCAGTGAACCCGGTCATTGTAGTCCAACAAGGTCGTATCCACAGGGACTTCGCAACTATCTAGCTAATTATCAATTTAGTAACTGTGCATTAATATATACAGAGGTGCATAAATGTAATTGTTTTAGAGGTTTTGTTGGTTGGATAGATAAATCGGAAAACGAAAGAAAGCAGTAAAACTAGACTAACTAAACTATAGGATAGATGTAGCTCGGGATGGATATTTGCACCCATTTCCCTTTACTACCAATGGTCAACCCTCGAACTCATGGCTAAACAACGGGAACACTAAATTAACTAATATCCTAATTAAGGTCTACTAATCCTAACCAACGGAGTTGGAACCAGGCGGATCTTCCAAGTACCTAGTCAATTGATAGCATGAAGCACAAATTCCCCTTAAGTTGCAGTGTAGTCTAATCTCGAAATCATCGATATTAGAATACACTGATTCAGTCCTCACGGTCTAGACATCTATCTCAGAATCACATGTTGACAGAAATCCACATTAGTGCCTAATTAATCGGTAACCTAGAATCTATCTCAGAATCTCATTTTGACAAATTCAGGCAAATCAACCAATTTAACACAAAGATAACAAATTGGGAGAAACCCTAAAAAAATCCCCAAATCATGGGTGACATGTTCAAGAGCCACAAACACACAATTATTATCAGTATTAAGAACAGTAAGTACTAAAATAAAACTATAAATGAGTTCAAGAATCTACAATGGAGTTTAGGGATTTTGGGGCAAAATTCCTAATCCTTAGCTACAAAGATTCTACTCAAACATAAGAAAGAAAATGAAAGAGAGAGGATAGAAGAAGCCATTAATGGAGCTTGGAGGGAGATGAGTTTTTCTTCTCTTCTCTTTCTTCTTTTCTTCTTCTTCTTCTTCTTTTCTTCTTCTCTTCTTCTTCTTCTCTTCTCTTCTTATCTTCTTCTTCTCTTCTTCTTCTTCTTCTTCTTCTTCTTCTTCTTCTCTTCTCCTCTTCTTTTCTCCGTTGGAATCGCCTCTTCTCTCTGTTTTTGGGGCAGAACCTGGCTGAATGAAGAATGGGCCGTTTTCCTAAAATTCCCCGTTTTAAAATGCATATCTGGGCAAATTTTTGACCCGACCGACCCACCCTGGGTCGGTCGCGTCCAGAAGCAATTTCGTGGCCGGAAAACGCGTTTTTTAAGTCTGACCGACCCACGACCGACCCAAACTCTATGGGTCAGTCGATTCCAGTAGCTTTCGGGACGAAAATCACGTTTTTTTAAGTCTGACCGACCCACGACCGACCCAGTCCCTGTGGGTCGGTCCTGTGGCAGCCTAACTTCGAAATGCTATATCTTCTTCGTTTCAGCTCCGATTTTGGATCTATTTGCGCCGACGCGTTCCTCTCTTCGTCTACTTTCCTCCTAGCTATGTTACTCCTCCTGATTAAACAATAAATGTGTAAAACACCAATGATGAAACACAAAACTAGAGGAAAACAAGCTAGAGTGGAGAAATGAGCATGAAAAGTGTTGATTAAACATATGAAATACACCCCTAAAACATGCTCATTGGACACTCATCATCAATACTCATTATTTTACTCATACTTACTCATTGCTCGATACTCATTACTTGTACTTACTCATTACTTGTACTTACTCATTACTCGATACTCATTACCTTACTCGTACTTACTCATTACTCAATACGTTACTCGTACTTACTCATTACTCAATACTCTGTAACCTCCGGGCAGAGTCATACGCAAGACTCACCACGAGTTTACAAATACAAGCGAAGCTATACACTTAGCTCCCCAAATACTCTAAGTGTCCGTTTTTACCGGACTACTCAAATTCCTAACACTCCTCTCTTGGAGTTATTTTGCAATCTCATGGATTAGCCTAGAAGTATCTCTCTCAATATCCTCTATTAGCTTAGGGAATTTCCAATGTCTAGTATTCTCAGATTTAAGGGTTCACCCAACGTATCGAATACTCTCATGTTCGGGACATTGTTTTACATTAGTCAGGTCCTCTCATTACATTAGTCAGGTCCTCTCATTGTGGGTCGACTAATTTCTAAGGGGTTTGGATATCCTTTATCATTCTTTACTACTCTCAAGGTTCAAGTCTTGAACAATCATCAAATCCTTAGATAGAGGTTCCTTATATACGCCCACTATTAATTGTTTTGTGGATTATTCATTTCGGTTCTGTAACCGTTATCAGGAGTTTACTAGTCTCGTACACTCTCTCACATTCTAGTGAGTTCATAGGTTTGCATTATCGTTATTCTTAATTCGATAGTTTCGTGTGTTCTCACATTCTCGTTAATTTGCGAGATGACTCTTTCTACGAGTCACTAACCAATCGTTACACAACTAAAAGTCGGCCTACAACGCTAAGTTAGACCATCCAATTATACAAGGAAGGTTAGTACACACAACATGCATCAAGATATACAATCAAGCAATAGAACATTTTTCATACTTTTATCTTGATTAGGTCGGCACACATGCACACAACACACAAATTAGTGTAACTCGGTTAGCATACGGGGCATGAGAAATCATACCTTACACCATGGTTTCACTTTAACGGGTCACCTCGCATTCCTCGAGTCTTACTCTCGGACCACGGATTACATATCAAATGGTTCTATTAATATCAAGGTATCACAGTATATAAAACTATTACTCCCGTAATTAGCCTGTTATCCCGTTATTTCGGTTTTACTCTAGTACACTTAATTGTCTCCACTTCCTCATTCACCTCTAAACTTGTTTTCTTAAGGTCTTATGGGCTTATTTTTCTTCCTACCATCATTACCCTTCCTAGGGTTTACTACTAAAGTCTCACGCATCTTTCTAATATATATATATAGGCCCGACCGACCCACCGACTGACCCACCCCTTGGGTCGATCGGATGCAGAGACATCCGGCTTTGGGAATTTACTCTCGACCGACCACGATAGACCCAATCCCCCTGGGTCGGTCGGAGTCAGAAACTCTCCGACTTGAACTTCTACACTGGACCGACCCACGACCGACCCAATCCCCCTGGGTCGGTCGGAGTCAGAAACTCTCCGACTACAAATTTTACACTCGACCGACCCAACCATGGGTCGGTCCTACCCAGTTTACACCTTTTGACTTTGTTTCAACTCCATTTCTCCACCCATTTCATCCTTGACCTTGCACGTGTTTTCTAACATGTTTAACCACCTTAAAACACTCTTAATCATGCTCTAAACCTCCTCAAATCATTACTCAAATTCTTTACCCAAATCCTTGCTCAATTTCTACAAACTTCAATCCTCATTTTTGCACTTATGCACTCTAGTGCATTTCTAAACTTCCCTTGACAGCCTACCTCTTGTTCTCACCCATTTGACCATTCCAATCCCTTTATAACCATCTGCAATAACTATACCCAAGTTCATCATTTTCTTTCAATGTCATACAACCTAGTTTCTCTCCAAAGCTCTAAGGCATTAATACACTAACTTGCTACAGATTTTTACACTTCTCTTCCTAGTTCTTCAAATACCATTCCAAGGTTATTAATCAGCCCAACTCCATCCTATAAACACTTAGTTAAGCCTAGGTCATTCTTTGCTCAATATACACTTAAAACTCCTTCGGTTTCTACCGAAATTTTGTCATAACTCTGTTGCTTTCTAGCATTGTCCAAAACTCATCTCATCACCTAATTTCATTCAATACTAACCAAACCCTTAGTGGGTTCTAACAGCACACAATACTCATTCAAATCTCATTAATTTCTCCAAATACATCATAATACATAATCCATACACTACTTGGCTCCTAGGCCCTCAATTCAAAACAACAATACACAAATTCCTCATATAACTATTCAAGGTACAATTCCATCCAGTTTTGGTTCATTTATCCAATTAACCCATCTCAACATTCTAATACATAAGGAACATACATTAAGGTAGGGTTTCTTACCTTAAATTTCTCATAAGTTCCTCTTTTGCTCCCTTCCTTCTCCTCTCTTCATTTTCAGTCAAGTTGGGAAATGGGGTTGCCAGACCCCCACTCAACATTCAAGAAACACAAAATGAATGTAATTAAACTCCTTAACCCTTGGAATAATTCTAATTCGATAAAAAGGGCTTAAACACCATAAGTTAGGGTTTTTACCTTGGAGTTTCAAGAGAGGTTTTAAACCTTGAATACACAGGAGGGTTCCACCACCATTGGAGGCTTGTACCCATTCTCAAATCAAGAAGGAAAACAAGGCATTACAAAGGGTCAAAAATCGGCCACTATAGGAGAGTGAAGAAAAATGGATTTTTCTTGGAACTTTTTACCTTAGAGAAGGAAGGGGAGACTTCAAGCTTCAAAATGATGCCATTTTCTCTTCAAATGCCCAAAACACATGGAGATCAACTATCTCCTTTGAATATTTTGAAAAGATGGAAAGGTAGAGCTTGATGAGGGGAGTTCAAATATGTGGTTATTTTTGCATTTGGAGTTCAAATGAGGCTTGAGCATGGAGAAGAAGATGAGAAGCCATTGAAGCTATTTTGGGAGCTTCAAAATCGGCTGAGAGGGGAAGGAAGGAGGGGTTCTCTTGTGAAAGAGGAGAATATGAGAGAGAGTAGAGAAATGAGAGGTGAGAGAGAAGGGAGTTACTTTTTCACTTTGTACTTTTTACTTTTTGGACTTCTTATTTAATTAGCTAGCCTGTGTGTGTGTGTGTAAGCTGATTTATATTATAAAAACCGGCCCCCACATATACATATACGCTGGAGCATTTTTCGTCTTTTACAAGAAAACGCTTGTTAAATTACCCGATTTTAGCATTATTCATTAACTGGGCCTGTTTTCTGAATTTTTCTCGTTTCTTTAATTTTAATGATTCTTAAGCTTCCATTATTGTTTATTTATAGTTATTTGATGAACTATAATTTTTACGGGTTCATTTGACCACTCAAAGTCACGTTTTTGGGTTTCCTCGAAAAACGTGCGCTAAAGTTTTATTAGTGTTTTAAAACTCATTTTATGGATCTGTTTTCTTCGGGAATTGTTCCCGTGTATTAATTTGGCATTATTAAGCCTTGAAAGTCCATCTTAGACCCTTTTCAAGGTCATATTCCTCCTATGATCACATAACGCTCATTTTAGCGTTTTTCATTTTTTGAGCGTTTTCTCTGTTCTTTTGGATTTATTATCCTTACCAAAAATTCTTTATCTCTTATCCTCTTCTTCTTGTTTTTTATAAGTGGATTTGAAAGGTAGAAGTCCTAAATTTTTTAATAACTCTACTCACTCCGTCTTGGATTGACCGTCTTACCTGTTTTATGATATGTATTCACTTCAATATTAAACATAATTTTATGAAACTAAATTTTATAAACATGATATAATTATCATATAAAAAATCATTTATAAAACTTAAATTTTTAAAATTAAATTTATTTTATATGTTAAATATTAAAATCAAACAATATGTCTAAATAAACAAAACGATGGAGGAAGTAATATAATTTCGTGTTACAACCATAAGTCTGTTTTCTTTTTTGCAAAATATCTTCAAATAGGGCATTTATTGCGATTATGGGCCACTTCAAAAAAGAATTAAAAACTAAAACTAAAAACTTGACTCGGAACTTAATTATTTTCTTGAAAGAAGACAGAAGCAAGGTCTATTGTGATTGGTTCACTTTTCAAAAGAATCTGACACAGGAACAAGACAGTACAGGCGGTGGCGGGACCAATATCATCTTCTTTTTTATTTATTCGTCAGTCCTTTAAATCTTCAAGTCCACGTCAGCAAAACATGCATAATTAGGGCTAATTCTCCTTCGCACCATTTCCTGTCTGTGTCCTCACCTCTGAGTCACTCGCTTAATTATAAAAAATCTCGAGTTTCGCGAATGTAGAGTTATGCGGTGGGGGGTGGTTAATCTCACTTGCAGGAAGATTCCATACAAAGCTATGGCGTGGCTCCTGTCCTTTCAGACCAGAGTACAAATAGGTTTCTCTACCTTGACTGCTGATTACCCTCTTCCACACCGGGATTAAGAGAGACAGAGAGAGAGAGAGAGTTGGGAGCAAAGCAAAACAAAGGGGAACAGGTCGATAATTAGTCACTGGACCATCCTTTCTGCAGGTTGTGGGAAGAGGAAGAACATGACTCTGTCGGTTGTTCAGATTCAGATGATGAAGAAGAAGAAAGTGGCAATCTTTTCTCTGTTCTTTACTTTCTTTGTTCATTCATCCTGTTCACCCTACCACTAGTTCTCTAGCTCCCTCTTCATGGTACCAGTCCTCCTTCTGCCCACGCACCTTCCCCACTTTTTTTTCTTTCGTTTCCTTTCTTTTTATCAGCTACAGCAACAGCATATATCATCAGGTAAAGCTTCTAAACTTGATGGGTTGTAGGAAACAGCGACAAACCTCCTTTTAAAGCCCCTTCCCCATTCCATAAACTCCGTAGAGCATCGATCTCTCTGTTACTCACTACTATATCTCTCGCTGTGGCAAATCTGTAGAAGAAGAAGAAGGTATATCTCTGTTCACCTACCAATATATGTCTAGTCTTTTTTCTCGGGTCATCAAGCAGGAATACTTGTTGTCTTTCTCAAAGAATCCTGTTCTTCCATTCTTTTCGCCTCTTTATTACATTTTTCTTAGTTAGGAAAAGCTTTCTATTCAGAATTCTCCTCTACTGTTTGGGTAATTAAGTAGCTGCTGCCTGCTGGTAAGACCGCTCCAATCATTAGCTTATATAAAACGACAGTAGAGGGTCATATTAAACTCGCTCTCTCTTCTATTTGATCCCTTCCGTAATTAGTTCTGTCAGCGAATTGTTTGACTGGATTAATAGGGTTTTTTTTTCTTTTCTTCCACACAGCAACCCAACCTAACCTCGGGTTAAGCTATTAGTCTTAGTCATCAATAATTCCTAGTCCTTCCCTAAAGATGGATTCAGGATCCAAAACAAATCAACTGGAACTCCGACACCCTCTCATCAGCTACAACAACCACCAACACCCACTCAACCACTAAACACAATTCTCATCAAGAGAAGCAGCTGAATCTTTCAAGTATTCCTCAAAACCAGGCTGAAGTCTCCAGTTTCACTCCTTCCCCCACCATAGACCATGCCCAAATCACGACCCAAAAGAGATTCAGACAATCCAGATCCAACCCATATACAACTTGTGGAGACACCGCACAACCACCAACCAATACTTCCATTCGTTTATCGGGAGTGCCTAAAGAACCACGCCGCCCACTTGGGCAGCCATGTGGTCGACGGTTGCGGTGAGTTCATGCCTGACGGAGACGGAGATGAACCATCCGCGGCCCTGCCTCGCTGCGCTGCTTGCGGCTGCCACAGGAACTTCCACCGAAAAGAAACCGCAGGAACTCATCATCACTCATCTTATCCCTAACCAACTATAAGCCCACACAGTCGTCTGCTGCTCATCCGACAGCGAAATCACCGCCCGCTGTTGTCACCACCACCACCACCGCCTATAAATCAGCAGCTCAATTTCACAACCCTTCTCCTCTTCAACAGACACCCATGTCATCCGTCGGTAACCACCATGCGATTCTGTCTCACCACTTCCCACCTCCCACGATGATGACTTTCGGAGACAATATAATCGTCATGGCAGTAGCAGTAGTGGTGGTGCAGCTACGGAGTCTTCCAGTGAGATCTCAACTTGTCTGCACCCGAGTACGGTAGGTGTGGATTCAGTAGCAGCAAGAAGAGGTTCAGGACCAAGTTTACACAGGAGCAGAAGGACAGAATGATGGAATTTGCTCAGAAGATAGAGTGGAGGATTCAGAAACCAGATGAGGTTGAGGTTCAGCAGTTCTGCGCGGAGGTTGGTGTGAAAAGGAAAGTTTTTAAGGTCTGGATGCATAATAATAAACAAGCTATGAAGCGTAGAGAAAGCTGCTGATAAATTTGATGAATTCAAATACATATACCTAGCAAACAGATCCATAAATTCCCTCTTGTAAACGGAAATGAATTAAGCAAGAAGATAGTAGTTTCAATCTTCTTCAAATAGTTCTTTTAAGGAGATATACTGGGTAAATCAAAATTTTTGCTTCTATTTTCCGCAACTTCAAAAGAGCTTCCTGAGAAACAGGAAGGAAAGAAACAAGGACGAAGGCAAGTCATAATAAACTTTCTTCACCGTACCGATGAAGGGATGTTTGGTTTTCCCTCCCCTCCCCTCAAATTTCAAACTCCACTGATTTCACTACTGCCCCTGCTTTCCTCATTTTGCTGTGCGGTTTTCATACATCAGTTCTAAGCGTTGAATTATTACTCACACCTTTTTTTTACACTTTTGTAGCTAACAAAAACAGTTCAAAAAAGAAACACTACCATCCACATTAGGCGTCGGTGTGCGTTACAGGAAAAAAAACTGTACGGTTATTTTTATCCGGCTTTTGGATGCCTGTACGGTAACATAAAGGTTGTTTAATTCAAAGATAAATGAGCAGGATTATACTAGATGGAAAGAGGACCATCTTATGGATATACAAGTTGTTTCTAAGCATTGGTGCCTCCAAGTGAAGGAGAGACAAGTGTGTAACCGACAGAATGTGACTGACTGTGTTTACTGGGGCTACACTTGCGCTCCCAAGTATTCAGAGCTAGACTAGTAATTTGTTACTACAGCGTCTAACACACCATGCGAAAGAGAGATGATCTGACTGTTGTAAGCTCTTGTATTATTAGAATATGGAACAGGGTATGTTTGATAAAGCACGCTTTAGCAAATAACAAAATGCTAACTCAGAAGTAGTAAGAAACAACAAATAATATTGTGCGGAGCTTCTACTGTAAAATTCATACTGATTATAAGAGCCTATAACAAGATAACCAAAAAAAAATATATGCCTATGAAAGAACCTGGAGAAGCTTCTACTTACGGATTGATTTTACTCGTATGAAGGAACACTGTATCTCGATTTTGATTTTACTGGGATGAAGGAACACCATATCGCGGTTTACTCGCACAATACAATACAAGCAGACGGGACTCCACAGGGTGGGTTGATGAAAGCCCAGAGCAGAAACAACAGAAGCCACCCCAATTTTCACCAGCCAAATTATCATCTAGGACCAAAAACTAAGGCCACAAAGATATTATATTTATACGTACGTAGATCATATGTGTAAGTACAAGAAAACAAGAACATAAAAGGTCTCTACAAGTTATTAGACGAAATCAACCGAAAAGAAACAAACCACCACACCATCATAAAAGTAATTTGGTCAGTCTTTCAAAGCTCAATGTTCGTGTCCCTCATCCTCTCTCCAAGCTCCCCAGTCTTGTCACTTGTCTTCTCCTTAGCCTTCTCATACGCACCGACACAGATCCCTTAGCGGAGTCGTACGCATCTCCCACCTTCTTCACAGCATCACCGTACGCCTGCTCCGCATTATTCGTGCTGCCCTTAGCCATGCCGGAGGCCTTATTGGCACCGTCCTTGGCCATGTCTGAGGCCTATTGGCACCGCCATGGCATGTCTGAGGCCTATTTGCACCGTCCCTGGCCTGTCCGATGGCCTTATTTGCACCGTCCTTGGCCATGTCTTTTCGCGTTGTTGAACTTGTCACCAGCACTCTTTAGCATGTCTGAAGGAAATTTTTTTTTTAATTAAATAACATTATGATGAGATGAGAAAGGAAAAGAAACCAGAAATCCGACAGAATATCCATGTGTAGCGTTTTGTACCGTCGATCAATGATATGAGAAATAGATGAGTGAGTGGATTAGATTAGATTAGAAGTTCGGTTCTATAGGAGTTGATCAGTACCACTGTTCATTGCTTCAGATTCCTTTGCTGTAGTCGCTAATTTCTGGTCATTCGGACCGACACCACCCCATTTCCTGCAAATTAATTAAATTAAATAGAGATAACAATCATTAACGTATTGAAAAAACAATCAAATAGTACTATGAAGAATTAAATCCCCTTACTCAAACTTATCGCGGGCCCAATCAGTCCACGCCTTGGCTTTCTCCTTAGCGCTATCAGTCATACTCGCGGCCTTCTCTTCCGCATCCTCTGCCATGCACCTCCCTATCATCTCATCCGATACCACAAACGCCACCGCCAGAGTAATGGCCAATATAACCCACGGTCGCGGTCTCGTCGCCATGTCTTTTAGATTACTTTCTTTTTTGTTCTTACCCAAAGTACGTACGCTAGTTCACTTTCTTTTGTTTCTTGTGTTTTGTCTCAATCGAAAGAGAGAGGAGAATGGAGAAAACGTCGCTTCTCTTCTGAAGAACCGAGAAACACCTTGATTCATACAAGAGATCCTCTATGTGCGCCGAATGGGGGGAGAGAGAGGGAAGAGAAAGAACCGATGAGCCAGAGGAAGAGAGAGACAGCGCGGGCAAAACTGAGCGGAAACTACTGCGCTTCGCGAATCGTGGAGAGAGAAGATGGATAAGCGGTTCAACTTCATCGGTCAAATCTGACGTGTTGTAATGTTCACTGGCAACGTGGCTGTACGCTGAAGCACTTTCCTGAAACGTGTCATTGAGGGGACTATACAATATGGGCAACGTTTCTCGTGTGGACCTGACCTGAACCCGTGCGAACGGGGAGCCTGTGCAAGGCCCATAGGCAATGAGCGGCCTCAACAGTAAATTTTTAACCCCATGACTAAACGAAAGTGTGTATTTATTTCATATACGTTACCATAAGGGGTGCTTGGTACATGGGTATGGCAATGAATCTATGGGAATGGAAATAGTGTTTTCCTATATCCATGCTTGGTAAATAAAAGTCCTATTTTTTAGGAGGATGGAATGGGAATTAAATGATCTCTATTCCCACAATTTGATAACCAGGGGAGGGGTGGTTATCAAATTTTGATAACCACGTAACGGCACCTTATTAGGAATTGATAAATGTTTTCAACTTCAAATGGTTATATATTTTAATTCTTTAATAATAGTAATTAATTTTTTTCAATTCATACCTAGCTTTTTTATTACTCTATTAATTTATTTTATTGGAGTAAATTTTAATTTTTTTAAAGTTGATATTATAATTAGGGGTTGCTATTCGCAGTACAAAATTACTAATCACCGCAGTACAAAATTTTTTAATCATATTGACGGGAATAGGAATAGAATTAGTGGGAATGGGTATGAGAATAGAATTATGGGAATGGTTAGTGTATTTCCATTCAAGGTTTGGATCTCTAAACTGTCATGGGAAACAAATTTCATTAATAAATTGTTAATCAACAATCTACAAATATTTGTTGTTACATTAATAAAATAGTTACAAAAAATATTTGTTGTTATATTAATAAAATAGTTACAAAAAATAAAATAAAAGTATTTCGACCAACTTAACTATTTTCTTAACATATAAATATAACATTTGACATTGTGATGCATGTAGATTATACACATATTCTGATAAATTGTTAACAAAACAATTTTTAAAATTTTTATTGTTACATTAAATTAATTTAATGAATTTTTTAAATAAAAGCATTCAATTCGAGTTTAACATTTTTAACATATAAAAATAAATCTTAACGTTGTTGTCACGGACGGATGAGGAATTATTCTAGGGTTGAAAGAAATTATTACCCTCGAAGGATATGAATATATATATATAAGATGTCACATTTGTTTTTCTTGTGTGAAAGTAATATGATAGCTATAGATATAAAAAAATAAAGAATAGCTTTTATTTGATAAAAAATTAAACCAATAACTATATTATAGAAAAAATAGTTAAAAATATAAATATAGTAATTGATTAATATATACGATTTAAGAAACAAATAAAATTGTAAATACTTCCAACACAATCGATGAGATTTCTCTACTTTCAAAATTTTTTTATTACCTTGTTTATCTTGTCATTGTGTGCAACTATAAACATTTTTTCCATATTAATATTTCTTTTGTTTAAGGTCATATAATGTTATATTGACTCCAAATATTATGGGAATAAGTTTGAATTTTTTATTCATATTTGAATGATGTGAAAAAATCATAAAAACTTATAAAATTTTGTAAGAATACATTAATTAATATCAACTTTTTAAAAAATTAAAATTTACTCCAATACAATAAATTAATAGAGTAATAAAAAAGCTAGGTATGAATTGAAAAAAATTAATTACTATTATTAAAGAATTAAAATATATAACCATTTGAAGTTGAAAACATTTATCAATTCCTAATAAGGTGCCGTGGTTATCAAAATTTGAAACCACCCATCCTGGTTATCAAATGTGGGAATAGAGATCATTTAATTCCCATTCCATCCTCCTAAGAATAGGACTTTTATTACCAAGCAGGATATAGGAAAACACTATTTCCATTCCCCATAGATTCATGCCATACCCCTGAGTGTCATGATCGGGTGCAAGAGGGAGCCAGCTTTTGGAATTTGGGGAGCCATAATAAAATATTAGATATTATAAACATATTGTATTGTGTTGTAAATGAGAGTACGGAAAAAGAGTAGAAATGTCAAGGTTTTCATTCACTTCACAACTGAGTACAATGGTCTCTATTTATAGAGAGAAGGGGATAACCTAAAGGGGTAATACGGACATTCACTATATATATATATATAACACTCCCCCTTGAATGTCCGAAATTAATTGCCTCGTTAAAAACCTTGCTTGGAAAAACCCAGTTGGGATAAAAACCAAGACTAAGGAAAAAAAGAGTGCAATCATAAGTTCTCCCCCTGAACTAAACGTCACTTCAAATCTTGAATCTACATAGCCCAATCTTGCGGATTAACTTTTCGAAAGTTGAAGTTGGAAGTGACTTGGTGAATATATTTGCCAAATTCTCGCTTGAACGGATTTGTTGTATATCAATTTCTCCATTTTTCTGAAGCTCGTGGGTGTAGAAAAACTTAGGAGATATGTGCTTTGTTCTATCTCCTTTGATGTACTCGTCTCTCATCTGGGCTATACAGGCAGCATTGTCTTCATATAATGTCGTGGGAATTTTCTGATCAAAAGATAGGCCACACTTCTCTTGTACATGTTGAATCATGGACCTCAACCAAACACATTCTCGACTGGCTTCGTGTATCGCTAGAATTTCTGCATGATTATAGGAGGTGGCGACACTCGTTTGCTTTATAGACTTCCATGATATGGTCGTACCTCCATGAGTAAATACATAACCTGTTTGTGACCTTGCATTGTGAGGATCAGATAGGTAGCCTGCATCGGCATAACCTACTAGACCAGACTTAGGTGTCTTTGGAAAGAATAACCCCATATCCATTGTACCTCGAAGATAACGGAGTACATGCTTAACACCATTCCAATGTCTTTTTGTAGAGAGCAGAGTTATATCTTGTTAATAGATTTACAGAGAATGCTATATCAGGTCGAGTATAACTCGCCAAGTACGTCAATGCTCCAATAGCACTTAGATATGAGACTTCAGGACCAAGTAAGTCTTCGTCACTTTCACGGGGTCTAAATGGGTCCTTGTTTACATCTAGGGACCTAACAACCATTGGGGAGCTCAACGGATGAGCATGATCCATATAAAATCTTTTCAACACCTTTGTAATATATTGAGTCTGGTGTAGGAATACTCCACTTTGTGAATGCTCGAGTTGTAGTCCTAGGCAGAACTTTGTCTTACCAAGATCTTTCATTTCAAATTCGGACTTTAAACATTCAACAACTTGTTGAAGTTCTGCAGATGTTCCAATTATGTTGAGGTCATCAACATAGACTGCAATTATGACAATCCCATATCCACTTTTCCTTATGAATATACAGGGACAAATCGAGTCATTCTTATAGCCTTTCTTAAGCAAGAAGTAGCTAAGGCGATTATACCACATACGGCCTGACTGCTTTAGTCCATAGAGGGATTTATTCAATTAATAGAGAACTTTTCTCTAGAGCTTGATTTAAATGCTTCGGGCAATTTAAATCCCTCTGGTAGCCTCATATAAATGTCGCTATCAAGCGATCCATATAGATAGGTTGTAACCACATCCATTAAACGAAACTCAAGATTTTCTTGGATTGCCAAACTAATCAAGTATCTAAAACTTGTGGCATCCATAACTGGGGAATAAGTTTCTTCATAGTCAATACCAGGTCTTTGACTAAAACCTTGTGCAACTAGACGAGCTTTGTATCTCACAATTTCATTTTGCTCGTTTCTTTTTCGCACAAACACCCATTTATAACCAACTGGTTTTACCTTACTGGGTGTATGGACCACTGGTCCAAAAACCTCACGTTTTTAAGTGAGTTTAATTCTGCTTCAATAGCATCTTTCCATTTTGGCCAATCATTTCGTTGTCTGCATTCTTCAACAGACTTTGGTTCATGATCCTCTTCATTATTCATAACTTGTAGCGCTACATTATATGCAAAAATTTCATCGATGTCAATTTCATGTCGGTTCCATCGAATTCCAGTCATGACATAGTTGATCGAGATCTCTTCATTATCAATATTTGTTTCAGGTACCTGATTTTTCTGCATTTCTGCAACTGTCATGTCTACAGACTCTTCAAGAGTCTCACCCTTTCACTTAGACCATCTTTAATGCATCCCTTTCTTTTTCGAGGGTTTTTATCTTTGGAACCGACTGGTCTACCACGTTTTATACGTGTGTTAGACTCATTTGCAACCTGTCCTCCATGGACATCAATTTTAGCGGGAGCATTTTTAGCTGGCACATACGACTTGTGTCACCTGATTTAGGTTAGTAAATGCATCAGGCAATTGGTTTGCCAGCTTTTGGAGATTAATAATATGTTGAACATCTTGTTCACATTGCTTAGTGCGAGGATCGTAATGTAGTAATGATGGTTCATTCCATGTAATCTCCTTTACCAATTGCTTATTTCTCCCCCTAATGATGGGAAATGTGACTCATCAAAATGACAGTCAGCAAATTGAGCTGTAAACAAGTCCCCAGTTTTTGGCTCGAGATATCTAATAATTGAGGCAGATTCAAGCCCAACATATATTCCCATTCTTCTTTGAGGCCCCATTTTGGTTCTTTGCGGTGGAGGTATAGGAACATATACCGTACAACCGAAAATCCTCAGGTGAGAGATATTGGGTTCTTGACCTGTAACCATTTGTAATGGTGACAACTTATTAAAGCTTGTTGGCCTGATGCGAATCAAGGTAGCTGCATGTAATATAGCATGTCCCCACACATATATTGGGAGTTTTGATCTCATTAGTAACGGTCTTGCAATTAACTACAGACGTTTGATCAAAGATTCTGTCAAACCATTTTGGGTATGCATATGAGCTACTGGATGTTCAATGGTTATTCCAATGGACATGCAATAGTCATTGAAGGCCTTGGAGGTAAATTCACCAGCATTATCCATGCGTATGGATTTAATTTGATTATCAGGAAAATTTGCTCACAATCGAATCAACTGAGCCAATAATCTTGCAAATGCCATATTACAGGTTGATAATAAGCTAACATGTGACCATCTGGTTGATGCATCTATCAAAACCAGAAAATATCTAAATGGTCCACATGGTGGATGGATAGGTCCACATATATCACCCTGAATCCTTTCGAGAAAAGCAATCGGCTTTATCTCGAGTTTAACTGGTGATGGCCTTATAACTAGTTTTCTTTGAGAACAAGCAATACACGGAAAACTATTTAGTTGAAGAAACTTTTTGTTTTTCAACATATGACCACATGAATTTTCCATAATTCTTCGCATCATGATGGAACCGGGATGGCCTAACCGGTCATGCCAAGTTTTGAAATCATCAAAATATTTCAGTTTTTCAACAACATGTATTTCTGTTGTATTAAAATACGCAGGGTACAACCCAGAGGAAATAGCAACTAGCTTTTCCAACATTTGTCTCTTTCCAGCTATCACTTTTGTGATGCCAATATATTCAATATTTCTATCATTCCCCGTCTCAATGTGATACCCATTCCGGCGTATATCAATGAAACTCAACAGGTTTCTTTGAGACGTGCTGGAAAATAATGCATTTTCAATGCATATTTTTGTTCCCTTAGGTAGAGTAATGGTTGCTTTTCCAGACCCTTCAACAATACTCGTACTACCGGATATGGTAGTAACCTTTGGCGCATAATTTAGTAAATAAGAAAAATATTTCTTACTCTTAAGAATTGTGTGTGTTGCAGCACTATCAATAAGACATACGTCTTCGCCATCCATCAATGAAATTCTTCAATGGTAATTATTATTACAATCTGTCATATAAATAAAATAAACAAATATTATGAACGATCCTATAGGTATCGTTTTTTTTATGACATCATTTTAATATTAGAACTGAAAACTTTCCGGCACGGTGCCTTTTTTCTATAAATAACACTAAAATCAAACTTAACAGGCACAATGTCATATATAGCGATGTAACCATCATAGAGGTCAATACTTGACATATGAACATACAATTATTATACGATGTCGCTTAATTAGATTTTTTTTAAACAACTATCTGTCATAAATTTTCACTGGTGCTATACCATCATGATTTTCATAAAGCATAATACAATGCTCACCTCGTACAAAAATAAATATATAAATACGGCTGCATATGAATTAACCAGGTGTTATACCATCTTTTCGATGAGTGATCTACTCAATATCATTTCTTTTTCATATATTATAATGATTTCTGGTGCAATGCCAATATCATATTATATCAAAATTAAAGTTTTCAGGTGTGATACCTTTTATAGCATGTCAAAATTAAACTTTCAGGCACAATGCCCTTTACATTTTGGTAATGTTGACCATTCTTAAACACTTTTGTCATAAGATAAACAGATATAGAAACGATTATACATGTATCGTTTTCAGAACATCGTTTTTATATAGCATCAAAAGCTTTCCGGCATAATGCCTTAATGATTTACAAATTAAAATTTAACAGGTGCAATGCCGTATGTAGTGATATAAGCATTATAAATAATAATAAACAAATAAAATTTGAACCATATATCAAAACAAAATAAATAAATAATGTATAATAAATGGAAATATTAAAAAACAATAAGATCAGGCACGATGTCTCACGTGATAAATAAATCTGGCACGATGCCTCACGTGATAAATAAATCTGGCGATGCCTCACGTGATAAATAAATCTGGCACGATGCCTCACGTGATAAATAAATCTGGCACGATGCCTCACGTGATGAATAAATCTGGCACGATGCCTCACGTGATGAATAAATCTGGCACGATGCCTCACGTGATATCTATATCTGGCACAATGCCTCGTGTGATTTTAATTTCTGGCACAATGCCTCACACAATACATAATAAAATAAACAGCGAAATAAATAAACAATGAAATAAATAAATGAATGAATAAATAAATATTAAAGAAACTGAATAAATTAAACACTACGAAATGAATGAAATAATTAATAATAAACAAATTCTGGCGTGATGCCTCACGTGATATTGAATATCTGGCATGATGTCTCACGTGAAATTAATAACTGGCACGATGCCTCGCATAAAATTAATAACCGGCACGATGCCTCGTGTAATTATTTATTTATTTTGACCGGGCACAATGCCGATGTGATCTAATAAATAAATATAAAACAATATAGTACAATCAATCTAGAATAAATAAAATAACAATAATATTGATTACTATTTTTATTCGGTTAGAGAAATAAAAGTATATTATCTTCTTGGACGTGCAAAACACATGAGATATATATATTTTTTTTTTTGATATGAGCACCCGAGAAAGTTAGTTAGGGTTGGATAAATCGAGGAGGAAAAAGATGATTTTGTATGTCCAGATTTATTTCTTGTAGACACTGGTCGTTTTGAGGGCGGAGGGATGGTGACACGGGAATCTGCCGATTTATGGCAGACAATTGAAGATTTGCCCGTAAAAAAAAATATAGCTGAGAGAAAGAAGCGATCAGATTATGAGATTAAATATTAGACGAAGATGATGACGATGGCCGTAGACTTGCCTTTGAAACTGCTCTGTATCAACAAACTTGAGAATGAGTCTGTTTAACTCGTTTTTTTTTTTGTTGATAGTTCATCGAGATCAGAACCAATCGATTAATGTTTCAAGTTGTAGCAGGATTCGAAGGATCGAAGAAGATTGCGTGAAGTGGGTTGAGCAGAGGAGAGCGTGCTGATAACGTGTTGTAAATGAGAGAACGGATAAAGAGTAGAAATGTCAAGATTTTCATTCACTTCACAACTGAGTACAATGGTCTCTATTTATAGGGAGAAGGGGATAACCTAAAGGGGTAATACGGACATTCACTATATATAATATATATATATATAATATATTATATATATATATAACATATTGTATATATTTTCTTGTTGAATTCTTTTTAATTTGATGGGTCAAGTCCACCCAACTCAACACATAATTTCACTATTGATTGGGTGTCTCTCATTCTATAGCAAAAATGAAATCGAGCGATACTTTCCCCCCAGCTCGCCGATCCTTGTCCTTCTGTCTTCCCTCCAACGCGGTGAAGCTGCCCAAGATGATTTTTGAGCATGGTGCTCAATTAAATCATAGACATTGAATCTTTAAAAAATAAATGGATGGTTTATATTCCATTGTTTATTATAAGGATGTCAAAATCAATTTGTATTATTATAAATAAAGAAAAATGCATTCTCCACCATCAATATTCCTACGATGTAATTTCTTTTTATCAAAAATTGAAATCGAGGGTGATAGATGTAAAATTAAATTTTAATTTTGAAAATAAAGAAAAAGAAAACCTCTTCCACGATCAATTCGCACGATTTGAAATTGAAATGGAATGATGATTTGAAAAATAAAAGATCCCAAGTTTTCAGCAAACATTTTTTTTGACATGAATTCTTTAAATTAAATATAAGAAGATAAGTTGTTGGGCTGAGTTTATTTATTACTAACTAAAAATCCACTCTTTCATTTTAAAAATTGTGTTGTCTAAATTAAAAATGTACACTTTGATCAAACAAATCCACACCTGCAGTTTAAAAAATCTATCCTTTTAGATAAATATCTACACTTTTACCTAAAAAAGAAATTAATAAAAATGTCATTTCTATCAAATATATATACAGTTGCATTTTAAAAATTGGGTCATGTACTTATATATCTACACTTTTACATAAATAAGAATTAATATTAAATGAGTTTATATTCCAACAATCTAATTTACAAAAAAGGTGTAAACCATCAATTTTTTTAAATGCAGATGTAGCTCATCTAGTTAGAAAAAATAAAGATAAAGATCCACATTTTAAGCAAATTAGTTAAAAATAAGCAATTAGAAACTCTTTTGACATCGACCCTTTAAAATAAATATAAAAACATCACAAGTGAAATTGTTGTGTTGTATTTATTTGTTACTCACTAAAATAATTTAACTCTTCCATTTTTAGAGTTGTATTGTCAAAAATTCAAAATCTACATTTTTACTAAACAAATCTACACAAACATTTTATAAAATCTATAATTTTATTTAAATATCTACACTTCTAATAAAATGAGAAATACTAAAAATCTGTATTTATCAAAAACACCACACCTACATTTTGAAAAATCTATCATTTTACTTAAATATATATACAATTATAAAAATCTACACCTTCTATTAAACAAATCTACACTTTTATCAAACAAATCTACACACTACTATCAAACAAATCTACACCTACATTTTGAAAAATCCATCATTTTACTTAAATATATACACTTTTACTCAAATGATGAATTATAAAAATCTACACGTCTATCAAACAAATCTACACTATACTTTGAAAATCAATCATTTTACCTAAATATCTACACTTTCAGAAATTAATAAAAATATAAATGCATGTCAAAGTAAAAATATTCCCACAATTTCTATCAATTTTTTAACCGAAATGGCACTAAGAAGTGATTTTGAAAAAATAATAATAAAAAGATCCCACGTTTAAGCAAAAACTTTTATTTAGAATTGCAAATTAGAAATTCTGCTAAGAAGAATACTTTTTAAACAAATATAAGAACATCAAATAAAATAAATTAAATTTTTTTTATTAATTGTATTATGTAAATTTAAAATCTACACTTTTATCAAAAAAATCTACACCTACATTTTAAAAATATATCAGTTTACTTTAATATTTATATTTTCATTAGATGAGGAAAATCTAAACAAATATCAAAGTTTTTTTATTTTAGAAATAAAGAAGATATATTACACGATCTAGCTTTAGATAAAAAAAACTATCAATTATAATAAATATTCCCCAGCAATATATTTTTAGTGAAGTAATGAATTTAAAAATAAAATAATAAAAAAAATACCAAGTTTTAAGTAAAAAAATCATTTTAAAATAACAAACTAGAAATTCTGTTGAGAAGACTCCGTATAAATAAATATAAAAGCATAAAAAATAAAATCCACTATTTGTTATCAATTGTTTTCCTAAAATGACAATCCACACTCCTGTCAAACAAATCTACACTTACAATATGGAAAATCTATCAATTTACTTAAAAATCTACACTATCAACTAAATAAGGATTAAATTTAAATATTACTCTTTTATCCAACAAATCTACACCTACATTTTAAAAAATCTATTATTACTTAAATATCTACACTTTCACTTAAATATGGGGAATTAATAAAAATTAAATAGATGTCAAAGTTCATTTGTAATTTTAGAAATAAAGAATAAATATTAAATGTGTCTCACGATCTAGTTTCTAAAGAAAAAAATAAATCATCAATATATTTTAACCGAAACCATAGTGAAGGAGGAAGTATTTTTTTTTTTTTGATATAAAAGAAAGAGGAAAGAGTAAAGAGTAAAGGATGTGGCGTGGAAACTGTCATTATATTCAATGAGATGATAGTTATTAGTGGAAAAAGTTGTCTATTATACCCTTCTATATTTATTTGTTTGTTTTTTAAATTTTTGAAAACTAATTATTAACTAAGTAAAAATATTTACGGTTGGATTAATATTTATAAAAATAAATTCTAATCTAAAGGCTAAAAATGTGTTTAGCTTTAAGTATGGTAAAATCGGTCCTAGCCTTTACCTCTTTGAATTTGATTTTACTTCCACCGTGAACGCAGTCCTCGTGCGTGGACCGTGGTTGGTGAGCGATCATCTCTCCTTGCTCTTTAGCAGCCGGACTTCCAAATCCAAATCCCCTTCGAGAAGCATGACTTCAAATGGGTTCCCTTTGGGTTCTCATGTTTAATGTCCCGCTCTCATACCAGACATTAAGCTTCAGGGAGATAACTACGGCCAAGCTTGGTCATTTCTTGTGTATTATGAAGGAGACATCAATGGGGTGATTAAGCTTCATTCGGCTGAAAGTTCTACTCAATATTCACCTCCCTGTTTTGTGCTCTCTCTATCCATTACGACAACTTAGTCTTTACGGTCACCTACGACGACATGCCTAACATCTGCTTGGGGTGTGGTTGTTTGATCCATGACTAGAGTTCCTGTCCCTACAAGAGAATTTCATGCAAGAGAAAAGTTTCATCTGGGAGGTGGATGACACGGATACTTACCTTGCCCGCACAAGTTTGATGAGTGTGTTAATCGACCCCTAGCAGAAGCCTTCTCTCGTATGCATGTGACAGATTATCTTGGCTCTTGCCCAGTTAAGACCCCCGACCTTCAAGGTCTACGTGCCCATTCATGTCGAGTGTGCTCGGGACCTAGTGGTCGGTGTCAACCTGGTCGGATCTCCAAGAAACGAGCATTAGATCAACTGTTGGACATAGGCCTTGATGAGGATTCTCCAAGTTTCAACCGGCAAGAAGCAAATCGAAAGGCCCATGATCCTAAACATCCCTGAGTCTTCTTGGATGGCGGAAGAACGCCATAAATTGTCCATTTCTAACTCTCAGACGCCTCTAGGTAGAACTCAGAGTCACCCACAAAAATGAGGACCAAGGATTTGGGTGGCATGTGTCCAGGCTCGACCCATGCACACTCTTAGGCACATCGGAGTCTTATTGTTTTGTAGTTTATGATTATGCTTTTTCTTATTCTGTTTATTAATCTAGGTTGTAATCTAGTGTCTGATCGGTTGGCCCTTAAACTTTTGACTCTTGTTATGTATCGGTGGTTGGTTTGGGGTTGCTTTCCCTGGGCACTCATTGCCAGGGCTTGGATATTTTCGTTCTCCTCGGAGGTTTGCGTGATTTTGGTTGTCTTCGATCTAGTCAGGTTAATTTGCTCGAAGCCTAGAAACGCTTCTGATCTTCCTACTGCTCTTACAAACCTTCTCATGGGAGATTCAAGTTGTGTACATGCAGTTTGTATGTGATTTAGACACTTATGCTTAGTCGATTTGTGTAATATGAACTTAATTTTGAAAGTGTGATTTATTTCAAAGGGTGAGAAGTAAAAGTTAGAAGTATAGTTCTGTAACGACCCTAAAATCGGTCTAGTTCTAAGGTCGATACACGCTGCACCCTTATTATCTAAGACACGCAAGTCTATTAAATCCGATACCCAAAATTGAAATTTATTACTCAGTAAATGATATAGTTAAATGTTTACAAAGCTCGGTCAATCTGAAATACCCCGTATTTTTGAGTTAGGAAATTTATATTAGTTAATCAATATGATTGGGTTAATTTTATAATAGTTGTTATTGGGTTATCCGGAGTAAGTGGTTAGTAACGGACCAGGGAAGTTATTGATATTATTTTACCCTCCAATCTCCATTCTAAATTAAGCATTTTAATATATTCTAATTCCTTTTCCTAAGTTATTGCAGACGTTATAAATGAGTGGTTAGAACAGGTGTAATTAACATAAAAGGAAGAAATTAAAACCCAAAAATAAACGTCGGGCTGCAAATAAATCCCGGTCGCAGTAGTATAGTGAAAATGTAAGCAACCGGATGTCGAACCGTGGGACTAATATATATATTCTAGTACCTAAGCGTGTCACAGAGGGGGGATTAATTGACTTGTAAAAATAAATAAAAAGAAAGATAAAATAAACTAAGTTAACTGATAAATAAAATGGAACTCTGGGTTAGGTTAATATAATCTGCATAATTAAGCTATCTCTACTGGTTTAATAATTTGGCAAGGTTCCTGTAATTATCTTAAGGACTAAGTCATAGCCTCATAAGAACTCGTTCACCTGTAATGCAAGGTTCTAATCAAGGTTCAAGCAAAAGCCTGCGAACGGCAGAGGAGTATTTGAGGAATTACATTTGCAACTGAATACTAACTCATTAAATCATAATAAAGCTTCCTCCAGTTTACGCTTTAATTAACCTGTCTATTTATCACCTGGTCTGTTCAAAATAGACTTAGTAGAGCAATTTAATAAATTCGCGAGATCTATTAAAAAGGCGAGATGACTTTTAAAACGTAACAAACTGTATATAAATAAACCAGTAGAAATATCGCATAATTAATACACACACATAATAACTATTCCCAGAGCGTACGTAAACTAGCCTAACATATTAAATAGATAGATAGAGACGAGAGTAATAGAAATCATCCGTAATCACTCCGTCTCACTCTGCTATTTTGTGTACGTAGGGCTAGAGGTGAATTGTGGAATGTAAAGTAAATAAAATGGAGAATACGGGAGAAAGAAATGAGATGAATGTGTGAAGTGGTGAAGTTGGGTCGTGGATGGATTGGTGAATTCGTGAGTAATTTATTGAGTGAAGCTCGTGGGTTTATATAGACAAAGAAAGAAGAAAGCAGAGAAGATAGACAGACGCGTGAGGCGGTGGAAGAAGATTGAGCTCGTTGATTGCTCTCATTGATTGCAGGGGACAGACAGCTGAAGACAGGCGTGAATTAAGGTAGGCGGAGACAGTGGACGAGTGGGCGAGTTGCAGACAGTCGGTGAAGGTAAGTTGCAGACGACGGGCGAAGGCGAACAAGAGAAACTGGTCGCGAGCACAACCGCCTCCTCTCTTGTCCGCCAATGAACCAGGCGGTTTCCATGTCTCTTGTCCGCCTGATAAGGGGCGGTAGCCTGTGTCCCGTCCGCCTGATAAGAGGCGGTCTCCTCTGTGCCGTCCGCCAGGCGGTTGCCCCTCTCTGGTCCGCTAGTTACTGGGCGGTCGTGCCCTCTCTTGTCCGCCACCTGCATGGGCGGTAGCCTAGGCACACGTCCGCCACCTGCATGGGCGGTTGTATATGCCTCGTCCGCATGCAAGTATGAGGCGGTTACACTACTGCTTCACGGATGATTTAATCCTTCATATAATATATGTGTTTATTTGGTATTTTTCCTACATTTTAACACATATAATACATTAGTTAATATAATAACATAATTATAGGAAAAACCCAAGATAAGTGAGAAACATTACTAAAAATGCTACAATAAATAAGGTGATTAAACCTTAGTAAGTCTATATGTTTTGCACTTATCAAACTTCCTCACACTTGACTTTTGCTTGTCCTCAAGCAAATAAGGAATATAATTATCTCTAAGCCATAATAATAAAACAAGATTAAACAAGTGTAGAAGGGAATTTAGACAAAGTGACAATTGAAAGAATAATTCTGCTCTTAGAAGTAGGTTTTATAAATAGTGAAGAAGAATAATTTAATAAAAGCATAGAAAAACTAGACTGTAGAAAACAAGTTAGATTAACCTGGGATTTCCAACCAATTTCATTCACTAACCCGGGATGACAAGGGGTGTGAAGTAATGCCTTATTCCAATACCTTTCAACACCACATACTCATGTTCATAAATATAAATTGCAATTTATATTTACTTTTTTAATAATGTGCAAATTGTATAGACAAAGCACAAATTATTTATATAAATATATTTTTTTTGAATTGCATTATTTTTCTGTACCCCAGACTTTTCTCTCTATCCTTGTAGCGGTGTTGGGTCTTCTATCCCAGATCACGAGACCTTAGGTAGATAGGTGTAAAGCACCCCAAAGAACTTAATAACCGGATAGACGAGGCCTGTTTTGGTTAGAAAAATTCATAAACAGCGGAGTACCTTGTCTTTATCCTTTTCTTTCCTTGACTTTCCATATATTTCCATAATCCCAAGCTAAACTAAATTGATTTTTACAACTAGCAGATCTATCATATTTTGAGCGGAAATAGAGTATTTGAAGGAAAATAATTTTATACAAACTCCTTAAAATAAAACCATCTTTCAGTTGTCACTTGACATAATTTCAGACACTTCTACAATTATTTAACTCATTTTTTCCATTTTTTTATAGGCAGTTTAGAGTAGCAATAAGTGAGTGTGGCATTATCGAACAGCTGTCATATTTTCAGGGAAAGGTCTCTCTTCCTCACACTTAAGAGGAGCAATGTCCTCATTGATCAGAATTAAATCAAGAAAAGGACCTTTCAAAATATGACAGACTCATAAAGGATTAAATAAAGGAAGAACTGAAACTCCCCTTGTATCGTAGATTGAGGAAGGTATCCTTCCTCACACTTAAGCTTTGATAGGGGGGTGAGACGTTCCTCACACTTAAGTTCAGCCGTCGAAATGTGTAAGATGTTCCTGTAATAATATTCTAAACAGCCAGAAGAACTCGAGTTAATTCTCCTCGTTCTCTCTCCTTTCTTTTATTTATAAAAAACATATATAGAAATAATTATGAAACACAAAACATAAAACAAAGATAGTAGGAAAAATAAAAGAGCATAAAAGCAAAATATAATAAAATAAAAGTACACCCGGGTTGCCTCCCAGGAAGCTGCCCTTCTTTAACGTCTTCGGCTAGACGCCCGCTTTGTTATCCTGGATCAAAACAAAACGTTACCTCGGCATAAAATAAGAAAATTAATACTCCTCAAAATCTGGTGTTTGAGGAGGTACTGCCGGGAACGTAGTTCTAACAGAAGACCCGGCGGTGATGATTTTTTCTTCCTCAAATTGGAGGATGTAAACATCATCCTCTTGTAGGTGAGGCTTGTAGAAAGAACGCCGATTGATATCATCTTCAGAGAAAGTTAATTCTTCGAAGATGATAGTGGCGTTTTGTTTGGATATATTGGCGGGAGGTGATGGCAATTCCTTCTCTTCATTTTCGAGGATATAAATATCCTCATTGTCTGGGTATATTACAGAGAAGGAGGGAAGATAGCGGTAATTGATTTTAGAGGGAGGGATCTCTATGAATGGCTCGTCTGTAGTGGGGTGTTCTACCTCAAGAACTATTTCGCTCATTGATTGCTCTAGTAGTTGAGCGATTCTCTCCAGGTAGTCTGGTTGATCTTCTAACCAGAGTTGCTCTTGGACTATGAGACAATCCTCAAAATCATGAGCTCCCCCACATTCGGAGCAGTATAAATCCTGCCAAAATTCAAACGCTTCTTCCATTTGCCACGTACAGAGATTTTTTTTTTTTTTTGTGTTTTTCTGTATAAAACAAAACTACTGAAAAGATTAGAAAATAAAAATGATTAGAAACAAACATAATAATAATATAAAACAAATATAAAAGAAATTAATATAAACAACAAACAAAAATAATATAAACAAAATATTCTTATTAAACAAGTGAATAATCCGGGGCTTAGGGACTAGAATAAACTAGTCCCCGGCAACGGCGCCATTTTGCAGACGTTATAAATGAGTGGTTAGAACAGGTGTAATTAACATAAAAGGAAGAAATTAAAACCCAAAAATAAACGTCGGGCTGCAAATAAATCCCGGTCGCAGTAGTATAGTGAAAATGTAAGCAACCGGATGTCGAACCGTGGGACTAATATATATATTCTAGTACCTAAGCGTGTCACAAGAGGGGGGATTAATTGACTTGTAAAAATAAATAAAAGAAAAGATAAAATAAACTAAGTTAACTGATAAATAAAATGGAACTCTGGGTTAGGTTAATATAATCTGCATAATTAAGCTATCTCTACTGGGTTTAATAATTTGGCAAGGTTCCTGTAATTATCTTAAGGACTAAGTCATAGCCTCATAAGAACTCGTTCACCTGTAATGCAAGGTTCTAATCAAGGTTCAAGCAAAAGCCTGCGAACGGCAGAGGAGTATTTGAGGAATTACATTTGCAACTGAATACTAACTCATTAAATCATAATAAAGCTTCCTCCAGTTTTACGCTTTAATTAACCTGTCTATTTATCACCTGGTCTGTTCAAAATAGACTTAGTAGAGCAATTTAATAAATTCACGAGATCTATTAAAAAGGCGATGACTTTTAAAACGTAACAAACTGTATATAAATAAACCAAGTAGAAATATCGCATAATTAATACACACACATAATAACTATTCCCAGAGCGTACGTAAACTAGCCTAACATATTAAATAGATAGATAGAGACGAGAGTAATAGAAATCATCCGTAATCACTCCGTCTCACTCTGCTATTTTGTGTACGTAGGGCTAGAGGTGAATTTGTGGAATGTAAAGTAAATAAAATGGAGAATACGGGAGAAGAGAAATGAGATGAATGTGTGAAGTGGTGAAGTTGGGTCGTGGATGGATTGGTGAATTCGTGAGTAATTTATTGAGTGAAGCTCGTGGTTTATATGAGACAAAGAAAGAAGAAAGCAGAGAAGATAGACAGACGCGTGAGGCGGTGGAAGATTGAGCTCGTTGATTGCTCTCATTGATTGCAGGGGACAGACAGCTGAAGACAGGCGTGAATTAAGGTAGGCGGAGACAGTGGACGAGTGGGCGAGTTGCAGACAGTCGGTGAAGGTAAGTTGCAGACGACGGGCGAAGGCGAACAAGAGAAACTGGTCGCGAGCACAACCGCCTCCTCTCTTGTCCGCCAATGAACCAGGCGGTTCCATGTCTCTTGTCCGCCTGATAAGGGGCGGTAGCCTGTGTCCCGTCCGCCTGATAAGGAGGCGGTCTCCTCTGTGCCGTCCGCCAGGCGTTGCCCCTCTCTGGTCCGCTAGTTACTGGGCGGTCGTGCCCTCTCTTGTCCGCCACCTGCATGGGCGGTAGCCTAGGCACACGTCCGCCACCTGCATGGGCGGTTGTATATGCCTCGTCCGCATGCAAGTATGAGGCGGTTACACTACTACTGCTTCACGGATGATTTAATCCTTCATATAATATATGTGTTTATTTGGTATTTTTCCTACATTTTAAACATATAATACATTAGTTAATATAATAACATAATTATAGGAAAAACCCAAGATAAGTGAGAAACATTACTAAAAATGCTACAATAAATAAGGTGATTAAACCTTAGTAAGTCTATATGTTTTGCACTTATCAGTTATTATTATATTTATTCTCATCTTCAGAAACAACGTCCATCCTTACCTCTCTTAAATCAATTATTCAATTCTATTTTATTTCCTTTTGTCTAAAGTAATTATCCTTATATCTCCTTGATAAATACATCCATCTTTATCCTTATTAATTTATTATTCGATTTAACTTTTATGAATATTCTTATCTCTTTCCTACGGATAATTACATTGACGTTTTATTCTTCTTAATTAATTATTTGATCTACTTTTATAATTATTCTTATCTCCTCCTAAAGATAATAACATTGATCTTATCTATTACTAATTAATTAACTGTTTTATTACTTATCTTTCTATTAATTATTTTAATTATTAACTATTAAATTATTTTACTTTGTAATTATCTACTCATCCCTTATTTACCAATCATCTATCTTTATCTGCTAACATTATCTTATACTTTTATTTAATTAATTAATTGAAATACCCGCAAATTTTGAGTTAGGATATGTATAATATATGTTTTAAAAAAAATAGTTAGTAGTATATGGGAATGAGTGTTAGAGGCCCAAGGAAGTCAATAAAATTATCTAATCCTTATCCTTTCTCTAAATTGATATATACTAAAGTATGTTATACCTTTCTTATCTTCCGAAATCACTGATTATAATTTGATTTTGAAATCTAGCTTCTATCTTAAAGGAATTATTAGTATCTATTTAACTATTTATTGTTTTCTTAAATAAATCATTTTTCCCATAGATAATTACAATCATCCCTCGTCTTGTTACCATGGCTGAATTGTTTTCTTTATTTATATTGGTAAGTCATTATTTATCTCTTATTAGTTACGTAGTAAAATCTAATTTCCCTTTAAATTAATATCAACGTTAATTACTATTTTCCTCTTCCACATTATTCGTGTCGTTAATATTCTTTCTTTTATAATTACAACACTGATTGTTTTACCTCCTAAAATATTCACAATGTTTTTCTAATTAAAAGAGTTCAATTCTAGTTTTACCTCTTCCTTTTCAAAATAAATATTTTATCTTTCCTTAAAGATAAATATTTTCATCCTTATCTTTACGCAACAGCAAGTCATCTATATCTCGTTACTCCAACTAACCATTTGGATTGTTATTTATTTCTTTCAACTAAATATCTTCTAGATAGTTTATTTACTCGCTTAAACTAATTACAAATCTGATTTGCTAAATATCTCCTCTTCCTAAATTACTAGTAATATTTAAACCCTGATTTTCCCCCACTCTCTTCTTCATCGTTGCAACATTCTACGCTCTTATTCCCAATTACAACATTCTTGTGCCTTCTTTCCTGAACTTCCTATTCACGTTCTTCATTGTTGCTGTCAAGTCTCTTCCCCGGTGCCGATTAGATTAACAGCGGGTAAAGTCTTCCACTTAGATGATTTATTAAATTATTTGATTACAGTTAGTAGATTTTGATTGTGAATTGTTAATAATTTAGACATCGGTGTCGATGGCGAGCTTCTGGTGATTTTGTTGAGTTGTCTTCCTGGTCAAGGAATAATCAAGTAAATTCTGTGCTCATTATTGGATTTGGTGTGGATTGTTTTCTGTCACAAATTGTGTTTTAAAGAACTGCGTTGGAGATTTGGTAATGGTTTTGTTTTGGGAGTTCTTCACTGGATTTGGTTATTTTGGAGTTCTTGGTGCTCCCTGATTCACCATATTGGTTCTCTGCACCGTGAGCATGAATTACTTACACTGATATATATATATATATTATTGCGCTGCATACAACTGCAGTTAAGCTATATGATCTACTGTGTGGACTGATGTTTCATAGGGGGTGTGCACACTTAAGGACTTAGAGTGAGGGTATTTGGTATTTCAGTCTGTTTGTGACTGCTTGGTTTGCTTTGGTGATTACTCCTATTGAAGACTCCCTATTGGTTTTTGCGGTTGTGCTATTGGAAAATGGATTTGATTTGTGTTTGCCAATTTTGTATGTTTCGGTTTAATCAATACACAAAGATTGTTTTCAAATTGTATTTTACGTGATGAGATGGAATTTACCCAGTTTCACTGATTTGCGCGGTCCCTTCGTGTTTTGTATATTGTTTTCTGATCGCAGGTAATGGTTGCTGAAATTGGGGCTGGGAAACGCGTTATCACATAGATTAGGAAATCTGAAATTGTTTCTGAGACATTAAGTTGGGTTACAATGTTTTGAGATAGAATATTCTGAGTTGCAGGGTTTGAAATACAATGTTTTGGTTTATTATGATTACATTACCATCGTTGGATTGAAATATTGGAGCTTCCGCATATTTTGAAAATTACAAGTTGCTTAGTTGTTTTAAAGTATTGTTTTGTTGGATCATTAGCCTGAGCACTCAAGGATTGAGTGTGGCGGTAGCACTCTAGATTGTTTATATTTTCGCTTGTGGTTTTGATGTTAAACTCTTGTCACCTTTGCCTATAAAATTTCTTCATCAGATGCAATTACAATGATATCATTATAGTACAATTCACAAGGATGTTTTCAATGTATTTTTGTAGAATTGGACTTGTCCGAACGTCCATCCGGACATCCATGTTCGGACAGGCCCCTAAAGTCCTTTTATTTTTGCAACTTCAGTGGTGTCCGAACATCTGTCTGAACTTACATGTTCGGACAGCATGCGAGGACGGGTCTGGGGTGTAAGTCTCGGCATTGGTCCGAACTTACATGTCCGGACCAATGTTCGGACAAAACTTCATTTTCAGTTTTAGGACTCGTTTGAAGTCCGTTTTCAAATCCGTCTGCGGCGTTGGTTTCGTATCGTCGTGTACTTTAATATGAGGTAAAATCCAGGGTGTTACATTAATTCATATGTATCTTCTTCTTTTATCTTATTTATTTATTCATACTTATCTTTTCTTTTCATTTAATTAATAAGTTTATAATTATCCTCATCCCCATCTTTATCTACTTAACGTATTTATTGATTATCAAATATATTTTTATTTCCCATCTCACTCACGATTTATTCCTATAAATACCCACCTCTATTCTCTTCTTCCTTAATCAATATTCACATTCATCTTCCCTAATACAAAATCTCTAGTTCTTCCTCCACTTCTTCAAGTTTCTTCAAGCTCCTTCCCTGGCACCAATTAGAGTCTTGGAAGTGTAAGTATAATAGTATTAGTTGGGATTACAAAGGTTATAATTCGATTATATTTTTATTGGAGGATTGTTGAAAGCGTGTATATTAAATCCTAGATATCAAGTTCATTAATGGTAGATGCTATTGGTTGTGGGTGGTGTCTCTTCTCGACTGGACATTGACTCCGGGTAAATTTTGTACTCATGATTGTTGTATTGACGTGGATTTTATTCATCAAAAGGTATTTTGGAAACCCTGATTTTGGTTGGAGGATTGGAATTGTGTTTTACGTGTTATGATTTAATGGTGATATTTGGCAATTGGAAATGGATTTGGTTTTGGGCGCTCTTCACTGGAAATTAATTGCTTTTGGGGTTCTTCGTGCTCCCTGATTCACCATGTTAGAGTTCTTGGTGCTCCCTGACTCACCATGTTGGTACTCTGGATCACAACCATGAATTAATTACATTTACATATTTTTACGCTGCATACAATGACTGCAGTTAAGCTTTATGTTCTACTCTATGGGACTGTTGTTTCATAGAGGGTGTGCACACTTAAGGACTTAGGGTGAGGTGGTATGGTAATTCAGTCTGTTCGTGACTGTTTGGTATTTTGTGGTTGTTTCCTGTTGAAGGCTCCCCTACTGTTTTAATGGTTATCATTGTTGGAAAGTGGATTTGGATTGTTTGTTTATTGGTTCTATATGTTTTGATCCCTTCGTATTTTGTATATTGTTTTCTGATCGCAGGTGTGGATTACTGAAGTTGGGGCTGGGGATGCGCTGTCACATAGCATTAGGAATTGATAAATGATTAATTCGTCATATTCAAGTCACAATATTTGAGCTACAATATTTGGTTATAATGTTTTGGGAACTTATTTTCTGTTGAATTGGTAGAGGAATAGCCTGGGCACTCAAGCATGAGTGTGTAGCACTCTGGATTGTTTTATATTTCCGTTGTGGTTTGATGTTAAGCTCTTGATGTTAAGCTCTTGACACTTTGCTTAAATTTTCTTCATCATATGCAATTACAATGATATTATTATAGTACAATTCACAAGGATGTTTAAATGTATTCTTGCAGAATTGCACCTGTCCGACGTCCGTCCGGACATCCATGTTCGGACAGGCTCTGAAAGGTTTTTTTTATTTTTGCAACTTCACTGGTGTCCGTACATCTGTCCGAACTTACATGCGAGGACAGCATGCAAGGACAGGTCTGAACTGTAAGTCTCGACATATGTCCTAACTTACATGTACAGACCAATGTTTGGACATCTCATACTCCATGATTTGTTTAACTCTCGACTTGTGTCCGAACATCAACGTCCGGACACAAGTTCGGAGAAAGCTTAAATTTCAGTTTTAAGGCTCGTTTGAAGTCTGTTTTCGAAGCCGTTTGTGGCGTTAGATTTGTATCGTCATATACTTTCTTATGAGGTAAAATCCAGGGTGTTACACAAACGGTTTAACAAAACAAAAAAATAAGCTCAACGGCACAAAATATAGTCGGACCATTAGGTCTCCAAATACAAATACAAACATAAACTAAAAGAGAAGAAAGTAAGAGGTCTTCAGCTGGCTGGCTAACAATAAAAAATAGTGAATTTATATATGGGTGAGCAACCACATATCAGTAAGTGATAAACTTCATGAGCATGCTCAAAACACTTTTACATAATATAGCTTATACAGGTATAAGTTTCACAAATCAGAATCAGAAGCTGAATCAAAACAGAAAGCACTTCAAATGATTAGAGGTCATATGCTGAAACCATAAGGTTTTTTGCAAAGCCAAAAGTCACTTATCAAAACTGTCAGATGCACGAAAACAAAACAAAAGCAAAAATTTCATAATAGAGTATATTTGCATAATGAATCATAATCTTTGCCAAAACGGAAGGCACAAACCAACACTGTCAAAAGCTCAGAAGGCAGATAAAAAGCGGAAGTCAAAACACGGTTAGCATAACATATCAAAATTCATAAAATAGAGTGGGACACTAATTCTAAGCACACACAGAAAGGGTCGAAGACCCTTGGATCAGGAGATCCTCGACAATGCAAAAATGGTCTGAAGACCAATGGACCCGGTGGTCCCATAACAGAAATGGGAGAGTTGTCGTATAACAGAAACAGAAGGATGTCCTACGCAGCATGCTACGGGATAGCTACGAGCCATCCACGACTTAAAAGGGAAAGAATCTAGGTCTAAAACATGAGCTTAACTTTTAGAACAGAATGTGTTGTAATGAGTAAACAACACAACCCAATACGGCATGTTTACATATCGAAACCAAAGTCTTCACAAAACATAAGTCTTATACCAAAACTATCAAAGCGCGGAAAACAGAGCAGAACCGGAAGCTAGAACCACACTTAGCAGAGCAGTTCAAAGTTTGCAAACATAACTGGATACTTTCATTACTCAAATGTGTGATTACGCACACTAAACATAGTAAACTAATTTATATACACTTAGGGGATCATAACCTCGCAAACAGAACATAAAACAAAAGTCAAACTAACATTGTAGCCAAAATCATAGAGGTGTCCGGACATGTGTCCAGACTAGAAGTCTAGACGAATGCTGAGACTTCAAAACACATATGTCCGGACTTGTGTCCGGGTTTGAAGTCCGGACTCAAGTCGAGAAAAAACACTGAAAGTTGTTCGGACATGTGTCTGGGCATATAAATCCGGACACATTGTAACACCCCACTCGTAATCACGTAATAGTCACTCTCGTAGCAATAATTAAAAACGTCTAACAGCGGAAGTCACACAATAATAAACCTCACATGGGTGTCACATGCCATTACTCCCCCATGCGAGTAAAGAAGCAGCAATGAAATAATAATGAAACAACACTGATAATATTTACAACCGCAGTGATAACAAGATACTAACCTATACATCATACTAAAATCCTAAAGTAATGTTAACGACAAGTGAGCGTCTAATCATTCCTGATTGTATACATCGTCATTAGTAAAGTAAACTAAAAACTATCATAATACGATATGAATTTCTATGCGGTACTCAAAATAAAACCCTAACTACCCGGGTCCCGCACTTCGGCTTCAACGGTAATCATCACCTGCACAAATGTCGTGGAGGCTCAGCGATAAACGCTGAGTATGCTAGGTTTGGACCCTATTGGTCACTTAGTCATTATGGTCGCCTGTATATTAGATTCTTTACATGCTTTTACCGGTGTACAAATATATCAAAGCAGTAGATACATGGGTGACGGTAAAGTGAAACAATTAAGCAGTCACTACAATTCACACACAACAACACATACATAATACGTTTAATCATAACAACGATAAACACGTAGTCGTTAAGTAACGGTCTTGTATTCATTCATACATCATCAATAACAAGGTCGAAGGCGAGACGACACGCCGTCATTTATAAGGGTAATTTCACATTAACACATCCGGCCTCCCCGGGCCCTCACATAACATTGTATTTTAGTTAGCACTGCCGGAAGTCAAGTTAGGACATCCCGGAATAACTCACATGGACGATGGTCCCACGTACACACAAGGTGCTCATAATGCCCAGAGGATTAGGAGATCCCGGGACTTTCACTTTGCCTTTTTAAAGGCGTCCTCAAATGGCCAAAAGCCTGGTGCCAATAGTAGCACACTCTTCCTGACGATCTATGTAGGCTCATCAGGATTTAACAAGAGTAAACCCGATCCGGGTGTTAACTCTAGAGATCTCTATGCGCAACCAGTAGTCGGTGGCTATCTGGGTTTATATATATCATCACACTCATCCACACTCGAACACTTGATTTAAAATTAATCAGTTACCCAAAGTATAGTTTTAGGTCTTGGAGATTGCATTTATTACTTAGCTGCCCTATGGGTCTTACGCATGTTCGAGAGCCATGCTCAAGAGACCGACAACGTCGTATCTCGTACCTACTTAAGTTATATATATACATACTTATAATACTAAGCGTATTATATTAAGTATTCACAATCACTCCACACTGCTCGTATATGTATATTCATATAAGTCGATCTATAGTCGACGTAATATTAGTCCTGGAGGACGCTCGCGCATAAGTAATTAATGCGAGAAAAGAACAGTTAAACATCACGTTAAATTTCACATATACATACATACATCACACACGTTGTACATCAAACATATCTTAGCCCGAGGAAGTCCTCAGGACATCTCAGATCAAACCATCCACATACCGTACACCTCAGACTAAGGATGCGCAAAACCCTAGCTCGTCAAGCGCCTCTGTCGGTAGTACGATCTAAATATACATAACACTATAAGTCAATCCACATGACTTAAGTTAAACTCACTACATCCGAACAATACTAGTAATCCCGACATTTCATCCCCGGATTTCAACAGTTATTGTTTAAGGTAACGTTACATAAAACTCGCCACTCGTAGTATTTACGTACATTCGGGTTTAATTAAATGAGTCGGTTCGTAATAAACGTCTTAGTTGTAGCGTTTTCGAATGTTAGGATTTATTCCACTGTATATCATTATATTCAAAAGCATATAAAGATATTTCATGTTTATACTTATGTATTAAATTTAACCAATTTGGTAGGACATACAAGTACACATTTTAATCTATGGTTGCATGTATATATGCAACGTTAATTCATGTATATATTATACTTGTATACTAATGTTTATAATTATTATATGCATTAATATTGTTCTTATTTGAACTTAGGCATATAATCTATAGTTGCATGAATGCATGCACTAATGTTATATGGTGTTATTATTTTACCATTTATTATAGTACAATGTATTATAATATACAAAGCTTGTAGCAAGTTATATTAATTTCAAACTACATAACTTGTACTTTATAAACTCACTAACATAATATCATTTATTCTTTTATATTATATAGTTTCCAACTATACAATATACTTATATATATTTATTTATTATTCACTTGCGCATAACATATATATACTTATACATATATTTTCATGAATTATAATCTTATATTATATGTCATTTTTTTTACCATCTTATGTAAGATGATTATTTTCATTTATTGCATTATATCATGCAATTTATATTAAGAACTTTATCTTAATATTAGGTAACATTTCATGACATATCTTTTTAATTCCTAAGGTTTATTTTATGCTAACCTTGGTTTATAATTTCCATTTACTCATTAATTGTCACATTATTTTATGTGAGTATTATTAATGACAGTTGTTTTTATTTAATCACATTAATACTATATATATAATAGCTATAGCAGTTTATATCATTGTAACTATAGTATAAAATTTATTTATTTCAATATCATATTACAACAACCCTTATATTTTATTAATTATTTTGACACATAATTATATGTTACAATTATACATTATACACATTATATCATATACCAATATATGATACCTTTATCTCATTAAATATTATAACCTATAGTTTTAGTTAAAACTATATTATTGCCGAAAGGCATGTACATCATAATTCTGATTTTTATCTCCTCGTATTTTTCCATTATTACAATATTGCCACATGGTTAACGTTTTGATAATGAAGTTATAGTTTGGGAGCTCATAGTCAAAGAAACTGTAACCTTAAGGAGGTTACCAATAATTATGATAAACACAATGGGGTTAACTGTATTATGCCCAATCCTCAAGGGGGTTCTGAGTAATTTACTCTTAATTTAATGTTATACATGTCATATGTTATAACATTTTAACTTTGTAATAAATATAACTTATAGTTTTATTACAAATTTATATTGTCGGATTGACACATATATATTATAACTTCATTTTTCTCCATACCACATACTTTCTTTTATTTTAATTATACCACACATATTATATAATGTAACATATACTTTATATTATATCATTTTAACTTTAATCAATATGACCTATGGTTAAATATTTTCAAAATTGCGAACAGACCCTAAGGGGCTGTTCTTATTTATTTTCCATCATTCTAACTTCCTATATTTACATCCTCACCACATATATATTTCATTGTATGTTGTTATATCATACTCCCTCCTATTCTTTTTATTAGTCGTTTTAAGGTTTCCTACTTTTTTCTAATTATTAGTCGTTTGGAAGTCTTGTCTCATTACTTTCCCTTAGATACCCCTAATATACGTACTTGTATCGGCACTCTAGCCTTTGGAATTACTTTTTGCAGTACCAACTACCAATGCGATTGGCTACTGAGGAAGAAAAATGAGAGTGATTGGTTAAGTGGAAAAAGAACATGTTCTGTACCAGTGTAATCATAATGAAATAGAAAACAAACACTGTTAGCATCCTTTGTTTTTAAGAAAAAAGTAACATCATCAATGGGCTTTTTTGGAAGAGTTTTTTTTACCTTAATTGGCGTGCATAGGTGTAGAACGACTAATAAAAAGAATAGGAGGGAGTATGTTATATCTTTTTAATATTGATAACATGTATAACCTATAGTTTTAAGTCTATATATTTCCGAACAGACCCTTGGTCTGTTTCAATTTATTTTTCCGCCCCATAACTTCCCTTATTTATGGTTTTGACCCAGTTTTCATAATACATACTTTTTAATGTTATAAAAACTATATATTATACACATTTCTTATTATAACCTTTTATATCATTCTAAAAATCAATCTTTATACAAATGTTATAAACTGTTATATTTACATGTTTGAACCCAAACTTTTGGTAAATCACATTTATACCCCATAAGTTTTGTAAATTTTATACTTAACTTATAATGTTACTATATGAACATAATTTAATTATTTATGTCACTCGTTTTGGTCAAGGCTCCTAATATGGTCAATATTGACTACCAGTTTGACCATAAGTTTTATTAATTGCAGTTTTGACCCAATACTTTTCAAAAATTATATTTTGACCCTAAACTTTATAAACTCAATAAAATTCATTTAAGAGTTTTTTAAGGTATGGTTTTCGGCTATAATTAGTATTCAGCCTCTAATTTTTATTTTAATTCCAAACTAACCCCAAATGGTCTCGGTAATGTTTAATTTAAATTCTAAACTTAATTTAAACTTATTATAAACATAAATCAAATGGCCTAAAGTACATGGCCTTATTACAAACCTTAACTTATAATATAAATTACATATAAATGTCATAGAAACATAAACACTCACGGCTTGGTACTTATCTTATCCATATATTTTATATAATTATGTTTTAACTATTTAATTAAGTCCTATGACATTATATGTCACATAAACATTAGGTTAACTAACAAAATATGTTATACAATCTTTTAATATATAGTTTGATCATTTTAAGCCTTGTAAACTCACGACTTTTATGGTTTATACCCATATAATTCATAAATTATATCTTGCCACTTATATTATTTTTCTATGACATTATAAGTCATTTATAAGCTAATTAAGCTAGTCAAATGTTATACAATATTATAGTACATATTTAAGTCATTTTACACCCTTAATGCTCTCGGTGATATTTTAATGTGTAAATGACATAAAACTTTATAATATGTAAGTTTAGTATTCTTACTTGATTTCCAAGCACTTAAATCAGCCAAGCTAACTCCAATGCTCACGGCTGCACATATACATATGTTTAAGTTAGTTTTTTTTTAACATAACTCACATACATTTGATTAACACATTATTAAGGTAGTAATTTAGCTTACTTTGACAAGCTTTCTTACACCCTTGTTCTTTAGCATTTGGACACATAATGTTCCCATGGTTTAGACAACCATGCGCCACCATGGTATGCAAAGAAAAACACTTGCATTAGTCTAATGACATTAATAGCTATTTTAGGTTTTTTTTATAATTTGGGCTTAAAGCCATAATATTAATATGAAGAGTGCGACGTCTGGAAGACCAGACGGATGGGTAATCGGGCCTCATTAAAACTCCCTAAATAAAACCCGCTGGGAAAAAATTTAGGGAGGAAAAAGAGTACCCACCATCCAACTACAAACCTACTATCGTCCAAACTAGGAAATATATACTAATACAAAGCTAGTCAAGCTAGTTACACCAACAACCAGACCTTTCTAGCTCCTACCGCACCACACCCAAACAAAAAGCATCCTACATGATAGCTACGAAAAGCATCAAAGGACATCAAGCAGCACCTTTCTCCTCTTGGGGTCACATGGGATCCTTGCATCCAAACAAAAAAACACACAGACATAGGCATGATGATCTTTACACGCGCCATCATCACAAACAGCACCCCACTTGCTCGCTTTCCAACATTAACCGAGTAAATACTCTTATATCCATTGCTCTTGAATTTGACTGACAATATTGCTTTAGTTTGGGCTGGATTCGGTACCTGACATCCTAATTGTAATAATAGTTTAATGCATTCATCTGCTTCAGCCTCTGGATTGAATTTTACCGCGTTCATCTCTTGCCGGTGTTGGGCTACTAGACTGGTTTCTTGGAGGGGTATTATTGCCTTTTTCAGGATTAATAATATTCCCTTTTTCAACTCTCGCTGGAACATCATCCGTAATTAACGGGGACTTAACAGACTTATCGTGTGAACATATATCCTCAACACTCCCACCGCTATCTAACACAGGTGTCTTCAATTGACTGCTAGGAGTCTGGCACGTACACTCCTGAAAAAATGTGTTAGGAATTATAATATCTTCCTCCGCCTCAATATTTGACTGACGCAATTGAGTGCAATTTGAATTTGTGACATAAAAATTGCTGCCATCTGCCACTTGGCTTTGCTCCTCTTCTTCTTTATTTGTGTGTCGCGGTTGGTTGTGAAAAGGAACAGCGACCAAGGAGCTTGTGTCTGCTTTTCATTTTCCAAATCATAAATTACTGCCCCTGTCTCTTGCTTTTCATCCTTTGAACAGGGCGGCAGAGAGGCGCCTCCACTACCACTCGATACGTGGGTCTGAGGTTCTGTCAACCCTTCTCCCAAGGCATGTGTCGCAACGACCTGCAGGCCTTTATCGGAGGTCGGCCCACCTGTATTGCTTCTTGGGGGCGTTTTACCAGGGATAGGCTGGCTCGCACTGGCCTGAGGATTATCTTGGCTGTTCAGCTGGTTTCTCCACTAGACACGGTGATTTGTCTATTATGGCCACTATCTTTATCGCAGTTTGGAAGATGGATAATACTGAAACTATTATCCTCATCCTTATGCTTGATGAACTGACTATTAACCTCAACAATACTGACTGGGAATTTTTGATCTTCGACTGTTACCATAATCTTCATGTTGATCAGAGTGAGTGTGGATGTCTCCACCTGTATTCTAATCTCGGCATTTTCAAGGACCTACCCGTCATCATCTTCTATTTGTATGATTTCGCCCACCATTTGCGCAATTATACGCACATTTTCTTTATTCCATGCGTGAAGGGGAATCCCCCGAATGACTATCCAGGTTCTTCTAGTTTCAACCTGGTCATAGATAGTCCACCGTCTTATCTTCATTTCTTCAGAATCTTGCACTGCTGACTGGGTCTTTTCTACTAGCTCCTCCGCTTCGTGGACGGTGTTCAGGACCATGAGAAATTTCTTGCGCGAGAAGGCTAATAGCCCTGCAGCCATCTGAGGCCAACGATGTTGTAAAAGCTCTAGTGCCTCTTTTGGAGATTTTTCTTCCTTAAGCGAGATTACCACACACTTCTTCAGGCACGACCGCATGGCCTTATCTGCGTCAACGTTTAGGGACAGTCTTGACATAGCGTAACTTTTCTCTTTTTTGTCCCAGTTTGAAGCTTTCTTTGAGCGAGGTAGTGGTTTGCTGTAGAAGTCTTCTCGCCTTGTGCTAAAGATTGCTGGTACCTTTGACTTCTTGCTGAAACACCCTGGTATTCCATTCTTGCCCACAGCGTCCTACCATTGACATACCAGCCTGTGATGCCCTCAATCAATCTTCTGGCATCTCCAACGTTTGGAACATCAACAAAGGTACACGCGTATGTGCTAGTTTCTCTTGCTTTCCTGCTGATGTAGAGCCTTGTCCATTTAGCAAACTTCCCCACGATCTTCCCTAACTGGTATTCCGTTACTCCGTGGGTGATTGTCAATGAAGACCGTGGAGATCCGCTCTTCTTTTCTCCATTCTTTACTACTCCATTGCTTCTCCTTAACTTCCTTATTTCTTGTCCTCTTAGATTGGCTCTCCTTCCACCGATCTTCACGCCTTTCTTTCCTAACGGAACTACTTCTAGCTTTTCTATCTTCCTCGTAGCTTGAATGCCTTCGAGCCATCCTTTTCCAGTAAAGAGCTTTCTCCTTCCAGTATCGTCTCTCTCTCCACATCGTTGTTGGTTCGGGTTTCTGGACTTGCGTCGTTTGAGGTGAGATTTTGTGCGTGGGATGTTGAGCAGTGAGCCACTGATACGCCGTAATTTGAGTGTGAGGGGGCGAGAGGCAAGGAAACAGGAAGATGGAGTCTGCGAGGGATGGAAGGATGACTAAAGGGGGTGGTGGTTTTGGTGAAGGTGAGGCGATTTTAGTGGTGTGGTGGTGGCGGTGGCGGTGGGGGCATGACTGGAGGTTGGTGGTAGCAGAGTGCGGGAGTGGGGTGGGATGAGAGGAGAGAGAGCGTGCCATATGGGAATTCAAAATTCAAATTGGTAGATGCCCACGTACCCTGTCAATTTGAGATAGCTGCAGTATACAAAGATCATCGATACTAGAGACGAGAGACAATCCTGCTACAATCGCATAGCTATTTTAGGTACATTACTAGCTTAAAATGTCATTATTTTACCTTGATAAAAGTAGGCTTGTGTAGGTTGCTTCACGCTTGATTATTTGAAGCCAAAAGAGGTCTTACAACACCATTCAAAGCAAGGAATGCAACCGCATGTACAATGTAGGAAGGGCTAGGTTTTTACCTTTAGAAAAAACCTTTTAATGGGAGTTTCTAGCACCATTTCAGCCAAGACTTGTAGAGATACATAGATCTACTGAAAGAGTACATAAAGAGGAGTAAAATGAGCTGGAGGAATGAAGAAATTAAACCGGAAATGAAGGGAAGGAAAGATTTCTAGTTTAAAGCATGATTTTACCTCATAAATCACTTAAGCTTTACTTCCTCTTCTTTTTGATTTTCCAGCTGAAGAACACTCTCACTTTGAAGGCCAAATCATACTAGAAGAGAGGATGGAAATGGGATTGTGTTACACCATTGGAAAGAAGAAGAAGAGAGGAAGAAAATGGTATAAACCATGCATGATTAATAAGATTACCTACAACCAAATGGGTTCTTCCTTGAAGATGGGTGTTTTTTTACGTGAATGGAGAAGGAAATGGAGAGCTGGAAGCTGCTGTGTCCGGATGGGAGGAAGATAATGAAGGAGAAAAGTTGATTTTGCCTTATAAAGGTAAGATAAGTTAAAATATGAAATAGTAATAAGATGAGTCATTACTAGATATTTTGAGGCTTGGTAATGGATAAGGGGGGGACTCCTTAAGGGCTTGATGGGATGTTCAAAGCCAAAGAGCAAGTTTTGACCATTAGCTAGATTAAGTAATTAAGTGTAATTTTGGGTACTATTCACACCAAATTTACCCATTTTGATTTTATTTGAAAACTTTGAATTAGACTTCTAATATGGTGCACCATGTCACATTAATGTTTTAAAGAATGTAATATAGTCCTTAAAGTGACATAAAACCAATATTTTTGAGGTTATACACAAAAACGTGCATTAAGGAGTTTTAGTGCACATTTTGTGTTAAAGCTTGTTTTTGAGCTTAGTTTTCTTTGGTAATTGTTTCATTACATCCATACATGATTAATAAACTTATAAATCCAATTTGGACTCTAATGGAGGTCACAAAAACTTTAAGGTTTCTTAGATCACATTTTTGCCCTAAGTGACTTTTAAGCATGTTAGTGCTTGTTCTTGATGTTGGAGTATTGTCCAATGGTTCTATTATGTTCATTTATAAGTTGATATGCTTAGGAATTAAATTTGGATCCTAAGAAGTTTATTTGGGCACATATTTGTCCTAAATGGTCAAAGGGTGTAATATTTACTTTGGGTTGACCATTGTTGTTTTCAAATTGGTTTAAGGCATGTTTAGGCCTTAAATTAATTGATTAGGTGTTTAATCAATGTTTAATTAGTTAGGGGTATTTCACACATGCCAAGTTTGAAAATAGAGAACGTCCGGACTTGTGTCTAGGTCAGTAAGTCCAGACAAAGTCCATGGCTCAAACTCCAACTTCGTTCTCGCACCTAGGGTTGTCAATTTTGACCCGAACCCGAAACCCGACCCAAAACTAACTGTAAAAAGCCGGGTTCGGGTTGAGATTTTTGACCCGAACAGATTTTTGGGTCGGGTTCGGGTTGGGTTGTTGAAACCTGCTTTGGGTTTGGGTAGAACCTGCCAACCCGTAACCCTGAAAAATTTAATTAAAAATAAAAAAAATGTTATATTTAATTACTTAAATTAGTGTTTAATGTTTAATTTATGACTACAATAAATATTTAATTTGCAACTTATGATTAATATAGTACATAATAATTAATATTAATGTAGTATATTTAATTATTAGACAAGCCATAATTTTAAAAATATTTTTTAAAAAAAACGGGTCGGGTTCGAGTCAACCCGCTCTGGGTTTGGGTTGAAAAATATCACCCAATCCGGGTTCAGGTTGACTTAAACTATTTTTTGGTCGTGTTCGGGTTGAGCTCAACCCGAACCGAAACCCAATTTTGACACCCCTACTCGCACCCTGTCTGGACATGTAAGTCTGGACAGAAGTCCGGACAAAGTGAAATCTGTCAAAAATCAGAGGCGTTCGTAAGTTTGTCTGGACATGCAAATCCGGACAGAGCAAAAACTATCACAAAAAAATGCAGAAACTCCACATTCCAAATCTCAATTTTCGTGTAATCAAACCATACAGAATATACAGATTTCCATGGGGTTTTTGCAGGAGGATCAATAGCAAAACAGCGAAGGGATAAACTTACAGAACACATCCAAAAACAACAATCAAACTTGAAGCCCTAGATTTTCCCCATGGGTGAACATACCCATACCGAAGCCATCGACCACCTACCTCAAATTGAAGATCCGTAAATCCTCTACTGAATCCACACCGCACACTCTTTGATTTCGCACATGAAATTCAGCGAACAACATCGAATCCAAGGGTTGGAACCAAAATAAAAAATAGAGAGAAACAAAACGGAGAACACAGAACAATCCTACAAACCCAAACCTGAATCACAGCATGCTGGAAGACCGAAACTTTCACACAGAATCACACGAATGGTCAAACATCGGAAGCGGAAAGGCAACATGGAAAAGGAAGAGAGAGAGAGAGAATAACTGAGAATCGGAATGTTGAATGAGAAAAAGGAAATGAGGGAAAAATATGACTCTTTTTCCTATAATTTACTAAATATCTGACTCAACATATTACAACTTTACCCCTCCTTTTCTGACTAACTCAGCTCTCAAATGATGTAAATACAATAACATTCCCTTTTAAACCTGAAAAGAAAAAAACATCTAGGGTATCACAAATTCTATTTTATTTGTGCAAAATTTTTTACTTACATATCATTTTATTTATTATATGATAGTTTATTTTGGAAGAGTTTGTTGATTATTATTTTGGAAGAGTTTGTTGATTATTATCTTGGCGTGGTCTTTATTTGAACATGTCTTTGCCTATACATTGCAAAAAATAATTTTATAAAATTACTTAATCTAAGTAAAGTTGGACGGAGGTCACAAGTTACTGGTGACACCTACAACTTCCAACGCAAACATGATACAAACAATCCACACTGTTTAATTAACAGCTCTTTATCATCTTATTGCATTATCCTCCTGATACTTCCGTATAAAATCAAGTTGCACAGGCAGTAGTATCTCATCTCGCCGGTAAAAGCCACAACTTGATGAATGCCAAAACTGGAGCCTTCAGGAACACATTAGCTAAAAGTGGTTGAAAATTTAATACAAAAAATAATTTTACAAAATTGTACCCTTAAAACGGCGCCAGCCAGACCAGATGAAAGAAATCAACCTATGCAGCTGATAGCCCACCTTCTGATGCAAGCTTTAATCTCTGGTGGTGCTCAGAAAACTTGTAATCAACAACTTCTCTAAACAGCTCTGGGTCCAATACACAATCTGGCCTTCCATAAACGGCAGCCTGAACACTGGCCATTAGCTTCGCAATCTCTCGCCCAGAGAACCCCTCAGTCTTCCTGGCAGCTCTCTAACAACATCTTCCGTGATATCCCGGGTTGTGATCTTAGTCTGTTTCTTAGCAAGAGATGAGATCCACTTAAGCCCCACCTTGTTTTGGCTTTCATCATCCGGGTTGCTATGGATGGTACTGTTTTAAGTAGAGGTTGAGAAGCTTAAAGCGCTCCTCTTCACCTGGGAGAGGGAACTCAAGCACCTCATCGATTCGGTCAGTGACAGCTGAGTCCAGATCACCAGGGCGGTTAGTTGCAAGGACGAGAACTATGTCCCTTGATTGGTCTCCAGTACGGAAAAGCAAAGCATTTAGAGCACTTCGCTGGGATTCACTCATATGAACACTGTTTCGCCTGAAGAGACAGACCAAAATGGAACCAAAATGTCAAAGTGGATATAGCTACTGAAATCAAGGGTCGTCGTCAGGGATGAGCTTATGGAACTTTAATTTAGGGTAGATTATATGTTTAACAACTACAGGTACACCTTTAAAACACAAGTGCCACCAGCGTTCTTAGGTGATCTACTTCAACCACCTATCTGAAGAACGAGCCCTAAGTTCTACAGAGACACATGCTAAATACAGATGTGTAATTCTTCCTTGCCCTTTCCCTTCTTCTGTCAGTTTATATTGAGGCAATCCACATATTGAGAAAACCACCAAAATGTCAAAGTGGATATAGCTACTGAAATCAAGGTGGGTCGTTCTGGGATGACCTTATGGAACTTTAATCTAGGGTAGATTATTTGTTTAACAACTACAGGTACACCTTTTAAAACACAAGTGCCACCAGCGTTCTTAGGTAATCTACTTCAACCACCTATCTGAAGAACGAGCCCTAAGTTCTACACCTAAGTTCTACAGAGACACATGCTAAATACAAATGTGTATATCTTCCTTGCCCTTTCCCTTCTTCTGTCGGTTTATATTGAGGCAATCCACATGTTGAGAGAACCACCTTGGAGTTTCCTAATCTTTTGAATAGTGAGAATGGCCCCTTCTTATCCTCACCATGTAATTAGGTAACTAGTGATGTGTTTTCTTTATGAGCAAATTCAGATAAATTGCAGGTTGAACAAAAAGAAGATGCTAAAGCATTAGTAACTTAACTCGCATAAGAAGGCATCTGCCTCGTCAATGAAAGCAAAACATGGACCCTTCGTTGATCTTTTTGGACCAGTCAAATATCTCATGGATTCTTGTGAAAGCTTGGGCACCGAGTGGGTGCAACATCTCCACCTGTCATCATGGCGTAATCTAGCCCCTATCAAGCACAAAACATGAAGAATATATGCTGGTCAGTAATAAGCTAGTAGATAATAAACTTTGGGATGTTGATAGGTACATTAGTGCAAGATGGTGAGCATATGGCTACAAATCTCTTTGGTGCAGAGGAACTGAATAATAACTCATTCACCAAAGATCAATATGATACCGATTTTCTAGCTATTTCTCTTGCAACTAGAGTTTTGCCTGTTCCGGGAGGCCCATAAAATAGCATATTACGAAATGGCGCCTGATGGATCTTGGTGTTGGATGTAGCTCGAGCCAGCTGCTGAATTCTTCGCTGCAATGATGGATGGAGAACAATATTCTCAAATCCAGACTTGGCTTCAGACGCATTATTATTTGCAGATCCACTTGCCGTGCTAAATGCCTTACCCTTCACTCGGGAAAACAACCCTGACCAAGGAAACTTAGACATGGATGATTCCCGAATCAGTGATGGCTGGCCAAGAATCCTGTTAATGTAACCCCAGGTAACCCTGGCTCCTTCTCTGTAGAGAAAAATAATTATGAGTATCACAACATCCTGAACATTATTCTTTGGGGATGGGTCGAATGGAAAGAGGAGAGATCAAACTATGTCTTGCCAACACGCTTATAGATTCAAATTGAGCAACACTAAAAGCCTAAATTAACATCAAAATTAATAATGGGCTCATTACAAACACTGCCACTCTCACACTCCAAACATATAGACGAAGTTCACGGGTCATCGGTGTCACGTCAAAAGCTTATTTTCTTAACCAAGTATATTACTGGATCTTCAGAAAGACAGTCAAAGTAGACTCTATGCTCTTGTTGGTGTAGTTGTTTTCTATAAGAGGAAAAACTGCCTGAGAGAACAAGTGAATCAACAATAGGAAACATACCAAACAAGAAGATCCAGAGTGTCACCTTGTTGTTAAAACTCCTGCAGCAAGTGCAGTTGTACCACCAACAGCCATGATTAATTTGTTCTTATCAGTCAACATCTCCCTGATGCCGCCTGAAAATCATTGCAAGGATCATCATTTCATTATCAAAGCATGGAGCTTCGTATGTACAATGTACAGAAAGCCACAAAGTATGTGCAGAAGAGCATTCTACAGCAGTATACAAAACACAATCCCAACAAAATAGGGTGTGTTTAAAGCTTCATAATACGGTAATTATTCAATGCAGGAAAAACAAGTCGAATTGAAGAGATATTCAACAATCAAAAACCTTCAATGTGGCTGAACGTTGTATTAATAGCAGCTAGCCACTTTTCTTTTTCACCATTCAATTTCTCAATGAGCATTCTTTTGTTATGATCCTCAGTAAGTTTCGCCTCATGGGCTCGAGCTTCAGCTTCAACCATTGCTTTTACTCTTATAGTCTCCTGTTCAATTTTAGCCCTCTCCTTCTCAGTTTGCCTTTGCTGAGCTTGGATTTGTTCTTCAGTAGCCCTTCTTGCTTGTTCTTGTCGAAAGGAAGACTCTTCTTGCATTCTTACCAGCTCAGCATTGTGTTGTCTCTGGGCTTCATGCTCCGTCTGAACAAAAGGGAGTGATCCCAAAAAGTTTAATATCCAATCTCAAATTATAATCACTGGATGGTATACATGACACATGAGGCAGACTAGTACTGATATAAACGTCAACTTATCGTTAATAGAATATGCAGACGGAAGCAGGTTTCAAGGACACCTGCATTCTCTTTCTAGTTAACTCATCCTCATAGCGCAGCATTTGTGCCTTTGCTTGTGCTTGTTGTTGATACTGATTCCTCTGTTCTTCAGCCAATTTCTGTTGCCTTTCCTGACAAATTAAGCAGGTTACATAACGTACCATACTTACAGAATCTGTACAAAGAATCTGGGTCCAACATGCAAAGAAATCGAACAGTCACCACTGCTGAAAGACGGCATAAAATAAAATTAGGTCGAGAAGGGCGCATTATAAACTGATTTAGGAACATCATATTCACCATAATATTCAAAGAGATGGAAATAGGCGGTTCGACCAAATCAACTTATCAATAGCTGAAAGTTATATCCTTTTCGAAAGCAGCAGAAAAGTATAGCAACCTATCATATCCTAGTCTCAGTCAAATGAGAATTTATCTACCATAGAGCCTCAATGCCATCTTAACTCAGGGCATATAAACACGAAAACATACATAAAGAGAAGGAGGGGGAAAGAAAATCAAATCCTTGATTGCTCAATGGCTTACAACGTCAAGATGAGCCTGGATGGCTTCCATTTTAAGCTTCTCAGCATCCACCTCGGCTAAGCGGGTTTGTTCCTGCTTTCTCATCACGTCGAACACCTAATTACATCAAAATCCAGAAAACAGCACACCCAATGAACAACAGAGAGAGAACCATGTTTTTTCCAGACTGATTACTCCTTTCAAAAATGCAGGCGACATAAAAACTGCAGTAAAAAGGGCACCTGCTTTGCATTCGGAGAACTATTTATCTCCCTCAGAGCTTTTGCACCTCTCTCCAAGGACTCAGGGTCAAATCCAGATGTCCGGCCTCCCGAATCTTCACCGCGAGACGACTTACTATTGCCACCGGACGATGAACTTGAAGCATCCTCCTGGGCTGCTCAGACCGAGAGGTAGAAGAGAACATTGAGAACCACGACGAAGAATCGGCATGTGCGCTGCTGGACAGGGCCGATGCCGACGCTGCCACCGCCGCCGCTGCCGCCGTTGTGGATAGTTTCAGGAGAGTCATTGCTCTGGTGGGTTCTATTCCTTTGTAAATTGAATCGAAAATTATGGTACGAAGGAGAAATCCGGAACCATCCGGATTAGAGGTTTAGGGTTTAAGCTTACAGAAGAGCAAACAGCTTGGCGGAGGGCGAAGCTTAGGTCGGGTCGACTCGAGTCTTGTGGAGCAAGACATGTGGACCCTGTTCAGCTATTCCGTTGGAGCTTTTTGTAGTATTTAAACTTTATTGATATATTTTCTTTTAAACTCAATTTTTGAAACCAAAAATCCACTTTTTTTTAAAAAAAAAACTGATGATATATTAATCATTACACAGACGTTTAATACAATCCGGTACAGGATTTGTCCAACATATTGGTCACTACTACCCCTTCCTATCATAGCTAACATATAAACCTTAGATTATCTGTTTTAAGAATATATCCTTACCACACATTATCAAAAAAGAGAGCTAGCAAAAATGGCGCCCATCTTTCACATTGTTGTGTAAGCTAGCGATAGCTGAAATCGACTGATATGGGCTGATGACTGATTTAAAAAGTAACTGAATGTTGATAAACCCAATTCGGTTGTTCTTTTTGGTATTAGATGTTTCTGGTTGAAATTTATTCTCGGTTTGCTTTACTTCCCCATCACTGCACTTTAGTTGTTGATTTTTTTTAAAAAAATGTCCAATTCTGCATGCTCAGAATATATACAAAGCAGGCACACGTGGCTGGTTACTGTATTGACGTGGAGCTGGGAACTGCATAAAAGCATGCCTCATGGCCCCATTTTTTTTTACAGTTTCCCTTCTTCCTGAGAGCCAAAAACACCATTATCGATTTCACTCAAGCATGATGAGGAGAGAGGGCAACGTCCAAGCAGGACTCCATCTCATCCATCGTCTGCGTCTTTCCCTCTTTCTCCATCCGCATTTGTGCCTTCCTTCTCTTTCCTCAAAACAACTCTCGCCCCAGACAATGCAGCCGGCTGCCACAAACTACATACAATATAAAATAAAAATGTGGCATCGACTGCAACACAATGCTCTGGTACTCATCTCACACACACAACTACGGCAAGGTATTCTACAAGTGCGACATGTGGTTGTGGTGTTTGGAAGTGGTGGGAGGACATTAACCCACGCCCAGCAGACTCCAATGAAGCTGAATCATCCAATGCCTCTTATCCTGCCAGACGACACCACTATAATGAAGAAATTAATCACACTCTCACGCAGCTGGTTACTAGCTTTGAAGAGTTCAGGAACCTGAGCCAGGCACATATGTCTGTGGCTGATGCTAAAATGAATCGGCTCATGATTGCCTTCTCCATGTGTGTTGTATTTGCAGTTGTCCAATCCTTGATGAAGTAGTGTCTACTGGCTGTTGACTATTTTGATGTTTGGGCACCTTTATTTTGAACTGCATCTTCATTAGAAGAGAAGCATAACTCTGGTTATTACAGTATTAGATCGTTGTATAATTATTAGACGTTGTACTGTTGTTTTTTATGCACTGTAATGTTTCTATCTTCCTTCTAGAGTTCTGAACAACCAGTATGCTTCTGATGTAACCATCTTTGATTAAACTTTGTTGAGGTATGGCTGTTTACTTTACAATCTTACCCTGACCACATTTCTAGTTGCCTACCGATATGCTTACACATCAGTGAATATCAGTGCTTTGCATCTGAATTACCAAACAACAACCAACTTCAATCTGCCTTTACAAAATTGTTTACTCATAATTTTGCTCAAATTGAAACAATAAAGAAAATACTGCATTAATACCGCACAACACATCCATATGATACAACCAGCAGCAACACCATCAGCATAATTTGTGGGCTGTCAAACAGCTATTGTCCAAAAGAAATACATCCAGAAAATACAACCACCGGCAACACCATTAGCACAGCTAGTAGGCAGTCAAACAGATCTTGCACAAAGAAAAATATCCAGAAAACACAACACCTGGCTGAAGTTGATGCATTGTTAAACATTCAAAAGATACGTAACAACCGCCAATTAAAGCTTCCAAGAAAGCACAACCATCCAAAAAAAGCCAGACGGTACTAGGTGAATGTCTACCGTAATCACAATAGAATTCTAGCGACGCCTTCCCCTAATACCCATACGGTGCTGCATCTCATTGGTTATCTGAGCCCACAAAGAAGCCATGCTCTGATTATTATCAGCTCCATTAGGTATAACTGGGTCATCATTAACTTCGTCAATTATAACTTCAGGTACTCTGTTAATCAGATCAACAGCAGGGTCACCAAACCTGCTCATCCTGTAGAAGTTGTGGAGAGTAAAACATGCGTTGATGACTCTAGTTTGCTTTGTCACGGTCTTGTAGTTGGGCACACATTCAAGAATCTGCCATTTCCCTTTCAAAACACCAAATGCTCTTTCAATCGCAGAACGTAATGACGAATGACATTTGTTGAAGTATTCATTTGGTCCCTTGGCATCTGCAGCTCTAAACTCTGCCTGATGGTACTTATCACCCGTGTGTGGTGTTAATATGCAATCTCTATCAGCATACCCCTTATCAGCTATGTAATATTTCCCTGCATGAATGACAAACCAATGTTAGGAGATAGGAAAACAATGTTGCGTACCATAACAAAAACATTGACAATACAAAGAGCACCTGCTGGTGGCTTTGGGAACAGCATAGTGGGGTCACTCATACATTCTGTAAGCACCCTCGAGTCATGAGCAGTCCCTTCCCATCCAGCACACACAAACGTGAAGATTAGATCAAAATCACAAATGGCAAGTACATTTGTAGTTGGATACCCCTTTCTACCAATAAACCTCAGCTGTGATGATCACCAACGCCATTTGTAGTTGGATACCCCTTTCTACCAATAAACCTCAGCTTGTGATGATCACCAACAATTAATTGAATATGGCAGCCATCCAAGGCACCAACGCAGTCCTTTGAAAACAATAGGTTACAGATGGAACTTATTGGTTAAACAGAAATTACATATATGACAGAAAGTAATATAGAATGGATGGATAAAAATAAATATATGCCCGAACCTTGAAGTATGGATAGTAATATGAACTGGAAATTATGTGATGTGGTACAACATAAAACGGAACCCTAGGTCGCACAATGTCGCCACCGAGCATGTCAACAGCAGCTAGCACATCCTCAAAATGTCTATGAATTGTAGATGGTGATCGCTGAAAACGTTCCATAGTGTCTGTTATGGATGATTTATGCGCAAGGATATATACGAACATGGCAACCTTTTCTCGTGGCGCTAGTCTGTCACTATATTGTAGATTGTATTGGCTTTCTAAGACGTAAACTAACATGAGAAACGTATCTCGATTCATCCTAAAAGCGTTGTAACATCTCTGAGGCGTATCCAACAATTCAGAAACCCAATCTGTGCCATTCAAAACAGATGTATGCACTGGTATTCTCATTTGAGTACTCAGATATTCAGTTGATAATGCTATAAACTGAATGGCTTCCTTTGTCAAGCTAACAATGTCCATTCTAATTGCTTCAATAAAAGATCTCATTTTCTGGGGGTCATGTCTAATTCTGTCCAAAATGCATTTCGCTTGCTCAGGTGTAATAGTCGGCATATTTCCAACTGCAGTTAATAAAATAAACATTTAACAACATGAACACAATAGTAGTCAGTCATGGTGTTTACTGTAACATCAAAAAGAAAAAAATAGTAAACTATTTGGGAGGTATCGGGGACATCAAAAATAATGTTACACTTCTTTAACATGTTTGAAGTAATAGTCAGTACATGCAAATGGAAGTGTGTCAACTCTGTAACAGCTAAAACTGCACAATTACGTGTTGGAAAACTGCAAACATTAATGACCTATACCACCCCCTATTTCCTACTTTCACCCAACGCCTCATGAATCACAACAGTTAATTCTGAAGCCCTATATAAATTTTGTACGAAAAACTGAAGCCATGCTGTTTCACATCAAGGGGTAAATGTTCAACAACTGAAACCTAACAATAATTAATGGTGGTTCATTGGATATATAAACTGCAGTCAAAGTACACTAATTTACTATTTTTAAAATGCCTTGGTATGGTAAACAGAAATTTATCAGTGCTGACTCCAACTGTTTCCAACCACTCACATTTATATTGCACCCCTATCCTCAAACAGACAGATCAAAGCCGTATATATATTGCAACTACTTGATAGATTCAGTCACTTACATTTCAATATCCCATCACCACAACCCCACTACTAATGGAAAAGTCAGGGCAAAAAGGTGAGAGCAGTAGAGGAAATGATGGCAAACGTGGGAATAAAAAGGTAATGAAGCACCTCCTAGGAGGAGTGATCGTCTGAATCCTAACATGGGTACGGAGACAAACAACTCAACTACCAGTCAATGTATCTGCTGCAGCCTCTGAGACATTGCCTTCCAACATTCCAACACCAGCGGATACGGTTCCAAGGCCACCTCTACATTTCACAGCTCAATTCCCAGAAGAACTTGCAGGAAGGCTACCACCACGCTTCACTGTTCGAATTGGGGAAGATGGAATGCCAGAGTTTCCAGATGAGGTGGAGTCTGCATGTGCACACAGTAGTTGCCTAAAAGAGTTCAAGGGTTGTTTTGTTGCCTATCAGATTTCTCTAAAAAATGTTGTTATGTACCACTGTTGTAGTTCTGATATTCCTACGTGTTTGTGTGTTTTTTTATTTCCCTAAAGGCAACTTTTGTGTGGTGTTACCCTCACCATCACCTGTGCTTTATGTGTTTAGCCTGTGACAGTTAACGTTGAATGAAATGGGAATATGGTATTTTATGTTTGAGTTTTACCCTGTTAGTGTATTAATATTTTTTATCCCACACAAGCAATAAACAAAACAAAAAACATTGGTTGCAGACCAATAACATAGTCAACAGTGCCAAGAGAATTGCAACTACTTGTTATTCTCATCACCACTCTGGTAATACATTGACTGCAGTGTAACAAATTTAAAATCCAGCAACTCTACTATAATAATGAAATGCTAAGTAATATGAACTATAGAGACGACACACTAGATGCTATCAACCTTAGACTTCCTTATTTGATCCAACTCCTTCTGTGTCCTAACCACCAGACAGACCTCTTCATCACTAACCAGACACTGTAGAATGTCCCTGTAAGTTGGATCTTCCATCAACCCAGCAGCGTAAATGAACTCCCCATAGGTTAAACCCTTAACTTTTTTCAACCTCAGGACACCATGTTCTCTGTCAACTTCCCTTCTCTTCTGTTAATGGCGTCGTAGTCAGGCATCATTGTCCCACAACACATATTCTCAATGTGGTTTGCAAGTGAGAAATTATATGTAACTTTCAGCTCCATAAAGAAGTAGTATGCTTGCTCCAAAAAACCATTGTTACAGCAGATATGGCAACTGTGGCGCTTTCTTTTTAACCCAGACGTTGCAAACTCCCTAATGTGATCATAGTGGCATGCAGCTAAAGTGTTCAAAAATTCTACCTCAAACTCTTCATAGGCCACTAGTATCATATATTTAAAAAGATCCTCCTTACTCTCCATTAACCGTTTTCTAAGTATGGCAGCTACATTTGGATTTGTTTACATGGCTGTTGCATAACCAAAAATGGTGGACATGTGTTAAGTTAGTGACAATTGGTTTAAACAGAGACAATACTACTTTCATTATCCAGATAGTTCTGAAGCAAAGCACTACTGCATGGACTAAATACTAATGCCAATAGTCATTTCCCCTAGCAGGAATCACAAAAAACAAAAGTTTGGCATGTAGACAGTAACTTAACCTACGCCTTAACTGCTGATGTTTTACCAGGTCAATAAACAACAAAGCCCATTAGCACAACCTAACTACTACCATCAAGTTAGCATTAGTTAATATAATACAGTCTAGCCTAATGTCACGCTAGAGCCAAAAGATGGGGGTACTTAAGCTCGATTCTAATGATCAACCCCTTCATAGACAGAGTAGTGCAAATGACGGACCCACTCAATAATCTCAGCATCCCCTCTCAGATTCTATAAGCCTTGTCTGTTCTCTCTGTGTTTGATTGCAGTTATTGCAAATGCAAACTCATGGATGCTCAGTCCTTGAACACCCCTCAAAATAGCTGCAGCCTGGTCCATATCTATGACAGTGTCTTGGGCAGTAGTAGCTGTCTGGAATGTGTGAAACAACCTCTCAATGTTTGTAAACTTGTCAACCAGATTCTCACCAACATTACCCAAACGTTGAAATTCATCACCAGCCCTTCCTTTTGCACTGCCTCTTGATTTTTTCTTGCTACTACCCCCTTCTCCAGAGGCTGGCTTTTTGCCTTTCCTTCTGTTAGGGTTTCCTCCAGTATCTCCACTTTGCAGATAATTAGCAACATCATCATAGTACTCAGCTTCTCCTGTTGGGGCTGATGGACCTCCTTGATGATTTGGTCCCCTGGAAGTAGACCCAAGACCATGGTTTGCAAACTGGGCAGGGACTTGTGAGCCCCCTGTACCAGTAGGAGTGAATTGGGTCAGTAGATTCATCAGTGGCTGAGATCCTATGTTGGCATAACCATGCACTGCACCAGTGTTCCCTTCACCATTGTTTGGTGCTGCTTGTCCCATAGCTGTGCTGAAAAGGAGGCCCTGCTGTCAGTACCATTAGCATCCGAGATTTCCATTGCAGAGGGAGTCTCAGTGTCTGCATATGTTATGTGACAAGGAGGGATCATGTTCTCCTGCCTTGCCTCTTCAGTTTCATCTTCACTTGTTGCCCCGTTTGCATTGCTGCCCATGTTTCCAGCAGAATGTTGCGGATTCTGACTACCCCCTGGCCTTGCACTAAACTCACCAGTGGCATGAGCCTGGCCCCACAAGTTCCATCTCAGAAAGTAGATGCAAAGGGAACAATGATTCCTCACATAACTTTGCCAGCTCCTTGCTTTCCTGTGATCAGTAGCATATCCTCAACAATTGTATTTGTATTAAAGAAACAACATTAATGAATCACCCGTAAATAGTGTTTACCTTTTTTTTTCTCTCCAGCCATTCTGGTGGAAAGGAGACATTTCTAGTGTCTGGGTTCCATCCCAAACCAGTTTCATCCCTGACTAATTTCTTCCAGTTTCGCCACATGCTCTTCACGTGCTCACTCTTATTTTTCAACTGATGTTTGGTCAGCACATGTGGTTGACCCCTTAATGTATTCAATATTTTGGTGACTAAACCCCATTTCTGTTTGTAACCAGTCAAGTTCCCACCCTTGCCTACCTGGGACTCAGCAGCCTCCACCATTATAGTCAGCAGTAACTCAATGTCAAAGACACTCCACCTAAATGTAACCCTTGGACTTTCGCCCATATTGCCATCATTCTCCTCTCCATCATTCCCATTGTTTCTCGCCATTGCAATGGGTACTAATCAATTTTTTTGTGTACGTTGAACATTAATAAGTAAATGAAGTTGTGTTGAATTAGTTTCAGAGTTTGCAAGCACACACACATGGAGGAAGCATACGCTTAAAAATTTTAGCACGCAGATGGTTGCCAGAACACTTTTTTTTACAACAACAAGTAAGCCTCAGACATGTTACAGTTCGCACTAATGGAGAAGAAGTTTTTTGCAGAACAAGATAGAAAACATGGTTTCAAGGTATGAGGAGCAATTTACCTCAGTCGATAATTGCTGCAGACTTGTGACTGGTTACTGTATTTACAGCAATGTGTTGTCAGTTTGTTTGTAATGCGTAACAGAATAACTACATTAGTACAACAAATCAAGAAAACTAAGCTCACCGAAGTGGTTTGAACTCTAGTTCTGAAGGAGAGATTGTAAACGGGCACAACAGCTCGAATGTGTCACCCTGTTGAGATTCAAAAAATTTTGTCACAGATCTAGCACAAGAATCTCAACGGCAGTAAAATCCTTCTACAGATTTGCCAGATCTAGGCGTCGTTGTTCTTGTCGATTTTCTTGAAGTTGGTGAAACAGACGACTTTCGAAAATAAAATAGGGTGTGCCATTTTTCTTACCGTGTGTTGGAAGTTGGTAAAGAAACAGTTCGAAAATAAAATAGGGGTGCCATTTTCTTACCGGTTAACGTTGCATACCCTGGTCTCCACCTACAACACCGACATTGAAGAGGAAGTTAGATAACGACAAAAGATGAAGGGAAACATGGAAAATGTGGGAAGAATTTTAAGGAATGGAGGTAGACAGTGCTAACCTTATCCAGTCGGGGTGCGTTCCATTTTCACTGGTTGGTGTAAGAAGATGCAGGGCGAAGTGATGAATGGGAATGGGGGGCACCGACCTTTTAAACGAAAAAAAAGCAGCCGCATTGAATAAGGCACCAATTGTTAGGTGTGGGAGTTTTTACCGTTTTTAAAAAAAAGCTATGTGGGTAGTTTTTTTATAGACTACAATACTGGAAAAGAATGAGCTGAACTGGTGAACCGAACTGATAAATCATAAACCAACTGAAATGAATGCAAAAGAATGGGGCCTGTAACTCATCCAAAAGAATCATGACTTTATAGCTGATTTTCCGCCTTCCATGAACATAATCTATAAGTGATTTATAATCAGTCAACATATACACACTGTTAAGACAAGATCCTTTAGTTTTGATGATAGCAAACCTTGTGTTGTCTATCTAATGTGTTTGTCAAGATTCATGATTTCAGATAGACAGGTGAATAAGTGGCTTAGCACGCAAGGTTGCAAGCTGTTATCCCCAAAATCTTTACTCGTGTTGAAACGGAATATATCTAGGTATGTGAGTTGTTGTACCGTGAGAACTTAAAAGGCGGTATATGTGACATGAAATTACATTGGCATAATGGTGGAGGAAAGAGAGGAGATATAAGAAGTCAATGGTTCGAGTCTAATTAATGACAAACAACTTTTGTAATTTTTGTTTTCTGTTTAATCCTTCTTTCTCTTTTCTTCTTTTGTTTATAGTTTTCAAAATCAGATTTTATTTGTGAAAAAGCGGTGAAAAAATGTTTCTTTCCATTTTCATAGTTTATTTTCTTTTCAAAAAAAAAATCAAAACACAAAAAAAATCCTTTCAAACTTGATTTCAAAAAAAAAAAGCAAAAAAGCAGAAAATGGTAATCTCATTCTATGATCGATAGGTATCTTCCCTTTTTTATTATGATTATTCATTCCTTTTTTCTAGATAACTTCTTTTTTTATCCTTATCCTTTTTATTCTCCTAACTACTTACTTGTTTTCAAATTTCAAAATTAAAAAAAAAACAAAAATCTTTTCTATTTTTACTAGTAGTTTATTTTATTAACAAAACAATGTTTTTCAAAATTCCATCACTATTGTTAAGTGACTTTGAAAGTTTTAATCGTTAGTATTTTAGTTATTTAACATTTTCTTTTAGATAAGTTTTTATTTTCTTTTTCAATCTTATCTCTTACTTGCCATTAACTAGTTTGTTTATTTTCAAATTCGAAGGTTTGTTAAGTTGTTAAGATTCTTGAGCCTTTTATTGATCTATCTTTCCTCTATATAATCATTTCATACCGCTGTTACGGGGACGGAAGGATAGTTCATTATACTCACTAGATACAGACGACCACAGCATTACTCTACATTGTCGAGATTACTTCATCATGAAATTCTTCCCGTAAATCACCACCAAGTCCCACTTCTTCTCTTCTCCTTTGTCACGGTTCAACACATACACTTTTGGGCATACTTGTTTTTACAGATGACTACAGTAATCACAATTGACCACTTTTGCCTCTTCTCATCCTTCTTTACCACAGTATACAATCACACCATCACCATCGTGTTGTAAATCACCGTGTATCACCTTCATTCATCCACGACATATCTTGGTTACCCGCAACTGGCCGACATCACGGTCTCAAGTCATCGCTAGAGGTCGCAGCTACCACGACAATTTCCATCCATGTTTTCATTGAGCCTAACCTGCAGCGAAGGTCCTGACACCGGCCAACATTTCTGGCTTCCCCAAGCAGTTGTTGGCATCTTTCCTGGATTGGCGATCGAACGTTTCCAATCCACACTTCATCACACCTCAGTCATCTTATCATCGTACTCCTTTTTGGCTACTGTCGTGCATCTCCAAGCATACACCATCAATGTTGCGCGTGGGACTAGCAGTGTATCGCAACTGCTTCATCATCTGCACTTCAGTGTCGTCAAGCTTGCAGCCTCTTTGTCAACCATTGTGTTGTTATTCTCACCGATTTGTCGTTGAAGTCTACTGCAACAGTTTTGATAGCTTCTTCTGCGGCTTTCCCATCATGGAATGAAATAAAACCAAAGCCACGAGATTGCCCAGAAAATTTGTCAAGGACGGCCTTCGCTTCAAGAAGTTGCCTAATTTGTCCGCATCGTCTTTCAAATTCATATCAGTGGACATTTCCATTGCCGTTGAAGAGATCAGCTCCTTCTCCATCGTTGCTGTCATCATTACCAGGGAGGAGCCGGTTAAAACTGTTGCACAGGTTTCAGTTGATCCTGTATTCAGTCGCTGCAAGTTAGAAGAAGACCAGGTAGAGTTCTCTTCTCCCTTTTTATATGAATCTGAGCTTTGTCATTCGTTTTTTTTTGGTAGAACAAGGGATTAGGCGGTGGGTTTAAGCGTGAATAAGTGGATTTATACGGGAGTACAATAATATACATGTGTAGAATATTTAAGTATTTTTTTTGTTAGTGGCAAATCCATCTTTCTTTTAATATTGTTTTGTTTCAATGGTAATTAGTAGCATAAATTAACAATTCCCATGTGTTGTTGAATTAGGAAGTGTTCATTAGGAAAATTCTCGTCCTTTTGAATTGTTATCTTTTGGTAATGTTTGATTTGGGATTTTTCACTTATATACTACATAGTAGTACGGTTCGGTAATTGATAACATTTTTGGTCTAATTAGGTTGCATTAATGAAGAGGATAATGTCATAAACATAGCTTTAGATTTTGTAATAATAAAGGAAAAGTTATTTATTAGGGTAATGAAAGAATTTGAACCCTTATAAATTTCATACCAAGCCCCCGGACCCATAACTCTAAAAATTGTAGTAACATTTCCTTTCCAAGTTTAGAAGGTTAAAACTTAGGTGGCGACTCTACATAGGTTTGTGTGGCCGGTTATAATTATTAAGCTTTAATTTTATAATTCCGGTTTAATAATTTTAATTGTAAATCGAACCTTGGAGCCTTAAGCTCAACACTTAAGGGTTCAAAACCTACGCCCACACAAGCGCACTTAAGTCATGAGTGGCTTAGCACGCAAGGTTGCAAGCGTGCTCAATCCACGACATGTGCTCTACCAATCGGGCACCTATCGGCGAGAGCTCCGGAGAACTTCTAGCAAGACACAAGCAGTCAAGAACCACACCATCACATATCTCTTACATCAGACATTAAGCAAAGACCAAACGGAGTTAGCAATGTCGACAAACTCACTTAAATTATTCACAACCACACAAACAACTTGCTCATGACAAACACACGACAAAAGGTGTATCTCATTAATGTGCAAGATAACAAGATAAATAAAGGCTATTGATGAACATCATTACATAGCCGTAATACTTCAGAATGGAGCATTTATGAGCATTAATGAGCCAGACAAGTTCAGACAAGTTGAAGTGTGCAAGTGGTGACCAACCACTTGGGAGACGCGCCACCAACTTGCCATTCACAAGGCAACGCGTGTGCTGGTGGCTCCAGATCAAGTTGGACGAAAGTCTGCAGTAGGGTGCGGATATTATATTCGTAGAAGAATGAGTATTCTACTCTTAGAGTCTACAACTCCTAGGTTGTTAGTTGGCATCTCAACTAACTTGTATAAATACATGTTTTAATGTTCCTTGTAAGATAAGCCCTGTACGAGAGAAAAGATAGAGATAATTTGGGCAAGTGTGGATCAGACTTAGGAGTGTGTGTAAGTGCTAGAGAGTTGGTGAGCTAGTGAGGACTGGGTTAGAGTATCAATACATTGGGTATTTGATAGGATGACAGGTCGGGGAACGGCTGGTGAACCGTAGGCCGATAGTCAGGAGAGGGTTGACAACTTTAGGGGCAAAGTCAAAACTGTCCCGGGAGTCCGTGTGTGGGGCAAGGGAGGTTGAGTGAATTTCATGTGTGTAAATTCTCAATCGAAATGTGTTTTCCAGTTTAAGAGTTGCCTCTCGTCTATCAAGTTTTATTAGAGTCCACGTACATCCACGACACATCGGGGATGCATCAGGAGCGCTTACGAGTTTCAATTGGTATCAGAGCGGGTCTCTTCTAGAAAGCTAACTGCTTTGGAAGACGATCAAGATGTCTCATGCAAGCATTCTAGCAGCAGAAGAAGGTTCTGCACCGAATCGACCACCACTTTTCAATGGAGACAACTACACTCACTGGAAGAACAAGATGGAGTTATATCAAGTCTGACGATCCAAGAATGTGGAGGGTGATAACACATGGAGAGTACACCTTCTAGAATCCACAAGGACAAGACATATCTATCGACAGCATGACGGATGAGCAAATCAAGAAGCTGGTATTCAACGCTTGAGCTGTAAGAATACTTCACTGTGCACTACTACCTGAGCAATACTCAAAGATTGCTTCAGCTAAAACAACCAAGAGATTTGGAAAACTCTTGAGGTCACCTATGAAGGGAATGATGAGATCAAAAAGACTCGCATTGAGTTGCTACTCACCCAATGGGAGCTATTCAAAAAGGAAGAAAAGGAGAGCATTTCTGAAATGCATATAAGGTTCACTAAGCTAATCAACGAGTGCTTGGAAGAACTATCTCTAACGAGGATCAAATTCGGAAGTTCCTCAGATCTCTTCCTGCCTCCTTTGATAGCAAAGTCAATGTCATGCAAGAAGTGCATGATCTCTCTAAGATGTCTCTGGCAGACATGCTAGGATCTCTAATGGCTTTCGAGTTAAAACTACAACACAGAAACTCGGAAAGCTCATCAAGAGATAGAGGGAAAGGCATAGCCCTTCAAGTAGCTGAAATGAAAGGTCCGAGTCATGAGACGACAATGATGAAATGGTCCTCTATGCTAAGAGGTACGTTCGAAAGTTCATAAGAAATAAAATGAGGAAAGACAAGGAGTCCAAGGAGTCGGATGATCAGAGGAAGAGCAATGACAAGTGTTTTAGGTGTTCAAAACGCGGACATCATATCAAAGACTGCCCTCGGCGATCACGAGAGGACAACGACAGGGTCAAGAAGCCTGTCCGATGATCATTCAACAAAGGACCAAAGAAGGAAGCCTTCGTTGCTGCATGGGGAGATTCTGAATAGAGTGATGACAATCAAACCTCGGACAGCGACACCTCAGAAGAGGAGAAGGCTCACCTATGCCTTGAAGATGTGTGCTTGATGGCACAAGGCAATGATGTCTCAGAATCAGAAGGAGAAGAAGAACAACATAAGGTAAAATATTCTAAACTTAGAAGGAGAATTCAAAATGCTGAACTTCTAGGACTTAGAAAGTTTTCTCTTATATTAGTTGATCACCTAGAGGCATTAGAAACTAAAAACGATGAACTTTTGGAAGAAAATGAAAATTGAGAAAAACCTCGGATAAAAGCAAGGTAGATAATCTCATGATGACACTCATGAAATTACAAAGATATTATAGTGAAATTCTCACCGTTCATGAAAAGTTGAAGTATGAAAAACAACCTGAAATCGATGAATTGATTGTTGCTCTTAACACTAAAGAAAAGGAACTAGCTACCATCAAAGAAAAATATTTTAAGATAGATGTTGTTTCTAAGACACCCATGAGGAGAAGCAAACGACAGGTCAGATGTCAGTCAGAGACCAGTCGTAGAGATGTCTGCAGCTTATGCAGACAACTCGGTCATCATGAGTCCAATTGCCATAAAACGAGTTTTATGAGGCATTGGCAACTCAAGAAACTAGGACTAAAATGGGTAGTCAAAAATGATCTTAGAGTATTAATGATGGAAATGGGTCTAACCTTTCTATGGACCCTAACCCCACACCACTAACGTGTTAAGTGCATAATCGAGTGAGAATGGACCCAGGTTGGTACATCGACAGTGGGTGCTCTAAACAAATGACAGGAGACAAAAAGAAGTTCTTCTCACTCGAACCAGGAAGCCAAGGAACTGTTTCCTTTGGCGACAACAAGAAAGGAAAAATCATCGGTGTAGGTAAGGTTTGTATTACATCTGACTATGTCATAGATAGTGTAAATCTAGTTCATGGTTTGAAATTCAACTTGCTTAGTGTTTCTCAAATTTGTGACAAAGGGAATTCAATTCACTTCTATCCTACACATTGTAGCATAGTAAGTCACAACAATGGCAAAGAGTTGTTAAAGGGAAAAAGATGGAAAAATGTTTATGTAACAAGTTTAGAGGATATTGACAGTTCAAATCTTCCATGCTTGACTGCTTCAATAGATGACTCTACTCTGTGCACAAAAGACTAGGGCATGTTAGCACTTCTTTACTAAGAAAACTTGTCAATAAACAGTTGGTAAGAGGTCTTCCTGAGATTAAAGAATCTGAGACCAATCTTTTTGATGCTTGTGTTAGAAGCAAACAGACCAAGACTTCTTTTAAATCAAAGAACTCATTTAGTACATCCAAGCCACTTGAATTACTTCACATGGACTTATGTGGACCTATGAGAATCAAAAGTTTGGAGGAAATTGGTATTTGTTTGTAATTGTTGATGATTACTCATGGTTTTTTGGACACTTTATTGCTTCCAAAGATGAAGTCTTTGAGAAATTCCAAGCCTTTGAGGAAAAGTCAAAGTACAACTCAATCTCAAGATCAAGACTCTTCGGTCTGATCATGGGTCAGAATTTGAGAATCAACCATTCATGGATATGTGTAAACAACATGGGATTAGTCACACATATTCAGCACCAAGAACACCCCAACAAAATGGGGTAGTTGAGCGAAAGAACAGAACACTTCAAGAGGTAGCTAGGGCCATGCTATTGGGGAGCAGTCTTCCTCAGGTCTTCTGGGCAGAAGCAGTGGCGACTGCATGCTACATCACAAACAGAACGCTCATACGACCGATCCTCAACAAAACTCCCTATGAGTTAATCAAGGAAGAAGACCAAACATAAGTCACTTCAGGACATTTGGTTGCAAATGTTATGTCCACAACAATGAAAAGAATCCCCTTGGAAAATTGATGCCAAAAGTGATGTGGCTATCTTCCTTGGATACTCTGAAAGAAGCCGGGCATACAAAGTATACAACAAAAGGACACTGAAGGTGGAGGAAAGTGTGCACGTAGTCTTTGATGAATCTGACGCACACAAGGTCAAGGAATCTGATGAAGATAAAGAACTTGGATTTAATCTAGCTGATCAAAATCACATAGATAATCCCAAAGTTGAATCACCGACTGAAGAAAACTTGCTCGACAGGTCAACAACAGGTCGACGAAGGAAACAATGATGTCGAGGATCCTCTTTCTCCATCAACCATTCATCAATCTCGTGCTTTGTACAAGAATCATCCATTGGAGAATATCATATCAGACATATCCAAAGGAACTTAGACAAGAGCACAAACTCAAGATCTTTAGCCTTCTCAACGACAGTCTCACCCATCGAGCCCAAGAACGTCAAGAAGCTCTTCGAGACTCAGACTGGATCAATGCAATGCAAGAAGAACTAAACCAGATTGAAAGATGCAAAGTCTGGCATCTAGTGTCTCATCCCACTCATCAAGGAGTACTTGGCACAAAATAGGTCTTTAGAAACAAGCTGAATGAAATGGAGAAGTTGTCAGGAACAAAGCTTGTCTGGTAGCTCAAGGATATCGTCAACAAGAAGGAATAGACTTCCAAGAAACCTTCACTCCAGTCGCAAGGATGGAATCTATCAGATTACTAATTGTATTTGCTGAACACAAAGGAATCAAACTCTTCCAACTTGACATCAAGAGTGCCTTCCTAAATGGGTACGTCAAAGGGAAGTATATGTTGAGCAACCTCTAGGTTTTGAGACACAAGAAGGGAAAGACATGGTACTCAAACTTGACAAAGCTCTTTACGGGCTCAAACAAGCTCCAAGATCATGGTATGATCGCATGTCCTCCTATCTATTGAAGAACCACTTTAAAATAGGTAAAGTAGACAAAACTCTATTTGTTTACAACAACAAAAGAGGTTTCCTAATTGTGTAAGTATATGTTGATGATATAATTTTTGGAGCATCTGATGAGAAATATTGCAAAAAGTTTGAAGCATTGATGAAAAAGGAATTTGAGATGAGTGATCTGGGAGAATTGAAGTTCTTCCTAGGACCTCAAGTCAAGCAGAATGATGAAGGGACCATCATATCCCAAGAGAAGTACGTAAAAGACTTGCTGAAGAGATTTGGAATGGAGGGATGTAAGACATTTGACACACCAATGGTAGTTGGCACTAAGATGGGTATCATGACTAGTGACCGACCGGTCGACCAACGATCTTACAGAGAGATGATTGGTTCTCTACTATATTTAACTACTAGTAGACCTGACATCATGTATAACGTTTGCTTATGTGTCAGGTTTCAAGCAGATCCAAGAGAAAGTCACCTCACAGCTGTAAAAAGAATCCTACGTTACTTAACGGGAACCATGAATCTTGGTCTCTTTTATCCTAAGTTCAATAATTGTAACGTTGTAGGATATTCAGATGCAGACTATGGAGGATCCATCACCGATAGAAAAAGCACTTCAGGGATAGCATTCTTTGTTGGGTCATGTCTAATTGCATGGGGATCAAAGAAACAACAAAGTGTTTGCAATCTCAACAGCTGAATCTGAATACATTGCTGCGACAAGCTGCTGTGCTCAACTCCTATGGCTTAAACAACAAATTGGTGATTATGGTGTCAAAACAGGTACTTTACCAATTATGTGTGATAATACAAGTGCCATCTCTATTTCTGAAAATCCTGTGCATCATTCTCGTACCAAACATATTGGCATTAGACATCATTTTCTTAGAGATTGTTGTGAAAAGGAATTAGTTGGTTTAAAGTATATTTCTACTGAGAACTAACTAGCTGACATCTTTACTAAGCTATTAAGTAGAGAAAGGTTTACTAAGATTGTTCATGATCTTGGAATGATATTCATTAATCACAGTTAACTGCTCTTTATTTCCCAACGATCGGTCAACGACATGTGACAACACCTATTATATTGTCGTTCAGTAGTCAACGATCAGTTTTAATGATAGAAAACATTCCAAACGACTACTTGAAGCAGATATGTAATTTTTTCCACAAAAGTGAGATTAGGTTAGAGACGTCCAACGATAGAAACGGGAAAACTTCTCAACGGATCGCTGAACAACCGTCACGACCGCTGCCCGTTATGAATAGTACCGTTAGGACATGTCAGCGAGTGGACGAGGAGCGGTCGCCGACCGTTACTCGATATCTATAAAAGGGTGATGAGAGTTTTTATCCTGTCACACTATTGCCCTCACTCTCTCTAATCTCTCTAAGCGATCAAAAGCATATTCTCTTCTCTCTCACAAAATTTCCTGCGAGATTTAGAGCAAAAATCCCTCGCCTCACGACAACTCTAAAGATCTCTATAGCAAAAGGTTCACAAAGAAATTCCAGAAATCCTTCGACTAACAATGACACCCAAATCCTCTCTCCGCAAAGCTGCGCTCAAGGAATCTTCCTCAGGACAAGTGGTCGACATAAGATCGACAGAAGCTCACACAGAATCACCACCTCCTCGACTTTCCAAAGACCTAGAAGATCAGCTTGTGTGCCGGGTAACTGACGAAGGCGAACTTCTACATAAGGAGGTACACTATTTAAACCACTATTTTCCCAAGCTCCATCACCTTATTCAAACAGAAAATCCTCAAGCCGAAAATACTTCGAGTTCCTACCTCTACAGAAAAACTAAAAATGTCTTCTCCTGCCCTCTCACCTAAAACCTCCAAAAATATCACAAAGAAATCAAAAGCCAAACAATCAAAGTCCAAAGGCCATTCAACCGCCACAGCTAGTCGTGTAACTCGCGCATCTGTAACACCCCATCTTGATCCAATCATGGTTATCGCAAACTTATTACCCTATATACAACGTTGCAGCGGATTCAAATACCTTCCAGGACCTTGCCACGGTCTGACTAACAGAATATACCGAACATTAGTACTTACAAGTCTTAACCAAATGCATATCATTCTTACAATCCCCTCACATCCTATACAACTTACTAACTCAAGATACCATACGAGTGTACATGCACAACCCGTAGGCCACACTTAACCCGTAACACGTCTACCCCATCTTACTCTCATGACGGTCGCATTCTGACTTTCACCTGCATAGTAAAAATAGCCCCCAAAGGAGGTCAGCAAAATTGCTGGTACGATCCTCTCATGGCCCCCAAGCTAACGTGGCTACGACGACTAATTGTCGATAGCATGGAGGTTGATTAGATGCACAACATAATAGTAAGTGCAATAAACAACAAACCAAATATGAACAATCAAAGTTCAAAGACAATGAACGGCTTAAATGCGTTCCCTTAATTAGTGAGTTAATCATTTAACTCCTTAAGATATGTTTCCTCTTAATCTCAGTCCAACCTTACCTTACCTCAATCTTAATCCTTATCTTAGTCTTAGAAAACAACCTATTCTTAAATAGAAATGGTTGTGGCTTATCTCAGTCTTAAAACACAAACCATTCTTAAATAGAAATGATTGTATCTTATCTCAAAGCTTATCTTAATCTTAGAATACAAACCACTCTTTAAATAGAAATGATTGTATCTTATCTCAATGTTTATTTTTGTCGGGTCAAAAGCAACCTATCCAATGAGCTATTAACTCCATTGGTTGAATAAACAACTCATCTTAAAATTTAGGAATTAGGTGATCCTACCACACCATCTTAATGCCTCCTACCTTGGACTGGATGTCCAATGTAGCTGAGCCGGCAACCGACCCTAGGCAACAAGTCCGAAGACAAGTCCTTAAGCGGGTGTCGGATCTGCTTTAGATACCGAACCCCTTTCCTTAACATGCATGACTGGAGTCAGTCCCGGATTCCTCACTCCCCCCAAGTTCCAGTTAGGAGAAGTCTCAAGACAATGTTTGTTGGTTAAACCTCTTTCGGTTATTAACAACTAATATTAGGGAGTGTTCCTTAGTCTCACTCAATTCCTTACTAAATGTAAGTTAGTAAGTTCCCACGGTAAGTTGTGTTAGTTTTCAAACGTCACACAACAATACAATAAACATAATATTCCGGTTGCATGCTTTATCTTGTTTAGCCGGCACACATAAACAGATAGCACACAAGCCGAGGGACACCTCGTTAGCAAGAAGGTCACAAGAAGAACTGTACCGTTCACCGTTGGTCGTTCGGTTGCTTACTCTCCTCCGGAGTTCCACTTACTCAAACCTAAAACATTAATCGGATCGGGTGGTTAATTTCTTAACTTAACTCAACTTATTTAACTTACTTAGCCATCAAAGATCCCCTCCTAACACCTCTTAAGTTTTAAAACTTAATCTTACATACTTAACCTTAAACATTTAAGTTTATACTTAACTTAATCCCTTAGGTCTTTATACTCCTAATCATCATTGCCCTCTTAATGGGGTACCATTAATACCTTTAAACTCTCTTAGGGTTTATTTTCTTTTTCTTTTTTTTGGTCTTAAGGGTCGACCGACCCAACCCCTGGGTCGGTCCATTCTAGTAATTTTTCCCGTCCTCTAAAACTTATCCGACCGACCCAAGGCCAGCCCGACCGACCCAAAACCCTCTGGGTCGGTCCATTACAGAAACTTTTCGTTTGTTAAATTTTGCCCGACCGACCGACCCAAAACCCTCTGGGTCGGTCCATTCCAGAGACATTTCCGCTGGGTTAACAAGGTCCGACCGACTCAGATAGGGTCGGTCCACTGCAGAATCTTCCCAAAAATTTCTATTTTGTTCCCAAACTCTTCCACAAGTTCCTCAATATATCCTAACATGTTCTAACACCATTTGGTACCTTATTCCCACCTTAAAACATGTACTAAACCTTCCTTAATCATCATCAAACTTGTCACTCAATTTCTTACAAAATTCTTACACTTGTAACTTAGTTCCTTACACTTCCAACATGTAAATTTGTCTAAGACTTCAGCTAACCAAAATGTTTCCCTTCCATCAATGTAACCGCTCCTCAAACATCTTTATTCAACCATCTTACTTTGCCAAACTTCCCAAGGTTATCTTGTATCTTCATGCACAAGTTTTCTCTCCTTTCCATTTGTTATTTATCACTCCTAAACTCCTCAACATACCTATACATTTCTCTTCATCCTCTTAGCACCGTAGCATTGTTCTTCGTCTACCTTGACCATGCTACACCCTCCTTAGACATTTCCATCTCCTTTACCCAATTCACTCACCACACTCACACCTCTTTCTCATGATTACACACTCTTTTATTCCTAGTCATTTTCCTTGACAATTCCCACCTTCTCCACATTTTCACTTCATTACCTAGTCCACTCATTACCATTAAAACTAGAACCTTATTAATCCACCGCTAGCATTTCACCACTTATAACAAGTTTCCCAAAATTCTCATGGTTATACTCTAAGTTTATACCTAAATCATCTTAGCATTGTACACCATTTCCTCCAGATCTTTGCTCAAATCTTATCATTCCTAATAACATGATTTTGGTGTGTGTTTAATACACCCACCTATCCTCTAATTCTCTCCTAGACAATCTAGGTCATTCTAACCTCAGAACTCCTTAGTTAACCCATCTCCACTCAAATCCTTTTAAGATCTCCTTCCTAGTAAATCCAGGTCATATTAATTCACCAAACATCACTTCACTGTTTTCAGTCTACTCGAATTTCGCCATAGCTTCTCTAGTATATTATCATGCCCAAATGCATTGTTTTTCTCATTCAATCATCTCACACACATTATATCCTTTCTCATCATATTTTCTCACCCAAATCAACTCATTCACAACAAACTCAATATAAAGCAATAATCTTAAATTACATAGCACTAAGGCTCTTAAATAACATGGCTCTTAGGCCCTTAAATGACTTAAACTTAAACACTGAATTTCCCACATTTAAAAGCTTTCAACCTGCAAATACACACAACAATGTTCCCATAGCAATATAAGTGTCCTCTTAATTCACCTCAAGCTTATCTCACTAACTCATCTCCATTGGCTCCTTAATCACAATTTCATAAACTTGTTTAAATTCTTTTTCCTAGGTTATATAACCCATTACTCAATGTAGGCTTTAAGCTACATTAGTGCTTATCTAAATCTCATCCCCTTAAAACTTAAACCACCATTAGGTAAGCAATTTACCTTATTTTTCTCAAGCTTCTCTTACTTTCTCCTTAGGCTTTTCCTTTGGACAATCTCGGCCACCAACTTAGTTTCCCTTGCCAATGTTCTAATCAATATACATTGACTCTCATGAGTGGTAAATAATACACTAACCTTAAGGAATCATTCCTAGGTCAAAAATGTGTTTTAAGACATAAAAGTGGATGATTACCTTTGTAGTCTCAAAGTAGACTTGGGCAATGAATGAAAGAGGAACTCCACTAGTCCTTGGTGAATAAAACAAGCTAGAACAAGGCATAAAAACAAGGCCCCATGAGTGGTAATTTTTGGCCATGTAAGAAAGTGGTGGAAAGATGACTTTTCTTACATTTTCCTTACCTTGAATGAATGGAGAAGACAAGGAATACCTCAAGCTAGTTTTTCCTCCCCTAATGGCGATTTCCCATGGCTCCAAAATGAAGCTTTTCAAATTTTGAAAAGATAGAAAGCTAGAGCTTGAGCTAACTAAGAATAATATGTGTTTAGTTTTTGATTTGGAGCTAAAATAGAGATTTGGTGGGCAAAACAAGGTGAGGCAACAATGGAGGCTGCTCTTACGTGAATGGAGAAGAGAGGAGGCAGGAGAAACCGTTGAGAAGAAGGGAAATGAAGAGAGAGAAGAAGAAAGGTAGCTTATGAGAAGATATTTTGTTTTAAAAAGCAAATAGTAACTTTTCTTATTTCCCTCTTCTTTTCTTAAGTTGGATGACTCATGTGGTGACTCACCACTCTCAAAAATCGCCCCCTTGTTAAATAAGGGTATTTTTGGCCTTTGTTGACCAATTAACTAAACTAAGTTGACTAAAGACTAAACTAGGCACTATTTGGCACTATTCACAAATTAGAGCACAAATTTGTGAAATTTTTGGTTTCCCATTGATTTTGGCCTTCTAATGTGATACTAATTAGTACACATGTTGATTAAGGTGTAATCATGGACATTTAGCCACTCAAAACTCATTTCTAAGACAATTTCTTAAAAAGGTGCTTTAAGGAGTCTTAAAGCACATTTTGTGTTTAAGCTTGTTTTTGAGCTTGGTTTTCTTTGGTAATTGATTTAACATGTCCATTAGCATGTTAATAAGGTCTTATAATGATATTTGGGTGCTAATCAAAGTCACTCCAAGCTTAGAGCGCATTTTGCTTAAATTGTCCTTATGGCGTTTTCTTGTGTTTTCCCTGGTTTAAATTGTCTACCAATCTTTCCAAGGCATGTTTTAGCCTTATTACATCTTAACTTGATGTTTACTTTACATACTTAGGTTTGGGGTATTTCAATCTACCCCCCTTAAAAGAACTTTGTCCCCAAAGTTCCCATGCATCTTACCTTATTAGAATACATGTCTTACCTCATTCCATGGATCATATAGATCACACTTATATGTACTTAATCTTATTGACTCATTAGGTCTATCATACACTTATACTCAAATATCACACAACATGCTCAAGCATGTATAGCACTCGAAATTCCTTTTTTTCCTTTTGATGATTAAAACAATCACATAATTTTCATCGTATTCTCCCATGTCACCGGTCCGTAGACAAAGGCTCATTCTTCCTCATCACCATGGGCCAGAATACAAAACAACTCTGCTCTCCCCATGTCACCGGTCCGAAGACAAAGGCTCATGCGTCCTCGACTTCATGGGCGAGACTCAGTAAAAAGGAAATCCTTTTTACGAGGTCATGTGAGGAATAATTCCCCTAGTTGAAAATACAACCAACCCAATTTCATTTTATCCTAATGCCTCTATCCTTTGCGTGATTTAATTGTGACCACTAGTAGGGAGTTTCAGGAATCGTCCAACCCTGATGTGATCAGCATCAGTGTTGAACTATCCCTCCACCCCAATTTGTGTCTGGTTTCCCTTGATCCCTAGAAAATCAAGTTCCACCTCCCACGTCATTTTCAAACATCAAATAATTCACTCATGTCCAATTTCTATATTTTTAGTGATTCTAGTCGTAATCATTACATCTCCAAGGTGTGGACTCAGTCCATCAATCATTCCTAGTTCATCTCTTAGTACTTACCTCAGGATTCTCATTCCTATTAAGTTCTATATCCGTCTCATAACAATTCTCACCATCTTATACCTTATAGCATTACTATTCCCTACCTCATACTCATATCGAACAGTATCCCATAGTGTTATCTTATTCTTATATCACACATATAGTTTCATACCGACTCATATCTCATATATTCCTTAAGTCTCCTTAATCCTCTTCACTAATTCTCTTAACTTGTACTCACACCGGAGTTAACAAAATAAGTACTTAATACGTATGGTATTCGCATCTTTTGTGCGCAATAACCATAATTATCTCAAAATGTTTATGTAAAACATATTCTCAAATTTTGTAAAACATATTCTCAAATTCTTTTGTGCTATGCACACCGTAGTTTACGTACTCCGTACATAAACATACGCTAAGCGGTTTTCACTCTACCCCCCTTAAAATGGATTACGCCCACGTAATCAACACTATATCATCCTTGAACATAGGTTCTAGATGTCTGATTTTCACCAAGCATTCTAGCTTCCATGTCATCTATCTCACTTATAATTCGATCAGAGGGTCATAACTATGTTAATGGCTTAGCCTCTGTATCAAGGATTCTTAACGGTACTTATACCATTTCCTTAACTTAGTTTGGTCTTAACTCAAAGGTACTGATCTGCTAGCTTCCGCTGCGTGACTCTGATAATCTTAGGCCTAACTGCCTTTCTTATCCTTTCATAGTATTGTATATCCTTCTGCCTCCTTACAGTTTAGGAATACTGGTCTCTCAGTGGACACGTGTTATCCTTATATATACACGGCCTTAATGAGTTGTAACTCGTCTATCCATTCTCTCTGAAGATCTAATGTTCATACTTTTAGTGTTTTCTCAAGTGTCTAAATCGTTCTTTCCATCTAACCTTTGGTCTGAGGATGATTCTTAATCTGAAACTACTGTTTAGTGCTTATTGCGCTTTACAGTTTAATGTCTTACGTCTTAAGACATGTCCAATGTCTGTGCTTAACAATCCGTGCTCTTCGCACTTCATAGTCCTTAATTATTTGTTCTCTGATTCCTTTGTGTTGTTGGTTCAACTGAATTCTTCTCTTCGACTGTTTGCGGTAGTAGCTGCTCTTGTCTGATCTTGCGTCGTTGTCCGTGGTACGGAGTCGACTACTTCCCGTACTTACACCCTCATCTACATGCATGGGGTACCTTACTGGTACATTACTACTTACCCGACTAACTCATAAATGAGCCTGTCAGGCCTGCAAGCCCCTGTGGGGTGCAGTCGTCCCACGTCTCATTTTAGTAAACTCGTAGTGTCCGTCACACGTTTAGCTATTGCTAATCATGAAGTATTCTGTTGTCGATCTCCTCTTCATTGTTCCATGATAACATTTATTGTTCTTCTTGAACTTAATCAAGGGAAACCCATTTACTGTGTTCTTAAGTATGGTATGCTCTAGTTCCTTTCTGTATTCCGTATTGACTCGGTCTCTTAGTAACTGAGGTCTCTTTCCATAAAGCCTCTTATCCTGTTTCTCACATTTTGATCTACTAGGAATGCACCTCCAGTTCCTTAAGGAATGGGTAGTGTGCTTCCTGTGAAATCTTAGCTCGCATGGTCTAGATTACTGGCGTTAATGCACAGTTCGTCTTCCATCTTATTTTCTTACTTATAATGGTCTTAGCTCATAGATCTAATTGCCTCAGTGTCAATATTTGACGGCTTATATATGATGGTCGCTTACTGCGCACCATGACTTAATCCCCTTATATAAATATTGTTCTCACGACCACTACTACCGTGGTAGTTGGCCTTTACTATGTTGCCCATTGATGATGCAACTACTTACTCGTCTATTCTAACATCTTATCTTATACTCAATTCCTTCCTGGTGTAAACACACTAGGGAATCTCTAATTTCGGTGTTTGGCAGTTGCCGTACATGTTGTAAAATGGTTATCTCTTAATATGAAGGTGTTTCGCTTCAATTTCAGTTTCGTATGTAGGTCAGTCTCTCTCACGTTCTTCTATCCCTTATGATGTTATTTACCTTGTAATTTAACTGGTTACTAAAGAAGTCATCCGTTGAGTCACAAGCTCTTCTGAGCGTTGGTCACTTGACGTGCCATTCTGTGCACTCACAATGCTTATCTCCGATGATTACTGATTCTTAAATCCCGGGTGTTGGATATGAGGTCTGTCTCTGCAGCCTTCCTTATTACTTAAGCGTATCTGGTGTGTTCTAAGGTAATCTCAAGGTTTATAGTTTTCCATTCTCTAACAAAAGCGTATTGCATCTCTAATAAGTGAAAGCCCTTTTTGAGGAGTTTATTCCCACTCATGGCCTCACAACAAGGAGAGGTGTCCCCACCCTAAAAGGAATGGTTCGTTCTCCGCCCCTGACAATGTACTATCTCTTTATTTTCATTGGTGCCCTTTTCCTAGCAGTATTTCCATAATCTAAGTTATAGGTTTGTAACCGTTCACATCTACGAATTGTAGTTCGTTCATAGCTCAAATAAGCTCCCTTACAACTTACTGCGCCTCGGGCTCTGATGTGGTTAACATCCTTGGCTCGTAGGCTCTTAGTGCTTAATGTCATTGGGTGAGAGCCGGTGCTCGGTTCACTCCTTGTACTCTTACTCATCTGTAGGTTATCCTCATAAGATTCTAGCTCTTTGAATTCTCTCAACCGTTAGGTTACATGTTAAATGTAGTACCAGGTTTCATGGTAAGTTGCTGCATTCTGTTCTCTACTATAGAAGTCCATTCGGGTGTTCTGAGATTAATCAGTGTCTGTGATAATTCTGCCGTTTTACTAGGCTTATGTCTTTTAGCAATCAAGGCTAAGTTCGTATTAGGCGTTTGCCTTACGGTGTCCAAGTTGGACATCATCATGTCATTTTATGCTTCCATCTCAACACTTCGTTCAACTTCCATTGACTATGCCACCCGTTGCTGATTAATCATACTTGGGTGTTAATGAGTTGGGCAAACAATACTAACTGTCATTCATCAATTTGTTCGGCTCGACTATGCCCGCTCTGTGGGGGTAGTCCTCTGAGATTCCTCTGTCGGAATTGTATGTCTTTAATCCTTAGTAGGTTATAACTTAAGTTTATTCCCTCTGTCTCTGTTTCCGGGGTTTACTAACATCTTCAATAAAGAATGTTTGTTGCTGGTGTTCTTAGTGGTCATCCTGGGAGTCCTATCCCGTTCTTGTTGGCAGACGTTGTGTCAACAGTCTCAATGGTAACTTATAATACATTCCTTGTATGCTATTGCTTACATAGTGTTTTGCTCGGATAACTAAGCGATCTCTTAGGTTTTTCTCTTTTGGGGTTCGAGATTGATGTTCTTACCATACTGTCAGTTATCGTTTTCGTAGATTGTAACTCTGTGAAGATTTATATCGTTTAGTATTCCGTCCATGTTCAGCTCCCTGCTGATTGGTGTGTCGACTCATCTCATCATGGTCAGGCCGTCAGGCCTTTCCAAGGTCTCATTCACTCATTCTTATGGATTTGCAATCCGGTATTAATATGTTCTACAACTGTAGCGTTCTATAATTTCGCCATGATGGCTTTCCGTATTATTTAACCGTGGTAGCACTTGCTATGGCAAGTGCGCCATGCAAGATGGGTTACCGGTACCATGCGCGTCGGCAGTGGTACTTCCACCTAATCTTTTATATCTTTGGCAGTCTTCGGGATTCCTTCGATGTTCTCTTGTTTTCGATAACTAGCCATCCGACAGTTTCCTGGTTGGTTTGACAATACTGTCATTTGCCAGGGTGCTCCTCTTTCTGAGGGAACCCCTTGTTATTTTCTTATGCCTTAATCCTCGCTACCGTTTCCACATATCATGTCGGGGTTACTAAGTAATGATTCTCCTTCAGCCACTTCTTTGTAGTCCCATTCCGGTATACAGTTTGTATGCGTATTTGTCGTTGTCTGCGCTATGTCAGCCAGGTTTGTAACCCTTCTCATTGTATGGGGTCCGATGTTCCTGTTTCTAACCGGACTCTCCAGTAGTCTTAACTCTCATGCCTTGTATCATCCCACTGTTATGCTCATTCGGACCACTGTCCAGTACTTATGTCGTTTATATTTTCTTATCCATTGCACTCGTAGTGCTTTTCTTACCATTGGTATGGCGGGGTAACTCGACTGCGTAGCATGTCGACCCATGTTGCCGGTAATTTCCGTTCTCTTATCGGTAGAATCCCGTTGGCAGCGCCTGTTTCATCATTACGCTCCAATTAAAACGTTCAAGTACTCATAACTATTGTACAACAAAATGTTCCTCGTATCGCTTACTGTTACCTAACTACCAGATCGGGTTTTTCCCGAATAAGAGAAGGCTTTCTTCACTCTGGCGTTTGTTCCACGTATTCAGGGTGAGGGATGTGGAGGGCGGGTCTAGGTACTATGGATATCCGGTAAATACCGGGAAGTCCTAACTAACGCACCTCTCACTCTATCACTCAACCCTTAACCCATAACTCAAACTCAACCTCTGTATTCTCCTAAGTTCGGTAATTCCTGTCATCAGAGCGTAACTATGCTCTGATACCACTTTTTGTAACACCCCATCTTGATCCAATCGTGGTTATCGTAAACTTATTACCCTATGTACAACGTTGCAGCGGATTCAAATACCTTCCAGGACCGTGCCACGGTCTGACTAACAGAATATACCGAACATTAGTACTTACAAGTCTTAACCAAATGCATATCATTCTTACAATCCCCTCACATCCTATACAACTTACTAACTCAAAATACCATACGAGTGTACATGCACAACCCGTAACACGTCTACCCCATCTTACTCTCATGACGGTCGCATTTTGACTTTCACCTGCGTAGTAAAAACAGCCCCCAAAGGGGGTCAGCAAAATTGCTGGTACGATCCTCTCATGGCCCCCAAGCTAACGTGGCTACGATGAATAATTGTCGATAGCATGAAGGTTGATTAGATGCACAACATAATAGTAAGTGCAATAAACAACAAACCAAATATGAACAATCAAAGTTCAAAGACAATGAACGACTTAAATGCGTTCCCTTAATTAGTGAGTTAATCATTTAACTCCTTAAGATATGTTTCCTCTTAATCTCAGTCCAACCTTACCTTACCTCAATCTTAATCCTTATCTTAGTTTTAGAAAACAACCCATTCTTAAATAGAAATGGTTGTGGCTTATCTCAGTCTTAAAACACAAACCATTCTTAAATAGAAATGATTGTATCTTATCTCAAAGCTTATCTTAATCTTAGAATACAAACCACTCTTTAAATAGAAATGATTGTATCTTATCTCAATGTTTATTTTAGTCGGGTCAAAAGCAACCCTAGCCAATGAGCTATTAACTCCATTGGTTGAATAAACAACTCATCTTAAAATTTAGGATTTAGGTGATCCTACCACACCATCTTAATGCCTCCTACCTTGGACTGGATGTCCAATGTAGCTGAGCCGGCAACCGACCCTAGGCAACAAGTCCGAAGACAAGTCCTTAAGCGGGTGTCGGATCTGCTTTAGATACCGAACCCCTTTCCTTAACATGCATGACCGGAGTCAGTCCCGGATTCCTCACTCCCCCCAAGTTCCAGTTAGTAGAAGTCTCAAGACAATGTTTGTTGGTTAAACCTCTTTCGGTTATTAATAACTAATATTAGGGAGTGTTCCTTAGTCTCACTCAATTCCTTACTAAACGTTAGTTAGTAAGTTCCCACGGTAAGTTGTGTTAGTTTTCAAACGTCACACAACAATACAATAAACATAATATTTCGGTTGCATGCTTTATCTTGTTTAGCCGGTACACATAAACAGATAGCACACAAGCCGAGAGACACCTCGTTAGCAAGCAGGTCACAAGAAGAACTGTACCGTTCACCGTTGGTCGTTCGGTTGCTTACTCTCCTCCGGAGTTCCACTTACTCAAACCTAAAACATTAATCAGACCGGGTGGTTAATTTCTTAACTTAACTCAACTTATTTAACTTACTTAGCCATCAAAGATCCCCTCCTAACACCTCTTAAGTTTTAAAACTTAATCTTACATACGTAACCTTAAACATTTAAGTTTATACTTAACTTAATCCCTTAGGTCTTTATACTCCTAATCATCATTGCCCTCTTAATGGGGTACCATTAATACCACTAAACTCTCTTAGGGTTTCTTTTCTTTTTTTTTTTGGTCTTATAGGTCGACCGACCCACCGACCGACCCAACCCCTGGGTCGGTCCATTCCAGTAATTTTTCCCGTCCTCTAAAACTTATCCGACCGACCCAAGGCCAGCCTGACCAACCCAAAACCCTCTAGGTCGGTCCATTACAGAAACTTTTTGTTTGTTAAATTTTGCCCGACCGACCCAAAGCCAGACCGACCGACCCAAAACCCTCTAGGTCGGTCCGTTCCAGAGACATTTCCGCTGGGTTAACAAGGTCCGACCGACCCAGACAGGGTCGGTCCCCTGGGTCGGTCCACTGCAGAATCTTCCCAAAAATTTCTATTTTGTTCCCAAACTCTTCCACAAGTTCCTCAATATATCCTAACATGTTCTAACACCATTTGGTACCTTATTCCCACCTTAAAACATGTACTAAACCTTCCTTAATCATCATCAAACTTGTCACTCAATTTCTTACAAAATTCCTACACTTGTAACTTAGTTCTTTACACTTCCAACATGTAAATTTGTCTAAAACTTCAACTAACCAAAATGTTTCCCTTCCATCAATGTAACCGCTCCTCAAACATCTTTATTCAACCATCTTACTTTGCCAAACTTCCCAAGGTTATCTTGTATCTTCATGCACAAGTTTTCTCTCCTTTCCATTTGTTATTTATCACTCCTAAACTCCTCAACATACCTATACATTTCTTTTCATCCTCTTAGCACCTTAGCATTGTTCTTCGTCTACCTTGACCATGCTACACCCTCCTTAGACATTTCCATCTCCTTTACCCAATTCACTCACCATTCTCATGATTACACACTCTTTTACATTCCTAGTCATTTTCCTTGACAATTCACCACCTTCTCCTGCAATTTTCACTTCCATTACCCTAGTCCACTCATTACCATTAAAACTAGAACCTTATTAATCCACCACTAGCATCTTCACCACTTATACAAGTTTCCCCAAAATTCTCATGGTTATACTCTCAAGTTCATACCTAAATCATCTTAAGCATTGTACACCATTTCCTCCAGATCTTTGCTCAAATCTTATCATTCCTCATAACGTGATTTTGGTGTGTTTAATACACCCACCTATCCTCTAATTCCTCCTAGACAACTCTAGGTCATTCTAAACCTCAAGAACTCCTTAGTTAACTCATCTCCACTCAAATTCCTTTTAATGATTCCTAGTAAATCCTAGGTCATATTAATTCACCACAATCACTTAAACACTTTGTTTTCTACTCGAATTTCGCCATAGCTTCTCTAGTATATTATCGTGCCCAAATGCATTGTTTTTCTCATTCAATCAGCTCACACACATTATATCCTTTCTCATCATATTTTCTCACCCAAATCAACTCATTCACAACAAACTCAATATAAAGCAATAATCTTAAATTGTATAGCACTTAGGCTCTTAAATGACATGACTCTTAGGCCCTTAAATGACTTAAACTTAAACACTGAATTTCCCACATTTAAAAGCTTTCAACCTGCAAATACACACAATAATGCTCCTATAGCAATATAAGTGTCCTCTTAATTCACCTCAAGCTTATCTCACTAACTCATCTCCATTGGCTCCTTAATCACAAGTTCATAAACTTGTTTAAATTCTTTTTCCTAGGTTATATAACCTATTACTCAATGTAGGCTTTAAGCTACATTAGTGCTTATCTAAATCTCATCCCCTTAAAACTTAAACCACCATTAGGTAAGCAATTTACCTTATTTTTATCAAGCTTCTCTTACTTTCTCCTTAGGCTTTTCCTTTGGACAATCTCAGCCACCAACTTAGTTTCCCTTGCCAATGTTCTAATCAAAATACATTGACTCTCATGAGTGCTAAATAATACACTAACCTTAAGGAATCATTCTTAGGTCAAAAATGTGTTTTAAGACATAAAAGTTGATGATTACCTTTGTAGTCTCAAAGTAGACTTGGGCAATGAATGAAAGAGGACCTCCACTAGTCCTTGGTGAATAAAAAAAGCTAGAACAAGGCATAAAAACAAGGCTCCATGAGTGGTAATTTTCGGCCATGTAAGAAAGTGGTGGAAAGATGACTTTTCTTACATTTTCCTTACCTTGAATGAATGAAGAAGACAAGGAATACCTCAAGCTAGTTTTTCCTCCCCTAATGGCGATTTTCCATGGCTCAAAAATGAATCTTTTCAAATTTTGAAAAGATAGAAAGCTAGAGCTTGAGCTAACTAAGAATAATATGTGTTTAGTTTTTGATTTGGAGCTAAAATAGAGATTTGGTGGGAAAAACAAGGTGAGGCAACAATGGAGGCTGCTCTTACGTGAATGGAGAAGAGAGGAGGCAGGAGAAACCGTTGGGAAGAAGGGAAATGAAGAGAGAGAAGAAGAAAGGTAGCTTATGAGAAGATATTTTGTTTTAAAAAGCAAATAGTAACTTTTCTTATTTCCCTCTTCTTTTCTTAAGTTGGATGACTCATGTGGTGACTCACCACTCTCAAAAATCGGCCCCCTTGTTAAATAAGGGTATTTTTGGTCTTTGTTGACCAATTAACTAAAGTAAGTTGACTAAAGACTAAACTAGGCACTATTCACAAATTAGAGCACAAATTTGTGAAATTTTTAGTTTCCCATTGATTTTGGCCTTCTAATGTGATACTAATTAGTACACATGTTGATTAAGGTGTAATCATGGACATTTAGCCACTCAAAACTCATTTCTAAGACAATTTCTCAAAAAGGTGCTTTAAGGAGTCTTAAAGCACATTTTGTGTTTAAGCTTGTTTTTGAGCTTGGTTTTCTTTGGTAATTGATTTAACATGTTGAGAAGGGCAAGAATGTGACGAAGACAAAAGATCAAAGCGGTCCACACCTTAGACCCCGGCCCAGACCATGAGCCTCCTTCAGGACCCTGTTCAGGCTCCAATTTGGGCACCAAGCATCAATCCAGGTCTTAGGCCGCATGACCAGGTCCTATATTCTGGCCTCACACTCCATGATCGAGTCCCATATTCCGGCCCGCACTCTATGACCGGGTCCCATATTCCGGCCCCGTGCCCCATGACCGGATCCCGCACCTCACACTTTGGGACCGGAAGGCTTTACAAGGAGAGATGTACCAAAATTAAGAAGGTTGCTCCAATAAAGTAATACCACATGTATAAGGATTAAGAGATAGACTTCACCCTAGAAAGTCTATAAATAGATATGAGAGGCTCATTTGTATGGGGACACATTGTTAGAAGAGAGGAAAAACACTAGAAAGCTCTCTAAAGTTGTAATACCAAGGAAGGGAATAAAGATATTGTCTAGAAGTGGATGTAGGCCTGATTATTGGCCGAACCACTATAACTCTCGGTGTTCTGTACGTTTGTGAGATAGGAGGGGCCAATTATGTATTTTCATTAGATGGGAGGGGCTAATTATGTATTTTCATTGGCCGTCTGTGGGAAACGAAACAACAACCACGATTCAACCGCACTGAAGAATCATCGTTTAAATCGGAAGGAAAGAAAGAAACTGGAGAATTCATGAGAGGAGTTCCATTTTCTGTCGAATCTTGAAAAACTTTGTTTGAAACGACGAAAGCGGTGAAGAAACATCGGCTGGTAAAAGATTCTTTATGATCAAAATCAAAGCGAGATGTTAAAAACACTCTCAGACCTCTACCGGGCGGTAAGACAAGGGAAATCTCGACAAGACTGGATGGGGCGTAATTTGAGGCCAGGAAGGTTGATCGTCCAAAAAGATCATCGACGAAAGGGTAGCCAAGTGCAAAGATCGGCGCGATTTTCATAAATAGAACCCGATAGTCGCGACCGAAGAAGGACAAGTGCGAAGAATGAAAGGAGTACCAAGATATGCAAATCGAAGAAGCAAGGAGTCTCAGAGGTTTTCATAGGATCGACGATGTTGTCCACCGACTAGCTACTTCCGGCCCGATAGCTTACTTTGACGAAGTCAAAATCTAAATCAAACGAAAGTCAGGAGTCGAAACTCCGACTTCAAAGCATATCAAATAAGGCCGACAAAAAGAGAAGATTGAAGATACCAATTGTTTGCTTCGCTTAACCTAGACCAGGGACCGGGCGATGGAATTCGCGACAAATCTCCGATCTCATTCTCAAAACAAAAATCGTGTCCAAATCTCGATCGAGCCAGATTGAATATTTACCTAAACTTCTCACCTGTTTATCATTACATCATCACACTCATAAAACATTTTGATAAATATCAACGATTTACTCTCCTTCTGTGCAGTAATGTTCCGACTAGGTGCGGCGCCGCTCTTGCTTGACCGCAAGCAACGGTTAAGGATATTTGATCCGGCGAGTGAAGATATGTGATCCATGCAGACTTGAGCGACGGTCTTGCAGTCTACAGCCAGACCAGGCCAGGCGGCCACTTCCTTCTGAATACGAACAGAATTTGTGTTTGCTCACGCCGCGCGACCGCCGGATCGGCCTTGGATCCAAGAGCGTCGTTCATCATCCAGGCTCAGGCAGTGTTTCTCCTTGGAAGGCCTGGTGATATGTCTTGAAGCGGCAGAACTCATTCCGTCCAGGGCTACAAATAGTCGACATCGACAAAATCTCCAAACACCTTCTCGATCGGGTGAAATAGATCTGGGGACCAGAGCAACGTCAATAGCTCATTCCCAGAAGTAGTCAGCTATACTCAAGACTGGGCGATGCCTCAACTTCAAGTCACCAAAAGAGGAAAAGTTGGCCCAGCTCTGAGAAACGAATTAGTTCAATCGACTGCATCTTAGTCCGGGCATAGGATGCCGGGCGCCATTGCGGTTCAGGCCTTGGTATCGCTCTCAAATTGCAAACAAGACTATCGTTCTCAAAGAAGCGCGATTCTCGGTTTTCTCCTTCAAACAACCAAGCCGCAATTAACCGGGCGTTTTTCTCGGCCACACCAACTCCTTGGCCGCATCAGTTCGATGGCCGCACCAAAACTCCTTGGCCGCATCAGTTCGATGGCCGCACCAACTCCTTGGCCGCATCAGTTCGATGGCCGCACCAACTCCTTGGCCGCATCAGTTCGATGGCCGCACCAAAACTCCTTGGCCGCATCAGTTCGATGGCCGCACCAAAACTCCTTGGCCGCATCAGTTCGATGGCGCGCACCAAAACTCCTTGGCCGCATCAGTTCGATGGCCGCACCAAAACTCAATTCGATGGCCGCACCAAAACTCCCTTGGCCGCAGACTTCTTGGCCAGCTTCCCTCCGTGCAGAACTGTGAGCCAATTGAAGCAAGGAAGGAAAGGGCTAGAAGTCGTAAAATCAACTAAGGACTAGTAACAAGGGAACGACATTCGAAGACAACCACTAAAGATAAGTCCACTGGTCCTAAAAGCTAACTCATACTTACAATCTGTGGAACATATCTTGCCTCTCTTTGTGTTATAAAGCGTAGATTAAAAGTCTAAACACCTCCCAAGTCTCAGAGGATTAAAAAATATACGATTGCTTTTGTGTTACTACTCCTGTGATTTTCATTCTTGAAATCAAGGATGATGGGTATGAGATTATGAGTACTTGAAAGTGTTTCCCGGTCAATAATTTTGTTATTGTTGCAAAAAACAGTTCATGTGTTATCTTGCCCAATTTTGATCATGACAATGGGCACAAGGTCTGATACGCAAAAAGATATCACACCTCATCTCAGGCATCTGTTGCCACAAGCTGTAAAAGTTTTAGCCCTCATGCATTTTTGTTTCTGATCTTACTTCAGGTCATTTTACAACCCTCAGATTCTAACGCATATTGAAGTTTTGCTCAAATTGATTTCACTCTGATAAAGCACTCATCTGATTACAAATGTTCAGCATCTGTTTATTTCAAAACAAATTTCTACATAACGAAATGTGCACCATTAGATCTTCTATATTTTTACTACTACCAAGAGAATCATCTTTTAGGCAAAACATTTGTTGCATTCACCAATGATCTCAAGTAAATATACTTGTCTCAAATGTCTTTTCTGCCAAAATAACGATAAAATCTATTCCCGTTGCATCTACCTGTTACGAATAAGATTTAATTGTGCTAAGATAGCTCTCTTAAAATCGCGCATCTATCTTGCTTCTTTTCACTACTCTTTCTTGTTGTGCGTTTTATCAGATACATTCGCCATTAGTAAAACTATTTGTGTTTAACTTTTAAAACCTTAACCTACTGTCCTCAGATAAGAAATAACATTCTGTTTTTTTTACCTCTGGTTTACTGCTATTTTGCTCCTAAAATCTTATATTATACTTCCGGCAGCATCTCCTAAAGACTGTCCCGTTTTACTTTAAATCTTTGCTGTTAATACTTCTTTAGATGTTACCAAGGTTAGCTACTATTTACTGCTGCGTTAAAAAAAGCAGCTTCACTGTCTTTCATCTTGCGCTTTATTCAGTCTAAACCAAGGAAACAAATCTGAATCTTGCAAAAGAATTATGTACTACTTCTAGTTATCTCGTTAAGCTCATTCTTCGCTAGTATTTGCAAGCCCTAGTAAAACTTTCTGTCACCGTTTACGCTACTACTGCATTCATCCTCTAATTTAAAGCTTTTAGCAATGAGTGTCTTTTGATAGAATCTGCTGTAAAGAAGGTTTGATATCAGTAAATAACTTCGTTTGATTTTTCGGTAAAACCTATAAAATTTTGTCTGTTTGATACCTCAGGTGATACTCATACACATCTGTTTTAATAAATCTCTAGGAGGTTTTCTTCGTTTTGCTTGATTTACATCCAAGCTTTGTTACTAGTGAGTGTACTTCAGTTATGTTTTACTGCCATTGCCTGTGGCTTTGTGATCATTCTCTGAGTAAACTAAACACCAACACTGCTTATCAGGTTTATCCTGTCGATAGACTTGGGACGTAATCGTGCTTTCAAACAATTGAGGATTGATAGTTGGTAGTTTGCTAGATTCTACTCTCTGTTTTTGGGTACTGCTATATTCTGGACAATTTTAAAACATCCCTCTGTTTTTAAGATAATACTTCATTTGTTACCAGTCTTACTGAAGGAAAAATGCTACTATAGATTCTGCTGCCGCTGCAATTGCTAGACTGTTGCACAAGCAATACTAGCTTTCTATATACTTTCCTTTTCATCTGTTTTGCTGTCGTTAAATACTCCATTCTAATAGAAGCATTTCTCTACGTCTACTTGGTTCATAGTTTGCTATATTCTTAGTTTCTGCCCAGAATTGTGCTACTGCTTTAAACTACCACAGAATCTTTGTTTCTCGATTTAAGTTTTGCCTTGACTGATACTTCATGCTCATTTCTCAACTATTTTGTTGCTGATAAATGCCTCATTTCTAGTGCAATATTTTGCTGCACCTTAAGCTCTCCGAATTACTAAATCTTCTTCTACTCAAGTGCCTACTTTTTGTTCTACCTTGCCATACTTCTGGTTCAGGATTCTGGCTCTGTTTAAAGTACCTACTCTAATACGTTCTTCACTTACTGGGGCAATTTCATGAGAAAACCTCATCTGCTTTGGAAACTACCATTCAGAAAAGTATTCTTCTACTAGATTATGGCAATTATCAGATTTGTTCTGATTATCTAAAATCAAATTGGTCACAGCTGTTATGGAAAGCTATTATTTGCAATATATTACACGGTCTGCTGAAATCAATCTCATGTTATGCTTGGTCAGACCTGTTACAACAAAGATTCAAAATCCCATTTACCACCATACCCAGTAGTTTTTTTTTTAAAAAAAAGCATCATCTTTGTATTATGTCTGTTGGCTTAAAATACTCAGTTGCAGTGTTATAATATATGCTCTACTTCTGCTGTGATCTATTCACTATAGCCTGTTTATCTCTACATAATATGTACTTTTGTTCAGTTTTTAACCAACGTACCGGTTAGGATTCATGAATAATGCAGTCTGATGTGAGATAAAATGTGGTTGACAAAGCTGATTGCATAACTTGATTATATGTTATATTCACTACTACTGCTTTTTTTTATATATTGGTTAAACAGTATCTCAGCCTTCACATCTTGAATATGGCGCAAACTCAAAACTGATTAAGTATTGCCATATGTTGTTTTCCTCCACAATGATTGGGTGTTATACAACAACAGTATAAGCTGCTTTGCTGCCTCTGTGTGCTTTAGTATGTTTATCTACACATTGGTAGATGACGGCATGTCCAAATCTGACTTCAATTGATTTTTTTTTCTGGACTAACTCGAATCTGTTTTAAGTATCTTCTGATAGATATAAGACGGTGGACTGTCTAGAAGAGCTACAAAAAAGTGCGAAGATAAGAGATCTTCATCAGTAAGAACTAGCCGGAGGATAAAAGAACAAAATCCTGGGGAAGGGTGCTTGCCGATTGATTAACTGCCAAGGTGCTGTCGCAATCAGAGTATTATGCCCACATCATTACAGCCGGATAGAAGAAAGAATTCTTCAAGCATACAAAAATAAGGCTCAGCTTTCAATAGCGCTGAAACACTAAACCAGTCCAGATAGGCCAAAATGTCAATGGTCCGGGCAACATAACACATGGGATTTCTAGAATCATTCCACTTTTTTAGCAAAGCCGCACCAAATGTTATTCCTGAAGCGGCCGCTTGAAGACGTTTTTATCATTTTAAATGCCCCCAAGTTTGTAAAAATCTATGACTGCAAAAAATCAAAAGTATCATCAAAAATCCATGGCGCTCTCATAGGCCCTCTGGTCCATGGCGCTTTCATAGGCCCTCTGGTAAAAGAAAGCACCGGCCAACGAGCCGCAGGCACTTGTGCCTTGAAAGTAAAAGAAAGCACCGGCCAACGAGCCGCAGGCACTGTGCCTTGAAAGAAAGAAAGCACCGGCCAACGAGCCGCAGGCACTTGTGCCTTGAAAGTAAATAAGCACCGGCCAACGAGCCGCAGGCTATCATGCCTTGAAAGAAAGTAAGCACCGGCCAACGAGCCGCAGGCTATCATGCCTTGAAAGTAAGCACCGGCCAACGAGCCGCAGGCTATCATGCCTTGAAAGTAAGCACCGGCCAACGAGCCGCAGGCTATCATGCCTTGAAAGTAAGCACCGGCCAACAGCCGCAGGCACTTGTGCCTTGAAAAGTAACACTATGGGTTGAAATGAAACCCGGCCATCGAGCCAACAAAAAAAAAAACCCATCTCTGGACCCATCAGGAGCTCTGGTCGCCTGTAATGGGTGCATTGTTAGGTGTGGGACGCTGCACCATACTTGAATCACAAGTACCATCCTTTGGCTAGCATAAGCAAAGTTGGGAAAATATATTATCTTTATTCTACCTTTAAGGGAATTATCATCCTTTGGCTAGTATAAGCAAAATTTCATCATCATATTATTTCACCCTTTCAAAAAGGGAATGGTTCCTATTAAAAGAACCATCGGTCTTCTTTATGAAGATCTTATTATGGACTTCTGGACTTCTGGATTTCTGGCCTTCTTAAATGTTATATATCAGAACATCAGGGGATCCATCCATCAAAATATTATGGGATCCATCCATCAAAATATTATGGGATCCATCCATCAAGATATTATGGGATCCGTCCATTAAGATATATTATCTCAAGGATTTATGTCCCAAAATTTCCAATTTGTCAGATTCAGAAGAAAGAACTTGTGGGACTTTTGGTTGTACTAATTGTACCAATTTTTTGTAAGTTCATGTTTCTTTGTAAAAACTAAAGAAAAAGAACTTGTGGGACTAGGGGATAGGAGAAAGGAAAAAATGTAAATTTCTATCTCTCTTTTTTGTAAGTTCCACTTTTTTTAGTACTAAAAGTAGAACTTGTGGGACTGATGAGAAGGGCAAGAATGTGACGAAGACAAAAGATCAAAGCGGTCCACACCTTAGACCCCGGCCCAGACCATGAGCCTCCTTCAGGACCCTGTTCAGGCTCCAATTTGGGCACCAAGCATCAATCCGGGTCTTAGGCCGCATGACCAGGTCCTATATTCCGGCCTCACACTCCATGATCGGGTCCCATATTCCGGCCCGCACTCTATGACCGGTCCCATATTCCGGCCCCGTGCCCCATGACCGGATCCCGCACCTCACACTTTGGGACCGGAAGGCTTTACAAGGAGAGATGTGCCAAAATTAAGAAGGTTGCTCCAATAAAGTAATACCACATGTATAAGGATTAAGAGATAGACTTCACCCTAGAAAGTCTGTAAATAGAGATGAGAGGCTCATTTGTATGGGGACACATTGTTAGAAGAGCGGAAAAACACTAGAAAGCTCTCTAAAGTTGTAATACCAAGGAAGGGAATAAAGATATTGTCTAGAAGTGGATGTAGGCCTGATTATTGGCCGAACCACTATAACTCTCGGTGTTCTGTACGTTTGTGAGATGGGAGGGGCCAATTATGTATTTTCACATGTCCATTAGCATGTTAATAAGGTCTTATAATGATACTTGGATGCTAATCACAGTCACTCCAAGCTTAGAGCACATTTTGCTTAAATTGTCTTATGGCGTTTTCTTGTGTTTTCCTGGTTTAAATTGTCTACCAATCTTTCTAAGGCATGTTTTAGCCTTATTACATCTTAACTTGATGTTTACTTTCCATACTTAGGTTTGGGGTATTTCAGCATCTAGGCGCGCCCAAAAACCAACAACACCACAAAAATCACACTCTACCCTTGAAAAGACCACACGACAACTGCTCTTCTCTGATGATGAAGAAGCAACTATCTCAGCTGAAATCGAGGCAGTTGTACGATAACTGGAGGAAGAAGAGGTTCAAATCAATGAACCAGCGCAAAAAGACACTTCAGTAGAGGAGATACTTCATGAGACAGCAGCTGACTCCGGGTAAGTGGTGAAACTCATCGTCGAGTCTTGGGAATCACTCCTCGATAGGTCTCCAACACCTCAATGACAGCTTCAGGTTGAAGACAGCGACACAGTGTCGCCATCACATTTCATACTCATGCACAAGGAGCGTGAGCAACTAAAGGAGGCAAAAGGCAAAAAGAAGATGGTCCTTTCGCCACATGCTGAAGAACTGGAGGAGCTCCTTCAAGCCAAGAAAGCCGTTGACAAGTCTCAAGCTCCTCAATCTCTAAAGCGACTCAAGAAACTCAAGGAGCTTGAGCCAGCCTTGATCAAGGCTGAGAATGTCAACGACAGATCTTGTCCCATCCTACGTAAGACGCTGGACATAGAATGAATGGAAAAGATGGGTCTAGAAGAGATCGTCGAGCTACTGGAGTTCCAACGATGGGTAGACTTCTTCCAGAAGCCTATCCCTGTCTACATAGAGCTGCTCAAAGAACATATGAGACACCTTGGACCACTCTAGAGTGATGAAGATGATGACTATATCATCTCACAGGTTCAAAACACCGAAATCACCATCTCCAAGTCTTGGGTCTCCGAGACCTTTGGTCTATAATCAGAAGGATTGATCATCCCAAAAGAAACATCATGGAGCGATCTCGGTCATCTGGGAGGAAAAATGGTAAGCTTGCTCAACAAAGGAGCAACATTGAAGAACTTTCCTGCAGCAGAAATGTCAATACCTGACAGAGTCCTTTTCAGTCTGCTCACCCACAACATAACTCCACGAAATCAACGAGAAGATTGACCTTCCTGCCATGATTCTCCTTACTCTCGATGAAAGCAGACATGTCAATCAAGGGTTAGTACATGGGGGAGTAGTAACCAAGGCTCTATTGGAAAGTGGAGTGGACATCAATGAAATCCATGAATGTACACGAACTGCTCAAGACAGCATCTGCTCAGAGATGTTGTCAAAATTAGGTATAAAGACTAAGGGAGATAAGTTAGTGGTTGTCCAGAAGCAAACCAATAGTGAAGGTTCAAGGTCAGAACCTCGTCCAACGGCAAGAGCATCAGCACTCAAGCGGAAGATAAGTCTCTCACCGGTTCACGACATGTCGGGGACCAGTCTGGATACCTCAACTACAGATATTCTGAATAGGGTGAGAGTCACTCTCACAGCTGTGCAGGCTGTCTCCACTGAACCGAGTGTTCATCACATGGTTCAAGGAGTAATAGATTTTATAGATTCTCACATAGCCTGCGCGTTCTTTGTCTCTTAGAGACTTAAGTGAAACCGTGAGAGTTAGAGTTAGGACTAGATTTTTGTCCTTTTCCATCAAATGTTTTATTTGCCTTTGACTATCTGTTTCACAGTACCTTTTGGATATCAATGAAAATGCAAGTGATTTTTGTTACTTGAATGCTTATTATAGGTACGAAATGATTTATTGTCTTGGCTGCTTCTTCCTTGATTAAAAATTACAAAATGATCTGAGATATTTAGTCTCATCCATTCCACTAATCCATACTCTGACCTTGACACCTAAAAAGCCTACAAACATTGCCCACAAGACGTAGCACCTCATTAAATGCCACTCACGATCAGTCTTTGAGCATATCCAAAGTGTCTATAAAACTTGCTTACTCCTTTTACCACTCACAATCATCTCACACAATGGCTCAATACCCACAAAGCTCATCCAGCTCGAATGAGCAAACCATTCACTCCACCATTCACAAGTTTATGACCACCAAACACCCAAAGAAATACATCGCCCAAAGCTATGTTCAACCAGACTCCGACTCCCTTACAGCTTGGTCTATCACTTCAAGCATCACTCTATCACAATCACGTTCTCCACACTGTATGGAGTTCTCCATAGATTCTGATGAGTCTGACCTTTCTACCACAGCTGGATCACCTTTGATCAATCCAATCAAAGCCAAACCTTCTTGGAACAAAGTCTGTTTTTCAGAGGAAGAGCCTTCTTGCTCAGAGGATTATGAATGGGATCCCCAACTACGTCACTCCATCTAGATTATCTTGATCATATTTTGTAGTTTGTAATCTATGGAATGTCATGGCCTTTACAACATCTTACGTTGTGTAGTTGCTCCCTATTTTGCTGTATGGCAAATGGGGAAAGAAAAGTTATATGTACTTGTAAGAGTACCTGTGAGACTATGTCTATCATCCTTGTATTATGTATCATCTGAATGAAACTTTATCTATGATATAACATAAAAGCTGTCACTTATGCTATCATTCGTTCAAATGTTTTCATTCTTAAAAACCCTTAATAAACTCAGGGGGAATCTCTCAATTTTTGAATTGCCAAGTACATATGAGTGTATAGGTTGCCATCATCAAAAAGGGGGAAATTGTTAAGACAAGATCCTTTAGTTTTGATGATAGCAAACCTTGTGTTGTCTATCTAATGCGTTTGTCAAGATTCATGATTTCAGATAGACAGATGAATAAGTGGCTTAGCACGCAAGGTTGCAAGCGCGCTCAATCCACGACATGTGCTCTACCAGTCGGGCACCTATCGACGAGAGCTCCGGAGAACTTCTAGCAAGACACAAGCAGTCAAGAACCACACCATCACATATCTCTTACATCAGACATTAAACAAGGACCAAACAGAGTTAGCAACGTCGACAAACTCACTCAGATTATTCACAACCACACAAACAACTTGCTCATGACAAGCACACGACAAAAGGTGTATCTCATTAATGTGCAAGATAACAAGATAAACAAAGGCTACTGATGAACATCATTACATAGCCGTAATACTTCAGAAGAGAGCATTTATGAGCATTAATGAGCCAGACAAGTTCAGACAAGTTGAAGTGTGCAAGTGGTGACCAACCACTTGGGAGACGCGCCACCAACTTGCCCATACACAAGTAGGGATGTCAACGGGTCGGGTTCGGGTCGGGTGATGCTCCACCCGACCTGTCACCCGCTTTTCACCCGCATCACCCGACCTGACCCGTCGCCTGAAAAATAACCACCTGTCACCCGTTTCACCTGTCACCCGCGAGTGAAACGGGTGAACCCGTTCACCCGTTTTTTTCTAGCATGTATTTCTCACCCGTTTCACCCGCTTTTCACCTGTCACCCACGGGTGAAACCGTCACCCGTTTTTTCTGGCATATATTTTTATATTGTAACACCTATATAAGCTTAGTTTTTTGCTAAAAAAACATCCATATTTGTTAATAAGACATACCATATCAACTAATGTCAACAACATACTCAAAACATAAAGAATTAACCATGAAATAAGTATTTTTTTTTAAAAAAAATATATGTATGCGGGTGACGGGTCGGGTGAACGGGTGAAAAAATTTCACCCGACCCGACCCGTCACCTGTTTTTCACCCGTTTTTTGTGGGGTTTTCACCCGTTTTAGCGGGTCGGGTGATCGGGTGAAACGGGCACCCGTCACCCATTGCCTTCCCTATTCACAAGGCAACGCGTATGCTGGAGGCTCCAGATCAAGTTGGACGAAAGTCTGCAGTAGGGTGCGGATATTATATTCGTAGAAGAATGAGTATTCTACTCTTAGAGTCTACAACTCCTAGGTCGTTAGTTGGTATCTCAACTAACTTGTATAAATACATGTTTTAATGTTCCTTGTAAGATAAGCCCTGTACGAGAGAAAAGATAGAGATAATTTGGTGTGGATCAGACTTAGGAGTGAGTGTAAGTGCTAGAGAGTTGGTGAGCTAGTGAGGACTGAGTTAGAGTATCAATACATTGGGTATTTGATAGGACGACATGGGGAACGGTTGGTGAACCGTAGGCCGATAGTCAGGAGAGGGTTGACGACTTTAGGGGTAAAGTCGAAACTGTCCCGGGAGTCCGTGTGTGGGGCAAGGGAGGTTGAGTGAATTTCGTGTGTGTAAATTCTCAATCGAAATGTGTTTTCCAGTTTAAGAGTTGCCTCTCGACTATCAAGTTTTATTAAAGTCCACGATACGTCCACGACACGTCTGGGACGCATCAGGAGTGCTTGCTAGTTTCACACACTCCTTATTACCTACCCTAGCTACACATTGTAGTCTCATTTGTAAAGCTTTAGTCTTCACAAAGCTACAGGAATTTGATGCCAACACCACCCTTAATTGCAATCGCCGAAGTAGTGTTGCTAGCTTGTCGACAAACAACTCCAACTCCATACCGGCCACCTTCATCATTACTACCATCTACATAAAGACGAAGTACATGTTGTGGAATTATCTCCAGGTCCAGCCTTCCTTTGTCATTGTATAGTTTACTCGTCCAAGCAATCGCCAGATAACTCTTGGCTTGCTTCCACCCCACTTAGGGGTGGAGCCAGAAATTGAAGTTGAGGGGGGCATGGACAAAATTATAAAAGGTTAGGGGGTCTTTTATCAAAATTTTCAAAAAAAAAATTACATGTTAATTTTGTGTAATTTAGAAAAGTTGGGGGGGGGGGGGTGTTGTACACCCTTATCCACCCTAACCCTCCGCCACTGACCCTACTCCATATCTCTTGCTTCTGCATGTGTTACTTGGCATCATGTGAACCAAACCTTCCATAAGAAGCAGAAGAAGTTACTCACATAATATAAAGAGCTAGACAATATAGCTAGATAGTAAAGCCAATCGCAAAAATCTTGGTCTGAGGCAACATCCGACGGGCACAAATAGCCTTCACGTTCCCATAACAACCGAACACATGAACAATAACAGAATGTATGCACAAGTGTTTCAACTTGACCACAAAAACAAACAACATCCATTGGAACCTTCCATCGAGACAAAAGAACTGCCTTCAGTGGCAGAAAACCATGCAACACTCTCCATGCAAACAACTTAATACGGTTAGGAAGATCAGTTTTCCAAATACACATAACTGCCTGAGCATGCTGATTTCCTGCCGAAGAACAACATTGATCAGCTTGACGACGTTGTAAATCAAGGAAATATGCTGATCGCCCGTTAAAATCCTCAGACTTTGATGGACCCCAATACCACCAATCATGAGAAGGATGCTGCAATAAAGGAGTAGAAAGAATATGCTAAACATCCTCCTCCAAAAACCACATTCAAATCATATTTTCCCTCCAAGTATGTGTAATAGGATAGATGAGCCAAGAACCCGACCCTCAGACTTAGCAAAAATAAGGTAATAGACAAGTGTAAGTTTTTCTCCAGCCTTCAACCGAAGCCATCTTTGAGAAAGCAAAGTTGCCTCACCATCTCCAATTCATCTACGAATACCAGCATTAAGAAGGTCTAATGAGTGCCATAAAGCTTGCCAAATAGGGCTTGGTCGGCTACCAAGACCAGCACACAAAAGATTACCATCAGGAAAGTAACGACACCGCATGACCCGAGACATGAGTGAGTTAGGCTGAGTCAACATGCGCCAACCTTGCTTAGCTAGAAGTGCACGGTTAAAACATTTCAAATCCCAAAAGCCCAACCCACCTTGCCTCATGTTATTACATACATCAATCCACTTCCTCTAATGTATACCGAATCTAACCAAACTCCTACCCCGCGAGAATCGAGAGATAACACGAGTGAGATTTGAAATGAGCCCTTGTGGAAGTTGAATAACACTCATAATATATGTAGGAATGGCTTGGAGGACATTCTTAATCAAAATACCATGACCATACTGTGAAACAACCTTGCTCCAACTACGAACCCGGGACGAGACTCCATCTCTAAGATAATAAAAAATGTGACACCTACTTCGCCCAATGTAACTTGGGAAACCAAGGTATAAACCAGAATCGTGCACTTCCTTTGTACCAAAAAGAGAAACAATGGCTTGCTTAATATTACTAGGAACACTAGCTGAAAACATAATACTCGAATTACTAGTATTAATACACTGACCATAAGCTTCTTTAAAATCTTCAATCACATTAGAAATTGTGCATGCATTTTCGCCATACCGAAAACCATGCAATCGTCAGCAAAAAGGATATTAATAATATCTTCCTCCCTTTAATTCTAAAACCACGAATCATACTAACCTCAGAAGCTAATCTCAAGCTGGAGGACAAAACTTCCAAACAACAAATAAAAAGGTAAGGGGACAAAGGATCCCCCTGACAGAGCCCTCTCTTTGGACAATATTTTGGCCAAAATACCCATTTATGAGGGCTAACATTGAAACAGTAGATATACATTTCAAAATCAGAGACACCCAATTCTGGTGAAAGCCCATACTCATAAGCACATCAATAACAAAATCCCATTCCACCTGTTAAATGCCTTAGCCATATCTATTTTAAAAGAAAAAGATCCATGCTTAACAACTTTTGAACCACGCATCACATGCATAATTTCACTAGAAACTATGATATTATCCGTTATTAAACGACCTTTCACAAACGCGGCCTGCTAAGGGGAAATAATGTACTGCATGTCATCCTTAACTCTATTCACAAGAACCTTTGCTATCACACGATAGATAGTATTATAGAGAGAAATCGGCTGGAAATCCAACATAGAGGAAGCCCTTTTATTTTCTGGAACCAATACAATAAAAGTATGATTGAGGCCATTCGGTAAGATACCATGATTCAAAAATCCAAGAACCGTAGACAAAAAATCATCTTTGACAACATGCCAATATGCGTTTAGAAAAGTACCATTAATACCGTCAGGCCCCGGCCGACACCTTTGAAGGATGCATGCTTTTGAGTGCTTCAACCACCTCTTCACACATATAACTTATAAGGCTGGGCAATTGTTGGACAAAACCTATATAACAAAGTATATAAATAAATGCAAATAGGCAAGTGCACATAATCAATGTAGTACAACAAGTGTCGTATCCACAAGGAAATTGGCTCAATCAACCTAGTCTCGGTAATCTAGTCAATGAAATGAAAAAAATGAAATGGGGGTTTAGCCGACAGCAAGCTTGATTGTGTAGGTTGAACAATGGAAGTAACAAACAATAAAACTAAAAATGATAGTTTGTTGGATTGGATTGAGGAGTACTTTGGGACTTTGGCAATCACCTAAACCTCCTAAATATACTTGCAATTCTTTTACACCATAGTTGTCTTTTAGAACAAGAGTAATAACCCTTTAAACGAAGATGGAGTGAATCTTATCTAGTTAATTTTAACCTTCAAAACCAATTAGGGTTAAAATCACTAGATAACATTAGGCAAGTTCTAGATAAAAGCCCAAAATTATACCCACTAACCCTGGAGGTATAGATTAAGGGTTCTCTTTCAATTTGGTCACAAACCCTAACTCAAAACCAAATTGTAGAAAAGGTTCACCACAAATGCAATAAGAGATCAATTTAAGAGCACTGAATGATTATCAAGAGAGAAACAACTATATTAAGGCGTAATGAGATTCACAAGCATATTCAAGGGTTTAGGGTCAAAGACCCATCCCAACGCACAATGTAGTCTACTTAAACATAAAGAAGAAAAAAGCTAGAAAAGAGTAAGGAGAAGCCATTGATGGAGCTTAAAAGCTTTAGAGAAGGTGAGCTCTTACTTCTTCTCTTATTCCTCTTATTTCTCCTCTTCTTTCACTACTAGAAAAATGGATATACCTACGGACATTTCCGTGGGTAAGTGGTAGGTATTCAGTTTTACCTACGGAATTCCTACGGAACCGTTCCGTAGGTAAATACCTCGTGGGTAAAGTAATTACCTACCATAAAAAATTCCCGTAGGTAATTGCTACCAAATGCTACGGAAAATTCCGAGGGTAATTACCTACGGAAAAGTCCGTGGGTAAACACCTACAGAGTACCTACGGAACTCATGTTATGTTGTCACGTGGATACCTACAGAATACCCACGGGATCATTTACCTACGGAAATTTCCGTAGGTATTTCCTACGGATTACCCACAGCCTAAGCTTCGGTTTGCCATGCAATTTACCCACGGAATACCCACAAACCACTTTACCTACGGAAATTACAGTAGGTATTCCGTGGGTAAATCTTGCATTTTTTTTAAAAAAATTACAATTCTACTACCTGCAGAATATATTTCACATACAATCAGATTCACTCAGAAGCCAAACCACAGAGCAGCATCACCAATCGTTGATAACAAATATACATCAGTTTCTTCATGCTCGGGATGTATGATTCATAACATAATCCTAGACTTGATTCAGTTGAAAAGGAGATGGAAAAATAACAATTTTATTTACTTCTAGAACTCAACATATTTGTATACATAGGGATAAACTTCCAAACAAGATTAGATATACATCAGTTTCTTCATGCTCCCACAGAGCAACATCACCAAAGTAATCCTGGTTGATTGAATATTTTCAAATATCAGAATCACAAAGCAGCGTCCTCACACGAGTCAATCCAGTAAGTGCACCGCAGGCTTCATTCCGATGCAACATTCCAAAGTCAGCCATCCTAAGAGACAGCTCTGCATAAGAAATTATATTGTTTAACTATGATGTAGGTGATCAAACAATAATCTTCTGATCTTCAATGTTTAAATTAAACCCCGGATAAAAAAGATAATGAACAGCATGATACCTCTGTAGGACCGCACTCTATGTTCAAACATCAAGCAATGCACAGGGCACTTCATGGGTTTAACTCCAAATTCTTGCTTTTCAATCTGCATACGAAGTAGTTTGCTCAATTAGACAAGTTCAAACTTGCACAGGCAACAGAAAATATAAGTACGCCAAACATAACCAGCGTTCAGCAGATCAAAGAAAAGAAGAGCATTACTCCTACTCAACCAAATTAAAAGGACAACCAATATGTGTAGCCTTTGACTTGTGAAGAGCTGGAGAAAACCAAACCTCAAATAAAAACATGTTCTCCTTGTAGTTGGCTGCATGCCTTGCTGTTTCCCAAAAATTCATATTGTAGATATTTTTGCTAATAACTTATATATGAAAATAAACTGGCATTAATATCTGAACATTCTACATATTAAATATACAGTTCACGGGTATGAAGAGTTACTAACTTCTTGGTACCCTCGTGCCCTGTACTGTCCACGGCTGAATTTACAAAAAAATAAAGAAAAAACGATAAGGTATTTTACAGAAAAAAGACAACCATAACACTTCTAGAGCACACATACCTCAGTGGATGACAGAAAAAGAGCTCTTGTTTTGATCCTAACAATCTATGGCCATATTTCTTGGCTTCTTCTATATTCCTGCAGGCAAAAGGTGGACTTGAGTTACAACGTTCAGTTGAAAATTTGAAAATTATAAAACACGATCTCTCATAATGAAACATTTGCCAGAAGTAGTTAAGTCATCTCTCAATATCTCAGCATATGACATTACAGGGAGAGAAGTAAATTTGGGTTATTGCAAAGGACAACCACTACCTATCAATATCCATTCAGAGCCAACATTATCTATGTTTCCTATTGACCGCATATGAATAAAACTCAAAAAAATTGTGTCACTGACGATCACCCAAGACAAGAAAGTAAAGGCATCCAGCAAATTGGAAAGGACAAAATGACAGTAACTTGCAGAAAAGGAAGCCGATTGAACAAGTTACCTTCAACCTTTTTGAGTCTGGGTATGATATCCCACACTCTTTTCAAGCTTTCACGGTTCTTATCGCCTCTCCAGTATGCAGAAGAAGCCTAAGAATCAATTTGCACGTCTCTAAGGTTCAAGCATCTTGCAATGTAATATAGCATGGAACTATTCATACCAAGAGCAGTACCTTTAAACGGCATATATAGTGCAGGCAGTATTCAGGATATGAAGCCCACAACAAAGGTCAACTAAAGGACCACATCTATAAACGGTGATTGTTTTGTCCTCGGGTAGATCCTTAATGTACTCAACCAGACGGCACAGGAGGGTATAAAGCAGAGCACAAGTACAGTACATATACAGACACAAATAGAGATCTGAGGTAAATAAAGGATATGAATATTAGAAATTGCCTTGAATTCATTCTCATCAAGCATTTATGTCTCAGTGAGTAAAAAGTTTCAATCAACGTGGATTAGTGTCCATTATTTTCTGTCTCAGTTTATACTACCTTGCAGATGTTAACTACTCCATTCATCTTGGCAATAACACTACTAGTGAATCCAGACCCTCTAAACGACCAGATCCAAGCAGCCTCAAGAGTGGACCCGACAAAAGTGGCCTGAATCCAAAAATACAAATGAAAATTTCAGTAACCAATACAATACTGACATATGAAATTACAAAAGACAGAAAGCAATAGAGTAACTTAGATTTACCAGCCGATGTACATCATTAACAACTATAGACAGCCTTTCCTCGTCCTCTTCTACTACAGAGCGCTTGTCAGCTTTTGCACCCTTTGAATACTATGGAATATCAGTTACCAAGCAAAATTATAAATCTGGTTCATTTTAAGACTCAAAACAGTATAGAAACTACACTAGGGACTTAGAATAAAAAGACAATAGCTTAGTATACTGCAGTATATAGAAAACATAAATAGATCAGAATTGTATTCCTTATAGCTAGCTAGTTATGTTGAATCATAAACAATTAAGTAGTGAACTAACATTTATGGCAGCAGTGCTGAATGCCTCTCTATGGCTGATATCAGGATTATTAGTTTTAATCTTTTGAATCTCTTCCCTGCATCAACGTACATATATGAATCCCCAAAATTTTAACTTTCAATGTTCATGTCTATTTTAATCAAATATTTATTATCTATATAGGCTTAGACTGATGAGGTAAATAAAATGTAAGCTTTACTAGAATAGACAAACAATGGAAAACAGACATATTTATACACACATAAAGCAATTATGGTCGTTTAAATGTACATTGCTGAAAATGCAGCCACTTACTTTATGAACAGATTGTACGAGTGCTTTATCTCTGCAGAGGCGCGGACACCAAAAGTGAATGAACAGAGACTCGAAACATGTATGTTCCTAGTTCACCAAAGACATTAAGATAAGTTTGAGTAAACTACCAGAACCAGAATCAACTAGTGAACATGGCAGGTTCTGAGCAAAAAAGCGCTTCTATATAAATTGTAAAAACAATAGAAAACTTAGCATAAAGAGCACTCCAATAATGCTCAACATCTGACCATTTAAACATTGCATAAAGATGCAAACAGATGTATACAAATCTAACTATAAACAATTGTACAAATAAAGACATATTTTCAGATGAACATGCTCCACACTCTGGGACCAGTCACCAAACCTCAACAACTATAAGCATTACAGCTCTACCAGTTACGGATTTAGGAGCTTGTAGCTGGCTGGTCTTAGTATTTAATTATAAAATGGCATCATGCGGTTAATGTTATAGCTCATTATGGTTTGAATTGGAAATTGAGTATTGGAGCAAATTCAAGCTTCTGGTGCAAAAAAAAAAATTATCTGAAACATTAGATACAAAAGATACTTGACCTTAGTGAATCAGTTTCAGTTAGACATTGTTAGAAATGTTTCATTATATATAGCCAACTTATTTCAAGTTATCAAATCTTTCTGTCAATATATTGCTAGAAATATTTCATTATAGCTAACTTATCCCAAGTTATCAAATCTTCTTGTCAATACATTTTTCAAGGTTACTAAAGAGCATGATAAAAAAATACTAGTATAGATTGCTTAGATACTGCTGCTAATATAAGAACCAAAAAACAAACAGAAAAAACAGAATTGGCATTTAATTTAGCTAGGTTCTTAATTATAATTTGTTAACTTCACAAAACACGGTAATTTGGGGTGTTCTTGTTTACAGGGAAAAGAAAGTGTAACTAGTTAGTACAATGATGAAAGGTTGGGGTGTTTTAGAAGTGGAGAATAACCCATCAACTGATGCAGTGTGGATATGTAATAGGGTGTGCCGTATAAAAGTTGTAAAATGCTGAATATGTGTTTCTTTCTTTCCTTTTCTGCTTTTAGTGAAAGAAAAAAAAGAAGCTAAGATCCACAACTAGGGATTTCTTATCTTCCGTACTGTCTCTACTCTATAGATTGTACAACCATGGGTTAGTTGTAATTGTTAATAATGATAAATATCTTCCTTGAGTTCATTGTGTAAAACACTAAACGCGCTTACAGTGCTTGAGTAACATAAAATGGAATAGAATAGTTATTCTAAGTACTCTATAGCCTGTTTTTCTATAAATTGTTTTGAAGTTTTAATATTTACATATTTTTTATTGTATTTTTTACAATTAAATCTTTCTTTAGCTCTGTATTTATTGTAATGTTCTATTCCAGTATTTATAATGTCATTAGCTGTAATAAAATACACGTCGTATCCATTTTGTTAGAATTCAGAAAATTTATGTATCGACTCAAAAATACAGAAGCACAAACTCCATTTTTGTGAGGTTCAACATTCATTGACAACTTTATCTTCTATAAGTGTAATTGCGAATGCTTGGGAAATACTACAAAACCTACATTCTCCTAACAGTAACCTATAAACTATGCCATGGTAGCACAAACTGGCATCTTTCCAAGGCAGAGCAAAGAACAATGAATTAATCTTGAAAGCATCCAGAATTTACCAGAGATGCTCAAACTGACAAGCAGTATTAGCTCTCCAAAGGCTCGCCTGAACGTGGCATATGTTTCAGTTCTCTCTCGGGTGGGGATATCCAGTCTCACAACTCAGATGGTAGTAGAAACTCAGCCAATATGGATACCGAAAGACTTGAAACGATAGTTCCTAAAAAAAGCAGATGGAAAGCAATGAACAATAACGTACAAAAGCCAATTCATCAGATTTTAGCTTTTTTATTTTGAAATACAGAGAATAGAATTCGTCAATATCACCGATTTCTAGGGTTCTTATCTCAGCGGATTCAATTCCTGCTCAATAACCTATCTCTCGATTTCTAGGGTTCTAGCTACCGCAAGAGAGGAAAAACAATTTCAAACGGTAAGAGAGGGGAAGAATGGCTTACATTTTCATCTTCTTCAGGAGACACCAATAGATTTACAGAGATTGAACTATAGAGCAGTTCTTCAGATTCTTCAATTTGGGGAGCAGCCGAACGGCACAAGGATTCGAAGCAGTTGAAACTTGAACGGCGCCGAGAGAAAATCCAGAGAAGAATTCAGTTTTGGAGCAGTGGAATTCAGTTTGGGGAGTGAAAATTTGGAGAGCAGTATGGCTGAGAGTCGAACAGTTTTTCGTAATCTTTCGGGGAGTATGGCGATGACACAAGCTATAAAACTTCAGAAACAAAAAAACGATGTGTATCACGGGAACTAAAATGTCGTCAGTAAAACTAGTCAAATATACCTACGGAATAGAGCCGTAGGTAAATAGCTACGGGAACTGTCTGTGGGTAAGTCTCTTAGTAATATATATCCACCAAAGTAAAACGCAGTCGTTTGATATTAACATTTTAGAAGTCTATTTACCTACGGAACTATTCCGTGGGTAAATACCTACGGGAAATTCCGTAGGTAAAAGTGGTCTTAGTATATAGGTTTGTTTGCTGCTAACGTGGTCATATTAGTAGTATATTTACCTACGGAAAAAATCCGTGGGTAAATACCTACGGAAAGTTCCGTGGGGAAAATTGACCTTAGTATGCAGATTAGTAATATATTTACCTACGGGAACAGTCCGTGGGTAAATACCTACGGAAAGTTCGTGGGTAAAATTGGTCTTAGTATGCAAATAAGCATCTATGAAAACGCAGTCTAGCTTAATAGCTACGGGAACTGTCTGTGGGTAAGTCTCTTAGTAATATATATCCACCAAAGTAAAACGCAGTCGTTCGATATTAACATTTTAGAAGTCTATTTACCTACGGAACTATTCCGTGGGTAAATACCTACGGGAAATTCCGTAGGTAAAAGTGGTCTTAGTATATAGGTTTGTTTGCTGCTAACGTGGTCATATTAGTAGTATATTTACCTACGGAAAGTTCCGTGGGGAATATTGACCTTAGTATGCAGATTAGTAATATATTTACCTTCGGGAACAGTCCGTGGGTAAATACCTACGGAAAGTTCCGTGGGTAAAATTGGTCTTAGTATGCAAATAAGCATCTATGAAAACACAATCGTTTTATTGTTATTTTTCCTACGGAATATGTCCTGGGTAAATACCGTAGGTAAAATTGGTCTTAGTATTTTTCCTGTAAATTTACCTACGGAAACTGTCCGTGGGTAATTCATTTGGTTAAATATTTCAGTGCATAAATTACCTACGGAAAAAACCGTGGGTAAATCTTGTGTTCACATTTACCTACGGAAACCTCCCGTGGGTATCTTTTGCCGCCTATTTACCCACGGATAATGCCCATCAACTGATGCAGTGTGGATATGTAATAGGGTGTGCCGTATAAAAGTTGTAAAATGCTGAATATGTGTTTCTTTCTTTCCTTTTCTGCTTTTAGTGAAAGAAAAAAAAGAAGCTAAGATCCACAACTAGGGATTTCTTATCTTCCGTACTGTCTCTACTCTATAGATTGTACAACCATGGGTTAGTTGTAATTGTTAATAATGATAAATATCTTCCTTGAGTTCATTGTGTAAAACACTAAACGCTCTTACAGTGCTTGAGTAACATAAAATGGAATAGAATAGTTATTCTAAGTACTCTATAGCCTGTTTTTCTATAAATTGTTTTGAAGTTTTAATATTTACATATTTTTTTATTGTATTTTTTACAATTAAATCTTTCTTTAGCTCTGTATTTATTGTAATGTTCTATTCCAGTATTTATAATGTCATTAGCTGTCCGTGGGTAATTCATTTGGTTAAATATTTCAGTGCATAAATTACCTACGAAAAAACCGTGGGTAAATCTTGTGTTCACATTTACCTACGGAAACCTCCCTGGGTATCTTTTGCCGCCTATTTACCACGGATAATGCCCATCACTGATGCAGTGTGGATATGTAATAGGGTGTGCCGTATAAAAGTTGTAAAATGCTGAATATGTGTTTCTTTCTTTCCTTTCTGCTTTTAGTGAAAGAAAAAAAAGAAGCTAAGATCCACAACTAGGATTTCTTATCTTCCGTATGTCTCTACTCTATAGATTGTAACAACCATGGGTTAGTTGTAATTGTTAATAATGATAAATATCTTCCTTGAGTTCATTGTGTAAAACACAACGCGCTTACAGTGCTGAGTAACATAAATGGGAATAGAATAGTTATTCTAAGTACTCTATAGCCTGTTTTTTCTATAAATTGTTTTGAAGTTTTAATATTTACATATTTTTTTATTGTATTTTTTACAATTAAATCTTTCTTTAGCTCTGTATTTATTGTAATGTTCTATTCAGTATTTATAATGTCATTAGCTGTAATAAAATACACGTCGTATCCATTTTGTTAGAATTCAGAAAATTTATGTATCGACTCAAAAATACAGAAGCACAAACTCCATTTTTGTGAGGTTCAACATTCATTGACACTTTATCTTCTATAAGTGTAATTGCGAATGCTTGGGAAATACTACAAAACCTACATTCTCCTAACAGTAACCTATAAACTATGCCATGGTAGCACAAACTGGCATCTTTCCAAGCATAGCAAAGACAATGAATTAATCTTGAAAGCATCCAGAATTTACCAGAGATGCTCAAACTGACAAGCAGTATTAGCTCTCCAAAGGCTCGCCTGAACGTGGCATATGTTCCAGTTCTCTCTCGGTGGGGATATCCAGTCTCACAACTCAGATGGTAGTAGAAACTCAGCCAATATGGATACCGAAGACTTGAAACGATAGTTCCTAAAAAAGCAGATGGAAAGCAATGAACAATAACGTACAAAGCCAATTCATCAGATTTTAGCTTTTTTATTTTGAAATACAGAGAATAGAATTCGTCAATATCACCGATTTCTAGGGTTCTTATCTCAACGATTCAATTCCTGCTCAATTACCTACTCTCGATTTCTAGGGTTCTAGCTACCGCAAGAGAGGAAAAACAATTTCAAACGGTAAGAGGGGAAGAATGGCTTACATTTTCATCTTCTTCAGGAGACACCCAATAGATTTACAGAGATTGAACTATAGAGCAGTTCTTCAGATTCTTCATTTGGGGAGCAGCCGAACGGCACAAGGATTCGAAGCAGTTGAAACTTGAACGGCGCCGAGAGAAAATCCAGAGAAGAATTCAGTTTTGGAGCAGTGGAATTCAGTTTGGGGAGTGAAAATTTGGAGAGCAGTATGGCTGAGAGTCGAACAGTTTTTCGTAATCTTTCGGGGAGTATGGCAATGACACAAGCTATAAAACTTAGAAACAAAAAAAATGATGTGTATCACGGGAACTAAAATGTCGTAAGTAAAACTAGTCAAATATACCTACGGAATAGAGCCGTAGGTAAATAGCTACGGGAACTGTCTGTGGGTAAGTCTCTTAGTAATATATATCCACCAAAGTAAAACGCAGTCGTTTGATATTAATATTTTAGAAGTCTATTTACCTACGGAACTATTCCGTGGGTAAATACATACGGGAAATTCCGTAGGTAAAATTGGTCTTAGTATATAGGTTTGTTTGCTGCTAATGTGGTCATATTAGTAGTATATTTACCTACGGAAAAAATCCGTGGGTAAATACCTACGGAAAGTTCCGTGGGGAAAATTGACCTTAGTATGCAGATTAGTAATATATTTACCTAGGGAACAGTCCGTGGGTAAATACCTACGGAAAGTTCCGTGGGTAAAATTGGTCTTAGTATGCAAATAAGCATCTATGAAAACGTAGTCTAGCTTAATAGCTACGGGAACTGTCTGTGGGTAAGTCTCTTAGTAATATATATCCACCAAAGTAAAACACAGTCGTTCGATATTTACCTACGGAACTATTCCGTGGGTAAATACCTACGGGAAATTCCGTAGGTTAAAGTGGTCTTAGTATATAGGTTTGTTTACTGCTAACGTGGTCATATTAGTAGTATATTTACCTACGGAAAGTTCCGTGGGGAATATTGACCTTAGTATGCAGATTAGTAATATATTTACCTACGGGAACAGTCCGTGGGTAAATACCTACGTAAAGTTCCGTGGGTAAAATTGGTCTTAGTATGCAAATAAGCATCTATGAAAACACAATCGTTTTATTGTTATTTTTCCTACGGAATATGTCCGTTGGTAAATACTTACGGGAAATACCGTAGGTAAAATTGGTCTTAGTATTTTTCCTGTAAATTTACCTACAGAAACTGTCCGTGGGTAATTCATTTGGTTAAATATTTCAGTGCATAAATTACCTACGGAAAAAACCGTGGGTAAATCTTGTGTTACATTTACTACGGAAACCTCCCGTGGGTATCTTTTGCCGCCTATTTACCCACGGATAATGCCCATCAACTGATGCAGTGTGGATATGTAATAGGGTGTGCCGTATAAAAGTTGTAAAATGCTGAATATGTGTTTCTTTCTTTCCTTTTCTGCTTTTAGTGAAAGAAAAAAAAAGAAGCTAAGATCCACAACTCGGGATTTCTTATCTTCCGTATTGTCTCTACTCTATAGATTGTACAACCATGGGTTAGTTGTAATTGTTAATAATGATAAATATCTTCCTTGAGTTCATTGTGTAAAACACTAAACGCGCTTACAGTGCTTGAGTAACATAAAATGGAATAGAATAGTTATTCTAAGTACTCTATAGCCTGTTTTTCTATAAATTGTTTTGAAGTTTTATTTACATATTTTTTATTGTATTTTTTACAATTAAATCTTTCTTTAGCTCTGTATTTATTGTAATGTTCTATTGCAGTATTTATAATGTCATTAGCTGTAATAAAAATACACGTCGTATCCATTTTGTTAGAATTCAGAAAATTTATGTATCGACTCAAAAATACAGAAGCACAAACTCCATTTTTGTGAGGTTCAACATTCATTGACAACTTTATCTTCTATAAGTGTAATTGCGAATGCTTGGGAAATACAAAACCTACATTCTCCTAACAGTAACCTATAAACTATGCCATGGTAGCACAAACTGGCATCTTTCCAAGGTAGAGCAAAGAACAATGAATTAATCTTGAAAGCATCCAGAATTTACCAGAGATGCTCAAACTGACAAGCAGTATTAGCTCTCCAAAGGCTCGCGTGAACGTGGCATATGTTTCAGTTCTCTCTCGGGTGGGGATATCCAGTCTCACGACTCAGATGGTAGTAGAAACTCAACCAATATGGATACCGAAAGACTTGAAACGATAGTTCCTAAAAAAGCAGATGGAAAGCAATGAACAATAACGTACAAAAGCCAATTCATCAGATTTTAGCTTTTTTATTTTGAAATACAGAGAATAGAATTCGTCAATATCACCGATTTCTAGGGTTCTTATCTCAGCGGATTCAATTCCTGCTCAATAACCTATCTCTCGATTTCTAGGGTTCTAGCTACCGCAAGAGAGGAAAAACAATTTCAAACGGTAAGAGAGGGGAAGAATGGCTTACATTTTCATCTTCTTCAGGAGACACCAATAGATTTACAGAGATTGAACTATAGAGCAGTTCTTCAGATTCTTCAATTTGGGGAGCAGCCGAACGGCACAAGGATTCGAAGCAGTTGAAACTTGAACGGCGCCGAGAGAAAATCCAGAGAAGAATTCAGTTTTGGAGCAGTGGAATTCAGTTTGGGGAGTGAAAATTTGGAGAGCAGTATGGCTGAGAGTCGAACAGTTTTTCGTAATCTTTCGGGGAGTATGGCGATGACACAAGCTATAAAACTTCAGAAACAAAAAAACGATGTGTATCATGGGAACTAAAATGTCGTTAGTAAAACTAGTCAAATATACCTAAGGAATAGAGCCGTAGGTAAATAGCTACGGGAACTGTCTGTGGGTAAGTCTCTTAGTAATATATATCCACCAAAGTAAAACGCAGTCGTTTGATATTAACATTTTAGAAGTCTATTTACCTACGGAACTATTCCGTGGGTAAATACCTACGGGAAATTCCGTAGGTAAAAGTGGTCTTAGTATATAGGTTTGTTTGCTGCTAACGTGGTCATATTAGTAGTATATTTACCTACGGAAAAAATCCGTGGGTAAATACCTACGGAAAGTTCCGTGGGGAAAATTGACCTTAGTATGCAGATTAGTAATATATTTACCTACGGGAACAGTCCGTGGGTAAATACCTACGGAAAGTTCCGTGGGTAAAATTGGTCTTAGTATGCAAATAAGCATCTATGAAAACGCAGTCTAGCTTAATAGCTACGGGAACTGTCTGTGGGTAAGTCTCTTAGTAATATATATCCACCAAAGTAAAACGCAGTCGTTCGATATTAACATTTTAGAAGTCTATTTACCTACGGAACTATTCCGTGGGTAAATACCTACGGGAAATTGTAGGTAAAAGTGGTCTTGGTATATAGGTTTGTTTGCTGCTAACGTGGTCATATTAGTAGTATATTTACCTACGAAAAAAATCCGTGGGTAAATACCTTCGGAAAGTTCCGTGGGGAATATTGACCTTAGTATGCAGATTAGTAATATATTTACCTACGGGAACAGTCCGTGGGTAAATACCTACGGAAAGTTCCGTGGGTAAAATTGGTCTTAGTATGCAAATAAGCATCTATGAAACGCAATCGTTTTATTGTTATTTTACCTACAGAATATGTCCGTGGGTAAATACCTACGGGAAATACCGTAGGTAAAATTGGTCTTAGTATTTTTCCTGTAAATTTACCTACGGAAACTGTCCGTGGGTAATTCATTTGGTTAAATATTTCAGTGCATAAATTACCTACGGAAACCTCCCGTGGGTATCTTTTGCCGCCTATTTACCCACGGATAATGCCCATCAACTGATGCAGTGTGGATATGTAATAGGGTGTGCCTTATAAAAGTTGTAAAATGCTGAATATGTGTTTCTTTCTTTCCTTTTCTGCTTTTAGTGAAAGAAAAAAAAAGAAGCTAAGATCCACAACTAGGGATTTCTTATCTTCCGTACTGTCTCTACTCTATAGATTGTACAACCATGGGTTAGTTGTAATTGTTAATAATGATAAATATCTTCTTTGAGTTCATTGTGTAAAACACTAAACGCGCTTACAGTGCTTGAGTAACATAAAATGGAATAGAATAGTTATTCTAAGTACTCTATAGCCTGTTTTTCTATAAATTGTTTTGAAGTTTTAATATTTACATATTTTTATTGTATTTTTTTACAATTAAATCTTTCTTTAGCTCTGTATTTATTGTAATGTTCTATTCCAGTATTTATAATGTCATTAGCTGTAATAAAAATACACGTCGTATCCATTTTGTTAGAATTCAGAAAATTTATGTATCGACTCAAAAATACAGAAGCACAAACTCCATTTTTGTGAGGTTCAACATTCAATGACAACTTTATCTTCTATAAGTGTAATTGCGAATGCTTGGGACAATACTACAAAACCACATTCTCCTAACATTAACCTATAAACTATGCCATGGTAGCACAAACTGGCATCTTCCAAGCAGAGTAAGAACAATGAATTATCTTGAAAGCATCCAAATTTACCAGAGATGCTCAAACTGACAAGCGTATATTAGCTCTCCAAAGGCTCGCGTGAACGTGGCATATGTTTCAGTCTCTTTCGGGTGGGATATCCAGTCTCACGACTCAGATGGTAGTAGAAACTCAACCAATATGGATACCGAAAGACTTGAAACGATAGTTCCTAAAAAAAGCAGGTGGAAAGCAATGAACAATAACGTACAAAAGCCAATTCATCAGATTTTAGCTTTTTTTTTTGAAATACAGAGAATAGAATTCGTCAATATCACCGATTTCTAGGGTTCTTATCTCAGCGGATTCAATTCCTGCTCAATAACCTATCTCTCGATTTCTAGGGTTCTAGCTACCGCAAGAAGGAAAAACAATTTCAAACGGTAAGAGAGGGGAAGAATGGCTTACATTTTCATCTTCTTCAGGAGACACCAATAGATTTACAGAGATTGAACTATAGAGCAGTTCTTCAGATTCTTCAATTTGGGGAGCAGCCGAACGCACAAGGATTCGAAGCAGTTGAAACTTGAAAGGCGCCGAGAGAAAATCCAGAGAAGAATTCAGTTTGGAGCAGTGGAATTCAGTTTGGGAGTGAAAATTTGGAGAGCAGTATGGCTGAGAGTCGAACAGTTTTTTCGTAAATCTTTCGGGGAGTAGAGTATGCGTGACACAAGCTATAAAACTTCAGAACAAAAAAACGATGTGTATCACGGGAACTAAAATGTCGTCAGTAAAACTAGTCAAATATACCTACGGAATAGAGCCGTAGGTAAATAGCTACGGGAACTGTCTGTGGGTAAGCCTCTTAGTAATATATATCCACCAAAGTAAAACGCAGTCGTTTGATATTAATATTTTAGAAGTCTATTTACCTACGGAACTATTCCGTGGGTAAATACAAACGGAAAATTCCGTAGGTAAAAGTGGTCTTAGTATATAGGTTTGTTTGCTGCTAACGTGGTCATATTAGTAGTATATTTACCTATGGAAAAAATCCGTGGGTAAATACCTACGGAAAGTTCCGTGGGGAAAATTGACCTTAGTATGCAGATTAGTAATATATTTACCTACGGGAACAGTCCGTGGGTAAATACCTTCGGAAAGTTCCGTGGGTAAAATTGGTCTTAGTATGAAAATAAGCATCTATGAAAACGCAGTCTAGCTTAATAGCTACGGGAACTGTCTGTGGGTAAGTCTCTTAGTAATATATATCCACCAAAGTAAAACGCAGTCGTTCGATATTAACATTTTAGAAGTCTATTTACCTACGGAACTATTCCGTGGGTAAATACCTACGGGAAATTCTGTAGGTAAAAGTGGTCTTAGTATATAAGTTTGTTTGCTGCTAGCGTGGTCATATTAGTAGTATATTTACCTACGGAAAAAATCCGTGGGTAAATACCTACAGAAAGTTCCGTGGGGAATATTGACCTTAGTATGCAGATTAGTAATATATTTACCTACGGGAACAGTCCGTGGGTAAATACCTACGGAAAGTTCCATGGGTAAAATTGATCTTAGTATGCAAATAAGCATCTATGAAAACGCAATCGTTTTATTGTTATTTTACCTACGGAATATGTCCGTGGGTAAATACCTACGGGAAATACCGTAGGTAAAATTGGTCTTAGTATTTTTCTTGTAAATTTACCTACGTAAACTGTCCGTGGGTAATTCATTTGGTTAAATATTTCAGTGCATAAATTATCTACGGAAAAAACCGTGGGTAAATCTTGTGTTCACATTTACCTACGGAAACCTCCCGTGGGTATCTTTTGCCGCCTATTTACCCACGGATAATGCCCATCAACTGATGCAGTGTGGATATGTAATAGGGTGTGCCGTATAAAAGTTGTAAAATACTGAATATGTGTTTCTTTCTTTCCTTTTCTGCTTTTAGTGAAATAAAAAAAAAGATGCTAAGATCCACAACTAGGGATTTCTTATCTTCCGTATTGTCTCTACTCTATAGATTGTACGACCATGGTGTTGGAGTATGAAGGTGTTGCTGAGATAGTCAACCAGATCAAACGAGTCAATCACACTTCTCAAAACAAGACAGAGTCCGTCAACCTTGAAAGATCGAATGAGTCTCTGTCCTTACCGAAAGAGCGAGAGAGTCCATCCATGTGAATTCATCAATCAGTAACGAAATTCAAGGAGCAACGTCCACTAAACCATAACAGTCATCAACTATCATCCTTGGGCCGAAATTCATGCAAAATGTGAGCAAAATCCAAAGCCTTGACTTTCTGGTAATTCGAGGAGTTTGTCGGTCAGTTGCAAAAATTAAGGAGCAAGTACAGCAACTACATTGACTTACAACGGTCATCAACGTTCAGACTTGGACCAAAATTCTCTCAGCATGGCACTAATCAGAAGACTTGGCTTCAGCTTCTGAAATATGGCTCCAGCTTCCGAAATTCAAGGAAAGAGTCATTGGTTCCTGAAATTTCGGAACTGACAGAGTCAGTCTACTACATCAGACGTGAAAGTCATAATTGAACGTTGCCAAGTCATCCAATGGATTGGTAATTGTCCAAAAATTAAGGGCCAAGGCTTAGCAACGTTCATAAAGAAGTTAGGACCGAATTTTAAGCAACTACAACGTTCAGATGGCAGAAATTTCGGAAGCAGACTCCTCACCGGCTCCACTATATAAGAGAGTTGTCATTTCGTTTCTCATTGCAGCTTTCCAAAGAGAATCATTTAGAGCATTTGTTTAGAGAAAGCTTTGCCTATTTTAGAGAGAGAAAAAGAGAGAGAGAAGTACTAGATTCGTTTGTGCATATCGATAGAGTCTTTCTAGGTAGGACCTAGTTTTTCACTACACTTATCATTGAGCTGATCAGAGATTGTATTGGGTGAGTGAGTGAAAACCACGAAGTAGATCTCATCTACTGAGTGGGCATTATAAGTTGTTTTGTTTTGACCAGGAAATAAAATAACTTATATTGTGTATCCTGCTGAGTTCGACAGAGTCCTCCACCTTTCGAGTGTTAATCCATTTAGCTCCGCTAAGTCTATCTTACTTCACTACCTTGAGCAACTGCTTCCGCGCACTTAGTTCGGCTAAGTGTTTCTACGTCTCAATTGTTGTCACATACGAAGTTCGATTGAGTGCCTCTACATCACAGAGTGTTTCTTACTTTCAAAGACCGATTGAGTCAAACCAACTCTTAGACTCACACCTTGAGTTGGTTTGAGTCAGCCACCCGATCCTACACATGGGTTAGTTGTAATTGTTAATAATGATAAATATCTTCCTCGAGTTCATTGTGTAAAACACTAAACGCGCTTACAGTGCTTGAGTAACATAAAATGGAATAGAATAGTTATTCTAAGTACTCTATAGCCTGTTTTTCTATAAATTGTTTTGAAGTTTTAATATTTACATATTTTTTATTGTATTTTTTACAATTAAATCTTTCTTTAGCTCTGTATTTATTGTAATGTTCTATTCCAGTATTTATAATGTCATTAGCTGTAATAAAAATACACGTCGTATCCATTTTGTTAGAATTCAGAAAATTTATGTATCGACTCAAAAATACAGAAGCACAAACTCCATTTTAGTGAGGTTCAACATTCATTGACACCTTTATCTTCTATAAGTGTAATTGCGAATGCTTGGGAAATACTACAAAACCTACATTCTCCTAACAGTAACCTATAAACTATGCCATGGTAGCACAAACTGGCATCTTTCCAAGGCAGAGCAAAAAACAATGAATTAATCTTGAAAGCATCCAGAATTTACCAGAGATGCTCAAACTGAGAAGCAGTATTAGCTCTCCAAAGGCTCGCCTGAACGTGGCATATGTTTCAGTTCTCTCTCGGGTGGGGATATCCAGTCTCACAACTCAGATGGTCGTAGAAACTCAGCCAATATAGATACCGAAAGACTTGAAACGATAGTTCCTAAAAAAAGCATATGGAAAGCAATGAACAATAACGTACAAAAGCCAATTCATCAGATTTTAGCTTTTTTATTTTGAAATACAGAGAATAGAATTCGTCAATATCACCGATTTCTAGGGTTCTTATCTCAGCGGATTCAATTCTTGCTCAATAACGTATCTCTCGATTTCTAGGGTTCTAGCTACCGCAAGAGAGGAAAAACAATTTCAAACGGTAAGAGAGGGGAAGAATGGCTTACATTTTCATCTTCTTCAGGAGACACCAATAGATTTACAGAGATAGAACTATAGAGCAATTCTTCAGATTCTTCAATTTGGGGAGCAGCCGAACGGCACAAGGATTCAAAGCAGTTGAAACTTGAAAGGCGCCGAGAGAAAATCCAGAGAAGAATTCAGTTTTGGAGCAGTGGAATTCAGTTTGGGGAGTGAAAATTTGGAGAGCAGTATGGCTGAGAGTCGAACAGTTTTTCGTAATCTTTCGGGGAGTATGGCGATGACACAAGCTATAAAACTTCAGAAACAAAAAAAACGATGTGTATCACGGGAACTAAAATGCCGTCAGTAAAACTAGTCAAATATACCTACGGAATAGAGCCGTAGGTAAATAGCTACGGGAACTGTCTGTGGGTAAGTCTCTTAGTAATATATATCCACCAAAGTAAAACGCAGTCGTTTAATATTAACATTTTAGAAGTCTATTTACCTACGGAACTATTCCGTGGGTAAATACCTACGGGAAATTCCGTAGGTAAAAGTGGTCTTATTATATAGGTTCGTTTGCTGCTAACGTGATCATATTAGTAGTATATTTACCTACGGAAAAAATCCGTGGGTAAATACCTACGGAAAGTTCCGTGGGGAAAATTGACCTTAGTATGCAGATTAGTAATATATTTACCTACGAGAATAGTCCGTGGGTAAATACCTACGGAAAGTTCCGTGGGTAAAATTGGTCTTAGTATGCAAATAAGCATCTATGAAAACGCAGTCTAGCTTAGTAGCTACGGCAACTGTCCGTGGGTAAGTCTCTTAGTAATATATATCCACCAAAGTAAAACGCAGTCGTTCGATATTAACATTTTAGAAGTCTATTTACCTACGGAACTATTCCGTGGGTAAATACCTATGGGAAATTCCGTAGGTAAAAGTGGTCTTAGTATATAGGTTTGTTTGCTGTTAACGTGATCATATCAGTTGTATATTTACCTATGGAAAAAAATCCGTGGGTAAATACCTACGGAAAGTTCCGTGGGGAATATTGACCTTAGTATGCAGATTAGTAATATATTTACGTACGGGAACAGTCCGTGGGTAAATACCTACGGAAAGCTCCGTGGGTAAAATTGGTCTTAGTATGCAAATAAGCATCTATGAAAACGCAATCGTTTTATTGTTATTTTACCTACGGAATATGTCCGTGGGTAAATACCTACGGGAAATACCGTAGGTAAAATTGGTCTTAGTATTTTTCCTGTAAATTTACCTACGGAAACTGTCCGTGGGTAATTCATTTGGTTAAATATTTCAGTGCATAAATTACCTACGGAAAAAACCGTGGGTAAATCTTGTGTTCACATTTACCTACGGAAACCTCCCGTGGGTATCTTTTGCCGCCTATTTACCCACGGATAATGCCCGTGGGTATTTTTCGCGCCACTTGGCGCTGTCTCCCCGCGTGACTGCCTACGATATTTACCTACGGAATAGTCCATGGGTATATGTTTCCGTGGGTAATCCGTAGGTATTCTGTTGGAAAACTCTTCCTTCACTATCCCGTAGGTAAACCGTGGGTAATTAGCTACGGTTTTTGTCCCGTGGGTAATTTTCCGTGGGTAAACAGTAACTTTTTAGTAGTGAATTTCTCTTCGCTTTCGCTCTTTCTCTCTCTATTTTCGAGTGTGAAGGTGTGTAGTGTAGAATGAGGATGTGTGTGTACAGTTTCCTGTTTTTTAAAGCTGTAATCTGGGAAAAATTCCATTCCGACCGCCCCACAGGGGCAGTTGGCCTGGGTCGATCCGGACCAGAAAGAAAAACTTGTGAGCAAACTTAACCCCGACCACCCCACAGGGGCGGTCCTCTGGGTAGGTCTTCACCAGAAATAGTCTTTCTACACCGAAATCATCCCCATTTGACCCATTGTCTTTGACACACTCCTCATGGCAATAAAGCTTGGCCACAATGTCTTGAGAATCTCCAAAATCATTTCTCAAATGAGCTTTTACCTATTTATAACCAAAATTGTATGAGTTCACCTATATTAATGAAATGCTCCCTAAAGTGGTGAAAAGGGTCAATAGATGTATGCAATGAAGTAAATAAAGACCTTATAATTTCATTATTTCACCACTTATCAGCAATATGCGAGTTGACAAAATCAAGTACTCGACCTTCAACACATGCTAACAAATGTGGATTAGAAACTACATTAGTGGAATTAAATATGTCTTGAAAAAAACCACGAGCTACCCCTTCAATATTGCTCCGATCCGTGACCATATGACCCATAGGAGATCGACAATAGATAAAGTTCTTCCTTTCCCTAGCCTTAAAACATAGAAAAAATAACTAGAAATTTTATCACCTGAGGAAAGCCACATCTGCCGAGATCGTTCACACCATCGTATTTCACGTTTATGCAACAACATGTCCAATTGATAGGATAGATCAGCCCACCACCTTAAATTAGCCTTAGTAGGATCAGTAGAAGCAAAATTATCAAGATCATCCTTGGTAGCTCCCAACTCACGTGCCTCTTTATGTACCTTAGCTGTTTCCCACCTTCGTAATGCATGGTTGTAATACAACACCTTACGTTGGTAATCACCAGAATAATACGAACTAAATCTTTAAACCTGTATAACAATCTCTTTACACTTATTATCATCGACCCAGAAATCCTCAAACCGAAAATGTTTAGGACCTCTTCGAACAGCCAGCTGGAAAACTAACTTCAAAAGACGGTGTTTAGAACGCCCCTATGTAAGGTGATAGTTGGTTGCATGAGGAAAAATACGTAACCACTCATTGTTACTCAAAAAATGATCCAGACAACGTTTAGAGTTACACTGACCATGTTGTATGTTATTATGCGTGAACATGTTTCCCATAAAACCAAAGTCAGCAAAAATGCAATCTTGAAGAAACTGGTTGTATGCACCAACACTACAACGAGAGCGTGACCCACTACCACGTTGCTCATGATAGAAAAGCACCTCATTGAAGTCACCACACACCATCCACAACCCGTTCCACATATCTCGAATATGCCGTAACAAATTCCATGTACGCCCTTTATCTTTCAAGTTAGACCAACCGTATATGCGAGTTAGTCTTCAAGTATAGCCCCTTCAGTCAGTAACAAAACAATCCACATGTCGACAAGAGTATGAAGAGACCCTAACTGATAGATCTTCCTTCCAACAAAGAATGACGCTAGCCTGTTGAACCATACTCCCCCCAGCCAGCCAATTATAACCACGTAAACGATTACTAAAAAAATGCATCTCAAAAATAGATAACTTAGTTTCCATAAGGAAGACTAAGTTTGGTGATTCTTTCCGGATAACCTCCAGGATCCAGCGAACTGTTCAATGATCGCCAAGCCCTTGATAGTTCACAACGAAACAAGCCATTATGCCGGGCGACCCCAGGATCCCCTCAGGGTCGCCTCTCCAGAAAAAAAGAGAAGTAACACACCTTCCTTTCTTAGACATCGGCTCATCACCTTCCTGTCCAAATATTCATCCAAAGTAGCATCGTAATCAAACACACCAGTCTTTCGCTTCCTACCATCACGCTCAGGACATGTTGAGTCCATCGGCAACAATATGACACATCACGGTTAGACTGGTTTGAATTAGGACAAGAGACCACACCAATAGAAAGCGCATCTGGAGGATAGCCTGATTCAGTAGCTCTAAGCACTCGTGGCACTCTCTCACCCTCCCCTTCACCATCCAAGCTTTTAGACGACTCTGAACTAGAACTTTAACCAAGTCCAACTAAATTTAGGTGATTCAAACCTAGGCCCCCTATGCGTAACCATGGCCCATAGGGAAGGTCAGATTCAACCACATCAGAATGAAGAGGACAATCCCTAGAGCCATGCACAAACCTCCCACAAAAGAAGCTGATACTCGGCAGCCGTTCATATGTTAGATGTAAATCCGTACTCCTAACGCCTGTAGTAATTTCAACACAACAAAGGATAGGTTTAGTAATATCAATCTTTACCATGACTCATAACCACAACAACCATGAAGAAGTCTATTCGGTTAGCAATACTCTGAGCAAACTCCTTATGCAAGAACATAATCACGACTCCATGAACACTTACCCATATTGGCACCCACTGGAAAACATGCTCACTCGGTGCCTTTGCCTCATTAATCGACTCCAAGACTAGGAGATTACCATCCATCGTCCATGGGCCACACCCTAAAATCCCATGCAAGCGCTCCTCATCAGCGATTTCAAAAAGAAAAAGACCATCGCCTACCGCATGAACCCTCATCTTGTTTTCAAGCTGCCAAACCCGAGCTAGGGTTCTCTTCAAAACTCAATCATCAATTGTACGGGACATGAAAACTTTCCCTAGCAGACAAGAAGAAAACAGAACTGAAGGAACAAGCTTCAAAAGGTCGTCAACCTCCACGCAACCATCTTCCTCAGTAGTGAGAGTCATGCCCTAACACTGCATCACCAATTCATCTATTGCTTTACCCTTGTCCGCCATGATACAAGAAGAGATAGACCAGGGTCGGAAACGATGATCAAGGTGTACGAAGAACAAGCGGAAGGCTGAAGAAAAGAACATGCAAGCGGAGAAAGGCCAAGAATGGCAAAGGGCTGAACTGTAAACCAGAACAAGTAAGGACGATGAAATAGAAAGAAAGAGTTTGCATGTAGTAGAATACAATGCAAGGATTGGATAGAAGATGAAAAGTGAGACTTAGAAACCAAGCTATTAGAAAGGGAACTAAGTGGGAGATTACATGCAAAAGATAGCATAATCATTTGCATTTCGTGGCTGATGGTATTAAAATCCACTAACCCAATATAATCAGGGGACGACTGACACCTCAACCTCACATACAACAGATAAACGTACGCAAATGACACATCAAGAAGGCTAGGCTCACTAATAGGGAAGTAAAACATCCACCACAACTGTCAACATGCATAGACTCAACAATGGAAACCTAAAGAAAACAACATAAGACTTGCCACCAAAGGAGAAAGGAGATGAGCTCCTCATTTACATCAGTAATTGGGGAGAGTGGTGAGCCGAGAAACCGAGAAAGAGGTCAAAGTGGACGCGGGATGAAGCAGAGTAAGGGACAAAGTGTTAAACAAAAAATAATTAAATCATTATTACTTCTAAATTTCATGATTACAAAATATTATGGTCATCAAATTAGCAGAACTGGACAAGCCCACATCTATAATCAAAAGTCTTGAGTGATGGAAAGACTCTATAGAAATTAGAGTCTCATGGGATTTTGCAGGAGTAGCTATGTAAAACCAAGATCCTAAACCCAAAAAAGTGAACATCGTACACCTGTAAGCAAAACCAAACAACAGCGGCCAACCACCCACCAGTATGCAAAACCATCCATTGACAAACAACTAGCTTAAAAGACGACTTGCTAAAAGGACTAAACTAGCACAACCTTTAGCATAACAATGACAAGCATCAAAGGCTAAATATGCCACCAGAACCTAACCAAAAGAGGACAATAAACAAACCATAACTAAGACCAATGAATCCACAAAAAACGAGCAAATCCAAGGATACCTGATTTGGTTCAGGGTTGTGCTTTGCGAAGGGCAATAATGCCACCTACCATTCTTCGCTTCGAAGCTCGAGACGATTCTGTCTCCTCCCATGCTGCCTCTGGAGCAATAATCTGCTTGCCTTTTGGATATAAATTGAACTCTTGTGGCGTACAAAGCTCACTATGCAAGGTCGATCCAATAAAATATTGATCAAGTCTGCGTTTTCTCTACCAGCCAAAGGCACAGAGGCAGTCCATCTACACACCCTGATTCCCATTGGTCCTTCTAGTATCTAGTGTTGTGGGGTTATGTGAAAATTGTGCCAAAGCTGAGGTTAAAGAAGTAGGTTGAAGGCATCCCACCCAGGTGTAGTTAGAGTCAATGGTTGATTCTTGCTGAGAAGGTTAAAGGCTACCCCGCCAACAGTTAGTCACGCATCAGGTTGTGAAAAACCCTTATAGGTCAACGTCTGACAAGATAGACATTGATGTATAGCCACGGGCCGAAACTAGAGATGTCCTCATTAATGGAAGATTGTTGTGAACAACGATCGGTGGCATGTAGGAGACTCCCACATTTGGCACACAAGTTAGGCAAATTATTGTAGGTAGTTACAAAGACCATGTCCTTGCTATCCATGTTATAGGAAGGCAACATTGAATAGAGGGATGGATGTCTAACAACACCTTAAACCGTAAATATTCAAATCCAGGCACATGCGGGTCTTCCATTATCCCTGTGAAGTGCCAATTCTTGGTACCCAGTATTTCGACAAACCTAATGTTGCAGCGAGCCCTAGGGACTTTGAAGATACGAACCCAACAAGGAACCCACTTAAAAACATGTTCCTCAACGAAGAGCCCCTTGTCAAGCTGTTATATCGCAAACAAGTTATTGTTTACGAGCCAAGGTCCCCTAACACAAATTGCAGGCAGAGCCTGGAGGTGTTCAAACTCAAATACCAAATAGTTAGGACCGACCTTACAAAAGTGAAAGCCTTCGTAAGGGCTCCAATACTAACAGTGAAGAACAACAAGAGAGCTTGAGGTGATCTCATCATGCATGAGCAGTATCCCCATGAGACATCAATCATAAGATGAAGAGCTTCATTGATTTCAAAGGCCTCCATCTTTAGGAGATTGGAGCACATAGTGACAAAGGAAAGCGAGAGAAAGGAAGGAGCGAGAGCCGAGAAAGGAGAAAACATTGAGAGCAGCGAACAAGAGTAAGGGTCAAAGGAACAAAAATAGGTTGATCGTCACTTTTATCAAGGAACATGGGAGGGCAGTGGAAAATTTAGAGGTGTGAAGCGGTTTGAACCATGCAGGCTGGTAGGAGAACTGACAACAAATGATTACTACTTACCAAACTTGGTAGAGGAAACTAAATCAGCCCTATGAATCCTAACTAAGCAAACTCTAATCATCATACAACATTTTCCTAAGAGGAAAGACAGTGCAAGGAGATGGCGAAGGCTAGCAAGGCAAGGCGGGCGAGGAAGACGAAAAGGCAAAGGGTAGGCTCTTACCAAAGGTTGAGAAAAAAGGGTGCTGATATGTTAATTAGTTTAACTTTAGTTCTTTAACTCAATTGAACTAACATTTGTTTTTGGAAAAATTACATCCCCCACCCATGGCGTTTGGTGAAATTACACACCCCACCCATGAGGTTTCAAAAATTACTTTGCCCACCCATGTGGTTTCCTTTATTTTATATCCGACAACTTTTCTAATATTTGATATACTTAAAAGATGCTTAAATATTGTCCAAAATTGATAAAAATTTACATGGATGATGCTAAGGTGTTATATTTTTGTCTAATACCAAATCTAAAGTTTTTAAAGCTCGTATATGACCTGTGGGACCCAATGAAAACATGTTGACATGTCACATGTTTCATTGGGTCCCATAGATCACATTTGAGCTTAAAAAACTTTGTATTTCATGCTAGAAAAAATATAACACCTTAGCATCGTTCATGTAAAGTTTCATCAATTTTGGACAACATTTAAGCATCTTTTAAGTTGATCAAATATTAGAAAAGTTGTCGGATGTAAAATAGAGGAAACCACATGGGTGGGCAAAGTAATTTTTGAAACCTCGTGGGTGGGGTGTGTAATTTCACCAAACGTCATGGGTGGGGGATGTAATTTTTCCTTTGTTTTTTTAAAAAAAAACTCAGTTGAACTCTAACAAAAGTTTTTGCACAATTGCCAATTTCGTTGCTCAACAATAAGGAGCATTACAACACGTTCTTTCTCCCTAAGTCGGGAGCTTATTTTTTCTTCTTGGTCTTACAGCTTGTCACCATTTACCACCATTTTAGCATATTCATGTAGCTTGCTCTGAAATCTTGTTGGGATCATAAGTCCTTCCGCTGATGGTTTTTTTCTCTTTTTTCCCCTATCCCTGGGCTTCATACTTCTCTACGGGTTTAATACTAGTTGCATGTCTCCATCTTCAGCACCCTTCTTCTAAGAAGGTCATCCTTTTACTAATTTTTGTAGTTCTACCTTTGTTACTAGTTTTGTTCCCAGTTTTCCTACTTTTAGTTTTCCTGTTAAAACTCTAACAACCACCGAGAAAATGCTCTATTCTATTGTACTCAATAAGAAGCATAGTGGAGTAAAGTGATCGATTCTATAGGATCGGTGGTGGTCATTGAAGTGGTTTAAGCGTGCAATTGGTGGACTGTCGATGATGTCATATAGAGGCTCCAATGGGTTTTTGGCACACTCATCCCTGTTTTTAGCTCTACGGCTTTCATCAATATCTTCATACCAAGGGAAGATATGAAGCACTAGAGCCTACCGTTCCAACTCCCCTCTGTAACACCCCAACTCGTAATACGCAATAAACAGTAATTAACAACGCCAACCTTAAATGCAACCACAGCGGAAAATATAATAATCCCGGTGTTACCGTCGTTAGTCACCCACGTGACTAACTAGGCCTTACTAACTCCACTGTAACGGTCTGATCGAATGAAAACTTAAACCAACTTAAACCCCAACAGATACATACCAAGTTCTACTAATCTGAATCCAAAGTACAAGTTTACTACTCCTTAACCAATATATACGTCAAAGTATAAGTTCTAACTGAGGTATAAACAAAATCATAAGTGCACCCAGTCCAATATCTACCCCACTTATTCTCGGCCGGGTCACATCTCCATCAGGTACCTGAAAAATGTTAGGCCCAAATGGGCTCAGCACAACCACTGAGTATGAAAATGTGCAGCCCGCAAGCTACCGGGCCACACACGACTACTAATTCGATAACATGCAATTGATTTATTTCAGCAATATATATATAAATACTGTAAACATACAACATACAACATGTATCACACACATCCAATCAAACATAATAATCCATCTCAACAGAAACGAGACGTCAATATAATGAGTCAGTATATTGTTTGTTCCTAGGCCTTGAGATTATTTTGGAATCTCGATATAGACCTTATCTTACTTATCATGGGTAATCCACACGATGGGATCACCACTTCTCATAGTTAATATCTTAACTTATCTCGGGTATATTTAAACCCTGTTAGAAGAGTAGTGAACTCTCTAATAAACCACCGTCGTTGTGACGTATATAGTATGTATAACTCTTTTAAACAAGATTAAGACTCTCGTATGTGTATATTACTTGGGTACATTCCCGTAGGTGAGTATAAACTCCCTTAACCTCCGTCTTGAAAGACATATATTGAATCGAGTACATTTAAATCCGGTGGGTGAATATAAAACTTCTCCCACAACCACCGTCAAGAATGACGTATATTTATATGGAAGTCGATCTGATACAGAAACAACCTGCTAAACTCAGCATGTATGGCCATAACTTCCTAGACTTCTCACTCTCCCCTCCCCCAGTAACCTTAACTCATTATAAGTCACAATGGAACCATCGTCCTTGAAATACCCCAAACCTTGATATGTGGTTTAAATATTAAACTATGGTATGTAAAGGCTAAAAAGTGCCTTAGAAACATCAGTGAACAATTTAAACCATAGTAAAATGCAATAAAGCACTAAGACACAGCTTGAGCAAAAACATGCTCTAAGCTTGGAGTGAACTTGGTTAGGACCCAAAGAGTCTACCAAGACTTAATAATATTCAATCATGATTTAATAAGGCTAATTAAGTCCTTAGGAAACTTTGGTAGACAGTTAAACCAAATAAAACACAAGAAAGTACCTTAAAGTCAATAAGAGCAAAAATGTGCTCTAAGCTGGGATAAATTTTTATAAGACCTAATGGTCATACCTATACCTTATAAATATGTTAATGAACATTTAAATCAGTTACCAAAGAAAACCAAGCTTGAAAACAAGTTAAACACAAAATGTGCTTTAAGGAGTCTTAAAGCACGTTTTTGAAAAATTGTCTTGTAAATGAGTTTTGAATGGCCAAATGTCCATCATTACTCTTTAATTAACATGTGTACTATATAGTATCACATTTGGAAGTCTATATCAATGGGAAATCAAAATTTTCACATCTATGTGCCTTGTTTTAGTGAATAGTAACTTTAATAGAGTAAATAAATTGGTCAACAAAGACTATTCCCTTCTAATTAATGGGGGCCGGTTTTTCAAGGTATGAGTCACCAACTTGTAAAAGAAATCAAATAAGTAAAGTAAAGCTTATAAAGTAAAGTACTATTTTGCTTTATATATAAATATCTTAACAAATGAACTCTCTCACCTCATTCTCTTCTTCCCTTCATTTCACACGATTTCTTCAACTTCTCCCAAGCTCCATTCTCGGTTTTGCTACAACTCCATCTCTTCTCCATCTTCATTTCTTTACCAAATCCAACTCCATGCTCCAAATCAAATTCTAAGACCATATTTGTCTTAGTTAGACCAAGCTCTACACTTCTATCTTTTCAAATCTTCAAGAACTCAATTTTGGTGCCATGGAGATTCACCATTGAAGGAGCTTGAGCTCACCTTTTCACATATTATTGTTCTCCTTTGCTTCAAGGTAAGGAAACTCAAAGAAAATCCATGTTTCCTCCATGTTTATATGATGTCCGAAAACTCACCTCACAATGGTGTTTTCACCTCGCTTGTTTTAGCTTCATTTGAATCTTCCAAGGGCTAGGAGGAGTCCTCTCTTGATACTTATTCAAGTTCTCTTCCAATTCCAAGGTAAAACAATTACCTTAATGTGTTAAGACAATATGTGTAACTAGGGTTTATAATGAGATGAAGCATAATGCTTGAATGCTCATTCTATTATTTGTACATTGTTTAGAAGTTGACAAACAACCAAACACCCTACCGGTTTTACAAGGAAACAAGAAAGAAGTTTGTGAGGAAAAGAGGTAAACAAGCTATCTCAATGTAGTTTAAGTGCCTTAGGAAAATGAGCTTGATTTGCTTAATAAAATACCTAAGGAGCCAAGGTGAATGACCTAGAAAATGCTCTCAAGGAAACTATTAAGGGGCATATGTGATGTTGAGTGTATTTGCAGGTTAAAGGCAATATACTATGTGGAAATTCAGTGTTTAAGGTTTATGCAATTTAAGGGCCTAAGAGCCATGTTATTTAAGGGCCTAAGTGCCAAGCAATTTAAGTTTATGCACTATATTGTGATGTAGTGTAGTTTGAGAATTTAGAGGTGTGTAAAGAACATTCTTTGTGAAGATGAGTGTCTTGGATGGTTAAAGGAGGAAAAACAATATGTTTGTGTGTGAGGAATGTGCATTAAATGATTAAGTGTTTTTGGTTGTAAAAGGGTGAAAACCTAGGTGTTTGTGTGTGAGAATACTCTTGGTGGATTTTAGGTGTTCTTGAATGTCTAATGGTGAAAGCTATGTGCTTGGGTATAGAAATGTGCTAGAAGAACCCATGTCAAAATTTAGATAATGTATAAGAAGTTCTAAGTGTTTAAAAAGAGTTTTGGTGAGTTTGGAAGTGTTGAGAATGGTTAAGTGTTCAACTAGTGGAAGAAGCATGCATTATGGTGTTTAAAGATGTAAAAAGGGTTTTGGCAATGTTCTAGAGGATTTAGAATGCAAAAGATGCTTGAGAGATGATGTTGTTGATGAGGAAACATTATTGGCATAGTGGTTATCATAGGTATGGAACACCACTTATAAACCTAAGGAGAATATCATAAGTGTTAGGAATTTCGGTATGAAATGAGTAAGTGATTAAGGAGATAGAAAATGAGTTTTATGGATGTTGTATGAGGGTGTGAGTGTACCAAATGATGTTAGGAAACATTATGAGGCTTTAGGAGAAGTTTGGTGAAATTGGTTAAGTGCTTCAAGGCTTAGAAAATGAGTGTTTTGCCTTGTCCGAACATCCGTCCGGACATGGACGTTCGGACAGGCCTGTTGCGTAAAAATTTTCAGAGTCTCGACTTGTGTCCGACCTTGGGAAGTCCGGACACAAGTTCGGACGTACCTGCTTCTTCATTCAATTTTCCTCGACCCATGTCGAACTTCCGAAGTCCGGACACAAGTTCGGACAGGCGTCTGTATTCAGTTTTGAGTCTCGACTTGTGTCCGAACTTGGGAAGTCCGGACACAAGTTCGGACAGGCCACTGTATGGACCAAAAACTTTGTTTTAAGGTGGGAAAAGTTGCCTAAAAATGGTGATTACTAAGTAATGATGTTATAAGATTGTTAAGGACATGTTAAGTGAGTTATAATGACAATTTGGTGAGGGAAAAAGTTGTATCAAAATGTAAAAGTAAAACAAGTTAAAATGTAAAGTTATGTAACTAAGTTAACGGGGAAAGTTATAAGCATTAGACTTTAAACAGCCATGTTACCCCGATGTTAATAAGTACATGTAATGTTATCAGTTGTTCGAGAATTGCTCGAGGAACATAAGTGGACATGATAAAGTGGACTCCGGTGACAGGTATGGTTTTCTTGCAACCTGTGTCCTACCGGATTACACCGGCTTGTATGCCAATGTGTTTTTCTGTATGTTTGCCACGTTGTAAGATAATACATGTAATGAGTTTACAGTAATTCATATATGTGACGTGTCTAATTCCGATACCATTTAACCGCGGCAGTGTTAACCTTAGTTAAACTGAGTCTAGGATCACATGAGAGTTCGGTATTCGGATTAAACGACCCGAACCATGGGGCGTTCTAACCACGGCTATGCGTGAGTTGATTATGTGATGTTGTGTATGTGAATGTAGGGATCTCCCTTGTATGTTTAACCCAGTTGTAATACTGTATGTGTGTAGATGTGATAGACTCCATAGTGGGGTTCAAACTAATATCTAAAGTAAGTATGTACTAACAGTGGTGAGGAATCCGGTTTGGCCGGTCGCGCGTTGTTTGGGAGAGGGTATCCTTCTTAGCCTTACCCTTCTCTTTGTTATGGTTGTTTCCCTCACGGGTTATGATCTCCCATTAGCTTATTCCAAAGCTTAGCTATTCTGACTTAAGATCGGTTTAGGGGAACATGTGTTTGTGTGGTGTGTTCGGGCCTCCAAACCCGAACCATCTTAACTTAAGTTACTCGTCCGACTATTAGGACGGTAATGAGTGTTGTTGTTATTGTATACGAGCTTACCATGAGGGTGACACCATTCTCTAGGCTCACCAGTGAATTAGCTATGTTTGGGTCGGTTCCAAGAGGACCGTTCCCGTTATGTTATGTGATGTTGTTGTAACGCAACTCCTATTGCGATGTTATCATGTGCACGTCGAAACGTGAGAAGTGTTGTTGTGTTTTGTTATGTGAGGAATGTTATATGTTGTAAAATATGGAGTGTGCGGATCATGGAAATGAATCCCAGTTTGTGATGAGAGGCGTTTAAGGATAACCCGATTTAAGGGTAAGTGTCATCTATTAAGGAAGTAGCTCCATTAGAGGAGGAACACTCTAGGGATAATGAATACCATGAGTGACTTATCAAGTAAGGATATATTATCCGTTTGTTGAGCCCATTGAGGCGAAATGATTATGTGTTGTGTGTTTACAGTTGAATGCATGATTTAAATATAATCAATCGAATGCTAAGACGACAATTAGTTGTGCGTGGCCCGGTAGCATGTGGGTTGCGGGATTACCATACCAGCAAAGGTGCTGAGCCCCTTGGGGGCCACCCTTTCTTCTTTTCCTATTTCAGGTACAGAGAGCTGGAAGCCGTTCGAGAGTAGGACGGGGTAGACATTGTACATGGGTAATCATGTAAGTTAAATATATACAGTAGGTGTAGTAAGACCGAAGTTGTTATCGGCATCAGTTTGTAAATACTCGGTACTGTTGGAAGTATGTGTATGTTTTGTTGTTAATGGAAAGGGATAATAATGTATAGTCGCTCGGGAATCTAGTCCATCAGACCGGTACAATGTTTATATAATAGCCTTGTTAGCCACGTGGGTGGTTAACGGCGTGTAACACCAACGAGTTAAGTTATTTGATGAGGTGTGTATTCCGCTGCAGATTGTTGTTATGTGTTGTTGTTGGATGGGTGTTACAAAAAGTGGTATCAGAGCGAAGTATCGCTCTGATGACTGAATTACCGAGCTTAGGAAGTACCGAGTTAGGATTTTAGTACTTTGGGTTAAGGGTTGAGTGATAGCGTGAGAGATACGCTAGTTAGGAATTACCAGTGTGTACTGGAAACCTACAATATCCTACCCGCCCTCCACAATCCCTGTTCTATAACTCGGGAAAACGCCAGGGAGATGGAAGTTCTCTCATACTCGGAATACCGACCTGGCTGTTATTAAATACCTCTAAAGGTACGGAGAACCTGTCATACGGTAGATTCCAAAACTGGGAATCCCGGAGACGGTCTCCATCTGAACAATGTTAACCGCATTTAATAGCGAAGAATGAAGAATCTTGTGTATAGAAGAATAGAATTTCCGGCAACCTGGGTCGACATGCCGAGCAGTCGAGGATAACCAGCTTGCAACGCACTGACCGTGCAAAAGGCAAGAAGTGGATTAATAAAACCCGAGACGAGTGTCTACGGGACCATAGTTGATAAATAATACACCAACGGTATACCAACCGACAAAGGAACTACAACATGGTGCCCAACAAGAGACAAGTCTCAGTAACCACGACAAGTGCGTGGAACGGCTATAAAGAGGATACGATACTAAGTAAAGGGGGACTCCAAGAGTGGGAGACACCCCAGTTGATATTACCATATGAATACAGTGAGGAGTTACCCGAGGAATTATTATCAAGACAGTAAGGTCAGTGAGGGCCAACAAGGCCACTGATGACAGTGCGGGTAAAAACAATACCACAACCGGTATGTGTTAAACCGATAGCCAGTTAGCAGGGCGCACTTGCCATAGCAAGTGCTGCTATAACAGGGCTGTTCGGGGAAGTTTTAACAAATACAAAGTACTTAGTAAAGTACCATAAAGTTAAGTGTGATCATTATAACCATGGAAGGGCTTAACAGCCTGACCTTTGTAATTGGAAGTACACCAGTCAGCAAGAAGCTAGACTTGGCTAAGGTAAGAAGATGTTGTGAAACCATGAAAATTTCTTTCAAACTCAGATTTATTTCAAACTCTTTTCCTTCAAAACCAGATTTTCTTTCAAACCAATACTTCTTTCTAACCTTCTTCTAAACCAAACCAGTAAAACAAGGGCAGTTGATAAAGATATAACAGTGGAGAGATTTTCCCTTGATTAAGTTCGGGAAGCACGAAATGAATATTGTCATGGGACAATATAAGGGAGTTGACAACAGAATACTTCACCTAGGCGTGTGACGGACACTACGAGTGTACCCACTGTAATGTGGGACGACCGCACTCCGTGAGGAGCTTGTGGGCCTAACAGACCTACTTATGGGTTAGTTGGGCAAGTAGCAATGTATCAGTATGGTACCCCACATATGTATACAAGTAGAGTCCGGAACACGGGAAGTAGTCGACTCCGTACTACGGTCAGTAGTATAAGTCAAACAAGAACTAAGGATTACCATGAATGGTTGAAGTAAAGGAACAAGTCAAGTTAACGAGACTAAGAGAATTAGTGAATTCCTTCAAGGAAATGTTTAAGAGTCAGGAATACGAAGTGCACTAACTGTTATGTAAAGACATAGCATATGTCTTAAGGATCCCAGGGATAAACATGAGGTTAGCTGGAACGTGACCCAGCTTGTCATGGCTAAGCAGATGCCTAATGTGGACACATTAATGTGCAAAGAACAGATGAAACTCCCAGAATGAGTACCTACACTACCAGGAAATGTTGATCTTCACAGAAGGAGATATAAGCCAGTAAGAACGGAACGGCGTGGCTAACGGAATATACCAATAAGTGTGAACCAGATGTAAAGGCATAACCTTAGTAACACCCAGGAGCAATCCTTAAAGGGTGTTCGCATCAATAATTGTTGCACGAAATGACGTGACAGAAAAACAAGGGTTTGAAACTAAACACCCAGTTTAGACATAAGTTGTCAGGAGACGGACTGGCAATCCTAAGGGGCATCCCGTGAAAGGAGACGTGATGCAACGACCTTGTCATGGAGCTCATATAATATCCAAACCATGTAATGTTGTACAGAGAAGTACATGTGTGTGGATAGCCTACAATGAGCGCAGCTCAAGGCAATAGGCTTGTAAGCCACAAGCAACATATGTTAATAAATTATATTGATTGCAGAAGTTTACGTTGTATAAGTGAATAGAGTGGTAAAACGAACCACTGCATTAAGAGTGGGGATATCTCTCGATATTGTGAGACCGCAACAGCGGTAGTTATGTGAATCAAGTTCAAGAAATATGTTAAGGATGTGTGATATTATTATTGAGAGAGAGCAGTTAGTTTAGTAGCTTGTGAAGCACCCGGCTGAATAACAGCGGCTTGTAACTCGAGTGAGCTACGCTCCAGGAGCATACAGTAGTCATCCAAATGAATGACGAAACCTAATGCGAATAATGAAAGTATATGTGTGGAAGTTAATATGACAGTAAATACCATATAAGTTGGTGTTATACAATAAGTAAGTGCATGGTACGAGCAAGCGACCGTTGTTAAGTGTTGTTTAAGTAATGATATGGCAGATAAGAGCAGCTATGAATTAAATTCAGTGGTGATGCAAGGTAAGTGATGTTAAACAGACTGGGCAATAAGCCAGTGGAAGGTACTATGTGATGAGGAATTCAGTGTGAATTCCATGGCGAATCACATAAGGGATTTACTGTCAAGAGTTTACGCCTCTGCACTCTGTAGACTGAGTGTTTTGGTATTGCACTTGCGCAGAGTGATGATCGAGTGGGATAGCTAGGAATTGGAAACATGTTAATGGAAGAGGAATAATGTTATAATGGCCGATGCATAGGAAATGCAAGGCCGCACAAATAAAAGAGTACTTGTACAAAACCAAATGTGGAGACATGATTAATAATAAGTGACTACAGTAGCACTAACTGCCAATATCGGTATGGAATATACCCCAATGAGGTAAATAGCTGAGAGAGCACTACACACTAGGTAGTAGCTCAATCTCAACCGACAGTAAGTCGGAAGGAAACAAGTCAATCATTGTGAATACATAGCCGTATACACAGTAAATCGTTATGGAAGTAAATAGAAAGTTTATAACTCCGAATTCGCTAACGGTAAGAGATACCACGCGTCGGTTGAGAAACCATTGTTACCAAGATGAAGGTGACAATTGGGGATGTACAATACAATAAGAATAACAAAGGGCAACTAAGCTCTACAATTATTAGAGTTTCACAGCAGAAACTAGTGAGCCAGTGATTCAAGTGTTGAATGTACATGGTGAACACGAGTGAATGGCTAATTATTAACGCCTAGAAGCCTAACAGGCCAGAATCGAAACCAACTAAGAGTTTAAACAAACTCAATGAGAATTCTTGGTTTAGGAAACTAAACCGCCAATATGGTTAAGATCCTCTAATCAGAATCCATTGTGTAATAGACCGCGTGGAAGTTAAAACACTTCACGACGGCAGAACATTTTAAGCCAATGTTTAGTGATTGATTACGTGGGCGTAATCCCTTTTAAGGGGGGTAGAGCGCAAAACCACTTAGTGTGTATTACCGTACAAGTGTACGTGATTTATGTTGTGCTTAGCACAAAATAATTTGTTTTGATGATTGGTGTGTTGTGTTATGTAAACATACACATTCATTCATGGTTTAATTGTGGTAATTGCGCACAGAAGATGCGAATACCATTATGATAAGTGTGTTATTGTTAACAGTGGTGTGTGATAATACAAGTGTGGGGAGTAGAGAAACTCCCGGGGAACAAAACCCCGACAGTGTATAAATGTGAAACAGTGTGTTGTATTTTGATAAAATATATGTGTATATTATATATAAGTGATTCATGAAAGGGCATGATACCGAATAGAACCTAGTGAGAATAGATTCCCTAGGAAACACATTAAAGTGAATGGAAATAATTGATAGGCGAAGTTCTATCCTTGGAGATGGTTATGATCATGATAGAATGATAAAAAGATAGAAAATTGGAATGAGTGATTTACTTGATGCTTGAAATTGAAGTGGGGGGAGGTGAAACTTGATTATCATGAGATCAAGGGAAGCCGAACACAAATTGGGGTGGAAGGATAGTTCAACACTGATGCTGATCACATCAGGGTTGGATGATTCTTGAAGCTCCCATAAGTGGTCACAAATAACCACGCTAAGAAAAGAAGCAAAGAGCATAAGTTGGACTTGGAGTTGTGTGTGTTTTCAAAAGGATTTTGAATTGGTATTTATAAAACGTCGATAGATGCTTTACATAATTAAAGTTCTCTTATTTAACCTCACAATGAAAAAATTCAAATTTAAGTGATTGTTTTGATCTCCCAAAGGCACGGGGACGGAAGGTGTCCATCGCGACCGGGTTCTGCGGGATCACAGTGTATATCAAAGATATTTTTGATTGTTATACATGCTATGACATGTTGTGTGGTATGTGTAATAAATATTATTTTGACCTTGAGTTCCAGAAGTGTATGTTATTAAGACCTATGAGTCTAATGTGTTGTGTTACATAGACCTATGTGTCTAAAGGATGTTATGTTATCAAGACCTATGTGTCTAAATGTGGTTATGTTACCCAAGACCAGAGAGTCTAAGGGTTGTTATGTATGTGTAAGTGTGTTAAGATACCCGGACCATTGAGTCCGAGGTTATCATGTGAGTATGTTATGTTATGTAGGGATGTGAATGTGTTTACCGGACCATTAAGTCCGAGGTTGTGATGTAAAGTGTTTTGGTTATGGAAGTTTTATTTCTATAAGTAATCCCCGTATTCTAATCCAAGATGTGTGGGAAGTGTAAACTTCGAGGACGAAGTTCTTTAAGGGGGGTAGATTGAATACCCCAAACCTTGATTGTGGTTTAAATATTAAACTATGGTATGTAAAGGCTAAAAAGTGCCTTAGAAACATCAGTGAACAATTAAACCATAGTAAAATGCAATAAAGCACTAAGACACAGCTTGAGCAAAAACATGCTCTAAGCTTGGAGTGAACTTGGTTAGGACCCAAAGAGTCTACCAAGACTTAATAATATTCAATATGATTTAATAAGGCTAATTAAGTCCTTAGGAAACTTTGGTAGACAGTTAACCAAATAAAATAAAACACAAGAAAGTACCTTAAAGTCAATAAGAGCAAAAATGTGCTCTAAGCTTGGGATAAATTTGTATAAGACCTATGGTCATACCTATACCTTATAAATATGTAATGAACATATTAAATCAGTTACCAAAGAAAACCAAGCTTGAAAACAAGTTAAACACAAAATGTGCTTAAGGAGTCTTTAAGCACGTTTTTGAAAAATTGTCTTGTAAATGAGTTTTGAATGGCCAAATGTCCATCATTACTCTTTAATTAACATGTGTACTATATAGTATCACATTTGGAAGTCTATATCAATGGGAAAATCAAAATTTTCAAATCTATGTGCCTTGTTTTAGTGAATAGTAACTTTAATAAGCTAGTTTGTACATATGTTGTTATAAGTAAATAAATTGGTCAACAAAGACTATTATACCTTCTAAATTAATGGGGGCCGGTTTTTCAGGTATGAGTCACCAACTTGTAAAAGAAATCAAATAAGTAAAGTAAAGCTTATAAAGTAAAGTACTATTTTGCTTTATACATAATATCTTAACAAATGAACTCTCTCACCTCATTCTCTTCTTTCCCCTTCATTTCACAACGATTTCTTCAACTTCTCCCAAGCTCCATTCTCGGTTTGCTACAGCTCCATCTCTTCTCCATCTTCATTTCTTTGCCAAATCCAACTCCATGCTCCAAATCAAATTCTAAGGACCATATTTGTCTTAGTTAGACCAAGCTTACACTCTATCTTTTCAAATCTTCAAGAACTCAATTTTGGTGTGCCATGGAGATTCACCATTGAAGGAGCTTGACTCACCTTTTCACATATTATGTTTCTCCTTTTGCTTCAAGGTAAGGAAACTCAAAGAAAATCCATGTTTCCCTTTTCCTCCATGTTTATATGATGTCCGAAAACTCACCTCACAATGGTGTTTTTCACCTCGCTTGTTTTAGCTTCATTTGAATCTTCCAAGGGCTAGGAGGAGTCCTCTCTTGATACTTTCAAGTTCTCTCCAATTCCAAGGTAAAACAATTACCTTAATGTGTTAAGACAATATGTGTAACTAGGGTTTATAATGAGATGAAGCATAATGCTTGAATGCTCATTCTATTATTTGTACATGTTTAGAAGTTGACAAACAACTAACACCCTACCGGTTTACAAGGAAACAAGAAAGAAGTTTGTGAGGAAAAAGAGGTAACAAGCTATCTCAATGTAGTTTAAGTGCTTAGGAAAATGAGCTTGATTTGCTTAATAAAAACCTAAGGAGCCAAAGGTTGAATGACCTAGAAAATGCTGCTCAAGGAAACTATTAAGGGGCATATGTGATGTTGAGTGTATTTGCAGGTTAAAGGCAAATATACTATGTGGAAATTCAGTGTTTAAGGGTTTATGCAATTTAAGGGCCTAAGAGCCATGTTATTTAAGGGCCTAAGTGCCAAGCAATTTAAGTATATGCACTATATTGTTGATGTAGTGTAAGTTTGAGAATTTAGAGGGTGTAAAGAACATTCTTTGTGAAGATGAGTGTCTTGGATGGTTAAAGGAGGAAAAACTATGTTTGTGTGTGAGGAATGTGCATTAAATGATTAAGTGTTTTTGGTGTAAAAGGGTGAAAACCTAGGTGTTTGTGTGTGAGAATACTCTTGGTGGATTTTAGGTGTTCTTGAATGTCTAATGGTGAAAGCTATGTGCTTGGGTATAGAAATGTGCTAGAAGAACCCATGTCAAAAATTTAGATAATGTATAAGAAGTTCTAAGTGTTTAAAAAGAGTTTTGGTGAGTTTGGAAGTGTTGAGAATGGTTAAGTGAGGTTCAACTAGTGGAAGCCATGCATTATGGTGTTAAAGATGTAAAAAGGGTTTTGGCAATGTTCTAGAGGATTTAGAATGCAAAAGATGCTTGGGAGATGATGTTGTAGTGATGAGGAAACATTATTGGCATAGTGGTTTCATAGGTATGGAACACCACTTAGAAACCTAAGGAGAATATCATAAGTGTTAGGAATTTCGGTATGAAATGAGTAAGTGATTAAGGAGATAGAAAATGAGTTTTATGGATGTTGTATGAGGGTGTGAGTGTACCAAATGATGTTAGGAAACATTATGAGGCTTAGGAGAAGTTTGGTGAAATTGGTTAAGTGCTTAAAGGCTTAGAAAATGAGTGTTTTGCCTTGTCCGAACATCCGTCAGGACATGGACGTTGGACAGGCCTGTTGCGTAAAATTTTCAGAGTCTCGACTTGTGTCCGACTTGGGAAGTCCAGACACAAGTTCGGACTACCTACCTGCTTCTTTCATTCATTTTTCCTCGACCCATGTCCGAACTTCCGAAGTCCGGACACAAGTTCGGACAGGCGTCTGTATTCAGTTTTGAGTCTCAACTTGTGTCCGAACTTGGGAAGTCCGGACACAAGTTCGGACAGGCCACTGTATGGACCAAAAACTTTGTTTTAAGGTGGGAAAAGTTGCCTAAAAATGGTGATTACTAAGTAATGATGTTATAGATTGTTAAGGACATGTTAAGTGAGTTATAATGACAATTTGGTGAGGGAAAAAGTTGTATCAAATGTAAAAGTAAACAAGTTAAAATGTAAAGTTATGTAACTAAGTTAACGGGGAAAGTTTAAGCATTAGACTTTAAACAGCCATGTTACCCCGATGTTAATAAAAGTACATGTAATGTTATCAGTTGTTCGAGAATGCTCGAGGAACATAAGTGGACATGATAAAGTGGACTCTGGTGACAGGTATGGTTTTTCTTGCAACCTGTGTCCTACCGGATTACACCGGCTTGTATGCCAATGTGTTTTTCTGTATGTTTACCACACGTTGTAAGATATACATGTAATGAGTTTACAGTAATTCATATATGTGACGTGTCTAATTCTGATACCATTTAACCGTGGCAGTGTTAACCTTAGTTAACTGAGTCTAGGATCACATGAGAGTTCAGTATTCGGATTAAACGACCCGAACCATGGGGCGTTCTAACCACGGCTATGCGTGAGTTGATTATGTGATGTTGTGTATGTGAATGTAGGGATCTCCCTTGTATGTTTAACCCAGTTGTAATACTGTATGTGTGTAGATGTGATAGACTCCATAGTGGGGTTCAAACTAAATTCTAAAGTAAGTATGTACTAACAGTGATGAGGAATCCGGTTTGGCCGGTCGCGCGTTGTTTGGGAGAGGGTATCCTTCTTAGCCTTACCCTTCTCTTTGTTATGGTTGTTTCCCTCACGGGTTATGATCTCCCATTAGCTTATTCCAAGGCTTAGCTATTCTGACTTAAGATCGGTTTAGGGGGAACATGTGTTTGTGTGGTGTGTTCGGGGCCTCAAACCCGAACCATCTTAACTTAAGTTACTCGTCCGACTATTAGGACGGTAAATGAGTGTTGTTGTTATTGTATAACGAGCTTACCATGAGGGTGACCCCATTCTCTAGGCTCACCAGTGAATTAGCTATGTTTGGGTTGGTTCCAAGAGGACCGTTCCCGTTATGTTATGTGATGTTGTTGTAACGCAACTCCTATTGCGATGTTATCATGTGCACGTCGAAACGTGAGAAGTGTTGTTGTGTTTTGTTATGTGAGGAATGTTATATGTTGTAAATATGGAGTGTGCGGATCATGGAAATGAATCCCAGTTTGTGATGAGAGGCGTTTAAGGATAACCCGATTTAAGGGTAAGTGTCATCTATTAGGAAGTAGCTCCATTAGAGGAGGAACACTCTAGGGATAATGAATACCATGAGTGACTTATCAAGTAAGGATATATTATCCGTTTGTTGAGCCCATTGAGGCGAAATGATTATGTGTGTGTGTGTTTACAGTTGAATGCATGATTTAAATAAATCAATCGCATGCTAAGACGACAATTAGTTGTGCGTGGCCCGGTAGCATGTGGGCTGCGGGATTACCATACCAACAAAGTGCTGAGCCCCTTGGGGGCCACCCTTTCTCTTCTTTTCCTATTTCAGGTACAGAGAGCTGTAAGCCGTTCGAGAGTAGGACGGGGTAGACATTGTACATGGGTAATCATGTAAGTTAAATATATACAGTAGGTGTAGTAAGACCGAAGTTGTTATCGGTATCAGTTTGTAAATACTCGGTACTGTTGGAAAGTATGTGTATGTTTTGTTGTTAATGGAAAGGGATAATAATGTATAGTCGCTCGGGAATCTAGTCCATCAGACCGGTACATGTTTATGTAATAGCCTTGTTAGCCACGTGGGTGGTTAACGCGTGTAACACCAACGAGTTAGTTATTTGATGAGGTGTGTATTCCGCTGCAGATTGTTGTTATGTGTTTGTTGTTGGATGGGGTGTTACAGTCCTACTTCTAGAGTGTAAGTTCGAACATCGCTAATCCAGATGTTGACTATATATTGAAGGGAAGTTAGTGAGATAATTCTCATATGATTAACCGTTAGGTAATTCTACTTACTTAATCCTCTTGTTACTTCCAAACAACATTAAGTGTTTTTATGTGAGTATTAACCTACCAAGTTCTTGTTAGTAGCACATCACATGTGACATAGAGTAAAAATAACTTTACACTTAACAATCCATTTACATGCATTAATTATGGCCATTTCACTCAAGTAAATAGCACACAAGCCGAGGTAACTCGGTAGCAAAAAAGCTGCAAGAAATCATATACCTTTCACCGAAGACGACACTCGCCTAGTCTCGGCTGACGTCCCGTCTATCCCACTCCTATAATCTGATTAACCGAGAGAGTTAATTATTAATCACTCCTGTATAACGTTTACTCGTATTCGTGAAACGTTTTAGTATTTCAAGTTCGTTATTTCATATGAGTTACAAGATTATCTTCTAATCTTTGTTAACTCTTTTATTCCATAGCTATGTTACACTTAAGGTATTATTTTATGTACCTTAACCCATGAAATCTTAGTATTCAAGAATTATAACATTATATAATAAGCATACCTTTATAGGTTTCTTTTGCTCATTCCTCCAACTTGTATTATAATTCTTATCATTACATAGCATTAATCTTCTTTACAAATTTAATTCCTTAACCATTATAACCTATAGTTTTCATTCATTCTTACTCATTAATTATAAGTTTCCACTTACAATCTTTCCTAAAATATTCAAACAAACCCTATACTGTTATTCAGGGTCATTATGTTAGTAACTCCTCTATTTAATCGAGTTAAAAAAGGAAGGGAAGTGTTAGTAACTCCTATATTTAATTGAGTTAGGAGAGGAAGGGAAAATTTAGTAACTCCTATATTTGATTGAGTTAGGAGAAAAGGGGAAAAGTTAGTAACTTCTCTATTTAATTAAGTTGGGAGAGGAAGGGATGAGTTAGAAATCCCACTAATTAAATGGAGTTGGGAAGGAAGGAATGAATCATCAACTTATCTCTCCCTAATTATAATCTCTGCAATTCCCTCACTGCTCTCTAACTCCCGCCTTTTCATCTAGATCAAGTCATTGTTGGAGAAATCTTCACGCGAGATTTTGGATTTGCAAAGTAGCTCATGGATTTCTGCCAGTTTGTGGTTTGTAGTATTCATTGTCAGGTTTTATTTGTTCTCTGTTTTCTGGCATGGTTTCTTATTTGTGGTTTGGTTATTCAGATTATTTTTGCGTTGAAGATTTCTGTTTTGGATTTGTGGGGGAGACTTCTGTTTGGGATTCAGTGGTGCTCTACAAAGCTTCGATTGTCAGGTAGGTGGTAGATGGATTCACATAGTGTGTTTGCCCATGGGGATGAATTTTGGGTTTTGCCTTGAATGTTTGATTAATTTTTTTAATTCATGGTTTATTGCTCTACTATGATTTATTAACAAATTTGGATTGCAAACCCCCATGGTTACTATGCTTTCTAAGTATTTTGACCGATATGGAAAATTGGAATTTGACTTGACACAAGTCCAAAAAACCTCCTTATTTTTGGTTTTAAAGGCTTGTTTGAATTCCATTTCACTTCCTATATGTGCTACATTACCTTCACCAATGATTTTGTATCAGGTTAGCTCGTGTTTTTGTGTCTTGACCACACCTTATGATTTGTGATAAAATATATTTATGGGACCTAGCTTACTGCATTTTGAGATGTGGATGGTTGGGTCAAGCTATCCTGTAGCATGTTGTGTAAGGACGTCCTTCTGTTTATGTTATTTGGGCTCTTTCCTCCTCGTTATATTGTGGGACCGACAAGTCTTTTGGTCTTTGGGCCATATCTGTTGTGGGACCGACAAGTCATTTGGTCTTCAGGCCATTTTTGTTATGAGACCGACGGGTCCTTTGGTCTTCGGGCCATTTCTGTTTCTGATATGGGATCTTCTGATCCATTGGTCTTCGGACAATTTTTGTGTGCTATGAGCTAGTGTCCCACTGTCCCACCTCATTTTTGAGACTTCTTGAAATACCCCGAACCTAAATGTGTTAATAAATTGTGTAATTATGATATTATAAGGCTAATTAAGTCCTTAAGAACATTGTTGAAGAAAGAGAAACCAAAAAGAAAAGAAAAATGCATAAAAGTCACAAAACGTAAAAACACGTGTTACGTAATCATAAGAGGTATATAACCTCAACTAGGGTCCTAGATGATTTCTAAGGCTTAATTACGCCTAAATAACATGTGGGAAAAATTCCTAAAGAAAACGGATCCATATAGTAGATTAAAAACGCTAATAGAGTCTTAAAGCACGTTCTTTCGAGAAAACCCGAAAACGTGACTTTAAGTGGTCAAATGAACTTGTAAAAATTTAGTTGATCATATAACTATAATTAAACATTAATGGGAGCCTAAGAACAACTACAACTAAAGAAATGAGAAAAATCCAGAAATGGGCCCGGTTTAGTGAATAGTGTAAATTCGGGTTTTATGGGTGTTATTTGCTAAAGACTAAAATACCCCTTCTTCTTCCATTTTGATAAAAATCTGGCCCCTTCCATGTGTGCCCACGTTTTGGTCTTCTTTCCCCTCTCAAGTTAGTGAGAAAAGTAAAAAAAGTAAAAAAGTAAGAAAACAAATACAAAAGCTACTTTTCTACTCTCTCTCCCCTCTTATTCCTTCCTTTTCTGATTTCTCTCCCCTCTCTATTGCTGATTCAGCTCTATCAAGACAAATTGGCTCCCTTACTCACGTGGGAATAGAAGAAAATAAAGGGGGGTTACTCTTCACTTTACAAACAAAAAGGAATTGTGCACTCTCTCTCCTCTATTTTCCTTCCTTTCCGGCGTGAGCCTCCTCTCTTTCCTTCTCCCCCTGATTTATCTTCTTCCTCACAAGCTAGAAGCCTCTCCCATGGCTTCTCAAGCTTCCCTTGCTCACTCAAGCCACTACAAACCTCCAAATGCAAAATAATAACATATTCTTGCTCCTCTAGTCTTGGAGATCATTTCCCTCTTTTCAAAATCTCAAAACCTTGAAGTTTACCTCCATGGGTGTAGCCCATTTGAAGAGGAAATCACACTTTCTTGTGCTTGGTTGCCTCCTCTTACATTCAAGGTAAGAAAAATCATAAAAATCCATCTTTTCCTTCATTTCTTTTGAGACCAAAAATTGCCCAGCTTTGAACTCCATATTGCTCCTTGTACCACCAGCCGAATTTGGTCTTCAAGAAGTGCTGGAACCTTGTTGGTTTTGTTGCCCAAATGCTCCATTGGAAACTAGAAGGTAATTCCCTCCTTTTGGTGCTTTAAACACTCTCTTGCTCTAGGGTTGTTTCAAGAGTTTAAGTAATCTCTTAATTCTCATTATTGTTCCATTGGGCAATGGTCTTTAGCTTAACAGATAACCCCACATGACCGATTTGTAAAACAAGAGCAAAGAGAAAAGAAAGATCAAGGAATAAGAGAAGGGAAAAGAAAGAAGACTTTGAATTTAAGGTAATTTAACTACCCTAATGTTTACCCTTAATGCCTTTTAAAATGTTGGGTTGGATAATTTAAAAGATGAATCAAGATTGTATGGAAGTGTGTTTGGTGATTAAGGAGAAAAGTGTGATGATGTTTAATGCATTGTTTATACCCAAAATTTCAACCCCCCGGAAGAGAGTCTCTACTAATAGGCTAGTAGCGAGGGTTCCCAATTCGATCGGCACATTTCAGAGTACTAGGGACAGCTTAGTCATCTCCAGGGGCATTTTCGTAATTTTTCAAGGCTCCTAAGCCCCCTATAGGCTTTCTCTCTCCTCCAAATAAGGGTCAAATCAATTCAAAATGCTTTGAAATTTTAACCCATGATAGAGGATGACATCTGAAGCATAATGGCGTTGGAATTTTGATTTTTTGAATTTCCAATAATTTTCTAGCAATTTCTGATTGAATCTGACGAGAAATTGAATTTAAAAATATTCCAATGTCCAAAAAATTCGATTCCACTTTAGAAAATTCAGAAATATCGTCCTTTACCCATGTGTAAAATTTCATAATCAAATTCCTTTTGGAAGCCCTTGAGCTAAAACGTCGGTAAATCTCGGTTTTTACCGGATTTTTCTATCTTTAAGGAAGCCTATATAAGGAACCTTATCCCATGATCAAAGGAGAACCTCAAGAACCCTAGACTCTCAAAGAAGGCAGTCATCTCTCTCTCTCCACGTTTTGAACTCCGGAGTCACAGTCAAACACCAAAATCTCACCAAAATCAACACCAAAACACGTTTTTCAACTCCCACAACATCATCCATCATCAAACCCTCACCAAAACAGCACCAAAACGTGAAGAACATCAAGAACAGCAAGGATTCAGAAGCTCGGTTCGAAGTTCCTCCGGATCCGCCATCAACGAGGCCTCCGAAGAATCCCGACGTGAAGAAGCACCACGAATCTGAAGGTAAAACAGGTTGCAATTCTACTTTTCTAACTCTCCACGACCTTATTAACTCTCTGTCAAATTTTGGGTTCAAACTAACCTTTTTACTCTTCTGTATTGCTAATTACTTTTGTTTCTGCCTTGTTACTTGTTCGTCAAGTTTCGTACATAATTCGACTTCAAACTGCAATCTTTCAATTACTAACGAATTGTACATCTTTCAGGCTACACACCCATAAAATTTGAGCCAAAAACACCTTCGGGAACGGCCTCAACGCCGCCGTCCAAGGGCGGTCCGCACCCACGGACGTCATGTCCGGGGTCCCGGACTCCCTGTCCGTAAGCCCGGACGCCCACGGACGGCGGCGGGATTTTAAAAAAATTCAAAATTTAGGTTTTCTAATAATGTCCGGGCCCACGGACAGCCTGTCCGTGGCCCCGGACTTTGCAAATTTTGTTTTCCTTTAATTTCGACTCTTCTGTATAATTAGGTTAACTGGGGTCCGTGGTCTCGGACATGGGGTCCGTGGCTACGGACGTAAGCAAAATTCGACCTAATTCTGCCTCTGAAACCCTAGTTTAGGTAGCTTTTAAGTTCACTTTAATTTTCTGTCAAAAAATGCTAAAAAACACAAAAAAACAGAAGCTCGCGCACTTAGGTTAAAACGACTCGTAATAAGCCGTAAATAAACCAAGTAGAGGAAAAACGACCTAGGAGGGGTAATGAAAGTAATTGAACCCTAATTAAGTCGAATATCAAGCCCCCGAACCCGAACTCTCCTTTCCTAATTTGATCTAGGTAAAAATTAGGTGGCGACTCATAATAGGTTCCAGTGAGCTAGCTTAGGTTTTAATATATTGTTTTATGACATAGTTATTAATCTTAGGTTATAAGTGGACCTAAAACCCGACTAGATCCCAATCAACTTAATCCACATAGGATAGGGTTTAAAATCGAGGCTCACAGACTGGCGACTCTGCTGGGAGAAACTCTTAATTTTAACTTGTTTAATTTTAAGAAAGAGGGCTTAACTCGAAAAGTTTATTTATGGCTTTATTACTTTGTTTGTTTACTTTTGTGCGCACTTTAATTTTCTGCACCTTTGCATCATATGAGAGCGAGGGTCCACCTAAACCGATTTCATCCCGGGACCCATTTGAGGGTCCCCTGTCAGGGACTCACACCTTTTAGGTGATGTGAATAAGCGGGGGAAAAGAGGAGGATGTCGTCTAACCACATCCCCTTAATACCTGGGCCTTAGCCCCAAGCGTTTTCCTGGCAGTGTCCTTACCTAACCCATTGTTTGGTCAGTCAAAGACCCGGCCGCAGACGCACACCTTCAGGTGATGCGAAAAAAGTGGGAAGCCCAAAGAGAGTAGCGTGCAAGCCCTATTCCTTTGTGGCGACCTGGGCCTAAGCCCCAAGCACCTCTCCGGATCGATCCATACCCAAATTGATTTAACCGTCAAGTGAGGACATGTTGAATTTGTGTGGGCCCTGTTTGCTTGTATGATCGGCCCACTACCCAGTCTAGAGATTGATAGGAACTTTTCCTACATCAACTCAGCCCAACCCGATATCGCGGCTTTATTGTTTGTGGCCCAAAGGCCCTGCTTGATTTGAATGTGCGAGTTATTTGTTCGGGCTTCGGCCCAAAAGTTTAGGTTTAGGTGATTTATCTTTCAGCCCAATTTTAATTATCAATTTAGTTCTAGGCCCATGAAAAACAAATCCACCTAAAGCAATTCATGAAGATCCATCAGGCCTTTCCATTTCAAGGTTCATTCTAGTCTAGGAAGACTTTTCACTTGCCCAAATTCCAAGAACATGGTTTAGAAATCATTTTGACCCATGTGCTTTACCGCTAGCCCAAACACATTCTGGCCCAAGCGCCCAATTCTCAAAATATTCTGGCCCAAGAGCCACATTCTTCAAACATTTCTAGGCGCCTCCCTTCCAACTCATTTCGGGCCTCAGTGCTTACCCACAATCTTCAAAACATTCCAGCTCATGTGTTTTCTTGTAGCCCAAACAAGTTTTAACCTACAACTTCTTCACGGTCCAGAATTTTAGCTCAATCCACTTCTGTTTTCCAACAGATAAGCCCGAATCCCAAGTATGGTAGAGGGAGGAAACCCAGTCAGCATGGAGGCCCAGTTTGCAGCCTTAGAGCAGAGGTACAGAGCCGCCTTTGATGCCATGGAACAGAAACATAGGTCCGCCACTAATGACATGGAGGCTAAGTATGTCACCATCATCGAAGAGCTGAAAAGCAAAATCAATTCCTTGAGGTTGGTCATCAGGAAAACATTTCAGGAAAGATTGCTGACTCTGGGAACGAGCATGACCACATCGAAGTTAACTCCATTGGGGCCCAGGGTGCGCAACGATTCGTAGGAGAAGCCTCCCCAGATCACCAACTAACTGCAGAACTCAAGAAGGCTCTGAAAAGGATCGAGCGCATGGAAAAGGCTAGCAAGCCGGCTGGTTTTGATTACTCCTCTATGGCATCGTACCCCGAGGTTGATCTCCCCCCAAAGTTGAAGTTGCCCACACTTGCTCTATACAAGGGTTCCTCAGACCCGCAGGTCCATCTGGCGATGTTCGATAGGGAGATGTCCATCCTCAGGTTGAATGACATGCAAAAGGCCAAGGTCTTTGTCCGTTATCTCGATGAAACACCTCAACGTTGGTATTTGACTCAGAGGATGAACACCAAAACCTATGAGGAGGTTTGTGAGGCTTTCTTGCACCATTTCTAGTATGCTAAGAATCTCGAAGTCACCAGGTCTGACCTTGCCAGCACTCGGCAGAGAGACAGTGAATCAATGTCCGACTTCATCAAACGGTGGAGGATGAAGGCCGCTGCTATGCCTACAAAAATGGATGAGCAAGAACAGATTCGAATGATTGTGGACAATATGCAGAGACAATACAATAACGAGCTGGGTTGCACATACTTCCCTAATTTCGACATGATGATGGGACAGGTAAGAATCATGGAAGAAAAGATTCATAAAGGCGAGCTGAAGCTGGAACAACCCAAAGCCCAGGGTGTGAGTATCGAGACCTTTAAGTCAGGACCGGCCAAAGCAGCTCAAGTTTCATACCAAGTGAGCACCATACAAAAACCCAGTGCTGTAAAGCAGAACATCAAGGCCTCACCCCGATCCAAGAGGTTCTCTACACCGAGACAGTTTACCGACATCGGCCGGCCTCTCAGTCAAGCACTCGTGAAGCTACAAGAGCTAGACCTACTACAGCCTCTCACACCTAGCCCTGGGATCACCCAAGCCGGGGAACATCTCCATCAATTCTGCCAGTTTCATCAACTACCAGGACACAGTACTGACGACTACAGAGCATTGAAGCACAAGATTGAGGACCTTATCGAGCAAGGACTCCAGTTTGTCGAGTAGGCTAGTGTCTAGTTGCATTTTTCTTTCTTAATTTTTCTTTTCTATTTTGTAAGGGGTTTATGATATTTCCATTTTAATGAGGCTTAGATGTTCGAATTTCAGTCTCTTGTCTTTTCGATTTACAATCTCAAGAAAAAAATGTTTGTTCATTTTGCACCTTCAACCAAATCATCTTTCAAAACTAATGTTCATCTTCTGGCAATTGAATAAAATGATTTGTCTTTTTGTTTCCAAAAGGATGAACATGTCCAACCAAATGCCACAGCTCACCCCTAAGCATCCAAACAAACCACATACAAATTGTTGTCATAAACCCTGGACTAATACTGGGGGCAATCTGAGTTTAAAGACCAACCACGATTATTTCTTTTGTTTAATTGTGTGAACAAGTCTCAGAGTGAGAATTCACGAGAGTGTCTTGAGCGGAAAAACCATGAGTGAACGAGCGTGTCATTTTTACACGACTCCGCTGAGACCACATACAAAGGAAAATGTAAATGGCATAACTCCGACCGAAGGAGATAATTTGTAAATTTACTCTTAGACCTGCGAAAAGTAACAAAGAACGGATACACAACTATCAGGAATGACGAAGCACCTAGGTACAGCACCACATAGCCAAAAGCTTGTAAACCATGTCATTAAACCCTAGGCACCCCCGCTGAGCCTTTCATATATCCCTTTTCGATATTATGAACTCCACAAAATAACCCAGCCAACGATGAATGTCCGACCCGGTGACCAAAGGACACGAGGAGTCCGACTCTCAGATAACGTTCTCATCAGTCCAAAGAAGCAACACCGCTGTCAGCATGACAAAGTGATCTGCAAATGGTCCCAGAGTGACACAGGATCCAAAAAGCTCACATCAAAACAGCTCTCGAAGCCCAAAACGGGAGACACAAGAACCCCGAAGGCGAAGTCAAGAAAGGACAAAACAAAGAGGCAAACCCAAAGTGCCTCGAAGAAATCCAAATGACAAAGAGAAGAGAAATGGTGTAAAGGACAACTTCAAAAGTCCAAGTCCAGAAGCTCGAAAACAACGTCAACACAAAGCAGCTAGATGACTTCAACACAAAGAAGATGAATCCGAGAGAAGACACAAGGTGCAGCTTTGGTCACCCATTTAGGCTCCACATACCTCAAATATCCCTCCATGATCCCGTCGTCTTTCATCACACCCTATGGCCACGTTATAAGCTCTGAAGACTTCCGACTTGATAGTTGTGTGTCCAATCACGTGAAAGTAACAGATCAAATGCGTAAATCCACCAAATATCGAATTCAATGGTCTAGAGGTTATGACCATGAGAGAGAATGAGTGCAAACACCAACCACGTTGAGTGTAGGATAGGAAGCACCACATCAAAACATAAGCCTCGACCCTGTGAGGATGAGACTTGTTCGCACGTTTAATCAAATAAATACTGGGGGCAATTGATCGTTCCGATCAATTGCCATGAACTCTAGCTCAGATTGTCCTAAGGAAAAATACTGGGGGCAATTGTTGGTTCCAACAATTGCCATGCCAACACCAATTGAAACCTAAAGCTTGAGCACCACCATCCCACCACAGGCATAAGCCCTTACCACCACATAAGCCCTTACCTTCACTTCATACACCACACAGGCCCACATAAGCCCTTACCTGCACATCAAACACCACAGGCCCACATAAGCCCTTACCTTCACATCATACACCATACCCCACCGGCGGCATGTTCATCTCGTAGGAGATAAATTACAAGTCCGAAGTCTATAATTAGGAGATGATAATTTCACTTTCCTTTTCACTAAACAGAATTTTCTTCAAACACTACCACGTTTGGCACTTTCATAATCAACTTTCATCATGATCATTTGCATAAAGTTTACCTTGCATCCGTCTGCATGAAACTCCTCATCATAGGCTAGAGATACAGATTCTCACCCCGAAGATACAGATTCTTCAGAGATACAGATCCTCACCCCGAAGATACAGATTCTTCAGAGATACAAATTCTCACCCCGAAGATACAGATTCTTCAGAGATACAGATTCTCACCCCGAAGATACAGATTCTTCAGAGATACAGATTCTCGCCCCGAAGATACAGATTCTTCAGAGATACAGATCCTCACCCCAAGATACAGATTCTTCAGAGATACAGATTCTCACCCCAAAGATATAGATTCTTCAGAGATACAGATTCTCACCCCGAAGATACAGATTCTTCAGAGATACAGATTCTCGCCCTGAAGATACAGATTCTTCAGAGATACAGATCCTCACCCCGAAGATACAGATTCTTCAGAGATACAGATTCTCACCCCGAAGATACAGATTCTTCAGAGATACAGATTCTCGCCCCGAAGATGCAGATTCTTCAGAGATACAGGTTCTCGCCCCGAGATACAGTTCTTCAAGATACAGATTCTCGCCCCGGAGATACAGATTCTTCAGAGATACAGATTCTCACCGAAGATACAGATTCTTCAGGGATACAGATTCTTAGCCGAAGGTACAGACTCTTCAGAGATACAGATTCTCAGCCAAAGATTCAGATTCACCAGAGCAGCAGAACTCACTAGAGCAGCAGAACTCACCCGAATAGAAGAACTCGGCCCAACACCAATTTTCATTCATTATAGGTAGTCAACGCCTTAGAATAGCTTGACATCATCTCATTCATTATAGGTAGTCAACGCCTTAGAATAGCTTGACATCATCTCATTCATTATAGGTAGTCAACGCCTTAGAATAGCTTGACATCATCTCATTCATTATAGGTAGTCAACGCCTTAGAATAGCTTGACATCATCTCATTCATTATAGGTAGTCAACGCCTTAGAATAGCTTGACATCATCTCATTCATTATAGGTAGTCAACGCCTTAGAATAGCTTGACGTCATATCATCCTTATAGGTAGTCGGCGCCTTAGAATAGTCTGACATTACTTCATTATTACCTTTAGGTGGTCGACGCCTTAGAACCGCTCGACACCCTTCCACTTTACTCATAGGTAGTCAGCGCCTTAGAATAGCTCGACGCAACTTGTCGGATTGCACGTGTGGTCTTTTAAGATCCATAATTTTGGGGTATCACTCAAGCATCAACTAGCCTTTTCATTTCCATTACAAAGTCTAGTTGACGGGGGGCAATCTGTTATACCCAAAATTTCAACCCCCGGAAGAGAGTCTCTACTAATAGGCTAGTAGCGAGGGTTCCCAATTCGATCGGCACATTTCAGAGTACTAGGGACAGCTTAGTCATCTCCAGGGGCATTTTCGTAATTTTTCAAGGCTCCTAAGCCCCCCTATAGGCTTTCTCTCTCCTCCAAATAAGGGTCAAATCAATTCAAAATGCTTTGAAATTTTAACCCATGATAGAGGATGACATCTGAAGCATAATGGCGTTGAAATTTTGATTTTTCGAATTTCCAATAATTTTCTAGCAATTTCTGATTGAATCTGACGAGAAATTGAATTTAAAATATTCCAATGTCCAAAAAATTCGATTCCACTTTAGAAAATTCAGAAATATCGTCCTTTACCCATGTGTAAAATTTCATAATCAAATTCCTTTTGGAAGCCCTTGAGCTAAAACGTCGGTAAATCTCGGTTTTTACCGGATTTTTCTATCTTTAAGGAAGCCTATATAAGGAACCTTATCCCATGATCAAAGGAGAACCTCAAGAACCCTAGACTCTCAAAGAAGGCAGCCGTCTCTCTCTCTCCACGTTTTGAACTCCGGAGTCACAGTCAAACACCAAAATCTCACCAAAATCAACACCAAAACACGTTTTTCAACTCCCACAACATCATCCATCATCAAACCCTCACCAAACAGCACCAAAACGTGAAGAACATCAAGAACAGCAAGGAGTCAGAAGCTCGGTTCGAAGTTCCTCCGGATCCGCCATCAACGAGGCCTCCGAAGAATCCCGACGTGAAGAAGCACCACGAATCTGAAGGTAAAACAGGTTGCAATTCTACTTTTCTACTCTCCACGACCTTATTAACTCTCTGTCAAATTTTGGGTTCAAACTAACCTTTTTATGCTTCTGTATTGCTAATTACTTTTCTTTCTGCCTTGTTACTTGTTCGTCAAGTTTCGTACATAATTCGACTTCAAACTGCAATCTTTCAATTACTAACGAATTGTACATCTTTCAGGCTACACACCCATAAAATTTGAGCCAAAACACCTTCGGGAACGGCCTCAACGCCGCCGTCCGAGGGCGGTCCGCACCCACGGACGTCATGTCCGGGGTCCCGGACTCCCTGTCCGTAAGCCCAGACGCCCCGGACGGCGGCGGGATTTTAAAAAAATTCAAAATTTAGGTTTTCTAATAATGTCCGGGCCCACGGACAGCCTATCCGTGGCCCCGGACTTTGCAAATTTTTGTTTTCCTTTAATTTTGACTCTTCTGTATAATTAGGTTAACTGGGGTCCATGGTCTCGGACATGGGGTCCGTGGCTACGGACGTAAGCAAAATTCGACCTAATTCTGCCTCTGAAACCCTAGTTTAGGTAGCTTTTAAGTTCACTTTAATTTTCTGTCAAAAAATGCTAAAAAACACAAAAAACAGAAGCTCGCGCACTTAGGTTAAAACGACTCGTAATAAGCCGTAAATAAACCAAGTAGAGGAAAAACGACCTAGGAGGGGTAATGAAAGTAATTGAACCCTAATTAAGTCGAATATCAAGCCCCCGAACCCGAACTCTCCTTTCCTAATTTGATCTAGGTAAAAATTAGGTGGCGACTCATAATAGGTTCTAGTGAGCTAGCTTAGGTTTTAATAATTATTGTTTTATGACATAGTTTAATCTTAGGTTATAAGTGGACCTAAAACCCGACTAGATCCCAATCAACTTAATCCACATAGGATAGGGTTTAAAATCGAGGCTCACACATTGGGCATTGGAATGTGATTTGAGGGCCTAAGTGCCATGCATTTGAGATTATTGCAATATAATGTGTATAATGATATTTGGATGAGTTTTATGTGCTGGTAGAACCCACTAAGGGCTTGGTTAGTTGATTTGTGAATTTTGGGATTAGGTGATGAAGACAATAAATTTGGATAAGTTAGGTTAGTAACGAAGTTATGGCGAATTTTGGTAGAAATTAAGTGGTTTAGGTGACCTTATGAGCTTGGATAACCTAAGGTTAACTAGGTTTTGATAAGGATTGAATTGGGTTAGTCAATCACCTTGAGGTGTTGGTTGAAGGATTGAGAAAGAGGGAGCAAAAATCTGTAGCAAATGTGATGTTAAAGTGTCTTGGAATTTCTATAAAAGGCTTGGTGTGTATGACCTTGAGAATGAGGAGTGAACTTGAGTAAAGAATTTTCAATTGTCTAGGAAGGACTTGGAATGACCATATTGGTAGAGAACAAAGCACTAGCTGTCAAGAGAAGTTCTAGAAATGCACTAGTGTGCAAAAGTGCAAAAATGAGAGATAAAAATTTGTAGAATTGAGCAAGGATTGAGTAGAGAGTTAATCAATGATTAAGGAATTTTTAAGGAGTGTTTAAGGTGTTTTTAACATGTTTGGAAACATGTGGAAAGATTAGGAAAAGATTAGGTGAGGATTAAGGATAGATTAGGAATTGAAAAATGGTGTTTTAGCAGTTTTTTAGCAAGGTTCGGGACCTAGCCCTTGGATAAGGTCCCAGACCACCCTTAAAAATGAGCCAAGAGTGTATTTCGTAAGTGGTCCGGGTTCTTAGTCCAGGATCAAGACCCGGACCAAGCGAAAAGAATGCCCGGAAGTGAATTCCAATGATGGTCCGGGACTTTAGGTCCGGACCAAGTCCCGACCAGACCAAAAAATGTCCCGAATGTGTTTTATAGCCTCTAAAAGTATGGGGATTGATGGGTAATGGTATTAGATGATGTTTAGGACTTGTTTGGTGGCATGTAAAGGTCATTAAAAAGAGTAAACAGTGATAGGTTAAAGGTGAAAGTTGTGAACTTAAAACCCCCATGAGTAAAATTAAGATTAACGGGACAACGGGGTTAAATACGGGCGTACCAATTGTTTACATACCGTATAGTCTAATGTTAATGGGATCACTTGAAATGTTATCAGTGGTTCGAGGATTATCCGAGGACGTAAGATGATGCGTTAGGGAAATCCCATGGTGAAAGGTATGGTTTTCTTGCAACCTGTGTCCTGTCGAGTTATACTCGGCTTGTGTGTTTGTTTGTTTTTGTGAATGTTTATGACTTTATAAGATAAAACATGTAAAGAGTTTACAGTAATTCATTTATATGCCGCGTTTGTTCCCGATACCGTTTAACCTCGAGTATGTGCTAACCCGTAGCTAACCGACTCTAGGATCACATAAGAGATCGGTATTCGGATTTAACGTCCCAACCTACGGGAACGTTTTAACTATGGCTATGATTGTGTTAATTGTAAATGTGGTGTGTGGATGTATCTTACCTCCCCTGTGTGTCTGACTGGACTTGTATCACTATAATGTGACATGATGTGATAGGTTCCGGGACTTTAGGTCCGGACCAAGTCCCGGACCAGACCAAAAAATGTCCCGAATGTGTTTTAAAGCCTCTAAAAGTATGGGGATTGATGGGTAATGGTATTAGATGATGTTTAGGACTTGTTTGGTGACATGTAAAGGTCATTAAAAGAGTAAACAAGTGATAGTTAAAGGTGAAAGTTGTGAACTTAGGCACTGTTTGTTTGAATGGGAAAATGAGGGGACGGGAAGGGAAATCTAAGTTCCGCTCCTTTTCATTGTTTGTATGCACCGGGGAACAATTTATCAAGGGAATACGTTCCCCATCATTCCCTCGCCATCAGTATACTTTCATTCCCGCAGTATAGGTACGGGAGTGACTTTGGGAATTTTTTTTTTATCTTCAATTTTTGAATTTTAATAGTAATGCTACTCCCACACAATACTGTTCCTTTATTAAAAAAAATAATTTTAACTTACTATAAAATATATTATTTCCAGAATATGAACCTATTTTGACCACATAATAATTGTAACACTTGTAATTTAATATTATCACAATTTTAGTATATAATTTAGAAATATCAATTTAAAATAAACACATTATTTTATTTCAAAACTAAATAATCATTCCCGTAGTTGTTCCCATATATAACCAAAAAAACATACATATTTCCCATTCCCTTTCCCATTCCCCTTGTTTTCCCATTCCTGTTCCCGTTCCTGTTTCCTTGTCGAATCCAAACGTTGCCTTAAAACCCCCAGGAGTAAAATTAAGATTAACGGGACAACAGGGTTAAATACGGGCATACCAATTGTTTACATACCATATAGTCTAATGTTAATAGGATCACTTGAAATGTTATCAGTGGTTCGAGGATTATCCGAGGAACTTAAGATGATGCATTAGGGAAATCCCATGGTGAAAGGTATGGTTTTCTTGCAACCTGTGTCCTGTCGAGTTATACTCGGTGTGGAGGGTGATTTTTCGGTATGAGGAGGGTCTATCTAAATATGGTTCTTGACTGAAAAGCCTAGATCTTAGAATGATGCCATTCTGTGGAGGGTGAAACCCGTTATTCTGGCATACCTCAGATACCTACTAAATCGTCCGTCTTTCCCAGAAAGCATAAAGAGGAGTACAAGTGTGCACTACACCCGCTCTCGATGGGCTCCACGCGGACTTAGACTTGCCCTAAGGCGGAAATTAACTAGAGTCGCCACCTAGTTTGACCTAAGGAACTAGGAAGGGAGGAGAAGGGTTCTAAGAACCGTTATTTGACTCTGAGATTATTGCCTATGGATAGGACTTATCTGGTCATGTCAGAGATTCTGTTATGGGTTCGCACTGGGTTACACCCCTTAGAAGTGGCAACGACCACGACTTCAGATTGGTGCCCGAGGAAGCCTCGGTCTCCAATTGTCGGGATTGCTTCTTTCAAACCTTATTAGAGAGATTTCATTTAAAAGCCAAGGATAGGATTGGACAGGAGGAGAGAAAACGAGTGGATGAGGCGAGCTTTTTCTGCCAAGCTAGCGCCAACTGAACAGATTGACATGTTGAGAGTTGATCAAATGTAGAATGGAAGATTGATGAGAGGTGTGAGGTTAAATGGGTGGAGAAGACCTGAAGTCTGAAGGTTGTCTAAAGGTTGAGGGTTTTAATGTGAGTTAGAAGAATTTTGAATGCTTTGAGAGGTATGAGAGTCACCCTAGAGGGGAAAAGGGTTTTTTGTTTGGAATGGGGTCGCACCCTATATGGGCTGCCTACGTACTCAACTCCCTGTTGAGATCAGACCTTACGTAGTTCACGGGTTTTTGGGGGTTTCGGAAGTTTGAGGTTTTGAAGAGTTTTTGAGGGGTGAGATTAAAAGGAGTCCGAAGTTTTGAGAAGTTTCGGGTTTGGGATGCTAGTCTGGTGAAACTCGAGTCTATGAGACATTTAGAATATTCAGATGATAAAAAAGTGAGATATCGAAGTCAGTGAGACACTCAGGTCTATGAGACGCTTGAACCTTGAGATGTCGAAGTCTGTGAGATGCTCGGATCTGTGAGACGCTCGGGTCTGTGAGATGCTCGGGTCTGTGAGACATTCAAATCATTGGGATAACAAAGTCTGTGAGACGCCCGGGTCTATGAGACATTCGAATGTGTGGGGGTAATTGGATTTGAGGGATGATTCAAGCCCATAAGATATTTGGAGTTGGGGGTTTGAGACTTTGAAGTTTATGAGGTTTGGAATTATTTAGGATTGAAATGAATTTTTTAATTGAATTAGGAATTTGAATTGAAGTTTCACAGTGAATGAATTTTCTTATTAGTTGGAATTGAATGAAGTTTTGAATTGAATTTGGGTTGGGGTTGGAAAAATGGGTCGGGTCAAAATTTGGGTTGGTCAAAGTTGGACCAGATTGGACTTTTGGCCAATTGGGCTTTTGTTTGGGTTGAAAGTTGGGCCTTGTTGATTTGGGCCAGGTTAAATTTGAACTAGATCAAGCTTTTAGTTTGGGCTGAGAAGCTTTTGATATTTGGGCCTGATCTAGGCCTTGGACTTTTTATTTTCGGGTCTGACTAGGACCTTATTAATGTGGGATGATTTGTGAGATATTAACAAGTGAAAGAGATTGATTTATTGGTTTATTAACTCTTGATTATGGGTGTGTTAAAGGCAAAGGGGATTCCACCCACATAAAAACGAATGAGAGACCCGCTAGGCATGGGGTGGTTTCGCATCCTAGCCCTCCTAAAATGGCCTTAAGGGCTTGTTTTTTGAAGTTTTTGTTCTTATATACATATATGGTGGTTTAAGGTATTTTCTGAAGTTAAAGGAGATTATTGCCCACGAAAAAAAATGAGAGAACCCGTTAGGTGTGGAGCGTAAAAGGTTCTATAGGGTAAATACCTAGGGCTTAGATATAGGTTTAGGATTAACGAATCAATCAATTGCAGGGTTGCGAGAAAGGCATAGAAGCGAGATAACACATGTACAATGGAGCATATAACATGGAGCGAAAGCAACGAAAGCATAACAGAGCAAAACAGAACCACTATAAAATTGAAGATGATGTTAAGACAACGAGAAAAAGCATAACAAAGCAAGACTTTGCAATTAAATGAGTTGGTTTCAAGTGAAGACTAGATTAAATCATGCTTTTTGAATCCATTTCGAAAATGAATCTATGCACAAGGAGTAAACAGCAAACATCAAACAACAATGCTAGGAATGTAGACATTGTCGTCATGATCAAGGAGAGGTGTAGGTGATAGGAAACCAACCTACGGGGTGGCCTGCCCCCGGTTAAACATTCAATCAAACAGAAGAAAAAGAAATCCCAGCCGAATCACTCAAAATCCGCCTCGGCAGTATAAACCAAAACACATCAGCATAGTCCAAGGTCAAACCTCTAAGTCAGATAGCGTGTGCCCATGTCAAGCAAGCACAGCCGTGTCGAGTAAACGTAGACAAAGTCCAATCAACCATATGTACCTCAGCGAAGTATAGGAAGCAAAAAGATAATTAGCAAACCACATGAGGCAAACAGAGCATTAGTGGCAACGTGAAATTGACTTCAGACTGCAAGGATTACGTGAAAAATATGGGTCAATGTACAAAACCGAGACTTTGGTAAGTCACACATGGGTCTCAAACAGCTGTGTAGCAACAACCAGAAGCAACACGATTTTACATAAATGAAGAAAAATACACATAATTACAAAGATGGCAGCCAGCATCAAGAAATGTGCAACCGAAATATTTGTTCCACATAAACTCAATGAAAGTGAAGCATCAAGTACTGTCGGGATGATTGTAACATGGAAGTCTTCGCGTTCACAACCCGCAAGAAACTTATGGTTCAAAATAGAAGAACTGTCAAACACGTGAGCTTGTTCCTAGAAGCCGCAGGTGTGCACATACTATGTCACTGAGAATTCAATAGTAGCTAGACGTTAAAATATCTTTCCGAATGAAACAACACACAAACAATGAAACAGATTAGGCTCTTGTTGGCTTTATTATTTTTTGTGTTTTTATATTCTTCGAGAGATGCAGTGACCTTCTCAATCCAGATCAAAACAAACACTAAAAGAAAGAAGAGTGTCAAAGTTTTATATCAGAATCCAACAATAAACAAGAAAGGAGTGGATCGGTGGTAGTGAACTTTCTCAACTAACTTGAAATTGACCTTGGCGTCTCAAATGTTCAAAAAGTTACCTAAAGAAATGAAGTGTAAAGCTATCATACAGCAAGAATCTCTGATATTGACACCACAAACGAATCACATCATAGTCCAATATGATCTCAACAAATAGCACAGCAGAACATAAGTAAATAGTGAAATAAAATGTGTTGCGAGAGGTGAGAAGAGCAGACAAACGTTAAAAAAAATCAGGATTAACAAGCTTATTATCAAGTTTTTTAACAAAGCTAAACCATGCAATTAGGAATGAAGCTTACCCCCATGAATTCGACAGCGGACAAAAGAGTCTTCGTGAAGCACAACTGGTAAACAGACAAACAGAACGAGAATATACACAGAGGCCAAACTCTCGTACCCGCAGTCCATCCACTTCAACGACACTCCGACTACCCGACCCACCAAGAAAAAAAGAATCGAGAGCCAAGAAAACTGAGTTGTTTCGCTCATTGGTGTTTCGTCACCAAGGAGAAAACGCCCAAAGCTTCGACCGGCAGTAATAGTCTTTAATAAAAGAATTGACACAGGTAAATTGTCCTCCTTCACAAGCTTGTGTCCCGCTGCCATCCGACTCAGGTGGTTTTCACCCGGTTAACTGACTGAAGTCGTGATAAATCTTGGGACTCCATTCTTGCTGACAGCGGCTGGGTTTTGCACGTTCTCCATGACTTTAAAGGAATGGTGGAGAAGCGAGCATATATGCCCTTCAAGCGTCAGTTGGGTTTGCAAGATACCCCCTAGGAGAATGAAGAAGACTCAGGGCTGTTGCTCCTGGCCTGCTTAGGTTAGGTAGCGAAATACCGTCTGTGAAGACATGAAACAGGCGTAGAGCATGTATTTCCTTGGTCGCCAGTTAGGATGCAAAAATTACCGGAGTGAAGGGAATGGGGAAGTGGAGTTTCTGCGTTTCTTGTTCTCCATTCAAGGGTTTAAAATTTACCGTGGATGTAGAGAATGAAACACAAGAAAGAATGAAGAAGGCGCCGCTACGTATGTATTTGGTTCGACAGTTTGGGTCGCAAAACTGACGGGAAGGAAGAATGAACAAGGTGCAGAGCAGTATGTTCTCCTGTAAAGCTAGTTTCGGGTGTTCCTAAAGTTTATCGTGAGTGTGGAGATTAGAAGAGAGGGCAAAGATTTTGTATGTTTCTCACCAATTTTAGTCGCAAAATTACTGTCGGTGAAGAAGTGTGAAGAGAGGCAGAGCTGTAAGTTCCTTTTCCTCACCAACGTTGATGAAGAAAAATGAAGAAGGTTGGAGCTGTCATGTGGCCCTTGTTTGTCAGTTGGGTTGCAATAATGCGAGAAAACAAAAGAATGAATGTGGTGCAGAGCGTGTATGTTGTTCATTTGCGAGTGAGTTGGAAGAGAATGAGAAAAAGGTGTTGGTCTTCCTTCGCCAGGGACTTGAGGAGAATTAAAGTGGCATAGCATATAAGTTTCTTTGTCGCCAGAATTTGGGTTACAAACTACCGTGAGTGAAAAGCTTGCTCGTTCAGCAGCTGGTTGAAGAAAGAAGAGGAGGCGGAGTAGTATGCTCCTTATCGCCAACTTGATTGCAAAAAACACCATCGGTGAAGAGAAGTCAGGTGTGAAAGAAGAGAATGAGAGTGGAGCAACACAGAAGAGAATGAAGCTCCGCCTTGTTTTTTTTTTCCTGAACGTGGTTTTGGAGAGAAGATATTTTTGGGGATTGGGATGTGTGAGGCGGCGGTTTGTTGCTGATTTTTATGGCTATTGTAGTATTGCTTTTATATAGAGGAAAGTAGGGTTTTTGATTTTTGGCTCTGAGTAGATCAAGGGCAGTAGATGAGTGTTGCACTGGGCTCAATTTGGTTTCGAGCATAAGAGAAAAAATCGAGAAGGCTAAAAAATGATGTGTCAATATGCTTAGAGTCAAACTTGAACTCAAGACCTGTTGTTTCTCCTCTATACACCACAAACCAACTAAGACATTAATCAAACTTGAAGAATATAATTTGGAAAATAAGTGAGTCATTGCCTCGATCTACTAAAAAATCTTCGAAAACGCTAATGATTAAAACAAACGAAAACGAAGTAATTAAAAAAAAAGAATCAAATATACAATATACAAATAAAATAAATAAATAATATTACAAACGGGTTTGAAACCGGATTATTGTCAAAATTCATTTTTAAAGGACACAATCTCTTTTTTCTTTTTTTTCATGTGTTTGAAAATCGATTGAAAAGTTTATAATAAAACAATGACTTCAATTTGGCATGTACGTTTAGTGCATTCTAATATGAAGGATGATGACCCCATTTATTTTATTTGAATTGTTTTTAATTTGTTTTTTTTTATTGGGTGAGAATTTTTGGTGTCTACGATGGCTCCCCTTGATTCAATTCTGCAAAGGAAGACTTGCAGATTGGATCAAGGATGAAAGAGCGCCAAAAATTCTCACCATCACGCTTATGGATGCAACTACGATTGCAAGAGGATAGAGGTGCATGATCGACCCGTGACGTAGAGATTGAATGCAAAAATATTTACAATTAGTCTAGAATACAAAGGTTTTGATGGGTGAGGGACTAGCCCTGAAAAGTATGGTTGGATTTGTTAAACAAATTTTGAACATGAACATTGTTGGGTTTGGTGCATGAGGGCTTATGACGAGCCTCAACTGGACCTCTTGACACCTAGCTATAGGACTTATGACGAGCCTATAATGCAATTGAAAGTACGAGGACTTATGACGAGCCTCAACTAGACCTCTTGACATCTAGCTATAGGACTTATGTCGAGCCTATAATACTTTTCATTGTGTACCGTACTAGTAGCGTAATAGCTGCCTAGCAGGTGGGTGTGAAACGATCTTGCACTAGTAGCGTAATAGCTGCCTAGTGAAGGAAAAACCGACGGGACCGCCCTAGTAGCGTAATAGTTGCCTAGTGGGTTATGGAATGAACGATCTCGCACTTGTAGCGTAATAGCTGCCTAGTGGAGGAAAAACGACGGGACCACACTAGTAGCGTAATAGCTGCCTAGCGGGTGTAAAATGAAAGGCGACCGTACTAGTAGCGCAATAGCTGTCTAGCAGGTGTAAAACGAAAACTTCGACCGCACTAGTAGCGCAATAGCTGTCTAGCGGGTGTAAAATGAAAGGTGACCGTACTTGTAGCGCAATAGCTGTCTAGCAGGTGTAAAACGAAAACTTCGACCGCACTAGTAGCGCAATAGCTGTCTAGCGGGTGTAAAATGAAAGGCGACCGTACTAGTAGCACAATAGCTGTCTAGCAAGTGTAAAACGAAAGACGACCGTACTAGTAGCGCAATAGCTGTCTAGCAGGTGTAAAACGGAAAATTCGACCGCACTAGTAGCGCAATAGCTGTCTAGCGGGTGTAAAATGAAAGACGACCGTACTAGTAGCGCAATAGCTGTCTAGTAGGTGTAAAACGAAAAATTCAACTACACTAGTAGCGCAATAGCTGTCTAGCTGGTGTAAAATGAAAGGTGACCGTACTAGTAGCGCAATAGCTGTCTAGCAGGTGTAAAACGAAAGACGACCATTCTAGTAGCGCAATAGCTGTCTAGCTGGTGTAAAACGAAAAATTCAACCGCACTAGTAGCACAATAGCTATCTAGCGGGTGTCAAATGAAAGGCGACCGTACTAGTAGCGCAATAGCTATCTAGCAGGTGTGAAGATGCGTCAGATAGTGAGCAAATTTTGTGGGTATATGCAGATGATATGTGATGTGAGGTGATTAACCAGTGTATTAATTGAATTAAACTCCCTGTTTGTGGAGGTAGGTTTTTGTGTGAGCAGATGGCTTTATAGTAACATCAAAACCTCGGGATGGCTCCGGTATGGCTCCGGCATGGTTTCAAGGATCTGAGATGGCTTCAGCATGCGTTGATGGCTCCAGTATGCACTGATGGCTCTGGTAGGCACTGATGGCTCCGGTGTGACCAATGGTCTCGGGGTGGTTGGTGGGTTTGACATGGTTGGTGATTTGTGGCAATTTGTGGGCTTTGATTTGCCTTGAGATTTTTTTTTCAAGGTGGTTTGATGGCTCCGATGATGGATTTATTGTTGTTGGACGGGATTTGTTGTGGACTTTGTAGAGAGTGAATGGTTTTTCACATGTGAATGATGAAACACAGTTGCATGACTTTGTTAGGAGTTCCCATCTTGGTTCCAGGATTTCCATGGATGGCTCCGGGATGACCTTGTGCTGATTGAGCATGACGATGCGTTGGTTGGTTCACTTTAATGACACCGAGGGGAAAAGGGAAGTTTTCGCCTTTGAAGTGGTTACACCCTTGGCGGGCTGCCTACGTACTCAATTCTATATCGAGATCAGACCATATGTAGTTCGATACTCTGTGGACAAGGCTTTGAAAATGAATATATTTTGTTACGGCCCTGAGTTGGCTTTAGTGTGGCCCTAGAATGGCTCTCTAGAATGGCTCCATGACGGCTCTATGACGGCTCCGGGATTTCCCGTATGGTTCTCGGATGGCTCCTTTCAGATTTTGGGATGACTTCAGTATATCCCCGGGATGGCTTTGGGAAAATCTTCATATGGCTTTAGGTGGCCCCGTTTGGTTTGATGTAGCTCGAGGATAGCACATGATGGCTCCTTGATGGTTCGATATAGCTCGATGATGGCCAGCGATGGCTCTAGTTGACATCCCTTGATCAAAAGTTACGCTTCAACAACGACAACTGAAGTCGACTTTCAGCGAGACTAGGTAGAGCTCTTACCAGTCGGATGTTGAAGATGAAATGATTATGGTGCATGCACATATTAAATGCTAGATACAATGCAAAATGCATATGCAGTTTTTGAAGAGAAAGTATGGCCCTGTCTCTTATTGATATGAGGTTTACGAATATAAGACTTCTTCGGTTCGATCTTGAGTGATTGTTGAACTGGGATGCGTGAATCACCTTTCTCATGGAGGGATACGGGTCAATCTCTCGTGAGTATGGCCGTGTGTGCTAAGGTCATGATGACACTCTTGATGCTTAGAGCAGTATTTTCCTGAGAATTTCTTTTCGAGGTTATGAACTTTCCATTCCTCACAAATTCCTCACCTGCAATGGGGTAGGCTGATTATGATTTGGGTAGTTTAGTCGTAGAGTCACTCGCACTCTAAAGACCTTGTGTGATTAGGTCACACTCATTCGCTAACGGTCCCGTTGGTATGACGGGACATATTGATAACAAGTATGAAACTTATGATTCATGTTTCAGATCCGGTACTTTCAGTTAACGCTCATTTACTTATGAGTCAGAGGTCTTTATTGGGTTGTAACGGGGCTGAGGGGTATGATGTATGTCACACGGGACTATGGGATTTATTTGGGAATTGTGGAGCTTTTGTGCAATAGAGGACGCGTTTCGCCTTTGCCATGGGCGGAATGATTGGACGGGTTTTGATAACCTTTTATTGGTTTCTACGGGACATCATTGGTCCTTCTGATTTGGATTTCTCCTTTTTGCCTCTTCTGGTGTTCGATTTGAACTTTCTTCTCATTTTGTTTTTTGAAATTGCATTTGGCTCATCAACTTTATCAAGCGTTCTCTGCTTTGTATTTTGGCTTTCAGCTTTGGAGTTGCATTGACTCATCGATCTTCTTGAACATTTTCGGTGTTCTTTTTTGGTGTTTGGCTTTGGAGTTGCATTGACTCACTGATTTCTTCAAGCATTTCATTTGTTGTTTTTGTGAAGATGGTGGGGGAGAGACCATGGCTCTGGCTCCTTCGAGATCCTCTATTGCAAGGGTGAGTTAATATGTGTATGTGAGTTGGCATGTTGTGGAGTTCACAGAAAGGTTTATCGTGAAAGGCCCAGCGGGGCTCACTAAGGGATTATGTATAGGGCAGTCAAAGCTTTTTGGGTTTTGTGGAGATTTTGATTCCTAAATGCCTCGTCATTCTCATTAGTCAATGATTGTTTTCTTACTATTCTCAGATCTTTGCATGAATCACAGTTCGTATCCTGTATATCGACATTGATCTCACTATGTATTGTATCTCTCCATGTGATGAAGGAATGCACATGTCACTCATGGTTTTACCTCTATGGACTCGCTCTATCTTCCCTCATCGCTCAGTGGATGGTCCAATACCCTCATTTGAAATTCAAGAGAAAATACTGCTCTTCGCACACTACTCACTTGGTTGTTGGTGCTGATTTTGATTTGACCCTTGTGTTCGTTGACGGGTCGAGAGTTTAGCGGTTCACGCACTCTATTCAAACAATCAATCAAGATTTTTGCCAAAGATGACGTTTCGATACGGGAGTATGCAAATGCAACTATCTACAGTGCAATATATTGTGGTAATATGGAATTACTACGCATAGGATGCATGAGATTATGAAAATGATGATGGAAACGGTTGACTTTTGAACTTTGATTGAATGTTTTTTTATGCAATGCATGAGCGGTAAGACTACACCTAGTCTCGCTTGAGTCGATTCCAGTTGATGATCCATGAAGCTCATCCCATCAATGTCGGCCTGAAGATGGTCTAAATGTTGGGCACGATGTGAGAGAAGCTGTTTCAAAATGGTATTTGGATGATGATTAGCTCCTGGGGCTTTGGAATTTTAGGGAGTGACCACTCCCGCATTGTGGTCCCGTGATATGACAGTGACTGTATTTTTGAGATTTTTGGAGGTATGATTTTTTTTGGATTTTTGGATGTACAATTTTTTTGGATTTTCGGATGTACGGTTTTTTTTTTGGGATTTGCTTTTTTGTTGTTGTTGGTCTCTATGCACATGGTAGCTGAATGGGAAAAGGTTTGAATCTCTGGTATTTCTTGCTATCCCTTCGAGGGTCATGCTTTCACTCATGGGTAAACGCGGTTAATCACCTGCAAACACAATCATTATAACAGAAAAAATAATATGACAAATGTGAATGTTAGCATGCTTTGAAAAAATGGGATGAATGCTTGTGCGCGATGTGTTGGGATTGCAACATGTGATTATGCAATTTTTCTGAGGTGAGCATGATTCATGCATGATTAATGCATGTGAACTGATCGGAAATGGAAAGAAGCAAATCGTATGTGCTAAAAGAAATCAAGTTTTAGAATTTTTTTTTTGAAAACACGTGTTTTCGAAGTGGTGGATTCTCTCGGTAGGAATTTTGATGCTCGGTCATTCGCAAATAAAGTAGGGAGTGAGGAACCCTATACACATTGATCTAAATAAATTCAGAGGGAATGAACCTATACATGCAGTTTATTTAGAAATGGACAAGAGAGAAAAGAATCATAGGGAAAAACCTATACATCAATTCTAAAAAGTCATTAAAGGGGGAATTTGAGATAAACTTCTTCTAAACTCTTTTACTTGATCTTCGTGCTTCTAACTGACTGCTTGTTCATGTGCGGGCTCTTGATTGGTCGTTCGCTCATCTTCGGGTTCGGGCAGCAAGTTTACACTATGATCAAGAGAAACTGGTTGGTGATCTTTTGACCCTCAGCAGCTTCAGACTCGAACGGTCATTGTTGGTCTTCATGTTGCTCGACTCGAGTTGGTGCTCCTCTGATTTTCGGTTCGAACTGTTGTTGTCGATCTTCATGCGCCCCATCTACTCCGATGAGGAAAATGAGGGGCGTTTTTTTAGAATGGAAAGGTGAATGATCGAGCATAAAATCTTTGTGAAAATCCACCACTTTTCTGAAAACACGAAATGACTAGTACGCTCCACGGTAATGACCGCTGCTCTTGAAGGTGGGTTGAACTTCAAAAATAGCGGGTCACAACATGGGGACTAAATCATTTTATTTTGAAATACATTTGTGGAAATAGCTTGAAAACTGTTTTCAAAAACAAGTTTGAGATAATATCCGTGAAAAAATTTGTTTGAAATTCATCTGTAAAAAGTAGGTTTTTGAAACCTGTTTTTGAAAATAGTTTTTGAAATAACATACGTGAGAAATATTGATTGAAAATCATTTGTAAGTAGTAGATTTTTGAAATCTGTTTGACAAAGTTTGTTTTCTGGAAGACTTTGATTGAAACCGATTTTGAAAACTGCTTTGGAAATAATAATTTTGAAATCAATATTTTTTGAAATCATTCGAGATAAACGGCTTTGAAACGTGATCACGCATAGATGTAAGTGCAAAATAAAAAATCGTGGCTGATTTTATGTGGAGCTGAGTGTGAATGATTGGGATAATCACCTTCCAGGTCAATCAATGCTTCCATACCACCGGGGGAACCGTCGTCCCTTCACTGTTCATCTCTCGGGATTTATCTCTGTTATGCCTTGTGGGGCATGTCATCAAGAAAGTCCGGAGTGCTTAAGTTCGAAAGGTCAGGATACCCGAAGTGATACAGTCACACGAGCCACGGCCGGGGATTATCACAACATACTCACTTTTGGGAAACTTGGGGAAGTACTACATGGGAATGGGTCTCCCATCGTCTGCACGATAAGGTGTGTCTAAAGTCCAAATTATACGCTGACTACGCTATGTCATGTATGAGTATCCATAAATACGGGATCCACTATGAATTTTTAGCGCGACATTGGGCTTTAAAGACACCCGTGGTGCAGAGGAATCATGGAGAACTGAGCCCATGCAATCTTCAGGGTAAGGCAAAGGGCGGTCAGACAGACGGCATACAAGGGGGTGACTACCCATAAAACCCGTCTTAGACACCAGACCAGGTTGCTGGACACTGAAGGCTCAGAGTTCACTATATGCTGGCTTTGACTCGGATCATGGAGGATATTTTTGGATCATGAGCTCAAAGCGTTGGTCGGAGACCGTACCGCCTCGTGGGTTTGTTCACTGAGAGAGTGACCCTAGCTCATGGGGAATCAACCGTGGACCGGTTGGGGATCCCGTGACATCGTGGGTAAATGGGGTGACACAGAGGAATGTATGTCCTAAGCTACCCACCCCATGCACCCCACAATCGCAATATAAATATGAAAGCAGTAAATAAACCAGATGAAGTTAGCACCAACCTATGTACTAAGTGTTTTATCTTGAGATTAGTGATTCCAAATTAGTTGTTCATTAACCTAAAGGGAAGTTAGCTTCATTCACACCTAAGTGTCTCTTTCTAATCGTGAGCTAATTATTAACCCAATTGCTGTCATGTTTGTTGAGGATCTAACAAATCCTATCTGTCCTCATCAGATACACACTCAAAGTGTGGAACAGAATAATCCTAAAGGCTTGAATGAATCTCTTGAAGGTTTCAAAAGAAGTGGGGAAATCCTGACAATTTTGAATGGAGTTCAGTCTTCCTTGAGTTTGAGAAAAACTTACTCAAGTTTTCCCCAGCAGAGTCGTCATTCTGTGGAGGGTGATTTTTCGGTATGAGGGGGGTCTATCTAAATATGGTTCTTGACTGAAAAGCCTAGATCTTAGAATGATGCCATTCTGTGGAGGGTGAAAACCCGTTATTCTGGCATACCTCAGATACCTACTAAATCGTCCGTTTTTCCTAGAAAGCATAAAGAGGAGTACAAGTGTGCACTACACCCGCTCTCGATGGGCTCCACGCGGACTTATGCCCTAAAGGCGGAAATTGACTAGAGTCGCCACCTAGTTTGACCTAAGGAACTAGGAAGAGAGGAGAAGGGTTCTAAGAACCATTAATTGACTCTGAGATTATTACCTATGGATAGGACTTATCTGGTCATGTTAGAGATTCTGTTATGGGTTTGCACTAGGTTACACCCCTTAGAAGTGGCAACGACCACGACTTCGGATTGGTGCCCGAGGAAGCCTCGGTCTCCAATTGTCGGGATTGCTTCTTTCAAAACCTTATTAGAGAGATTCATTTAAAAGCCAAGGATAGGATTAGGACAGGAGGAGAGAAAACGAGTGGATGAGGCCAGCTTTTCTGCCAAGCTAGCGCCAACTGAACAAATTGACATGTTGAGAGTTGATCAAATGTAGAATGGAAGATTGATGAGAGGTGTGAGGGTTAAATGGGTGGAGAAGACCTGAAGTCTGAAGGTTGTCTAAAGGTTGAGGGTTTAATGTGAGTTAGAAGAATTTTGAATGCTTTGAGAGGTATGAGAGTCACCCTAGAGGGGGAAAGGGTTTTTTGTTTGGAATGGGGTCGCACCCTATATGGGCTGCCTACGTACTCAACTCCCTGTTGAGACCAGACCTTACGTAGTTCACGGGTTTTGGGGTTTTGGAAGTTTGAGGTTTTGAAGAGTTTTGAGGGGTGAGATTAAAAGGAGTCCGGAGTTTTGAGAAGTTTCGGGTTTGGGATGCTAGTCTGTGAGACGCTCGGGTCTATGAGACATTTAGAATATTCAGATGATAAAAAGAGTGAGATATCGAAGTCTGTGAGACACTCGGGTCTATGAGACGCTTGAAACCTTGAGATGTTGAAGTCTGTGAGATGCTCGGATCTGTGAGACGCTCGGGTCTGTGAGATGCTCGGGTCTGTGAGACATTCAAATCATTGGGATAACAAAGTCTGTGAGACGCCCGGGTCTGTGAGACATTCGAATGTGCGGGGGTAATTGGATTTTGAGGGATGATTCAAGCCCATAAGATATTTGGAGTTTGGGGTATTTGAGACTTCGAAGTTTATGAGGTTTGGAATTATTTAGGATTGAAATGAATTTTTTAATTGAATTGGGAATTTGAATTGAAGTTTCGCAGTGAATGAATTTTCTTATTGAGTTGGAATTGAATGAAGTTTTGAATTGAATTTGGGTTGGGGTTGGAAAAATGGGTCGGGTCAAAATTTGGGTTGGTCAAAGTTGGAGGTCAAAGTTGGACCGGATTGGACTTTTGGGCCAATTGGGCTTTTGTTTGGGTTGAAAGTTGGGCCTTGTTGATTTGGGCCAGATTAAAATTGAACTAGATCAAGCTTTTAGTTTGGGCTGAGAAGCTTTTGATATTTGGGCCTGATCTAGGCCTTGGACTTTTTATTTTCGGGTCTGACTAGGACCTTATTAATGTGGGATGATTTGTGAGATATTAACAAGTGAAAGAGATTGATTTATTGGTTTATTAACTCTTGATTATGGGTGTGTTAAAGGCAAAGGGGGATTCCACCCACATAAAACGAATGAGAGACCCGCTAGGCATGGGGTGGTTTCGCATCCTAAGCCCTCCTAAAATGGCCTTAAGGGCTTGTTTTTTGAAGTTTTGTTCTTATATACATATAATGGTGGTTAAGGTATTTTCTGAAGTTATAGGAGATTATTGCCCCACGAAACGAATGAGAGACCCGTTAGGTGTGGAGCGTAAAAGGTTCTATAGGGTAAATACCTAGGGCTTAGTGAAATACCCCTAAATTAATTTAAATTAATTTAGGGGATTTCTTTTATTAAATATTAAATTATTATATAGTATTATGAATTTAATAATAAGATTTATAAGTCCATAAATCTTGGGAAAATTTCTAAACACTCCAACTATATTATAAAGATTTTAGGAAGTGTTGGAACATTGTTTTGAAACATAAAAGTCAATATAAAATTCTAGAAACCTTAAAGCTTATTAAGCCTTGCTAGAGTTGACTTTTTGAGAATGGTCAAACCAGGCCATGAAACCTATACCAATAAATAGGTTATGGAAAACCATGAAGATCGATAAAAATAACGTCAAAAACGGATCATCCTAGCCAAAGTTATGCTAGATTGAAGTTTAGAGTCAAAAATTTGAAAGATGCCACGTGTCACTCTGTCACGGGTCGCCAACACTTAGCCGATTCTATCCCTTGAATTTCGGTAACAGATTTCAGTATTTTGCCCTAACTTTAGACGGCTATATCTCATTCATCTCTCCATATTTTTCAATGTGTCTTCTTTGTTGTCTTCTCCTACATTCCCTCTAAACAACTATAACTCATACAAACCCTAACTCATTCTGAATCAACCGGAAAATCGAGTCAAAGTAGCCACCCTGCAAAAACCGAAACTGCAATTCCAGTTTTCTCTTCGAATCAGGTAATTTCGATCAGCCATAACTTCTTCGTTACTCATCCAAATTCTATGTTCTTTAGCTTGTTTTGAAGATCTCTAATTCCTCTAAAACTTTCGTGTTTATGGTTTAAGCTAATTCTCAACCGATTGGAGGGGAAAGGTGTCTAAATTTTCGGTTTTGCCAGCACATAAAATCATAACCGAAACAGTAAGGTAAACTCGCAACTTCTAGCTTCAATTTCTTCCTGTGTGATGCGAGTTAGGATTAGTTCTTGCTATCAATACGTAGATCTAAGTTTGCTCTTTCCAATGAGCCTTTACACATAACCTAACTCAATCTGTGCTGCAAGTTATAGATCTTCGAAGTTGGCCTCGTGAACTGCTCAAGTTCAAGTTTTTCCAGTTTTTCCGAATTCGATTTCACTAAATTCGCACAACTCCGGTAAGTTTCCGATCAATTGCTCCGTTTTTGTCAAACCTTGTCATGTTTCCGACCTAACCCATGTTCCAATTTGATCAATTACGTGTTAGATTAGGAGGATTTGTAGGAATTATTCCCGAATCGTATTCTATACCCGATATAAACCCTAACCTTTGAACTGAATTCGAAACTCGATGAACACTGCATTATAATTGGGGAAATTGGCATCAATAGAACCGGAATTCAATTTCGAATCCATAGAAACAAGAATCACTCGATTTCGTTCTGTAGATTAGGAGATATCTGCGATTTAGTACTCGGGTTGCAATTCGAAACCGATGAAGAACTTGGGTTTCAGGGACCGTCCGATCGGAGTTTAAAGAATTGGACGGTCCAGATTAGATCGTGCTATTAAATAATTATTATAAGTTTATAAAATTCCAGTAAATAGTCCTAACTTGTTGGGTTAATTTAAATATCTTCCCGAATGTATTTTGCCTTGAAATTTTAACCATAGATCCTTATTTAATCTAGTTTATTTTTATGTAAATTATTATGGTTTTGGAGTTTTTAAGCATAAGTTATGATTTTTGCAAGTTACGGGTTTTCTGGAATTATTTGGCTAAATTAAAAAGATATTTTTATGAAATAAAAATTTTATAATATGTCTAAAATGTTATAGTTACTGTATATTAAATTTGGGAATTTTTGGGCAATGGTACAAGGTTTTAAAAATTATGTTTATGAGTTTTTCATAAGAATAACCTATAATATAAGGTTTTTAATGTAACCAAAAATTAAAGTATGGTTTGTTAATTAACTTTTAAGCTGGGGAAAATAATGGAAAATAAATTAACATTTTATAACAGTAAGTTTATAAATGTTTTGGTATTGGCTTTTAAGAGAAGTGAAATTATTTACATATATGTATATATACTTACTTAAGTAGAAACTTATATAAATTAAGGAATTTAATTATCCTACATTTTATTTATTATATTATATGGGAGTTGATATTTTTAATTAAACTAGGAATAAATATATATATATATATATATTTATTATAAAAAGGGAATTAAGTAGTAACTTAGAGTAAAACAAGGAATTAATTTAATTAACACTTATAATAACTAAATATTATAAGAGCTAGAATCCTAAGATATAGTAAAAGAAATACTTTATGAAATATACTTGGAATACAGTTTAAAGTTGTATTAATAAGATAGTTTAAGTATGATATGTTACATAGGGAATGTCTTTGTTAATTTCTAATACGGGTATACTTATATATATTAAATAAATAAATGAAACATTTTATTTTATAAACCATAGGTCGGTTGTGTTAAGCCCAGAAGTTATTAAACATAAATAAATACAGTAAAATTTCCTAAAAATGTTATGGTATATCTTAATACATAAAAATATATATATATACATATACATATAAATACTTTAACATAGATGTGGGAAATAATATTCCTAGTGATAGTTATAATAAGTAGATTATATATTTATGTTAAACCTTAGGTTTTAGTCGGTGTGTAATTAAATAATCACTATTAATTTAAGGGGTTTATTACACAACATAAACTTAGCACGGTCTTGGGCTAACCTACTAAGCCCAAGTCTATGAACTCCAAAAGCCCACTTTAACAGTTCAAAGAGAGTTTGGGCCACTCTCAGGAATAAATTTTAAATCATTTCAAACTAAACGAGATGGGCCTAACAAAGGATTTAGTTAACAAGTCAAGCCCAAACCTTTGTAAGAGAATAATGGTAAACCTGGAACTATTAATCAGTAAGTGAAGAAGGTTGTTAGGTTTATAAGTCTTGCAACTAATCGACACTTGGAACACCTTAATTATAGGTTACTATTGGGGAATCACTTATTCGAGTTAGTTATTGTTCTTCACATACCAGGTACGATTTCTCGTACTCAGCTTGATGTGTTTTGGACTTTATGGAATGTTTGGTACGATTTCTCGTACTCCGATATTTTTGTTGATTGACTTGTGGAATGTTTTGGAAAACGCTAACTGACTTTAAGAGGAATTTCTAAAAAGGAAATGGTTATGTGACTAACTCAGCTTGTGTGACTAACTGAGCCTTGGATGTGAAACTCACTTGGGTATTGGTTCCTTCTATTTGGTGCCCCGTTAGACATTGGCTGCTTAGGGTTTACGCTTCTGCACTCTGTAGGACTGAGTGTTTTGGTATTGCTCTGGGTAGTTAGTGATCTAGTGGGAATTTGGAAAAGGTCAATCTTGAAAATTCTTCTTTGACTCTGGATATCGTTTCATCCATGAGCTGGTTCTTAAGGTTTCGACGTGCGCGCGTTTTCAATGGTAACAGTGAGGGGCTGTATATCCCCTGTCCCAGAAAGGGACGTGATAGACAGTGAGGGGTTGTATATCCCCTGTCCTTAGTGGACGTGGTAGACAGTGAGGGGCTGTATATCCCCTGTCCTTAGTGGACGTGGTAGACAGTGAGGGGCTGTATATCCCCTGTCCTTAGTGGACGTGATAAACAGTGAGGGGCTGTATATCCCCTGTCCTAAAAGGACGTGATTGGCGGTGAGGGCCATCTCTCCCAGTTGAATTATTCCACTCTTGAGTTCTTGGTTCTTGGATCTATTTTATCATTCCTAGTCCTTTGTGACTATCCGAGTTTTTCTACTCCTAATGGGTATTGGGTTTAACTAAGGAAATGGATGTTCACTAACACATGATGTGATTTTCGTTCACTAACTTTATCTTTCAGTTATTACCCTTTGTTCTTATCTTGGTATCTTGATTTGGTGAATCGTGAAATGCTTTGTTCCTCTGAGTGTTTTAAGTGATTGTTTTCAAGCTATTATTTATTTAAGAGTTGTGTTATGAGTTTGTTTTTGGAGGATCGTACCAGTTCCATTCCAGGGAACTGACCCACCCCACTCGGGGTGGGCTGCTTGGTTTTATCTTGCAGGTACGAGTTATTTTACAGGTGACCACGAAGAGAACGAGTGATTGGGATGGGATTAGGCTTTGAGAGTTTACGTGTTTTTATTGGTTTTACTTTTGTTAAGTTTTCTCGAGGTTCAGGCCGTGACTATTGTAATCATTAAGTTGTATTTTGGTGAGATTTGGTACCGAGTGTTTGGAACCCGATGATCTGTACGCCTTTAGTATTTTATTTCCGCTATAAATATGTTAAATAGGGGCGTTACACTTAGATAGAGGTCAGGATTAACGAATCAATCAATTGCAGGGTTACGAGAAGGGCATAGAAGCGAGATAACACGTGTACAATGGAGCATATACAATGGAGCGAAAGCAACGAAAGCATAACAGAGGCAAAACAGAACCGCTATAAAAATTGAAGATGATGTTAAGACAACGAGAAAAGCATAACAAAGCAAGACTTTGCAATTAAATGAGTTGGTTTCAAGTGAAGACTAGATTAAAATCATGCTTTTTGAATCCATTTCGAAAATGAATCTATGCGCAAGGAGCAAACAGTAAACAACAATGCTAGGAATGTAGACAAGTTGTCGGTCATGATCAAGGAGAGGTGTAGGTGATAGGAAACCAACCGACGGGGTGGCCTGCCCCCGGTTTAACATTCAATCAAACAGAAGAAAAAGAACTCCTAGCTGAATCAACTCAAAATCCGCCTCGGCAGTATAAAGCCCAAAACACATCAGCATAGTCCAAGGTCAAACTCTAAGTCAGATAAGTGTGGCCCATGTCAAGCAAGCACAGCCGTGTCGAGTAAACGTAGACAAAGTCCAATCAACCATATGTACCTCAGCGAAGTATAGGAAGCAAAAGATAATTAGCAAACCACATGAGGCAAACAGAGCATTAAGTGGCAATGTGAAATTGACTTCAGACTGCAAGGATTACGTGAAAAATATGGGTCAATGTACAACCGAGACTTTGGTAAGTCACACATGGGTCTCAAACAGCTGTGTAGCAACAACCAGAAGTAACACGATTTTACAGAAATGAAGAAATACACATAAATTACAAAGATGGCAGCCAGCATCAAGAAATGTGCAACCGAAATAATTTGCCCACTTAAACTCAATGAAAGTGAAGCATCAAGTACTGTCGGGATGATTGTAACAATGGAAGTCTTTGCGTTCACAAACCGCAAGAAACTTATGGTTCAAAATAGAAGAACGGTCAAACACGTGAGCTTGTTCCTAGAAGCCGCAAGGTGTGCACATACTATGTCAGCTGAGAATTCAATAGTAGCTAGACGTTAAAAATATCTTTCCAAATGAAACAAACACACAGACAATGAAACAGATTAGGCTCTTGTTGGCTTTATTTATTTTTGTGTTTTTTATATTCTTCGAGAGATGCAGTGACCTTCTCAATCCAGATCAAAACAACACTAAAAGAAAGAAGAGTGTCAAAGTTTATATCAGAATCCAACAATAAACAAGAAAGGAGTGGATCGGTGGTAGTGAAATTTCTCAACTAACTTGAAATTGACCTTGGCGTCTCAAATGTTCAAAAAGTACCTAAAGAAATGAAGTGTAAAGCTATCATACAGCAAGAATCCCTGATATTGACACCACAAACGAATCACATCATAGTCCAATATGAGCTCAACAAATAGCACAGCAGAACATAAGTAAATAGTGAAATAAAATGTGTGCGAGAGGTGAGAAGAGCAGACAATAACGTTAAAAAAATCAGGATTAAGCACTTATTATCAAGTTTTTTAACAAAGCTAAACCATGAAATTAGGAATGAAGCTTACCCCCATGAATTTGACAGCGGACAAAAGAGTCTTCGTGAAGCACAACTGGTAAACAGACAACATGAACGAGAATATACACAGAGGCAAACACTCGTACCTGCAGTCATCCACTTCAACGACACTTCAGACGACCGACCAAGCAAGAAAAAGAATTGAGAGCCAAGAAAACTGAGTTTCGCTCATTGGTTTCGTCAACCAAGGGAGAAAACGCCCAAAGCTTTGACCAGCGGTAATAGTCTTATAAAAGAATGACAGGTAATTGTCCTCCTTCACAAGCTTGTGTCCCGCTGCCATCCGACTCAGGTGGTTTTCACCGGTTAACTGGACTGAAGTCGTGATAAATCTTTGGGACTCCATTCTTGCTGACAGCGGCTGGGTTTGCGCGTTCTCCATGACTTAAGAGAATGGTGGAGAAGCGGAGCATATATGCCCTTCAAGCGTCAGTTGGGTTTGCAAGATACCCACAGTAGGAGAATGAAGAAGACTCAGGGCTGTTGCTCCTGGCTGCTAGTTTAGGTAGCGAAATACCGTCTATGAAGACATGAAACAGGCGCAGAGCATGTATTTCCTTGGTCGCCAGTTAGGATGCAAAAATTACCGGAGTGAAGGGAATGGGGAAGTGGAGTTTTTGCGTTTCTTGTTCTCCATTCAGGGTTTACAAAATTTACCATGGATGTAGAGAATGAAACAAAGAAAAGAATGAAGAAGGCGCCGGGCTATGTATGTATTTGGTTCGACAGTTTGGGTCACAAAACTGACGGGAAGGAAGAATGAACAAGGTGCAGAGCAGTATGTTCTCTGTAAGCTAGTTTGGGGTGTCTAAAGTTATCGTGAGTGTGGAGATTAGAAGAGAGGGCAGAGATGTATGTTTCTCACCAGTTTTAGTCGCAAAATTACTGTCGGTGAAGAGAGGCAGAGCTGTAAGTTCCTTTCTCACCAACGTTGATGAAGAGAAATGAAGAAGGTTGGAGCTGTCATGTGCTCCTTGTTTGTCAGTTGGGTTGCAATAATGCGAGAACAAAAGAATGAATGTGGTGCAGAGCGTGTATGTTGTTCATTTGCCGATGATTTGAAGAGAATGAGAAAAAGGTGTTGGTCTTCCTTCGCCAGGGACTTGAGGAGAATGAAAGTGGCATAGCATATAAGTTTCTTTGTCGCCAGAATTTGGGTTACAAACTACCGTGAGTGAAAAGCTTGCTCGTTCAGCAGCTGGTTGAAGAAGAAGAGGAGGGGAGTATGTATGCTCCTTATCGCCAGCTTGATTGCAAAAATCACCATCGGTGAAGAGAAGTCAAGGTGTGAAAGAAGAGAATGAGAGTGGAGCAAAACAGAAGAGAATGAAGCTCCGCCTTGTTTTTTTCCTTGAATGAGTGGTTTTGGAGAGAAGATATTTTTGGGATTGGGATGTGTGAGGTGGCGGTTGTTGCTGATTTTTATGGCTACTGTAGTATTGCTTTTATATAGAGGAAAGTAGGGTTTGATGTTTGGCTCTGAGTAGATCAAAGGCAGTAGATGAGTGTTGCACTGGCTCAATTTGGTTTCGAGCATAAGAGAAAATCGAGAAAGGCTAAAAAATGATGTGTCAATATGCTTAGAGTCAAACTTGAACTCAAGACCTGTTGTTTCTCCTCTATACACCACAACCAACTAAGACATTAATCAAACTTGAAGAATATAAGTTAGGAAAATAGGTGAGTCATGCCTCGATCTAAATAAAATCTTCGAAAACGCTAATGATTAAAAACGAAAACACGAAGTAATTAAAAAAAGATATCAAATATACAATATACAAATAAAATAAATAAATAATATTACGAACGGGTTTGAAACCGGATTATTGTCAAAATTCATTTTTAAAGGACACAATCTCTTTTTTCTTTTTTTTCATGTGTTTGAAAATCGATTTGAAAAGTTTATAATAAAACAATGACTTCAATTTGGCATGTACGTTTAGTGCATTCTAAGATAGAAGGATGATGACCCCATTTATTTTATTTGAATTGTTTTTAATTTTGTTTTTATGGGGTGAGAATTTTTGGTGTCTACACTCGGCTTGTGTGTTTGTTTGTTTTTGTGAATGTTTGTGACTTTATAAGATAAAGCATGTAAAGAGTTTACAGTAATTCATTTATATGTCGTGTTTGTTCCCGATACCGTTTAACCTCAAGCATGTGCTAACCCGTAGCTAACCGACTCTAGGATCACATAAGAGATCGGTATTCGGATTTAACATCCCAACCTACGGGAACGTTTTAACTTTGGCTATGATTGTGTTAATTGTAAATGTGGTGTGTGGATGTATCTTACCTCCCTTGTGTGTCTGACTGGACTTGTATCACTATAATGTGACATGTTGTGACAGGTTCCATAAGGGAACCTCTAACCAATGTGTAACTTGAGAGGTGAGAAATCCGGGTGTCCGGTCGCGTGTGTATGTACGGGAGTCGATATCTATAGCAGACTCAACTCTCTCCCTGTTTGATTGTTTTCCTTATTGGAATTAAATCTCCCATGAGCCTCATAAATGGCTCTCCTAACTTGACTAATGTTCGAGGTTAGGGGGATATTGTGTACGGTGTGATCGGGTTTATATTATAACTGACACATCTAAGTAAAGTAATTGTGTACCGTGTGATCGGGTCTATATTATGACCGACACATCTAAGTAAAGTAATTGTGTATGATGTGTACGCATCTATATTATATCCAACACATCTTAAGTAATATATATATTCTCTAAGAAGAACAGTAAATTGTTATGTAATGAGCTCAACATGAGAATGAAGATATTCTCTAGGCTCTAATAAGTTGGATAACTCTTATTTCGGTCCGAGTCCTCACGTGACTTGTTCCTGAGTTATGTTGTGCGTATGTTAATGTGTGATGTATGTTGTTATGTTCGAGTACATTGATCACTGATATTCAACCCCATGTTATTATAAGAAGTAATTATGTGCAACCTGATTAAACGGGTAAGTGTTGACTAATAAGAAATTAGCTCCATTAAGGTAGAAACCCTCAAGGGTTAAAGAACACAATAATGTGATCTAACAAACGTTGATGTGTTAACCTTATTGTTTGTATCCTATTGATTGGATATGTGTTAAATGTAAGCATGATATGTGTTTATAGTGTTTCATGCATGAATTAAATTAAAATCAACCGCATGCTCAGACGACAATTAGTTGTGCGTGGCCCAGTAGTAGCGGGTTGCACGACTACCATACCAGCAAAGGTGTTGAGCCCCTTTGGGGCCACCTATTATTTTTCAGGTACAATGAAGCTGCCTTACATTCGAGAGTAGGACGGGAGTGGCGGTGCATGGGTAGATCATATTGTGTTAAGTGTATTTGACAGTAGTGCAAGACCGAACTTGTTGTCGGCAATAGGTTGTAAAATACTCGGTGCAGTTTGGAATGTAAATGTATTGACTCGGTTTAGAGATGGAATGGATTTGTAATGTGTAAATGCTCGGGAACCTAGTCCATGAGACCGGTACATTATGTATGTAATAGCCTTGTTAGCCACGTGGGTGGCTAACGGCGTGTAACACCAATGGATTAAGTTAAGTGTTGAGTTGTATTTCCCGCTGTGAACTGTCGTAAGTATGGTGTTTGTTGTTGGGGTGTTACAAAAAGTGGTATTAGAGCGAAGTGTCGCTCTGATGACTGGAATTACCGAGCTTAGGAAGTACCAAGTTAGTATTATAGACTTGGGTTTAAGGGTTGAGTGATAGTGTGAGAAGTACGCTAGTTAGGAATGACCAGTGTGTACTGGATACCTACAATATCCTTCCCGCCCTCCACATCCCCCATTTTATAAATCGGGAAAGAACACCAGAGGGATGGAAAGTCCTCTCATACTCGGGAAAAACCCGATCTGGCTGTTATAAATTATTTCTGTAAGAACCAAAACTTGTCATACGGTGGATTCCAAGAACTGGAAATCCCGGAGACTGTTCCCGTTTGAACAACTTTACCCGCACTTGATAGCGGAGGACTAAGAATCCTACCTATGGGAAAAACGAAATTTCCGGCAACCTGGGTCGACATGCCTCGCAGTTGAGGGAACCCGGCCAGTAAGAAGGAAAGCGCTAACTGTGCACAGAAGTAGAAAATGGAGAAGTAACAAAACTTGAGACACATGTCTACGAGACCGCAGTTGTTAGAAAATGCCACCAACGGTAAACTAACTGACTAGGGAGCTAGTCAGGAGTGAATAACTTTGAACCTACAACCCAAAAGGTTATAATACCTGATCAACATTGCCCAGAAAAATGTGATGATATCTACGAAATATACTCCAAAAGGACTACGACGTAGTGCCTGAACAAGAGTCAAGTCTCGGTAGCCACGACAAATGTGTGGGAACAAGCAATAAGGAAGAACACAGAGCTAAGTAAATAGGGGACTCCGAGAATGGAGAGTCACCCTAATTTATGATTGTTAGGTCAAGACTAATGAGAAGTCACTCAGAAGATTTGTTATCAGGACTAAAAGATTAAAGGAGGAGCCAATAAGGCTATCGAATAGGGTGTGGGTGAAAGTAGTACCGCAACCAGTATGTGTTGAACCGATAACCAGCCAGCATGGTGCACTTGCCATGGTAAGTGCTGCTATAATGGGACTATTCGGGAGGACTTTAACGACTGTGAAATACTTAGTAAAGTACCATGAAGGCGAATGAAACAATTATGAGATCACCAGTCCTAAGAATGTGAAGCACGAACAATTGGAAGGGCTTAACGGCCTAACCCTTGTATTTAAGGATATACCAGTCAGTAGGAAGCTAGACTTGGTCAAGGTAAGAAGACATTTTAATACCAAGAGAATTTTTCTTTCAAACTCAGATTTATTTCAAACTCTCTTTCAAAACCAAGTTTTCTTCCAAACTCATATTTATTCCAAACCTTCTTTTAAGCCTAAATTTCTCTCAAACTCAGATTTTCGTTAAAACCAAAACCAAAAGACCTACATCGGCCACAACGCCACATTATAGGTAAGTTATACCCAGTTCACTTTCGAACAACCTGACGACAATCGAATAACCCGAGGGTATCAACCCAAAGGAGAAGACTGAATCCATACTAAATACAAAAACTAAGGTAGAACATACCTAAGAGCACAGTGGTTGAATTTCCCTTGATTAAGTTCGGGAAGCACTGAATGCGTGTTATCGTAGGACAGTATAAGAGGATTTGACAACAGAACACTTCACATAGGCGTGTGACGGACACTACGAGTGTACAAAAACGAAATGTGGGACGACCGCACTCCAGAGGAGCTTGTGGGCCTGACAGACTCATTCATGAGTTAGTCAGATAAGTAGTAATGTATCAGTAGGGTGCCCCACATATGTATACAAGTAGAGTCAGGAACACGGGAAGTAGTCGCCTCCGTACTACGGTCAGCAGTAAAATCCAGACCAGAGTAACCGGTTACCGAGAATGATTGAAGTGAAAGGACTCAGTTAAGTTAACAAGACTAAAGGAATTAGTGAATTCATTTCAAGAAAATGTTTAAGAGTCAGGAAGTGCGAAGTGCACTGACTAGTAAGTAAAGACATCGCATATGTCTCAAGAATCACGGGGGATAAACATGATAGCTGGAACGAATACCAAGCCTTTACATGGTAAGGAAGATGCCTAATATGGACACGTTAATGTGCAACGAACGGGATGAAATTCCCTGAATAATCACCTAGGCTACCAGGGGATATCGATCTTCACTGAAGAGGATATTAAACCCAGCCAAGAACGTAAAGCGGCGTAGTTAACTAAACATACCCATAAGTACAAGCCAGATGTAATGGCATAACTTAGCAACACCTAGGAGCAATCCTTGAAGGGAGTTGGGTTAACAAAAGTCGAACGAAATATCGTGATAGAAACACAATCGGTTTAAATGCCTAAGGGAACCTACTTAACAGTAAAACCCTAAGTCGCCAAGAGGCGTGATGCAACGAGCTTGTTAGGGAGCCCAGAATCATCTCCAAACCATGTGATGGGGTATAGAGAAGTAAAATTTGTGTGAACAACCTACAATGAGCAGAGCTCGAGGCATTGAGGCTTATAAGCCACAAACCAAATGCGTTACGTAAATTTAAATGATTACAAAACCTAAATAAAGTCATAAGGAGTTTTGCTGGAAATGGCACCAGTAAGGGAAAAGTTTGTGTTATACAAGTGAATAAAGAGGAGAACGAACCACTGCTTTAAGAGTGGGGATACCTCTCGATATTGTGGTAATTATGTGAACAATGCTCAAGAAATATGTTGAAGTTTGATCATGTTGTTATTGCCAAGGAATAATTTGAATAAGAATAGTACGAAAAAGAAATGCTTTTATAAAGATGACCAAAACCGAAATGGTAGTCAGGTTTAAAAACAAACACAATATGTGTATGATGCAAACTGTATAGTGAACGACGCTCAAGGAGCATAAAGACATAAAAGAATAGCAGATTCAGTCATCAGCCAAGTAAGTGTCGAGTCGTAGTATGAATGATGTAGTACATGAGTGGAAGCTAACATAACAGTGGATGCCATGTAAATCAATATTGTACGCGCAACAAGCGACCATTATACGTAAAGGATATGGAGAATAAGTAGGATTACGAGTTGGACTCAGTGGAGAGGCACGGTAAATGATGGTAAATATACTGGGTAGTTAGCCAGTAGCCGGTACTATGTGATAAAGATCTCATGGGAACACAGTGTGTATTCCTATTGCAATTGCATAAGGAATGGGAAGTGTACTCTTAGTAGATTAACATGATAAGTGAAATAATAAGCCTCGGGACAAGAATGCCCGATTGTTAAGCAACCAACCCGTACTAGATACGGAAGACTAGTAAACACACCAGTGAATATGACACAAGTTAGTTAAGCGTAGACCTAGAAACAAAACCGTTGGAAATACCAACCATCACAGTAGTTGAACCTCACCGCAACAAAGGCGGAAAGATCATTATAAACGCTATAAGGACCGATGCATAGGAAATGCAAGGCCGTACAAATGAAAGAATACTTGTGCAGAACCAAATGAGGAGGCATGATTAGGAATAAGTGACTACAGTAGCACTGAATACCAAATATAGGTATAGTACATACCTCAAGTGTTGGAAACAATAGAGGGAGCACTACATATTAGGTAGTAGCCCGACCTCAACCGACAGTAAGTCGGATGAACCAAGTGAATAATCACGGAGATATACGGCTGTATATACAATAAATTATCAGAGAATTAGAGAGAAAATTTATAACTCACTGAATTCACACACGGTAAGAGATACCACGCGACGGTTGAGAAACCGTTATTCCCAAGATAAAAGTGATAAATGGGAGATGTACAATACATTAAGAATAACAAAAAGGGTAAACTAAGCTCTAAAGTTATCAGGGTCGCGCAGCAGAAGCTAGTGGGCCCATGATTCAAAAGTTGAATATGCATATTGAATACGAGTAGATGACTAATTATCAATGCCTAGAAGTCTGACAGGCCAGAACCGAAAGCGGTTACGAGTTAAACAAACTCCAATGAGAACTCTTGGTTCAGGGCCAAAACCACCAATATGGTTAAGACCCTCTGATTAGAACGCATTGTATAATAAACCGCGTGGAAGTTAAAACACTTCATGAGGACGGAACGTCTTAAACCAATGTTAAGTGATAACATATGGTCGATTACGTGGGTGTAATCCCTTTTAAGGGGGGTAGAGCGAAAAATCGCTTAGCGTATGTTTACGTACAAGTGTACGAGAACTATGGTGTGCATAGCACATAGAAATTGTTTTAATGCTTGATGTATATGTTATATAAACATATGTATTCACTCATAAGTCTAATTGTGGTCATTGCGCACAGAAGATGCGAATACCATTGTTATAAATGTACCTACCTTGTTAATTTTGGTGTGAGAATACAAGCGTAAGGGAGTAAAAAAACTCTCGGGGAACTAAAACCCCGATGATATATGTTTATTTGAGACCGGTAATAGTATTGTGATGTATGAAGTGGTATGAAACCGATATAGAACCTAGTGAGAATTAAATTCCCTAGGTAACTTGATTAGGGGCGAATTGAGAATGATTGATAGACAGAGTTCCATCCTTTGGAGATGTATTGCTTTGTGTTTATGACTAGAATGGTTAAAGAGATAGAAAATGGAAATAATTGAACTATTTGATGGTGTGATTATGACTAAAAGGATTAAAAAGATAGAAAATGATAAATGTTTGAATTAGTGGGTGGTTTGAAATTGAAGTGGGAGGTGGAACTTGATTTGCATGCAATCAAGAGAAACTGGACACAAATTGGGGTGGAAGGATAGTTCAACACTGATGCTGATCACATCAGGGTTGGATGACTCTTGAAGCTCCCTATAAGTGGTCACAAATAATCACGTTAAGAAAAGATGCAGTTAGCATAAATTGGACTTGGAGTTGTATTGCGTTTTCAAAAAGGATTTTCAATTGGTATTTTCAAATAAAAGATTTCCTTATACTTAGCCTCGTAAAAAGGACCTTCTGTTATTTTAGTTTTGCTCACGAGCCGAGGACGTATGAGCCTTTTGTCTTCGGACCGGTGACATGAGGAGAATACAACAAAATGTATGTGATTGTTTAGATCTTCTAAAGGACCGGGGACCAAAAAACATAAGTGTCCATCTCGACCGGTACCTGCGAGATCACAGTGTGTATTACACTATTACTCGATATGGACTCGAAGACTGAGATGTCTTGTAGTCTTAGGACCGAGCTCATTAAGAGAAGACAAAATAGTATTTTTGATTGTTATACATGTCATGACATGTTGTGTGGTATGTGTGGTATACGTTAGCCAGACCTTGAGTCTAAAGGTTTGTATCTGGTGTATTTTGATAATGTGAGGTTTATGTTCTAAAAGTAATCCCTGTATTCTAATTAAGTAATGCATGGGAATTGTGGAACTTTGAGGACAAAGTTCTTTTAAGGGGGGTAGATTGAAATACCCCGAACAAAATGAGTTAATAAATTGTGTAATTATGATATTATAAGACTAATTAAGTTTTTAAGAACATTGGTAAAGAAAGAGAAACCAAAAAGAAAAAGGAAAACGCGTAAAAGTCACAAAATGTAAAAACACATGTTATGTAATCATAAGAGCTATATAACCTCGACTAGGGTCCTAGATGGATTCCTAAGGCTTAATTACACCTAAATAACATGTGGGAAAAATTCCTGAAGAAAACGGATTCATATAGTGGATTAAAAATGCTAACGGAGTCTTAAAGCACGTTTTTTCGAGAAAACCCAAAAACGTGACTTTAAGTGGTCAAATGAACTTGTAAAAATTATAGTTGATCATATAACTATAATTAAACATTAATGGGAGCCTAATAACCACTACAATTAAAGAAACGAGAAAAATCTGGAAAACGGGCCCGGTTTAGTGAATAGTGCAAATTCGGGTTTTATGGGTGTTATTTGCTAAAGACTAAAATACCCCCTCTTTTTTAATTTTGATAAAAATCTGGCCCTTCCATGTGTGCCCACGTTTTGGTTTTCTTTCCCCCTCTCAAATTAGTGAGAAAAGTAAAAAAAGTAATAAAGTAAGAAAAACAAGTACAAAAGCTACTTTTTTACTCTCTCTCCCCTCTTATTCCTTTCCCTTTCTGATTTCTCTCCCCTCTCTCTTGCTGATTCAGCTCTATCAAGCCAAATTGGCTCCCTCACTCGCGTGGGAATAGAAGAAAATAAAGGGGGGTTACTCTTCACTTTACAAACAAAAAGGAATTGTGCACTCTCTCTCCTCTATTTTCCTTCCTTTCCAGTGTGAGCCTCCTCTCTTTCCTTCTCCCCCTGATTTCTCTTCTTCCTCACGAGCTAGAAGCCTCTCCCATGGCTTATAAAGCTTCCCTTGCTCACTCAAGCCACTACAAACCTCCAAATGCAAAAATAATCACATATTCTTACTCCTCTAGTCTTGAAGATCATTTCCCTCTTTTCAAAATCTCAAAATCTTGAAGTTGACCTCCATGGGTGTAGCCCATTTGAAGAGGAAATCACATTTTCTTGTGCTTGGTTGCCTCCTCTTACATTCAAGGTAAGATAAATCATAAAAATCCATCTCTTCCTTCATTTATTTTGTGACCAAAAATTGCCCAGCTTTGAACTCCATTTTGCTCCTTGTGCCAGCCGAATTTGGTCTTCAAGAAGTGCTGGAACCTTGTTTGTTTTGTTTCCCAAAATGCTCCATTGGAAACTAGAAGGTAATTCCCTCCTTTTGGCGCTTTAAACACTCTCTTGCTCTAGGGTTGTTTCAAGAGTTTAAGTAATCTCTTAATACTCATTATTGTTCCATTGGGCAATGGTCTTTAGCTTAGCAAAATAACCCCACATGAATGGTTTGTAAAACAAGAGCAAAGGGAAAAGAAAGAGCAAGGAAGAAGAGAAGGGAAAAGAAAGAAGGCTTGTGAATTTAAGGTAATTTAACTACCCTAATGTTTACCCTTAATGCCTTTTAAAATTTTGGGTTGGGTAATTTAAAAGAACGAATCAAAAATTGTATTGGAAGTGTGTTTGGTGATTAGAGGAGAAAAGTGTGATGATGTTTAATGCATTGTGCATTGGTATGTGATTTGAGGGCCTAAGTGCCATGCATTTAAGATTATTGCAATATAATGTGTATAATGAGATTTGGATGAGTTTTATGTGCTGGTAGAACCCACTAAGGGTTTGGTTAGTTGATTTGTGAAGGATTAGGTGATGAAGACAATAAATTTGGATAAGTTAGGTTAGTAATGAAGTTATGGCGAAATTTCGGTAGAAATTAAGTGGTTTAGGTGTCCTTATGAGCTTGGAGAACCTAAGGTTAACTAGGTGTTGATAAGGATTGAATTGGGTTAGTCAATCACCTTGAGCTGTTGGTTGAAGGATTGAGAAAGAGGGAGCAAAAATCTGTAGCAAATGTGTTGTTAAAGTGTCTTGGAATTTCTAGAAAAGGCTTGGTGTGTATGACCTTAAGAATGAGGAGTGAACTTGAGTAAAGAATTTTCAATTGTCTAGGAAGGAGTTGGAATGACCATATTGGTAGAGAACAAAGCACAAGCTGTCAAGAGAAGTTCTAGAAATGCACTAGTGTGCAAAAGTGCAAAAATGAGAGATAAAAATTTGTAGAATTGAGCAAGGATTGGGTAGAAAGTTAATCAATGATTAAGGAATTTTTAAGGAGTGTTTAAGGTGTTTTAACATGTTTGGAAACATGTGGAAAAATTAGGAAAAGATTAGGTGAGGATTAAGGTTGGATTAGGAATTGAAAAATGGTGTTTTAGCATCTTTTTAGCAGGGTCCGGGTCCTAGTCCTTGGATAAGGTCCCGGACCACCCTTAAAAATGAGCTGAAAGTGTATTTTGTAAGTGGTCCGGGTCCTTAGTCCAGGACTAAGACCCAGACCAAGTGAAAAAAATGCTCGAAAGTGAATTCCAGTGATGGTTCGGGACTTTAGGTCCGGACCAAGTCCCGGACCGGACCAAAAAATATCCCTAATGTCTTTTAAAGCCTCTAAAAGTATGGGGATTGATGGGTAATGGTATTAGATGATTTTTAGGACTTGTTTGGTGACATGTAAAGGTCATTAAAAGAGTAAACAAGTGATAGGTTAAATGTGAAAGTTGTGAACTTAAAACCCTCAAGAGTAAAATTAAGATTAACGGGACAACGGGGTTAAATACGTGCGTACCAATTGTTTACGTACCATATAGTATAATGTTAATAGGATCACTTGAAATGTTATAAGTGGTTCGAGGATTATCCGAGGAACGTAAGATGACGCGTTAGGGAAATTCCATGGTGAAAGGTATGATTTTCTTGCAGCATGTGTCCTGTCGAGTTATACTCGGCTTGTGTGTTTGTTTGTTTTTGTGAATGTTTATGACTTTACAAGATAAAGCATGTAAAGAGTTTACAGTAATTCATTTATATGCCGCGTTTGTTCCGATACCGTTTAACCTCAAGTATGTGCTAACCGACTATAGGATCACATAAGAGATCGGTATTCGGATTTAACGTCCCAACCTACGGGAACGTTTTAACTACGGCTATGATTGTGTTAATTGTAAATGTGGTGTGTGGATGTATCTTACCTACCCTGTGTGTCTGACAGGACTTGTATCACTATAATGTGACATGTTGTGATAGGTTCCATAAGGGAACCTCTAACCAATGTATAACTTGAGAGGTGAGAAATCCGGGTGTCCGGTCGCGCGTGTATGTACGGGAGTTGATATCTACGGTAGACTCAACTCTCTCCCTGTTTGATCGTTTTCCTTCTTGGAATTCAATCTCCCACGAGCCTCATAAATGGCTCTCCTAACTTAACTAATGTTCGAGGTTAGAAGGATATTGTGTACGGTGTGATCGGGTCTATATTATGACTGACACATCTAAGTAAAGTAATTGTGTATGATGTGTTCGGATCTATATTATATCCGACGCATCTTAAGTAATATATACATTCTCTAAGAAGAACAGTAAGTTGTTATGTAATGAGCTCAACATGAGAATGAAGATATTCTCTAGGCTCTAATAAGTTGGATAACTCTTATTTCGATCTGAGTCCTCACGTGACTTGTTCCTGAGTTATGTTGTGCGTATGTTAATGTGTGATGTATGTTGTTATGTTCGAGTACATTGATCATTGATATTCAACCCCATGTTATTATAAGAAGTAATTATGTGCAACCCGATTAAACGGGTAAGTGTTGACTAATAAAAAATTGGCTCCATTAAGGTAGAAACCCTCAAGGGTTAAAGAACACCGTAATGTGATCTAACAAACGGTGATGTGTTAGCCTTATTGTTTTTATGATATTGATTGGATATGTGTTAAATGTAAGCATGATATGTGTTTATAGTGTTTCATGCATGAATTAAATTAAAATCAACCGCATGCTTAGATGACAATTAGTTGTGTGTGGCCAGTAGTAGCGGGTTGCACGACTACCATACCAGCAAAGGTGCTGAGCCCCTTTGGGGCCACCCATTATTTTTTAGGTACAATGAAGCTACCTTACGTTCGAGAGTAGGACGGGAGTGGCGGTGCATGGGTAGATCATATTGTGTTACGTGTATTTGATAGTAGTGTAAGACCGAACTTGTTGTCGGTAATAGGTTGTAAAATACTCGGTACAGTTTGGAATGTAAATGTATTGACTCGGTTTAGAGATGGAATGGATTTGTAATGTGTAAACGCTCAGGAACCTATTCCATCAGACCGGTACATTATGTATGTAATAGCCTTGTTAGCCACGTGGGTGGCTAACGGCGTGTAACACCAATGGATTAAGTAAAGTGTTGAGTTGTATTTTCCGCTGTGAACTGTTGTAAGTATGGTGTTTGTTGTTGGGGTGTTACACTTCTGTTTTGCTCGCTTTGTACACGATCTTTAACCGTTTTGAAGTGACAAAATTTGCTTTCAGATTTGATTCCAAAAACGATTTCAGTATCTAGTATTATACAAGCTACTTTCCATAATACATTTTGAGCATGCTTATGTTAATGAAGTTTATTGCTTATTGAGTTGTGGTTGCTCACCCCCATTCAATTCACCATTTTGTAGATTAAGTAGTCGACCGGCTGGAGGTCCTCATCTTTCCATCTTTCAAAGATTTTTGTTTTGTTTTGTAACTCACGAACGTTTAGACATTTAAAAAGACTTTACTTTTATAGCATTTGGGCCTAGCTCTTGCATCGTTTGACAGTTTGTTTGGGCTTTGTAAACCTTCTACTTCTCTTTCCTCTTAAGTATTGTATGCTGGGTTTTAAGCATTTCAAATTTAGTAGTCTTGCATGCTTCTAGGTAGAATTAGCGTGCGGTGTGTTATGGCCTTAGAACTAGCCCGGTTTCAAGGTCGTGACACAAGGTCAATCCTGGCGATGTCGCCTGGCCTCCTGGTGGTTCCCCCGTGCCTTGCCTCCTGATTTCCGGTGGTGGATAATCTGTTGCTCTCTCTAACTTGGAGGATGGTGTTTTATCAGTCGTGGGCTGCAGACGTTATAAATGAGTGGTTAGAACAGGTGTAATTAACATAAAAGAAAGAAATTAAAAACTCAAAATAAACGTCGGGCTGCAAACAAATCCCGGTCGCAGTAGTATAGTGTGAAAATGTAAGCAACCGGATGTCGAACCGTGGGACTAATGTACAATAATAGTACCTAAGCGTGTCACAAGAGGGGGGTGGATTAATTGACTTGTAAAATAAATAAAAAGAAAAGATAAAAAAAACTAAGTTGACAGATAAATAAAATGGAACTCTGGGTCAGGTTAATATAATCTGCATAATTAAGCTATCTCTACTGGTTTAATAATTTGGCAAGGTTCCTGTAATTATCTTAAGGACTAAGTCATAGCCTCATAAGAACTCGTTCACCTGTAATGCAAGGTTCTAATCAAGGTTCAAGCAAAAGCCTGCGAACGGCAGAGGAGTATTGAGGAATTACATTTGCAACTGAATACTAACTTATTAAATCTTAACAAGTTTCCTCCAGTTTTACGCCTTAATTAACCTGTCTATTTATCACCTGGTCTGATCAAAATAGACTTAGTAGAGCAATTTAATAAATTCGCGAGATCTATTAAAAAGGCGAGATGACTTTTAAAACGTAACAAACTGTATATAAATAAACCAGTAGAAATATTGCATAATTAATACAGATACATAATAACTATTCCCAGAGTAAACGTAAACTAGCCTAACATATTAAATAGATAGATAGAGACGAGAGTAATAGAAATCATCCGTAATCACTCCGTCTCACTCTGCTATTTTGTGTACGTAGGGCTAGAGGTGAATTTGGTGGACTGTAAAATAAATAAATGGAGAATACGGGAGAAGAGAAATGGGATGAATGTGTGAAGTGGTGAAGTTGGGTCGTGGATGGATTGGTGGATGGGTCTAAATGAAAGGAGAAGGCTCGTGGGTTTTATAGAGAAAGGAAGAAAAGGAAGCAGAGAAGATAGACAGACGCGTGAGGCGGTGGAAGATTGAGCTCGTTGATTGCTCTCATTGATTGCAGGGGACAGAGCGTGCAGAGTAGATGGATAAGTGACACGAGTGGACGAGTTGCAGAAGTCGGCAAAGGCAAGTTGCAGACGGCGCGAAGAAGAAAACTGTTCGCGACTATGTTTTTAGTCGAGACCTGGACAACCGCCTCTGAGTACCGCCCGGAAGCAGGCGGTTTGGTGTGCCTTGTCCGCCTCGCGGTTGCCTATCCCTCGTCCGCCTCGCGGTTGCCTATGTCTCGTCCGTCCTAGGGGGCGTGGTTGCAATTGATGGGTGCGGACGTCCCCTTCTCATCCGATATTATGTATATATATATATATATATATATATATATAACAATCTTCAACCGGCTTACATTCTTTGTTATAAGTCCGTTTTTGAGCCGTTTGGTATATGCGTTCGTCTCTTTGTCTACTTTACTTCCAGCTTGGTTTTCCTCATGTTAAACCAATAAATTTGTGAGATAAACAATAAAACATAAACTAGAGGAAAACTAACCGAAGTGGAGAAATGAGCAAGAAAAGTGCTAATATTATATATGAATTACACCTATAAAACATGCTCATTTGGACACTTATCATGGGCCCTAGCGCCACTGTGTTTCCTACGGCTTTGAAGTATGTGGTTACCCCCGAAATAGTTCTTGTTTGTCTGCCCGCAATCACGGTCCAGGCGCGTCAGAATTGAGGCTCTCCCCGTCGGGTGGCCCTGTCGGTGGAGTCTCAGTCGATTGTAGACTTGGACAACTTAGTGGTGGACCTTTCCCAAGTGGACCTTGTGTTGTAGAATTATTCGGCCTGTCCGGATCCTACTAGCCTTGTCGTAGAAAAGGTCTTCATGTCGGGTTTCTCGTCACTCACCCAGGGATAGGCCTCTAGTCCAAGCTCGTTCGGACGTAGCCCAGCAAGGCCCCAACTTCTGCTCAAGTTGTTGTGTCGCTTCCTAGGCAAAGTTCTCTGCTGCCCAGAGCTCTGTGTGGCCCGATGCTGAAGCAGCTTCAATCATCCCTGCAATGGCACATGTGTCAAGGAAAGCTTCTGTTTTTAAGGGTGTTCTCACTAGTGGTGAGAAGACTAGCTCGGTGGTAGATCTAGCCCGTCCAAACTTTCCCACTGCAAAGGACTTCCTCCATTTGTCTAGTGCCCGGGGTGGAATTACCCAGGCTTAGACATTGCTTTTATCCCTTCATCCTTGGCTGGCTCCGGGTCCACGAACATGGCCTATTTTATTTATAGAAATAACTTGTTAAACATAATAATTACTCTAGTATATCGTTGTGTTTCGGTTCTATTGTTAAGACGATGATAGTTGCCCCTTTATAACTATAGAGGAGGAAGACATGTCCATTGAGATTAATGGTGGCCATCGGTTCCGGTTCTACCCGGAACCGCCGATTCTACCCGGAACCGATTGGAACCGGAACTAGCCGGAACCGGGCCGGAACCGATTCGGAACCGGAACCGCCTACATGCGAAGCGAATACGAATACACATTTTGAGATTCAGGACCGAACCTGGCCCGGAACCGCCCAGAACCATCGGGAACCGCCGGGAACTGCCCTTGGATTCGGAACTGCAGAATCGGAACTGAAACCGCCTAGGAATCGGTCAATTAGTCGTTGGTCAACTGGCAAGACGATGTCGTTTTGGTCCAAACTGGCCGGATTCGGTCAGAACCGCTCCAAAATCGGCCGGAACCGCTTTGGAACCGGCCGGAACCGCTCCGGAACCGGCCGGAACCGCTCCGAAACCGGCCGGAACCGCGCCGGAACCGACCGGAACCGGAACCGCTCTGGAACCGGCCGGAACAGATTTTTTGAGCGAATACAACCTTCGGAACCGGAACCGCCCCAGAACCACCCTTGACCGGTTCCGAACCCGAATACACATATCTTGGAACCGGTGGAACCGAAACCGGCGGAACCGGAACCGTGGCCACCATTAATTGAGATTGAGTACTAAAGAAACTCCTAAGTTGGCCATATATGGGAAAGACATATGGCTTTAATCTTGTTAGGGATTTTGAGAAAAGAGCGTGGAGTTTTGTAGCTACCCCCCCCCCCCCCAAATCCTGGTGCACGAGGAAGGTTGGTTTATATTCAAATTTGACAAAGAGGAAGACCTTCAACTAGTTTTAAACAAAGACCATTGGCTCCTCAATTCCTATCCCCTCATTCTTAAGAAATGGTCCCCATCCATCTTCTTTAACTCTAAAGACCCAAACTCTATTTGGATCCAGCAGCTTCCTAAGCTTTACATTAGCCTATAGTCTTGCTCGAGTCTTAAGAAAATTTGCTCTAGACTTGGAGTCCCTCTCCAGTCTCCACATCAATCAATCCACAATAGATAAATCCCAGATTTCATTTCCAAGAGTTTTAGTTGAAGTGGATTTCAACAAGGAGATCATGAGAGAAGTTGAAATTCGAACGCCAGGGGGTACCATTCACTAGCAAGTCATTTATTAATGGGAGTCAGTGTCTTGTTCCACCTACAATTTGTTGGGGCACTCCTCTCAGTGATGTCCCTCCTCCCGTGGCTCTATGGCTTCCCGCCCGGGGCGCCCCATTAAACCTAAGAAACCACCTCCCTCATCTTACAACCTGCAACCCATTCTCGCCACTCCTAAGGCTGCTCCTTCTAAGGAGCCTCCCCTATTCCTTTGATACTCCTAGAGCCTCCCTCGGACCCTTATCTAAAGATCCCATAGCCTTTGGGACCTGTTTTCTCCCAAGCTTCCCTAACCTCCCCCCGGTCTTCTATTTCTTGATCTGCCTCCTTGTTAGCGCTCTCCTCCTTGCCTATGTCGCCCTCGCTCCAATCGTTCTTGAGCCTTATCAGCAGGCAATGTGGTAGGTTCTCCCTTCTAAAAGGAATACTTCCCCCCAATTCTCTCTCCCAAATGTAGAATTTTCTCTTTAGATGGCTAACTCGTTCTCCCTTATTAAGCTGGGCCTGGTTCTAAAAGCCCCACCCCTCACCCCCCTACTAATCCTACATGAATATTGTTGTTTGGAATGTTAGGGGTTGTGAAGACCCGTGTTTACTTCAATAACCATGGTGCTATTTTAGCCTGCTTTTTTTTCAATGTGGAATTTCTTCCACAACTACCCTTCTCACCCTAATGGGCGCATTTGGGTCCTCTTTGATCCCTCGTTTAACTCATTTTCCCTCTTCACATCTCTATGCAAATGCTCTCTTGTAAAGCTCCTCTTTTACCCTGTCCATTGTATATGGGATGAACAGTTCCGCGCTTAGATCTCAACTCTGGGAGGAGATCGCGTGTCTCAGCAATACATTGGTGGGCCCTTGGATTGTTGCGGACGACTTCAATAACATCCTTTTCCTGAAGAAGGCTTATTTTTTGTACTCCATCCCCAAGAGAGTACGATGACTTTACAAAGTATGTTGTCAAGGCCAAGCTTAATGACCTGCATTAATATAGGCACTTCTACACATGGTGGAATAACCAGTATGACCATGATCATATTTAGAAAAGAAAAGGGACATCATAGACCCTTACACAAATGGGAATCCAACTAAAATTATGATCGTGAGATGCCTTGTGCTTGTCAATTCACTGGAAGACAAGAAGAGAGCCGTCAAATCACAAAGGCCTTTGAAAGAGGATTGCATGCGCTATCTTAGCTTTCTTGAACTAAAAAAGATAGAGGTCCTTTCCCGCATGCCGGATTTTAAAGTCTCCCTCTAGCTTCCAAGCTCCACTGAGAGAGGTTTCTAAGGCTTGAAGATCCATACTCTTGGAAGCAAATGACTTAAAGCGAAGGAACCATTCTAATGGAATTGAAAGTGGGTGATCTTCCAGTCTATGCAGGTTAGTTGCCTCTCCTTCATATTTTGTTAGGGAGAGATCCGCACAACGGGAGAGAGGTCATCGACTCATGCAAGGGACACTAGTACAAAAAAGGCCTATTTTGAAGGTTATTCAACCCCCAAAATAGGTCTGAGAACCAACCGCCGAAATAGGCTCGTGTCAGAATAAAAAAAAACACACCTATTTCGGCGGTTGTTAGCTAACAACCGCCAAAATAGGTATTGTTGGAAAAATTACAAACATAGTAATTAAACCTAGCTAAAATGGGCAAGTGCACCCAATTCGTTGCAATAAAACAAGTGTCGTATCCACAAGGAAATTGGTTTATAAATCCCAAGCTTCGGTATAATAGTTAAGTGCGAATAAACAGTAAAATGGGGGTTTAGCCAGAGGCAAGCTTGGTTGTTTGTTAATTGAAATACAATAAAAACAGTAAAATGTTTGTGTATGGAATGGATGGGGAGAGTACCCTAGGATAGCGGGAATCACCTAATTCACTCAAAGAACTTCAAAACCATAACTCATCATCTCAGTGCCTATTAGAGTTTAGCTCATGAATCCCCAAATCATGGAAAATCCAATTCTTACCTAAATAATCAAACCCCTTAATTAAAGGAGGTTCAAGTAATCAAATAGCATTAAGCAAGTACTCTTAATCAATAGCCCTAAGCATTCACTTCTAAAATCAAGAAAGCAAAAGTTAGGGTTTACTCCCTTCTTGGTCTAGTTCCAAACTCAAGCTCAAATATTGAATGGAACCACCATAAATGCAATAAGAGATCAATTTAGTGCATTAATTGATATTGAAGACAATAAAACGAGAGTAACAAATGAGTTAGGTTTCTAGCATTCAATGAGCAAAATGGGTTCAAACCCTTATCCTAGGATACAAATGGAACTACTCAGCCATAGCTAAAGGAAAGAGCAAGGAGAAGGGAGAATTAGCCATTAGAGGAGCTTGCAAGCTTCAATGGAGGTAGAAATCTTCACTTTCTTCTTCCTCCTTTCTTCTCTTCTTTTCTCCTCTATTTTCGCCTCTCTCTCGTCTGTTTTGGGTTGAAGTCGTGTGTGTTGGATAATGGGGAAGGAAGCCCCAACATGTAGTCTTTTAACAGAAAATTCTGGGCAAAAATCCCGTCCGACCGACCTTGCAAGGTCGGTCCCAAGGTCGGTCGGACTCTTTTAGACGGAAGCACGTGACAGGTTTTAAAGCTCGACCGACCTTGCAAGTCCGGCCGCAAGGTCGGTCGATTCTAGTGTGTTTGGGACGGCTTGGACAGAGTCGGACCGACCTTGTAAGGTTGGTCCCAAGGTCGATCGGCCCCAGAATGTTCTTCTTCTGTGTCGGAATTCTCCCGATTCTTCCCGTTGGCTTGGCATCCTTCCCGAGGTGCTCGAACATTGATGCATTCTCAGACTAAGCTCTCAAAATGTACTCAAATGAGTATTTACCTAATTGAAAAGGCCAAAAGTATAAGATCACTAATAAACACAAAAATACTCCAAACAGTGGTGAAATGAGTCATGTGCCAAATAAAATGACGGTGAATAAAGACCTTGAGGGAGCACTATTTCACCACTTATCAACTCCCCCACACTTATCTATTTGCTTATCCTCAAGCAAAATTAGCTAAGGACCCATGAAAAGAAGGAACATTTAAAGCAAGCAAGTGTTTAGATGAGTTCTTGAATTCAAGTGAGCAAAATTTGTGAAAAACCTCAAGAGGAGTGCAACCAACCTTCTCATGATGACATGGGTGTGCTTAGGGTAAATGAAAATATAGAGTTTCGGGGTATGATCTAGAGTGCTTCCGAGTTCTTACAGATTATGGAACTTGGAGAACTTTTACCATGGCCAACTTCTCTCAAGAATGGGCATTGAGGAAAAACAAAAGGAAAAATAGAGATTTGTATTTGATTCACTTTTGCAACTAGAGATGAGGAGAGGTAATTTGGCATTTTGCCTTGCTTCAATGCACACTCAAATCTCATTTGTTGGTTACCTATGGTGTCTCTCAAGGTCCTTTTTGACATTTTTTTTCACAAGGAAGCACCCCTTAGCAATCCCTAGATGAGAAGGTAGAAAGAACCCCTAAGCAATAAAAATTCACCACAAAATGGATTTATGATTGCACCGCACATAAGTGCTCCTCAAGAGAGAACCTTTGAAAAAAAAGTTCGGTGGAAAATTCCAAGAATTCAAGGAAAAACTTGCTTACTATAAACATAACTCCTACATGGAAGCTATAGATATATATGAGAAAATTGTGCAGCGCGTCAATAAGAGAAAAGGTCGTTTTGTTTACCCCACACTTGAATGGGACAATGTCCTCATTGTTCAACGAAAAGCTCATGGAAAAACAAACAGAAGACCTTTTGGTAGCACTAGGCATGAAGTAAGCAAAAAGAGTGTTGCATTGTAGAAATTGGAATGGTTAGAGAACTAGTACTCCCCTGATAAAGATGAGTTGGTGGCTGGGTTCCCCCCACACTTGCCAGTGTGCATATTCATGTAAGCGCTAGCTCCGACAGGAAGAGTCGAAGATCCTAGGAAAAATTGACAAGAGGTGCTCTTGAATTTCTCCTAACTCACTTTGGGGTGTTGTCGAGTTCAGTTGATAAATCTACAATGCAAAACCAAAAAGAAACTAGGCGCAACATGGATTCCAGAGAATTCGCATTGATGCCATAGTTAGATAATCAAAAGGGGACTCATAAATGAGTCCCATAGCAGAGTAGGCAATGAAGTGCGTAAAACATCAAAGCGCAAAGGATCAGTACGATAATGCGAAAGTAAAGGAAGTTTAAAGTAAAACATAACAAACATCTTAACGAAGTCTAACAGCCTAAAAGAGAATTCTAAGATAGATTAAATAAGCAGAGAAACAAAGGCAGGGCATCCCGGGATCCGAAGATGGCTACTGGGGAGGAGCACCACCACGCGCCACCTGCTCACGGAGGTACTGCATGTGAGCGTCCATCTGGTGCTGGTGCTCCATCATGAGGCGCTGGTGCTCAGCCATCTGTCTCTCAAAGGTCTCAAGCTGCTCGGGCGTCACAGCTCCGGTCGGTGGTGGAGGAGGCAGGGCAAGGAACGGGCCGAGCGCAGCACTGGAGGTGGAGGCACCAGTAGATGAGGATGCACCCCTGCTCTGTCGATGATCGGCGGTCATCTTGTGCCACCCGTCCTCATCGCGATAGAAGCCCATCTTCCGCATAGTAGTGTCGGAGATCAGGTCCACATGTAGGTTGGCTACCTCATCTACTCCAGGTCGCACTCCGCAGCGTATCAACTACCTCTGTAAGAAGTGAGGAAAGCCCAAGTGATGAGACTCCTTCTTCGTGACGATGTGGTAGAGGTGGTCGAAGATGAGATCGGACAGGGAGAGCGGCTTCTCCGGGTCCGGTGCGACCAAATAATCCATGAGATAGTAGTCCCTGGAGTTCAGATCCTTGCTGTCGTGAGGGATGACATTGTGATGTAGGATCGTGAGGATGGCCCTCTTCAGCGGGCTGCTCACCATGTTTAGGGTCATAGTGACCCTAACGTTCGTCTCGGCCTGGTTTTTTCTATGTGTCTGGACCGGGAGGTCGGCAAGGTAGCGGTGGCGGCTGGCGATGAGGTCTCCCGGGTGGATGACGGAGAAGTGCTCGAGGTCATCGTCGGGGAGCCGATAGAACTGGTGCACGTCCCATCTCCGGATGGCTATGGCACGGCCACTGACCACTGAGGTGATCTCCTAGGGCTGCCTGCTGACCGCCGCATTCGCATAGAATTCCTTGATCAGGCGGGGGTGGTGTTGGCCACCCATGGTGAGCACGCTGCTCCAGTCCAGATAGTCGAAGTGGGGTCGGAGCTCTAGGTCCGCAATGAGAGCCGGATCCATAGGCCGCTCCCGAACAATCTCCCGTCGTTTGGGGAAGGTGAACCAACGTCGGGCCTCTTCGTTGATGAAGACGCCATCGAGTAGGCCAATTGGGTGGCCTAGTTCTAGATTTGGAGCAGCTTGGTTCCTCCTAGCACGGCGTTGTCGGTTGGCCATGGTGCTGCAAAACAAAGAAAAGAAAAGAAAATGCAAAACAGAAACAGAAACAACAAAAAGAACAACCAGTAAAAGGTTAGAAAATAACTAGGATGACAATAAGGAAGGGGCAAAACAATAAGCGTGATGCAAGTTATAGGGCATAAGGAACGTCGTTTATTTGGAAAATTTTTGGCAGAGTCTCCCCTATTTTTCTATCTTTCCCCGGTTCTTAGAACCTCCACAAATCAACCAAAAGGTTGTCATTCAGATATTTAAGCACCCCAGTAACCCAATTCATCCAATAAGGTCTAAACTTATGAAGCAAATCCACACTTTACCCATTTTCACATTTTTGCCAACTCCAATTCTCAACATTAGTGCAGTACCCTAGGCATAGAGATGCAAGTGTGCTCACGCAGTATCCAAATAGGCCAACAAAGTCATATCATGATTTTAAAAACAAGTAAATAATGCTAAACAAGGCATTATTAAATTTAGAGCATTAAGACAAAAATCATGCTTAAACCACCAAATTGCAACATGTTCAAAGTCAGTTTGCACAAACACCCCATAATTAACAATAAGAGCTATCCCAATCACTAAATTTGCATAATTCACAAATTGTCAGTTAAGGCCTCGTTTGGTTTGCATACCAAATGACCAAAAGTGGAACTTGCACAAAAGATCATCAAATTGACAAATGGGTAGTAGAATGACAGACCTTGATGTTTTGTAGCAAGATTGGAGCAAAAAAATGAAGGATTGGGGTACACAACTGGTAAAATCGAATTGGGGATAGTGGGGTGATTTAGGGTTTCGGGTGGTGGCTATGGCGTCGAGTGGTCCGCGGGTGCAGTGGGGTTGGGCGGGTGTTGTGCGCGACCTTCGGCGGGGTGCGGCGTGGTGGTGGCTGTCGTCGGGGGTGGCCGGTGATGCAGGAGGGTGGTGGTAGAAGGGGTGGTTGCGCGAGAGAGAAGAGAGCAGGAGGGGGTAAGGGCGAGAGGGATGTGCGGGAGTCGGATGGGGAAACGAAGGAAGAAGATGACTGAAATAAAAAATTTCAAAACGCATCGTTTTGCTTTTTTTTCAAAATTTTTAGCCGGACCGACCTTGCAAGTCCGGTCGCAAGGTCGGTCCAAGTCAGAATGTTTCGGGTTTGAAATTTTTAGTCCGACCGACCTTGCAAGTCCAGTCGCAAGGTCGGTCCAAGTCAGTAGCTTGGCGAGTTTGAAATCTGGGACTCGACCGACCTTGCAAGTTCAGTCCTAAGGTCGGTCGAGACCAGGATTTCCTCAAAATGTTTGTTTTCTTGCCCACAACACTTATCATCAATCAAAAACAGATTCAACATGCAAAAACAACCAGAACAAACAATAAATAAAGCATAGAATAAGCAAATAACTAACATAACTCAAATGAGAAAATAATGCAAAGTAAAAGTGCCAATAGTCCGGGTTGCCTCCCGGAAAGCTGCCCGTGCTTTTAAGGTCTTTAGCTAGACCATAGTGAGGGTTAGAGGGAACCTGGAGGGTTTCTTAAGTAAAGAGCCCGAGCTTCAACCTTTTGAATGTCTCCTCCATGATAATGCTTTAGCCGGGAACCGTTGACCATGAAAGTCTCCCCCTTGACATTCTTCAACTCACAAGCTCCATAAAGGGTGACCCTTGTGACAATGAAAGGGCCAGCCCAATGAGACTTTAACTTCCCGGGGAATAACTTTAACCTCGAGTTGTAGAGGAGAACCCGGTCACCTTCGTGAAACTCCCTCTTCATAATCATCTTATCATGCCATTTCTTGGCCTTTTCTTTGTAGATGCGGTTATTTTCGTAGGCTTCCTCCCGAATTTCTTCTAACTCGGTCAGTTGGAACCGTCTCTTGTCACCGGCGCTCTTGAGGTCATGGTTGAGGGCCTTCACCGCCCAATATGACTTATGCGCTAATTCGACCGGCAAGTGACAAGCCTTCCCATAGACAAGCCGGAACGGGGACATACCGATTGGAGTTTTATAGGCGGTCCGATATGCCCACAATGCATCATCGAGCTTCATGGACCAATCTTTCCTTGAGGAGTTGACTGTCTTTTGAAGGATCCATTTAAGCTCTCTGTTGGTGACCTCAGCTTGGCCATTACATTGAGGGTGATAAGGAAGGGCAACCTTGTGTCTCACTCCATATTTACTCATCAGCGCTTCAAATTGTTTGTTGCAAAAATGAGACCCGTCATCACTCAATATGGCTCGCGGTACCCCGAACCCGGTGAAAATATTTTTCTTCAGAAACTTGATCACAACTTTGGCGTCATTAGTCGGGGTTGCAATTGCTTCAACCCACTTGGTCACATAGTCAACCGCCACAAGAATAAACAAGTTGGAGCAAGAAGATGGGAAGGGGCCCATGAAATCGATACCCCACAAATCAAACGGCGCAACCTCTATCATTATGTTGAGCGGCATCTCATGCTTGCATGAGGTGTTCCCAATCCTTTGACATTGGTCACAGGAGGCAACGAACGAGTGGCAGTCCTTATGAAGGGTTCTCCAGAAAAACCCGGCTTGAAGAACCTTGGCCGTGTTCATGTCGGACCGTGGTATCCTCCGGCTTCACGAGAGTGACAGTGAATCAAAATTTCCTGTGCTTCACTCATGGGCACGCATCTCCGGATCACCCCATCAGCACAAACTTTGAAAAGAAAAGGGTCCTCCCAGAAATACCTCTTAACGTCGGAGAAGAATTTCTTTCTTTGTTGATAGGTCATCTCCGGTGGGACCACTCCCCTTGCCAAATAATTTGCAAAGTCCGCATACCATGGGTCTCCGGTCTCTAAAATCATGTAGATGCTCTCATCTGGGAAGAATTCATTGATTGGCACACCATCATCAGGGACCTCCATTCGTGACAGATGATCAACTACTACATTTTGCACACCCGGTTTATCCCGGATCTCTATCTCAAATTCTTACAGGAGCGAAATCCATCGGAGAAGTCTAGGTTTTGCATCACCTTTGTTGAACAAGTACTTCAGTGCTGAGTGGTCTGTGTGCACCACAACCTTGCTGCCCAAGAGATAGGACCGAATTTGTCGAGGGCGAAAACCACAGCTAACAGCTCCTTCTCGGTGGTAGTGTAATTCTTTTGAGCATTATTGAGAGTTCTACTAGCGTAGTAGATACTCCTCAATATCTTTTCCTTCTTCTGACAAAGGACCGCCCCCATCGCATAGTCGTTGGCGTCGCACATGATCTCAAACGGTAAACTCCAATCGGGGGAAACCACGATAGGTGCAGATATAAGGCATTGTTTGAGGGTGTTAAAGGCACTAAAGCACTCTTTGGTGAATTCAAATTTAACATCCTTGGACAAGAGGTCGCAGAGGGGTTTTGAGATTTTGGAGAAGTATTTTATGAACCTTCTGTAGAAACCGGCATGACCCAGAAGCTTCGAATGTCTTTCACTGATGTTGGAGGAGGTAGCTTTTCAATTACTTCAATTTTAGCTTGTCTACCTCAATACCTCTGAAGAGATCTTGTGCCCCAAGACAATTCCTTCTTTTACCATAAAATGGCATTTTTCCCAATTGAGCACAAGATTTGTCTCCTCACACCGGATCAAGATAGCCAGGTTGTCCAAGCAAGTGTCGAAGGAGGTGCCGAAGACGGAGAAGTCGTCCATAAAGACCTCAATGCTTTTTTCTAGGAAGTCGAGAAGATTGCCATCATGCATCTCTGAAATGTGGCGGGGCGTTGCAAAGCCCGAAAGGCATCCGGGTGTAGGCAAACGTCTCATATGGGCATGTAAATGTCATCTTCTCCTGGTCCTCAGGAGCTATGGGGATTTGGAGATACCCCGAATATCCATCCAAAAAGTAATAGTCTTGCCCCCCAACTCTCGAGCATTTGATCAATGAATGGGAGAGGGAAGTGGTCTTTTCTGGTGGCGGTGTTCAGCTTCCGGTAGTCGATGCAGACTCTCCAACATGTGGTAGTTCTCTGAGACACCAGCTCACCCTTTTCGTTGGGGACGACGGTAACGCCTCCTTTCTTTGGGACCACTTGCACGGGGCTTACCCATTTGCTGTCGGAGATGGCATAGATAATCCCCGCATCTAAGAGTTTAAGAACTTCCTTTTGACAACCTCCTTCATATTGGGATTTAATCTCCTCTGAGGTTGGACCAACGGCTTGTAGTCATCTTCCATGAATATCCGGTGGGTGCAGAAATGAGGGCTGATCCCTTTGATGTCGGCTATAGTCCACCCGATAGCCCGTTTATGGTTTCGAAGCACCCTCATCAGACTTTCCTCTTGTGCACCTGTCAAGGAAGAAGAAATAATAACAGGTAGAACACACGATCAGTCAAATAAGCATATTTAAGATGAGAGGGTAGAGGTTTCATCTCCACAGTGGGAGGCTTTCAACCGAGGGCAACGGCTTCTGAGCAGCTCGTTCCAATGGTTCGGGTGGCGGATAGCGTGGTCTATAGCCAGAAAATCTGCTGTTCAACTCAGCCACCATTCAATCATTTCTGGGTGGAATTCCTGTTCAAAACAAGCCTCAAACAAAGCTAATTCAAGGGCATCAGATTTAACAAGAGAGAGAGAGAGAGTCCTGCACAATTGAATCTATGACATCTATAGCAAAAACAGCCTCAGCCTGTGACGGCCTCTTCACTACTTTAGACATGTCAAATTCTAATTTTTCATCATGAAGTCGCAAAATTATTTTGCCTTTCTCCACATCTATAAGGGCCCTAGCAGTTCTCATGAAAGGTCTGCCCAAAATTAGTGGCACTCTCTGGTCCTCTTCCATATCTATCACAATGAAATCAGCTGGGAAAACAAATGTACCAACAGTTACTACCAAATCCTCTACCTTCCCTTTAGAGATAACTAAAGATCTATCCGCTAGTTGCAATTGAATGGGAGTGGGAGTGCATTTACCAAGTCCAAGCTTATTAAAAGTTGAGAGAGGCATAAGATTCATACTAGCACCTAAATCACATAACCCACTACCGCAGTCAATTTCACCAATAAAGCAAGGAACGATAGGTAAACCGGGATCTCCAAGCTTTGGAGGTAAGCTTCGTTGTAGAACCGCTGAAACTTCTTCGGTGAGGTGAACGGTTTCTGCTTCCTCCAGCGATCTCTTGTTTGCTATGATGTCCTTCATGAACTTAGCATAGATCGGCATCTGTTTCAAAGCATCAGAAAAAGGAATGTTAATTGTTAATTTCTTGAAAATGCTTAGAAACTTCCCAAATTGTTCATCCAAATTTTTCTTTTTGAGTCTATTGGGAAAAGGAAGAGGGGGAAGATGTTTTGCAAGAGTAGTAGAAGTAGAAGGTTCAGGAGACCCCTTCTCCTTGGAAACTTCCTTAGGTGGAGGTGGTGTTTCCCCAACAATCTCTTTCTCTTCTCCTTGAGTTTCATCTTCTTGGGACTCCATGTCCTCATGTGAGCATGACGGATCAAGGAGTCTCCCACTCCTTAGTGTTACCGCTTTGCTTGCTCTCTTGGATTGGTCTTGGCTTGGCTTGGAAGAACACCCGGTTGTCTTTGAGCAAGTTGTTGAGAGATGCTTTCAAGTTGGGCCTCAACCCTTTTGTTGGTGGCTTCTTGACTTGCTTTAAAAGCATTCAAATCGGCCGCTTTAGAGTGCACAACCGAGACAAGATTTTTCATCATGTCTCTTAGCTCGGCATTGGCATCCGTGGATGGAGGAGGATGTTGTTGATGTGGTTGGTGTTGTTGTTGAAAGCCCGGAGGTGCTCCTTGTGGTCGGTAACCCATTTGTGGGTTGGACATTTGAGACGACCCTTAGGACCGGTAGCCCGTGGGATTGTTGGAAGCATTGCTAGCTCCCCCTTGGGTTTAGTCATTATTTCTCCATGAGAAGTTTGGATGGTTCCTCCATGGGGAGTTTTGTTGGTTGTAGTTGTATCCGGGGCGGTTGCCTACAAAGTTTACATCCTCATGTGGATCGGCATAAACATTGCCTTCGCAAAAGTGGGTCTCGAGAGGACCCGCGCAAATTGCACACCCCTCTTGGATTGAAGTAGAAGTAGATGGAGAGGGTGATGATGAAGAAGCTATAGACTTTGTTGTTTCTTTTTGAGCTATAGCTAGCTTCTCCACCATCTTGGTGAGTGAAGATAGTTGAGCGGAAAGGTGGTCGGTGGGCTCAACATGTAAGAGACCAGCTGCTCTTGGTGCTCTCCCCTTTGGCCTAGACCATTGCCTTATGTTACTAGTCATCACCTCTAGGAGTTCCATCCCCTCTTGAGGTGACTTAGTCATAAAGCTTCCTCCAGCTGAGGAGTTCACAAGTAGTCTATTCGAGTCGTCGAGACCGTTGAAAAATGATAGGCATAGTGATTGGTCGTCCAAACCGTGGTGGGAACAATTCATCAACATGTCCTTGAATCTATCCCATGCATCGTACAACGTCTCTCCCGGCTCTTGGCAAAAGGTATTGATCTCTCCAATTAATTGCCTCGTTCTACTAGTGGGGTAATACTTGGCAAGAAATTTTTGAGCCATTTGTGCCCAAGTATGGATTGATTTTGACGGTAAGCTCCTATACCATCTTGATGCAGCGTCGGACAGTGAGTGAGGGAAGAGCTGCAGGCGTATCCTCTCACCAACATTTCCAGTTCTACCAAAAGTTGCAAAAGTCGAGGAATTGACTTAGGTGGTTGGGAGCTTCATCGGGATTGCTCCACTGAATTTTCCTAAGTCCCGGACAGCAGTGATGTAGTGGGTCTTGAATACCCATTGTCCGGCCTCTGGAGGCGTCAACTCCGGTAGGACTATGGCCGAAGGTCTCCCTTCGGTGTCCGGCTGGTTGTAGTCTTTGAGAGCCATTTGTTGTTGGTTTCCGTTATCTTCTAAACCCCCTGTTGGTCTAGATCAGCCATGATTGAATTTTTCACAGTTCGGATGGCTCTCAACAATGAACGCTCGAGCTCGGGTCTCGGACTAACAAGTGGAGATCCTTTGGCTCGAGTGTTTGGCATACACCGAAAAACAGAAGGTACCTATACCGCACTGACACCAAATGCTTTAAGTAGAAGGAAATGTGTATAGCCAACTCAAATCCACATTTTCCAAATAGATAGAAAATAAAAAAAAATGCACAGAAACTAAAGTACCGAACCAAGGGAAATTGAATAATCAATTTCCCCCACGACGCCAAACCTTGTTGGAAGAAACTAAAACGACAAACTAGTAATTAAACCTAGCTAAAATGGGCAAGTGCACCCAATATCGTTGCAATAAAACATGTCGTATCCACAAGGAAATTGGTTTCTAAATCCCAAGCTTCAGTATAATAGGGTAAGTGCGAATAAACAGTAAAATGGGTGTTTAGCCAGAGGCAGCTTGGTTGTTGTGTAATTGAAACAATAAAAACAGTAAAATGTTGGTGGATGATATGGTGGGGAGAGTACCCTAGGATAGCGGGAATCACCTAATTCACTCAAAGAACTTCTCAAACCATAACATCATCTCAGTGCTTATTAGAGTTTAGCTCATGAATCCCCAAATCATGGAAAATCCAATCTCTTACCTAATAATCAAACCCCTAATTAAACCGTTATTTGAGGTTCAAGTAATCAAATAGCATTAAGCAAGTACTCTTAATCAATAGCCCTAAGCATTCACTTCTAAAATCAAGAAAGCAAAAGTTAGGGTTTACTCCCTTCTTGGTCTAGTTCCAAACTCAAGCTCAAATATTGAATGGAACCACCATAAATTCAATAAGAGATCAATTTAGTGCATTAATTGATATTGAAGAAAATAAAACGAGAGTAACAAATGAGTTAGGTTTCTAGCATTCAATGAGAAAAATGGGTTCAAACCCTCATCCTAGGATACAAGTGGAACTACTCAGCCATAGCTAAAGGAAAGAGCAAGGAGAAGGGAGAATTAGCCATTAGAGGAGCTTGCAAGCTTCAATGAAGGTAGAAATCTTCACTTTCTTCTTCCTCCTTTCTTCTCTTCTTTTCTCCTCTTCTTTTCTCCTCTATTTTCGCCTCTCTCTCGTCTGTTTAGGGTTGAAGTCGTGTGTGTTGGATAATGGGGAAGGAAGCCCCAAAATGTAGTCTTTTAATAGAAAATTCTGGGCAAAAATCCCGTCCGACCGACCTTGCAAGGTCGGTCCCAAGGTCGGTCGGACTCTTTTATACGGAAGCACGTGACATGTTTTAAAGCTCGGCCGACCTTGCAAGTCCGGTCGCAAGGTCGGTCAATTCCAGTGTGTTTGGGACGGCTTGGACAGAGTCGGACCGACCTTGTAAGGTCGGTCCCAAGGTCGGTCAACCCCAGAATGTCCTTCTTCTGTGCCGGAATTCTCCCGATGCTTCCCGTTGTCTTGGCATCCTTCCCGAGGTGCTCGAACATTGATGCATTCTTAGATTAAGCTCTCAAAATGTACTCAAATGAGTATTTACCTAATTGAAAATGCCAAAAGTATAAGTGTTATACCCAAAATTTCAACCCCCCCGAAGGAGAGTCTCTACTAATAGGATAGTAGCGAGGGTTCCCGGTTCGATCGGCACATTTCAGAGTACTAGGGACAGCTTAGTCATCTCCGAGGGCACTTTCGTAAATTTACAAGGCTCCTAAGCCCCCTATAGGCTTTCTCTCTCCTCCAAATAAGGGTCAAATCAATTCAAAATGCTTTGAAATTTTAACCCATGATAGAGGATGACATCTGAAGCATAATGGCGTTGGAATTTTGATTTTTCGAATTTCCAATAATTTTCTAGCAATTTCTGATTGAATCTGACGAGAAATTGAATTTAAAAATATTCCAATGTCCAAAAAATTCGATTCCACTTTAGAAAATTCAGAAATATCATCCTTTACCCATGTGTAAAATTTCATAATCAAATTCCTTTTGGAAGCCCATGAGCTAAAACGTCGGTAAATCTCGGTTTTTACCGGATTTTTCTATCTTTAAGGAAGCCTATATAAGGAACCTTATCCCATGATCAAAGGAGAACCTCAAGAACCCTAGACTCTCAAAGAAGGCAGCCGTCTCTCTCTCTCCACGTTTTGAACTCCGGAGCCACAGTCAAACACCAAAATCTCACCAAAATCAACACCAAAACACGTTTTTCAACTCCCACAACATCATCCATCATCAAACCCTCACCAAAACAGCACCAAAACGTGAAGAACATCAAGAACAGCAAGGAGTCAGAAGCTCGGTTCGAAGTTCCTCCGGATCCGCCATCAACGAGGCCTCCGAAGAATCCCGACGTGAAGAAGCACCACGAATCTGAAGGTAAAACAGGTTGCAATTCTACTTTTCTAACTCTCCACGACCTTATTAACTCTCTGTCAAATTTTGGGTTCAAACTAACCTTTTTACGCTTCTGTATTGCTAATTACTTTTGTTTCTGCCTTGTTACTTGTTCGTCAAGTTTCGTACATAATTCGACTTCAAACTGCAATCTTTCAATTACTAACGAATTGTACATCTTTCAGGCTACACCCCATAAAATTTGAGCCAAAAACACCTTCGGGAACAGCCTCAACGCCGCCGTCCGAGGGCGGTCCGCACCCACGGACGTGATGTCCGGGGTCCCGGACTCCCTGTCCGTAAGCCCGGACGCCCACGGACGGCGGCGGGATTTTTAAAAATTCAAAATTTAGGTTTTCTAATAATGTCCGGGCCCACGGACAGCCTGTCCGTGGCCCCGGACTTCGCAATTTTCTGTTTTCCTTTAATTTCGACTCTTCTGTATAATTAGGTTAACCGGGGTCCGTGGTCTCGGACATGGGGTCCGTGGCTACGGACGTAAGCAAAATTTGACCTAATTCTGCCTCCGAAACCCTAGTTTAGGTAACTTTTAATTTCACTTTAATTTTCTGTCAAAAAAGCTAAAAAAAAAAACAGAAGCGCGCACTAGGTTAAAAACACTCGTAGAAAGCCGTAAACGAACCAAGTAGAGGAAAAACGACCTAGGGGTAATGAAAGTAATTGAACCCTAATTAAGTCGAATATCAAGCCCCCGAACCCGAACTCTCCTTTCCTATTTGATCTAGGTTAAAATTAGGTGGCGACTCTAATAGGTTCCAGTGAGCTAGCTTAGGTTTTAATAATTTTGTTATATGACATAGTTATTAATCTTAGGTTATAAGTGGACCTAAAACCCGGTTAGATCCTAATCAACTTTAATCAACAGGATAGGGTTTAAAATCGAGGCTCACAGACTGGCGACTCTGCTGGGGACAACTCTTAATTTTAACTTGTTTAATTTTAAGAAAGAGGGCTTAACTCGAAAATGTTTATTTATGGCTTATTACTTTGTTTGTTTACTTTTGTGCGCACTTTAATTTTCTGCACCTTTGCATCATATGAGAGCGAGGGTCCACACAAACCGATTTCATCCCGGGACCCGTTTGAGGGTCCCCTGTCAGGGACTCACACCTTTTAGGTGATGTGAATAAGCGGGGGAAAAGAGAGGATGTCGTCTAACCACATCCCCTTAATACCTGGGCCTTAGCCCCAAGCGTTTTCCTGGCAGTGTCCTTACCTAGCCCATTGTTTGGTCAGTCAAAGACCCGGCCGCAGACGCACACCTTCAGGTGATGCGAAAAAGTGGGGAAGCCCAAGAGAGTAGCGTGCAAGCCCTATTCCTTTGTGACGACCTGGGCCTAAGCCCCAAGCACCTCTCCGGATCGATCCATACCCAAATTGATTTAACCGTCAAGTGAGGACATGTTGAATTTGTGTGGGCCCTGTTTGCCTGTATGATCGGCCCACTACCCAGTCTAGAGATTGATAGGAACTTTTCCTACATCAACTCAGCCCAACCCGATATCGCGGCTTTATTGTTTGTGGCCCAAAGGCCCTGCTTGATTTGAATGTGTGAGTTATTTGTTCGCTTCGGCCCAAAAGTTTAGGTTTAGGTGATTTATCTTTCAGCCCAATTTTAATTATCAATTTAGTTCTAGGCCCATGAAAAACAAATCCACCTAAAGCAATTCATGAAGATCCATCAGGCCTTTCCATTTCAAGGTTCATTCTAGTCTAGGAAGACTTTTCACTTGCCCAAATTCCAAGAACATGGTTTAGAAATCATTTTGACCCATGTGCTTTACCGCTAGCCCAAACACATTCTGGCCCAAGCGCCCAATTCTCAAAATATTCTGGCCCAAGAGTCACATTCTTCAAACATTTCTAGGCGCCTCCCTTCCAACTCATTTCGGGCCTCAGTGCTTACCCACAATCTTCAAAACATTCCAGCTCATGTGCTTTTCTTGTAGCCCAAACAAGTTTTAACCTACAACTTCTTCACGGTCCAGAATTTTAGCTCAATCCACTTCTGTTTTCCAACAGATAAGCCCGAATCCCAAGTATGGTAGAGGGAAAACCCAGTCAGCATGGAGGCCCAGTTTGCGCCTTAGAGCAGAGGTACAGAGCCGCCTTTGATGCCATGGAACAGAAACATAGGTCCACCACTAATGACATGGAGGCTAAGTATGTCACCATCATCGAAGAGCTGAAAAGCAAAATCAATTCCCTTGAGGTTGGTCATCAGGAAAACATTTCAGGAAAGATTGCTGACTCTGGGAACGAGCATGACCACATCGAAGTTAACTCCATTGGGGCCCAGGGTGCGCAAGGATTCGTAGGAGAAGCCTCCCCAGATCACCAGCTAACTGCAGAATTCAAGAAGGCTCTGAAAAGGATCGAGCGCATGGAAAAGGCTAGCAAGCCGGCTGGTTTTGATTACTCCTCTATGGCATCGTACCCCGAGGTTGATCTCCCCCCAAAGTTGAAGTTGCCCACACTTGCTCTATACAAGGGTTCCTCAGACCCGCAGGTCCATCTGGCGATGTTCGATAGGGAGATGTCCATCCTCAGGTTGAATGACATGCAAAAGGCCAAGGTCTTTGCCCGTTACCTCGATGAAACACCTCAACGTTGGTATTTGACTCAGAGGATGAACACCAAAACCTATGAGGAGGTTTGTGAGGCTTTCTTGCACCATTTCGAGTATGCTAAGAATCTCGAAGTCACCAGGTCCGACCTTGCCAGCACTCGGCAGAGAGACAGTGAATCAATGTCCGACTTCATCAAACGGTGGAGGATGAAGGCCGCTGCTATGCCTACAAAAATGGATGAGCAAGAACAGATTCGAATGATTGTGGACAATATGCAGAGACAATACAATAACGAGCTGAGTTGCACGTACTTCCCTAATTTCGACATGCTGATGGGACAGGTAAGAATCATGGAAGAAAAGATTCACAAAGGCGAGCTGAAGCTGGAACAACCCAAAGCCCAGGGTGTGAGTATCAAGACCTTTAAGTCAGGACCGGCCAAAGCAGCTCAAGTTTCATACCAAGTGAGCACCATACAAAAACCCAGTGCTGTAAAGCAGAACATCAAGGCCTCGCCCCGATCCAAGAGGTTCTCTACACCGAGACAGTTTACCGACATCGGCCGGCCTCTCAGTCAAGCACTCGTGAAGCTACAAGAGCTAGACCTACTACAGCCTCTCACACCTAGCCCTGGGATCACCCAAGCCGGGGAACATCTCCATCAATTCTGCCAGTTTCATCAACTACTAGGACATAGTACTGACAACTGCAGAGCATTGAAGCACAAGATTGAGGACCTTATCGAGCAAGGACTCCAGTTTGTCGAGTAGGCTAGTGTCTAGTTGCATTTTGCTTTCTTAATTTTTCTTTTCTATTTTGTAAGGGGTTTATGATATTTCCATTTTAATGAGGCTTAGATGTTCGAATTTCAGTCTCTTGTCTTTTCGATTTACAATCTCAAGGAAAAAATGTTTGTTCATTTTGCACCTTCAACCAAATCATCTTTCAAAACTAATTGTCATCTTCTGGCAATTGAATAAAATGATTTGTCTTTTTGTTTCCAAAAGGATGAACATGTCCAACCAAATGCCACAGCTCACCCCTAAGCATCCAAACAAACCACATACAAATTGTTGTCATAAACCCTGGACTAATACTGGGGGCAGTCTGAGTTTAAAGACCAATCACGATTATTTCTTTTGTTTAATTGTGTGAACAAGTCTCAGAGTGAGAATTCACGAGTGTCTTGAGCGGAAAAACCATGAGTGAACGAGCGTGTCATTTTTACACGACTCCGGTGAGACCACATTCAAAGGTAAGGCAAACGGCATGACTCCGATCGAAGGAGATAATTTGTAAATTTACTCTTAGACCTGCGAAAAGTAACAAAGAGCGGATACACAACTATCAAGAATGACGAAGCACCTAGGTACAACACCACATAGCTAAAAGCTTGTAAACCCTGACATTAAACTCTAGGCACCCCCGCTGAGCCTTTCATATATCCCTTTTCGATGTTGCAAAGCTCCACAGAGCAAGCAGCCCGTGATGAATAACCAACCCGGTGACCAAAGGAAGCGAGGAGCCTGACTCTCAGATAACGTTTTCATCAGTCCAGAGAAGCAAAGCCGCTATCAGCATGACGAAGTGATCCGCAAATGGTCCCAAAGTGACACAGGAACAAAAGAGCTCACATCAAAATAGCTCTCAAAACTCAAAACCGGAAACACAAGAACCCCGAAGGCAAAGTCAAGAAAGGATCAAACAAAGAGGCAAAACCGAAGTGCCTCGAAGAAATCCAAAAGACGAAAAGAGAAATGGTGTAAAGGACAACTTCAAAAGTCCAAGTCCAGAAGCTCAAAAACAACGTCAACATGAAGCAGTTAGACGACTTCAAGACAAGGAAGATGAATCTGAGAGAAGACGCAGTTGCAGCTTTGGTCACCCACTTAAGCTCCACATACCTCAAATATCCCTCCATGGTCCCGTTGTCCTTCATCACACCCCGTGGCCACGTTATAAGCTTTAAAGACTTCCGACTTGATAGTTGTGCATCCAATCACGTGAAAGTAACAGATCGAATGCGTAAATTCATCAAATATCAAATTCAATGGTCTGGAAGTTGTGACCGTAAGTGAGAAACGAGAACACATCGAGTGTAGGTTAGGAAGCACTAAATCAGAACATAAGCCTTGACCCTGTGAGGACGAGACTCGTTCGCACGTTTGATCAAAGAAAATACTGGGGGCAATCGATCGGAATGATCGATTGCCATGAACTCTAGCTCAGATCGTCTTAAGGAAAAATACTGGGGGCAATTGTTGGTTCCAACAATTGCTATGACAACACCAATTGGAACCCAAAGCTCAAACATCACCACCATCATCCCACCACAGGCGCACATAAGCCCTTACCACCACATCAAGCACCTCAGGCCCACACAAGCCCTTACCTTCACTTCATACACCACACTGGCCCACATAAGCCCTTACCTCCACACCTCTACTACACAGGCCCATAAGCCCTTACCTGCACATCAAACACCACAGGCCCACATAAGCCCTTACCTTCACATCATACACCATACCCCACCGGCGGCATGTTCATCTCGTAGGAGATAAATTACAAGTCCGAAGTCTATAGTTAGGAAATGATAATTCACTTTCCTTTTCACTAAACAGAATTTTCTTCAAACACTGCCACGTTGGGCACCTCTTTCAACAAATTCTTGTCTTGAACAACTTTCCTCTAACCACTTCGGTTTCATAAACCACATCATGGCCACACTTGGCACACTTTCTAGTAATGTTGTGCTTTGGAAATTTTTGACCCTTAACATTGCTATGTTTGGCACTTTCATAATCAACTTTCATCATGATCATTTGCATAAAGTTTACCTTGCATCCGTCCGTACGAAACTCCTCATAGACCAGAGATACAGATTCTCATCCGATCAGAGATACAGATTCTCAGCCGAAGATACAGATTCTTCAGAGATACAGATTCTCACCCGATCAGAGATACAGATTCTCAGCCGAAGATACAGATTCTCATCTGATCAGAGATACAGATTCTCAGCCGAAGATACAGATTCTTCAGAGATACAGATTCTCACCCGATCAAAGATACAGATTCTCAGCCGAAGATACAGATTCTTCAGAGATACAGATTCTCACCCGATCAGAGATACAGATTCTCAGCCGAAGATACAGATTCTTCAGAGATACAGATTCTCACCCGATCAGACATACAGATTCTCAGCCGAAGATACAGATTCTTCAGAGATACAGATTCTCACCCGATCAGAGATACAGATTCTCAGCCGAAGATACAGATTCTTCAGAGATACAGATTCTCACCCGATCAGAGATACAGATTCTCAGCCGAAGATACAGATTCTTCAGAGATACAGATTCTCACCCGATCAGACATACAGATTCTCAGCCGAAGGTACAGATTCTTCAGGGATACAGATTCTCAGCCAAAGATACAGACTCTTCAGAGATACAGATTCTCAGCCAAAGATTCAGATTCACCAGAGCAGCAGAACTCACTAGAGCAGCAGAACTCACCCGAATAGAAGAACTCGACCCAACACCAATTTTCAATCACTAATAGGTAGTCAACGCCTCAGAATAGCTTGACATCATCTCATTCATTATAGGTAGTCAACGCCTTAGAATAGCTTGACATCATATCATCCTTATAGGTAGTCGGCGCCTTAGAATAGTCTGACATTACTTCATTATTACCTTTAGGTGGTCGACGCCTTAGAACCGCTCGACACCCTTCCACTTTACTCATAGGTAGTCAGCGCTTAGAATAGCTCGACGCAACTTGCCGGATTGCAGTGCGGTCTTTTAAGATCCAAAATTTTGGAGGTATCACTCAAGCATCAAGAACCCAGACTCTCAAAGAAGGCAGCCGTCTCTCTCTCTCTCACGTTTTGAACTCCGGAGCCACAGTCAAACACCAAATCTCACCAAAAACACCAAGGTCGTTCGATCCCGCTGTGAAACGCAGCATTTGCTGCGAAAAGTTAAATGTAACTGCGGTTAACTTATTAACATTTGACATGTGTTTAGAGTTTCATTTTAGTCCAATCAAAACTTGACAAATATCCTCTATTTTCTGACAAAAGTGACTTTATGTGTGGATCGCTGAAAACAAGGGTCCCAAACACTTTTTCAACTCCCACAATCATCCATCATCAAACCCTCACCAAAACAGCACCAAAACGTGAAGAACATCAAGAATAGCAAGGAGTCAGAAGCTCGGTTCGAAGTTCCTCCGGATCCGCCATCAACGAGGCCTCCGAAGAATCCCGACGTGAAGAAGCACCACGAATCTGAAGGTAAAACAGGTTGCAATTCTACTTTTCTAACTCTCCACGACCTTATTAACTCTCTGTCAAATTTTGGGTTCAAACTAACCTTTTTACGCTTCTGTATTGCTAATTACTTTTGTTTCTGCCTTGTTACTTGTTCGTCAAGTTTCGTACATAATTCGACTTCAAACTACAATCTTTCAATTACTAACGAATTGTACATCTTTCAGGCTACACACCCATAAAATTTGAGCCAAAAACACCTTCGGGAACAGCCTCAACCGCCGTCCGAGGGCGGTCCGCACCCACGGACGTGATGTCCGGGGTCCCGGACTCCCTGTCCGTAAGCCCGGACGCCCACGGACGGCGGCGGGATTTTTTAAAAAATTCAAAATTTAGGTTTTCTAATAATGTCCGGGCCCACGGACAGCCTGTCCGTGGCCCCGGACTTCGCAATTTTCTGTTTTCCTTTAATTTCGACTCTTCTGTATAATTAGGTTAACCGGGGTCCGTGGTCTCGGACATGGGGTCCGTGGCTACGGACGTAAGCAAAATTTGACCTAATTCTGCCTCCGAAACCCTAGTTTAGGTAACTTTCAATTTCACTTTAATTTTCTGTCAAAAAAACGTTAAAAAAAAAAAACAGAAGCGCGCACCTAGGTTAAAAACAACTCTGTAGAAAGCCGTAAACGAACCAAGTAGAGGAAAAACGACCTAAGAGGGGTAATGAAAGTAATTTGAACCCTAATTAAGTCGAATATCAAGCCCCCGAACCCGAACTCTCCTTTCCTAATTTGATCTAGGTTAAAATTAGGTGGCGACTCTTAATAGGTTCCAGTGAGCTAGCTTAGGTTTTAATAATTTTTGTTATATGACATAGTTATTAATCTTAGGTTATAAGTGGACCTAAAACCCGGTTAGATCCTAATCAACTTTAATCAACATAGGATAGGGTTTAAAATCGAGGCTCACAATAAGATCACTAATAAACACAAAAATACTCCAAAAAGTGGTGAAATAAGTCATGTGCCAAATAAAATGACGGTGAATAAAGACCTTGAGAGAGCACTATTTCACCACTTATCAGGTACTTTTTTAAAAAAAAAATTGATTTCACGTCATCTTCAACCTCGACAGCAGTTATAGTGATTTCAACACAAAGGCACAAACACGAGAATGAATAGAGGCGCATACACGAGAATGAATAGAGGCGCATAGAGTGTATGCTCCTTGTTCACCTTGCAAAATTACCATGAGTGAAGAGGCGTGGAATGTTCCTTGTTCGCCAGAGAGAATAAGATAAGTTCGAGTATATTACCGGTTCACAATGAACTGCTTCAATTTGAGTATATTACTAGTTTGTCAGTTAGGGTTGTGAAACTACCGTGAGAGTAGATAATGAACACAGGCACATAGCATGTATGTTTGCCTGCAAAATTACCGTGAGATAAAAGGATGAAGAGAGGTGCGCAAAGCATGTTTGTTTGCCAGTTAGGGTTGCGAATTTACCGTGAGAGCAGGGGATGAAGAGAGGAGAGCCGAGCACATTTATTCGCCGGTTCGGGTTACGAATCACCGCGAGAGAAGAGTGGCGAAGAGAGGAGCATACCACATATTCGCCAGTTAGGGATACGAAATTACAGTGAGAGAAGAGAGAGGATGAAGAGATAAGCCAACGAGCAAATATGTAATGAAATAAAGTCTATTTCGACAGTTGTTACTAACAACCACCGAAATAGACTAAAATTTAAGCGACATTTTGAAAATTTCCAAAAAAAAATCTAGGGAAACGCCCCTATTTTGTCGGTTGTCTTTACAACCGCCAAAATAGGGCTCCGAGATTTCTACTATCTGAAAAAAACACATTTTTGGCGGTTGTCTCTACAACCACCGAAATAGGCGTTTTTTGTACTAGTGGGAGCATTAGCCATTGGAGGATAAGAATAGTGGACAAAGAAAGGATAAATACAAAAGACGACGAAGAAACCGATATAGTCCACGGTAAGCTAAAGCTGAAACAAAAAGAAAAGGAGAAGAAGAAGGATGTTGGAGGTCAACTTCTTTCGCACATGTATGTCATTATTAGATGTTTATACGCAAGGAGCCGCTGTTATGATGATATCCACGAGTTCCAATAAGAAGAAAAATCAAGGAGGAAGACAAAACAACGACCGGGCAGTAGGAATTGTGGGTGGACGGGGGTTAACAACAAAGTAACAGACGGGATGACCAAGTGGATGATGGAGCATGAAAGGGCAAGGATGAAAGTGAAGGCGGAGAGCTCCCGCCGAGGGAAGAAGGAAAAGCCAAGCTCCTAATAGTGTATCGCTATTAGTTGTTCCAATAACTTTTAGCTTCGGTTACACCGTCATATAAATTCTATTCGTTTTGGCATATTTATAGTTGTTTTAGTTTTGATTATCTTATATTCAGGGTTTTAACTATTTGTTTTGAAAGAAAAGCCATCATTGTAAAAATGTGATTTAATATGATTAACATATTTCCTAACGGTATAATCTTTGTTAAAAAGTAAAAAAAAGTTTAAATAAGCAAGAGCAAAATGCTTCTCACTAAGTTTTGAAAGTTTCAAAACTTTTAAAAACTACTACTCCATATTTATGAAAAAATATAAATAAGGAGGACAAATTTTATATTCTAATCATAAAAATATAATTTAATATGAATAGTTATCTTTATATTTTTTTAAAAAAGGAAAAGTTTGAACCAAAGAAAAGTAACAAACTAACAGTTCAATATTTTTAAAACTAAAACTTAAGAAATCATAAATATTTATTTATTAAAATGTTTCTATTTGTTTGAAAAAACATATCATAATAAATAAAAATTGTAATTAAAAAGATTTAAAAACTTTATTATTTGTTAAATAAAATGTACATAAACATTTAATAAATAAATATTTTTATAAATACTTTTAATCATAAAACAAGAAACCATAATAATCCACTTCTGAAAATATGTCTCCCTGTGTCTTGGCTACAGGTGGATGTAGCCAAAGATGGCTACACCCAGCGCCCGGTTCCGTTTTTTTAAAGATTTTTTATTCCTTTTTCTTTTCTTTATCATAAATACTTTAAATTGTTTGTAATTTTTAATATATAAATCCAAAATGAAAAAAATTATATCATTGTTCATCTAAATTCAAGCTCTTCAAAACAAGAACAGTCATGGATATTTTTGGACAACTTTTAAAAAAATTATTTTTACATGTATGGAGCACAGAACGTAAAAGAAAACTTGTACAGATGGTCATATAAACCTGTACAAATGTTCACTAAAAATGTACATCCTCACGTAAATACATGTACATGATTAAAAACATATAGATAGTCATATAAACCTGTACGAATCATTAAATATGTACATCCATAGATTAAAACTTGTACATATAAGGAAGAACACTTGTACAGGCGGTCATACAAACATGTACAGATGGCCAAACAAACATGTACAGATGGCCAAACAAACATGTACAGATGTTCATTAAAGAACATGTACATTCTCACATTAGAACATGTACATTGTCACATTAAAAAACATGTACATTCTTACATTAAAATATGTATATACATCCTCACATTAAAATATCATCGTATACATGTAAAAATAAATTGTTTTAAAAGTTGTCAAAACATATCCATGACTGGTCTTATTTTAAAGAGCTTGAATTTAGGTGAATAATGATATAATTTTTTTCATTTTAGACTTATATATTAAAAGTTATAACTATTTAAATTATTGAGGTGGGATAAAGATAAATAAAAAGAAAAAAATTGAAAAACAAATCTACGCTTACGCTCACGGTTCGAGTTGCTTCATCTATTTTCAGTTTTGTCCTACTATATTTCATTAATTACAACATTATCCTACTATAAAGATATTTTTTATTTTAATTTGACTAAAATGTCCAGGATAGCTATAATCACATGTAGCTAACCATACTGAAACGATGTAAACTGATTTATGCATAATTCAATTTTCTGTAATTTATTTTGAGTCAACAATTTTCTGTATTTTTTTTCTCAATTTCTTGCATACAAGTGCATGTAGCTAGGATGGCTACATCTAGGAATTATTTTTGTAATTTAGAAAATAGAAAAATAGATGGTTTTGTAATTAGAAAATAGAAATAGGGAAGTTATGTGAGTGCGAATCATTCACGGCTTTTACTTTGTACTTTCTTTTTTTTCTTTATCACAACCATAATAATTTAAATGGTTGTAACTTTTAGTATATACGTCCAAAATGAAAAAAAAAATTATATCATTGTTTACCTAAATTTAAACTCTTCAAAATAAGACCAGACATTAATATATTTTGACAACTTTTAAAAAAATTATTTTTACATGTATACCATGATATTTTAATGTGAAGATGTATGTACATATTTTAATGTAAGAATGTACATGTTTTAATGTGACGATGTACATGTGCAAATGTGAGAATGTACATGTTTGTTAATGAACATATGTACATGTTTATATGACCATATGTACAAGTTTTCTCCCTTATATGTACATATTTTAATCTAAAGATGTACATATTAAATTATTCGTACAGATTTATGTGACCATCTGTATATTTTTAATGTGAGGATGTACATGTTTTTACGTGTGGATGTACATGTTTTAATGAACATTTGTACAGATTTGTATGATCATCTGTACAAGTTTTCTTTTACATTTTGTACACTATACATACAAAAGTAATTTTTTAAAAGTTGTCAAAACATATCCATGACTGGTCTTGTTTTGAAGAGCTTGAATTTAGGTGAACAATGATATAATTTGTTTTTATTTTGGACTTATATATTAAAAGTTACAATAATTTAAAGTTTTTGTATTGTGATAAAGAAAAAAAAAGAAAAAAAATGAAAAGAAAAACAGGGGCGCGTGTGAAAAGAAAACAATGAAAAAAAAATATATGTAGCTAGATGGCTACATCAAGTTGTAGCTCAGACTAGCTGATTTTTTTTAGAGTGTTCATTTTTGCAGTCAGCTTTTTGATTTCTGCAGTCAGTTTAGAAAAAATACAGTCAAATTTTTAAATTTCGTAGTCACCAGGATACAGTCAGTATTTCAGAGTTCGCAGTCATAAAAAAAATATGAAAAATATGTAATCAGTTTTTTAGAATTTATACTCATAAAAATACTTTTTTATGATTTAATAATAAATCATTTTAATTACTTTTTATAAAAAAGGTAATTTTTAGAGAGATATTTTTTATCAATTTAATTTACCAGCTAATAATAACTAATGTTAATCAAATTTTATGGAAAAGCTAATAATAACTAATTTTAAAAAGATGCTCTCATTTCCATGCTCTGATATATTTTTATCGGTTGTGGACGATTTCAAACTCCATGTGGAACATTCTCATTTCAATTTTTTTAGTGCATGGTAATCTCATCCGTAATGGACGATCCATACGCACATGGACTCCTTTCAATTTTTTTTAGTGAGCTCATCCGTAACGGATGATACCATGCGGACATCACCACCATGCGGATTCAATTTTTGTAATTTTTAAAATATAAATCCAAAATGAAAAAAATATATATCATTATTCATCTAAATTTAAACTCTTCAAAACAAGATCAGACATGGATATATTTTAACAACTTTAAAATTTTATATTTTTTATATGTATATATCTATACATATCAACCATACTTGATTCACCATATATAGTTTAAAATAAACCATACAACAATAATAATACACTACAAAACAATAATGATTCATTATCTGTTTTGAAATCGGTATGTTAAAAAAAATATGATTCACTATATAAGACTTCAAATACATCATATAAATAAAATAATACACCACAAAACAACAACAATAATAATAATAATGCATTACATAATGATCCATTATTAGTTTCGAAGTTTGTTATCTAATTCATCACTTGTTAGTTAATGAATCATAATATCAATTTTAATGAATCATAATATCAAAATTAATGAATCATATCTTCATTTTAGTGTATCATAGCAAACATATAAAAATAAAAAAAAATTTAAACAATAATATAATACAAAACAATATTTGGTATGTATGAAAAATACATGATTCACCATAGAAGAATTAAATTGCACCATACAGTAATAATAATACACTACAAAACAATAATGATTTTTTATCGGTTTCGAAGTTTGTTACCTAACTCACCACTTATTAGTTAATGAATCATAATATAAATTTTAATGAATCATAATATCTAAGTTAATGAATCATATCATCATTTTAGTGTATCAACGTAAACATATAATAATAAAAAAATTAAACAATAATACAACACAAAACAAATTTGGTATGTATGAAAAATACATGATTCACAATATAAGGTTTAAAATACACCATACAATAATAATACACTACAAAATAATATTAATTTTTAATGGGTTCCAAAGTTTGTTATCTAATTCACCACTTATTAGTTAGTAAATCATAATATCAATTTTAATGAATCATAATATCAATTTTAATGAATCATAATATCAAAATTAATGAATCATATTATCATTTTAGTATATCATCATAACATGTAAAAATAATTTTTTTTCAAAGTTGTCAAAACATATTCATGACTGGTTTTGTTTTGAAGAGCTCGAATTTAGGTGAACAATGATATAATTTTTTTTCATTTTGGACTTATATATTAAAAGTTACAACCATTTAAAGTTAATATAAATTTTCTTCTCACTCATGTACCACATAAGCAGTGTAATAGCACATTGACTGGACTGCCACATAAATGGACTGCACAACACATTGTGCAACCCAGCCGTGTAATCGAACGGATGATACTATGCGGACATCCTTATGCGGACGATCTTATGCGGACAATTCTATGCGGACAATTCTATGCGAACATTTTCATGCGGACCAACAGGATCGCATCGAATGAAAGAACACAAATTGGTTCATTTTTTAGCCGTCCGCAAAACGGCTAACCTCACTCGTGGACATATAAAAAACAGACAAAACCATCGTATAGTCTGTCCATTTTTTGTTGATCCGTTATGGACGAATATGTGTCGCCTTCCAATTTTTTTAAGCTCAATTTGAGTTTGTTTCATCTAAATCAGTACTGAAACTATTTGTAATTATATAATAACATAAAAACAATGAAATTGAAGTGAAAATAGTTACCTTAAACATTGAAAATCGACCTTGGTCAAAAGAAAGCTTTTAAAAGGTTTTGAAATGGGATTTTTTTCCGCGCGAGATGAGAAACGAGAGCATGAAGAGAGACAGTGTGCGGGGTATATATACCCGATTTTTTTGTGACTGCGAATTCTAGAATACTGACTGTAAGTAGGTGACTGTAAATTTTAAAAATTTAACTGCATTTTTATTAAAACGACTATAAAAACCAGAAAGATGACTTGCAAAACACAGACGAGTTTTTTTTAAGGTAACAATTTTCTGTAATTGAATACGAGTAGTCTCACTTACGCACTGTTTGTTTCAGAGGGAATGTGAAGGGAAGGGAAGTGAAAAGTGAGACTCGCTCCCTTCCCAACGTTTGTAAAGATGAAAAATATAATAGGGGTAGGGAATTCAATCGACAAATTCCCCCGCGTCTCTTGATTTATCTTTCCCGTCCATTAGTTGCGGGAACGACGGGGAATGACGATTTTTTTTTAAGAAACTCGGTGTGTGCATATATGTTGTGTTGAGGAATTATTGTTGGTGTGGTATTAATAAGTAAACTGTAATGTATTTTATTTTACATGAAGCCAAGTTTATACCCAACCATTATTAGCTGTGATTAATATCTTAAATTATTTTTAAAGTGCTATAATATCTTAAACAAAATGTACTATTACCAAATTATTTAATAATACTTAATATAATTTGTTCAGATGATGAGTAATTATATAACTTATAACAAAAAATGAGATCTGCTCATTATAGCCGTATAATAAAACCAGGTAAATAAATAATTGAAGATACAAACATATTATTTTTGTTTCAAAACTATACAATCATTCCCGTATTTATTCCCATACATAACCAAACAACCTACATATTTTCCCATTCCCTTTCCCATTCTCCTTGTTTTCCCATTCCCATTCCCTTTCTCATTTCCCTATCGTATCCAAACATTGCCTAAAAGTTATGTAATTAATATTGATCCTACGGTGACCATCATACTCTCCATTTTTGGAAGACTTGCTCGGCAGCGTTTTTTTTTTTCCAAAGTTTTCGCGCGTCTTCTACTTCCCACTCATCGGTGATCAGGTCCGCATAAAAAGAAAAACTGTTACGAGTATCAGCTACATCACCGGAGACCTCGGCGCCATCGCCTCGGTGATTGCGCCACTGTTTAACTTTAAGACATTGTTGGGTAACTATACTACAACCTTGATCGCTTGTGGTATTTACTTCAAAGTGATGATTCAAAGTCTCACATTTCATTTATGCAATCTCGCCGCAATCCAGTTTTTCCCCTTTATTATTTCTGATTTCTTTGCCTTTACAGATCGGTTGCTCGTCTGATCAGGAAGCCAGCCCGCCATATTTCATCATGCTGCTTACCGAACCAGCTTACCTTACTTCCTTGCCATTCAGCTGTCGTAGGTGACTATGATATATCCAATTATCAGGTGACTTACAAACCCTAACCCGATTATTTATTAACAAGCAATGAGTGACTTATTTTGGTAATGGGTTTTCTCATATGAATGTGCAGCAGTTTAGTGTTTGGATCTCAATTGTTCAACTGCTTATAGTTGTTTGGTTAATATTAGCTGTATCTGTTTTCTGTTGTCTAGTCGCTGATTGTTCTTGTAGTTTAAAAATGCCCAAAATATATAGCTGATGATATATTTCCCAACATTGACATAGCAGTGGTATATTACAAATAGTTCTCCTTGACAATCACAGTTGATAAACCGTTCAAACTTCATATGAGAGAATCCCAATGCACTGAAGCTGATTTGAACTGAGTTTGCCGGGCATTTTTTTTTTCAATGCAGAACATGAAACATGAAAAAAAGATCCACACCAATCCTACTTCGCTTCATTTTTGCAAGCACGAGAAGACTCCATCTTCAAGCACCTACAATGTTTGATAACTCCAACGGCCTGCTTTAAACAAACAAGCAACTAGCCGATTTTGGTCAGATGGTACAGAACTCAAGGGTGATTGAATAAGCGTATGATAATCATGAATATTGGGAAAATAAACTATCGGTAGAAATAATGCTGGTGCAAAGGAAAGATAATCTGATCTACTGACAGAAGGAACTGAAAAGGAGGATTGCATTACTATGCATGAACCAACTATGCGGCAAATGGGAACAATAGAGGTTGATTTATAGAATTTCACAGTGATTTACCAATTTTTGTGATAAGGAGGTTCTTGCTTCTTTTGATTCTTATACAGACTTATATAGTAAAGAGTAACTGCGGCCAAGTTGAAGAAGTTAAGACATCAGTGGATCACTCAGTCTTTTAATCCTTATAGATACAGGGAAAAACATTTTGGACCAACCAAAGGCTACTCATGCGGAGGGTGCTGGCTAGTTTGCATGCTGTACGTGTCTGTTAAATCCAACGTTATGAGTTATGACCATCCAGGTAATGGAAAGCCGTTATCATATAGGTGAAGAAATGCCCTTAGCTGGTCGCGAGGAGCAGGAAAAAGTAAACTGGTGAATTTACCTTGTTTTTATTTGTTATAATCATGCTTTGTTCATTTCATCTGTACTTTGGATATGGTACACGTCCGGACTCAATGTGTTTTACATCCTCAACAAGGATTTGATAGTGCCTCTGCACATCCTCAACGGATTTCCCTACAGCTCTGGCCACCTTTTCCCAGCGATCTGGAGTGTCCTTATCATAGAGTGCTAGGGTCTTCTCAAAGAGCTTATTTTGCTGAGCCGTCCATGAGGAGCTTGAGCTATGGGAGGAGGATGCCATGTGTAGTGAGTATAACTTACAATTGATGTTGATAGAAGAATCTGATGGGACTCGACCTAAATGTTTGAAAGGTTTAAATGTGAGATAAGAAACGGGGTATGGCTGATTTAGTCAAGGGGGTCTGACTCTTGTAAAGCAGGAGTCAGGAGATGGGCGTGTGGTCTGTGGAGGAGTTTCTGAAGCGAGTTCCTATAAATAGGAAGGATGAGGAGTGAGTTGGTTTGGTGGTGGGGTTCATATCCAGCTGTGCTGAATATATCCTCCTATTTGAACCACAAAATAATGAGGGAAGGATGAGGAACAATAACAGCATGGGAATCAGCATAAAAAGGGTGTTGCATTTTCTTATGTCACCCAGCACTTGTGGATTTTTATGTCAATTAGCAAGTTCAAATGCCTCTAGAAACACTTTATAGTACTCCAGAGCTTCAGGTCTGTCCCGTACTATCAGAGAAAGTTAGTTACGTTGATCCACCTTTGTTCTAATGGCATATGTCTGGGGTAACACAAGCAAGCATCTTTTGCGCATGTATGTTATAGAAAGATGATTTAAGGTACACGCGTTCCAATAAGAAAATTATGGAGGGTGGTTTCGTGACGCTAAAGAGTTCAGATCAGTTTCATACTACTACACTTGTATATGTAGACTGATCTCCTTGTTTGAGTATCTGCTTTGCTCTGGCAATGGTTCTCCTTTTCTTCCATAGTCAGCTTGTTCTACCTATTCCCTCTATTGCTGTTTGTGATAGAGATAAGGATCAAAAGTTCTGAACCAGGGATTGGAAACTAGATCAGATGACATGTTAACAGGGTTGATCCTGGTAAAGCTGCAGAGGAATCAATTTTAAGTCCCGTGTATGGTCATGCATGCTTATTACAGTGGCATCTTGGGTTTTTGTTGATGGTAGAGTGCCAGCAAGGTTTTTGGCATTCATCCTTTGTACGGAAGCTAGTTGCTAAGCAATCTGAGTAGTTTGCTCCTTAAAATATAGTGATTTGTTTAAAGTAGCCATTGTGGTGGGAATTATTCATTTGACTGTTCAGATTTACGAAGATCTTCTTGCCTATATGGCTCCCAAAGTGGCTACTAGATCCTGATTCTTCCACTTGCTTGCGTTTATATATTTTGATCAAGATATGAATGGGATAACTGGAGGTAGCTGATAATTATCTTTATATTCTTGAGCTCATGGTTTATTCCTCCCCTTATTCTTAGGTGAAATATTCTTTTTATGTGCTCACTTTATCAAGTTGTTATTGGTATCTGATCTCATCTTTTTGTCAGCTGGAAGAAAACGTTGTCCTTTTATAGGCTTTAATATCTCTAACCCATAGCTTGTTTTTATAATTGCAAGTACTTCTGAAACTCTCTGGTGAAGTCTCCTCCAAAAGCCCAACGGCAGTAAAGATTTGTAGGAGTATTTTCCCTCTCAGGCGCTAATGGAAGGTTGACATACAGTAAACAGAATGTTCAATGTTGACATTCATTCAATTGTCATGACAAGACCTTAAAGCTAATTTAAGTCTATATAGCGTCCTTGACTGGGATTAGTTGACAGCGAGGTTGAAAATAAAAGACGCAGATAGAATCTTGAATGGCAAAGCGGTATCTATTCTCTAACATGAATGTTTGCTATCCAGCAGGTCCCCCATGGCAGCAGCGAATGCTCTTTAGCATAGCAGTCGAGCCTGTAAATGAGCAGAAGGTTGAGCGGCAGAGCAGAAAGTTGTATCTATTCTTTGCAGAGAGCAGTACATGCAATTAATGGCTGAAACATTTTCACGTTTTTTCTGTTTGCAAGAACATTCATGCTTGTGAAAAAATAGGGGGAAATTCAACCTTCAATTGCTAGATGAACCTATCATTGAAAAGCAGAATCTAGTAATGGGAGTCATTATCACTCTTTATAAAGTTTTTTCCCCCGAGGTAAGTGGGAGAAAGGAGCACAAATCTGATCAGATAATTTGGTGCTGGGAAGGATGAGGTTCGAAATTTTTTCGCACGCATGGATTCTCTGACTTGCTTTAAATGCATGGATGTCAGCTCATGAAGTGGGGCGTGAAGAAGCATTAAGACAGAGATCTCAGCTATGATGTTCAATAATCTGGGCTTCATTGGTTTGTCACTTATGTCAGTACTTTCTCAGTAGTAATTATCCTCTCACGAACCACAAAAACATAGTATAACAATATTTGATCATTTATAAGTCATAGTCACAATCATCAGTCTCAAGCGAATAGAATAGGGTCTTGATGTTGAACAGGGTGAGAACGAGATGTTCGATGTGACGAGAACGAATAGGGCTACAAGATGAGAATCCTTTGGGGCAGGATAAGTAGCCTGAGGTTAGAATTGTCCTGATGTAAGACAGGACGTGATTAATATGGACATTGATGGTGAAAGAGAATGTCCGTATTGTTCACTACATGTGTTTTTGGGTGGTCGTAAAATAGTACCACTAAACAGTATGGTAATTCAGATAATCATTTATACTCTCTATGCGATTCTTTTACCACCTAAATGACTCCATCTGATCTCAGCTGATGAGTATTGTTCTGACGTACAGTATATTTGGAATCTGCCATATAATGGTGAGGGCCACCTTCCAATGATATGCTCCACTAGCTCGGAAGAAGTTCTTTTGCGACCTTCATTGTTCTCTCAGAAAGCTTGTTTTGCGATCTGATGAATAAAGAAAAGAAATAGATACTTGGCTAACCCTATTGGGTGCCCGGTATTATTCACGTCAGGTCAATGCTTTTTGTTAATAATATATCAGTATTGTCCAAGTGCTTAACGTTTCTTTCTAGTATTATAAGCTATGCAGGAAAGATTGGAATAAAGTAGCAGTAACAAGGCTTGTGGCGTTGTATCTATCTCAATTCTCAATAGAGAGGTGACGAGCGACACTAAATTAACGAATCTCGACTTGTACTGGGTGCCGCAAAGCGGTACTATTATTCCCTCTAGCCGTGCATTATTTTGTAATCTACTGGCTATACGTTCTCTCTAATGAATGTTTACAAATGGTTATGAAAGTCAAATGAGCATTTCCATAATCTTAGCTTCCTCTCAAAGTGCAGCAATGACTTCGTCAGGAATTGCACAATTGAAGAATCTTCATCGTGTGGATGGTGTTTAAAAGTTCTAGAGAGGAATCATCAGGGGTGGCTTTGCATTGGAATAGTCAGACGTTAAATTTGATCATATAGAAGAACCAATTGAACAAGCTAAAACTCATATTCAACGCCTATATATGTATATAATGTTAAGATACTCTAACATGCCCTATACGGAAATGTCAATGGGATCCATATTTTTTGGGGTCAGGTGGACGAGTTTGGATCATACTCGGGGATTGAAACACATTCCGTACTCCCTGCGAATATTATGTCTAAGTTTTTGTAAGGTGACTAAGTAAAGTACACTTCTTCCTTTCTATTAAATTATTATAGTAATCAAATTTAAGTGTTTCCGCTGCCTGCTAAAGAATTTTATTCATATAACAAAGAATGAGGGAGCAAGGAGGTCACCCTTCTCTCCTTTCCTTTGAAGAAGTCTTGTGCATTACCATTGATTAGAATAGACTTTGTCATTTTAGAAGCCTTGGTGGCAAGTGTCTTCAATATGAAATGGCTGATTTTGATAATAGATATACTACAATAGAAGAAGACATAACTACACTTTGAAATTTTAGAAAGTATATGTATTGTGTACATCATATATGTACATTATAATACACAATTATGATGGCAATTTCTTTAAAATAAAATATTAGTTAATACTTAATGATCTGTTTTTCATACTCATTTCTTGTGTAAACTTTTACATAACGAATACTTGTTTCACCCGACCATCAGAACTGCTAAACCGGATGAAATCTCGTAAAAAACGGGTGACAGGTGAAATAAGTGTGGGTGACAGATCGGGTCAGGTAATGTTCACCCGATCACCCGACTTGTTCACTCGACCCATCACCCGTATGTATTATATTATATAAAAATACCTTTTGTTTTACACTTGTTGAGATTATTTTAAAATATTTTGGTTAATACTCTATGTTTGGAGTATGTTGTTAACATTAGTTGATGTGGTATGTGTTATTGAATAAATATGTGTTTATTGAAATCTAAGCTTACATAGGTGGAAAAAGAAAAAAAACGGGTGACGGTTTTACCCGTTTCATATACACATCACTCGCGGGAGACGGGTGATTAATTTGCGGGTGACGGGTCGGGTGTTGCGGGTGAAAGCTGATGACGGGTGAAGCGTCATTCGAATCGAACCCAACCCATTGTCAACCCTAGTCACGGTGCTATTAAATATTTTAATTGTCAAAAGATAAAAGTGAGCAAATTTTTAACAAATATTTTAAAGGGTAATAATTAATTTAAGAACAAACAAAACATATATTTTCTAATTTTTTTAAATAAAGTTTTCCAATTAGGAAATCTCTAAAAATATCAATTTATTTGATAATTATATGTTGACTTTTTCTATAATGTATAATTTTTATAATATTTTAGTATTCAAGTATTGATTAATATATAGAGACGTATTTTGTGAACTTTAAATATTAAGTTTTTTTTCGTTTTTGCTGATAGTTAATAACTATAGTTATTTTATGAACTAAGCTAAAATTTGATAACATTCACAAATCATCTGTTAGACAACCTACAAAGTATTTAACCAAATTACAAAAAGAAAAGATTGCATTTATTGGAATTTGACTGACCACTTAGACGATAAGATTGAGATTGAAGAAATATGATTTATGAAGAGATAAGTCATCTAAATAAGTTTATGAAGGATTTTTTTAATGATTCAAGATGCCATAAATTGTACACTTAAAAAAGTGAAAATATACAAAAAAGTGAACAACGGAAAAAATGTAAGGGAAAATTACATACCCCACCCATGACGTTTGACGAAATTTCACAATCCACCCACGTGTAAAGACAAAGGGGGCTTAGGACTTAGACAATCTAAGTTTATGAATCTTGCTTGTTTTGGAAAGATTGCTTGGAATCTAGTTAGGAATTCCAACAACTTGTGTTATAATGTGTTGCGCAAGAAATATCCTAACCCTGATATAAAACGCGGATCTGTAAATTGGAAAGGGATACAGAAATGTGAATCTTTAATCACTGAGGGTTCGCGATGGGTCATTAGTAACGGGGAATCTGTTAAGTTCTGGAAAGATAGGTGGATTGGAGGCTTTACATTAGAGTCGAAAGCTACCAGACCTATCGCCAGCCAAGATATCGATAGGAGAGTGTTAGATTACTGGATAAACAACATGGGATGGAATAGGGATGCTCTTTCTGATCTCTTACCTGATAATATGTTAAATCTGCTTGCGAATTATTCTGTTTACCCAGAGTCAGGGCCTGATTTTCTCACTTTGTGGCCTGAGAATGATGGTAGCTATTCTGTTAATTCTGCGTATGATATACTCACAAAGTGCCCTGATCATGTTAATACAGATAGCTCTGTAGTCTTCAAATCGATATGGAAACTGCCAATACAGGAGCGTATAAAACTCATGTTGTGGCGCACTTGTTTAAATAAGCTCATGACCAACTCCAGAAGGTTTTGTCTGGGTTTAACCAGTGATAAATCTTGTCATTATTGTGGCAACGAGGAGACAATCTTGCACATTCTTCGTGACTGTCCAATAGCTACAAGAATATGGGCAAAACTTATTTCTTATAGTTACTTTGCCGATTTCTTTGGATGTGATTTACAGGTCTGGATAAGAACAACTTAGTAAAGAGTATTAAGGGTCTGATAAATATAAAGTGGATGATGGTCTTTCCTATTGTATGCTTCATGCTGTGGAATTGGCGAAACAGCAAAATCTTTGGTAACGAAGCTAAAATGTTTCTTCCTTTCCGTGTTGTTATCCTGCGATGCCAACAAAACAAGAGGGCCCAATTGTATATCAAGAAATTGTCATCTGTCTGGAGAAATGAAAATGATTGCACAAACAGGGAGCGGCTCTTGCTCCACTTTCTTCACTATTGATGGTGCGACTTGTATTTCTTCAGGTGTAGCTGCTGCTGGAGGTTCATGGAGGAATATCTATGGTGACTGGCTTGGGGGCTTCATTGCAGTATTCGGATTCAGAAGCATACTTCATGCGGAGACCATGGCTCTAGTATATGCCAGCAAAATTGTGAAAGCACAAGGCATAAACAACGTAAAGATCCTGACTGACTCGACCCAGTTGGTGAATCTGTTAGAAGATTGTCCGGGAAACCATGTCCTGAAACCTCTGCTTGTAGAATGTAGTTCCAATCTGTTGTCTGTGTCTAGTAGTAGAGTTGATTATTTCCCACGTTCTTATAATATGGTGGCTGATCGTTTGGCCAAATCCGGTCTAGCTAGACCCTTAGGCTACAGTTTCCTTAATGCCCCTCCTACTTGTATCATGAACCAATTACTCGAGGATAAAACCTCCATGTTCTCAATAAGAGAAGAGGGCTGATTGCCCTCCGTCTTTCTGATAAAAAAAAATTATTTTCCCCACCCATGTGGTTTCCCCTGTTTTACATCCAGCAAATTTTCTAATTTTTGTTCAATTCAAAAGATGCTTAAACGTTGTCTGAAGTTGATGAAATTTTACATAGACGGTGCTAAAGTGTTATATTTTGGTTTAGTGAGAAATCTAAAGTTTTTTAAGCTTAAATGTGACATGTGGGACCCAATAAACATGTCACATGTTTCATGGGTCTCACGGGACACATTTAAGCTTAAAAAACTTCAGACTTGACATAAGATCAAAGTATATCACTTTAGCGTCATCCATGTAAAGTTTCATCAATTTTGGACAACGTTTAAACATCTTTTGAATTGAACCAAAATTAAAAAAGTTGCTGGATGTAAAACGGGGGAAACCACATAGGTGGGGAAAGTAATTTTTTAAACCATGTGGGTGGAATGTAAAATTTCGCCAAACATCATGGGTGGGACATGTAATTTAAAGATCTCCCGAAAACAAAAAGATTTCTTGCAGATGTAGTATAAGATTTTGAAAATTTTCATTTGCTCAAGAAAAAAACAAGATTTTGAATTTCATCTGAAGTGGGAAAGCGGTAGAGCTAGCACAAGGCGGACATGGCGACAGAGGGTTCGGAGGGAGAAGACGAGGGTAAGCTGATTGGAGGCAGCAAGCAGCTTATGTTAGTTGACGATTTGAGGGAGATGACTAAAAATGCTGCTTGGAGTGTCAGCTCTTGCAAGCCTGGAAATGGGGTTCAGTCACTCCGAGACGACAACACCGAAACCTATTGGCAGTGAGTCGCTCTCGCTCTGAACTGCACTATGTGTTTTCAATTTGTTTTCTACAGCATCTATTGGCTTCCGATCAATGAAAATAATTTTTTGGTCCCTCTTTTTGGGGTTTTAGGTCTGATGGAGCTCAACCCCATCTTGTAAATATTCAGTTTCAGAGAAAAGTAAAATTGCAAGTACGCCCTAGGTTTATGTCATCGTTAGACTTTTGTTTCCGTTTCGTCCTTTCATCTGTGTGTTAAATAAATGTTTTGAGTACCGATTTTGATTTCAGCTCATTCTGCTCTATGCTGATTTCAAGCTCGACGAAAGCTACACGCCCAGCAAGATCTCTGTGCGAGCTGGTGACGGCTTTCACAATTTGAAGGTAAGAGTTGAGATTATAAAGGACACATGAGGCGCCTATTGATATAATTCTGTTACTTTAGTGCATCTTTTTACTATTCTATGTTTTAATGCTTCACATAGGAGATAAAGAATGTTGAACTCGTCAAGCCAACTGGTTGGGTTCATATATCTGTTTCTGGAAGTGAGCCCCGGTAAGCTTACAAGTCAACTTTCCTGAAGCTTGCGTCGCCTTTGATTCCGTCATCATTTTGGTTTCTTATTGATGTATATACTATCTAGTTACATCTGTATGCGCCTTCCATCTTGAATGATCGGTTGTGAGCGAAAGCACCATTTGTGTTTGAGATATCCTTTTACAAAGGAAAAGGCGACATCATATTCCATAGAAATGAATGGTTCTTGACCATCTTGCAATAAAATTCTTGGAATTTAATTACCAAGCCATGATGACGTCTCCAGCTACATGATGCCATGTTTCTAACGTCTAATGAATGCATCCTCAATAGGATTAGCTATGGTAGGTTGCCTACGTTGACGCTAGAGGCAGGTTCTGGAACTGGATCCCTGGAAACTATTGGATAGTATCCAGACAGCAGCGTTTGTATTTCCGGTTACTTTGAATTTCATTGGGTTGAAAAGGCTATGTAGTGCCTCTTTACGTCATGATTGGTTGCTTCAGAGCTGCTTAAGGAAATTGAATTCAAGCATTTAAGTCTGTATCTTTGAGTCTATCTAAGATTTCCGCTTGTGGATATGTTTACAGTCCAAACTACCCTATCTCTGGTTATGTTTGGTGTAATGCAGGATGCAGCAGCTTAAACCTTTCACTCTAGTTTCTCCGGATCAGTAGAACGAAAGACCCTATGTCGAAGGCTTGAAGCTGGCTTGACATTTGCATTGTTTAATTGAATTTCTCGCCTCCATGGTAACTGATATGACTATCTTGTTCTGATATTTTCCAGGGAAACATTCGTAAATACATTTATGTTGCAAATTGCTGTATTGTCAAATCATCTTAATGGGAGGGATACCCACATTCGGCAGATCAAAGTTTATGGTCCTCGACCGTGAGTACCAATTCTTGATAAATTGCTAGGTTTCCTTTAATGATTCACAGCCTTATTCCGTGTTTTATATACTGCTACGTTCTGTTTTTGCTGATAGCAGGAACCCAATACCGCTGCAACCGTTTCAGTTCACTACGACTGAGTTCATCACGTACTCTACTGTGAGATGAGAATTTGATCCTGGTGTTCTTTTAGTCTATTGGGACGACGAAGTAGGCTCCTGAATTATTTGTCACTATTGGCTATATGCTCAAGTAGGCAAAGTCCTTGAACTGCTTTTGACAGGATATATGTCTTTGCTTGGCAATACACCCAACCATATCAGCTTTGACTGTTTACTTAAAATATGTTACTCCGAGGCATCATGTAATTGAGATAATGTTTATACTTCCGCCTTTTCTCGATCTCCTAATTGCTAATGATTGTAAGTTTGATTGTTGTTGAGATACTTGGTTTTTATGATTAGATATTCAGCAAACCTAAGTAGAGATTTTGACCCAACACTCTAGACATAATCTTTATCTGTAATATAGTAGGTTTTGGGTTGTAATTCGTGACGCGAATGTCTTTGAGATTTTGGGCTGTGTCATTAAAATGTCATATCAGCTTCGGGTTGAAATCAATCACACATTTGAATATGGATTGACTCAGAATAAATAAGTTAACATAATGTGTTAGTCTCCGGGTAAAATAATGGTTCGTGTTAGGGTTGTATATTTTGTGACGGATCGAGCTGTATAATGTTTTTGTCAGGCATTTCATGTGGTGTGCGTGTCAGAAAATCATAATACCACTAATTTCAGTTTTAGTTCATGACTCAAAACCTATGTATGACATCCCTAATTAGCTAAGAAAAAAAAATAGAAAACCTGTAAAGTTGATATACTAAAAATAACCTAAAACAATTGAGACAGACAATTGGACATAACTGTAATTGTCCTTACTCTCTCTTCCCCCTCCCGAAATTTTGAATCTAAATTTTCTCTTCTTACGCTAATTGAATTTCTCTTAACTGATAACCCCACGTTCTTCATTCTCTTTGTCAATTGTCTACTCACTCTCTTTTGATCACCTTCATTTTCTCTTTTTGATCACCTTACTCTTTTGATTGCTCTTGCATGCTCTTGTGTATGAGCTATCCATTTCGTCAACGTCAAATAGTATAACAATAATATACTTGAAGCACACACCGTCAGCAATACCCCTAACTTAAAAATGCTGATTAATTAGTCTAATATGATATTTAGAGGGCTAATGATGCCTCAAGAACATTGGTGAAGAAAGTAAAACCAAAAGAAAGAGGAAAACGCTTAAAAGTCACAAAACGTAAAAATGTGCGTTAAGCAACCGTATGAGGCATATGACCTCAACTAGGGTCCTAGATGGAAACCTATGACTTATTTATACACTAAAAACATGTGGGAACAATTCTCGAAGGAAACGGATCCATATAGTGGATTAAAAATGCAAACGAAGTCCTAAAGCACATTTTTCAGAAAAATCGAGAAAACGTGACTTTAGGTGGTTTAATAGACTTGTGTGTATTATAAATTATCATGTAACTATAATTAAACACTAATGAAGGTCTAGGAACCATTAAAATTAAATAAAAGAAAAAAATCCGGAAAATGCCGGATTGATGAATAATGTCAAACGGGGACTTATGGGTGTTAATTGCTAAAAGACCAAATTGCCCCTCCTTTTACATTTGGTAAAATATGGCACCCTTACCTCTGTTTGCCCACGTTCCCCCCCCCCCCCCCTCTCAGCTCTATTTATTTCTTATTAGTGAAATAAAACAAAAGCAATAAAGTAAAGAAAGTACAATTTGCTTTTATCTTTTCATTCTCTCTCTCTCTCCCATTTCTTCTTCTCTGCCCCGTTTTTTTCTTCTTCTTCAGAAAGCTCTGTTGCTCTCTTCTTCCTCCATGGCGATTGCTGAACTCCCCACCAGCTTGAACTTCCTTTCCCTTGTTCAAGGCTAAAACAAAGCCAAATCACCACAAAAATTACATAATCTTGCTTGTCTTGCCTTGGAGCTTCTCCTCCATCTTTCAAAAACTGAAAACCTTGAAGTTGAACTCCATGGCTGGAGCCTCACGTGAAGGAAAGCACAACCCCTCTTGAGCTAGAGTATCTCTTGGTTGTTTTAAGGTAAGAAAAGCTTTAAACACCTTCTTCCTAGCCTTCCTTTGTGACCGAAATTCTCCTGATTTTGAGCTCCATTTTTCTCCTTGTGCTATCCCTGTTTTATCTTCAAGGAAGTGCTGGAGCCTTGCTTGTTTATTTGCCAAAACACTTCATTTAGAAGTTGGAAGGTAATCTCTTTTTGTGCCTTAAGCACTCTTTTTACATTCTAGGTTTATTTCAAGAGCTTAAGTAGTTACTTAATGCTTATTGTATTCTCCTTTGGCATTGGTCTAGAGTTTAGCAAATAAATCCCCCATTGGCCGGTTTTGAGTAAGAACAAGAGAAGGAAGGAAAGAACAAGTAGAAAGGAGGAAAGAAAAGGAAATGAGAACTAAAGAGTTCTAAGGTAAAAAAGCTCACCTTTGTAAACTGATTTTTGAATGACTTATGTGATTAAGTTTGAACTATAATGAGTTAGTAGTTGTTAATCGGGAATCATTAGTAATAAGACAAACTAGGTTAATTAAAGAGAATTAACCACCCGACTTAATAAATGTTATAGGGTTTGAATAGTTGGACTCCGGAGGAGAGTCGGTAACCAAGAACAATGGAGAACAGTATGATTTTCTCATGCCCTGTATGCTACTGAGGGTACCTCGATCTGTGTGATTGTGTGTTTAATTGTTATCACCTAATCAAGATAAATGCACGAATATGATTATTGCATTTCTTTTATGTCTTGTGATTGACTATCCCTTTGATTGAGTTGTGACTAACTTATTAAGTTTGTATAACTCATGAAAGACATAAATGATGGTCATAGAACTTAACCGCTTGAAATACGTAAGTGTTCTAACCATGACTTATTGATTGAATGATTCTCACTAACTCCCTAACTATGTGACATTCCTGACTCTGAGTAAATGGGTAACTGGGGTGGGGGTGAGGGTGTGAGAAGCCCGATATAGAATCGGCCACGCGTGAGAATGAGGAGGCAAGAGAGATTGTTTTCCGAATTCTGGCCTAACCTTCCTAACATGGTCCAGACCCTTATGGGCGCAACCCGGGGAAGTAAGCCAACCTAAAGCCCGGTGGTGAGACTGGACATGTCTCTGCCCGGAGGTCAACTGACTTGACTTAATAATTATTCAAGAGAAGAATAATTGATAAAGTGAGATCAAGACTAGAGTGAGTTTTGTGATCTAAGTAAAATAGTTAAAACCATCCGATTAAACCGGATAAGTATTTAACTAACAAGAGATGAGGTTAAAGTTTGAGAAGAGAATCTCAAAGCCTCAAAGAATACTGAGCTAACACTTGTGAATTGACTTTCATCTTTAAGTGTTGTGCGCCATGTATGAATGTTGCTATTACATGATTATTATGTTGTTTTTATCAGCATGATTTGTTTGGATTAAAATCAACTCCATGTATGCGACCAAGTAGTTGGCATACCCCCATTAGCACGCGGGGTATACGAATTTCATGCCAGAAAGTTGTGCTGAGCCCCTTTGGGGCCAATCATTTTTATTTCAGGTACCCGACAAGGATGAATGGTCGAGAGTGTGACCAGATTGTAATACTTTTGTTGGCTAGTGTTATTTTATATGGTGTACTGAGTTATACACGGGCTTGCAGGCCCTTGGCCGGTGTACCACGTTGTACACTTAATTGTATTTTGGAGTATATAGATTTTGATAGACATGAGTAAGCTGTTATACTCATCGTCGACTTTGGTATAGACTCGTAGAACAAGATGTATTTTGGATTATACACTTGAACTACTCGGTAATCAATGGTTGTAGTCGATGTTATGAGTTATATTTATGGAAGCTTGGTATATTTCTATTCTGTCAGACCGTTACTGTATTAGGTTAGGCCTTGTTAGTCACGTGGGTGGCTAACAACATTGTATCACCCACCGTTGGTATTTGAATTTCTGCTGCGATTAGAATGATGACCAAGACGATTAGACGATAATGATAGGATTAGCAGTAGGGGTGTTACACCGTCGTTCTCTTCACCAATGACCCTTACTCTTATTTCTCCATTTCGATCACCTTCACTTTATTGTGCTCTTGGCTGCTCTTGCTTGCTCCTGCTGATAATCTCTCCTTATCGACATTTATTTGGAACAAGTGTGTAGTGGGCTCTTATTTCCCCAGACAACCATTTTCTGCCATAGCATCTCCGATTGCGGTACAATTTCAGCAGGGCTTGAACCGAAGCTGACAAAATCTTGCTTACCCTGCAATCAATGTATGGTTTTAATTTTCACATTACTTCAATATACGTCCTATATCGAGACATGATCATTTTTAGGGTTGAAAGCAAATTTTCCTGGTGGGTAGAATGTTTTGAATTCTATGAATTAGGTGCATCACCTTTCACCTGTTCAATGAACTGGTTCCAGATTTCATTGATTGAAATTAAGCCATATCATTGTTTGCTGGTTTCTTTGGTCTCTTTTTGTAGTAACATTTTTTGTATTGATCAAATTTGTGATGTTCTTTGCCATGACAATCTATCTCCTGATGTTATTGATGGCACACTGTTATATGCTAATTAAATATCTATTTTTACTGACTACATATATGCATTTGGCAACACTTGTCTGATTCGGCCTTCCAGTTAATGCTGCTCTTCTTGCATCTCCATTTATGTTGAGTGGTATTTGTATGCTATAGGGAGTCATTCACTAACCATTCCCTATAACTTGGACAGAGCCGCTGCACCAATTTTTTCAAGATCAACTCCTGAGCATCATCCTCTTTTGTTTAGTGATGGTTTATTAATGGCAAGGGAAAGAAAAACAAGAAACAATGTGGATGAAGAAGTTGATCAAATGAACAATTTGACCTAGTGATATCATGGTAAATCGCATATGTTTTTTTATTTCAACTCCGTGTGTGCCACATAAGTCAATCATGAGTATGTTTTTCTTTTCACACATTTACAATATTGGTTAAGCTTTTAGTGCTTTATCTAGTGCGCTATCTGATTGTAGTTATATTTCACTCATTTATATTGTTGCCCTCATTTTGATTCATAAAAAAATATTAGGTTGGTTATTAAAATACTGATTTTGGTTCACATCACTAATAGTTTTCATTTTTTTATACAGAGCATGTCAGATTCGTAAAGGAAAAGAGAATGTTACTAATGTTGAACCTTCACTTGCTGTTTCAAAAAATGTTAAAGTCCAAAAACAGACTAAGCCAAAAGAAATGAGTTTGATCAAGATCATGAGGTATCTAGGGTGCCATATCGTATGGCATTAAAACACATGATTCATGTTATTTAGAAACTAGATCACGATCAAATTAAAGTTGTAGAGATGTGGGTTTTGGTACTCTTCTACATTTAAAGCTCACTTGTTTGAATGGATCTTTAAAATTTTGGTTGTTGAATAATTATGATTGAGCTCAATGCTATTTATGGATGAATGATGGTGAGAATATCCATGGTCCTGTCACTATTATGGAGGCTAAGAGTCATGCTACTTCTGATGTGTTTTTTGATTTTGTTGGTCAGTGGAGAGAATTTTGGAATGTTAAAGTGAAAGAACCAACCATTAAACAGATGGCTAAGAGGGTGCATACATTAACAGGGGATATATTCAAAAAAATCATTTGCTTTGTTGTCTCGTGCTTAATTAGTAGCCATAAAACTGGACATTGTAATTGGAAGTGTTGTTTGCTTTGATGAAGTTGAGTGCATGCAAGCAGCTGAATTGGCTTTGAATTTGTGTTGTCCGATAATAAACAAGGATGAGTCTTTGGTGGAAGCAATAAAGCCTAGCTTCAATAGGTAGGAACTCAAGGTAGAAAACCATGCTCGGGGAGACTTAAGGCCATACAAGGCCTTATTCAGTCTACACACTTAATCAAGTTTAGCCTTGTCAATAAACCCAAGGGGTTATTTGACAAAAACTCTTTCTTCTGACTCCCCATTTAAAAAGGCATAATGAACATCCACATCCAAAACAACACGAATGGTTCCCCCCTTTATAACTGGACTAAAGGTTTTAGTATAGTCTAAACCTTCAGTCTCGTTATAGTTCTGAGCCACCAATCAAGCCTTCTTGCACTCTACATCTTCATTGGCTAGGAACTTAGTTTTTAATACCCATCTGGCTCCTAGAACATTTGCTTCATTAGGTTTTGAAACTAAGTCCCTAGTTCCTATGACAATTAGAGCTTTAAACTCTTTATGCATAGCATCTGTCCATACTAAGTATTTTTGTGCTTCTTTGAAAGTTGGCTTACTTGGTATGATAGTCGGTTCTTTGATGGTGGTACTGCGGATATGAGGTTGGTTGGGCCAGAGGATGGTTCCATCCGTGTGAGCCAGGGGCTTGAAAGCATTTTCTTTAGCTCGTGTAGTCATATGATGATGAGGTGGAGAAGTAGGTGAGGGTTCTAGTTGGAGCTAGGGAGATAATGATAAAGGTGAGTTAGGAGGGGTAATAGCAGTGTCCATAGGATTGGGAATAGAGGGTGTAGGTGAATAGTGGGTTAATGGAGTGGTAAGGGGTGTATCTTGTGGAGAGATTGGTAGTTGGTTTGAGACCAGAAGAGGGATTATTTGTGATGCTGATTCAGGGGTAGAAGTAAAAGGTGTGCTTTATGAAACAAAAGTAAAAGGGAAGTGAAGCTCATTAAATTGAACATCTCTGCTAATAAAATTTCTCTCAATTTTGGGCAAAATCAAATGTATCTTTGATGAAGAAACAATTAGTAGAGCGATAGGAAAACATATGTGTGTTTTAAGGTTTGAGATCCACACCCAAATATTCTCAAATTAGTGTAATCTGGTGGCCTTTGATAGAGAAGACCATATGATGTTTAATAATCAAGGATCTTAGATGGGGTTCTGTTTGAGAGGAACACAGTTTTTCGAAAAGCATAGGACCAGCACTTCATAGGTAAACCAGATTGAGCCAAAAGGGTAATACCCTTGTCAACAATATATTTGTTCCTTATCTCAACAACACCATTTGCTGGTGTGGGTAAGGACAACTTAACTTGTGTGAAATGCCATTCTGAGCTAATAGAGGTTTAAGAGCCTAAAACATCCCACCTTCATTTGTGTGTATACAATAAATTTTAGTAATAAAGATATTCTGAACCAAACACATAAACTAATCAAATATGAGAAACATGTATGATTTTATTTGCCATAGGAAAGAGCCAAATATACTTGGAAAAATCATCCACAATAACAAGGAAAAACCGATAACCATTAATAGAGTACACAAAGGCATGCCCCCACACATCAAGAAACAAAAGCTCAAATATAGTAGTAGATCTAGTATTACCGAGCATTCGGTGCCAAGTGTCATGTGAAGCCTTAGTCCCTTGAAACACTTGTGTAGCATTAGCTTCTAGGAGCACATGAGGTAGGGGACACATATAATTCATCCTTAATGGAGCCTCGGGGAAGGGGCTTCTTTGTGTGAAGATCCTTCAAGATAAAGTAATTGGCAAAGGACTCAAGATAAGCACTATTATCTTCATAAAACTTCCTAACTTAAACCAAGTGTTTGTTTAGACTAGGTGTGTGATAGATCTCAGGTTAATGAAAAAGGTCAGTCGGGTGAGAAATGTAACTTGGGCCAAGATGTGTTATGGGTAAAGATGAGCCATCACTAAGGGCCGGCCACAGTGCCTGGTCCCAAATAATCAGTAGCATTAAGATTAAGACACGAAAATCTTCAATGAAGTGATGAGTGGTTGCTATATCGGGCAGCCAGTCACTGTTTTTGTCCTTTCCTATTGCATTTGCCATAAAGAAGGACAGGGGATTGGGTTGATAACTTTGTTCGCAACGATGATAACATACATCAGCAACATGACTCGTCTTTTTTACAGATTTCGTAAGTAGATCTATGATTTGGTTGGCCATTTAAGAATGTATTTCCTCTGTTTGGATTACCTCTTCCCACACTCTCTAGAGTTAGAGTTTGCAGTAGTGCTAGATCCACCCTTGCCATACTGAAATCTTCCTCTATTTTTACTGCCTGCATATATCACCTCAGTAGCATTTAAGCAAACAGTTTTTGTGCTCCTTGCATTATTCTGCTAAAGAATATTTTCATAGGTAAGCATATAATCATATATTTGATGAGGAGGGCAAATATCATCCCTTGTGATAATATTAGTGACGACCAACTTATAACCACAAGGGAGGCCTCTTAAAGCATAAAATTGAAACTCTTTGTTGGTTACCTTATGGCCTGTAATAGCTAAAACAGAGGCAAGACTTTTAGCTCTATTAAAGTAGGTTGTAATGTTTTCATCGGTTTTCTTAGTGAGACTGACCATTATCAGATGCAATTGAACAAGATGCATGGTAGTCTGGGCAGAGAAAGATTCATGTAATTCCTTCCAACATCTGTTGAACTCTTCACTTCAACCATCTAACCAATCATAGCCGGTGATAGAGAAAAGAAAAGGATATAGATAAGAATCTGATCATGTTGGATCCACTTGATATACTTTGGATTTGGCTGATTATCAATGATCGTAGGTGGACAAGGGTGAGATCCATCAAGGAATTTGATCGTTTCCTTTTAAAAAAGGTAACAACATACCCTTGCGTAAATGGAAGTTATCTTGCTATAATTTGATCAAATTTGCACTTACAACTAATATGGATTGTGTACTTTGTGGTTCTATACGAGTGGATGACAAATTACCTAGTGCTGGAGAACCCGACGGAGGATGTGAGGTAGATCCAACCTCTTACATTATAGAAATGAATGAAAGTAGGGCTATACGAGAAGGAGAAGGAAGAGGGAGACCCAGATCTGGATCAAAGAAAAAATCGTCTCAGCTGACGATAGTCTAGCTCTGATACCATGATGAAAAACGGTAACGGATAATAAAATGTTTTGTGTATTCCATAGGGTAAAATGTATTATTGGACTATATAATGGGCCTCAATGTAATAATTGGCCGATCTAATATGCGCTGGCCTGTGAAACGATGACAACTTGCGTGAGTTGTGTCATGTACAGCTGAACCGGGTCTTCGCTCCTGATCTCGCCTTGCTCATCCCCTCTCCCTAGTACTCTGGACCCAAAGCAACTATTGTGCAACCGGTTGTACAGAAGGCAGATACATCCTTAAACAACCTTCATATTTAACTTGAATAATTATCACATAAAGTTGAACAATACTTATAATAACACATATAATTTTCACATCAATATGAACAATAAATAATATTTACCCTTTGGACCTCCCCACTCTCCTTCAGGCCCTTGAGTATTTGCTCTCTGGACCTCCCCACTCTCCTTCTTGTAGCTGGACTAGTATTTCTCACATATCCTTTGATCCACGTTTGTAAATTTACTTCTGTAAAATTGTTGTACTGATTGAAATTGGCACGTGTCAAAAATGAAAAGAGGAAGAAACGACTACAGAAGGATACTACCCCAATATGTGTAAAAAAAATAGGTGAAAAAGGCATACTAAAACAATATCCACATTTGGAGCCTGAATCTCCACCTTACAAGCAAGTTCAAATGAACTAGTACAACATAGGAGACATTCAAGCCCCAGTTTTTCATACTTAATCCGCCTGGCATTCTACATGTTGGTCCAAGTCGAACACCTCATCCTTACAACGTGAGTTAGAGATACAGACATTAGGGTCAGGGACAAGTACAGCTCAGAAGCATTTTTCTTCTTTTTCTAAACAATTACACTGTACAGCCAAAATCAGGAATTAGAATTCACTGTCTTGGTCACCTCAAGAATATCAGCCCCCATCTCATTACCGTGCTCTAGCGCAATTTGCAAATCATTTAACGACAAACAGAAGGTCATTCACACGCTGGTTTTGTATCAAAGCTACTGAGGCAAATTGCAAAGGCTTGAAACGCGGAAAGAGGGTATCTGTAATCCATCGTGAATATATCTTTCCCAATCTTCCCAAACTGTAGAATCACCTTCTCCAATTCTGCTGCAGAAACATTATGATGAGGCTCAGCAGCCGCTACAAGCTGGAAATTCTTCACAGATGCCACAGTGACCCTTCCTCTAAAGTTTAAGCACCAACACTGGAGCTGCTCATGCCACCTTGGTGCCTTATTCTTAAGCACCAGTGGCTCCCCCAAAGATGTGGTAATCGGCACCACAAGACTGGTAGAGCTAAAACTGACCAGCGAATCTTTCCCCTGTTGGCTGGGTGAGGGCGGGGAAATCTCTTCTGCTGATGAATTGGAGAAAGAGATGGGTGTTGGTGCAGCGCCTCCCTCTAGGATGGATGAGAGAGGGATAGAATGCATTACACAGTGCAATCTTCTGGGTCCTCTGGTACGAAGGACATTGAGCTCATACGATATGTTTGCGGTGGTGTAGTTGCAAGCAGGGAGTCTGGGAGAGACCTGTTTGGAGCTGAATCTACGGTTCAAGTGACTATTGACCTTAACAGTCGGGGTATCATGGGGCGGTTGGCTATCAAAAATGGTAAATTTAGTTCCCAGAAAGTTGGACCTGCGAATTCATAGTAAAGATATTATAAGCAAATCACAGATGGGAAAAATTTGGTTAATCATTAGTATTGTCACAGTACGCATCATTTAAAGCTAAGCTAAACTTGCCTCAATTTGCCAACGTATGTGTTGCTTGCTCTGGAAAAATCATCTGCAACTAGAGATATGACAAAGTCGGTGCTTGTCGCTCTTCTTATCTTCTTGGCTGCCAACAATAGTTTATCCTGCTCATCCTCAGCTGCCATTTCAAATCATCAAATCAGTCTTCAATTGTAATAATATCCGTCGTCCTACATTTCAAACTGAGCACTGCATCTAAATGCCTCACAGGAAGCCTGACTCCACTCTTTGAAAGAGAAAAAAGTTCAGAATATAAACCAACGAGACAGCAATCATGAGAGAAGGTGCAACGCAAAACACAAGTTGTAAGTACAAACATGAAGAAAGAAATGCACAACACAAGACTTACATGGAGTCTGTCCTAAAAAGAGATGAAACGTGGATGTCGCCCTATCTCTTTTGATATAGCACTGTATGGGGAAATCACGAGGACCAGGCTGTAACACAATTTCAATGGCGCCTTTGGTTAGAGGTCAAAATTAAGCTCAAATAACACAGCAAAAGGCCGACTGGAACACTGCAACTGTGGTGATTACCTGCTTTAGTGAGACTGGAAAAGTGAGTCTTCCGCATTGTTCAAGAGTTTGAACAATCTCTTTGGTAACTTCCCTCCATGATTTGCAGATGGCGGCACAAAAGACCACCGAAGTCCTGGCAGGCCAAGAAGTCTCACTTGCTTCAACCCTCTGAACAATATCTAAAAGAAGCTCTGGGGGCAAGTTTGCCCATTTTCCTTGCTGGATGGGCTCGCATACCGTGGCTTGGTCAGGAGCAACATGTGACTTTGTCCTACCATGCCAATGCCTTCCATCTATTCTTCGCCTCGATAAGTTTCCAATATTATCCTTCATCTCCTTCAGTTCACGTACAATACTTTTGAAGGACATCCTGCCGTGGCTTTAGCGTGTATAAGCTGATTTAGGACTTCGAGCTGTTGAGCATGTGTACAATGAAGAACTGTTAAGTCAGATATCATTACGCTATCACGAATGCATCAGAAATATAATTCCAAAAACTGTCTCTTCACCACATGTTAGAATAGCTATAATTGTCTGAACTTTCTACATAGTGTTCGAAGATAATTCAAAAGGAACCAGTCGACAAGCAAATGCACTCAAAGGGTGGGTTGTCGATCTAAGTGACAAGTTACCAAAGTAAATAAGCCACAAGCAGAAAAGACAATGAAAATACTAAAAAGAAAAGGAAATGGTCATCAATTATGATAGTGCAGCAAGTTCACATCCTATGTAGGTAGAAGGCATTAACTAAAACGTTGGAGATGCCCAGCCTTAAGATCAAATCGTGAAGTATACATCTTGTTGCGTGCAGCAGCACTCCTCTTCAAAACCCTCTTAACACTCTCAGATAACACAGCCGGAGATACAGTTAACTGGAAAAAAGCGAGCGATAAGCAGATGACAGACTCATCGTACAGCAGACGACTTGATACAATAACAGCTTAGGTCAGTTTGAAAATTAGATCTCCCCTAACGAAATGACATCTTAACACTAGTTAGTCGGCCAAGTTGAATATCCCAGTTGCCTACTTGAAAGCGCCCTGGCCTCTAACCAGTTGGGGAAAATTGGGCGACAATGCATCAAATTTGGTTGATTTGACGAACTTACCCACAAGACGAAACAATTCCTTTCAACATCAGGTTCATTCCTCAAACATTATCCAACATCAACGCATTAAAAACTGGAAACCTTTCCCACCAATTTGGCTCCTTTATTCAGGTACGGCTGACCTCAAAGATCTATGTTTTCTGCCTCTTCCCAGCACATCCGACATGTTCACTCTAAATTATGCATCATGCCTCCCATTACCCAATGTCTCAGAATGTTGACAACTATGAATATCTACTGAATAAAGGATTTGAGATCTGACCCACATTCACCAGGGCACCAAGTATTCAAGCGAATCAAAGAGAAGAGAAACTGAGCAAGCAAAGTTAGAAGCGGATCTTACCGGACAGCTGAGACCACAGTCAGCTCGCCCAGCGGATCACAAATGGTTGAGAGAGGAGAGGGAAAATACACGCCAGACAGTAAAGTTGTGTTAGATAAAGAAAGATAAGCTCCAACAAATTCTGCAAGATTCCAAACCGTCTCTCCACCACTGGAAAGCTCTCAGATCAGCTACACATTTCTCTGTTCCTACCCACTACCACCACCGCCGCCGTCAATGTCAAACAACCGCACCCTCTAACCGCCGCGCACGTCGATGAGGACGGTAGTGGGGGAGAGATGTCCCGAGCCACCAACAATGGGTGCAAGGCCAAATAACAAAGAAAGAAGCCCCAATTTTTATCAAGCTGAACCCCTAGTTTTCATCATTCGGTCCATTGAAGAGGAATTTTATCCATTTTTGTGAAGAGGAGAGAGATCAGGTGCGGCAAGTCGCAACAATATATCGGTGCACCGGTGCACGTGGCAACAAATTTATGTCTTAAATAATGCGGTCCAGTTGGGATGGTGGAATGGACGGGTAGATTCGGTTTGGACGGGGGAAGGATTAAAATCGGGTTGGCAGAGGGGCGGTGGGTTTGGCATAGGGTAGTGACAGGGGAACAAGAGGTCGATAGGATATCCCCACGCCCTCTCTTCCTCCCCCGCGTATGAAGGGAAAAGGCCACTTTTTTTTCGTCCTCACGAGCGAGTAGTTGACTCATCAGAAGGAAGATAGAAAGCGAGACCATAAAGCTTAAAGTAAAGGAGGGCTTTTTACTCGGAAAGTTGATGAGAGTGTAAAACAGGATCCTATGCTAAACTCCATATATAATTGTATTTGCTTACCTGTCAACCATAGAAATGAAAAACGAGGACACCATTAAATTTGTTGGCTTGGTGGAAAATTATTTACAGTAGGTCCTCCGCCTAATCTGGAGAGTTTTGGCGAGTCCAGAAGGTCCTTTTTACCACTACATCTATATATCATATCGTATAATGCACGGTTCTAATTATATGATTTATACAAGCATCGATAGAGGAACGATTATCCATGAAGATTTTGTTGTGCCCACTAGAAATAAATAACAACGGTGATCATATAATTCCTCTGCTCACTCCTTTAATCTAATTGAAGATTAAGTTAAACCACTAGAAGCATTACATGCCCCTATAAATCGCGACTGCAATAGTACACTAAACTGATTAACCGACTCCTTATCCCTTTACATAAGACTCATCGTTCTTCCTATATTTGGATATCCCAAACATCATGTTACAACTTACAATTGAGGTCCTTCGGTTTTCTCTGCTCAAACTATGTGATGCTATATCATGAACATGTGTTGTCTCAACTCAATGAGTTTATCATAACAGAGTTTAACTGAAAAAAAATCCTTAAGTAAGGTCATATGATTCCCATATCATATAATCATCATTTTACAACAATCATGTGTAGTTGGAGAATATTTTCAAAATCCAACAGCTACTTATTGTTATATTCACCCGAGATGCTCTTCTATTTCAAGTAGACTACATGGATCCATTTAATACGGATAGAATCATAGTATCAATATTCCATACATTAAAATGTTTAGTACAACAACTTTGTTGTGAATTGCCAAGACACAAATTGACACAATGTTATTGAAATCTCAATCCTAGTTATGTGATTCTACGATCCTAAATAATGCAGTATCGTTCTTAACGATTTTAAGTGATTTCTAGTGATACAATGCAAATCCTATAGGTCTATACTATTGGAGTATGATCTTAGTCTTGATTAACCCTTCACATAGCCCGTGTCAAAACACAACTTTTTCTCAATTCATGGTTGACCAACCTAAGATAGTATCCATATGTTGCATTCTTCTTGCATAAATTATCCCAGTTGCGGGTGTGTAGCTTGTCGTTGAACTCCTTCTTTAATTTGGATATTTTTGTAACAGGATGTAGGTGGGTACTCTTTTTCCTCCTTGACCTTTTTTCCACCATGTTTTGTTTGAGGAAGGTTTTAATGAGACCCAAATATACCTCATTTGTCTGGTTATGCCAGGTTTCACTCTTGATTGAATTCGAATAAAAAAATAGAACGCCTAAATTATCAAAAAAAAAATGTTGCAATCTTCTTGCATAGCTCAACATCCTAGCCAACCAAAATTTGATTTTGTAAGACCAATCTATCAACAATGTCTCTGTAATATTCAACAATAAGTCTAATTCTAATTCATAGGAACTTCAAGGTATTGTTTTAGCTCTTCATTTTGTAAGTCTTGAAGATGGTCTACTTGAACTCCCTATTGACACCATTCATGAGGCTTTTGTTCATGTTGGCTTCAAGACTCGATGCCTTAAATACACCTCAAGTTGTTCTGTCATCTCCTATACTACCATTTTCTTTATTGGTATAATAAATTATGGCATATGCAAAAAATAAAGAAGTGTTTGGTTAAATTGCTTGCATTTTGAGTGGAAGGCAAAGCCGTGTGCATGTTTCAAACTAACCAGTGGGTTATGTACTCCATGTATATAAGAAAGAGACTAGGAGAATCTAGTCTACTTTTGTTGGTCTTTTACTTAAAAAAACATTCCCACTTATACTGTAACCAATAAGGAAGGTTGGTGATGCTTTCGTAATCGAACAAACAAAGTGAGTTTAAAAGTTGACTTAATCAAATTTTGCATGACCTCAATTTACACCATTGGTACACTAAAGAGAAATATAAGATCTCTTGTATCCCTTAATAATCCCAGCTCAAGAAAGTACGCTAAGTAATATTTCTTCCTTATAGCCTCTTGACCTGAAGTAATCACCAAGCTTATAACTCTTGTAATCCTACTAACAGCATGTTACTTATAATGTTGTAAATAAAATAGTACATGCGATGGTGTAAAATAACTAGGTGATGTTAAATGACACAATCTCTCTTGACTACTCAATTTAGATATAGCTACAAGAAGAAAGACACCTCATCCCTTGTCCCCTTTTTCACTCCAACCACTATGACCGGGTTAGGATAACTCATGGGTGTGTAGGTGTAGGGTAGGGGAGTTGATTTGGTTAATTAAGTTATACCTGAAAACCTTGAAAAACAAATTTGGTTCTTTGGTTATTTTAGTTATAGCAAATAATTTTGGTTTTAGGTTATTGTAGTATTGGATTTGTGATGTAAAGAGTTTAGTTTTGTGAGTTTGTAACCATGAGCTAATGTAAAGCGTGTATTCTGTTTGTATATCACAATGATTTTGACTACAATGTAATTGCTCTCTTTTATACAGAGCAAGAATAAAGATATTGATAAAATAAAATCCTAACAATATTGCTCAGAATCTAAAGTATCTTAACAAACTAAAGAAAACTAACTAATTGTGCTTGGGCCTATTAACGGGCTGGACTTAATATTCCAACACCCCCCGCAAGCCGTAGGTAACTTGCTTAGCAAGGCTTGGACTGGTCACGCATGCCCATAAGCGGAATTTGCTCTTTATCGAGTTCCAGGAAGAACCTTGGTCATCATATCTGCCAACTGTGTAGAAGTGTGTGTGTAAACCACATCAACCAAACCTTGTTGAATTTTCTCGCGTACAAAATGACAGTCTATCTCAATGTGCTCCGTCCTCTCATGAAACACCGGATTCCGTGCTATATGTATTGCTGACTGATTATCACACCTGACTGGTATAGGTGTGATGTCGGTAACACCTAACTCAAACAAAAGTCGAGTCAACCAAGTTAACTCTGCAGTAACACGCCAAAGAGATCGATATTCTGCTTCAGCACTAGAGAGGGAAACTGAGCCCTGTTTCTTTGTTTTCCAAGATATCGGGCTTTCTCCAAGAAAAATATAATATCCTGAAACCGACTTTCTTGTATTAGGACAAGCTGCCCAATCAGAGTCACAGTACGCTACGAGATCCATTTTACCATGCCCTCCAGCAGATAAAATAATTCCATAATTGATGGTACCTTTGACATAGCAAAGTGCATCTAAAGCTGCTTCCATGTGAATGTCAGTGGGGCTGTGCATAAACTGACTGAGCGTCTGAACAGTAAAGCTGAGATCTGGACGTGTGTTAGACAAATAATTCAACTTGCCAACAAGCTTCCTATAAGATGTAGGATCACGTAAAGCAACCCCATCATTAGACAACAATTGTGCTCCTACAATCATGGGACCTCGGGTGGCCCTCCTTTTCTGGGAATCAAAATCTTCTATGAGATCCATGCAAAACTTGCGTTGAGAGAGAACATATCCTTGCTTGACTCGAATAAATTCTATCCCAAGAAAGTAATGTAAGTTACCTAGATCTTTGATTTTGAAATTGAGATCAAGGGCCTTTTTAATGTGATCAATCTCCGCCTGCTGCGCTCCCACAACCAGTATATCATCAACATAAACGGCAAGAAATATTCTTCCACACCCTGTATCCTTGTAAAAGAGAGAGTAATCATTCTTGGATTGAGAGAAACCAAGACTTCTGAGAAAACTGCCCAATTTAGAAAACCACTGCCGCAAAGCCTGTTTAAGACCGTACAATGATTTCTTAAGTAAACAAGCCTTGTTAGTGCCATGCACTTCAAGACCATCAGGAATGCGCATGTAAACTTCTTCGTCCAGCTCACCATGTAAGAAAGCATTGTTCACATCTAGCTGATTAATAATCCAACCTTTGTTAAGTGCAACGACTATCAGTGCCCGTATCGTTGTCAACTTAACAACAAGCGAGAAGGTTTCATTATAATCAAGTCTGTGTCGTTGTGTGAAACCCTTAGCTACCAACCTTGCCTTGTATCTCTCCAACGACCCGTCGGACTTGAGCTTGACTTTATAAACCCACTTGCACCCAATTACCTTCTTACCTCGAGGTAGGGTAACGACATCCCACGTGTTATTCTGATGAAGTGCTATCAACTCAGCGTTCATGGCCTGGCGCCAATGTTCATGTCTCTCTGCTTCCTTATAAGTAAAGAGTTCCTTCATATCTGGAGTGACATCTGCCTGGTTCTGTGAACTGGATAGCAGAGCCAAGCAAAATTGAGGTCTGGGCTCTGTAAGACTAACACACCCAATAAGATTACTGGTAGACTCCTCACTTTTGTAAACTCTTTCATCCAGAACCTCTTGAAAAACAGTATTACAGACATAGTCACTCAAGTAACCAGGTTTGTGACTTTCTCTGCTGGAACGCCGAACATGAGGTAGATCAACAGAAGCGTCTTCTGCCCTCACACAATCCGATGCATCCGCTTGGTTTCCTACATGTTCGTCATCAAAAAAACCATAATGCATATGCTCACCATTTTGTTCGTGCACACCTGTTTGTGTGGGAAACGAAGAATTCCCCTCAGCCTCTCTATAAGGGAAAACACCAGTATGGAACTTGACATCTCTGCAAACTTCCATCGCTTGCGTGACAATGCTCAAAACTTTATGCCCCTTTTTCCGTGGATCATCTCCCATATAAACACAGGCCTCTCCTCTTGGATCAAACTTACTCCCTTTATGAAGCACAATTTTGTAGCACAGACAACCGAATGGCTTGATCTTTTCATATGTAACTTTATTACCATAAAGAACCTCAAACGGTGTTCTTCCTCCAAGTGCTTTCGTGGGAAGTCTATTAATGAGATAAACTGCATGCAAAATACATTCTCCCCAATAAACCAACGGAACATTAGACTGAAAGAATAGCGCTCTCGCTGTTTCAAGCAGATATTTGTGTTTTCTCTCTACCACTGCATTTTGTTGAGGGGTGTATGCACACGTAGTCTGATGTACAATTCCTTCTTTTGAAAAGAAAACTTTCCCTTCATTGGAACTTCCTAACTCTTTCGCATTATCCGTTCTAACCACTTTGATTTTGGTCTCAAATTGTCTTTCTATCATCCTGATGAAATTGACAATTTTGCCCCAAGCCTCGTTTTTCTGTCGTATGAGATGAACCCACGTTGTTCTGGTGAAGTCATCAACAAAGCAGACAAAATACTTAAAACCATTATAAGTTGCATTTTTGAACGGTCCCCACACATCAATGTGAATCATCTCAAACGCCCTTTTTGTCTTGATGAAAGAATTGTCGAAAGATAACCGCTGAGCTCTACTCTTGTAACATACATCACAAGCATAATTATCAGGACAATCAGACTCTGTTATTAATTTCATTGCAACAAGTTTTCGAAACGGTACATGACCTAACTTAACATGTAAATCTTTTGCTTTAAGACCGATTTCAGAACTACGGCCCAAATCTATCTCCGCTGTGCTAACACAGATTGGGCTTAGCTCCAGCATCGTCTCGGCCCTGACAATTTTCTCACGCGGCCCAATCTTCTCCATCATTGACGTGGCCCCGACAGATTCCTTACGCGGCCCAATCTGCTCCATCATCGACTCGGCCCCGACAAACTTATCACACGGCCCAACCTTCAACTCGTTCCTGTCTCCTTCCTGTCGCGGCTCCTCATTCCTAAAAAAGTCCAACACGTACAGACCGTCGAGACGCCGCCCAAATCGATTACTCGTCCCTGTAGAGCGGACCTGAAGAATGCATTCACCATTGTTAAACACCAGAGAACAACCAAGCTGATCTGCTAACTGTTACAAAAATCAAGTTGAAACGAAAGTCTGGGACAAATAAAACCCCTCTGAGATACACCGTCTTCCCCAATCTGACGTCGCCGATGAATTTTACCATTCGAGTTCCTCCATCAGGTAAAATCACAGCTTTCTTTTCACTCAATTCCTTCAGCTTCTCAAAAAACTCCTCTATTCCAGAAATATGATCTGTAGACCCAGAATCTATGATCCACTTGCGGTAAAAAACATTGCGTGAATTCATTAGACAATACGAAAACTTACTAGAGAAATTACAGAAACTTGAGTCTTCTGTTTTGACTGCGGTATTAGTGGACCGAACTATCTCCGTGATCTGTTGTATTTGTTTGGCTGTGAATCCACTCTCTGACGTTCCTTGTTCAACTGGTTCTTCGATTTTAACTGTAACACCCCTCTCCATAATCACGATATAATCCCTCACGTAGCAATAATTAAAACGTCTCACAGCGGAAAAATAAATAACAATTACAAATCTCGCTCGGGTGTCACCGGCCATTACTCGCCCATGCGAGCAACGTAGCCAAACTACATCCAACTTCCAAAATAAACAAGCTGCTAACCGCAGTGATAACGAGAAACTCCTATACATCATACTAAATCCATAAATCATAAACATCGACAAGTGAGCGTCTACCCAATCCTGAAAAATACATAACCTTACCATACGACCATACACCATCCTCATTGCTAAACCCAATGAACTCCATGTGTGGTAACAAAAGCAAAACTCCAATTACCCTGTTCCTGCTCTTCAGCTTCAACAATGATCAACAACCTGAAATGGTGTAGTATCAGCGATAGACGCTGAGTATGCCGGGCCTGGACCCTAATGGTCACTTGTCATTTTAACCATCTTATTACTAGGTCGGTTTCATGCTTTACCATTTTACAGTTATAACAATACTGTAATGAACATGTATAATACACATATTCATCCATCCAAATATTCATAGATATTCAACCATCCATCCAATCCACAATCATTTAATAACACAGTCCACAATTATATATCGAACGTATCGAACAATAACAATATAATGTACAATGTACATTCGCCGTAGCGTACAGTGCTCATATTTAATTTACCTTAGCCTCGTAAGCTCCATCCAACCATCAACACACAATAAAATAACCACAAGTATAACCAATGAACAACAAAGCGAAACAACGAGAATAATAAACAAGTATTAAGTCTCGTCCATGGTATTGTTCGCCACTGTATAAGTCTCAATTGTTTTAGTTGTTCAGTTATACCTAGTGACAATGTCTCGTTAAAACGACATGTCTCTAGTTACCCATATATTATGGCGGGTCACCCACGGCAGTAGCCACTCCAACGGTAGAGTCTCCGACCAATGAGCCATTCTAGCTCACGGGAAATTTTCTTGATACTTACGGACCCGTACGCGGACATCCTGGTATCGTTTTTGTGATCACAGCGCGCACCAAGAGCCACATCCTCTTGGCTTTACTTCCATTCCATTAATTAATTAATTATACCATCACATCGCATTACCATTTTTTTCCCCTAACACAGCAGACTAAGGTCATTAGTCCAATCCGGAGTCTGTAAACTCGGGATCCAGTGTTAGATACGAGAGCGGCGTATAGAAAGGCCAATGCTCCGTATAAAAGTCTTGGATAATATGTATAAGTTATTATCCTAGTGCTACAACGTTTTACTGACGTTCCTTATATTTCATATAAGATAGCACCATAGCCGCTAGTTCATTTTATATATATAGGTTCATATATACGAACCAATACTGTTAACTCAACAACAGTAAATAATAAGCAGCTATAAATATACAATTCATGCATATTAATTAACACATTCAGACAAACAATCTTATCACAGATCACACAGAAGTCTGAACTGAGGATGAGACTCATAACAACATACAAGTTATATCAACCAAATCCGAGCCCAAGGAGCAACCTTAGGACAACTCGGATCAAACCCCTTTACATACCGTTCACCCTGATCGTATTACGGTGGAGTATGAATCAGCAAGATCCTATGCTCCGTGTAGTCCGCTAGCTTGTCAAGCGTCCTTGTCAGAAGTATAATCTAAACGGTATTAAAACTATAAGTCAGTCTCCATGTCTAACTACATCCGGTATTTCCGAATAATAAGTATCCCCGACAGTTCACCCCTGTTTTCTACAGTTGTTTGTTACAGGTTTCTCTAAAACAGTCGGCTTTGTTACTTAAAACGCGTACGTCAAAACATTTCAACTGTTAAGTTTAATTCGTTACATTTCTTTTAATCTTATCCACCATCTAGTTTAGGTACATAACCTATAGTTGCATGTATGCATGCATGATTGTATATTTATTATTTTTGTATTGTATCACTTATTATATTGTATCATTCTCCCACCATCCACTATAATACAATGTATTGTATGATCCATTTATCTTTAGCAAATAATATTTGCATCCAAAAATTCATAACTTATAGTTCGTAACTATATTTTTTTTAAATAACCACCACCATTAAATCATATGGTTTCCAACCAAAATATATATATCCACCCTATATACATTATCCTTGTGTATGTATATATTTACCATGTAGGTAATTCCCATGAGTTTAACAAACTCCTATGTTTTGTGTTACTTTTTATCATCTTTTGTTAGATGATTATTCCCATTAGTTGTATTATATTATACAACCTATATTAAGATTATTATCCTAATACTATGTAACATTTTATGTTGTATATTTACAACTCCTAAGGTTTATTCCATAAACACCTTAGTTTATAAATCCCATTTATTTATAGTTTGTCACATTCTTTGATGTGAATATCCTTACTCATATTAATTCCACCTAAACCATATAATTGTTATAACATTTATAACATTATAGACCTTATTCTAAAATTCATTTTCCAAACTTTATCAATCCGGTAAAGCCCTTGAATTTATTTAAATTCTATTTTGACCACATAACATTATGTAATGCCATTCCATATGCTAATATCATTTGACATGATATTCTTATTTCCTTTAATTAATAACCTATGGTTTTTATACCAAACTATTTATTATTGCCGCATGGGCACCATATCAAAACCATATTTTTTTCATAAACCGTAGTTTCCTTTATTTACAAAATCACCCCTTAATTTATACCATGTTATATATTCCATTTAATATAACATTTCTAACTTATAAAAAAAGGTATAACTTATGGTTATTTTTTTGTAAATTTCGAACAGCCCTTGTGCTATTCTATAATTGCCATTTGGCCCTATTTATAAAACATAGTTTCATAATTCATTAAAACTATATATTATACATATATCTTAATAAACACTCTTGTATTATTCTAAAAATCATCAAATTTCTCCAAAGGGTTATTATTACCTTTATTAACCCATATATAATCGGTATTTACTATACCACCTCATATATTTCTCCAAAGTGTCATAATGACATAATAACTATATATTATACATATATAGTTCATTTTATTCCAAAAAGAAGACATTCCAATAAATTCCTAAAAATTCCTAATAGCCCATGGGTGTTTAAAATACCATTGTACACCCTTTATTTTCGGTATAACATATTTACCACATATGTTTTAAAATATATTACAATAAGATACTTATCTTATTATACAACCTTAAATAAGTTATTTAACTTATCTAATTTGGTCAAAACCTATCATATGGTCAAGGTTGACCACCTTAATATTTCCTTGACCATTTTTCCTTTATTCACGGTTTGTACCCATACTTTTCAAAAATTACCATTTAACCCCAAAACTTTATAAAATCTTATAAACTTTATTTTAACTCCTTTTTAACTCTAATTTTCGGCCTTATTATTCTAAAGCCCCCAAATTTAATTTAATTACACCATAACCCCTCATTCTTTTCGGTAATTATTTTTCACCACTTAAACTTAATTAAAAGCTTGTAAATGCATAAATAAAATGGCCTAAAATACATGGCCTTACAAACATTGTCTTGCAAAATAAATTACACATAAATGTCCCAAAAATACATATAGATTTCGGCCTCACCACACACTTTTTTTATTTACCAAACTTCCACATAATGTCTTAAATTTGACAATTATGCTTGTTTAATTAGTTATAAAATTTATTAAACCATTCCTTAAACATTTTAAGGTCAAACAAGACCTTATTTTTCTCCTTCACTCACGGCAATTTAATTAGAAGTGGTTTAAGAACATATTAACTTAGCAAAGTTAATGTTTAAGTTATTTATACCTTGATTTAACTTAGGTAGATCCTTGTTTGGATTCGCCACCTCAAGGAGAATTTCTCCAAAGCTTCTCTTACATATTTTCAAACAGAAAACAAGGCCTAGTTAGTCTCCAAGCAAGATCTAACCATGAGAAGTAATTTAAGTCATGAAAATCATGGATTTTTACCTTAGATCTTCAAGCTTGATGTAGATCTACTTCGGCCCTATTTTTCCAGAAGAGAAAGAGTATCAAAACTCTCTTAATAACAAGGTATAAAACTGTGGGTGAATTAGCTTGGAAGATAGCTAAGTTTTACCTTGTTTAAGATGCCAAAAATGGTGTTTTTGGCTAGGATCTAGCTACTCCTTGTAGATCTTGGTATACCAACTGAATCTACATGAAAAGGAGAAGAAAATAAGGCTAGGGAACCAAGGTTTACAACCGAAATTCACAAGGAAGAAGAGATATGTGCTTAGAGCACATTTTTACCTTAAATGGTCAAGACTTGAACTTTCCTCCTTAGATCTGGGTATGGCCGAATTTTAACCTTCCTTTAACCTCCAAGACACTCCACATAGATGTATAGAAAAGGTTGGAGTCTAGATCAATCGAAAAGGGAAAGAAAGATGAAGAAAATGGGCATTTTTATGCCTTAGAAGCTTACCTAGAGCTTGAGCTCTCATCAATGGAGTTGGAGAAGCTTACCTACGGTGGAGGGGAGCCAAAGAGAGCTCAAGGAATGAGCAAACTCGGCTGAAGGAAGAAATGAAGGAGAATGACCTAATATTGCCTTAAAGCACATTTTTCCTTATTTTATGTCTTTAATGATTTGATGACTCACCATTGACTGATTGGGGTTGATTATTGCAGGCTCATTTCGGTGGAGACAAGGCAAGGACAGCCGTGTATGATAGGAGAAGGTGGGTGAATTATTTGATTCCAATTTGATTCAAAAATGGGTAATAATGTTACTTAAATCATTTAATGCATATGTGACTCACCATATTTGTCTTGTTCTTGTTTGGAGCTTGGAGCACCGTGTAACAAGGGGATAGGAGAGGCTCCATTTGGCTGGCTCTCACATGGGAAGGCAAGTGGTGAGACAACTTTTGTTTTATTAGGCAAAGTTTACTTTTTCTTATTTTTATGCAAAAGTAATGTAGAATAAACAATTGTCACATGGGGAATATCTCTTGGTCTGTTTAGAGACTTATTCCACCGAATTTATGCAGTTCATTTCGTGGTCAATGGTCAACATTGACCAAATTAGTCAATGTTGACCCAAACGGGCCCCACTTTAGGGTTTTATTAATATTTTAATATTAAATTTGTAAAAATTCGTAAATTTCTGGAATTAAATTCCTAATATCATATAATATGATATTTTATTATATTTAAAGGTAATTATAACATTTTAGCCCATTTAAAACCAATTTAGAAGGCGATTACACAAAAACGTGCTTTAAGGAGTTTTAGTGCACATTTTGTGTCGCAAGGTGTTTCTGAGCTTGGTTTTCTTTGACAATGGTTTTTTTGTGTTCCTTACATGATATTTGATCATGGTATCCAATTTTATATCATTTAGAGGTCATTAGACCTTTAAGGTATTCTTAGAGCACCTTTTTGCCCTTTTTGACCTTGAAGCATGTAAATGCTTTTACTTTGTGTTGGAGTGTTGTACAACGGTTATAATATGTTTAATATTATGTTAATAGACTTAGGACAAATTTTTAGGTCCTAAGAAGTTCATTTGGGTATTTATTTACCCTTAACAGTCAAAGGGTGCAACATCTTGTTTTGTGTTGACCACTGTTGTTCACAGTTGACTTTTAAGGCATGTTTAGGCCTTAATTAATGTGATTAAATATTTAATCCATGTTTTATTAATTTGGGGTATTTCATTAACATTATTCGCATAAGCCTTCTTCTTGCGGGCAAGAACTGTCTCTCTGCCGTGAAGATGAAAACACTAATTGTCGACATGCCCTGTCTTTTTGCAATAACCACACTTCTGCCTCTGAAAACAAACTTCGAAACTGTGTCCGATTTTTTTACAGTAAGTGCAGGTTAACTTCTTCCTATCGCTCTCACCTTTCCCACTAGGGTTAGGGTTTCTGTGGTTCTCTGTATTTGCAGGTTTATGAGCGTAGAAAGACATAGCATCATCTGTCGACACTTTGCCGCCCCGCTGTTCTTCCTCCTGCATAACAAGTGCGAATGCCTTCTCAAGACTGAGAGGCTTTTCCAAGGCCAGAATTTGCCCCCGAATTGAGAGGTAATCCCGGTTAAGCCCCATCAAAAAGTGCACCAATTTATCCTCATCTAGTGCCTTTTTGATAGATTTGTTGATACCACAATTACACCCATTACAATCGCACCTCTGTGGTGGTCGAGCCTGTTCGAGCTCCCCCCAAATTTCCTTCAATTTATTGTAGTATTCTGCTCCAGAATCACTGCCTTGTTTGATTTCTGCAAGCTCACGCTTCAAGCTATGAATGAGTGCAAGAATACTATGCTGATAACGCTCACACAAGATATCCTATATCTCTTTCGGGTCATCTTGATACCGGACGCTTCCAACAACATCCGGGCCTAACGAGTTCTTTATCCAGGAAACAACCAGAGAGCAAGACCTTTCCCAAGCTGAGTAACGAATGGTATCTTCTTCCTTAGGTTTTTTAATTCTACCCACAACAAATCCATACTTGTTTTTAGACTTGAGTGCAGTAGTTATATCAAACTTCCAACCTAGGAATCCCTTTCCATCAAATTTAGTTACTAAATTCAGACCCGGGTTCTCTGCAGCATGGACATATATGGGATCGTTGACGTCGATGCTGCTGTTTGTTGAAGAAGTAGACAGTGGCGTTTCTGCATCCTTCTTTCCCTTGTCACCATCTGCCATTTTTGCTGGTGAAGACCAACCCTAGAAACTTGAATCTTTTTTTTTTGGTCAGAAGAAACTTGAATCTTTCTCCTGCGCTCTTGATACCATATTGGATTTGTGATGTAAAGAGTTTAGTTTTGTGAGTTTGTAACCATGAGCTAATGTAAAGCGTGTATTCTGTTTGTATATCACAATGATTCTGACTAGAATGTAATTGCTCTCTTTTATACAGAGCAAGAATAAAGATATTGATAAAATAAAATCCTAACAATATTGCTGGGAATCTAAAGTATCTTAACAAACTAAAGAAAACTAACTAATTGTGCTTGGGCCTACTGGACTTAATATTCCAACATGTAGTTATAACAAATTAAACAAATTTAGTTCAATAACCAAATTAACTAAAAATCAATTTTTTCTGAAACCCAACCAAACCAAATTAATATTTATATTTTAAATTATAAAATTTAAAAATATTTTGTTTACCCAGTTAACCAAAATATTTTTTTATGACCGAATCGAAATAAAATTTGGTTAACCGAATAAAAAACGATTAACAAAAACCGAAAACATAATTTGATTTTCGGTTATATCCAAATGAACCGAATCATATGGACAACTCTAGCGTACGGATTGAATTGGGGTTTCACTGTTTTAGTAGGATTGGAGCATCTTGTTCCGCATGAAGGGGAAATATTTTTCTAGCAATGATTGTGCGTAGAGGTGAACATTAGGTTAAGTTAATTTGGTTATGATCGAAATCGATTATTTTTTATACGATCAAATTTTTTAACCGTTTTAAATATTTCATTTAACCATATTATTATTAGATTAAGTTTTACAAAAGAATAAATAGGTTAACCTCATTAACCAAAGTTTTAAAATAACAATTCCCACATTATTTACCCGATTCAGAATATAGAAAAATCATAACATAAAAGTCTAAATAAGAATTTTTAATCTAAATTATACTATATAATTCCAAAGTCCTAACAAGAAGTCAATAGCCAAATACTATATTCATTGTCAGATAAGTCCAATGGTCACATATGAACTTACTACTATGATTCACTAACCCCAATATATCTCATCTTAGAAAAAGTTTAACCACTTGTACACAAGCTTCCATTGCTAGCCGTCGGTCATACTTATTGAGATTATTTTTGGATTACATGTTTTGATATGGCTCTGACAATCTTTTTAAGTTTGTACGTTTTGGTTCATTGGGAGAGAAATAATTTATTGTTTTATGGATCATGCTGATATATATATATAATGCATAGTTGATTTTAATAGACAAGAACAACACCGGAGTTTTAAATAGGTTTTTAAAGTTATCTGGTTAATTTGATCAAATTAGTTAATCGAAAATTAAATTACAATTTGATTAATTTGGTTAAATACATAAAAAAAATTGGTTATTTTAATTAACTAAATAATATATTTCGGTTTTCAGTTCAGATTATTCAATTTAAAAAATTCAATTATATTTTCAGTTATGGATTTCGATTTTCAAATTAACATTTGGTTATAACAGAATCAGTGGAAACCCGAGTATATTTCTCAAGTTTTCGGTGAACTGATTATATTTTTCACTATTCGAGTTGCTGGAATGGCATGTGGTGGTCTTTCCAGTTTTTAGCATTGAGACGTGGATTTTTTTTTTTGTTCTCTTACATCCATAACGCTTGAAAGTAGGGTATTGTCTCTGTGCGAAGTGAATTAAGGGGCGGAATCTAGTAGTATGGTTTGAGTTAGGGAATTTAGAGTAATTTGGAATTATGGGTGAAATGATTATGATAAATTCTGGTATGAAGCGTTGAGAGAAGAATAGTGAAACCCAAAGGGTCAATGTTTGGATGAGGCTGTTTGTCTGTGACCGTGATTGTGATTCTCTTGTTTTGGTTTTATTATTGTTTGAGTGCAAAAATTGAAGTATTATCAAATCTCCATACGAGCAAGGAGCATCTAGAAGTTATTAAACATTTCCCTATATGTTATGTCACTAAAATAATAGTATGTTATATTTGTTAATAAACTCTACTATTATTCTACCAATCACCAATAACAAAATCTTAACTCATTTCTTCTAAAAAGTAACCAATAGAAAGTTGTGTGAGTTATGGGAAAGTGTGAACAACCAAGAGTCAACATAGTACAACCTTTAACCAAAAACTTTATTGACATTATGAGTGGATTCCACTCTACTAAAATTGCTCTAAAGAAAGTTATGAACCGCTACCCGGGTCAAAATAATGTAGTCAACAATTGCATATCACACCCACCCTAACCATCTTAAAAAACTACATCATCATAGACAATCCCTAGAATCAAATCCCTACACACCATCTCCTTCTCTCTTCTTCTTCTTCTCAAGAATAGCGTAATCCATACCACACATATCCCATATTGATAAAATCATTAGCACAAGCAACATTCTTACTTAATCTCCCTAACCTTGCACTAGAATCGTCATGTCAAAAAACAATTGTTGTAACCCCTTAAAATTCCTCTTCGCGTTAACTGTTGCGAGAAATCCTCCTCCTCCTTCCTTATCCTCAACACCAAGACAAGACGAACACCCAACCCTTCCATCATCTCAATCCTCTTCTTCTCATAAATTTATTTCTCTGTAGTCTCTTATGTCGAACACCTTCAGTTCATGTCGTAGTACTATCTCCTCAACTTCTCCTGCTGCTCACTCAGATCATGTCCCTCATCTTCAAGAACTCATTCATCATCTCCTGTAATCTTTCTTTAAACCGTTCTTCACTGTTTCCGGCATTCTGTGGATAATGGGTTGGAGGTTCCTTCTTGGTTGTTGGTTCGTCCAGGGATATGTTGCTACTCTTGATGATTTTGGAGCACACAATTTATCTTGTATCTCTCACCAAGTAGCTCCAGGTTGTGTGTCAACTTGGACACTTTGTTTAGGGAGTGGAGTTATTAAAGGAGGGGTGTGGATTGCATAATGGAAATTAGGCTTTATATTAACCATTGGATCTAAGATATTATGACGAATGGTTTATATGAAAATATTTTTCTTATATGATTGATTTTGCATGTCCACTCCTAACATGAATGGGGACAACCAAAAATGCTAATTAAAAATAGTGTCCATAATTGTAAATTGATTATATGAGTAATAAATTAATTTTTATTTTCAACAAAATAACTATTTAATTTTAAAATGTTAATAAAAATGTGATATCATTGGGTCTAACAACCCTAAACCACAAACCTTAAAACTCTGTCGAGTCAGTGACGACAGTATAAAGTATAAAACAACTTACAAAAAGATTACTCTACACCACACCCTAAAAAACACTCTGGGAAAGCTAAAAACGTCGAAGGATTTATACGGTTTGTGTTGCAGGGTTTAAGGTAAAATTTGTCGTGTTAGTGACAACATTATAAAGTATAATACGACTTCAAAAATGATTACCCTACACCGCGCACCCTAAAAACTACACTAGGAAAGCTAAAAACATTGAATGTAAAACCCCTAATCCTAAACCTGTAATAACGTTGCAAGTCGTAGCATAATGAATAACAAATCGCAGCGGAAAATAAAACTATCTACCTTGGTGTTACACGCCGTCACTCACCCTTGTGAGCAACAAGGCATCCTTACTCTTTCCAGCAATACAACCCCTCACGCTGTGATGAACAGATACTGAGCACTTCTAATTATTACAAACCAAATCCAACTAAGTGAGCAACTAACTGAATACAACAACCTTCTTAATACAATACATAATAAAACCAACGGTGTTTGTTGAAAACACTTCAGCTACCCCCGTGTCCCGCACTCCGGCTTGAGTTTTCTTCAATAACGTGGAATGTTTGGCCCATTGAAGGGCTCAGCAATCGAAATGCTGGTATGCTAAATGTAGTCTTAAATCATTTGGATTCCTTAAGTCGTTTTAGCCATCTTGATATTAGATTCATTACATAAATACCGGTTTACAATGATAACAGTAATAACTGTAAACATTTAATGATCACATAGCAATTCACCTGTAAACACCAGTGTACAATAGTACACGACACCAATAACCACACAACAATAACTCATAGAAATAACCAATAGTCACACATTAATAATCCATAACAATAACCAATAATCACATATTAATAATCCGTGACGATCACCAAACAAGATACGCGTATTAAACTGTACTTGTTAGTTAGCCACCTGACCCTTATCCTTTAAACCAATCATTTAACCTTCTCCAATTAATTTCCACCTCAAGTGTCATGTTAAGTCAAACCTTAATAACTTTTTAATGGACGAATGTCCTCTGTGTTCCATTGGAACTGTTTACCAGCTGACCCATGGCCCTGGTTAATTGACCGATCCGGTCAAACCTGTGCACCAACGGCAGTGCCTTCCGCCATCCCCGAATGTGGCTGATGGATTTCCTTTGAGTGACTCTCCATTGAAGTCTCTCGTAGTGATCACAATGCGCAACCAGAAAGTCGAAACAATCTGGATTCCTCTCTTTATAAGTTAGCCCATTTTGCCAGTGACATAATAACCAATCCTTGAGTTAAGACTATACAGTTGACCATCAGTTAGGTTCATTAATACCTAAAGGTCAGTTAGTCTTGTTCCAGCTTAGATGTATAAACTTCTTCAGTCATAAGACGTTCGCGTATAAATAAAACGCAACAAGTTGAGCAATACAGTATACAATATCATTCACATAAATCACAGATATCGCTCTTAAACAATTAGCACATAACGTCTGGACCTTAGGATAATCCTTAGGACATTCAGACCACACAATTAACATACCGTTCACCGTGATAACAGCTAGCTTGACAATTCACGCTTTAACAGTCCTTCCCCGTACGCTGTTATATTACAAGCAATACCGGTAATATTAATATAACTATCCATTAACATTACAGTACTGTCACTGTAGTACTAATTACTGTAATATACTAATCCTGTAAGTTCTTTATTTCCCCCTGTTATTTTACAGTGACTCTAGATAGTTCATTAGTTCATTATTTTATGTGATGCTCACATGTGATAATGAATTTCCACCTTGTAGTATATTTCTACTTCCTTAATTATATACTCATAATTGTTTCTACTTAATCTTTATATTATATCCCTTGGTCATTTTTATTATAACCACAATTATTTTATAAACTTTATATTATACTCCATAATATACCATAATACATTATATTGCCTAGTTTTACTTCCTTTCCTTATTAAATTACAAAACCAACCTTATTAATTCGGTATTTATCTATTATACCCAACAACTTAATAAATTACTAGATAACCACATATAATTTCCGGTATTCATAATTGGTTCCATTAACTTTTACCACTTACCAAATAACCATATACTTTTATTATTTATTAAATACCCATATTAGTTTTCAGAAATTGTAAAACAAATATATTAACTTTTATAAATTGCCAAATAACTTATAACTTTTATAATTCACTAATTACCCACATTAACCTTTGTAATTATTAATTAACCACATTACCTTTTTAATTTACCAATATCCACCTTATTTTCATATTACAATCTCATTATCTCATATACCAACTTTTATAAATTATAAATAAACCCCTTAACTTTCGGCTTTCAATAATATTTTCCTTTATTCATTTTTAAACCCCAAAATTTTATAAGTTACATATTAACTTATAAACTATAGTTTAAATATTTTATTTCTTAAATAACAACAAAACAGCCCACAACTTTCTTCAATTTATATTTCCGCCCATATTAAATTCTATTTTTCATATATACTTCCATAAATTACTATTCACCCAAAAACTTTTATAACTTAATATTTTATGTCATAATCATTTTAACCCAAAGTTTTTGGTCAACACTTGACCAGACTTAATTTCACAATTAATACTTTAATATACCCATAAAATCATAAGTATTTCTCGTCCACTACTCCAAATCTTCCCAATAATTACAAAATAGTCCAAAACTTTAAATTGTTATTTTAACACTTAAACACTATTTAAATTCACCAAAAATTCATAATATTAGTTCTTGCCTTATATTATATCATAATATACCAATATAACTCCTTAACTCTCGGCAATCCCATTTAATACACCAAACTTTTCAAAATTTTACATTGTAACCACATAACTTTATAAACTAGCCATTTAAATACTTGTAGCTATTTTTAATATTCCCAAAATTTATAATATGAGTTAATACACTTATATATATATCTCAGAAATCATCAAATGCAATACTTTGCTCTCGGTTTTAATATTCCTTTACCATATAGTTTTAAAACTTGATTTAAACCTTATAATAAATACATATAAATGTATATAAGCCATATAACACTTCTAAAAATTATGCTAATGACTTAGAATGATTATAAACTCAAAATAGAACAAATAACTCTTAGATATTTCGGTTTATATATATATGCATCTTAATTAATTTTTGTGACACATATTTATACCTTAAGGTAATAATCTTACCTTATATGTTATAAATTATTTTCTTGATAATATAACCTATAGTATTTTCGGCCTTAATTGTTTAGAGGTTATACAAAATTTTTATACCAAAGTTTTAAGCTTAAACCAAACTTGAACTTAATAAACCTTACTTATACAAACTTACCCTTAAATCAAGACAATTCTTGTACTTGATTTCTCCTTGAATTCCAAGCTCTTCAAATGTTATCTTGATGAAGAATTTTCGGCTCCTTATACATATTTAGGAGATCTATTTGTTAGACTTCTAATAAGGATTTATAAATAATATTTGAAGTAATTTTACAAGAGTTTATCTTAGGAATTTAACAAGGTATTTTTGATACACCTTGAGATGATTGTAGATCCAAGTTTCCTTCATGAAATAATGAAGAGAATATGGATTTAGAAGGTTTTAAATTTTGAAAATTGCTTAAGGAATTTTCTTAAGATTTTCAACATGAAAATATACCTTAACTTGATCTTGTTGTTCCTTGTGTTGTTGTTGAATTTAGGAACCTCCTTGGAACACCTAAGCTTGGCGAAAAATTGTAGAAGTTGCTAGGATGATTTCTTGCTTCAAGACTTGTTAAAATTAGCTAGGAAATTACATTAAAATGGTGTTAGAACCTAGAACACCATTAATGGAGCTTAAGCTCCAAAGAATTAACTTAGCAAGAAAGGAGAAAAGAGAGAGCAAGATGAGAAGAACTTACCATTCGGTTAAGGTATGGCAAGGGAAATGAATGGACACTCACGTAGGTATTAAGGCAAGAACAAGGCTGAATTATGTGTCATTATTTTATGTTATGTTTATGTTTATTTTGATTACAAAATTTAGCTACAAAGCTCCCTTAGTTTGCTAGGTATACGGCTGGTTGGCCATGATGGAATTAGGCATCTCTTAATATTGTAGTATTATGGCTAAAGGAATGGTAGGAGATTAAACTAGATTATTCAATACTAGGCAATTGTTTAGGATTTATTAGGTTAATTAATGTTGCTAACTTGTTTATCCTTGCAGGTGAAGGTGATCGGCATTATGGAGCATATAGGCTGCTCTAAATGGAGTAGACTTACGGCTGAATGGAGTCTTAAATGGCTAATTGGATTGTTAATTGTAGACAAAGCAATTATGGAAGTTAGGTACATGTATTATTAGGTTAATTAATTAGTAATCATACAGCACTTAACTCCCCACTACCTGATTCACATCAACAGCCTCATGTGCTGGGAATGAATCAATTTTTTTGACATATAACATACTAGTCTAAAGTTGATCTAGTTAGATTCTTTTGATATTTTAATTCCTATGACTTATCTTAGGCTAATTGATTCTTGTTTTATTGCAGGGGATCGGCAGTGGAGGCTTCAATTTGACTGATTATATTGACATATTATCACATGGTACATGCTAAGGTGAGTCACCATTCCATAAGGCAATTTTTGAAGCAAAACTAGCCAAAATAGGCCTTAAATGTCGCCCAACATGGAGGCCAAATGGGACTGATTTTTCATTTGATTTTTGCTACACTATATTGTACTAAGATCATACTAATATGTGTAATAGGTTCCAGCATTTAATTGGTACATTTTTATTATGGTAAAAGATGAAAGTTTTAAGGTAAAAATGCTGATTTTAGGTACCTTTTTGTCCCAAAAATCGCCCCCATTTGTACTATGAGTTTAGTACTGGAATTAATTGATTTAGATGCTCAATTTATCCTCTTTTAAGATTATCAACTCGTGGCTCCTCAAAAAGTTCAAGGCAATTGCGTAGAACGCATTTTTGTGACACCCGAAGGTGCGTTTTTGTGCTTTAAGGATTTTCTGAAAAATAATTAGTCGCTATGAGTTCCAAGTGTTTATTGACATTTCTTATAGTCAATAATAATATTTTAAGGTGTTACATTGGGTTATATGGGGTTATATACACTCGTAACTCAATTTCCGGCCTACCGGGACACTCCCGGGGCAAAAAGGAGCGTTAAGAAATTCATCCGAGCACTTTGTTAATTTTTGTGAAAGTAGCTCGAGAACCCTCTTTGGAATAATGAATATAGATGATAGGAACTCTTAGAATGATTTATATTGGAGTTCGTGCCACTTCGGTACCTCTCCGAGGCACTCCCGTGGGTTTATGGGGCCCTCATCGGGAACCTCCGAGAACTTTGTCTCTAACTGAGAATCTATCTTGAGAGATTCAAATTAAATGTTAATTAAAGTGTTACTGTGTATTTAGAATGAAGTGTAATGCTTTACTTTATTTAATAAAGTATTTCTGGGACTTTCGGACCTTAAGGGGCCCTTAAGGGAACTCCCGGGCATTTTGTATTTTTACTCAGTTATAACTGAGGGCTTGTGTTTTTAAAGGTCACAAAATGATCCTTGATTAACTTCATATTAGTTTTATAGCTTATATAACTTGATTAGCTTAAGGTCGGGCTTTAGCGCTCGTTTTTGACCTTAAGGAGTTTTGGTGCGTTTTAACGCCCAAGTGTTTATATACTTTTATTAGGGTTTAATAATCCCCTAAATCATATTTTTTTATCATTATTTAATTATTTAAAGGTTAGGGGTATCTCAGTCTACCCCCCTTAAAAGGACTTCGTCCCGAAGTCATGACTTATATTTGTTCATCCTATGGAATCAAGTTCCTCATATCTATTTCTGTATACTTATCATTCTTGGGTGTCAATACTATATTGACACTTCTACGTTCCATCTGTATTCTAAGTGCATGCACTTCATACAAACCTATTCTTACTCATGATAACCAATGTAATCACAGCATAATAACTTGATAAATATTGTAAAGCAAATAAGTGTACTCTTTTATTATTCATCCAAGTGTTACATAGATCACATAAATATCAAGTGTTACATAGAACACAACCATAACCAACCAAGTGTCACATAGGACATACTAATAACCATTCAACCAATTGCACACATGCGCAACAATCAAACACAAATAACCATACACAAAACCAATATAGACTACAGATATGCAAGTCGCATGTGGTGCTCTACCCCCCTTAAAAAGGGTTACGCCCACGTACCCCCACAAGTATACACAAAACTAAGAGAAAATTGTTGGATACTTGTCTCGCATGGAGTCTTCTAGCTCCCATGTCGCCTTCTAAATGTCGTGGTTTGACCACAAAACCTTGACCATTCTAATGGTCTTGTTCTTGGTTTCCCTAGTCTTGGATTTTAATATGAGGACTGGGGTCTCCTCATATCTAAGTGTAGGATCTAGTTCAAGTGTCTCAGGCTCTAAGATAAATCTAATCTGTAAGCTAATGGGCCCACTCGCTCCGTAATAAGGTACGGTCCTACATACTTCGGGCTAAGCTTGCCCTTCTGCCCAAATCTAAAAATTCCCTTCGTAGGTGAAACTCTAAGGAAGACTCGATCGCCTATTGCGAACTTGAGGTCTCTCCTATGGACGTCAGCATATGGCTCCTGTCCGTTTACGAGGTATAGCCCTCAAGAATCTATGTATTCTCTAGCATGTTCCCTAGTGCATTAGTATGCTTATATTTGAATCTTGAGTGTATGGAGGTGATCTACCATCTTGTATGTTGCCAATATTATCTCATGGATTATTGAAGCTATCGTGTGTAACACACCCCCACTAATCGCCTCTTGTAGTTTTGATCATTGGCGCTCGGGTCTTGTATTAATTTTGGGGCTTACCTAACATCTTTCTCCTTGATCCCCAGATCATCATCTTGTGATTATGGTATTTGAGTTTACTGTCACCATATTCAGTTTTCATTTTCAATGTAAGGTATGAGCTATGGTCGAGCCATGCATCTGATGTATATTATAGAAAGGTTTCTTGATATAATTGATTCGCCAATTGTCGGTAGTATATACACGATTATTATCGTCTGTTCATTAGGTATACCACAATAGGGTTCCTGTTAAGGTTTCTAGCAAGGTGCAGTTTCTCTTTATTGAATATGTTCTTGCGGATGAGAATCAACTCGTGTGAGTTTTAGTATGATGTTTCTACTCTTGATATTCTACCATGTTTATAGGTAGATTCCTATTTAATATATTGGGTTTGAATTTATAAAGAAAGACATGGAAGTCGATCTTTCCTTCCAGATGGTAATTTGGCCGTAACTTAGAAGGTAGTTTGATAATACTTTTATTATAGATAAGTGTCTCCTGATCTCATATTTATTTATTAACATGGTTCATGGAATAATAATAGTTAGTATTTTCCTCATAATTGACTATTTTTCCGCCATACGTGGAGTTGTCTTAGCTATTCTATCTCCTCAGGGTAACCTGGACAATTTAACTCTTAATTTACACCTTCTACATCTCATGTACCTATTAGTCAAATTTTATCTTAGGTTAAAGAATAGATACTTACGTATCGCAGAAATATTTGTGACCACTTGTAAGGAGTCTCAGCAATCATCCAACTCTGACGGGGTCAGCATCAGTATTAAACTATCCTTCTACACCATTTTGTGTTTGGTTTTCTCTTGATCTGACCAGGATCAAGTTCGACCTCCCACGTCAGATATCACACAATCATATAATTGTCATTTCCAAATTTTATCTAATCAAACTTTGTGACGTGGTGAGTACTACATTTTCTCTTGACCACTATACTATTAATCCAATATATGTTATAACCTATACTCGAATCTAGTGTATTCCCAAATCCCCGGTACCATATTCCCTTTATCAAATCATCAAGCGGGGAAGCCAGTTTTTCCTCTTGGCATAAAAGGTAAATTCTTATTAACACACCTAGGCTCATACTGTTTAATAATTATATCCATCAATCATTTCAACTTTTAAATCCATCATACAAGTAATAAGTTCCGTCATGGACTTGCATACCATAGAATACTCTCTTCTCTTTAAAAGGCTTATCTACTATTTCACTTATCAGGGCTTGATTATTTCCTATACTTTGATTACCATCACTTGGAGCAAAGACAGTCACAGTTAGACCTCAAGGAAAAGTTTTCATGACTCCGTCCACAATTACAGTTCCATATAGTACTATTTCCTCCGCCTTAAAGCTTGGCTTTCCTTATTTCATCTAAACTCCATAAATCAGGTGAACCATATGTTCAGCCTAGGTTAAGTATCTCTTAATATTAGTACCATCTCAAACTAAGGGTTTCCAGTTTGAATCTTTCGGTTTGGTAACGAACAATCAAAGCTTATTGTTTGTTTCTATCTCTTAGAAACGTGGTTAATCCACAACTCAATGGCTTCCAAAAATAGGTCAATTAGGTGTATCAAATAAAGAATTTAGAATCACAAGGATTAGCATATAACGTTAGGAAATTTACGTGTAAAACAGTTGTTACAAGCCAAGGGGTATGTTTTCCTACCTTTAAATTTAATTTCCTCTCACTTTTAGTGTATATATTAATTCAAACTCTTAATGTAACTTATACTATCTTCACTGTAAGTGTTAAGAAGAGTTATTCATTACCATGTTTTTATTATACATAAGGGGGTTGACCTTATTTGTTTTCTTGCGCCCTTTATTCGTATTCGTATCTTGAGCTGTCATAGAAGACATATGCTCGTATAGAACCATAAGAATAGTGTATGACATGTGCCTCCAAAATAGGGTAGGTATATTTAATGGTACTTAGCTCTCTGAAATGTATCAATACTCCTCGACGTTTTAGGTTTACAACCTCCAAATTATATGTATATGTGTAGCATTTAGTATTGCTAATTAGATAGTTCTCCCGACTTCAGAAAATATAAGTTCAAAGTTATTCTCTCCCCTTCATTAATTAGGAGTCCAACACTGTTATATAATGGTACTAGCTGAGACCCTTGGTATTTGCTCAGGTATTTTAAAACCCATGCTTATCCCTGATGGATGTTTAGTTATATATTTTGAGATTCTGTTTCTTTATTGACATATTTCAAGGTTTTGCACTATTTTCTCCCGGAGTTAATAAGGGATCGTAAGGTTTTCCAGTCTCGCACTGAGCGGTAAGCTCAGTGCCTGGGTATCCCATGAAATTTCAGTGTTTGCTCTTACGTGTAGGTCTTCATCAAACCCTTTTGACAATTCATATAGTCTTAAGTATTTTTTTATTTAATGTATTTTTTTATGACATCTGTTCGTCATTTAGGCAGGTCCTAATTTGTAGTTACTGTAAGTTTGGACAGTTGATAACGCCCTTCGGTGGTCCAAGCAAAAATTAACTTACTATTCCTCAATATATCATCTCACACCATATATCCAAAGGCTAATTTCGGTTTAATACTCTTAATCCCATGGTACACTAATCTGGATTCTCCACAAAATATCAACGCGTCTCCTGACCTTAAAAACAATCTTGTTCACCTTATTCATCCTCTTCTGATTACTGTATAAATTCAGCATCATCTTCTTTAGAGAATGATACAGCTGGTATCCCAATCCTTACCCATACTCATCATGTATATAATTTAAGTTTTGATCCACTCCTATATCCTGGAATATAAAATTCTCCAAGGCTTATCCCCAAGTTCTACATTCATTTATAATAGTTATTTGTTCATCTATAGTTAAGTATTTCTTGAGTAGGATCATGCCGGTTCCAATTACTTGGCACTATGCCTCTGGATATCCCCGACCTTCGCTCATAGGCTCAGGTGATCTCGGTCTCATAGGTAAGGAAAATAAATATCAAAGTATCTCATTAGGTGAGAGGTTACCTACGTTAGGTCTCTCAAAATTTTGATACTTACTAATCACATATAAGTCTCATTGACTGATAATTATAAACACACATTCATGCATCATGCATTAGGGTTAAGTTCTAGGCTTACCGGTTTCGCGCTGAGCGCTAGCCTCAGCGCCTGAAGTTCCCACTGTGTACTAGGTGTTTCTTCATGGAACCATCTCCTTTCCCTTCCGACTCCCGGATGAGGATGGCTGTCCTGCCGGTCCTCTAGTATAGGTGTTATTCTGCGGCACCTGGCTTCTTCTTGGTCCGCCCGCCTCATTAGCTGGTGCTCCCTGTAAACCTCTAGCTCCCTTGTATACTCGGCTCCCTGGATTGGAAAAGCATTCATACTCTCTGTGACCTTCCTTTTTGCAATAACGGCACTCCACCTTCCTTCCTGCGCAATCTACGCCTGGGTGATTCTTCCCACAGTGTTTACAGTAGTAGTGACGTCGGGTTGACTTATTGCCTCTAGGTGGTGCTGTTCTTAGTGGTTGAGCATCAATAGCTAGGCTGGTCAGACGAGGGACCTTCTCCTTCGTCTTCTGACCATGGAAATCCTTCCGCCCCTTCTTCTTTTCAAAGAATTTCTTCCCCTTCTTGCAGAATCCGTCAGAGGTTACTCCACCATCATCTCCTTTAGTACTCTTTCTCTTCTTTCTTTCTGCGTCGGAGTAGTCGACTCCTGGTATATAGTCCAACAAACTGGTGACTCGTGCGTAGTACTGGTCAACTGTTTGACTCCCTTGGATTAAGGTCTCGATCTCCTGCCTTTTTCTCTACTTTATGTGTTTGGGGTAGAATTTCTCCCGCAACACTTCTACAAACGTTGTCCATCCAAAGTCAGGTGTAGCTCTACGGTGGCCCTCAACAGACCGCCACCAAATGTCAGCTGCGCCCTTCAGGTTGTATGCGGCGATGTCGACCTGTTGGTTTTCTGGAACTCTGACAGCCTTGAACGCTTTTTGGTGCTCTACAATGAACTTCTCTAGTGCGGCGGGGTTCGGTTCCCCTGAATAAATTGGTACTCTCGCGTCTGCAACGCTCTTTAACCAGTTGGTTTCCCTGGGCTGCGGCGGGTGGGGTATGCTCCGTAAATTGAGCTTAGCTGCGCGAAGTCTACCATGGCTGCTGCTAGGTCTGGTACTGTTGAAACATCTGTCGGTGTCTCACCACTGCGTCCACTACTGCCTTCACATGGTCTTCCGCTTGTCAACATCTAAGATAGATACTATTATTTCTACTCGGCTGCTACACCGTATCACATACACAATCACAAACATGTAAGAAACTAATTACTAGCAATAAAATATCCCTAGATTTTTCTAGGTCACGTATCCTCACGGACGTTTCTCGTATCCCAATATTCCTATTCTCATTGTCCTAGACTTAGTATCTTTTCATCAGAGCGGTACTTCGCTCTGATACAACTTTTTGTAACACCCCTAATCCTAAACCTGTAATAACGTCGCAAGTCGTAGCATAATGAATAACAAATCACAGCGGAAAATAAAACTATCTACCTTGGTGTTACACGCCGTCACTCACCCTTGTGAGCAACAAGGCATCCTTACTCTTTCCAACAATACAACCCCTCACGCTGTGATGAACAGATACTGAGCACTTCTAATTATTACAAACCAAATCCAACTAAATGAGCAACTAACTGAATACAACAACCTTCTTAATACAATACATAATAAAACCAACGGTGTTTGTTGAAAACACTTCAGCTACCCCCGTGGCCCGCACTCCGGCTTGAGTCTTCTTCAATAACGTGGAATGTTTGGCCCATTGAAGGGCTCAGCAATCGAAATGCTGGTATGCTAAATGTAGTCTTAAATCATTTGGATTCCTTAAGTCGTTTTAGCCATCTTGATATTAGATTCATTACATAAAATACCGGTTTACAATGATAACAGTAATAACTGTAAACATTTAACGATCACATAGCAATTCACCTGTAAACACCAGTGTACAATAGTACACGACACCAATAACCACACAACAATAACTCATAGAAATAACCAATAGTCACACATTAATAATCCATAACAATAACCAATAATCACATATTAATAATCCGTGACGAACACCAAACAAGATACGCGTATTAAACTGTACTTGTTAGTTAGCCACCTGATCCTTATCCTTTAAACCAATCGTTTAACCTTCTCCAATTAATTTCCACCTCAAGTGTCATGTTAAGTCAAACCTTAGTAACTTTTTAATGGACGAATATCCCCTGTGTTCCATTGGAACTGTTTACCAGCTGACCCTATGACCCTGGTTAATTGACCGATCCGGTCGAACCTGTGCACCAATGGCAGTGCCTTCCGCCATCCCCGAATGTGGCTGATGGATTTCCTTTGAGTGACTCTCCATTGAAGTCTCTCGTAGTGATCACAATGCGCAACCAGAAAGTCGAAACAATCTGGATTCCTCTCTTTATAAGTTAGCCCATTTTGCCAGTGACATAATAACCAATCCTTGAGTTAAGACTATAACAGTTGACCATCAGTTAGGTTCATTAATACCTAAAGGTCAGTTAGTCTTGTTCCAGCTTAGATGTATAAACTTCCAGTCATAAGACGTTCGCGTATAAATAAAACGCAACAAAGTTGAGCAATACAGTATACAATATCATTCACATAAAATCACAGATATCGCTCTTAAACAATTAGCACATAACGTCTGGACCTTAGGATAATCCTTAGGACATTCAGACCACACAATTAACATACCGTTCACCGTGATAACAGCTAGCTTGACAATTCACGCTTTAACAGTCCTTTCTCGTACGCTGTTATATTTACAAGCAATATCGGGTAATATTAATATAACTATCCATTAAACATTACAGTACTGTCACTGTAGTACTAATTACTTGTAATATACTAATCCTGTAAGTTCTTTATTTCCCCCTGTTATTTTACAGTGACTCTAGATAGTTCATTATTTTTATGTGATGCTCACATGTGATAATGAATTTCCACCTTGTAGTATTTCTACTTCCTTAATTATATACTCATAATTGTTTCTACTTATTCTTTATATTATATCCCTTGGTCATTTTTATTATAACCACAATTATTTTATAAACTTTATATTATACTCCATAATATACCATAATACATTATATTGCCTAGTTTTACTTCCTTTCCTTATTAAATTACAAAACCAACCTTATTAATTCGGTATTTATCTATTATACCCAACAACTTAATAAATTACTAGATAACCACATATAATTTCCGGTATTCATAATTGATTCCATTAACTTTTACCACTTACCAAATAACCATATACTTTTATAATTTATTAAATACCCATATTAGTTTTCAGAAATTGTAAAACAAATATATTAACTTTTATAAATTGCCAAATAAACTTATAACTTTTATAATTCGCTAATTACCCACATTAACCTTTGTAATTATTAATTAACCACATTACCTTTTTAATTAACCAAATATCCACCTTAATTTTCATAAATTACAATCTCATTATACCAACTTTTATAAATTACAAATAAACCCCTTAACTTTCGGTTTTCACTATATATTTCCTTTATTCACTTTTAAACCCCAAAATTTTATATAAGTTACATATTAACTTATAAACTATAGTTTAAATATTTTATTTCTTTAAATAACCAAAACAACCCACAACTTTCTTCAATTTATATTTCCGCCCATATTAAATTCTATTTTTCATATATACTTCCATAAATTACATATTCACCCAAAAACTTTTATAAACTTAATATTTTATGTCATAATCATTTTAACCCAAAGTTTTTGGTCAACACTTTGACCAAGACTTAATTTCACAATTAATACTTTAATATACCCATAAAATCATAAGTAATTCTCGTCCATACTCCAATCTTCCCAATAATTACAAAATAGTCCCAAAACTTTATAAATTGTTATTTTAACACTTAAACACTTATTTAAATTCACCAAAATTCATAATATTAGTTCTTGCCTTATATTATATCATAAATATACCAATATACTCCTTAACTCTCGGCAATCTCATTTAATACACCAAACTTTTCAAAATTTTACATTGTAACCACATAACTTTGTAAATTAGCCATTTAAATACTTGTAGCTATTTTTAATATTCCCAAAATTTATAATATGAGTTAATACACTTATATATCTCAAAAATCATCAAATGCAATACTTTGCTCTCGGTTTTAATATTCCTTTACCATATAGTTTTAAAACTTGATTTAAACCTTATAATAAATACATATAAATGTATATAAGCCATATAACACTTCTAAAAATTATGCTAATGACTTAGAATGATTATAAACTCAAAATAGAACAAATAACTTTTAGATATTTCAGTTTATATATATATGCATCTTAATTAATTTTTGTGACACATATTTATACCTTAAGGTAATAATCTTACCTTATATGTTATAAATTATTTTCTTGACAATATAACCTATAGTATTTTCGGCCTTAATTGTTTAGAGGTTATACAAAATTTTTATACCAAAGTTTTAAGCTTAAACCAAACTTGAACTTAATAAACCTTACTTATACAAACTTACCCTTAAATCAAGACAATTCTTGTACTTGATTTCTCCTTGAATTCCAAGCTCTCCAAATGTTATCTTGATGAAGAATTTTCGGCTCCTTATACATATTTAGGAGATCTATTTGTTAGACCTCTCATAACGATTTATAAATAATATTTGAAGTAACTTTACAAGAGTTTACCTTAGGAATTTAACAAGGTATTTTTGATACACCTTGAGATGATTGTAGATCCAAGTTTCCTTCATGAAATAATGAAGAGAATATGGATTTAGAAGGTTTTAAATTTCAAAAATTGCTTAAGGAATTTTCTTAAGATTTTCAACATGAAAATATACCTTAACTTGATCTTATTGTTCCTTATGTTGTTGTTGAATTTAGGAACCTCCTTGGAACACCTAAGCTTGGCGAAAAATTGTAGAAATTGCTAGGATGATTTCTTGCTTCAAGACTTGATAGAATTAGCTAGGAAATTACATTAAAATGGTGTTAGAACCTAGAACACCATTAATGGAGCTTAAGCTCCAAAGAATTAACTTAGCAAGAAAGGAGAAAAGAGAGAGCAAGATGAGAAGAACTTACCATTCGGTTAAGGTATGGCAAGGGAAATGAATGGACACTCACGTAGGTATTAAGGCAAGAACAAGGCTGAATTATGTGTCATTATTTTATGTTATGTTTATGTTTATTTTGATTACAAAATTTAGCTACAAAGCTCCCTTAGTTTGCTAGGTATACGGCTGGTTGGCCATGATGGAATTAGGCATCTCTTAATATTGTAGTATTATGGCTAAAGGAATGGTAGGAGATTAAACTAGATTATTCAATACTAGGCAATTGTTTAGGATTTATTAGGTTAATTGATGTTGCTAACTTGTTTATCCTTGCAGGTGAAGGTGATCGGCATTATGGAGCATATAGGCTGCTCTAAATGGAGTAGACTTACGGCTGAATGGAGTCTTAAATGGCTAATTGGATTGTTAATTGTAGACAAAGCAATTATGGAAGTTAGGTACATGTATTATTAGGTTAATTAATTAGTAATCATACAGCACTTAACTCCCCACTACCTGATTCACATCGACAGCCTCATGTGCTGGGAATGAATCAATTTTTTTGACATATAACATACTAGTCTAAAGTTGATCTAGTTAGATTCTTTTGATATTTTAATTCCTATGACTTATCTTAGGCTAATTGATTCTTGTTTTATTGCAGGGGATCGGCAGTGGAGGCTTCAATTTGACTGATTATATTGACATATTATCACATGGTACATGCTAAGGTGAGTCACCATTCCATAAGGCAATTTTTGAAGCAAAACTAGCCAAAATAGGCCTTAAATGTCGCCCAACATGGAGGCCAAATGGGACTGATTTTTCATTTGAATTTTGCTACACTATATTTTACTAAGATCATACTAATATTTGTAATAGGTACCAGCATTTAATTGGTACATTTTTGTTATGGTAAAAGATGAAAGTTTTAAGGTAAAAATGCTGATTTTAGGTACCTTTTTGTCCCAAAAATAGCCCCCATTTGTACTATGAGTTTAGTACTGGAATTAATTGATTTAGATGCTCAATTTATCCTCTTTTAAGATTATCAACTCGTGGATCCTCAAAAAGTTCAAGGCAATTGCGTAGAACGCATTTTTGTGACACCCAAAGGTGCGTTTTTGTGCTTTAAGGATTTTCTGAAAAATAATTAGTCGCTATGAGTTCCAAGTGTTGATTGATATTTTTTATAGTCAATAATAATATGTTAAGGTGTTACATTGGGTTATATGGGGTTATATACACTCGTAACTCAATTTCCGGCCTACCGGGACACTCCCGGGGCAAAAAGGAGCGTTAAGAAATTCATCCGAGCACTTTGTTAATTTTTGTGAAAGTATCTTGAGAACCCTCTTTGGAATAATTAATATAGATTATAGGAACTCTTAGAATGATTTATATTGGAGTTCGTGCCACTTCGGTACCTCTCCGAGGCACTCCCGTGGGTTTATGGGGCCCTCATCGGGAACCTCCGAGAACTTTGTCTCTAACTGAGAATCTATCTTGAGAGCTTCATCTTAAATTTTAATTAAAGTGTTATTGTGTATTTAGAATGAAGTGTAATGCTTTACTTTATTTAATAAAGTATTTCTAGGACTTTCGGACCTTAAGGGGCCCTTAAGGGAACTCCCGGGCATTTTGTATTTTTACTCAGTTATAACTGAGGGCTTGTGTTTTTAAAGGTCACAAAATGATCCTTGATTAACTTCATATTAGTTTTATAGCTTATATAACTTGATTAGCTTAAGGTCGGGCTTTAGCGCTCGTTTTTGACCTTAAGGAGTTTTAGTGCGTTTTAACGCCCAAGTGTTTATATACTTTTATTAGGGTTTAATAATCTGCTAAATAATATTTTTTTATCATTATTTAATTATTTAAAGGTTAGGGGTATTTCATTGAAGGCATTTTTAGGGTTTGTAGTGCAGTGTTTAGGGTGACCCTAAACCCTAAACCACAAACCCTAAAAGCCTGTCGAGTCTGTGGCGACATTATAAAGTATAAAACAACTTCAAAAAGGTTTACCCTACAACACTCACCCTAAAAACCACCCTAGAAAAGCTAAAAACGTCGAAAGAATTTTTAGGGTTTATAGTGCAGGATTTAGGGTCTAAAACCCTACACTATGAACCCTAAAAACTTATTGAGTCAGTGGCGACATTATAAAGTATAAAACGACTTCAAAAAGGTTTACTCTACACCTCACACCCTAAAAACCACCCTAGGAAAGCTAAAAATATCGAAGGAATTTTTAGGGTCAGTAGTGCAGGGTTTAGGGTCTAAAGACCCTAAACCACAAACCATAAAAACCTGTCGAGTTAGTGGTGACATTATAAAGTATAAAATGACTTCAGAAAAGATTACCCTACACCACACACCCTAAAAACCACCCTAGTAAAGCTAAAAACGTTGAAGAAATTTTTAGGGTTTGTAGTGCAGGGTTTATGGTCTAACAACCCTAAACCACTAACCCTAAAAACCTGTCGAGTTAGTGACAGCATTATAAAGTATAAAACAACTTAAGAAAAGATTACCCTACACTACACACCCTAAAAACCACCATAGGAAAGCTAAAAAAAACATCGAAGGCATTTTTATGGTTTGTAGCGACTGCACTATAAACCCTAAAAATCTATTGAGTTAGTGAGGACCTTATAAAGTATAGAACAACTTCAAAAAATATCACCCTACACCACACACCCTAAAAACCACCCTTGGATGACATATGTTTATTAATGTATACCTGTGATAAGGTTAGTCATTATTATGTATACTTGAGACATATAGTTTTTTATGGATGACATAAATTTATTAATGTTTATGACTAACATTTTTTAGTATATTAAAACTTAGGTCCCGTTCGATGGTTGGCTTTTGATATTTGATGGCATAAATGTGTAGATTATTCTTGTGGTGATTCGTAAACCATCGTCAGGATTAATGTTTAGCTTCCAATTTGGTGTTCTATGGCCGTGAATGGCAAAAGAGACTTGCTGATATGGAAAAGACCTTTAGACCCCATTCTACCCTTGTAAAAAATGGGACCATGTTGAAATCTCATCGACTGCTATTTGGTTTCCTCTTCTTCATCTGCTCCTTACTTTGTTCCGCATATCTTCTACCTCTACGCCATCTCATCGTCAGTATGAAGAATTCACCTTCCGTATGCAAAGATTCAGGGAGAGGCTGCAACTGTATTAGAAGAATGAGGCAACTAATTGCAACACAGGGAAATCAGTAATTGGTCGACGGGATGACAAGCTGCCCCATTGGAACCAATTGCAGCAACATGGAAATCAGTAGCTTGGATTTAATGTATTCGTTGAATGCGACAAGAAGACAATGAATTATGAAGGCATAGCGAAATTATTTACCTCACAGGGGTAAAGAGGTCATCCGCACTTCAATGATTTGACCTGTAATAGCTTATCTATGTTGATAAAGGTCAAATATCAGCTTAATCAACCTATTTTGCAGTAAGCCTCTGTCGAAAAACTCATGGCTTAATGTGGACAAATCGCACAAAACCCACGATTTGTCATGGTCAAACCGGAGTATACCTGAAAATGTTAGTCATTATATGCTTGAATTTTATGTTAATTTAATATAACAAAAACTGATTTAAATAATTTAATTAATAAATAATTATAATTTTGTAATAAAATGCTACCATTTAATTTAAAAAGACCACACAAAAAAGATATAATTTGATAAAAGTATCTTTCTCATATATATTTTTTTACTCTTTCCTACTACCAATTTCCAATCTGAAAAATAAAAAAAAATCAGAACTCCGATCACATTGTGGAATATACATAGTCCACTCCATTAATCAGCTTTCTAAAAAAATCAAACGACATAGATTATTGCCTTTAGATAAAGGCAAATTTGATCTCTTTATCAAAACCTACGCGGTTGGGGTGACTAGGAGAGGTGGTTGTCGTGTTCGTGGTTTTGTAGGGTTTTTGTTGTTGTTGGTTGTGTTCTTCTTCTTCTAAGGTTGCTTGTTTCTTCAGAAACACATTGTTTAGAAATCAGTGCTATAAAAAAACAAAATAAGCTCGATAATCTTTACACGATCTAGTCCTGAAAAGAACAGAGAGTACCGAGCGACTGTGATTGAATCGGGGATGAGAACGAATGATATAATCTTGGAAAAATTACAGTGCCCACCCACGAGGTTTTGGGATTTTACACTGCCCACCCACGTACTTTCAAAATTAACATTGCCCACCCCTCAGTTATAACTTGTTTGTCATCCGTCATCCTTTTGTTGTTTTCCGTCTATTACTAGACGTTTGACTTCTATTGACCAAACAAGTCTTAACTAATCATATTTGTCACTTTGAACTTATTTCGACACTCTTCCAATCCCTTCTATCGACATTTGCGTTCTGATTTGGCTTGAATCCTTAATCGTCTAAGCATGTCTGTTTGAGGTATGGAGTATCTTGATTCCATGGTTGAATCCCTAAATGTTCTACCCTATCCTCGATTTAGGGTTCTGTATTTGGGGACATTGCGATATGTCAGACCCGACCATGTTCTTGTCCAATTGATTGCGTTACTTTCCTGGTTGTTTTTGTGCTGATTTTCGCCCCTCTTCCACTGGTGTATTCACGCGTTGATTCATTGTTGAATTTGGGGTAATTGACACCCAACAATCATCTTCTTCGATATTAGGGTTTTCGATTTGGGGTTGTCGATTGGCATTGATTTTCGCCTCTGTTCTTATGGTTTATTCGAGTGCTGATTTGCTGCTGGAATTTGGGGATAATTTCACCCACTGATTGTCTTCGATTCGGTGGTTCTGGATTTGAGGGAATTTCACTTGACGTTGCCCCGTTAATTGAGCTTGTTGCTCTATTCCTCTGGAGTATTCACGTGTTGATTCGTGGTTCTGAATTTGGGGGAATTTGGTGTTGATTTTCGCCTCTCTTCCTCTGGATTATTCACGTGTTGATTCATAGTTCTGAATTTTGGGTTATTTGCCCTACTGGAACATCTGTCTGTCGATTGTGTTTTTTCTTGCTGGAATGGATTACATTGCAACGTGTAACTTACATTGTTGCCTACTTCATGTTTGTGTTATATGTTTTTCTTGGCTGTAATGGTTTGAAATATGTATTATAAGTATATGCTCTTGTCAAATTCTATGTTGCTCACATTCTTTGTTGTATATGACATTTGATAGTTCTTTATCTGATCGATTGTGTTTTGCCTTTGTAGGGCTATTGTACGAAGACTATGGATGAGCATATAATTGAGTTGTCGTGTAATGGTCACAAATTTTGCACGCAAGAGCTAGATCCCGACCTATATTCAATCATAGAGTTGATGAGGGACTACACAAAAGAAATTTCCAACCAACCCATCGCTCCACCCAATAACCCTACCTTTTTCTACATACACCCTAGAAGCAAGAAATACATCGAAATTTGCAATGACACAACTCTAGTGAATATGTTCAAGGCCTATTCCTCCACAAAGACTATAACCGTGTTTGTCAGAGATGCTTTAAACTCTGTTCTGATGAATATGTGGAGGAATTATCAGAAAGATCATAGTACTAGGGTTGTGCAAACCGAGCAGCAAGACGAAATCCTTGTGTTGTCCCCTCCTCCAGATACACAACCTTCTACTCAACCACCTCCTTTGCCCCAACCTCCTTTGCCCCAACCTTCTTTTCCCCCACCTCCCCCATCTCCCTTGTCCCCTCCCTCGGCTACACAACCTTCTACACAACCAACTCCCACAATACCCAAAAGAAAGCACAAGAAGAAAGGTGCCAGGGGCCTTAACCAGTCATATCGATTGCCAGTTCAGCCAAGAGGGACACCATCACAACTTCCCCTCATCATTGCCCCAAGTGTCCCTAACTTTTCATCTTCTGCTGCAACACCACTCCATTCAATCCAAACCAGCAACTCTACTCCGCGAAGCCTTGATGCTCACACGTCTTCAGTTGTACCATCTCCACGGATGGATGTAATTGGTGGAAATAATCCTCCCTCATCCGGTCACAGTTTTGAGCCAGAAGATGGGTCTGCTGTTGGTGATGCAGATCAGGATAGTGGTTTTCCTGTAGATGACAACGAACCCACGTACTCTGATGACTCTTGGTATCATAAGGACGTTGATGATGGTGATGATCTAGAAACTGATTCTAGCAATTCAGAAGAAAATGATGTAGATGACGATGACAGATTGGAGGAACTTGATGGAATCACTGAGTGTGGTTATTATTCTGCTAATGATGAAGATTGTGCGGTGCAAGAGCCACCGTATTTGAGGAACGGGACTCATTTTGAGTACCAAGCTGATGGGAAGGTTGTGTTGCAGCCTCATCAAATGTTTGAAAACAAAAAGTATTTCTTGGAGGTGATGAAGGACTACGCATGTCAAGAGGGCATTGATCTGCATAGGGTAAGTAATGATCCTTTCAAGTACACAGTTAAGTGTAACAACAACACCTGCCCTTGGAGACTTCATGCTTCCCTTCTTCCGGACAAAACTACGTTTATGATAAAGACATTAACGAGGGAGCATGACTGCATGAGGATAGCCAATAATCCAAATGCTACCGTCCCATGGATCACAAAGAAGATTCTGCCTGACATTAGGGCAAACAAAAAATGGCCCCAAAGGACATTATGGTACTGATGAGGCAGAAGTTCAGCGTTGAGTTGAGCTACATAAAGTGCTACAGAGCATAGAAATTTGCTTTGAAAATAGTTGATGGGAACCATGACGAGTTATATGCAAGAATTCCTCAGTACTGCAAAACTGCTCTAGACAGAAACCCCGACTCCATCATTGACCTGCAGTACCAGCAATACATGACTTCTCCTCCCACTTTCTCATGATTATTTGTTTGCTTTCATGCTCAGAAGGAGGGGTTCCTTCGTGGATGTAGGCCTTTCATTGGTGTAGATGGTTGTCACCTCAAAGGCCTATTTGGAGGAGTACTTTTGACAGCAATTGCCATTGATGGAAATAATGGTATATTTCCAGTTGCGTTTTCTGTGGTCCAAAGTGAGTCTACCAACACATGGAAGTACTTCTTTAGTCACTTGAAGAAGATAGCTGATTGGGATACGAGGAAGAGATGGGTTATAATATCTGACTGTCAGAAGGATGTGGAACCTGCATTAAGAGACGAAATGCCAGAGGTGACCAGAAGGATCTGTTGTAGGCATCTCTACACAAACTTCAAGAAAGATTATCCTGGTATCTTTCTAAACTTTTCAGGCCATGATTTTTATGCCAATTTGTGTATACTTTTTCTAACATGTTACGATTACTTTTTAACTCATGTAGATACTCTTATGCGGAATCTCTTTTGGGAAGCGGCGAAGTCATATACTGAAGCATCTTTGGACGTAACATTGAAGAAGATTAAAGAAAATTCGGTGTCAGCATACAACTACCTGAAGAACATGGACTTTGACTTATGGGTGAGGTATCACATACCGGAGTATTCTAAGGTAGTTGAAGTGACTTCAAACTTTGCCGAATCTTTTAACTCAAAGCTGTCTAACATAAGATCAAAGCCCATTTTAGCTATGTTGGATGAGTTGAGGAGGTCAATGATGTTGAAAATGCATAAGAGAAGAGAAGATTTAGTTAAACTCAGAGACCCTGTGACTGGCTATGCGTCTAAGATCTTGCATAGAAACACAAGGCTTGGTAGATCATGTGCCATTAGACCGAGTAGTGATATCGAGTTTGAGGTGTCAGATATTGGAGGATATTTTATTGTTAACTTGAGGGACTATCATTGTGATTGCAAGTCATGGGATTTGTCTGGTATCCCGTGCAAGCATGCATGTGCTGTCATTGCAAAGTAGAGGCTTGACTTGTTTTCATATGTGGCGCCCTGGTTCTCGAAGGAGATCTATGTGGAAACATACAAAGCAGCGATATCACCGATTCTAGACCCGAATATGTGGCCTACTATTGATGGCATGGTGCAATTAAGTCCACCATTCTTGAGGAAACTTCCAGGGAGACCAAAAAAAAACAGAAGAAGGGAACAAGGTGAGGCACCTCCTGTGACCAAGAGGTCAAACCATGTTACCTGTTCCATTTGTAAAAGAGTTGGTCACAATTCGAAGACATGCCGAAGCCAAAAGGATAGGGGTCATGGTCCCAACAATAGTAGCTCTCAAACTTCTGGTGTCCGACCTGCTTCAAAAAACAAGAGAAAGAGGAGCGCTTAGTGATGTATGTTTGACTCTGTTCTTGTTATATATTTTGTTTCCTTTTTTTAACCATGTCAATGTATCCACTTCTAACATGCTTCTCTGTTGCTTTAATCGTAGGTTGTTTGGGTACATTTGCGCTCCTACATCTTTGACAAGTGGTAATGTATTAGGCGGGCAAAGTTGTGATGCTAGGATTATCGTAGATCTTCCACTAGTAGTTATGCAACAGCTAGTTATAGCCATGTCTGAATTGTTATTTTGTAATGAATTGTTTCGCTTTTTGGAGTTGTGATTTGGTACTCTGACAAGTAATGATGCAATGAACACCTCTACTCTTGTCTTTTTTTCGTATTAATGACGATCAGTCTCTGGAACATCTTGTCTTATGTGGTATTTCTGGATGTAATAGATTGAAAATCTGCTATGTACATGCAGATGTTTGTATTTCTGATGCCTGTTGTACGGGCTATCTTAGTTGTTGGTGTTGGGGAAACAATTTGCCTTCTGAAGCCTGCTCTACAGGCTACTTTAGTTGTTGTTTCATACTGATTTTTGTCTCTCTACACTATCCACCATGTTGCTGTACAGGCTACTTTAGTTGCTGATTTGTGTTTGCTGTATGGTCATACCAAAGAATTTGAAATAAATATAATACTCGAAAATAGTTAATAATCAATTGTCATTACAAAACAGATTTGAAGCTGCCACTAAAGTTGTCATTACAAAAGGTGTCAATGGCTGACATTACAACATATATCTTAAAAAGTCATTACAAACTATTTCATACAAGGTCATTACAGGACCTTAAGTCATTACATAATTGAAACACGAATGAAGAATAATGCTATTACTATGACAACCACTATCTTCACATAACCATCATTGGTTGTCTTAAGTTGATCCAATCTTGTCTGCTGCATCTCCTCGAGTTTATTCAAAAGGCATGCGTTTTGATTCTTCAACTCAAGCAGCATAGATTCAATATCACCAGCAGAAGAAGAGTCCCTTGATGAAGCATGTATTTGTGATTGGTGGATTGGTGGGTAGATGTCTCTCCACCATACGAAATATTTACACTTGTTGTTGGCACAATTGAAGTATGGTTTCTCATAGTTTCTAACATTTCGGGTAACATTCAATTGCGCGCTGAAATTGCAATGGCATTTCACATCCCTCGTGAGGTTTGAGTTGAAGTTGTTCCAACTTGAGGATGACATTCTGTGGTAAAAAGAAACAAAATTGCAAACTCAAGTGTATAACAAAAAAAGGGGCTCAGATTGGTCATTATGGCCATCATCATTGCTTCATAAGTGGGTTACATATAAATGTGTCTTTATGTCGTACATGTTGGGCAAAATAGTGGTGAAACTATCTTGCTAACTATGGGCAGTGAACTCAATCATTATAGTACAACAAGGTCGTATCCACAGGGACTTCGTAACTATCTAGCTAATTATAAGCTTAGTAAATATGCAAGGGGATATATACAAAAGTGCATAAATGTAAATTAGGGGTTTTGGGTTTTTGGGTTGTAACTGGAGAAATAAAGAAAAGCAATAAACACTAAACTAACTATCTAGGATAGGTGTAGCCCGGATGGATATTTGCACCCGTCCTCCCCTTACTACCGATTGTCGAACCTCGAACTCATAGCTAAACCACGGGAACGCTTAATTAATTAGCAACCTAATCTAGGCCTACTAATCCTAACCAATTTAATCGAGACTTCTCATTCAGCTAAGCCCCGGGTCAATCGATAGCACTAAGCTCAAGTTCCACTAAAGTTGCAATGTAGTCTAATCTCAAAATCATTGAAATCAGAGTACACCGTTTTAGTCTCTAACAGTTTAGGTTTCTATCTCTGAATACCATTTTGATAGAATCCCACAATAATGCTAAATTAATCGGTAGGCCAAACCAACCAATTTAACACATAGAAGACAAATTGAGTAAAACCCTTAACAATCCCCAAATCATGAGCAACACGTTTAGAAGTCATACACTCAATAATCATCTTCATTAAGCTCAAAGACTAAAATAAAGCACAAACACAAGTTCAAGATTCAACAATGGAGTTTAGGGATTTTGGGACAAAATCCCCAATCCCTAGCTACAAATGATTCTACACAGCCATAGGAGAGAAAATAAAAGAGCAAGGGATAGAAGTAGCCATTAATGGAGCTTGGAAGGAGGTGAGCTTCTCTTCTCTCTCTCCTTCCTTCTCTTCTCTTCTCTCCTCTTCTCTTCTTCTTCTTCTTCTTCTCTTTCTTCTTCTTCTTCTTCTCTTTTCTTCTTCTCTTCTTCTCTTCTTCTTCTTCTTCTTCTCTTCTTCTCTTTTTCTTCTTCTTCTTCTTCTTTCTTCTTCTTCTTCTTCTTCTTCTTCTTCTTCTTCTTTCTTATCTCTTTCTTCTTCTTCTTCTTCTTCTCTTCTTCTTCTTTCTCTTCTCTTCTCCTTCTCTTCTTCTTCTTCTTTCTTCTTCTCTTCTTCTTCTCTTAGCTTCTACTCCTGTTTTTCCGATCGCCCTCCTCTCTGTTTTGGGGGAACTCAACTGAAGGAATGGGGAAGTTTTCCCCAAAATTCCCCGTTTTAAAAGCAGATCTGGGCTAATTTTCGACCCACCGACCTTACAAGGTCGGTCCTAGGGTCGGTCGGAGTATAGCAATTTTTCGGGCGCGTTTTTAAGTTCGACCGACCTTGAAAGGTCGGTCCTAAGGTCGATCGATTCCAGTAGCTTGCAAAAACGCAAATTTGGGCAAAATTTGGACCCGACCGACCTTGCAAGGTCGGTCCTAAGGTCGGTCGGAGTCAGGCTAACTTCAAAACGCTGTATCTTCTTTGTTTTAACTCCGATTTTGGATCCGTTTACGCCCACGCATTCATCTCTTTGTCTACTTTACTCCTAGCTATGTTACTCCTCCTGTTTAAACAATAAATGTGTAAAACACCAATGAAACACAAAACTAATGGAAAACAAGCTAGAGTGGAGAAATGAGCATGAAAAGTGTTGATTAAACATATGAAATACACCCCTAAAACATGCTCATTTGGACACTCATCAGTACACATGTTGTATGTATGGAGCAACCATATCACAGACCACTTCAACACATCCAAAAGCGGAGCAAGCACATGAAAGTCCGCTTCAACACACATACGTACACATAAATGTATAACCACACGTAAAAGGCCATTTAACAAAATAATGTCCCTGACAAAAATAAATATTCAGAAGCTATAGATAAAAACAAGGAGTGCTTCACAGTGCAGAAAACAGTGCAAAACATACACCAGACCACACATCAGAAGGTAAATTGTTTCCCTAGCACCAAGAGCATGGACATAGCCATGTAATTCATTCCAGCCAGAAAAAGCACAACAGACAGATATTCCAAAGAACATCAGAAAACAACAATGAACAACACAGCAGATAAACAGATCTGCAGATAATAGAATATCAGCAAACATACAGAACCTGTCTTCAAACCTTGAGTAAACCAGAGAAATAAAGGCAAAAATCATTGCTAAACAACAACTAAGGTAGCCTGTACAACAGACAAGGGAGCTCAGATTGGTCATTATGGCCATCATCATTGCTTCATAAGTGGGTTATATATAAATGTGCCTTCAAATGTCATATCTATGGAGCAACCATATCACAGACCGCTTCAACGCATTTAAGCGGAGCAATCATATGAAAGGCCTTCAACACAAATACGTACACATAAATGTATAACCACACGTAAAAGGCCATTTTAACAACAGAATAACATCGACAAACATACATATTCAGAAGCTATATATGGAAACAAGAGTTGCTTCATAGTGCAGACAGCAGTGCAAAAATATGCAAGATCTGTATGCACAAGAAGAGCAATTGTTTCCCAAGAGGGCCAGCACCAAGAATACATATGTTGCAATGTAATCCATTCCAGCAAGAAAAAACACAATCGACAGACAGATGTTCCAGTAGGGCAAATAACCCAAAATTCAAAACTATGAATCAACACGTGAATAATCCAGAGGAAGAGAGGCGAAAATCAACACCAAATTCCTCCAAATTCAGAACCACGAATCAACACATGAATACTCCAGAGGAATAGAGCGACATGCTCAATTAACGGGGCAACGTCAAGTGAAATTCCCTCAAATCCAGAACCACCGAATCGAAGACAATTAGTGGGTGAAATTATCCCCAAATTCCAGCAGCAAATCAGCACTCGAATAAACCATAAGAACAGAGGTGAAAATCAACGCCAACCGACAACCCCAAATCGAAAACCCTAATATCGAAGAAGATGATTGTCGGGTGTCAATTACCCCAAATTCAACAATGAATCAACGCGTGAATACACCAGTGGAAGAGGGGCGAAAATTAGCACAAAAACAACCAGGAAAGTAACGCAATCAATTGGACAAGAACATGGCCGGGTCCGACATATCGCAATGTCCCCAAATACAGAACCCTAAATCGAGGATAGGGTAGAACATTTAGGGATTCAGCCAGGGAATCAAGATACTCCATACCTCAAACAACATGCTTAGAAGATTAAGGATTCAAGCCAAACCAGAACGCAAATGTCGACAGAAGGGATTGGAAGAGTGTCGATTCTTCGACTGAGATCACTGAGTCATAAGCGAGTGAGAGAAATAAACTTGTTTGGTCAATAGAAGTCAAACGTCTAGTAATAGACGGAAAACAACAAAAAGGATGACGGATGACAAACAAGTTATAACTGAGGGGTGGGCAATGTTAATTTTGAAAGTACGTGGGTGGGCAATGTAAAATCCCAAAACCTAGTGGGTGGACACTGTAATTTTTCCTATAATCTTTCTTTATTAAAACAAATTATGAAAACTCTTCATCCCATAGTTACCGTGATCAAGCACACATTCCATTCAACATATATAAATAAATACTTTATCAATTTAAATTATCTTTAAATGAAAGAGTACACAACTATAATTGAAAAATTAAATCGTGTTTGTTTTAGGTAATTAACAAGAAAGAAACACGGAATAATTGTTTATTGCCGTTAATTTATGTATTTTTACTAACCTTCAGTAAAATAAAAAAGCGAGGTTACTCTAAATCACTCTAACCTGATTCTTCACTTCTAAAAGGAATAAATTTCTATTGACCATTGATCGGTAGTTATTACCCGGTGACTGGTAAATATTAACCAGCGACTGGTGACTATAGCGACAATTGTTAAACAGTTATTCATTTACTTTTACCCTGCATCAACAAACACATATGGGGTTGTTTGTTGTACCATTTCCAGTGTTTTTTTCATCTCCCTATGGTTAACCTTAGGTAACTAATGATGAATAACCATATGTATTTTGGTGGGGTCCAAAAGTTTGATTGTACCAATAATAATTGGACAATGCCTTATAAAGCTAGATGAAATGGGAAAAGCTCTCAAACGAACGGGACCATAGAAGATTCAAATGGAACGTTTTTTTGTTTCCCTTCACCACTTTACTGATTCCATTATGTTTCTTCTACCCAACCAAATGCTCCTCAATGAATTATCTTGTATATTAAATATAAGAAAAATATTAATAAATAAGTTTGATGAAAAACAAAAATATAAATCAATACAAGTTCATATCCAAAATCACTTACTCCCTTCTTCCTTAATTTACAATCCTGTTAATTATTTGAGTATATTTTTTTTACTTACAATTATCATATAAGATAAAATAATATTATAAATCTAAGTGTTGTAATTGATTATTATTTGATAAACTATACATTGTAAAAATAAATTTACTAAAATTTTTTGATCTAATATATTTAATTTTGATAAAGATAAAGTTTCACAAAACAAACAAGACTGTGAAAGTAGTCACGTGGTCAAAAAGAATTCTAGTATCCCTTTTCGATCCTTGTAGAGCGAAAGAGTTGTCGGGTGGGTATATATAGTTGTAACACTAATTTTAAAAAGTTAAATCTTTTAACCTTTTTTACAATTAATTTTCCAACTATAATCTTATCGTTTTCTTGTATGTATACTTTTTATAATTACCCATAATTCTCATGCAACAAAAGTAAGGGCAAAATTCTATTTTTCTATTCTTAATTCTCATGCATATATATTTAAAAGGTCTTCATTTTCCTTTTTTTAAAAACATACTACCAATATATTACTACATACCTAAAACCAACTAATAATAACCAGTAGCCATGAATCAAACCCCAAGTACAGAACACCAAGACTAAAACAACAAACCACAAGGATTCTTACACCCTCAATCCAAGGATAATATGAAACAAGGAAAAGTTCTATGAACCTCCAAGCACAACCCTTAAATTCCTTGGCATCAATCGCCACATAGCAAAGCTCTTTCATCAATAACATTTAATGTCCCGCTTCAATTGACCAAAATGGACCAGAACACAACTAGCACCACCATAATTTCCCTGTTTTCATGGGCAAAACTCTAACAAAAAAGCAGCCAAGAGGCGGAAAAAAACTACCAAAATCTTACATATCGGTCGTAACACCTACTATACATCATACTAACTAAGATTACTAGCATTAAACTAAATAAGAAAGCAAGTGGAAGAAAAAACCCTAAGAATTTATGGGTTGTCAAGGCCGGACCTATTCTTGACTGCCCCATTTCTTGATAATCATGATAACTGGCAAACCTTGGATTTCCTCCTAGGACGCCGACAAAATACTCCACCTGTTCCTTCCATCCTTCCTTAAAAGGGACATTCTGGCCATGCTGACTTTCCTTTGGAGAGTTCGGAGTTTCAAAATCTAGCAGCTTTGAAACGAGACCGAAAGTCATTGCAAGGTGAAAACCACCTCCACTACCTTCTTATCATTTGCCTCTGATTGTTCTTTTTAAGCATTCTCGATCTTCATTATCTTTCTCCCAAACCACCCATCATGGACTAGGCCAACCTGTACAAAGCCAAGGGCCAAACTGATAATCTAAGTGACCACAATGACCATTCGCTTACACTCTCTTGACCATGGGTAAGCGCCCATACTTGAAGCAAAAAAAGAAGGTATCTTCTCATACTTGGTCTATAATTTGTATTCCCTCCCAGCCATATGGACATTAATTTAACGTCTAATGAGTTCCAAAACATCGACCAAACCCTTAGACGTAGGTAATCACTCAACTTCATAATACCTTCCTCCACATACTCTAAGAACCGACCAATACTAGACTAGCTTGCGGGCTATTTCTGTCCTATAAAATAGGAACGACACTCCATGAATACGAATCTAAAATAGAACCCGCCTAAATTCATCTATTGCATGGCCATCATGCAACTGTCAAAAGACCAAGGACCTTTATAATCCATCATATGCATCTCTTATGCACTCTGAAGCTAAAACAGAAACAATCGTCTTCCGATCCTACTGTCCTTCAAATGGTGTTCCATATGCCAAACCTTTCCCAAAGTAGATTGAACGACTGCAGGATCAGCTAGCTTTGATGAAAAATGTTTACCCAAAAAGCACAAATCAAGGTTTATTTCTCTGGATTCCTGAGAAACATCATCTAAGGAAATTTGCATGGCCTCAGCAGAAGAGAGAAGAAGCCTCTCACACTGCTTAATCAGACTTGCAAGGGTTTCTTTAAGTGTTGACATAAAGAGAATGAAGAGTTTTTTGTGTAAGTGGAAGAGATTTGTGCTAATTCACGTATAGATAATGAGAAGATGGCCTGGGTTGTATGCGTGATCAAAGAAGTAGAGTTGTGGAACTAAAAACACCCAAGTCCGAATCTTCATCCTTAGTCTTATCACGCCAATCCTTTGTAATCATATTTGTTGGTAAAGAGGAGATACTCCTACAACGACTCTCATGCAAAGGCTGGAGCCTGGAACCGAAAGGAAGGGAAAGGAAGAGCAAACTTCTCGCGTATGAGTTTGTAATTGACCAAAGATTCTTTACTTTCATTTTCTAATTAAACTTATAGAACATCTTATATTCAGAAAGTGGAGTATAACTTTTGGCGCTTATGATTATAAAGTTGTTGCCTCAGTAATGAATGACCTAGCCAATTATCCTCGAGTCCTCGACATGGAGCAATTTTTTTAATCTGTCTCGAGCGACCATTGGCGAAGCAAATAATTACAGACAAGCTGTGATTCTGGTGTATTTACATGAGTTATGTAAGAAGCATGCAACAACCAATAGCCACGCGTAACGTCGAACCACCTGCACAATCTACCAACCATTTCGAGCAATTACTGCAATGTGCTTTATCAAAAAGCCAAGATTGCAGAACCTACAGCACTGGTAATCTTAATGCGGCACTTTTTTTTTTTTGTACACAACTGCATTCTTAACCTCATTTATCTAGTTTACAAAAAGTTTAAGCTTTGCACATTCTACCGTGGTGTCAAACTTCCGCAAAGACGCGCAATAAGTACACATGCTGTCTGTTAGCAACAAGGTTCTAAGACTTCGGTCACTTGACCTTATTTGTTGCTGCCTCACGATATACACTCTTCTCCTTCCTCTTCTCTGCTTCAAGCCTCCTCAGTGTTGTTGAGCTTAGCTTCTCCCCACTCATCCCTTCAGGAACCAAATCAACAATTTCAATCTGCCAAGCCCACAGTAGGCATAATTAGTGACACCTTTTGGAAGCTACACATTCGTTCATTTGAGATGTTAAGAGCTTGTGAGCGGAAACAAACAAATATTTCAAACCTTTAGTTGTGATAGACCTTCTTCAGCCCTTCTCTTATTGACTGAAAGTCCTCCAGGGTACGTCTCTTTGCTGCCAAATTATCAGAATTAGTTTGCTCAAAATCATTCTCTAGCCGCACGACTGACATTAGAATTGACTAGACAGCTGTCAGTCTCTCCCTACTGGGCGGATCCAGAGATTGAAAGTTGGGGGTCAATGACAAATTCTATTTAAATTTTTATGATATTTATGAGATCACTGACACATAAAACATCCACCATGTAATAAAAAACCAGACTAAAAATTACTATAATTATTTTTTGCACAAAATTCATGGGGCACGTCGGGTGCACCCCTTGGATCCGCCCCTAAAGCTCACCTCACAACAATAGCTTCCAAATGCTCATCAGTGATTGCAGGACCATATGGATCAGTAATTGCCTCCACTTGGACAATAATGCTAGGCTTGATAGACTGCACAATGATGAACAGAAAACGGATACTTAGATAATAGAATTATTGAGATGAGACACTCAAGATAATGGGATTGGCCAAATCAATATGCTACAACAGGATGAATGATTTCTTTTAGTATCATATAATCAAACACATCTTTGATCCCAAGAAATCAAATTCAGATCCATAGTCTGAGGAATTTCATACCCCCCCCCCCCCCCCCAATATATATGGAGCATATCTGAATGCCGGTCTCTTAGGATTTGGGAAATACAGCTTACATTAATGCCATAATGAGAAGTTGACAACTAATTGTTTAGGATCAGCCAATTACAAGAATTTTTCATTCCTGGGGATACACAGCGGAAGATGCAAGGCAACAATTAATTTACCGTGTTACCATTCGCATGGATTTGTCACCTGGAGTTAGAGGTGATCATTCGGGCGGACGGGTCGGGTTCGGGCGGGGTCAAAGGTAAATTTTAGGCCCGTCGGGCCTATTTTAAAAAACCAAGCCCGGTTTTTTACATGCTCGGGCCGGGCCAGGCTATGCCCGATTTTTTCTAGGCTTTGCCGAAGCCCGGCCCGCCCGGCCCGGTTTTTTAATTTTTTTTATATAAGTTAATAAAAAAACTTTAAAATTAATATATTTTAATATAAATTTATATATTATATATAAATAACTTGTTTATAATTTATATATTATATATAATTTTTGTATATATTATATAAAAATTAAATATGTATATATTACATTTTTTAAAAATAATAATAAATAATGTAAATCGGGCCGGGCAAGGCTTGTCCACGGGCTCAAAAAATGTGCCGCGGCCCGGCCCGGTTTGTTATTCGGGCTTGATTTTATGTCCAGGCCCGCCCGGAAGCCCAATCAGGCTTGGGCCTATCGGGTTTTTTTACGGGCCGGGTCGGACCAGACTGCCGGGCCGGACACATTATGATCAGCTCTACCTGGAGTACAAGGTCAAGCAATTAATAATATGCTGGTTAGCAGAAAATACCTTGATATAGTCTTGAACATTCTGTATCCTCTCCTTGATCGGCTGTATTAGTTCAGCAAACTGCAAAAAAGGACAGAAAAAGGATGATAACTCATATATGATCCTAACCAGATACAACGGTGGCGTCCCCTGCAGTCTCCATTGTATCTTAGATTGTTTTTTAGGTTATCATATGATCTCCCAACCAGCACAAGTGAGTAAGTGGATTTACAGTGCCCAACAACGCATATCACAGAAAAAGTCCAGTTTTATATCCATTCCAAGATCTAGAGCACCAATTTTCAGTCTTTTCCCAACATTATCACAAGATTTCATCAAGGGCTCATTCCCCATGACTAAATCTAGAGTAAGACAAGACAACGAGGCCAAATGATCATAGTATATTGGTATAAGAGAAATAGATTATCACCAGAATATTGACAAGTCCTTACCCAAGGAAAAATTGCTACAAACTCTCAACAGAAGCCAAGTAACAGGTGAGAGAACCTCTAACTCTGCCAATTCTTAGGAATATAAATCTGATGCATCTGACCAGTGCGCCCAAATAGAAATAAGGAAAATAGAGATCCATGTCTTGGAATCACGGGTGGTTCTTGAAATGAAAGGTGCTCTCTTACCTTTTAGAAGGCTAAAGGGTTCATAAATAATTCTCTGGTTAAAAATTGGGTAGTGTTTTTGAAACATCTAACAGAGGTAAACATGATGGCCCGAACCTACATAGAATAGAATGATGTTGATGGGACATGCCTTAGGTTAAACAAAAGTAGAATAACATTAAGCAGAGCTATGATTCTATATCAACGTGGTAGGATATGAGTGCTTAGATACAGGTCTCCCACGGTGGCATCTAATTTAGACCATTGAACACCTCTGGACAAAAAGGCATCTTTAATACCCAAAGCCCAGTTGAATAGATAAGCTGTGTCCAGAATCATCTATTTCCAGGGAAACCCAACATTTCACCCAATTCAGATGTAAATGCCACTTACATCCACAGGATTATAGCACTTACCAGTTATCTTCAAATCAGACCCACCCGGTATAAATGCCCACTGTCAACACCACCCTCCTATTTCAGCCTTTTAATGAGGCTAGCGTCTTTTTCCTACCATAGGTAGATCAATGATCACAGATAGCAGGGATTCTGATGTGGCAGTCTGAGAATGAGCACACCTGAACTAGGCTACTTTAGCTGCCAATAATAGATACCCCATTGCACTAAATATAAGAATGGACGGGACCTGAATCGTCCATATGTAGTTATACATGCCACCTATCAATTGTCAGAAAAATACAACTATTTACATGTTAAGTTACTTTCACCAATAATCAATCCTAACAAGAACTTAATCGTGTAGCTCTCATCCTGTTTCTATTTCTAACAGCGCTGAAATCAGCTCCTCCATAGAAGCACAACTATTTGGTGCCGATTGGTAAACATGAAACTCAAAGCAGCTTAAGACAAAAACAATATTAAGCATCACAATCAAATAAAGCTAACATGACTCCTCAAAAAAAAATCACATTAACATGAAATTGGTTCAATTATTCCCGTAAAAGATGGGAAATCAGCCTAAAACGAAATCATATAGCAAACATTCTCCTTCAGAATGAAATAACCTCTTTCAAAAATGTCATAGCAACACATATTTGACATATAGTTGGCCTAAGCCGCCCAAAAATACTCCACTAGTATACATCAGTAATACCTGCTTATTGATCAACATGGGGCCATCACAAACTCCAACCACAATTCTTTCCCTCGCTAACTCAGTAGCTGCCTGCAAAAGACCACAACGAACAATGATCCATCAAAAGGCATCGCCTGCGTTAACATACTGCAATTTGGAGGGATACCGTCGGCCGGCAAAATCTTCCACCGCAGAAGATCAAACTTTCTGAAAACGCAACATAACGCAGCAGAGATAGACAGATTATTACCTTGAGAAAGCGGCGATGCCCATCATGCAAACGATCGAAAGTTCCACCCAGCACAACACCCCCAAATGAATTCGGTTCCGAGAGATCCGAATCAGAAACCGATTTTTCTATTGCACCCATGGGTGGCAAACAAAGCTGTAAAACCGGATGACTCCAGTTGAAGTTTTTTTCCCTACTTTGGAAGCCACGGGGAATTGGATTATAAGGTAGTAAGGTGGGCCGTAGGGAACTCTGGGTAAGTGGTAGGTAGGTAGGGAACCGTAGCCGACAAATCAACTGGTCAAAATAACCACAAAATGGAGGGAATTCTTTGCACCCTAACCCAGCAATAATTAAGACCTAATTGCAAATAAGAAATCCCCTATGTCGCCGCTAATTGGTAGCAACAAGAAGAAATGATCACATAGTTGATTCAAAAATAAAAAAAGAAAGTGGAAATACGTAGAGTTCCAGATGCTTAAGGAACTTGACCGGAGAAAAGATGAAGGCTTCGAAGAATAGCGTGGCGGAGAGGCAGAGTGGGAGTGGGGAATTGACGGGTGCCGGTTCTTAATTATGAAACATTTTTGTCGTCTACATCAATATTAAAAAAAGTTAAGGTAAAGGTTTTTTATTAGAAAAGTGCAGTTTTTATATATGAAGATTGTCTATAACAAAAAGAAGGCGTAAACCACAATTCTTTCCCGAACAAATTGATCATTCTTATAGCCGACACATGAAAGATCAACCAAAGTAAGTCCTCTATCATTTTGGTATTCACGTCGGTTGTCTACCCATTTGCATTGGAACAATGGATAGGAATCAATGTGGTAGTATAGTTCCCAAATGTCCTCGATCACGCCATAATACAAGTTAGAGCTCCTAACTAGTTGAGATCAGTTACCGATTTGGTACTCAGTGGCTGCTACTTCAATTTTTACCCCACTGTTGTGGTTTATTGATTAAGCATCTTGGGGCGAAGTGCTGCACGTATAACCACTGATATCATACCCCTCAAACGATGTAATATTAGTTTTAGGTCCAGTTTCCAAATATCTGATCTCTTCAATTACAACTTCTGGATTCGATGATGCTAGTTTAAACACATAATTTTTGAACCATTGGACAAACACTGAGTTTTGTTCTCTTGTCAGCCAAATGTGGTCTTTTGAAGCATTTCGTTGTCTTAACTCAGCCATGTGGGTATCAAAATAAGGTTCAAAAAACCTCAAGATATTGTAAAACAAATAAATGTGCTTGACGAATAAGATGGTGCGGAACCTGCACAATCTTTGTGCCAATGACACCTTTATCCTTAAATCTATCGTAGTGTTGTGGTTTTAGGATATCAATTAACTCTGCCTCATTCAAATGATCGGTCACAAATTCTATGACTTCCTCAGTCACGGTCGCTTCAATAATGCTCCCTTCTGGTCAATACCTATTATTCATTCTTTTAGAATACCCATGTACCGTTCAAAAGGGTACATGTACTATAAGTAGACCGGACCACAGAACTAGATCTCTCGAACAATATGTACTATTAAGTGCATTATTATGTCAAAGAAAGATGGTGGGAAATACATCTCAAGTTGGCATAATGTGACAACAATTTCACGTTATAGATCATCGAGAAAGGTTACATCAATTGCCTTGCAACAGACAATGTTGAAGAAGAAACATAATCGGGTTAACGCATTTTTGACATCAGTTGGCAATATCCCTCAGATTATAACTAGAGGAAAATGTGACATTAGTACACGATAATCGTGAGATTTCATGCCTAACAGTTTCAAATCCTTCATCGATACAATATTCTTCGAGTTTGAAGAGTATCTAGATGGTACTTTTACTGAGTGCAGACATTAGCAGAAGCTAATCTTTTCAATCTTTGAAAGTGTATAGCATGCAGGAGGTGGGTATATTTGTTTCTCATTCTCTTGTGAGTGTAACTCCTTTCGTATACCCATGGCTTGTATGTATTTTCTCACTTTCAATTCGTCTTTCGTTTTGTTGGGTACGTTGAGCAAAGTCCCACTCACTATTTCACCAATGTTCTTCACACTGTGTATGATATTTAAACAATGTTTCACAGGTAGATGATGCCAATACGTTAAATTCCAAAAGATAGAACACTTTTTCCAAATGTTCTTTGCCGGTTTTGAAGTGTTTTCAAATACATTTACAATGTCCTTAACCTTTGCATACATTCCTCATAGGTCAAAGGTAAACGGGCCACACGAGTCTCGACCTCACCATTGAGCAGTTTTCTCTTCATTATTCAAAAAAGGTGATCTTTAGGCACAAGACGCTGATGAGACATGTAAATATTCTTCCCACAATGTTTTAAACGGTCCAAACAAGTGTCTTCCTCGCATACGGGACATGCAAATGTTCCTTTCACCGTGTATCGAAACAAGTTCCCATATGCAGGGAAGTCATTGACAGTACATAACAACACCTTGAACATGAAATTTTCTCTTGCATAAGCATCATACACAATAGTCCCCTCATTCCTCAATAGCTTCAAATCATCAATGAGTGGGGCAATATACACGTCAATGTTATTACCTAGCGTCTTGGGACCAGATATCAAGAGTGATAACATTATGTACTTTCGTCTGATACACAACCATGAGGGCAGATTGTAGATCACTAGCGAAACGGGCCAAGTACTATGTTGACTACTCAACGTGACGTATGGGTTCATCCCATCAATACATAACCTAAGCCTTAGATTCATATCTTCATGTCCAAAATGTTTTTCGTACTGTCTGTTGATGTTTCTCCACGAATGCCCATGTGCTGAATGTCTTAATTTATCATCACTTTTTCTACCCTCAGTGTGCCACCGTAAGTTTTTTGCATCTTTCAGATTGGCAAACAACCATTTGAATCTAGGTATAATCGGTGAGTACCACAATAGTTTAGCTGGAGGATCTTTTCTGAATGGAGGAGGAGTCACCATCCTTGAGCGTGTATCGGGACAATGAAAATTTTGGACAATTGTCTAGATGTTCATAATCACCCTTGTACAACACACAAATGTTTGGACTTGCATGAATCTTGTTATACTCAATTCCCAATTGAAAAATCCATTTCTTTGCCTCATAAGCAGTGGTAGGGAACCGTTCCCATCTAGAAGCATGTCATGAAGCAGCTCGACTCTCGAGAAGTGTCGTGAAACTCTTCTCACTCCATCCATATCTCCCCTTCAAGTTGAAAAAATTCAGAATAGTCGTCAATTTCTTATACTTAATGTATGTAGGGTACAAGGCTATCTTGGATGCATCCAACAACCTTTGATACTCAACCGGCTTGTCGATGAAATTGTCCTCAACATTATCAAGCATCCCGACCATTCTCTCTCTCTCTCATCATGGTAAGTCATCTCACTATCAAAAATGACTCATATTACTTGGGAATTGATCCAACTCGTTGACAGTATCAAAAGTCTTGTCGGTTCTTGAGTGACACTGATCATGGCTATTGGAAGTTGAAGCACTATCTGGAACAAGTTCTCCATGAAAAGTTCATCTTGTGTAATGTGGCATGAAACCATGGGTCTTCATATGAAATTGCATGACGTCAATGCTTGAATATTTCCTTACCAAACCACAAGCAACACAAGAACATTGAATTTTCACCGCCTTTGTCTTGTCCTTGTGCTGCATTACCGCTTTGCAAAACTCTTTCAACATCTTGTCAAAGTGATCCCCTTGATCACCATACATCCAGTCACGCTCCATACTATATGTGAAACACAAAACGGGTATGAGAATTACCCTACCTATACTAAAATGTTTAATGGAGCGTGACTGGATGACTATCAAGTAAGCTAGTCTAACTCTAAGGCTTCAACCCAAATAAACTAGCATTCTAATTTCAACAAATCATTGCATTTTTAAAACAGAAACCGAAGTCAAAATACTTACTTGTTTTTTGGGATTTATAGAGAGAGAGGAGACTTGTGTGCGAGAGGTAAGCTGGTGTGCGAGAGATGCAGTAGTACCACTTATGATATATTTCTGCAAAGGCGCAAAGACAAAAATTAAAAAAGAAACACAACAAAATGCATATTGCTTGTTCATGGTTTGGATTGCAAAATTAAAGTTAGTGAAGATAATGAAGAGAAACACAACAACACGTATATATGTTTCTTGTTCATAGTTAGGATTGCAAAAGTATAGTGAGTGAAGAGATGAAAAGAAATGCAGCAGCATGTATATATGATTCTTGTTCATAGTTAGGATTGCAAAATTATAGTGAGTGAAGAGATGAAGAGAAACACAGCAGCATGTTTGTTCCTTGTTCATAGTTATGATTGTAAATTTATAGTGAGTGAAGAGAATGAAGAGAAACGCAGCAGCATGTATGTTCCTTGTTCATAATTAGGATTGCAAAATTACAGTGAGCGAACATAATTAAAAGAAACGCATCAGCAACATGTATGTTCCTTGTTCGTAGATAGGATTATGAAATTATAGTGAGTGAAAAGAATAAAGAGATAAGTTAAATTATATTACTCATTCCCAAAATGAATTACTTTCAGCCCCGTTTCCAAGCTGGCATACGAGAGACGCATATAATACACACATTGTGCACACACAACTACATTAAACATCCACAATCACATTGCAACCTAAATCAAATCATTATAAAAAAAAATTACTAGTTTTAAAATGAAATCCGAACTGTAGATTTAGGGTGTTTTCTACTTTAGAGGCGGTCACTGGCAGAGAGGCACGTCATTGGCGGCCGACGGTGGGCAACGATGTTGGCAGGGGTGGCGGGCGACAGCGCTAGCAGTTGTGGTCAGAGCTGGAGGCGGAAAATCACCACAGAATCGCCGGAGCTCGCGTGGGAGATTCGATATAAAAGATGGTCTGTGGGCGTGAGGGCGGTGGAATGACGACTGAGACAGTATATTAGACACTCATTTCAGCGGCTGTTAGTAGAAACTGCTGAAATAGAGTATGAAATATATCTATTTTGGCGGTTCCTACTTACGACCGTCAAAATAGATTGTTTAATTTTTTCCAAATGGGGTCGGGAACGCAGTTTATTTCTATGGTTGTCAGTAGAAACAGCCGGAATAGACTATGAAGTATATCTATTTTGGCGGTTGCAACTACCAACCGCCGAAATAGACTGTTTAAGTTTTTAAAACTAATATTTGGACAACCTATCTCAGTGATTTTTTCAACTACGGTCGAGATAGGCTTTTTTTACTAGTGTTTGCATGTTATACATGTGTTAGGTCTGTAACACCTCAACCGCTAATCTTATTATTATCCTCTAGTCATCTCCATAATTACCATACTCGTAGCGGAATTTCTACATACTTCGGCGGGTGATACAACGCCGTTAGTCACCCAATGACTAACAAGGCTCATGCTACTTATTGTAACGGTCTGATGAATAGAATATGCCAAGCAATAAATAATACTTCCATTACATTCCAAACCTTACTTACATCCTTGGATTACCGAGTATACAAAAGTATATCAAATACATCCCACTTTTACAATCCTAACAAAAGCTATGAGTTTATACATCCACTCATCCTTACCAATTCACAATTCCAATATCAAAAGGGGGTGTACCACATGGTACACCGGCTACTCAAAAAGGCACAAGCCGTGTACAACTCGGTACACCATTTCCAACCTACTAACTACTTAAAAAGCATTCATCTTGGTCTTAACTTGACCATCATTCTCCACGGGTACCTGGAAGAATAAAAACAGTGCCCCAAGGGGCTCAGCAAAGCTGCATATGAAATTCGCATACCCCGCGTGCTAACGGGGGTACGCCGACTACTTGGTCGCATACATGGAGTTCATTATTTCATACATGCATACATGCTTTAATAAGCAACAATACATTCACACATAGCGCATACATACATACAATCCGATACATACAAGGAAGACATTCACAAGTTGACCATTCACACTTACCAAGGCGGTGAGATCCACTTCTCAGGTACATACACAATACTTTGTTAGTTACTTATGCATCTGGGTTAATCGGATGTACTTTACCCTTTTACTCGAGATCCTTGACTTACACTAGTCATCATCTTTACTTGGTCAATTACTCTTCTTACTTTAATACTCAAGTTAAGTCGGTATGACCTCCAGGCAGGGACTATGATATCCCACCACCGGGCTTTAGGGTGGCTTACTTCCTAGGGTTGCTACCCATTTAAGGGGTTTGGACTGCAAGAAAGAATAGGCCAGAACTCGGAAACAACCTCTCGTATTTCCTCATTCTCACGCGTGGCAGAAGCTATATCAGACTTCTCACACAACTCTAATTACCATTTTTACTCAAGGTTAGAATGTTACTTAGTTAGGTGTTAGTGAGAATCAATCTTTCCATACTACTTGGCTAGACACTTCACACCAAGGCAATCAGACACTTCACTCATAATCATTCATGTCATGAATTATACAAACTATGAGTTCAAAAACAATCAAGCAACGAGCAATCCATCACAAGCTCGAGAAAGTACAATAAACCTGATTCATGATTTATTAGGATGAAAAACACAAATCGGAAAAGGTACACGGGGCATGAGAAAATCATACCATTCACCGTCGTACTTGGACTCCCGTTTTCCTTCAAGGTTCAACTAATTGAGTCCTAAAACATACACAGAATCATATGGTTAAGTATCTACACTCAACCTAACTTGTTTCATCTTTAAATGCTTCTAACTAATCACACAAGTCATTTACTTCTTATACTTCTCAAGCTTGTTTTCTTACTTATGTGCATATTTCTCACCGTCATTATTCTATCCATGGTGTACTACTACAACCCCATATATTTATATATATATATAATTACTATGTATATATATATTTGACTCGACCGACCTTACCCAGGGTCGGTCCCAAGGTCGGTCGAAGTTAGTAGGTTACGGTTCTGGAAAATTCAACTTCGACCAACCTTCCCAAGGTCGGTCCTAAGGTCGATTGAAGTCAGAAGACTTCCGTTCTGAAAATTTTGACTCGACCGACCTTGACAGGGTCGGTCCCAAGGTCGGTCGAAGTCAGTAGACTTCTGGCTTTACAAATTATGACTCGACCGACCTTGCCAAGATTGGTCCTAAGGTCGGTCAAAGTCAGTAGACTTCCGTGCTTGCAATTTCTGGCTTGACCGACCTTCCCAAGGTCGGTCCTAAGGCCGGTCAGAGCCACTTTACTCATTTTAACTTTGTTTTAACTCCATTCTTCTACCCATTTCTTCCCCTATCTTCCTACAAGTGATCTAGCATGTTTTAACACTAAGTAGACCCTCTAAACTACTTTAGTTCATTCATCACTCAATTCTTGGTTTTTTTACACAATTTTCCCACTCTTGTTTTTCCTAAAAACTCATGCTACAGATTTTTGTTTCTTTCTCTTCACCAACTTAATGGTTCTTGCTTTACTAGTGTTTTTAACATTGTTTCCACCTCACATGCTACTCCATTACCTATCTCTCCCAATCTAGTTTCTAACATGGTTAACTACTCATTTTAAACACCAAGACACACCTAGTTATATCCTAGGTTATTTCTTCTCCTTAAAACACTTAAGTCCCTTAGTTTCTAGACAAATTTTGACAGAGGTTCCCTACATTTCTAAGCATTCTCACCCCATTATTTTGCTCATACAACTCAGTTTTACATCCCTGTTTATTCAAGACATTAACAACTCTAAAACAGTTCAATCTCTTACTCAATATTTTCCTGCACAGGCTCAACAATAACCCCATTGTACAATCATTTAAATACTTGGCTCTAAGGCCCTTAAACATCAACACAATTCATACTAGGATAACTTTCCATCATTTGTTTTACCTTTACTATAGTTATACAATACTTAGGCATTAAAATTTTGTTTCACATCACCTACAAAACTAGCTCTAGGGTAAGTTCATTTACCTTGAATTTGCTAGCTTCCTTTCTTTACTTTCCTTCTTCTTCTTTCCTTCCTTGCTCTTCCTTTCACAACCGGTTATGGGGGAGTTCAAAACTGTAATGCTACATTCCATACCAAGGAATACTAATGAGCATTAATGTAACTCCTAAACTTCTAAAATTAGCCCTAGAATACAAGAAGGGTTTAAAGCTCCAAAAGAGTATTACCTTGGGAACTCCTAGGTGGAGTTTTTTAGCATAAAAACAACAAGCTCCAGCACTTCTTGAAGGGACTAAAAACCGGCTGGAGCAAGAGGGGTAACAAGAGTTTAAAATTTGGAAAACTTCTAGGTTAAAGAGGAAGAGCTAGAAAGATGAGTTTTAAGGTTCCTTTCTTACCTTAAAACAACAAGGAGATGAAGAAGCTTCCAATGGTGGTCTCAAATCTTCAAATGGCCTTCAGCCATGGAGATGAAAATGAAGCTTCTCAGATTTTGAGAAGATGGAAATGTTGCCCAAAGAGAGAGAAGTTCAATGGTGTAATTTTTGTAACATTTGGAGTTGATTTTGGCTTTCAAAAATGAGGAACAAGGGGGCTACTGTTTGAGTTTCTCCAAATCGCCATTAGAGAGAATAGAGGAAGAAGAAGAGTCTAAATGGGTGGAGGAAAATCGTGAGAGGCAAGAGTGTAGGAGAGAGGGAGAGAGACTTAATTTGCTTTTACTTTATGAGTTTGTCCTTTTGTGCATAAAATGAATTAAGGGAGGAGACTAGTCAGCCGTCCCACACAGCCCACACACAAAATTTTTTGATTTTCATTTACAAATGGGGGAAGCTATTTTGGTTTTATTACAACTAACACCCCACAAGTTCTAGTTTTTGCATTATTCACTCACCAGAACCCGTTTTCCGGAATTTTCTCGTTCAATTAAATTTAATGGTTCTAGACCTTCACTAATGTCTAATTATAGACATTTGATTGACTAAAATTATTACGGGTCTATTTAACCCGCTTAAAGTCGTGTTTTCCTGGTTTCCTCGAAAAACGTGTTTTAAGGTTCGTTTGTGTTTTTAATTCATTTTAAGGATCCGTTTTCTTTGGGAACCGTTCCCTCATGTTTATTTAGGCATAATTAAGCCTCTACAATCTTCATTAGCCTAATTAATTACTATTTTTAATTTCATGATATTTCAAGGTCATAATGGGGATTCAGGTGACTTCGGTTTGGGTGATTGTGGTTCGGGTAACTTCAATCTGTGTAGCTTTCGATTGGATCTATTCTAAGGTTTGGTTTGGTTAGGTTAGGTTCAGATTTTACAGAATTTCAGGTCATTTTATAAATTAATTTATTGGGTCAAATTTCGGGTTCGGATCAGATTGGTTCGATTAGGTTTTTCAGGTTTGGGTCACTTTTGCCAGGTCTTAATTCAAGTGTCACACCATATTGTACAGTTATTTCTTGTTTAATTGAGTCAATATCCTGTGTGTGGAATGCAAAAAAGACAGGTAGAAAGTCAAGAGGGATATATGAGAAAGAATACCCAATAGTGAATTGTTATCAATAACTTTCCAATTTCTACCTATGTGCTCTTGTTGTTTGCTAATTTGATACACTCAGTTTGAGCCTAGACCTGTCCAAGTCATACTGGAACATCGTACTGGGGAATTCATGCTCTTGGCTAAGTTGGTAGTTGTCTTACTTTGGTTTAGTCAGTAAGTACGACCTTGTTTTGGCTTGTAGTTATCGTTCCATACATGTTGGCACTTTTCTTCTTAAAATCTCAATACCTCCCTAAATTGGGACCGGATTACTTGACGGACGCAAAATTTCCGTCCGCGATGAAATCTTTTATTCTTTTTTTCTTTTTAATTTTAGTGGGGAAGTGTAGATGTCGCCTACATATCATTATGAATATTTTTTATTTGTCATTGGATGTCTCACTTTTTATATAAATTTATTTTTATTTTTCATTTAAAAAATCTGTAATAATATAGTTATTAATACAATAATTCGCTAATTTATATAAAAAATTACTTAACTATACATGTATATATGATTATTAAATATTATCTATTTAATTTGATAATATTTGTTGATGAACATATATACCGATATAAAAAGTTGAATTAATACAAAAAATCAAGTTAAATATTTATATTCTTTTAAAGAAAAAATTAATTGCATTATAGTTTTATAATTACATATATGTAAAAAATGGAGTATAACAAGCTAATATTTATATTATCTTCAAAAAAATTTAAAAAAGTGATGTATAATTTTTTTAAAAAAATATTGCACGTTAATTTTTCAATCTTCATGTTATAAGTTATCGTGTAGTGCATATAAAAAAATCAAATGTTAATAAATACATACAGTTGACTCCAACAATTCAGTTTATGTACAATGTTGGAAATATTATGTATAATCATGACATGAAAACGTTTATATATAATAATGGAATCGTAGAAACGTGGAAACGTTTATATAGACACGTGGAAACGTTTATATAAACACGTGGAAACGTTTATATAAAAACGTGGAAACATTTATGCATAACGGTGGAAACGTTATACTTGAATGTGGCGTGGAAAAGTGTCATAGAAGCATTATATTTAATTGTGACATGAAATATATAATTGTGTAAACGTATATATGTAATCATGGCGGGTAAACGTTTATATATAAATTGTGGAAATGTATTGTGGAATGGAAACATTCATATATAATTATTAAAATGTTTATATGTAATCATGTCATGGAAACGTTATATATAATCATGGAATCGTAGAAACAGGACACGTTTAAATAAAAACGTGGAAACATATATAACAATGTGGAAATGTTTAAATAAAAAAGATGGAAACGTTTAAATAAAAAGGTGGAAACGTTATCTGAACTCGTGGACTCCTTTATGTATAACGGTGGAAACATTATATATAAGTGTGTCATGGAAACATCATATATAATTATAAAAATGTTTATATATAATCATGCAGTGGAAACGTTTATATGATATAATCGTGGCATGAAAACGTTATAGTCATGGAATTGTAAAACATGAAAACGTTTAAATAAACACGTGGAAACGTTTATCTAAATTTGTGGACACCTTTATGTAAAACGTTGGAAACGTTATTTATAATTGTGGTGTGGAAATCTGTCGAGTTAGTGACGACAATACAAAATGTAGAACGAGTTCAAAATGGATTTCCCTGCACCACACACCCTAAAAACCACAATATAACAACTAAAAATGTCGAAGGGATTTTCAGGGTTTATAGTGCAAGGTTTAGGGTCTAACGACCCTAAACCCTAAACCTCAGACCCTAAAAACCTGTCGAGTCTGTAACGACGATATAAAGTGTAGAACCAATCCCTAAAAGATTACCCTACCCCCAAACACCCTAAAAACTACCTTAGGAATGCTAAAAACGTCGAAGGCATTTTCATAATTTATAGTGCAGGGTTTAAGGTCTAACGACCCTAAACCACAAACCCTAAAAACCTGTCGAGTCTGTAACAAAGATATAAAGTGTAGAACCAATGCCTACAAGATTACCTACCCCAAACACCTTAAAAATCACCCTAAAAATGCTACAAATGTCGAAGGTATTTTTAGGGTTTGTAGTAAAGAGTTACCCCCCCCCCCCAACACCCTAAAAACCACCCTAGGAATGCTAAAAACGTCGAATGCATTTTTAGGGTTTGTAGTGCAGGGTTTAGGGTCTAACAAATGAATTGATTTAGTAATACTATGATTCGTTAGACCTTCAATCTCTAAAATTCTAGCATTATTCTTATTTAACTATTTTTTAGATTAAGTTCATTTTTTAAAGTTTTATTATAGTTTATTTTCAAAACTTCTATTCTTCTCCACTATACTTTTTTATTATGTCAAAAGATTTAAAATTTAGATTATCTTAAGAGTAAATATTGGTTATTTTCTAATTAAGTCACCAACTTACTAAATTATATGTAATGTCTTCTTTATAATTCTTATTAGGTTCATATATCATTAAACTGCTTAATTAGATAAGGCAAATCTCATTTATTATTTGTTTTCTAAAAAGAAAAATAATAACACATCCATTCCACATTATAATCACTTATAAATCAATAATTTAAATATAAAAAAAAACCAAAAAGTTAGTGAACGCCTTTGTCGTCTTACGTCTTCTGGTAAATGAAAATAATATATTTAATTAAAAAAGAAAATACTTGAAATAGAGACTACTGATGGCACATGCACGTGATCTAAAAACAAATATTGATCTGACATATACTGTAATCCAACGGTGTGTATTTAGTCCGTCTGTGACGGAAAATATACATCCGTCACAATACTCCCACCGCCCTAAATTGGGGCAGTGATAGTGTGACGGAAGTCAATTATCCGTCACTGACGGAACTCTATTTTTTTAAAATATATATAGACGCATGGAAAGGGTCTGGAGAGGTAAAAAACATGGACAACATGTTTTTCTTTTTTTCTTTTACAATCAATTACTATTAGAGTAATTTATCAATTGTATAAAACTTCTACACACTATATACATATAAATAATATTAGGGAAAATTCACGTTATACCCCTGTTTTCTTTTGTAATTCACAATATATCCCTGTGATTTTCGTAATTCAACTGTAAACATGCTTAAATGTTGTCCAAAATTGATGAAACTTTACATGAACAATGCTAAATTGTTATATTTTGGTCCAATATCAAATTTGAAACTTTTTAAACTCACATGTGACCCGTGGGTCCCAATGAATATATGATTGTTCATTGGGTCCCACGGGTCACATGTGAGCTTAAAAAACTTCAAATTTGATATTGAACCAAAATATAACACTTTAGCATCGTCCATGTAAAGTTTCATCAATTTTGGACAACATTTAAGCATGTTTAAAGTTAAGTTACTAAAATCACAGGGGTATATTGTGAATTACAAAAGAAAACAGGGGTATTTCATGAATTTTCCCATAATATTATATAATAGTTTTTTAATCTTATAATATTTCTCGTTTATAAAATATATATAATTAAAAATACATATCATAATCATTAATTAAAAAACACTAAATTAATATTTATATTTTTCTAAATAAAAAAAAGTGACGTATAAATTTTTAATACATGAAAAACAAATGAATTTTTTATTACGGACTCCGTGAATATTTTACTATATTTTTTATGAATATGCCTGACATTTACAATGATCATGACTTTTGTTAATTAGAATATATTTATTTTATCATTTTCATAATACCTCAATCATATACTTATTTATAAAATAAGTCCCTAATTATAGAAAAAATATAACTATATTTATTTATATATACTATCATTAAATAATATTTATTTAATTTTTATAATATCTGTCAATTATGAATACATGTACAAAAAATAGAGCATTTATAGATTCAAATGTACATATTTGAATTAATGTAAAAACACTAAGTTAATTATTCATAAGTTTTTTTTAAAAAAAAACAGTATTTCAAAAGAATAACAAACTTAGGTTATAAATTAATGTATAGTAGTTGTGTACATGTTTCTAAGCATCAATATAAACACTTATTTATTTTGTGGATACGTGAAAAAAAAGGTTAACGAATACGTAAAATTGTATTCAACAACTCATTTTATCATTCTAAACGTTTATAGCCTTCATGTTTATCAATCGATCAAGTTTTGTAAACTGATAAATGGTAATATATTCTTATACACAACGATTCGATAAGAACAGCCAAAGGAAAGATCTATAACAGTTAGCGTCACAGTTTCCATTTAGTGATAGAAACGATTATAGAAGGTTGTGTGCATGTTTTCAATCACCAGTGGAGACGTTTATAAATTCTCATGGAAACGTTGTTGGAGTCAAATTTTACGTATTCATTAAACGTTTATAGCCTTCAGGTTTATCAATCAATCAAGCTCTGTAAGCTGATAAATAATAAGAAAATATTCTTATGCACATTGATTCAATGCGAACGGCATAGGGAAAAGATCTATAACAGTTAGTGTCACCATTTCCATTTAGTGATGGAAACGATTATAGAAGGTTGTGTACAATACGTTTATAAATTCTCATGGAAACGTTGTTGGAGTCAAATTTTAAGTATTCATTAAACGTTTACAGCCTTCAAGTTTATCAATAAATCAAGCTCTAAAAGCTAAATAATGAGAAAATATTCTTATGCACAATGATTCAATGCGAACGGCATAGGGAAAAGATATATAACAGTTAGTGTCACCGTTTCCATTTAGTGATGGAAACGATTATAGAAGGTTGTGTACTTGTTTTCAATCACCAGTGGAGACGTTTATAGATTCTCATGGAAACGTTGTTGGAGTCAAATTTTACGTATTCATTAAACGTTTATAGTCTTCAGGTTTATCAATCAATCAAGTTCTATAAGCTGATAAATAATAAGAAAATATTCTTATGCACAATGATTCAATGCGAACGGCATAGGGAAAAGATATATAAGAGTTAGTGTCACCATTTCCATTTAGTGATGGAAACGGTTATAGAAGGTTGTGTACATGTTTTCAATCACTAGTGGAGACGTTTATAAATTCTCATGGAAACGTTGTTAGAGTCAAATTTTACGTATTCATTAAACGTTTATAGCCTTCAGGTTTATCAATCAATCAAGCTCTGTAAGCTGATAAATAATTAGAAAATTCTTATGCACAATGATTCAATGCGAACGACATAGGGAAACGATTTGTAACAGTTAGTGTCACCGTTTCCATTTAGTGATGGAAACGATTATAGCAGGTTGTGTACATGTTTTCAATCACCAGTGGAGACGTTTATAAATTATCTTGGATATGTACAAATCAAGGTTAACGAATACGTAAAATCAAATCAACAACTCAGTTTATCATTTTCAAATGTTTATAGCCTTCAGGTTTATTAAGTAGTAGCCGATATAATGTTAAGAAAATATTCTTATATACAATTGATTTGATAAGAACGGCCAAAGGAAAAGATATATTACAGTTAGTGTCATCTTATAGTGATGGAAGCGATTATAGAAGGTTGTGTATATATTTCTACTCATCAGTGGAAACGTTTTAAACTATCGTGGATACGTAAAAACCAAGGTTAATGAATATGTAAAATTGAATCCAACAAGGCAACAACTCAGCTTATCGTTTCCAAATGTTTATAGTCTTCAAGTTTCTCAATTAGTCAACATTTGTGAACTGATAAATGCTAATGAAATATTCTAATACACTAAGATTCGATAAGAACGGCCAAAGAAAAAGATATATAATAGCTAGTGTCATCTTTTCTATAATAGTGATGGAAACAATTATAGAAGGTTGTGTACATGTTTCTAATTATTGATGGGAATGTATATAAGTTATCGTGGATACATAAAACCCAAACATATCCTAGAAATCCAAAATCATCGAAGGTTTATTTGAGAGTTTGAAGTAAAACATTTAGGGTTTACCGACAAATAGTAATATTATATATAAGGATATAAAAGTGAATCACAAAAAGATACCACTATTTAGTTTTATGGATTATTTTTTAGTTTCTTTTGATTTATTATTTATTCTATTGTAAATTTAGTAAAATGATTAAAGTTTAGGGTGTATGGTTCAAAAACTTTAACAATAAAATTTTTAGAGCTTCTTTCATATTTGAATTTAAGATTATATTATAAGTTTTGGTTTATTCTAAATTTTGTTGTGTATTTTATAATTTAAAATCAATTTCAGATTTTTAGATTTATTCTACAAATATTTATTTGAGTGATTATAAGTTTACAATTAATAAATGTATATTCCATAATAACTTATCATACATTTGTACTTACATATTGTCATTATCCTCCATTATAATTATACTCACTAACACCCAAAATAGATTAACAATAGAACTAATCTCACTTACATGTTTTATTTTTTATTATATTACTAAATTTATTTATATATTGTAATTTCACTCATCTTTTACCTCTTAATAAACACACATTAAAATTTGTAATATAAAAAAGATGAAGTAAATTAATTATTCCGACAAAAAAAATCTTGCGCGGTATATGATAAAGTAACTTATACCCCTGCTATAGCACATCTGCTATCCGTGTCCGTGAGATTAAAGTAACATAAACTCTCACCAATGGTTGAGATTTAATCCGTCAGTAACGGAGAACTTCCTTCCGTCACCAAATCCCAATCGCCTAAATTGTCGCTTGTGTAACTAACTTCCTTAGGGTCTGGATAGACTTAGAATATAATCCTTGGTTAACTAACACTACAGAGCAACACAAAAACATACATATATACATGAAGTTAAATGAAACTATTATATAAAATATTCAGCAATAATGACCTTTACCAACGAAATAAAATAGACATCAATTGGACTCAACTTAATCTTAAAATATTAACTCATTTTTAAATGACAGAACAAATACAAATCTAAATATTGTTCAATATTGGAGGGTAGTATTGAATATAATGGTTTTGATGCTGGACATCCAGCCACCTGCTCTTTACTAAATCGCGGCTGATGATAGGAACAATTCGGGTTTTCTTAACCCTATAGAAAAGTTCCCTACTTAACGGTGTATTTATGGTTGAATGATGATCTAGTGTAGTGACCAGTATAAAATTAGTTTAAGATCATTGTTTCCTAAATTGATTCGAGAAAGATCTACCAAGTTTAAACTTACATTTTTATGTCCTGATCATTCAATAACTTCAGTTTATAGTTTTGTTTGTGGTTTCCAAACCATTTGTAATCCCATTACTAATGTGGGCCCTTTTACATTCTAATAAGGTACAATTTCTAGTTTCAAAAGATTCCCTTTCGTGAGCACTACTATGTAAAGAATTAAGGAGTGTGTTAATGCTTAAAAGTAGTTAATTTCACCAGCTAACACCTCGAGTATTAACCTTATTCCCACCTTTACTACAAACACGTGAGGTGTACTGGTTTAGGCCCGTCCGAACTTTCCATATAAAGCTTGGTTTACAAGCTTTATGATAAATCTTACTCTAGTTAAGGAACGAAGCCTTGACATGTGTACCATAGTTGATGTGTAGCAAATATCTACTTGACATCTGGCAGTGACAAAAATGTAAAGTGAGATTAATCTGCAAAAAGCTATCAAACGAACGGGGCGTTAGTGGATTTTTCTTAAGTACTCCTGTAGTATTGCTGGCATGAAGTTGTTAAGGAAATGAAGGAAATTTTTCAAAAGTGAAAATTCTGAAATAAGTATTTATGATTCTATAACTTTGCTCTTAAAAGCTCGTAGCCCATGTGAATGACCTTATTGATTCGAACAAATAAGTTCTCCTTAAAAGACATTCAACATTCTAGCCTTTCTAGTTTTCTCCTTCCATAAATTGTGAACATGATACTAGCTAGATGATGAAAATTTCATCTAAATGCTTTTAGATGGTAGTTTTAAAGATGGCTTATGATTACGTCGTTAACTTCCTCTTGACTTTGGCGCATGACTTAACATTTCTCTTGATATCCATCGATTGCATTTAAGTGTATGTGATCACTTCATATTCCTATATCATGGTCAATGCTAACTTAAATGGTCATATTAATGTTTAAGAAGGGTTGGGTTATGTTTATCTTCATACTTCTAATTTTTTGGTAATAAAATAGTATTTAACTAGATTCTTGGGCCCGGGTGGGGAAGAGAATGGTTGTACACTTCGGATCCAGGGATGAACTCCACGCCCTGGGTGTCTGGGCAAGCTGGTCTAGCGCAGAACCCACCAAGTGTGCCTACAAGTTTTGTGCCTACGGACACAACGGGGGGGTTTGACAGGGTGCCTATCTCCATTCGAAAACCAGGTAATAGTGAGGAGGTAGCCCACGATCCGCTAGCTGACGAGATTGCTAGGAGTGGCAAGAACGGGCCACTTGATAATCTTAGTAGTGCTGTAGCTGTGGGGGTCAGCCATGATCCAATTGGAGTTGGTGCGGCTGATCCGTGTAGTCTCCCGGGCTCTGAGCCGATTGGCCCTCAGACTCAACTGATGGAGGATGATTTAGATGATATTGGCCTTAGGAGCCTTTTCGAGGACCCCGAATTTCCCCCTGGGTTCGAACCAGCTAGAGTTTCTCCCAATTTGGGAGATGACCCTGAGGAGACAGCTATTAAAGAGGAAGCAAGACAAACTCTCATCTTTGCCAAGCAGCTCGGATGCACCGTCCCTAACGAGAAGCTTGCCCTATCAAATTATGAAGAGCTCATTCGAAAACAGACAGCGAGCTTTCACCGGAGTTGTCACATCGAGAGTGATGAGTCAAAAGAGGAGTCTGATAGATGCTCTAGGAGTATCTCTAAAGGAAAGGGCAAGAGAGTTCGTAGGACTGGACCCCTGGGTTTTAGTAAGTTTTCTCGAGTCAGTAAGGTGGCCACGCGGGGCAAGAAGAAGGCTAAGTAGACTAAGGGGCCCCTCTTAACTAGGAAGATTAGTAAGGCTAGAAGGGATATACGTTTCTTTTGGGTAACGTTTCTACACTATGTTTTTTTGCTCTTTGCATTTTCTCTAAATTATCCTTAAGCGGGAAAGACATTCGTGCCTCAGTACTGCTATGTAAGCTGGGCAACCAGCCAATTATCAAAAAAAAAATTTAACTAGATTCTTGGTGATTCAATTGTGTCAAGGTTTGAGTATCATCTAGGTTGCATACAAAAGTAAACATTATGTGGTGTTGATGATTTAGTGTTCTTTTAAATATGTAATGTAAGATCTATCAGTACAGTTATTTCATATATCCTTGTTTAAGTCTTCAACTTGAGACAATTGCTTTAGAGTCACTTGTCCTTTGTATGATGTGTTGAAGATGTTCCAACTTCCAATATGCTATAGCTAGCCATTTTGGCTTTGTGGGCTACCTACCAAATATGGTGACATTCCCCGTTCCCACATGCATGCTGATTATTTGTGTTGATGGTAAAAAAACTTGTGGATATGATGTTTTGTGAGATTACATAGTATATAAGGATTTATGTTGGTTGTTTGCTAATCTTGATCCTACCCGCATGTGTGCGGGGACCAAAAGTCAAGAAACTTATCTTGCACTCAACTTATGTGTGATGGTAATGACCTAACAAAATTTGGGAACAGATATCAAATAGCTTCCGGTTAATGCATGACATGTGGATGACAAGTGGGCAAGTTGCAACCATTATGTTACCTATAAATACCTAGCAATTTTGTACATTTGGATTCATTTTGAAACCGAATTAGTGGTCGTCTACTTTGTACTCTCTCCATAAAGAAAGCTAATAAGAATACTATAATATATGGGCAACCCCCGGACTAGGTTGCGATGGCCAAAACACCTAAATGATGTCTCATCTTATTTTATTGTTCTTGCTTTACACCTTGCAAAATCTTTATTTCGAACTCATGATCAAAAGATCTCTCGTTGTAATTTTGCCTCTATAGGTTAGTTGTTAAATTAAATTCATGAAAGCTTGTCTTTCTTGATCAGAATTGTGCATCAGATCTTTGTCAGCCTAAAAGTAAATGTGGTTTGGGAGTTATCGACAGCAATAAGTGGAACATTGCTGCCAACATTAAACTCGTTTGATATATTAAAGGGAAATTGAATCTTCATGGATGTTTGAGACTTTCAAACAAGACTTGCATTTTTAAGAAGTCAATGTTAAGCTCAATGATTAATGGGTATGGAAACTGCGCATTATACGCAACTACTTATACAAAACTTGGGAGTGTTGATGGTGTCACTTGCCATAGTATAAACAACGTTTCACTCATCAGTTCATGAGTAGTATTTCGTCTCACCAAAATAGATAAACAAACATCAACCATCTGTTAACTAGAAAAATGAATCTATACATGTGTTGTGTAACCATAATCCTTCCTTCTGGTGGCATCTTCTATTGTGGAACAATGGGGAAATCCGCAAATCCTCTTTTATCGCTTAGTTGACCTTTTAAAAAAGACTCACAACAAAATCCAATTAATTAGATTGTATTTGCAGGTGGATCTTTTTGTTGTCTTTGTGATGCCTTCCCTCAGCTGTTTTTTATTGTAGCTCTGTCATGGATTTATGGCATCAATTGTCAAAGGCATCAAAACTACCCTATGCCGTGAGATGATACGGCCAAAAACTTTGTTAAAAGATGGAGCAAGAGATGTCTCGATAGTCCTAAGAATAAGCTCACTTTTTGTATCCCTTATATCTGAAGTTGGGATTCAAAGACTAAAAGAGCTTATGGAAAAGAATAGATTCTTATCGCCTTTAATTGTCTAGTCTTTCAATTCAGTATTATACAGCATTGAATAAAGCTCTTAATAGCGTTTTTGTCACAGATGAAAGTCAGTTAATGACAAAAGGTAAAAAATGACTGAAACGATCACTATCTGGATGTAGACAACTTATCTACATATGTACATTATTTTAGAAATAGTACTTTGTTTTATGTTAAATAGTACATATTTTTGTTTTGTGTGTACTTTAATCGAGACTTAGTTGTACAGTTTTAAAAAATGCATTATATTCATAAAAACTATACTAAAGAAAATATATTTTACCTCAATGTAGGAAAGGCACATTATTGTAAATAAGATGAACAAAATATCTTATCTACATCCAGGTAAAATACATTTTCTTATAAAAAAACAATATCACATGGCAGTAGTACATTTTAAAACACTTTACATTAATTGATAAAACAAAAATGGGGTTGCTATTCGCAGTACAAAATTACTAATCACTGCAGTACAAAATTTTTTAAATCATATTGACATTGTAAATATGTAATGATGTGTCCCTGTGTTTTTTTTTCAAAAAATGATATCTGAAAGTAAATTTACCCAAGAAGTTTGTAGTTGATTAGTAGCGAATTTTACTAGTTACTTTTTTGTTGTAATCAATACAGGAATCTTTTTTAAAAAAATGTTGGATTACATTTTTATGTGTTTATACTATTAATACGATTTAAAATTAATTTGTACTATGAATAGCAAAAAACTTTACTATTTGCAGTACAATTTTTTTTTTCACCAAACTTAGTTGAATAAGTTGGAATGTTGTGGGGAGACACTTTTTTTGAAACAAAAGAGAATTGAATGACCAAATTTCAGTCAAAATGATTAAAACAACTAAGTTAAAGAAAAACTGAGTCACAACAACTAAGTTAAAGAAAAACTAAGTTACAACAACGAAGTTAAAGAAAAACTAAGTTACAACAACTAAGTTAAAGAAAAACTAAGCTACAACAACTAAGTTAAAGAAAAATTAAGTTACAACGCCATTCCACCTATCTAACCTAGATTGTATTTGATGAATCCAAGGTCCAACAGTGTATGGATCTCTATAAAAGAACCAATGCGGATAGACAGGGGGGAGTGGGGAGTCATCAACCATACAAAACCTTACGAAATGCCCCTGGGGGCAAACTCCTATGTGGATCACTCCTCTTGGTCTATCACGATTGGTATAATTTTCGATCAGAAGGTATGTGGCACTTGCTACCCCCCCCCATATAGTATAGTAGAAAACTACTATTGAAGTGTACTTTGTCGCGATCACTGTCCCCATTTCCGTGGTCATCCATTTATCTTGAGGTGCTGCCCCATCCCTATTCCAATGAAGCGCTCTTATCATGTCGTTGTATGGTGCTTCGTTAAACATGTCCTTGTATACATGCCTCGCCGGTTCTGTATTCTTTATGAGATGGTACAATCCTTTACGGACATCTTTCCACCTCTCTTCGTTTGAATACAGGTAATCCGCAATCACCCTGAAACCACAATTACCATCTCCACGAACATCAATATACCCAGTGATATATTGATATAGGTTGGATGGGAAATACTGGTAGTATGGGAAGCTGTTTATGGGTGTGAATCGATTCGGATATGATGATCCTCTATTATTTGATCTTCTATTTGATGGTGCTCCTTCAGACTGGCTCGCCCTTGGTCGGTTACGCTCCCAAGATGAAGGTTCCCGCCGGTTTGGTCTTGAGGTCCGGTAGGTCTGCCAATCCCAAACTGTTCTAATGGTTCTCCTAATTGACATACCAAATCTGGATGAAGGAAGTTCTGGATTTGACTGTAACATTTGGCCATCAGAGTCAGATCGTCTAATTGTGCTATCTCAGAAGCAATATCACGCCATCTGTTTGTTTTACCTCCTTGTAGGATAGCATATCAATTGTTGATTCATGATTCTTCCAGCTTAAGGTATACCAGAAACGATGTATATCCCTCTTTGAGCACAGTATACCACTATCCAACATGTAGTTTAATTAACATGTACATGGTAATCCATGAGAGGTTACCTTGTCACATCCACAGATGGAGCTATCCATTTGAACATAATCCGCCCTACCAAGTTCCTTTACTAGCTCATCCAAGCATGGGATACTAACCTTCTCGATCAGGTCAGCAATTGGAACCCTCATGTGCTCTCTTCTGTGTTTTGTCCTTGTCGACTCGAAGTCCTTTTTCAGCTCCCTGATGCTAGTATTCACGTGATCGTCAATTTTTGGAAAGATTACATCCAAAGTGTGTCTAACACTCCTTAATCTCGCCTTAAGAGCAGAATGTGCGCTCTCCACCCTGTCAAATGTTTAAGTAAGTTATTTAGATCTATAACAATGGTTGTATTATCTTACAAATTACAAGACTAACAATCTTACCTATTTGTCGTTGTGTTGCCGAAGTGCAACACATTCTTGACCCGAGCATCCACAAATCTTTCCTTGTGTTTCTCCCAGACTGATGCAATATACGTAATGACACGTGGATAGCTTCTGTATGTATTCTTGAATACTTGGAGGCTCTCGTTGTACTCCCGCCCTGTGCTTGAGTAGACAACCAAATCCCACATACGGACTGGAGCCGCCGCCCTTCCTTTATTACCCATGTACGTCTCCGCCTTCCCCTGAATGTTCCTACTTATGTGCCACCAACATAGAAGATGATGAGATTCAGGAAATACCTGTTGTAAGGCATTCATCAATGCCAGACATCTATCGGTGACAAATGTTGAGGTTTTAGTCCGACCAAGGAGCACCCTTAATTGTTCAAGTTTCCACACATACATGTCCATTGATTCTGATACAAGAAAGGCGAAGACAATGCTGAAGTTCTTGCCTATACTCGTCACTCCGATGAACTGAACCAAAGGCACTTTTGTGATGTTCGTTTTGTAGATAGCATCAATGCCTATGACGTACGGGAAAGCTTGCAGCAGTAACAGAGAGGTAGGGTGTGCAAAGAAGATGGACCCAAGTCTTATTCGATCCCCTAAATTGTGAGAGTCTCCAAAATCATGTTATTTATCAAATTAATATGAAACCTAAAAGATTACAGTTATTTGAGACATTCTAAGTTGACTTACTTGGTTGTGTCGTGTAATCGTAGTAGTTGTTGTTTTTGTCTAGATCACCCAGCAAAGTCTACACCATAGAACGACCATTTCTCTTTTCAAGTTTTGTTTTTTGAATCCTGTTGTATATGCCTTTCCTGGTTGCTGACGTGTCGGGGTCGATTGTGGTGAGCTCTGCATAAATTGTAGAAGGTGGCACACCGACTCGGGTTCTCTGATCGATCATAATCTCCTCCTCTTCAGTTAGGCGTTTTCCCACAAAATGACCCTTTGTCCACTCAGCGAGATCATGATTATGCCATCCGTTACTCACATTCAACACACACCCATAGCTTGTGTAATACCCCTTAATTTTAAAATGACAACCATATTTCTTTGAACCAGATAATCTGCGTCGGGTGATGACACCAGGTCGTGGTGTCCTTCGTGGTTTCCAATACCTCTCTCATGTTATGTGGAAATCTTGGCCCGCCCAAGAACTTTGAATTATGGTGTAGATATGGTTGGGATGGCCAACACTATCTACCCAAGCTTCCGCTTCTTCTTTACTCCTAAATGGTTGATCTGTTTCAAATAAGAAACCTGTATCCACCACCAGAGGTTGATTATACATCTGTTGAATGTAGTCATCCATCTCTGCATGGTGATCTTGAACTCCTTCATCAAAATCATCCCAACTTTCATCAGTAGTTGAGTCACTTTCCTGCAATAAGGGTTGAGAGAATGTTTGACGAATGTTTAAATATGCAATATTAGAGTGAATATGATTTACAAAGACAATAAAATAAATACTTACTGCGCTTGATACTGGAACAAAATCATGATCGGAATCTGAAGATTGACTCATGTCTAGCTACTTGAATAATTTTACGAAATATTTTTTGGAAGAGAGTTAGGAGATAGAGAGATTTGAGAATATGGAGAGTGAGTGTGTGAAGATGAAATGGAGGAGGCATCCCTTATATAGAGGTTGGTCATGAACTTGTCACAAGGTTACAAGTTCAAAAACGGTAACCTAGTACGTGAACAGTGATCTGGTACGTGTACCTCTTCCTAGCAATAGTAATTACCAACGGCAACTTTTAATTCACTCTGTATCGGATGCAGTCCTACAGTACGTGAACACTGACCTGGTACGTGTACCTCTTCCTGGCAAAAGTAATAACCAACAATAACTTTTAATTCACTCTGTACCGGATGCAGTCTTACGGTACGTGAATAGTGACCTGGTACGTGTACCTCTTCCTGGCAAAATTAATTACCAACGGTGACTTTTAGTTCACTTTGTACCAGATGCAGTCCTACGGTACGTGAATAGTGACCTGGTACGTGTACCTCTTCCTGGCAAAAGTAATTACCAACGGTAACTTTTAATTCACTTTGTACCGGATGCAGTCCTACGGTACGTGAACAGCGACCTGGTACGTGTACCTCTTCCTGGCAAAAGTAATTACCACCGGTAACTTTTAATTCACTTTGTATCGGATGCAGTCCTACGGTACGTGAACAGTGACCTGGCGTGTACCTCTTCCTGGCAAAAGCAATTACCAACGGTAACTTTTAATTCACTCTGTACCAGATGTAGTCCTACGGTACGTGAACAGTGACCTGGTACGTGTACCTCTTCCTGGCAAAAGTAATTACCTACGGTAACTTTTAATTCACTCTGTACCGGATGCAGTCCTACGGTACGTGAATAGTGACCTGGTACGTGTACCTCTTCCTGTCAAAAGTAATTACCAACGGTAACTTTTAATTCACTTTGTACCGGATGCAGTCCTACAGTACGTGAACAGTGACCTGGTACGTGTACCTCTTCCTGGCAAAAGTAATTACCAACGGTAACTTTTAATTCACTCTGTACCGGATTTATCAGTCATGTTTTACTCAAGGACAATAGAGTGGTATTCAATGTTTAAGTTGTGTACTAGCCGTTGGGCATGTTAGTGACTGTTACCTTGATAGTATAAAAGGGAGTGTGGGTGTTCCAACCAATTCGTCCATCACTTCTTGCTCTTAATATCTGTCTATCTACTCACAGAGTGAAATCTTCATACCTTACGACACAAGTATTGTCCAATATTCACTAAGAATGGCGCCCAAGAAGGAACTCTCACTCAAAGCACAAAAATCCATCGAAAGAAAGCAAGTGTGGACGACACCAAGAACTTCCATATGTAAAGGTTCATCATCCAAAAGTAAAATCTCAACAAGCAGGAAGATCCCGGAGATTATAATTCTAAGCAGTGACTCCTCATCATCTGACCGGTCGGAGGGCACGGACGTTCTCACCGACTTTGATGTAGACTCTACTTTCTTAAGAGAAATAGGGTTCGACAATTTCACTTACAACGACGAAGCCCTATTCAAAGGTTACTCAACGCCAACTCCTAGACAATATCCCAACGTCATTCAAAACTAGGTTAACGCATTAACTTCTGATGTAGAATCCAAGGCAAGGAAGAAGATCCCAGAGATTATAATTCTAAGCAGTGACTCCTCCTCATCTGACCGATCGGAGGGCACGGATGTTCTCACCGACTTTGATGTAGACTCTGCTTTCTTCAGAGAAATAGGCTCCGACAATTTCACTTACAACGACGAAGCCCTATTCAATGGTTACTCAATGCCAACTCCTATACAATATCCCAACGTCATTCAAAACCAGGTTAATGCATTAACTTCTGATGCAGAATCCACGATAAGGAAGAAGATCCCATAGGGCATATATGATAGTGCGAACACCAATGCGTTGATAGAATGCACACATTCAAATTGTCTTGAAGACTCAACAAACTATTATAGAATGTAATTTGATTAATTAAGGCTAAGTGTTGTTTGTCTCTTTTTACTGTATGTTTATATTTGAACGTCACTATATTATGTAGCTCCTGCGTTGTCAGGTCGTGCCTTAAGCAGCACCCAAAAAAATAATAATTAGTATCTAACTTTTGTACCAGAAACAGACATCGCCTGCTCCATGTTACCGTTTTAACCTTACTTTTCTCACTAGCCGTTGAACTAGCCATTGGACATGTCAGTGACCGTTACTCTAGTATTATCAAAGGGGGTATTGGTCTCCCAACATACTCATTCCTTACCTTGTGATCTCAAAATATGTCTAATTACATCTTGCGTGAACTCTTCACCTTATGCCACATTTTGCTCTCAAAATCAAATGGAGTTTCCTTTCAGTTTACACGTTAATTATGTAGCTACTTTCGGTCGTCATGGAGCACAATTTGATAGATGGATGGGGCACAGACGCGTAGAAGTTACTATGCCATATCCTAGTAATCTCTGTGATCTACAACGACGAGTAATTCGTGCCCTACAATCCCTCCTCGGCAGAATAAACATAGCAACAATGGCGTATTTGGGGCTGGAGGGCGACTACGAGTGGACTTTTATTCATGTACGAAATGATACATCAGTTCGCCGGATGATGGAGAATTGTATGGAGTATAAGATTTCATCGATCATATTCCATTACTTGTTATTATTGATCCTATTGAGCCCGATGATGATGATTTTCAACACCAAGAACCAATTTATGAGATGACGACGTAATGTAATAGCACAGGAATAGAGAGACAAAGGTCAGGAAATAATTAGGTTATTGGTTAGTGTTAAGGTGTCATTGATCTGTTAGTTCGTCGTAATGAAATGATCATATCTGGGTGATCATCTAGCACTTCTGGTTGTTCATACGCTGATGACGAGAGCAGTTTCTACTAATTTTTTGTTCAAGTGGGTCATTCTGGATGATTAATGAAACTTTAGCATATAAAACAATTTAAGGTTAGAACCCATTTTTTCAAACCGTTTAATAAACTAGAAATAGAGAAATCCACACAAATTGTACTAAAGTCTATTACAACAAGTAAAAATAAAAGGACAACAAATAGTTCCAAGATGTTACTAAAGGTTTTATTACATCTAAATCCTAGATGAGAACCACTAAGGGGCACCATGCTGGTGCTGGTAACTATCCCATATGGATAAAGAGCTGAACACATCCTAAGACCATGAGTTGTAGCCCTTTGTTCATCTTCTGGCATCCCCTGACGATAGTATGACCAGTCCCATGCACGGTTCTCATGATAGTATGGACGTGCAGCTCACTTTCCTCAAACGTAGCTACAACAACTTGGTCCAGGTAAGTACACCATAAAAAAATAAAAGTGTATTTCATGATGTACTATAAAAAATAGACTTACTAGGCCATGACGACGATGTTAACCAATGTGGCTCATAACTTAGGGTTTAGATCTTCGGAGTGTGTGTTGTGTACCAATCTAGGTAGTGCGGGTCGCAAGCATGCAACCGCGCACTTGTACGCTCATACCCTGGAACTAGCACTTTAGGTGTGTTATCCCACACACTATACATGGGGGGTATACACAGGTGTATGGTTGGTTTTTCCCTCTTTTTTTGGACCTTGGGTTGGGTCTAATAGGAGGTTCAGGGATACCCTGAATGTACCCAAACTGACGAAGACAACGCCCTGGCATGTACGGCTCATTCAACCCCATAATCTGTATGGTACCTCTGTACCATGTACGTCCTCCATGAACATTAACATTATCCTAACCGTAGGGCAACCAATCAATCTGCAATGTTTGATAGTAAAATGTAAACAACAATGAAAGACAAAAATAATAATGGTTCAATGTGTTAGCAACTACAAACACTTACATTAAGAGCAGTCAAAGCATCTAGATGCTCACGATAGCCTTGCAGTGAACGATGATCATGAACTTGAGAGTTAGATCTCACCCATCTTAGAGCCCAAGGTCTGTCATCATTAGCACGCCAATCTGGGCTAATCGTTGGTCTTAACGTAGGGAAGTATGCATAAATACAGCACTGTACGTATAAAAAACAATAAAATGATTAAGCAATATCAATTATTAATACTCAATGAGTCATCATATACTAGATGCACATTAGGACACATACCTCAAGTAATGTCATACAACCACCTATTCCACTGGAGCGGCACGAGAGACTATCCCGAGTGGCGATATAACGTGCAGAGTACCAGCTCCCCATGCATATTTATAAGCTTTTAGCACTCTTCATGGGAGATACTAACCAAAACAGTTGTGGACCAGACGACCATGTGATTTTCCAGCTAATATGGTGGTACGATCAGATGGTACAACCAACCAATCTGCCTGCTTCATTGGCTCTTCATGTACATCCACAATGCTGCAACAAGCCCGCAATCGATACATCACCGATATTCCACAGTGTCTCTGTCATAGTTTCAACATCTTCCCCAAAATTAAGACAATCAGCCATTACGTCCTTCAGCTCAGGGGTGGATGACTGCCCTAGCAATGGACGACCAACGATGGGAATTGCAGTATCATCCACACATCGTGCAGGGTAATCGTCATCTCACCGAATGGTATATGGAATGAGTTTGTATCAGGCTGTCACCTCTCCACAAAAGCACTGATGAGGGACATATTGTTGTGTGGCATTGTAATATCCTATAGGTGTTGTATACCAGAATACTTAAGCATGTTTCTTGCTCTTTTGCAAGAAACTTGATCTTTTGGCCAGCTAGTAAGCATCACCTTACGGGATTTGAAACTCAAAACCCCACGATCCTAGATAATGACCAATATTTAACACTTACAAAATGTAGTTGTAGACACCAAAAATTCTCACCCGTTTTATATTAAAACCAAAATACAAGAATAAACATGCTTCTAGAAATGGGGTGGTCGTCCCCGTTTTCAACTAAAAGGAATTTCTTTTTCTCCGACATTTAAAATCTCATTCCTATGGAAAAGGAGCACGAGCCCGTTTTTATATTATTTTATTTATTTTTATTTTATTTTATTTTTATTTATTTATTTTATTGTAATCTGTTTTTTAAAAAAATGACTTCATTTTGTATACTTATTTTATTGCTTTTGTTTTAAAATATTTCACGATTTTGTTATTACTTGGTATTATTTTATGTACTCGATCGATCTATACTTTTATTATTATTTGTTATTTCCTTTTGGCTTTCTCCGTTTTATCGTCTCTATTTTTATTATTTCGTGTGTCCTTTTATTACTATTATTTTCCATTTATTTTAAGTATTTTATCTTCATTACGCGCATTAATTTTCATTATTTCATGTACTTACGCTTTCCTTTTATTTTATATCTCATTACATTTTGGGTCTCATTTTTAATTGTATTCCATAATTTCATGTATTAGATTAATCATCTCTTTTTATTGCATATTCTTTCTTTTGGATTTGTAGCTCTTGAAAAACAAAGTCATCTAGTCGAATTTAGAGCTCTTATATTATTTCTCCCATGAACATATTGAAATCTGACCTGGCGTAACTGGTTAAGGTACCCATCATGCAACCCGCAGGTCCTAGGTTCGATTCTTGGCGTAGGCTGGAGGTATTTTCTTTATTATTTCAGCACGCGACCTGACTTTTATTTTGTTTCTCCGCTACTATTTATTGAAATTTGCTACAGCTCAATCGGTTAAGTGCACAGGAGGGGTGTGGGGAATATTGAGTTCGAATCGTAGTAGTAGCAGAACTTGTTTATTTACCTGTATGGACATAATTTTTTTTATTTCTCTTCCTTTTTGTTGTTTGTGTCGGTCCACTGCTCCACTCCAGTCTAGGTAAATCAATTTACAAAGAAAAGAGCACGACAGTATGGGGCTTGTTTCCATCTCGCCTTGATCCTTACACCACGGGCCTCGTTTCGTTTTCCCCTCTGAAACTCCTCCACTACCTTCGACCTTATGCACCCACGCCTGAAATTCTCGAGACCAAGAAGCAAAAAGCCAAGAAATGTTCATTTTCAATGTTCCTCCATTTTCGAAGCTCACCACCTCAAGCTCCACTCCAGTATCGGTAAACCAATTTACAAAAAAAAGAGCACGATGGTATGGGGTTTGTTTTGAAAGAACCGATTATCCCCCCCCCCCAAATTTCTCGGTATGGTTTTCGGTATTCAAAGAAGGTGGCGAACTCCCGAGGAGAAGCCGATCTCGCCTCGATCCGTCGACCAGGGGCTTCGTTTCGTTTTCCCCCTCTGAAATTGTCCTCCGCTATTTTGGACTTCTTCTTCTTGATCGAAGGACGACCATTCTCCTCTCTTGAGGTTTTTTATCCCACAAGTGAGAACTGTTCGATCTCTCTGCATTTCCGATTTCATTTGGCCGCGATTGCTAGTAGAGTAAGTTTCATCTTGCTCCATTTCCTTCTGTATATTCTCCTTCTCGTGATCTCTCTTCTTCAATTTCTGCCAAATGAACCGAATCGGCAATGGCTAAAAAATGGACGTGAGAAGTTAGGCTTCGCCAGAAATTTATTTTTGAAGTTTATGCCAACTCCTGCACTTCGAATCTCATGTTATTTTCTTCTTCTTCTTCAAACTCTCAATGCTTTACGCTCCCTTTAAAGTTTTGTTCGCATTTCAACTCTGAACGAACGCCGAGTCCATCATGGAATTTTGGATTCGTAAGTTTATAAGTAAGTCAAACAGCCACTGTTTTTTCGCGTTTCTTTAGCTGTTCATCTCGAAAATCATTCTGAAAAATAAGATACGGAGGATACAGAGGAGAGGTCATGGCGTCACCGGAAGTTTTTATCGAGATTTCATTTGCTTGAACGCCCATTTCTGCTGAAAACTAAGATTATTATAGTCTCTGAATTTGCAGAATAATCACTATGCAGTAAAATCAAATTTTTGATTCTCCTTGATTTATTTGGCCATTTTTCTCGTTACCTCTGTCTATTAGTTTTCTTTGCACATTATTTTGAGATTTGTTCAGATCAGTCTCCCGACGATGAGTTTGTTTGGAGTATTTTTTTTTGTTGTTCATTTATTTCCTGTAAGTTACTCCTTCTGTCCATTATTTTACTTGTATCCTGAACTGGAGTTCAGGAAATCGCCATTGTTCTTGTGTTCTGTCTCTGGCAGGAGTTCGATTTACACAATTTTGAGTTTATCTCTAAATGTCTGTTTAGTATCATCTCAGTTCATGGCTTGACTTTTTTTGTTTGAAAGTAACTTGGCAAGAACATTGAGAGCTGCTTCCAGGCATCCCCTATGGCAACTACCGAATGTCCATGCTCACCTGAAATCCATGGTTGTCTCCTTTTTGTTTCTTTATGGGTCTGGACTCAAGACCGATTCGGGGCTATGCTCTAGTTCACCTTGACCATCAGCACTACTAAGTTGCATCTGATTTCACTTTCCTCCCAACTCCATCGTCACTGTAAACTAACTACTATCGTTGTCTCTATTGTTGTGTTTTATTGTGTATATTTTGCTCTACATGAGAATCCATCTCCCTCTTTCTGGTATATATCTTCTATCTCCATCTAGTTTATGGTTCTTCATAAGAAATGTTGCCATTCGGTGAGTTGTATGATGTATGTGAGCTCTTGTGTTTCCTCGGTTTGCTGTTTACATGTTTATGATAATAAGAGGTATGTATACACCAGGGTGACCTCAAGTGTTTCCTGTTTCTCTGCTGATGCAAGTGTTTATGAGTAAGATGATTTGCGTTTAGGGATATAGTGGAATGAAATCACTACCAATTCAATTGAGGCCAAATGGAGATCAGAAATGGGAAAATGAATTGGTAATATAATTAGAATTCATTAATAAGGCTTGAAGTTTGTTTAGATCTAGAAGTTTGTGTGGCATTCACGTGTGGTCCTCCAACTATAAATAAGTAAAACAGAAGAGAAGTCAAGAATGTTGTGTTTGATCTGCTACACTATTATGCACTTTGGCCCTTTATCTTGACGTTTCCTTGTGTTGTTCCATCTTTTAATTTCTTTGTAGGGAATCTCAACGTTCTCCCCATGGTATCACATTTAACTGATTGTGTGGCCACAAACTAATTGTGCATCTTCTTGTTTTGCTTGTTCTGTACATATGTATGGTTTTGCAGGAGGTTTTCTCATCAACTTTCCTGGTACACCTTTCTTACGACCAAAATGACTCTCTGACCATTTTTTTAAGAAGAAATATGCATTGATTAGTCATGTAATCTGTCTTATTTGGTTTGTGCTTCATAGATGTGCACTCGCTCTGGTTCAAAAACGTGCATAATATGCTCCTTCATCGGTTTCGTTTGAGCTTGGTCATAACCTGATAAAAAGTAATCCTGTTGAGTTCCTGCTACTTGTGTATGACTCACTACATGTGGTTTCGTTCATTGTTTCAGTTTCAATTTGCTTCATAACTATTCTATGTGTGTGTAACTGGTTGAAGCCGCATGAGAATGCACGGTCCCAAAAACTTTTAGATGTAGGCAGCAAGTGGCTAAGGGCATAAAAAGGGAATAATCTTTTCAGCAACACTCTGCAGCTTTAGGTTTCTGTCCAATTCTGGAAATATAGCACCCCTTGAATTAATCACACTTTTTTTCTAGAAGTTTTCTTTCCCTGTTGAAACTTGATGACCCGCGACTTGGAGCCAAAAGCAGTAGAATACATGACTGTCTAGGAGTGCATCAAGTCGTGAAGGTTAAAGCAAAAAAAGGAGAAAGGCATAGTATCTCGTTTAGCTAGCAATCCAGGATCAGAAATCAGTTTGCTAATTATAATTGGGAGTTTCATGTTCGATTTGGGGCAGACATTTTAGAATTGATTAATTGGGTTTAGATTTTTCCGGTAATGCTATTTGGCGTAGTTCTCTGTTGTTACTCATCTTTTCCTTTTTCTGGATTTATTCTATTGCACAACTCTCGCATGGCAACTTAAAGACAAGCGGCAATTAATTAGCAACCATTTTAGGAACCAAGTGTATATACCCGAAGCTTTAAAGTTCATTTTATATTTTCTTGTTTGCTTATCTTTATTTTCAAATTTATTGTTATTTGTATTATATGTTCATACCTCATATTCTAGCTTGGTAATTGTTGGGTCCAGCCTAATATAGAGGGCCAAGGACATAGGAAGCCCTAGTTAGCCCATAGGTCCCCCCATTTTAGAAAAACTCTAGGTTTGGGTATCCTCAATGCATATGAGTCCTAGACACGGTCCATCTGAGGAATACCCATTTTCCTTAAAATTTTCCAAATCATCCTCTAATTTCAGAATAAAATGTACAATCAACAAAAATCCCATCCATTTGTAAATCCAGTTAACTTTATTCAGGCATAACTTATGCCCACTAGCTCCTAATAGTTTCAAACAAAGTCTTCAATCAGCCCAAGCCCGGCCCATTACCAAGCCCAAGCTCAGCCCATTACCAAGCCCAAGCCCGGCCCATCACCGAGCCCAATCGGCCCATTATCAAGCCCAATCGACCCATTACCAAGCCCAATCGGCCCATTACCAAGCCCAATCAGCCCATTACCAAGCCCAATCGGCCCATTACCAAGCCCAACCCCAACTGGCACATTACTAAGCCCAACCCCAATCGGCCCATTACCATGCCCAACCCCAACCGGCCCATTACCAAGCCCAAGCCTGGCCCATCACCTAGCCCAAGCCCGGCCCATTACCAAGCCCAAGCCCGGCCCATTACCAATCCCAAATCGGCCCAAAGTCCAAACCGGCCCAAAGCCCAAACCGACCCAAAGTCAAATCTTGCCCAAGCCCACAATCAGCCCAAGCCCACAATCGATCCAAGCCCAAATCAGCCCAAGCCTACAAAAAACAAACCAAGCCCACAAAAATCAAACCAAACCCACAAAAATCAAACCAAGTCCACAAGAATCAAACCTTGACCTGAATGTTGACCTTTGACCCGAACTTTGACCTTTGACCAAACCTTGACCCGAATGTTGACCTATGACCAAACTTTGACCCTAACTTTGACCCTAACTTTGACCAATCAAACTTTGACCCGTATTTTGACCAATCAAACTTTGACACATACTTTGACCAATCAAACTTTGACCTTGATCGAGTGTTGACTTTGACCCAAGTTTGACCGATCTAACTTTGACCTCATGACCTTGACCCAACCCAAACTTCAACCCAAATCAAACTTCAATCCAATTCAAATTCAACTTGTAAATCCCATTCAAACTCCAAAAATCCAAAAACATTCCTCAATATTCAGCTTTAATTCAAAAATCCCGAAAAAAGCTTTTTTCTCAAATGTTCAAACAATCATTTTATTTAAACTTCATCAAGTTTTCCAAGAAACCATTTTGTGGAATTTTAAAGGAAAAACTCTTCTCACATCACATAAAACTCTTCTCAAACGCAAAAAGTTCTTCTCACATATACAGAAAGTTTTCTCCTAAAACATTTCACAAAATCAGTGTTTCTTCATCGAGAATTCCAAACAACTTCAAAAGTTTTCCAACTCAGTTTTTTAACTCAAGTAAACCATTTTTAGGGAGCAAGAAATGTCTAACCCCTTCAAAACATTTCCTCCATGGTTAGAACATCGCTTGTCTCCCTTCCCAAAATAAAAATCCGAGGCGGGGCACTGGGGTCATAACCTCCCTTGTCGCAGTCTGGATCTCTTTAGGCGGGGCATTAGGGTGACAAACCTCCCCTATTTGCAGCCTAGATTTTTACAAGGCAGGGTGCTAGGGTAGTAACGACCTTCCTAGTTGCAGCCGGGATTTTAGAATCGTCTAACTCCCTTCCACTCGATTTCAGTATTTTTGGCTTTTAATGTTTTAAACCCGGGAGTTAGAGACGTTATTAAGGTTCGACCGAGAACATCTCATTCATGGTGTTTCTCTCTGAATCCTATTTTTCGACATAAATTCATTGCCCCATCCTTCGAACCTCGGCACTTACATTAATTAAGTGTCGTGTTCGATGGGGTACATAGGGTAATCTCTCGGGATTATCCGCCCTTTTTATAATAAAAATGATTTTTGGTTTTAAAATTTTAAGAGAGGCAATTCTGAACAAATCAATCCAATCCTTTCATTAGAGCTTTAACCCATAAGCACTCCTCAACCCTTTCCTAAACAAACTCGAAGTCACAAGTCTCACTAACATAGGACCCCTTATTCTTAAATGCTCCCGAACAACCTTAGTCATCTTAAACCTGAAACATCTTCAAAACCCGAACACCTGTAAACCAAATATCCTCTTTCACACTCCATCAAAACTTTCGACTTCCTAAAACACCTCAAAAAAATGACCATTCAAAAATCCAAACTTTACAAACACGAAAAACTCCTCAATTCCACCAAAGAATCCGAGCATCATCTAAGCTTCATAAAATGACCAAAATACCCATAAGCTCTACAAAATGACCAAAAACTCCTTAACTCCAGCAAATGATCCAAACACCCCTTAACTAAAAAATGACCAAAATACCCTTTTGCTCCTCAAAACTTCCAGCATCCTTTTAACCTCGTGAAACTCAAAACAATCCAAACCTCCCAACACTCCAACCAAACCAACTCCATGACCAGCCTATTCTTCAACTAATCGTCTATTCCTCAACCCATACTTAATCCTATCCTTGGCTTTTAATTGAATCTCTTTAATAAGGTTTTGAAAGAAGGCAATCCCGACAATTGGAGACCGAGGTTTCCTCGGGCACCAATCCAAAGTCGTGGTCGTTGCCACTTCTAAGGGGTGTAACCCAGTGCGAACCCACACAGAATCTTTGGCATGACCAGATAAGTCCTATCCGCAATTTCAGAGTTAATTAACGGTTCTTAGAACCCTTCTTCTCCCTTCCTAGTTCTTTAGGTCAAACTAGGTGGCGACTCTAGTCAATTCCGCCTTATAGAGGCATAAATCCGCGTGGAGCCCATTGAGAGCGGGTGTAGTGCACACTTGCACTCTCCCTTATGCTTTCTGGGAAAGACAGACGATAAAGTAGGTATTTGAGGGCTGCCATGAATAACGGGTTTTCACCCTCCACGGAATGGCATTTTTCTAGGGTCTCGACTTTTCAGTCAGACCATATTTAAATAGACCCCCCTCATACCGAAAAATCACCCTCCACAGTAGTATGATTTAAATGACCAAATACAGGAGAAAATAGAGAACATACCTTAGTCGAGGACCATAAGTCAAGCGCTACATGACCCCAGAAGCTAGTGATAACACTAGTGAGTAGTGGACCGCCAGGAACTGGCACCTCTGTCAACTTCCAAGAGGTAGGAATCACTGGAACCATCGGTAGCGCTGCTTCCTCGTCAGTGTCATCCTCCTGATCCATGACATCATCATCTTCATCATCCTCCTCATCCACGTCGGGTGAGTCATCATCATCAGCACCACCACCATCGTCATCAACATGTGGCGAACACTCGGTCATCACATGGTCCTCATCAGCACGTGGGCGTGATGGGCGTGGTACACGTGATGAACTACCACCGCCTGACGTCTGAGCTTCTAAGGGAGCAATCTGGTGGCTTCCTTCGCCCGAGATGTTGTAGCTTGCGCTGTGCAGTGGTCCTTCAGACCAAGCATTACTGATGATGACAACACTGGCATGCATCTCTTCGGTATATGATCGTACATCGCCGAGTCATCCACCTCCACCGCTTCCCTTGGTGGTGCAGGTATCTGAAACGTCGGGTCGTTGAAAGATTGACCCGGATGGAATGATGAGTGGTGTGGTGCTTCCATGAGGGGGGGGGGGGGAAGGATTACTCGGCCCTTCACCAGGAGCACGTGCACCACGACGATACGAGGCCGTCATAGGCTTTTCCATAGCCCGGTCTTTCTTCTTCTTCTTCGTGTAAACATGTTGCATTGCTTTTTTCAGTCGATTCATCACTGCATATGAATATCACACAATTATATTTCATTCATAATACTAAAATTCAACATTAATTTTTTTTAAAAAAATATAGCTGAGCCCTTGTCTTGCTCGAGTCGAAAATTTTTCTTTTTTAAAAAAAAGTTCGAGCCCAGCAGGGGCTCTCCATCCTCCGGGTAGAGCCGTGCAGGGGCTCTAGTTGCTCCAAGGCGAGCCACGCACGGGCTCTGCGACATCCCAGGCGAGCCGTGCAGGAGCTCACGTCCCTGTACAGAAAAAAAAGGCAGTCTAGCCCAACAGGGGCTCTCCATCCTCCGGGTAGAGTCGCGCAGTGGCTCTAGTTGCTCCAAGGCGAGCCGCGCACGAACTCTGTGACATCCCAGGCGAGCCGCGCAGGAGCTCGCGTCCCTGTACAGAAAAAAACGCAGGCGAGCCGCAGCAGGGCTCTACTTCATCATCCTCGAGCCTGGGCGGTGCTCACCCCACTTCCAGTAGAGCCGCGACAAGGCTCTCCTCTTTGCCGGTTGAGCCGCAGCAGGGCTCGCCCCTGACTTATTTTTTTCAAAATTTTCAAGTTTCATCCGAATTTTTCATGTTAGATCTAGCTCAATTGATGTTGAATTTCAAAAAACTAACACCAAATTCATACTCGGGACACCCAAATCTATAAGTTGGAAAAAACATCGAAAAACTCACCGGAAAATTTTTCCGGTGGTGGTCTCGCAGTGGTCGGCGGCGGCGGGTGGCGGCTCTGGTGGCTGCTCCAGCAGGCAGAAGAGAGAGAGAGAGGAGAGAGAGTAAGAGAGAAATGAGGATTCTAAGGGAGGTTAGGTTACATATAGTGAGAGCGTTTTTTACCCAAAATTGACATTTTGAACTACAATTTCAGTATGACGTTCTGAAAGTGTAACAATGCTTGTAATTTAGTCAAACGCAACGTAAAATGTTACGTGGAGTCACAATTATAACGTTAAAACACGATTAAAAAGGGTTAACGTCTTTTATTACAATTAAAGTGTTTTTCACCCGAAATTGGCATTTTTTAACTACGAATTCAATACAACATTCTGAATATGTACCAATATTTGTAATTTAGTCAAACATAACGTAAAATGTTGTTTTAATTACGTGGAGTCATAATTGTAACATACAAACTCAATAAATACGGGTTTATCATCTTTTGTTACAATTAGAACGTTTTTTGCAGTTTACGCTAAACAAATGATTTTTAAAAAAAAACAAAAATTACAACACGACATCATTACATGTTTACAACATCAATATGATTTAGAAAAAAATTATACTGCGGTGATTAGTAATTTTGTACTACGAATAGCAACCCAGAACAAAAATATGCACTATCAAACTAACAAAAGTTAGCAGATTCACAAAATTTAACTACACAAAATTTAACTATACATGAAGCTTCTATCAGAAAGAAACCAAAAAAAAACATCAAGGTGCTACCAAAATTGGTTTTTTCACTTCGATAGGCTTTGTTAGTAGTAGAAGGTTAAGTTGTGTCTCGCGTCTAATATCTTGAGGCCAAATAGAATCCAAACGGGTTAATAATATATGTTGCTTCTTCTCGTTCAGGTACTGCAGTGTTTGGTAGGATTAGGATACAGTACGCGATGTGTATGCCGATAATCAGTGGAATCCTCCTTAACCTATAGTCAACCACAGAAACCCATACTTATTTAACAGAAATAGTAACAGGTAGCACTTGAGAGTGGAAGTTGAATGACCACATTGCACAACAAGGCAACACAATTATTTATAAATGGCGGTTCAGTGATTCATGTCTCCAGTTATGAAGTATATATGACCATCCACAAGATTTTGGATCTGGTTAACAACCCAAATTCACACTGTTAACCATAGCTACCCTACCAGCTGCTTGACTGGATCTAAACACTCATCCAAGAAATTATCAACCTTGGCCGAGTACAAGTCAGGGAAAGTTCTGTAATGGTCTACATGGGGTGAAGTCTCAAAGTTAACAGCCCACACCTTTCTTCCTCTATGTCTCTGCTCCTCGGCGTATGACTCAACAGAACGAAATGGGATAACCTTGTCAGCTGTGCTATACAGATACAGCTGAGGGCAAACCACGTTCTCAGACAGGCGAGATATAGTCACCACCAATTTCCTATGAAGAAAAATAACAAAAGTTCAGTGTTCAATGTTTGTTGATTTTACTTACCTTTAAAGCTGTTAATATCAGAACAAGCTGAGGGATCAGAAACTGTTATGGTTTGACCTTTTCACATCAGGAAGCTGTAGAAGGAAGGAGAAAAGCTGCTCCAGCAGGAAGAGAAGCAAGACTTCAGATTTACTTGGCTCCTTGTCTTGAGGTTTGTATACACCGGTAAGAGAATCAGCTTCTCCAACTACAGTCATTGTGTTTGATGCAGAGCCGCGCTTCTTTAGCATGGCAGTGCCAAATCCAGCTGCCCAAACCTATAGACAATGCAAAACCACTCGACACATCAACTAAACCAGAATTTCTTTGGTTGAAAATGATAGGCAAGCACCTTCAACCAAAATGAGAGTGGAAAAAGACCATGTCAGCTAGAAGATGCTGCTGCATTGAACATATAATCCACCTTTTCAAGTATTTGTTAGATGCTAGGTGCATAGATGAAGGGGAAAAACATCGCTGATTACATTTGCCAATTTACATGTCTAAGTAGTGAGTTTATAAGAAATTTCTAAGGAATTTAAGGCCCCCCGTTGTATAGCAGTCATACCAATGTCCAGAAGAATGGCCGGCAGTTCAAAATCTCAAACCTCTCCTCGCATGAGCTTTCCCACACTCAGAACACTGATGCTTGGGACTTCTAAATACCGACAATCCTTTGTCAACCCCATGTCTCATACAGCTGAATGTGTGAGTCACACGGTCAACATACTAAAAGTAACTGCATCTATCCAACCCTAATCAATCACTCCAAAGTTGCAAACATCATAAAGTACCACAGTAAAGGGTTCTATAGATATGCCAAAGTGCCAGTGCCATTGACTAGAGCGTAGCTAGCCTGAATGCCTCAAACGTAGAACCTCTTCAAGGTGCACTCTGCTCCAACTGAACTAGAAGTGTGAGCTAAGAGTGCTTGGTTATATACTAGATAATTAGACAAGGCATTTGAGACCATCCACATCGGGACCATCTTAGAGGCAACAATCAATGCGAAAGCAATGAGAATCACTTGTCCAGGTTAATACAGAACAATCAGTTTTCTTATTTGGACATAAAGGAGACTTCTAGAATATTTGTAATTTGACCTTATGAATAAATTTATTTGATAGAAAGGAAACCATAAAAAGAGATAAGACAAGCAGAAGTCCAGTAGTCAAAATTAAGGTGGAATAGATCTGCATGCAGAATAGACACAGGGTCAAAGCTAACAAGCTATCCCCTTCAAATCTAAAAAAAAGGAAGGCAAGAAAAAGTTGCAAATAAAATAAGAAAACCACTTCTATATGATAAGTGAAGCCTTTGGAACAAGATGTCAATCATAAACTAGTTGATTTTCTGATCTGTAGGCAGACAGACCACAGTGAATATATCCGATGTAATCTCACAGATTTTAGATCAATTCCCCACATTTTCACTATTTGGATAAACAACCCTTCTTCTCCATCCTTCATGCATGGAGTACAAATTTTCTCTGAAGCGATGTTAAGCCATACACATATACTAAGCTACTGGATGATACGTATGTCCAGGTAAAATCAAGGTAGTTCAACACCATTACAAAATTTTTGTCAAAAGCGAGATAGCCGAGTTGGTGAACTATCCTCCGCCAATGACAATAGGTCCAGGTTCGAGGTTGTATTAGGATTGTATTTCAAACACCATTACAAATTTTAAGATAACATGCCACAGTAACTTCATGTGCAAGGACTTCAATTCATGGGAACACCAAACCACAAATTTCAGGCCCAAAGAATCTCATCCTCTAATACATGACATGTGAACTGAGCAAGCCATGAAGTAAACAAGACGAAAAATTGACCTTCGGATTTAATTCTGGCTCTCCTCCCGAATCAACTATCAACCCTTTGATGTTCTTCATGATGTCAGGTCTATTCTGCCAATAACCTATAATTGTACCAAATCTGTCCATCATAAAAGATCATTCAGACAAAAAAAAAAAAACTGGAAAATCGACAGAGTCAGAATTTAGACACGAAAGAAAAACACAAGAAGAGAACAGTAATAACCGATAGAAAATGAAAATGCAATCCGAAAACAAGTGGATGATCGACCCACACAAGCCAACCAGTATTGCTGAACGTATGGAACACCAAACGCCGCTCCTTTTCATCCTTCCTCTCCGACTGCATCATCCATGCGACAAGGTCGTTCGCCAGGCGCTCAATTCGACCCTCCATCTTCTTTCCCAGGTCGTAACGAAGCACGTCAGAAACGGGAACAGCAAATGTGACCACATTGAAACCTCTAGAAGCGTACAGCTTTGAGTACTTCTCCAAATACCTCAGCTGTCCACCTAGCCACCCCAACAGAACAACCGTAACTGCAGCAGATCCCCCATCACCAGGCGATCCGGCAGCACCGTCGTCAATTGGGTAGGACGCCCGCTGCCAGCGGTAAAATGTGTCGTAGTTTGGTTCCGAGCCATTTACATTACGGAACAGGTAAGGAGAAGTTGGGGAGACTGCAGAAGAGGAAAATGCAGAGAGGACCCCTGAAGCAAATGAATTGAATGGTGGCGGGGGAACCGACAAGAAGCAGCTAGATAGGGAGAGAGAGCAAGTGACAGTGCGGAGAACGTTGCAGCTTGGGTTAAGGGTATCATTTGAAGAACATTGGTGGGCAGTTCGAAGCAGGAGAGGGGGGTAAGTGGAAGGACGAGTAGAGAGAAGATAGAGCTGGTGATGGTGGTGGTGGAAGTTACTTTCACAGCGGAAACGACGAGGTTGCTGGCGGAGGTTACCTGTGGAGAAGGCTCTGGTGGAGATCAAAGGTTGGAATAATCTCGTCGATCTACTCATATCTTTTCCACTGCCAAGATGGGAAGAGGGGAGAAATATTGGCAGTTCGAATCGAAACCTCAAAAACGAGTCAAATTGTTATATCACAATGATGTCATCTGGGGAACGTGGCCGGCCGCTGCGTCTCGATCTGGTTTAGGATTGAATGGGAACAGCGTACGCCGATAATTGATAAGGGAGTCTCCCCTTCGAGGCCGATTCCGGTGTTATTGACATCCAAAACCCTCCAACGTCAATGTTAGAAAATAGACAGAGTGAACTACAAAGGATGCGTTCGGGTGCACACTTTATGTGCATTTTTTGACAGTATAAATGTATAGCATATGCTGTTTTGAACTCCTATATGTTGTTTTGAACTCCTTTATTTATTTTTTTGTTCGCCTAAAATAGTATAAATGTCAACATAAATGACAGCATAAATACCCGCAGCAAATGCTACTTTTTCGTTTTCGTGCTTTCACTTCCGTTTCTTTACTCACTTCATAATGCAATTACTGTGACTATTGATTTTAAAAAAAAGAAATTTTTTACAAGTTACTTTATTTATTACAAATTACACAATGCTTTAAATAATTTATAAAAAATAGTACTACATCTTTAGCCAAATTTTCAAAAAATCACATTTATAATACAAATCTATAATATATTATTTGTAATACCACATAGATTAATAAAATTAAAAAAACGAATAAATATACACACTTGTTGATATATAAATTAAAATATTAAAATAGTATATAGAAATATGAATGCATATAAATTTATTAACATACAAAGTTACAAAAATATTATATATTATTAAAATTTATAATTTCACTAAATAAATTCACATAACATTATCAGAAAATTTGAAACGCTTTTTCTCTTTTTTACGCTTTTATATTTGTAAGAATTATAAAATTTAGATAATAAAAATATAATTTTAGATAATAAAAATATATTGTTTAAGAGTTACAAGTTTTGCTTAAATAATAGAAATAAAAATTTTATTGTTTGTGAATTTTTTTATTTATTTTTACTAACAAAATAAAGTTACGTAGTGTAATATAATAAATTATAATTGTAATACGAAAACGGTAAACGCACTACATATAACTACCTGAACCAAACATGCTGCATATATGTTGCACTGCCAAACAGCAGTTTTCAAAACAGCTGCATTTACGCCAGCACATTCTTGCCAGCAAATATGCTGCATTTATGCAAACGCATTCCTGCTATCAAATATGCTGCATTTATGCTGCCAAAACAGTCATGCCGAACACAACCAAAGTGAAAGAGAGAGAGGGGAAGATAAAGAGAGTGAGAAGATGTCGGGAATAAAACAAGTACGGAGTAAGGCGGTGGAAGTTAAGAAGAAACAGAACAACATAAATTACTTTACTAGCATCAAGCTATGTGGGTCAGGCTGGGCAGGCCGTCGCGGAGGAGAGAAGTTGTGTGAGAGTTTCTTAACTAAGAACCCCAAAAAGTGGGTGTCTTAGCAAAAGAAGAGAGAGATTGTGAGGAGAAGAATAAAATATTATTATTTTGAGAGTGGAATCTACTCTTGTTATTGTGGATGCCCTTAGGTTTCGAGTTTCTTGTCTGATTCCTATAAAGTATATTCATTATAATAACAAATTTTTTAAATCTTTTTTCTTAATGAACATCTAATAAATTACTATCATTTAGATGTGAGAGAAAATATAAAAAAATGATATACACATAAGTGGGGTCTATTATGTCATAAAATGTGAGGTTCTTAGGGCATCCACAATGGTGTGGAATCCACTCTAAATTAATAAAACAAAAAGATAAAATATGACATGGAGGAGAGAAGTTGTGTGAGAGTTTCTTAACTAAGAACCCCAAAAAGTGGGTGTCTTAGCAAAAGAAGAGAGAGATTGTGAGGAGAAGAATAAAATATTATTATTTTGAGAGTGGAATCCACTCTTGTTATTGTGGATGCCCTTAGGTTTCGAGTTTCTTGTCTGATTCCTATAAAGTCTATTCATTATAATAACACATTTTTTAAATCTTTTTTCTTAATGAACATCTAATAAATTACTATCATTTAGATGCGAGAGAAAATATAGAAAAATGATATACACATAAGTGGGGTCTATTGTGTCATAAAATGTGAGGTTCTTAGGGCATCCACAATGGTGTGGAATCCACTCTAAATTAATAAAACAAAAAGATAAAATATGACATGGAGGAGAGAAGTTGTGTGAGAGTTTCTTAACTAAGAACCCCAAAAAGTGGGTGTCTTAGTAAAAGAAGAGAGAGATTATGAGGAGAAAAATAAAATATTATTATTTTGAGAGTGGAATCCACTCTTGTTATTATGGATGCCCTTAGAGCACCCACAATGAGTGGAATAATATGTAAAAGAAAAGATAAATGATTATGTGGAGGAGAGAGACATGAGAGAGGGTTTCTTAACTAAGGATTGAGGAGAGAGAGTTTCTTAACTAATGTTGTGAAAGAGGAGAATAAAATAATAATACTTTATGGGTGGATTTCACTTTTATTGTTGTGGTTGCTCTTAGTTAAGAACCTTTGAGAAAGAAAATGAGTGGAATCCACATCATTGTAGAACATTTTTTAATTTCTTCACCTATGTTACGGTGTCAAAAACCCCTATTGTGGATACCCTAAGATCGCATTGTTGACCCTGGTACTTGTACTTTTCATTAGTTTTGTTTTTATTAACGCTTACATTAAGCTGATAAGAAAGTGTAATTTTGTCCCCTTATTAATCCACCTCTAAGACAACCATACATTCTCTCATAAGCTTAATAAAACAACCTTAGTTTATGACTAATGTGTGGGTCATGTTTTCATGACAAAGGTATAATTCAAAGAAAGTTTTGTTTATACTTACTTGATGATTATGACATTTTCAAAAGCAATATGTTGTTGCTCCTCTATAATTGGGAATAAAGTTGAAACCAGATTCAGGTAAGCCTCTCACAAACTCAACAAATTACATAAGTTTGATTAGAAAAATAATTTTTACTCATACTAGGCCTGATCAATCTTTTACTGCTCAAATATTGAGTCAATTTCTACAAAATCCCACTGATATTCACATGTCTGCTGCCATTCGCACACTAAGATACATAAAAGGGACGATAGATTATGGGATGCTCATTAATAACAAATCAGATTATACTTTAACCGCATATTGTGACAGTGATGCAAGAAGATCCGCTTCTAGTTGTTATGTTTTTCTATGAGGATCCCCAATAGCTTGGAAGTCCAAAAAGCAAGGATGTGTCTCCTTATCCTCAGCTGAAGCAGCATATAGAGCGATGAGGGTGGTCACTGCAAAACTTGCCTGGTTAAGCAGGCTGATCACTGAGACAGGAGTGCATAGCATCACGCCAATTCCTCTAAAGTGTGACAACAGATCTGCCATCTATATCGCCAAGAACCCGGTGCACCATCAGTGAACAAAGCACATAGAAGTCGACATACATTATGTTCAACAAATGATACAAGAAGGACTAATATCAGTCCAACACATATCCAGCGGACACCAAGTTGCAGACTTTCTGACTAAAACACTGTATGGAAAGAATTATACACACATTTGCAGCAGATTGGTTTGTATCTATTACAAGACAAAACTCATTTTAAAGAGTTCATGTCTTGAAGGGGGGTGTTAAGATACATATTAGATAGTTAAGTGTATTTTACCGTTACACATTCTTGTATAAATACTTCTCTTTGTCTCAGTCTCTGATATACATCTGGATTATAGTGACACACTCTATTGTAGTAGAAATATGTGACCATCTCTACCTAGGCAGTGTACCTATCGTTTTGCGAAATAGTGAATTAAGTGGGGATTGTCAATCGCAGGGACCTTGTTTAATTAATTGACAATTTATTAACTAACAGAGAAACTAAACTAAAAAAATAGAGAAATGACACTTTTTTAGGGTTTTCTCAATTTAACTAACTTACTGACTTAATAAACAAATAAAAAGGTAAAATTACACCCCCCACCCATGACGTTTGGTGAAATTACACACCCCACCCACGAGGTTTCAAATTTTACTTTGCCCACCCATGTGGTTTTCTCTATTTTACATTCGGTAACTTTTCTAATATTTGATCAACTTAAAAGATGCTTAAATGGTGTCGAAAATTGATGAAACTTTACATGAATGATGCTAAGGTATTATATTTTAATCTAGCATGAAATCCAAAGTTTTTTAAGCTCATATGTAATATGTGGGACCCAATGAAACATGTGACATGTCAACGTGTTTTTATTGGGTCCCACAGGTCATATATGAGCTTTAAAAACTTTAGATTTAGTGTTGAACAAAAATATAACACCTTGCATCATCCATGTAAAATTTTATCAATTTTGGACAACATTTAAGCATCTTTTAGGTTGATCAAATATTAGGAAAGTTGTCGGATGTAAAATAGAGGAAACCACATGGGTGGGCAAAGTAATTTTTGAAACCTCGTGGGTGGGGTGTGTAATTTCACCAAACGTCATGGGTGGGGGATGTAATATTCCCAATATAAAATAATAAAACAATCAAATAAACTAAATAAATAATTAAATATCAAAATTCTAAATCTAAGGTAGCACCCCTGATTGCTCTACAAACCTTCACTTTCTAATCTATTAATAAACTCTTCCCTAATTATGAAATAAGCTCATAAACTATAAATAATTTGTCAATAGCTAAGTCTAACGAATCATAACCAGTTGCTAGAACTAGCAGCGGACTAATGCTCTAATCTGGACACAACCAATTGTATAAAGAACAATTTCTATTGGAGACCAATTAACCTATAGGCGGGATCACGCTTATAGTCGCTAATCAGGTAAAACTTCTTATGTCTCGTTATCTATCTCCACTCACGCGTTTTGATTATAAAACTACAAACTTTGCTTTAATAATTAGCTAGAGAATTAAAGCGCATGAAGAACAGGAATTAAACTACTGCATTAATGAATTAGAGAAAAAAAAAATACAAAATAAATCTAAAGATCTAGTTTGCTACCCTAATCTAGGGAGCTTGACTAACTACGCTAGCATGAATCTAATATAAACAGGAAAAATAGAAGAAAAACACATTGAACAGATTATATAAAAGGGAAGAAGAAACTTTGGTTTGAAGATCACCGCTCCGCCTTTCGCTGTCACGTGCCTTTGTGTTATCTTCCTGCTCAGAGCTCCAGTGTGTTGTTAACAACGGTGGAATTGTGGTGCGGGTGAGTAATATAGCATGGTCGCATCCCCAAGAGGCATACAACATGAGTAGTTCATCTTCTTCCAACCATAGGGGCCTTTTTTTATTATCAAAAATAGAGATTTTTATCTCTTAAAAACGTGTATTTTCGACTTCTGACGACGGTGTCTAGACTTGCATGTCCGGACTCATGTCTAGACAGGTCGATACACCAACTTGTTTTGGGCTTAGATTCTTCATTCGGACTTCGTTTTGCTTGTCGTTTGTTGCATTGCGAAGCTAGTGAAATAATATATGCATTTACAAGATCTTTTCCTACATGACACATAAAATGTATCAGTTCACATCAAAACATAAATATCAGTAAAAACATATGATAAGTGAGAAATGATGCTCAAAAGTAATGCGAATAATAGGTCACGTAAACTCTCAAAAGTCTATATATTTCACACTTATCATCTATCTCTAAGGATGGAGGTGACACTTTAATATGAAGGTTTTAGAGATAAGAGTGGTGCTTATCGAGGAAAAACAAACGATACAAGCGCCTTTATCTTTAAGATAAAGAACACCGCTTATCGTGTGGTTTGTTAGGATCTTGATAAAACTGCACCCTTATAAAAACAAGGGAGGAGAGGCGGACAAGATCATGAACACACAAATGCATAGACGTTTGAGAGCTACGACCCTACTTCTGTTTTCCAGTCTACAGAGTCAAAGATAAAAAGATCTAGCTTTTACTCCAAGAGAGCACAAACACATTCTAGAAAGAAAGATATAAACGGGTTCTTGATCGCAGTCCCCACAAAAGAGAGAGTTCAAAACCCAAGAGAGAAACAAAGACTCTCCTTTCTAGAAGAGCGCAAGATACAAGAAAAATAAGTTTCAAACCCGAATTCTTTCTTTACGGCTAGATAAAGGGTGAAACTCCAAAGATCTAACCCATCCAAAGTTGAATGAGTTGTCTAGCTCCAAACCTACCTTCAGAGTTAGGTGGTTGAAGGGGTGCCTGACTAGGAATGGCAATACCCATCGGGTACCCGATCCACTCGTCCACCCGACCCGTATAAATGGGTGAAAACCCTAAATAAACGGTGAAAAACGGATGATGGGTGAGAATTTTTTGACCCATCACCCGGTTCTCACCCGACCCATCCCAAGTTTACAGTTTTACCCACATATTTTTCAAAAATTATGTTAAGACCCCTCAAATTTTTACTAAGAATGACAATCAAACTCACAATTTTTTTTATATAAATTACAATTTGATCCTGAAATTTTCTTTAAATTTACAATCAACCCCTAATATTTTATAAAAATTACAAAAACATACAACAAATTTCTCACCCGTTCCGAACCTTAGCGGGTGACGGGTCGGGTTTGGGTGAAGTGGGTGGAAACGGGTGACAGGTGCGGGTGAAGATTCACCCGACCTGAACCCAACCCATTGCCACCCATATGCCTTACAAGGGTTGACTAAGTCAAATTGAGGGTGGTTTTGTGTTTTTATTCCTCTTTGTTGGTGCAAGTGTTGTTCGTTGGTTATCACGCACTAGATCAAGGGGAGAGGCTGATCAATCTTGTCTAAGGTTGATCCGGTCACATTGATCATTTGATTGTGTGACATTATGGGACTGGATGGTGTCTACTTGACATGTCCCCAATCAGCCCACACGGTTGTGTCTTGGTTGGGCACCCAAGTGCCCGAGGGCTCCAATGGTTGCGTTATACCCATGAGTGGGGTGTCGGGATGCTTAGACTCCATGGCGGTATTAGGCATACGTTGCCCATACGGACGACTAGGTGAACTAGTCGTGAGACACTCCAGGCTGCTTGAAAAGCACCCAGCTAGGCAAGGGTGAGTCTAGAACATGTTTTAGGCCATGTCCCGCTATCATTTGCTAGGCCAGTGGGCTCCAACGACTACAAGACCTTGTCCCATCAGCTGATGTCTTAGATGTTAAGTTGAATCAGTGTGTGATCTACTCCAAAATTTTGGAAAACTATAAAAGGTCATTAAAAAATTGATGAAGGATGATAATTTTCTCTAGAGCTTGTTTTCTCTTATGAAAATCCTTATGTAAATGAACTATTATCCGTGATCAATCACGATAAGCCTCATTTTCTTATTAGCAAATAACTTCTCATTTCACGACCAAAGTAGAGTATCGTCTTAAGACTCCAAGCATATTCTACTAACTGTTATGGAAATTTATCGTTGTTTATTTTAAGGTTGTTTGATTGCTATATGTTAATATTGTCTTGTTTTCCCCATGCACGTGATATTTCATCTTTATAATTGGTTTTGTGTAGTGTACAAGAAGGTTTCATGCCTCATTGTCATTATTTTGCTTAATCACTAAGAACTTTTTCAAGAATTTTGATGCCAGTTACAACTTATGTTTCACATCTTGTAGTTTCAGTGCAGCAACTTGATTGGTTTGAGATTGAGGTGAATGAAAAATTATGCATTCAAATTTTATTTACCAATAACTCTAAATGATGTTCTTTTTCTTCTAACTACTATATACCAAGTATTATGAATTTGAACATGTGGACTTTTGTTGAGATTCTAATTCATACACAATCATGAGACAATAATCAAATGAGTAATTTTAGAGCCCTCTATGAGTTTCATGGTAGTTGTGTTTGACACTGACCTCTTGATCATTTCAAACTGTGGCAATTTCAATAAAAATTATTTGCGATGGTGTTTTTCATGGTGATAAAATCACCCATGGATTTTTCTATGCATGTCTCGTAAATGTGAACCCAAAGAAACTAATAATCACATGAAAGTTAAAGGAGTACTTTTCTCACTTCCAGCGAGAGGGCCTTGTGAATTCATTCTCCATTTGGTTCCCCGTTCACCAAACCTAGCGACTTCTCCAATGTTTCCCTTGGGAAAATCAATGTTCATCATTACACTTTGCATGTGGCTCTTCTCTATCCCGGTGGCGCCTGTAGACACCAAAAATTCTCACCCGTTTTGTATTGAAACCAAAATACAAAAATAAACATGCATCTAGGAACAAGGCGGTCGTCCCCGTTTCCAACTAAAGGGATTTCTTTTTCTCCGATGTTCAAGATCCCACATTCCTATGGAAAAGGAGCACGAGCCCTTTTTTGTATTATTTTATTTATTTTTACTTTATTATTCTATTGTAATCTGTTTTTTTTAAATGGCTTCATTTTGTATACTTATTTTATTACTGTTGTTTTGAAATATTTCATGGTTTTGTTATTACCTTGTGTTATTTTATGTACTCGACCGATTTCTACTGTTATTATTATTTGGTACTTCCTTTTGGCTTTCTCCGTTTTATCGTCTCTATTTTTATTATTTCGTGTGTCCTTTTATTACTATTATTTTCCATTTATTTTAAGTATTTTATCTTCATTATGCGCATTAATTTTCATTATTTCATGTACTTACGCTTCCTTTTTTATTTAATATCTCATTACATTTTGGGTCTCATTTTTAATTGTATTCCATAATTTCATGCATTAGATTAATCATCTCCTTTTATTGCATATACTTTCTTTTGGATTTGTAGCTCTTGAAAAACAAAGTTATCCAGTCGAATTTAGAGCTCTTATTTTATTTCTCCCATGAACAACCCGTCATGCAACCCGCAGGTCCCGGGTTCGATTCCTGGCATAGACTGGAACTGTTTTCTTTATTATTTCAGCACGCGACATGACTTTTATCTTGTTCCTCCGCTACTATCTATCGAAATCGGTCGCAGCTCAACTGGTAGGACATGTGAGAAAAGAGAGTGAGGTCTCGAGTTTGAAACTCGGTAGGGGCACATTTTGTGACTACCACTATTTTCGCCAGCTAGTATCCAAAAAGGGCCCTGTCCAATCCGGCCCACACATGTCCAAACAGCCCATTTCTTTTTATTTGAGTCCCACATAAAACCCAATACAGTAAACAACCCATAACCGTGATCCCTACGTTATAAAACAAAAAAGAAAAGAAAAAACACCCCAGGATGGGCATTGTTTGTTTTTCTTTTGAAAGGGCCGACTACATACTCTCAGTATGGGTATGTTTCTTGAAGAGGGTGAGCTCATTGAAATTTCTCTGCATGTCCTCGGTACTCAAAGTAGAAGACGTTGAAGATGCAATCTCCATTAAAATCCCCATCCCACCTTCATCCTTAGACGGAGAAAAAAGGCCCACCGTGAAATCACCTCCCTCTCGATCGTGAACCGCCCTCCATCGCACCTTCATCCTTCTGCCGGAATCGCCACCACAAAATCGGCCTTCCTCCCTCGAATCGTCACCTCCGCCCACGCTAAAAAAAACTGAGCCTTCTCCTTCTTCTTGACCTTCGGTCTGCACCTGAGATTCGCCATCCCTTCCATCGGAAATTCCCCTACGCTCTAATCACCTCTCTCGTTCTGATTCCAAGCTCAAGTAAGTAATGTTTCTCAGTTTCACCCGTTGAAGGTCGCTTTGGTTTTTTTTTACCACGCTTCTATCCTTGTTTCAATTTACGTATCCATCTGAACGCAAAACTATGCTGGAGGAATCACACCGGTGATGGCAAGCTCACGGGTTTATCGGAAATTTGTTTCCGAAGGAAGAACCCTTTCTACTCTCAATTAACTCTGTATTTTGTTAAAATCTGAAACCAGAGCCTTGAACCCCTATTTCGAGAGATTCTGGCTCCGAAATTTGCTTCTCTTTTCTCTTTTTGATTGCTATGCGAAGTCTGTTCATAATCAGCTCGAATGAAAAATTGGAATTTCTTACTCGCTGTACTTACACTACTGCATTTTCATTTCTGATCTTCTCGCTGGATCACGATTACTGCACCTCCCTCTCTATTTACTACCTCTCTTCCTTCTGTCAAGACTAGCGCCTAGAACCTTGTTTCTTTCTTTTAAACCCTTTCGTTCTACAATCATTTTTTTTACCTTATGTACGACTGTTGGTTTTAGCTGTTACCTATGTCCTTGTTCTGCCCTTCTGTTTTGAACATACCTTCGAATACCGAACCCACCATGGGTCTCCGGGTTCGAGTGATGGTGCTAAGAAGTTGGAAATCCTGGGTTTGTATATATGTATGAAGATTGATTCGGTTTACTAACGCTTGCTACTTAAGATGTTTTCCCTTCTATTTACTGGGGTTCACCTTACGTATATTTGTTTATTTGGCTCGTCTGCTCCCAATTTTGCTCACAATCGTGAAGCATGTTCCGCTTCAGTTAAGATTCGATTGTATTTCGTCTGGTATCTGTGTTCAGAAATTAACCCTATAGGAGCTTTAAACTCCAGAAGAGTGTTTGTGTTATTCAGGACACCACTTATGAGTCCTCGCCTGCCATGAGTTCACGACCACCGTGATATACCCGTGCCTTGGGAAACTCTCGTTACGTCCTGGTACACCGTTTCCTAAACCTAAGTATCTCCATGCCTGCCGTGTGAATGCTTGTTACCCTTCTCTGCACCTACAAATGCTATAGCGACGATGTGTTGTCATTTGAGCTTTCCTGAGTAGGTGTAAAGGCTCAACCCATAAGCGGTAGTGTATAAAAAAGTGGACTAGTCTAATTAGCATATTCTAATCTGTTCAAGAAAGGTGTTAGGTAGAACTCGAGCAATTGAATTCGGAAGTGTGCTTTTAAGTTTCTAAACTTTAGTCTCCTGCAATAGCTTATTCATGAAATTCTGATTCCTTTCTTTGGTTCTGTTTTGTATTCTGATATCGGATATGAACAACATAGGAATAGTTGGTTGACTTCTGCACACCTGGGTTATGAAATTCAATTGATAAAAACGAATGAAAGTGACAGAATGGCAATTAATTTGGGTGAGGTAGTTTGGGGTTGTTTCTCGCTTGGGTGAATAATTTTAGACTTTGTTCCTATTCTGGCTGAGTTTATTGCTCTCGTAAGGCTTTAAGTATGAGATATCCAATTTGATATGTAACTAACGATTAAGTTTTGAAACTCTAGACTCCAAGTTTTGTTGATTTCTGGAAAATAAAATAATGGCTCATGTAGATAGCACTGAAACAGAACCAATCCTTTTGACGTTCGGCTAGCTCTTTTAATTGGTTTCAACCTGTATTCATCACGTTGTCCATCCTCTAATTACTCTTTGGTTACTGTGTATGTATTATTGATGTGTTACCGTTTTGCTACAATTTTTGTTAATTCATCGCTCTTTATATGCATTTACTGTTTAAGCCCTAGAAAGCCCCTATAGGACACCCATTTATTAACATAAGTCTTGGAGGGTACCCCACAGCTAGCTCATTTCTATTTGCTTGGTGGGGAGCAATACCCTCTAAACTTTGAAGTTCTCTTTTAAGCCTTTGAGGGTACCCCACAACTAGCTCATTTCTATTTGCTTTGTGGAGAACAATACCTTCCAAACCTTTAAAAGCCTATCCCAAACCACCCCCTAATTTCATTAAAAACTTTACCAAAAAAAAAACACAAAGAATAAATTCAAAATCCAAATACCAATTCAATTTCAATCTAGCCTGAAATAACAATCTGGCCCAAAAATCAAGAAGCCCAGATCCGGCCCAAAATGCCAAAGCCCATTTCGGCTTACACTCCTCTTTGGCTCAAATTGGCCCAATTCGCACTAGGCCCATAGGTTCAATTCTAACTCGGCCCACCGCAATTTGGTTCAAGCCCAAAATCTGACCCCAAGCCCAAAAACCAATTCTGCCAAAAAACCAATTCTGCCCAAAATCCAAATTCAGAGCCTAATTCGGGCCCAAATCCATTTTAATTCAGACCCAAACCTAATCGGGCCCAAAAACCAATTCAGACCCAAAAACCAAAACTCAAAACAACTCAAACAAGGCCCAATTTTCGACCCAATTCTAAACAAGGCCTAATTTTCCAATCTCAAACAAGACCCATAGGCCAATTTGGCCCAAAACCAAATCAAAGACCCACTTGGCCCATTAAAACCACTTCAGCCCAAATAAAAACCCACTTCAACCCACTTTGGCCCACAAGCCCAACCAAGGCCCAAATCGGCCCACAAGCCCAACCATGGCCCAATCGGCCCATAAGCCCAATCAAGGCCCAAATCGGCCCACGAGCCCAATCAAAGCCCAACTTGGCCCAAAACTCCAACCAAGGCCCAATTTGGCCCAAGCCCATTTCCGCCCAAACCCATTTTGGACTCAAAGCCCACTCGATCCACTAGGGCCCAATCCGGTCCAAACCTTGCCCGAGGCCCAATCCGGTCCAAACCTTGACCAAGGCCCAACCCGGTCCAACTTTGACCAACCAAATGTTAACTTTGATCCAAACATTGACTTTGACCCAAAGTGTTGACCTTGACCCAAAGCGTTGACCTTGACCTAAACGTTGACCTTGACCCAACTTTGACCTGGCCCGTTTCCAAGCCCGATTCAATTCAATCAAGTTCAAACTCAATCCCATTCAAACCTAAATACATTTCATCCAATCCGCACTCACTTATAAATTCTTTTCAAAATCCGAAAAACCAAAAAGAATTTCAAACCATCAATTTATTCAAATTTCATCCAGTTTTCAAAAGAAACCATTTTGTGGAATTTTAAAGGAAAACTCTTCTCACATCACAGAAAACTTTTAAACATGTAGAAAGTTCTTCTCACATATACAGAAAGTTTTCTCCTAAAAAAAACTTTTCTCAAAATCAGGTTTCTTCATCGAGGATTCCGAAAACTCCAAATGTTTTTCCAATTCAGTTTTCAAACTCAAAAATCAACCGTTTCGGGGAGCAAGAAATGTCTAACCCCTTCAAAACATTTCCCCCATGGTTAAAACATTGCTTGTCTCCCTTCCCAAAAAAAAAATCCGAGGCGGGGCACTGGGGTCATAATCTCCCTTGTCGCAGTCTGGATCTCTTTAGGCGGGGCATTAGGGTGACAAACCTCCCCTAATTGCAGCCTAGTTTTTTACAAGGCAGGGTGCTTGGGAAGTGACGACCTTCCTAGTTACAGCCGGGAATTTAGAATCGTCTAACTCCCTTCCGCTCGATTTCAATGTTTTGATCTTTAACGCTTTTAAACCCGGGAGTTAGAGACGTTATTAGGGTTCGACCGAGAACATCTCATCCATGGTGTTTCTCTCTGAACCCTATTTTTTGACATAAATTCATTGCCCCATCTTTCGAGCCTCGGCACTTACCATTAATTAAGTGTCATGTTCGAGGGGGTACATAGGGTAATCCCTCAGGATTATCCGCCCTTTTTATAATAAAAATGATTTTTGGTTTTAAAATTTTAAGAGAGGCAATTCTGAACAAATCAATCCAACCCTTCCATTTAGAGCTTTAACCCCTAAGCACTCCTCGATCCTTTCTTAAGCAAACTCGAAGTCATCAGCCTTACTAACATAGGGCCCTTTATTCTTAAATACTCCCTAACAAACTTAGTGATCAGAAACCTGAAACATTCTTAAAACCCGAACACCTGTAAACCAAATATCCTCTTTTATACTCCATCAACACTTTCGACTTCCTAAATCACCTCAAAATTTTGACCATTCTAAAATCCAAACTTTACACGAAATACTCCTCAATTCCACCAAAGAATCCGAACACCTCTCAACTTCACAAAATGATCAAAATACCCCTCAGCTCTATAAAATGACCAAAATACCCCTCAGCTCTACAAAATGACCAAAATACCCCTAAGCTCTAAAATGACCAAAATACCCCTCAGCTCTACAAAATGACCAAAAATGCCCTTTTGCTCCTCAAAACTTCTAGCATCCTTTTAAACTCGTGAAAGTCAAAACAACCTCAAACCTCTCAGAAACAATCAAAACACTTCAACCAAACTAACTCCAAGACCAGCCTATTCTTCAACTCTTCTAAATCATCTAATCCTCGACCCACACTCAATCCTATCCTTTGTCTTTTAAATGAATCTCTCTAAAAGGTTTTGAAAGAGGACAATCCCGACAATTGGAGACCGAGGTTTCCTCGGGCACCAATCCGAAGTCATGGTCGTTGCCACTTCTAAGAGGTGTAACCCAGTGCGAACCCAACATAGAATCTCTGCAAATGACCAGATAAGTCCTATCCATAGGGAGCAACCTTAGAGTCAACTAACGGTTCTTAGAACCCTCCTCTTCCCTTCCTAGTTCCTTAGGTCAAACTAGGTGGCGACTCTAGTCAATTCCGCCTTATAGAGGCATAAGTCCGCGTGGAGCCCATTGAGAGTGGGTGTAGTGTTCACTAATACTCCCCATATGCTTTCTGGGAAAGACGGATATAAGTAGGTATTTGAGGGATGCCAAGAATAACGGGTTTTACACACACAGAATGGCAATTTCTAGGATCTAGGCTTTTTAGTTAGACCATATTTAGATAGACCCCCCTCATACCGAAAAAATCACCCTCCACAGAATGGCGACTCTGCTGGGGAAAACTTGAGTAAGTTTTTCTCATTCTCAAGGAAGACTGAACTCCATTCATAATTGTCGGGACTTCCCCACTTCTTTCAAAACCTTCAAGGGATTCATTTCAAGCCATTAGGATTATTCTACTCCACACTTTGAGTGTGTATCTGATGAGGACAAATAGGATTTATTAGATCCTTAACAAACATGACAACAATTGGGTTAATAAATTAGCTCACGATTAGAAAGAGACACTTAGGTGTGAATGAAGCTAACTCCCCTCTAGGTTAATAAACAACCAATTTGGAATCACTATCCTCAAGATAAAACTCTTAGCAAATAGGATGTTGCTAACTTCATTTGGTTTATTTACTGCTTTCATATTTATATTGCGATTGTGGGGTGCATGGGTGGGTAGCTTAGGACATGCATTCCTCTGTGTCACCCGATTTACCCACGATGTCACGGGATCCCTACCGGTCCACGGTTGATTCCCCATGAGCTAGGGTCACTCTCTTAGTGAACAAACCCATGAGGCGGTACGGTCTCCGACCAACACCTTGGGCTCATGATCCAAAAATATCCTCCATTATCCGAGTCAAAGCCAGCATATAGTGAACTCTGAGCCTTTAGTGTCCAGCTACCTGGTCCGGTGTCTAAGACGGGTTTATGGAAGTCACCCCTTTGTATGCTGCTTGTCTGACCGCCCTTCTATCTTACCCTGAAGATTGCATGGGCTCAGTTCTCCATTGCTCCGCTGCACCACATGTGTCTCTAAAGCCCAATGTCACGCTATACGTCCATAGAGGATCCCGTATTTATCGGATACCCATACATGGCACAACGTAGTCAATGAATAATTAGGACTTTAGACACACCTGACCGTGTAGGTGATGAGAGACCCGTTCCCATGCAGTACTTCCCTGAGTTTCCCGAAAAGTGGGGTGTTGTCGGATCATCACTGGCCGTGGCGTATGTTTCCTTACCATCTCGGGTATCCTGACCTTTCGAACTTAAGCACTCCGGACTTTCTTTATGACGTGCCTCGCAAGGGGCATAGTAGAGAAAAACCCCGAGAGATGATAGTGAAGGGACGACGGTTCCCCCGGTGAGATGGAAACATAATTGACCTGGAAAGTGATTATCCCAACACTAACACTTGCAGCTCCACATCAAACAATAGTCGCGATTTATTTTATGCTATATATATGTGCAAACTCTTTTCAAACGAACTCTTACTTCCAAAAATTTTGTTCGGAATCTCTCGTCAAAAGTCTTCAAAACCACTTGTGAAAATCCTTCAAAATTACTTGCAGAATTTCTTTTAAATCACTTGTACAACCGTTTGAGATTTTTCTGTAAAAACCGAATTTCAAACAAAACAACCCTTTTAAAACCGTTTTTAAAACCCCTCTATTTACAAATATTTCCTCCTCCGTTTTCATTTCCGAAATGGGCGTCATACTGGTATTACAAAACTGCATCCCCTGAATCTCACTCATCACCTTCTTTCCCGTCTTTTTCTCTTTTTTACCTCTCTTTTGCAGGGATAGCCATGATGAACCGACTAGTGCCTATTCCAGGAGAGAAGAAGAGACAAAGGGATATCTTAAAGCAACAAAGGAACGAGGCAGCCAAAATAGAGCAAGCCCGTATCTCTCTTTACCAGCAAGAGCGTGTTCAAGAAATGGAGTTCGCCATAGATTTGAAGAATCGGTGCATGGGGATGCAAACGGTTTATTTGATGTATTAAATGCTAAGAATTAATCCTAGAAATCAACAAATCAATAAATCGTCCGTTTGCAAAAAATCCCGGTCGTAATAGTATAGCAATTTAGAAGCGACCAGGTGTCAATCCACGGGACTTGATAAAGTAAGTCTAGCCTAAGACAATGATTAATTCAAAAGGGGTTTGTTTTGGTTTTGGGATTTAAATAAATAACGAGAATGAAATAATTAAAATAACAGTCAAGAAAATAAATAACAGATAAAATAAAATGATAGATGAATTGGATAAAAAGGGACTCTGGGTTCAGGCTAAAACCGTTTGTTTAATTATGTCTACTGGTTAATTAAAGATAGATTGGCAATATTCCTATAATTTTCTTAAGAGCTAAATCATAGTCTCAGAAGAACTCATTTACCAGAAATGCAGGACCTAGTCTAGATTCAAGCAGAAACATATGTAAATGGATTAAATACGAGGAATAATAATTTGCGTCTGTAAGAATAATAAATTAATCCAATTAATAATTCTACAGATATACAGATTAATTTAACCGATCTATTTATCACTTTGTCGGATCAAAATAGATTAGTAAAACAATTTAATAAACTCATGATATTATTAAAAGCGCAACAATAACATTAATCGTAACATCCGTAATTAATTAAAACCAGTAAATATAATTAAAAAAACTTAATTAAACCATTACCCGAGTTTATATAAATTATTCACTCATTATTTCAAGACACAAATAAATATTAAAACAAATGTCAAATTACTCTAACAAACAATAGTGTAACAGGACATAAAATAACAAGTAACAAACATGTAATAAAGTTGAGTTTAGTGTAACCCTTGTATTGAACCGGTCTGGTTCACTTCTTTTCCTTCAGCCCAAAACCGGTCCAGGATTTCCGGTTCGCTCAAGAGTTAATTTGCTAATTCGGTTCCTTAATTCCTCAAACTTGTCGTTTCCCCCGTCCAGTACTTCTCCAGAGCCCTGTTCTCGCCGATGGAGATGAGTCTCGAATCTGCTCCAGACCGATTCGCTCCGGATTTCCTTCCCGATTCTCGATCTCGCTCTCAACCGTATCGTTTCTTGCCTCTTCTACTCGTGTGGTCGACGACGAAGAGAACCGATGATGGCGATGAGTTCGTGGTGGTGAGTCGTCTTCTGATGTAGCGACGGTGGAAGGGTTGCGATGGTGATGAATGAAGGTTAGAGACCGTGGTGATGGTGAGATGAGATGAATACAAAGTAGTGTTGTTCGTGGCGATATCGGTGGTGAACGGTGATCTGTGTGTGTTGGTTTTCGGTATGAATGGCGTGAAATCTCCTGTGGTCGATGCGCTTGTTGATATTGAGATGGGCTGCGATTGTAGTGATACGATGATGAGTCGTAGCAGCGGCCTGTGATGAGGCGATGGTGATGGCGAAATGATGAGTGGTTGACGATGATCTCCGACGGTGATGGTGAGATGCAGTGCCAATGATGGCGTGGGTTCGATGGTAAAGGAGGGTGAAGTCGTGGTGACTGGTTGTGGCGATGAGGATCGGTGCAGGCGTGGTGGAGTTATGGAGATGATGTAGATGTTGGATGAGGCGGAACGATGAAGGTGGTGAAGATGGTGATGTGAGCGTGGCGTGCCGATGGGATGAAGACGGGATATAGTGATGATACGGTGCGGTTGAATGTGATGATGAAGATGAGATGGAATAATCTCGATGGTGAATGGCGTTGTTGGTATAAGGGTGATGAAGCGGTGGTCGATGGTGGCGAAGAAGATGAACGTGTGAATGAAGGTCGTGAGTGGTGATAATGAATCGGAGATGCAGGGGCGACGGTGGTGAATGGTGTGTGTGCTTCGATGGAAGCGGTGGTGAGTGGTGATGCGTGATGAGATGGGATGAATGCGTGAGTGGAGGTGGTCTCAATGGGGTGTTGACGATGTGAAGATAGATGGAAGGCGTGAATCGAGATGGTGATACCGTGGTGTACCCTCTGTAGTGCGATCGGTGCCAGTACCTCCCCTGATGCATGGGTTTTACGATTTTCTATTGTAAACTTTTGCTTTCTTTCTTTTCCTTTCTGTCCATGTCGGTCCAGACTTGAAGAATGGGCTTCTGTAACCCAACTCATGTGTATGTCATAGCAGCCCAAGAAATTCAGCACATCTCATCTATTTTTGTTGGTCCAATTCGTGAGTGTATGTTATATATATATATTTATAATTTTACCTGCATTTGACATATAAAATATGATAGCACTCATCTAAATACTAATTATAGAAAAAGCATATGATAAGTGTAAAATGTGACATGAATTGTTATTAAAATAGAAAGAATTAAAGCCCTATAAATAGATATATTTCACACTTATCAAACTTCCTCACACTTAGTTTTTGCTTGTCCTCAAGCAAATAAAGAATAAAACTATCTCTAAGGCCATGGTATCAAAACTCACGATCAAACAATTGCTGTTGGAAAACAAGCAAAATGACAATCAAAAGAAAATCTCTGCTACTAGCTGTAGGTTTTCACAAACAGTGAAAAAAAGTGTAGTTAAAAGCATGGAGAAGTTAGACTATAGAAACTGAAACAGAATAGTTTGGGCTTCTCCACCATTTCTTTCCTCTAACCTTGGAATGACAAGGGGTATGAAGTAACACCTTATTCCGTGATACCTTTCAACACCACATACTCATGATCAGAATAAGCAAAAATGAATTACACATTTAACTTTCAAAGTTCATCATTTTTTTTTTAACATTGCATTCTGCCATTTGCGTATTTGATTCATCCCCTCAGACTTTTCTCTTCACCCATGTAGCGGCTTTGGGCCTTCTATCCTAGATCACTAAACCTTAGGTAGATGGGTGATAAGGCACCCCAAGGACTTAATAACCGAATGAAGAGGCCTGTTTTGGTTCAGAAATTTTAATTCAGATCAGTGGAGTACCTTGTCTTATCCTTTCATTCCAAACTTTCACACGTTCCCAAGATCCCAAACTAGACCAATTCAGTTTTCATAATCAGCTAATCCACCAAATTTCAGTGAAAATAGATTCACTTTGGTTAAAACTATACATATAAACAGCCTAGAGCGGAAAGATTCTTGAGGTGGCCATCAGGCTTGTTTTCAAAGCTTTCAAAATTATTATCATATTATATATATATATTTTTTTCGGCCACTGAAAAGAGATAATTCTTTCAAAATAAGAGGACAAACAAAAACAAATGTGGCATTAAGTGCAACTGGCATATTTTCAGGGAAAGGTCCTACTTCCTCACACTTAAGAGGAGCAATGTCCTCATTGTTCAAAAATAAAATCAAGAAAAGACCTTTCAAAATATGCCAGACTCATAAAGAAGTTCATTCAGGACAATCATGGACGGATATAGAATAAGCATTAAGCATGATAGGTTGAACATGAATATTAAAAATAAGGAGAAACTAAAACTCCCCTGATATTGTTGATTGAGGAAGGTCACCTTCCTCACACTTAAGTCCTTAGCTGGGGTAGGAGTCTTCCTCACACTTGTTGTAAAGCAAGTGTCCAACCTTGGAGTGTCCATAATCATTGCACCTGTAAGAACTTTAGAGACCACAAAAATTTGACACCTAAAAGTATCACGTTAAACGCATGGGCTCTGAAGAAATCTAATAAAAACAAGAGAAAAAAAAAATGCTAAAAACAAAACTGGAAAAATAAACGCAAAACAAGATTAAACGGTAAACTACCACTGGGTTGCCTCCCAGTCAGCCGCCCTTCTTTACAGTCTTTAGCTAGACTCACAGGTAGTGTCAAGGAGAGCCGCCACAGCAGCTAGCAATAGCTTTCTTCAGTTGGAAATACCATTGCGAGCGCGGCTTTTTGGATGCTTTGGGAGGGGGAGCTGTAGTACAGATAGCAGAAAGAGAATTAATGGAAGGAGAAGAACTTTCAACAAAGGATATACTTGGTGCCGGAGGCTGAGAAAAGGTATCGCCTAGGTACTTCTTCAGTCGAGCACCATTCACTTTGAACACTTCACCTGTCTTGTTCTCTAGCTCATAGGCACCATAAGTAGTAATCCCCACTACTTTGAATGGACCAGCCCAATGGGATTTCAACTTTCCTGGGAAGAGACGCAGTCTGGAATTGTAGAGGAGCACCAAATCACCCACTTGAAATTCTCGTTTTTGTATCATCTGATCATGGATTCTTTTGGTTCGCTCCTTATAAATTCTTGCGCTATCATACGCTTGGTCCCTTAGTTCCTCAAGTTCGGATAGTTGAAATTTCCTTCTTTCTCCCGCAGCATGCAAGTCAAAATTTAGGGCTTTCAGAGCCCAATAGGCTTTATGTTCCAATTCGACCGGGAGATGACAAGACTTCCCATATACCAGCTTGAATGGTGACATTCCGATTGGAGTTTTGAACGCCGTTCTATATGCCCACAGAGCATCATCGAGCTTGACAGACCAATCCTTCCTAGAAGAGTTGACTGTCTTTTGTAGAATCCATTTTAGCTCGCGGTTGCTCACTTCAGCTTGGCCATTTGTTTGGGGGTGATAAGGTAAAGCAACTTTATGAGTCACCCCATATTTTGACATTAGCGAATCGAAGGCCTTGTTACAAAAGTGAGAACCACCATCGCTGATGATTGCTCTAGGTACTCCGAACCGGGTAAAGATGTTCTTCTTTAGGAATTTGATCACTGTTTTACCATCGGCTTTAGAGCAAGGGATTGCTTCGACCCATTTGGAAACATAATCCACAGCAACTAGGATATATTGGTTTCCATGTGAAGTAGGAAATGGTCCAGTGAAGTCAATCCCCCAGACATCGAATAGTTCCACCTCAAGTATTCCTTTTTGTGGCATCTCGTGCCTTCTTGAAATATTGCCCATCCTCTGGCAATTATCACAATGGGTACAGAACTTGTGGACATCTTTGTGCAGAGTGGGCCAGTAGAAACCACATTCCAAAATCTTTGCAGCTGTCCTGGTGGGACCATGATGCCCACCTGCTTCCCGAGAATGACAGAATTCGATTACGCTTCTTATCTCTTCGTCTGGAAGGCACCTCCTAAGTAGTCCATCAGCGCATACCCTAAACAAGTAAGGATCTTCCCACAAATAATGTCGAGCTTCTGACAGAAATTTCTTTCTCTGATTGTAGCTAAAATCATGAGGGATTAAACCAGAGGCAAGATAGTTAGCCATGTCAGCATACCATGGCTCTTTCACTTTACCTATCACGAAGACTGTCTCGTCTGGGAAGAATTCATTTATTGCTGCTCCGTCATCTGGAATGTCAAGCCTAGATAGGTGATCTGCTACCCCATTCTGCTTACCCTTTTTATCGACTACTTCCAAGTCAAACTCTTGGAGGAGCAAGATCCACCTCAGGAGTCTGGGCTTTGAGTCATTCTTTTGGAAAAGGTATTTTAAGCAGAATGATCGGTGTGAGCAATTACCTTACTCCCAGCAGATATGGTCTGAACTTATCAAGGGCGAACACCATTGCAAGTAGCTCCTTCTCAGTAGTGGTGTAATTTTTCTGAGCCTCAATTAGGGTTTTACTCGCATAGGTGATGACTCTCAAATTTTGTCTCTTTTCTGACAGAGTGCAGCACCAACAGCATAGTCACTGGCATCTGTCATAATTTCAAAGGGAAGAGACCAATCAGGCGGAACCACGATAGGAGCAGAGATGAGTTTACTCTTGATAGTCTGAAAGGCCTTCAGACACTCTTTTGTGAATTGAAACTTCACATCCTTCTGCAGAAGATCAGACAAGGGCTTGCGATTTTCGAGAAGTCCTGGATGAACCTCCTGTAAAACCCTGCATGACCCAGAAAGGACCTGACATCTTTTACTGAAGTGGGAGGAGGTAACTTTTCAATGACCTCCACTTTAGCTTTATCAACTTGAATACCTTCCTTGGAAACCCTGTGACCAAGCACAATTCCTTCTTGTACCATGAAATGGCACTTTTCCCAGTTTAAAACCAGTTGGGTTTCCTCACACTGCTAGTAATCTTATCCAGTTGCTCAAGACATACCTCAAAATTCTGTCCATATACGGAGAAGTCATCCATGAAGACTTCTATGCTTTTCTCGAAAATGATTGAATATCGCCATCATGCATGTGAAATGGTCCTGGAGCATTGCAGAGACCGAAGGGCATTCTTCTGTATGCAAAGGTTCCGTAGGGACAAGTTGAAGGTGGTTTTCTCCTGATCCTCTGGCGCTATGGGTATCTGAAAATAACCGCTGTACCCATCAAGGAAACAGTAGAATTCTTGCCCAGCCAACCGCTCCAACATCTGATCAATAAATGGCAGCGGGAAGTGATCTTTCCTCGTGGCTTCATTCAACCGACGGTAGTCAATGCAGATTCTCCAACCTGTAGTTTGTCTCTGGGGCACCAGTTCACCCTTCTCATTGGGCACTGCAACTATCCCTCCTTTCTTGGGAACGACCTGCACAGGAGAGACCCAACGGCTATCAGAGATGGGGTAAATGATACCTGCATCTAGAAGCTTTAGGACTTCGGCTTTCACGACTTCTTTAAGATTTGGATTCAGTCTACGCTGGGGCTGCCTCACTGGTTTGATGTTGTCCTCCATGTAGATTCTATGAGTGCAGAACCCTGGATTGATTCCTTTGATATCTGCCACCGACCATCCCAAAGCTCCCTTGTGTCGTCTTAACACCTCCAGAAGTTTGCTTTCCTGCGAAACAGATAGAGATGAAGAGATAATAACTGGCAGGGTGCTACCCTCTGCCAAGAAAGCATATTTAAGATTTGAAGGGAGGTTTTTAAGTTCAAGAACAGGGGGCTTCTCTATGGAGGGAACGAGCTTCTGAACAGGTCTGTCCAGCGGCTCCACGGGAGGAGCATAAGGGCGAAAGTAGGATCGACCCTGGTTGAGTTGCTGGACAACGATAGCTCCCTTTGCGCTCTCTGTATCATTCTCGATTGAGTGGGATATCACCTGTTCTAATAAATCAGAATTCTCATACAAGAAAGAAGAGTCATTGGGAATACAAGCATCATCATTATCAGAACAATCGATATCAACCGAAAACACAGCATGAGAGGAAGCATTCGTTCTCATCATCTTCGTGATATCAAAACTAAGTTCTTCATTATTAAACTTAAGGGTGATCTTTCCTTTGTCAACATCAATGACAGTTTTAGCAGTACGGAGGAAAGGTCTACCCAAAATCAGTGGCACTTCCACATCTTCATCCATATCTAAAATGACAAAGTCAGCGGGAAAGAAGAATTTACCAACTCCTACCACGACATTTTCAACCATACCTCTAGGTCTGATTGAAGAACGATCAGCTAGTTGTAAATTAAAGTGGACAGGAACGAGCTCACCAGCATGAAGCTTTCTAAACATTGAGTAGGGCATTAAATTGATGCTTGCCCCAAGATCACAGAGTCCATAACCACAGTCCATGTCTCCGATGGTGCAAGGTATGATGGGCTGCCCTGGATCCCCACACTTGGGAGGAAGCTTCTGCTGGATAGCTGCCGAGCATGTTTCTGTCAGCTGTACGATCTCACTTTCCTTGAACTTCCGTTTGTTGGAGATCAAATCTTTCACAAAACGAGCATAATTCGGCATCTGCTTAATAGCATCAATCAAAGGAATGTTAATAGTAAGCTTAGCAAACACACTCAAAAATTTACCGAATTGGTCATCAAGTTCTTTTTCTTTTAACCTGTTAGGGAAAGGAAGTTCCTTAGGAACCACTTTTCCTTTGGAATTTCGAGCAGTCAAAGTATGGGAAGAAATAGGAGCCTGTGTCTCCTTAACAACTACCTCAGGTGGGGCTGGATGCCCTGACGGTGCACTAGAAGAAAGGGGTCTAGTCTCCTCGCCAGTTTGCTCCTCTTCCACTTGATCTTTGTCCACCAACTGCCTCCCACTTCGAAGACTGACTCCTTGACAAACCTCCATTTCGTCAGCATTCTGGACAGTCACTACCTTCATTTGTTCCTTCGGATTGGGGTCTGATTGGGAAGGCAATGAACCAGGAGTCCTTTGATTTAAAAGCAGCTGGGTTAGCTGTGCCATATGTTGCTCAAGCTTTTGTTGGCCGGAAGTCAGAGTTTGATTGATGATCATTTGTTGTTCATATTGACTTTGTTGCTTGGCTTCCAACTTAGCTAACAGGTCTGCTAGACTCGGAGTCGTCGATGAAGAAGGATCTGACTGTTGGAACTGGGATTGCTGATTTTGGCCATAGGGAGGCCGAGAAAATCCTGGTGGTGTTCCCTGAGTAGGCTGTGGAGGTCGCATCTGATATGAGTTTAAGGCGTTGTTGGGGTTACCATACCTCAGGTTCGGATGTTGATTTTGAATCCAAGGTTTCCGGTTAAAATTTTGGCCCAAGACATTTGCCTCTTCATTGCGTTGCATCTCCGCTATCTCTGGGCATGATTCAAATTCATGCGGCCCACCACATTGACAACAACATAAGTCATTTGGATTAGAGGATACCTGCTTAGCAGCATGAGTGGGGGCTTTACCCATAGTGAGCTGCTCCAACATTTTCATCATGTGGCTCATTGTTGTTTCTGACTGAGCTTGCTTGGCCGCCATCTGCTCCAGGATAGGGTCCACAGCTCTGGAAGAACTAGCACCCACCGAATATACTCTGCCACCACTGGAGCTCCATTGTCTCAGCTCCTCACAGTACGACTCCATGGCACCCATAAATTCCTCACCATTTTTAGCAAGTAGATTACCGCCCAAGGCTGAGCGTACTTCTCCCTTGTTTTCATCTCGGAGCCCATGGAAGAATCCGAGTGCTAAGGAGGTGGTATCTTGACCGTGGTGCGGGCACTGTCGTAGAAGCTCTTTGAAACGGTCCCACGCTTCACAGACTGTTTCTGATCCAGATTGTTTGAATGTCATTAGCCCGGCAATCAACTGACGGGTTCTGGATATGGGCAGGTATTTCTCGTAGAATTTCTTGGTCATCTGATCCCATGATGTGATGATGCCAGGAGGCAGGCGGTGATACCATTTTGACGCCTCTCCAGAAAGACTGTTCGAGAATAAGCACAGTCTCGCATATTCTTCTAGACCAGGAACAAGGCCTAATGTGTCCAGATGTACTAAGAATCGGTGCACGTGGTCTAGAGCATCTGCTGGGTCTGCTCCCGAGAAACATCCCGCTGGATGGTTGCGCACTGCAGATGCTTGATGCGAGGGTTTGAGCTTTTGCCATGAATCCAGTAACTCAGCGGTCAATTGCGGTAGAACGACTGGGCTTCCTCTTGGAGTAGGAGGTGGTCTGCTGAATGTGCCCATTGTAGTGTTCATCTGAGCATTCTCGATCTGAGGGGGAATATTGCCAGCCATGTTGAAATCAAGATGCCTTCGCGCCCTTAGTGCTTGGAGGAAAACTCTCTCAACTTCTGGATCAAAGTCTGTTTCTGGTGGACCCGAAGAACGTGTCCTGCGCATCCACTAGGTGCTTGTAACAGAAAGAACCAAAATGTTTCGGATTTTGAGAACTAATTTGAACAAAGAAATAAAACAAACTTAATGAAATGACTGTAATGAAAAAAACAAAAATGGCACACAGATAGAAATAACAGAAAACAAAATAAATTACGAAACAACCAATAATAAAAAGGCTACTATAAAATAAAAATTGAAAAGGACCAGATTACTGGAATGTAATTAACAGAAAATAAAAGGACCAGATTACTGGAATGTATGACTCGAATTTAAATGAAAATTTAAATGACAGAATTAAATGACAATAAGGACCAGATTACTGGAATGTACATAGCTAATAAGGACCAGATTACTGGAATGTAGATGACTGAAATTTAAATGACTGGAATTTAAATGACAAATAAATAAATGACTGGAATTTAAATGAAAATAAGAGGACCAGATTACTGGAGTGTAAATGACTGAAAGAGGACCAGATTACTGGAATGTAATTAACAGAAAATAAAAGGACCAGATTACTGGAATGTAGATGACTGAAATTTAAATGACAGAAATTAAATGACAATAAGAGGACCAGATTCCTGGAATTTAAATGACAAGAAAATAAAGAAAAAGAAATTAAAATAACAAAAATAAAATTACTGAAATTTAAATGACCATAAAATAAAATAACAGAAATATTAAAGGACAATAATAAAAAAATGAAAATAAAATAAATAAATGGAATATAAAATGACTGCAAATAAAATGAAAAGGAAATTGCAGGAATAATTAAATGACAGAAACAATAGTAGTACAATAAACAACAAAAGAAAATGATAAATAAGATTGAATTATGAAACAAAAACAAAAATAGCAAACAGAATATTAGAAATAGAAACAGAGAACAAAAATAAAAGAAACAAAATTATTATAATACAAAAAATGAATTAACCAAGGCTCAGGGACTAGACAAAGTCAAGTCCCCGGCAACGGCGCCATTTTGCAAACGTTTTATTTGATGTATTAAATGCTAAGAATTAATCCTAGAAATCAACAAATCAATAAATCGTCGGTTGCAAAAAATCCTGGTCGTAATAGTATAGCAATTTAGAAGCGACCAGGTGTCAATCCACGGGACTTGATAAAGTAAGTCTAGCCTAAGACAATGATTAATTCAAAAGGGGTTTGTTTTGGTTTTGGGATTTAAATAAATAACGAGAATGAAATAATTAAAATAACAGTCAAGAAAATAAATAACAGATAAAATAAAATGATAGATGAATTGGATAAAAAGGGACTCTGGGTTCAGGCTAAAACCGTTTGTTTAATTATGTCTACTGGTTAATTAAAGATAGATTGGCAATATTCCTATAATTTTCTTAAGAGCTAAATCATAGTCTCAGAAGAACTCATTTACCAGAAATGCAGGACCTAGTCTAGATTCAAGCAGAAACATATGTAAATGGATTAAATACGAGGAATAATAATTTGCGTCTGTAAGAATAATTAATTAATCCAATTAATAATTCTACAGATATACAGATTAATTTAACCGATCTATTTATCACTTTGTCGGATCAAAATAGATTTAGTAAAGCAATTTAATAAACTCATGATATTTATTAAAAAGCGCAACAATAACATTAATCGTAACAATCCGTAATTAATTAAAACCAGTAAATATAATTAAAACAAACTTAATTAAACCATTACCCAGAGTTTATATAAATTATTCACTCATTATTTCAAGACACAAATAAATATTAAAACAAATGTCAAATTACTCTAACAAACAATAGTGTAACAGGACATAAAATAACAAGTAACAAACATGTAATTAAGTTGAGTTTAGTGTAACCCTTGTATTGAACCGGTCTGGTTCACTTCTTTTCCTTCAGCCCAAAACCGGTCCAGGATTTCCGGTTCGCTCAAGAGTTAATTTGCTAATTCGGTTCCTTAATTCCTCAAACTTGTCGTTTTCCCCCGTCCAGTACTTCTCCAGAGCCCTGTTCTCGCCGATGGAGATGAGTCTCGAATCTGCTCCAGACCGATTCGCTCCGGATTTCCTTCCCGATTCTCGATCTCGCTCTCAACCGTATCGTTTCTTGCCTCTTCTACTCGTGTGGTCGACGACGAAGAGAACCGATGATGGCGATGAGTTCGTGGTGGTGAGTCGTCTTCTGATGTAGCGACGGTGGAAGGGTTGCGATGGTGATGGAATGAAGGTTAGAGACCGTGGTGATGGTGAGATGAGATGAATACAAAGTAGTGTTGTTCGTGGCGATATCGGTGGTGAACGGTGATCTGTGTGTGTTGGTTTTCGGTATGAATGGCGTGAAATCTCCTGTGGTCGATGCGCTTGTTGATATTGAGATGGGCTGCGATTGTAGTGATACGATGATGAGTCGTAGCAGCGGCCTGTGATGAGGCGATGGTGATGGCGAAATGATGAGTGGTTGACGATGATCTCCGACGGTGATGGTGAGATGCAGTGCCAATGATGGCGTGGGTTCGATGGTAAAGGAGGGTGAAGTCGTGGTGACTGGTTGTGGCGATGAGGATCGGTGCAGGCGTGTGTGGAGTTATGGAGATGATGTAGATGTTGGATGAGGCGGAACGATGAAGGTGGTGAAGATGGTGATGTGAGCGTGGCGTGCCGATGGGATGAAGACGGGATATAGTGATGATACGGTGCGGTTGAATGTGATGATGAAGATGAGATGGGAATAAATCTCGATGGTGAATGGCGTTGTTGGTATAAGGGTGATGAAGCGGTGGTCGATGGTGGCGAAGAAGATGAACGTGTGAATGAAGGTCGTGAGTGGTGATAATGAATCGGAGATGCAGGGGCGACGGTGGTGAATGGTGTGTGTGCTTCGATGGAAGCGGTGGTGAGTGGTGATGCGTGATGAGATGGGATGAATGCGTGAGTGGAGGTGGTCTCAATGGGGTGTTGACGATGTGAAGATAGATGGAAGGCGTGAATCGAGATGGTGATACCGTGGTGTACCCTCTGTAGTGCGATCGGTGCCAGTACCTCCCCTGATGCATGGGTTTTACGATTTTCTATTGTAAACTTTTGCTTTCTTTCTTTTCCTTTCTGTCCATGTCGGTCCAGACTTGAAGAATGGGCTTCTGTAACCCAACTCATGTGTATGTCAATAGCCCAAGAAATTCAGCACATCTCATCTATTTTTGTGGTCCAATTCGTGAGTGTATGTTATATATATAATTATATATATATATATATATATATATATATCTATATATATATATATATATATATATATATATATATTTATAATTTACCTGCATTTGACATATAAAATATGATACACTCATCTAAATACTAATTATAGAAAAAAGTCTATGATAAGTTGTAAAATGTGACATGAATTGTTATTAAATAGAAGAATTAAAGCCCTATAAATAGATATATTTCACACTTATCAGGGGATGAAAAACATCGGTGAACCCCTATTTGTGAGTCTGGCCCACCTAGGCGTCAAGCATAACATCGACTACGAAGCACTACATGAATCAGTCAGGTATTGGGACCCCGAGACCACCTATACCGATTTGCAACTGAGGAGTTGGTCATATTACCGGCCAAAATGGATGCCTTTTTGAAGGTTAAACCTCACCGGAAGATGCCTCGTATACCAGTTAACCGCACCAAAACACCGGCCTTCGCAGCAAGATTTCTTGAAGTCGATATCACGGAGGTAGAGAATTCGGAAGCAGAGTCTGAGTTTAAAAGCTCCTTGGTCGTTCTTAGGCCTCATCGCCCACTAAGGACTCAAAGGCGTGTACTGGATCTTTATATCATGGGACTACACCTCTTTCGACAAGGTAACCTAAGGATGAACCCGAAGATAATCTATCTGCTAAAAGCCTACGAGGATGGGCTCAGCATCGGAACGTATATGGTGGCTGAAATTTTTTAGCCATGGACCGTTGGAAGGAAGCCGAGGTCCAAGAGAAGTTCTTCATAGGAAGTGCTTTGGCTCTTACAGATATGGCTTTTTGATCACCTGCGATTACCCCACTTGGCGAAATACCAGACGGTCACCATGTGCACATTCCGGGCCGCAAGAAGAGCAGTTGAGAGACCAACAGAGGATGGGGAGCCTATTTTTCGGGATGTTTCACCTCCATTCACATTCATGTGGGTATTGAGCGATGGGATGTCCAGGGTGGACTGTCATCAGCGGAGCATAATGGTGTGATTCTAATTGGTCTGGACCGTTTTGTCACCATCTACCCTTAAGAGCAATGCGACAATTCGTCGGATCGAGCTGACTATCCAGGAGCGGAAGCTTCAAATTCAAGAGTCACCGATTCACCGATGCGTCGATAAATTATGTCGCCCAGCTATTACACAGGTCAAGTGGGGCTATCTTCATGATGAGAGACAGATCTCAGTTTAAGCGACTCTTACAAGGTTTGGCTCGAGAAGCGAGTGGACCGCATAGAGAAGTTTCCATACTCTCTTGATTGTCCAGTGATTAATCACGACCCTACCACATCAATCGCGGTGAATTTGCAGCCTGCCCTGACGAATAATCAGTTAAAGAAGAAACAGCGCGAGGAGTCAAAGCGGAAGAAGATCATGGATGATTCTTCTAGCAGCAGTAGTTTTATATAACTAGCAGATGTATCCCCCTTTTTGTAATGATTAGCCAACTAGCGGATGTATCTCCCTTTTGTAAAAATTGGCTAATTAGTAGGTGAATCCCCTTTTGTAATTACTAGCTGACTAGCGGATGTATCCCCTTTTTCTTATTTTAGCTAATTAGCTGATTATTTCCTTTATGACTGACGTTGTATTTCCCCCTTTGAATCGGATTGTAACCCCTTTTCCCTCTTCGTATATGCAACTGGGTTATGTAATATCGGTATGACAACGTTTTGGAAATGAAAACTAGGCTCGTGCGCCTTCCCTTTTAGCATTTTCATAAAAGAATTCAATCGCCTTCATACGATTTTACACAAAACAGGGGATGACCTCTCTCTTCTCTTTCACCCTCTCACCTTTTTTAGTTACTTTCATACTGACACTTTTTCATATATTCTATATCCCTCGCGTATCAGAAAGCAGAAGGTAAAGAGCTCTCCTCCAATCTTCCAACATTACTCGCCTTTGGAAGAGAGACTCCAGGGGTAGGCTGGCTAGCGAGACCATATCCGAAACTTCATCAGAAACCATGGATCTGAGCCTGATCAACCCGACCGCCCCGGAAATTACCCAAGTTGTCACTACTGCCATAAAGGCAAGCCCTCCCAGAGCTAGCGGCAGCATACAACACCCTGATGCTGGCACCCTCTATCGTTTGTGGGAACAATCCCAAAGGAATGAATCTCTGATGAGACAGACAATAGAGCGCCTGGAGGAACAATTACGAAAGGAAAGGATGGACAAAGGAAAGGACCCATACCTTACTAATCCCGACGACGATTACATCGACGAGTCCTGATAAGTGCGAAATATATCTACTTTTAGGGCTATAATTCTTCTTATTTCTATAACAATTCATGTCATATTTCTCACTTATCATATGCTTTTCATTAGATTTATGTTTTGATATGAATTGATACATTTTATTTGTCAAAGGTAGGAAAAGATATTGGAAACATATATATATATATGACGTGCCACACCATTATACAAAGGGAGACTTTTCAGCACTCATGGCTTTTGTTATACAAAGGAGAGCACTTTCATTTACGTAGAGATTCAACACTTGTTGCACATGGGCTTGAATCCTTGCATGAGTGGACTGACATGCACACACACGAGCTATACAATAATTTGAAGACAGACACTCGCATGCAACCATGACGTGAAGAAAAAGAATGGTAGACACGGGCTTTGACGTTGGAGACAAGAAGCCCACAACAGAGAGGCGCAGACTTGTCTTGGGCCGACACAGACTGGATAGAGGTGCAGACAAACAGTCAGACGCGCAGAACATTTTGAGAGCATATTATATATACGACATTACGAAAGAAGTTAAAAGGAAAGAAAGCCCTAGCCGCTGCAGAATTCGACGGCTGCCATCATATTCTTCGGACGACGCGCGTTGTTTATCAGATTTGAAAGATAAAATCTTTATTTATCTCAATCATAGATCGTTGCTTATATATTGAAGGACGGGTTTCATATGCAGACACACCCATACAGGGGCTTAGGCCCTGCACTCGAGACGGTAATTCACACACCACCACCTCTTTCATATCACCGTCACCAGCTCATCACCATACCCCCCATACATCAGACATTAATCGTTCACCATCACCCATTGTCCACGCCTCCACACCAAGTCACCACAACATACACCCGCACCTTCATCCACTTCAAGACCGTCACCGAACCGAGAAGACCACCTCGTGCACACCAGACCACACCATTGTCCACCACCACTTCCACATATTATTTTTGTTATGTTTGTTATTTTTATAATTATGTTTGAGTAGTTAGTTTAGCTCCCCGGGTTGGGGTAGCAAACCGAATCTTTATGTTTATTTTATAATCTTTTCTCTGATTATAATTACAGTAGTTTAATTCCTGTTCTTCATGCGCTTTAATTTTCTAGCTAATTATTAAAGTAATATTTGTAGTTTTCTAATCAAAATGCGGCACTGAGATTAGTTAACAAGACATAGGAAGTTAAACCGGATTAACGACTAGAAGCATGGTTTGCCTATAGGTTAATCTGTCTCCAATAGAAATTGTGTTTAATGCTATTAACTTGATAACTTGGGCATGGTTTGCGGCTTGTTATTTCAGTTAGTTAGGGTTCGTTGTACAGGGGCCGGTCAACGAACTATTTATAATTCCTGAGTTTATTGCAGAATTAGGGAGGAGTTTATTGATAGATTAATAAAGTGAAGGTTTGTAGAACAATCCGGGGTGCTTCTTTAGATTCAATTTTTATTTCTTTATTTAGTTTATTTTTTATCTTTTTACTGTTTCATTATTTTATGTTAGTTTGTTTAGTCATTCTTTTTATTAAATTAAGTAAAACATGAAAAAGTGACGTTTCCTGTTTTCTTAGTTTAGTTTTCTCGGTTAGTAAATAAATTGTCAGTTAATTGAACGAGGTCCCTGAGATCGACAACCCCACTCAATTCACTATTCCGTAAAACGATAGGTACACTGCCTAGGTAGAGATAGTAACATATTTCTTGCTCAACAAGTTTTTGGCGCCGTTGCCGGGGACCTCTGACACGGTTAATTGACATTTTTATTTATTTGATTGAGATTCTGTTTTCATTTTTTTTTGTTATTTTCGTTTTATTTTATTTAATACATGTTTTAGTCTCTATATTGTATTTCAATTCCGTTGACTTCTTTTCATCATCAAAATTGATTTACGTTAGTTGCTTTGATTTATGTTACGTATTAGTTTTCGTTAAATTGCTTTAACTTTCTTTTTGAATGAGGTTTTTGATTTCCGTACGTTTTTTTTAAATTTTTTATTAGGAATTAGATTTTACGTTTACAGTTATCCTTTCGGTTGTTCGATTCTGTTTTACGTGATTGGTGTTCCTATTTGATTACTTATTTCGATTTGCTAAGCAATAGTACGTAAAGTAGGTTTTATTTTTTTTTCATTCTCATTTGTGTTTTACTTGATTTTAGATTAGTTATGATTTTACTTTTGTTTATCTTCTAATTTAGATTTTGTAGTTGATTTTCAGATTATTTAATTTATCTTTCCGATTTTATTAAAGTTATCATATCCGATTTTGTAGTTATTTTCATTTTCTTTATTTGTTATTTATTTAAGTAATTCTATTTTTATTTATATTTTTGTCTTTCTTTGTTATTTTGTTTAGTTAATTTTGTTTTTGTGTTTTTTTTAGTTCTATTTTACTTTTTATTTTTGTTTTTGGTTTTTGTAGACTAGTTATTGAGAATGGGGAGCAGTTACGATGTAGAGACGAGATTGATGGTGGAGCAAGCTTTACAACGTAAGCGGGAAGCAGTGCTTGCTTTTCAAAGACTGATTGGATATCAACCACCACCACAATCTGATCGAGAACTTTATTGGTGGGAAAGTCCTACGTCTATAGAGCAGAATATCTTGCCTGAACCTAACTCCGAGCCTGTAGAAGCACCAGTAGTGGATGATTTCACAGAGAATGAAGAAATTGATGCATCTACCGCAGTTGTCTACGAGCAGAATTGCAAGATTGAGCCTCACCAACCGGAAGAGGATATCTATATTCTCGAATCTCAGGAGAAAGCGCCACCAGCAATTGATCTGCAATTTCAATCTTGCCTCCAGGAGCCTCAACAAAAGGAGGAGGACGTTTACGTCCTCGAATTTGAGGAAGAAGAGCCACTTACACCTGGTCTTCTGATTGAACAGCGTTACCAACAATATCTCCTCAAACATCAGGTTTTGTGGAGTATCCACTTTCCTATTTTATTTGCCGAAGTAACACTTTGTTTTGATCCAGGTGGTTTGCTTTTAATTACTGCCTATTTCGCTTTCCTGGCAAAGTTGTTGTCTACTTTTATTTTTGATCCAGGATAACGAAGCGGGAGTCTAGCCAAAGACTATAAAGACGGGCAGTTTACTGGGAGGCCACCCAGTTGTTAAATTTATATTTTGTTTTTGTTTTAATTTTCTTAGGTTTATTTTGTTTTTTTTCTTTTATTCAGAAGTGGTAATGGAGCCTGTGCTTTTAATGCAACGCTTTCAGCGTTTTTGTGGTAGTTATGGGTGTGTGCAGGTGAAATTTAATCATGGTGTTTGATGTACCCCCCAAGGCTGGACACTTGCTTGAAAGCAAGTGTGAGGAACGACGCTACCCCCCTTGTTCTAGCTTAAGTGTGAGGAAGGGAACCTCCCTCAATCTACGATATCAGGGGAGTTACAGTTTCTTTATTTTTAATGTTTGTGTTCAGCCTATTATGCTTAATGCTTATTTTTATATCAGTCCTTATGGTCCTGAATGAAATTCTTCATGAGTCTAACATATTTTGAAAGGTCTTTTCTTGATTTTTATTTTTTTGAACAATGAGGACATTGTTCCTCTTAAGTGTGAGGAAGTATAGACCTTTCCCTGAAAATATGTCAGTTGCACTTAAATGCCACACTTGTTTTTGATTGTCTTCTTGCTTTGAGAGAATCACTTCTCTGAGTGCTTTTAAATATTGAATTCTTGGGTGAAAATGTTTGTGGAAGTTTGAAGTTGAGCCAGGTGACAACCTCAAGAATTCTCTTGCTTAAAGCTGTTTGTCTAATCTAACTTGTTTTTATTCAAACTAATTCTGTTTTCTCTAAAATTTGGTCGATTAGCTGATTGTGTAGACTGAATTAGTTTAGTTTGGGATTTTGGAAATGATGTGAAAGTTTGGAATGAAAGGATAAGGCAAGGTACTCCGCTGATCAGAAATTTTCCTAACAAAAGCAGGCCTCGTCTATCCGGTTATTAAGTCCTAGGGGTTCCTTAACACCTATCTACCTAAGGTCACGGGATCTGGGATAGTTGTCCCAACACCGTTACAAGGATAGAGAGAAAAGTCTGGGTTACGGAATAACTCTACAATTCTCAGTAATTTGTTTGTTTTGTATATATTTCTTGAATAAGAATGTTTTTGCAAGCGAAAGAAAAGTTAATTGCAGTTTAATTTTTTGTTTCTGATCATGAGTATGTGGTATTGAAAGGTATCACGGAATAAGGTGTTACTTCACACCCCTTGTCATCCAAAGGTTAGAGGAAAGAAATTGGTGGAAGATCCCAAGCTATCCTATATTTAGTTTATGCAATCAAACTTGTCCATGCTTTTACATAATTGTTCTTTTTCACTGTTTGCGAAAACTTACAGCTAAGAGCATGATTATTCTTTTGATTGCCATTTCGCTTGATTTCCTTCTGCACTCATTTGATCTTGAGGTTCGATACTACGGCCTTAGAGATAGTTTTATTCTTTATTTGCTTGAGGACAAGCAAAAGCTAAGTGTGAGGAAGTTTGATAAGTGCGAAATATATCTACTTTTAGGGCTATAATTCTTCTTATTTCTATAACAATTCATGTCATATTTCTCACTTATCATATGCTTTTCATTAGATTTATGTTTTGATATGAATTGATACATTTTATTTGTCAAAGGTAGGAAAAGATATTGGAAACAATATATATATATATATATATATATATGACGTGCCACACCATTATACAAAGGGAGACTTTTCAGCACTCATGGCTTTTGTTATACAAAGGAGAGCACTTTCATTTACGTAGAGATTCAGCACTTGTTGCACATGGGCTTGAATCCTTGCATGAGTGGACTGCCATGCACACACACGAGCTATACAATAATTTGAAGACAGACACTCGCATGCAACCATGACGTGAAGAAAAAGAATGGTAGACACGGGCTTTGACGTTGGAGACAAGAAGCCCACAACAGAGAGGCGCAGACTTGTCTTGGGCCGACACAAACTGGATAGAGGTGCAGACAAACAGTCAGACGCGCAGAACATTTTGAGAGCATATTATATATACGACATTACGAAAGAAGTTAAAAGGAAAGAAAGCCCTAGCCGTTGCAGAATTCGACGGCTGCCATCATATTCTTCGGACGACGCACGTTGTTTATCAGATTTGAAAGATAAAATCTTTATTTATCTCAATCATAGATCGTTGCTTATATATTGAAGGACGGGTTTCATATGCAGACACGCCCATACAGGGGCTTAGGCCCTGCACTCGAGACGGTAATTCACACACCACCACCTCTTTCATATCACCGTCACCAGCTCATCACCATACCCCCCATACATCAGACATTAATCGTTCACCATCACCCATTGTCCACGCCTCCACACCAAGTCACCACAACATACACCCGCACCTTCATCCACTTCAAGACCGTCACCGAACCGAGAAGACCACCTCGTGCACACCACCACACACCAGACCACACCATTGTCCACCACCACTTCCACATATTACTTTTGTTATGTTTGTTATTTTTATAATTATGTTTGAGTAGTTAGTTTAGCTCCCCGGGTTGGGGTAGCAAACCGAATCTTTATGTTTATTTTATAATCTTTTCTCTGATTATAATTGCAGTAGTTTAATTCCTGTTCTTCATGCGCTTTAATTTTCTAGCTAATTATTAAAGCAATATTTGTAGTTTTCTAATCAAAATGCGGCGCTGAGATTAGTTAACAAGACATAGGAAGTTAAACCGGATTAACGACTAGAAGCATGGTTTGCCTATAGGTTAATCTGTCTCCAATAGAAATTGTGTTTAATGCTATTAACTTGATAACTTGGGCATGGTTTGCGGCTTGTTATTTCAGTTAGTTAGGGTTCGTTGTACAGGGGCCGGTCAACGAACTATTTATAATTCCTGAGTTTATTGCAGAATTAGGGAGGAGTTTATTGATAGATTAATAAAGTGAAGGTTTGCAGAACAATCCGGGGTGCTTCTTTAGATTCAATTTTTATTTCTTTATTTACTTTATTTTTTATCTTTTTACTGTTTCATTATTTTATGTTAGTTTGTTTAGTCATTCTTTTTATTAAATTAAGTAAAACCTGAAAAAGTGATGTTTCCTGTTTTCTTAGTTTAGTTTTCTCGGTTAGTAAATAAATTGTCAGTTAATTGAACGAGGTCCCTGAGATCGACAACCCCACTCAATTCACTATTCCGTAAAACGATAGGTACACTGCCTAGGTAGAGATAGTAACATATTTCTTGCTCAACAAGTCCCCAAGGATCACTTTTAATCAAAACCCTATTTTCAACACCACCGCACCACAACCTCTCACGGGAAAAGAATGTACTACTGTCCACCCCATAACGACGACGTTCCAAACAACTGACCTACTTTCCGGAGCCCCCTTGCCACTACCAATTCTGACCACAACCACAACCACAACCAAGCCAACCACTTTTCTGAAATTACCACCATTTCAGCCTGTTGAAGTCACTGCCCAAACGGCCAACCTATATCAAGTCAAGCAATCCAAGCCCATTCATCCCAAATTACCACACCCAGACCCCATTCAGCTCAATCCATACCAGTACACCACCCCCGGGCACGCTGTCCATTTTGAGGAAGCAATTCCCCATACTCAACTGCTACCCCACCCGTCCAACCATCTGATTCACAGCTACAATCAAGCCCCACCTGCCGAGCACTTTCCAATTGACTTCAGTCAAATGAAGAAATCCCTAAAGGAAGAATTACTTGCAGATATGCAGCTCGGAGAGCGAGCCAAGATGCTGGGTTTCCGTCATTTCCAATTGAAGCCAAACTCCAAGCAGCCCGAGAATTTGAAACTATCGGAAATCTCTAAATACTCCGGGAAAGGGGACCCTAGGCACCATCTTGCCCAGTTTGATCGGGTTATGACTATGCATGGGCTAGATGATGAAATGAAGATAATCTGCTTCCCCAGCTATCTCGAAAGGTCTGCCCAAACTTGGGTGTCAAGGTTGGACTTCTCGGGAAAAAAGCTAGAAGAAGTCTACCAAGCTTTTGTGGAGCAGTATAGCTACAACACTCACTCAGGGGTCACCCGGAGAGACCTGGAGACTATGAGACCGAGAAATCATGAGACAGTGATGGAATTCATTACTAGGTGGAGAGAGAAGGCGGGCCAGATGTTAGACCGCCCCAGTGAAGAAGATCAAATAAGGATCATCATCGATTGCCTAGAAAATCCCTACTCAGATCACCTCAAGTCCTTGGGGATTTGTGATTTCAAGCATCTGAAAGCAGCTGCCACGGTCGTAGAAGAACTAGCATTGGCTGGAAAGTTGAAAGGTCCCAGTTTCCAGGGATCGTTTCTCCGACAGTCAAACTATCAAAACAAGCAGCCTAAGACAGACACAAACAGCAAGTTTGTCCCTACTCCTCCGAATAATCAAGCTCAACCTCCAGTTTACCAGGCCCAAGTCAACGGGCTAAAACCAAACTACTCTGCAACTCCACCGCCAAGCAGCTATCAAGCTCAACCCAGAAGGAATTACACAAGCTTGGGAATGCCCATGGACAAAGCCTATGAAAAGCTGAAGAAACGTGGGTTTTTGTTGGGACACCCAAAGCCCAAACCAGGAGTTACCCAGATGGGAACCAACCTTGCCAGCTTCTGTGAATTCCACCTGATCAAGGGACACATTACAGATAATTGCAGAGCCTTACGCCACGCTATCCAAGACCTGATCGATGCCGAAGAGGTGGAATTCCCGAAAACTAATCCAAACACTCAGAACAACTCTATCCCCAGACATGTGAATATGTTGAGTCTGACGGGAGAAGGTGAAAAAGAGTCAGACATTAGCAGAATCATAAGTATCAATGTCATCGAGAACTATTCTGAGTCAGACAACCAAAGCACACCCCCTCCAATCGTGCTATCCCCGGAGCTAGACGCCTTCCGAGTTCGCCGTCCAGAAATTCAGCATGATATTCAACCGCATATGCATGAATATCTAGCCATGACGCATGAAATTCGAACCACAGTTGAGCGTCTGGTAGGACAAGGAAAGGAGTCTATAATCACTCTGCTGATAGTAGGACGACATATGGAAAAGAACCTTGAGTTACTCGTAGGATTGAATCTTGAAGCACGAGAGCTCTATAACACTATGAAAGCATTGGAGGTGGTGGAGGCATGGTGCCGGCAGAAGATTGCCGAAAGGCGAGGAAGGAGAATCTCTGAGTGCAATGTCATCATGATCACTGACGAAGATGAAAATCCACCGGCTATAACCACTGTAAAAATGCCATTCCGGATAGCAGATGAGGAAAAACACGATGATGACTTGGAAGAAATCAATCACTTGACCCGTTCAGGAAGGCATTTCAAACCCACTGAGCTCACAGAGGAGCCAGAAACACTGTAACAGAAAGTCCATGACCTTACTCTGAATGAGTCAGAGAACAAGTTGGTGGGAGAAGAAGAACTGATGAAAAAGCTGAAGACTACCAACATACCTATCACAATCTGGTCCCTGCTGACAATTTCGAAAGAGCACAAAGATGCAGTAGCTCGGCATTTAGGAATGGACAAGAAGCGGCCGACATCAGTTGAAAACATCGTAGCTCACCTATCCCGGACTCTTGATCTCTCCATAACGTTCACCGACGACGAGATCCCTCGTCAGGCGGGAAATGCTCTCTACATAACTATGAAGGCTGGAGGATTCCAGGTCCCCAAGACTTTGATCGATGATGGGGCTGAAGTGAACGTCTGTCCGCTCCAAGTAGCCCGTCATATAGGACTCAACGACTTCAAGCGAGTAGACATGACGTTGAGTGCCTATGACAACATCCATAGGAAGGTTTTAGGAACCATCTCCCTGCCAATCCTGATTGAGGACGTCTCCCTGGCCATCGAAGCTATGGTCATAGACATATCCTCCACCTTCAACCTTCTGCTGGGGCAGGAATTCATCAATCAAATTAAAGGAGTCCCCTCAGTCGTCCATCAGAAGCTAAAATTCAAACACAGGGGATGAATCGTGGAGGTTTTGGGAGAGGCCAGAGCTGAGTCCCCACTATTTGAGATGAGTACACCAGGAGGTCGAGGGTTGACACTCGGGGGCTTCACAGTGGCGAAGCCTCATTCACAGGTAAGTCAAACTTCTTCCATCACTCCTCTCTACTTCGACCCTAGTATCTATAGCCCCGCATCGCAGCACATGATGTCTCGGATGGGCTACAAACAGGGGAGTGGACTAGGCAAGGAGCTGCAGGGCATGGTAGAGCCACTAACTGCACATATTGGAGGACGAGGAGCCGGGTTGGGATTTACGGAAACGCCATGTATGATGTTGACAGATTCACATATAAGAATTCCCACAGATTCTTTCTTATCGGTTAACCTTGAACCTCATGTATCTGTGAGTTGTGATAAGCAGAGAGTGGCTCGGGCCCAGGAGGATTAGGAGACAATGGAGTGGGGGAACTGGTGGACCACTTTATTCTCCCTCAACTCATGCCCTGAAGACCGTGACGACAAGGGATGCAACCAAGGAACGCCCGAGGATGCAACAGAGAGCAATGTCACGATTAAATCAGTCATCAAGGACCCCGCACCCTCGGTAGATGGCCATGGAGCGTGTCTTGTCGTCTATCATGAGAAAGAGGAGCCAGGAGCCTTACGTAGTTATTCTAGTTGGTAGTGACGATGATAGTAGCAGTAGTAATGGCAGTGTTACTAGTGATGAATGTAGTTATCAATGTAATGAGAACATCGGCAATGCAAATAGACTTAGACTAAGGGAAGGATCGCCACCATTTATTTTCACTTGTAAAAATGGTGGCAATTTTCTGACAATCTCAGAGCTCCCAAGCTCATCGGATATGAATGGAAATTTAGTTTGTTCAGATTATTCGCCTGTTATGTCTTCTCAAACGTTTGATTCATTACAAATTCTTGAGGCCGAAGAGGAGGAATATGATGAGAGGAATATGCCTCCCACAGAACAATACTCCACTCACACCCAGATTGTAGAAGATATTGTAGCAATAAATGTCGGAACACCTGATAACCCCAAAACTTTGCAAGTCGGTTTGGGTCTGAGTGAAATAGAAAAATGGGACCTGACTTCTTTGCTAACCGAATATGTCGATGTTTTTGCTTGGAGTTACACAGACATGCCTGGGATCGACCCAGACATTGTCCAACACCGAATACCGTTATATCCCAATGCCAAACCTAAGAAACAACGTTTAAGAAGGATGAAATCTGAGCATCAATTGAAAGTGAAAGAGGAAGTTGAGAAATTGCTACGTGTCGGCTTTATCCGGGTTGTCAACTACCCCGACTGGTTAGCCAAAATCGTAGCCGTCCCAAAGAAAAATGGAAAGGTACGAGTGTGCATCGATTTTTGGGACTTAAACGAGGCTAGCCCCAAAGACAGTTTTCCCTTACCCCACATTGATATCCTTGTTGACAACACCGCCCAACATGCACTACTGTCATTCATGGATGGATTTTTGGGTTACAACCAAATCCGAATGGCCGTAGAAGATCAAGAAAAGATGTCTTTTATCACACAGTGGGGAACCTTTTGTTACGTAAACATGCCCTTTGGCTTGAAAAACGCCGGAGCCACATACCAAAGGGCTGCCACTACACTATTGCATGATATGATCCACAAGGAAGTGGAGGTATACGTAGACGACATGATCATCAAAGCTGCCCAACGAGAGGACCACTTAACAAATTTGAGAAAGTTCTTTGATCGGATGCGAAAATATCAAATGAAACTCAACCCGGAAAAATGCACATTTGGTGTAACCGGGGGAAAGCTTCTAGGTTTCATGATCACAACCCGGGGAATCAAGGTAGACCCGGATAAGATAAAAGCCATTCAAGAAATGTCTCCTCCGAAGACCAAAAAAGAAATCAGGGGTTTCCTAGGCAGAGTCCAGTATATCAGAAGATTCATCATGCAGCTAACCGAGACATGTGAGCCTATTTTTCGTCTGTTGAAAAAAGACTCGTCTAAAGTCTCGAATGAACAATGTCAAGAAGCATTTGAGAAAATAAAAACCTATTTACAGAACCCTCCAGTCTTGGTACCGCCCCAAGAGGGTAAGCCAATGATCCTATACCTCACTGCCCGAGAAACGTCAATAGGCGCCATGCTGGCCCAGGAACAGGGATCCCCACCGCGCGAAAAGTCGATCTACCATATCAGTAAAAAATGGGTTGATACGGAAACACGATACTCCGACATCCACAAATTTTGTGCTGCTTTGGTCTGTGATAAGTGTGAAACATATAGGATTTTAAGGGCTTAATTACCTGATAATCTGCTACAATTTAAGCAATGTTTCCCACTTATTCTGTGTTTTTCCTAAGAATAATGTTTTGATATGTATTGATGCATTCTATATATAAATATAGGAAAAACCAAGAGAAATGAAGACTTTACATCATAAGGGTTACAACGCAACAAACGGGGAACAAATCAGGAGAAGAGACACAAAAATTGGTCACGTCCGGGTCAACTTTGCCGGACACAAATCCGGACGTCTCATGTCCGGATCCGGACGCAGGCCGGACGTGACCCGAGATCCAGCGCCAAAAGTTTGTGTCTTGTCCGGATCCGGACAACGATCCGGACACAACCCGAGTCTCAGATCCAAAACCGCTGTATCACGTCCGGATCCGGACGTCACACAGAAATGAAAAATAAAAACGCATCGCCCTGATAATCGGGCTTTCGGCGCAATTATCAGCCGAGCGGCGGTTTAGCCCACACTGCAGCCTAAATTAATACATGCCCATGCTCAATTAATTACCAACACCAAACTTCCACTAACCTATGTTGATTTCTCAGCCTATTTAAGTAGTCATTCATCCTCCATTTCAATTCGTCCCAGACTCTCAGAGTCTAAACATTACTCATCCTCTCCTCTCCCTCCATATCATCCTTTCATCCACGACTCATTCCATCTCCATTCACAAATCTTCCTCCGTAACTCTTCACCCTCACCCACAGACAAGAAAACTGCTCACGGGCTTCATTTACCCGCGTCCGGATTTGACGTCCGGATCCGGACAGGCGCAGGACAAGGCGTCCGGATCTACGTCCGACCCAAGACAGCCGGACGTGACACAGACGAGTGTGGAAATTGCAGAATCGGCGACGGCTTCTAAAATCAGTTTTTCTACTAAATCCTTCTATCCTTATGCTGTTTATATTGAGCATTGTTATTTTGTCCATGGCTGAGTAGTCGCTTTAAGTTTCGGTTTACTATGTATCTCTAGAATAATTATTTCTGAACCTTGGTGATTTTCTGCGGTACACTAGAATAAAGTTCTTTTCCCTTATGAATTCCTAAACTTGTTAATCTGATCAATTATTGAGTTTATCTGTTTGTTGGCTTATAAGTGAGAACTGCGGCTATCAATTGACTACAGGGAAAGAACCAGTTAGTATAGAGATGGTAATTCCTCTAAACACTAGCTGACCATTAATCTAGACTACACTTAAAGCAATTAGTAAACAGTGGATTCATAACGAGAGTTAGGATTCGGTCTTTGCTAATTAGAATTCGTGGAACGGGAGACCGAATACGAGTTATCCTTATTCTAGGGTTTTATTCTGGATTCTGTAGAAATCACTTAGGGGAAGAAATTGCAAACCTAGAGAGAAGTAGTAAACCGGAATTTCCTTATCAACCAAAATCAAAACAAATATTTACCTGTTATTTATTGCTTATTAAACTCCTTTACAATATTCACCATCACATACAAAAACCCCCAATTTCCTGTTATTATTTTGTGTAAGTAGAAATTAAACTAGCCACTGCCTCCTTGGATTCGATACTCAGGGAATACTCCGAGATTTAAACTTGCTATAATCGACCGGTACACTTGCCATTAGGTTAAACCCCCAACAACAATTTACCGTTAGGTTTTACCCCAACAAGTTTTTGGCGCCGTTGCCGGGGAGGCACGGTTGCTTAGTTTAATTTTTATATTGGTATTAATTTGTTCTATTTTTGCTTTTTAGTTTAGTTATGTTTTGTTTTATTTTTTTCTTTTGTTCATTTTCTTAGCTTTGTGCAATTTGTTCTTATTTTGGTTCTAGTTTATTTTAGTTTTACCCGATTGAGTTTACTTTTACAACTACATTACTGTCAGTTATCTGATTTTGGTTTATGGTTAAAACTCGTTCTGAAGGAAATCCTGAATTTGAGCTGGAACATGAGATAGAACGACTTACAAGAAGAAGTCGTCAGGGATTGGTACTGGAAACTACAGTTGAACCAGAAGTGTTTCTCAAAGACTCACCAGGTGATACCTTTGTTCAGGAAGAAGAGTATCTTATGGACGGTTCAGCAGAGAAAGAAGGATGAACGACTACACTCTCCCGAATGTGGAGGGACTCACATCGCCAATAGTAATCCCTGCACTACCGGAAGGGGTAGAATGGCAATTCAAGACCCATTATGTCACGATGGTCCTGAATGCTCCACAGTTCAGTGGAGTAGTCACTGAAGACCCAAATGTTCATCTTACATCCTTCCTGCGATTGGTTGGAGCATATTCAACACCAGCTTCTTAGGAGGTAGCCAGGCTAACTTTGTTTCCTTTTTCACTCAGGGACAGGGCTGTAGAGTGGCTGAACTCCCTATCTCCAAACAGTATCACTTCCTGGAGCGAGCTAGCAAATGCGTTCCTAGCAAAGTACTTTCCACCGTCCCGAATGCTGGCAATGAGAGGTGAGATCACAAACTTCAAACAGTATAGCGGTGAAACTCTTTCTGAAGCTTGGGAGCGATTCAAGGAATTGTAAGAAGAGTGCCACATCATGGTCGGGAGAAGAAGTTGTATTGCAATCATTTTATAAGGATCTAGACCCCCAGAGTCTATTAGTTGATACCTGTGCAGGAGGAAGTCTTATGGAGCTTCCAATCACCAGGATAAAGGAGTTGTTGGAAACTCTTTCCAATTCAGCTAACCAATGGGGAGGTGCTGGTGCTAGATGCCACTGAGATCTTTCCAAAGAAGAATGCAGGAATTTATGAGGTAGACTCGAATACCCTCTTAGCTGCTAAATGGATAGCATTTCTAAGCAGTTTGAGAAGATGTGCACACTGATGAATCCAAAATCAAACGCATCGGCTATCACTGATTCATTCCCTCAATGTGAGTATTATGGTAGAGGTTCTAACATGTGCCAGTGTGTCCCACCGCAAGAAGAGGCAGCAAACTATGTTGGTAACAGACCGGGTAATTATTTCGAAATCAAGGCAACCCGGGTTACCATTCTCAGCAGCAAAATCGTTACCAAGCTGGCGGTAACAGCAATTACAACCAAAGACCTCAACAGCCGTCTAATTCCTCTTATCAGAAGCAGCCACTACAGAATCAGCAAGTGCAGAATACAGGTGCTGGTGCGTCCTCTAGTATGGATGAAGTTCTGGCCAGAATGAATGATTTCATCACGGTTAACACCAAGAAATTTAATGAGCTGGAAGCTTTCAATCAGGAGCAGAGGACCTTCAACAATGATCAAAGGACATTCAATAGGAACATCGAGACTCAGCTGTCTCAGATATCACAGCAGTTGGCTCAGCGTCCTTTGGGTTCTTTGCCCAGTCAGTCAGAGTAGAATCCGAGAGAGCATGCCAAGGCAATCACATTGAGGAGTGGTACACAGCTTGATCCGGTGATCCCTGAAGCTGAGCCCCTCTTCCTAATGTTGAGCAAATGAAGAAACTGCACCAGCAGGTTCTCAGGAGGAACCAGTTGAAGAGGAGGTGCGATTAGCAAGACTCCTAAGATTTCCCCACCTCCACGCCGCGCAGTTGATGAAGCGTCGGTTCTTTTTCCAAACCGGTTGAAGAAGAGAGATCTGGATGAGCAATTTGGTAAGTTCTTAAGTATTTTTAAGAAGCTAACCATTAACATTCCTTTTTCTGAAGCGTTGAAGCAGATGCCGATATATGTGAAGTTCATGAAGGACATCCTATCCAATAGACGGTCTTTAGTGGAGAAGGATACTGTGCAGCTTACCGAGAGCGTTTCAGCCGTTCTTTCAAAGAAGCTTCCACCTAAGCTTGATGATCCAGGTACTCCGGTCATACCTTGCGCAACAGATAATGTGAACTATGGTAAGGGTTTATGTGACTTAGGTGCGAGTATTAATCTAATGCCCTTATCAATGTATTTGAAGCTTGGTTTAGGAGAATGTGAACCTACCCGAATTACTCTACAGTTAGCTGATAGGTCAATCATCCTACCTAAAGGGGTGGTAAGGGATTTAATTGTTTCGGTTGGTACTTTTGCTTTCCCTGACTTTGTTATTTTAGACATGGAAGAGGACCAGGTAGTACCGCTTATCTTAGGTCGACCATTCATGCGTACAGCAAGGACCCTCATTGATGTCGAAGGAGGGAAGATTATACTTCGGTTACATGATGAGCAACTTGTATTTGATATGACCAAGGCTACTACCACCCTTCTGATGTTCATGCTTGTTTCAGTTTAGATTGTATTGATACCTTGATGCAGGACTATTCTTACAGCCCCACGGAGCTGGATGCATTGGAAAGTGCTTGGTAGAATCCATAGAAACAGTTCATGATGATTCTGAGTTTCTGCTGCAGCATTTCAGCTGCTGGGAGGCCATATAGGAAGAACCACAGAATCGAAGAGGAACCGCTGGACCGAGTTCCAAAGATGCTAACTCCTTCTGTGGACTCACCACCTTCCCTTGAAATTAACCCTCTCCCTAGTCACCTTAAATATGCTTTCTTAGTTCCTCCATCTGATTTGCCTGTCATTATTTCTAATAGTTTAACCAATGAACAGGAGGAAGCCTTGTTGCAGGTTCTAAAGAGGAACAAAGAGGCACTAGGGTGGTCCATTGCTGATATCAAAGGCATTGCCCCTACATTCTGCACTCACCGCATTTACCTTGAGGAGAATGACAAACCAACGAGACAGCCTCAGCGAAGACTGAACCCGCACATGAAAGAGGTGGTTAAGAAGGAGGTTATCAAGCTCTTGGATGCAGGTATCATCTACCCGATTTCTGACAGCGAATGGGTAAGTCCTACACAGGTCGTACCTAAGAAAGGAGGTTTAACTGTGGTGCCTAATGAAAAGGTGAATTAATTCCTCAGCGTACTATTACCGGGCATAGAGTTTGCATTGATTATAGGAAATTAAATGCCGCCACTAGGAAGGACCATTTCCCCCTTCCTTTTATTGACCAGATGCTGGAGAGGCTTGCAGGACAAGAATATTACTGTTTCTTAGATGGTTACTCCGGTTATTTTCAGATTCCAATTGCTAAGGAAGACCAAGAGAAAACCACTTTTACATGTCCGTATGGTACTTATGCTTATCGACGCATGCCCTTTGGTTTGTGTAATGCACCAGCTACATTTCAAAGATGCATGACTGCTATCTTTGCTGATTTTATTGAAAAGTGCATCGAAATCTTTATGGATGATTTTTCTGTCTTTGGACCGACTTTTGATTCTTGTTTGAGAAACTTGGATTTAATCTTAGCTAGGTGCAAGGAAACTAATTTGGTGCTCAATTGGGAGAAGTGCCACTTCATGGTGCAGGAAGGCATCGTGCTCGGACATAAGATTTCTAAGAAAGGGATCGAGGTAGACAAATCAAAGATTGAAGTAATAGAGCAGCTGCCACCACCATCGTCGGTAAAGGATGTCCGAGTTTTCTCGGTCACGCAGGTTTTTATAGGCGTTTTGTTAAGAATTTTTCTAAGATCTCTTAGCCTCTTTGCGATTTATTACTTAAAGATGCTAAATTTGAGTTTACAAAAGAGTGCTTGGATGCGTTTAATTTGCGTAAAGCTAAGTTGATTTCTGCACCTATTATTGTTGCTCCTGATTGGTCGTTGCCTTTCGAGATTATGTGTGATGCCAGCGATTATGCATTGGGAGCAGCTTTGGGTCAGAGGCATGACAAGGTATTGAGGATAGTCTACTATGCTAGTAAGACTATGAATGAGGCGCAGAAGAACTACGCCACGACGGAAAGGAGCTACTGGTGATTGTCTTTGCTTGTGATAAGTTTCGACCGTACATCATTGGCAGCAAAGTCATCGTGCACACCGACCACTCCGCTCTCAGGTATCTCTTTGGAAAGGTTGACGCTAAACCTCGTTTGATCAGATGGATTTTGCTTTTGCAGGAATTTGACATTGAGATTAGAGACAAACCTGGAGCAGAACGGAGTAGCGGATCACTTATCCCGTATGGAAGTTCCAGATGATGGCAGGCTGATCAATGAGTATTTCCCTGATGAGTATGTCTACATGATTGGTCATTCCACGGACCCTTGGTATGCTGATATTGCAAATTACCTAGCCAAGGGCATTGTTCCTCTAGAGTTGTCATATCAGCAGAAGAAGAAGTTCTTCTCCACGGTCAAGCATTACCTTTGGGACGACCCGTTTCTGTTTAAGGTCTGTGCAGATGGTATGATTCGTCGTTGTGTATCTGAGAATGAAGCTAGAGACATCCTGACGCATTGCCATTCTAGAGAAGCAGGGGGTCATTTTGGTCCGGCTAGGACAGCCGCGAAAGTTTTGGAGGCTGGCTTCTTTTGGAAAACTATGAACAAGGATTGCTATCAATTTGTTTCCACTTGTGATCAATGTCAAAGGCAGGGGAATTTATCCAGACGCCACGAGATGCCATTGAATTCGATCTTGGAGGTTGAGCCATTTGATCTTTGGGGCATTGATTTCATGGGACCGTTCCCACCATCTCAAGGTAACCTCTACATCTTGGTAGCAGTAGATTATGTCACCAAGTGGGCTGAAGCAATAGCAGCACCTACCAATGATGCAAGAGTGGTGCTTAAGTTTTTAAAGAGGAATATCTTTTCCCGTTTTGGCGTCCCACGAGCAATCATTAGTGATGGGGGTACACACTTCTGCAACAAACAGTTTGAAGCTCTTCTGCAGAAGTATGGTGTACGGCACAAGGTCTCTCTACCGTATCATCCACAAATGAACGGACAAGCTGAGATCACCAACAGGGAGCTTAAGTGGATTCTCCAGAAATCTATCACATCCTCGAGGCGAGACTGGTCCCTTAAGTTAGATGACGCCTTGTGGGCATACCGCACTGCCTTTAAAACTCCTTTAGGTATGTCCTCATACAAGTTGGTTTATGGCAAGGCGTGTCACTTACCTGTGGAGCTGGAGCACAAGTCTTTTTGGGCTTAAGGCATTGAATTTTGATCTCCAAAAGGCTGGTGAAAGCGTAAGCTACAGCTGTGTGATCTGGAAGAGTTTAGAGAGGTAGCTTATGAAAACGCCAAGATTTATAAGGAAAAGACGAAGAGGTGGCATGATAAGTTGTTGGTCAAGCGTGAGTTTCACGACGGGGATAAGGTTCTTCTATTCAACTCCCGCCTGAAACTATTTCCAGGAAAGTTAAAATCTCGTTGGTCCGGCCCATTCACAGTGACAAGTGTCTCACCATATGGAGCCATTGATCTAATCAACACCGAAGGCGAGACATTCAAGGTCAACGGATCCTAGCTAAAACATTATTTGGGTAGTAATAGTGCCGAAGTGATAAGTGTGAAATTTATATAGTTTTATAGGTGCTTGGTCATTATTTTATGTAACTTTTTACGCACCTTCTCACACTTATCCTATGCTTTTTGTAACTCTTACTTTGGGTAGGAACTAATTCCAATTTATATGATAAAATCAGGAAATGATGACAAGAATGCATAGTTCTCCTCACGAGCTCTCCAACGCAACAAACGGCGAGTAAAACGGACTTATAACGAAGAATCTAGAGCCGGTCAAAAAAATTAGCAAGTCAAATACACATGACTTGCACGCGTAAAGTGGACAGACAGCGACGTCCGCATGCACAACCGCATGGTTATGTCGCGGACAGAGAAGAAGAAGATACGTCCGCTGGAGTATAAGCGGACACAGGCGCGGACACTTGCTGAGTCCGCCTGACTTTGAAGCGGACCGGTAGGCGGACACAGAAGCGGACGAGAATAAAAATCAACCGCGACTAGTTTTCTCGTTCTTCGCGGCGTCTTCTTCTTCCTTCTTCGCGGCGCCGCACTCCAACTGCTACTTCATTTATTACAGACGGCGCCCACCTTAATTTGTGCACGCGTGATCAATTGCTGCTGCCCGATGACGGATGAAATCTGTCTGCAATCTCCACGATCTCACCAACTTCACCGCCCTTGACTACTGCACCGCTCATCTCCTTGTCTGCATCCGCTCCAGGAGATATAATAGAGCTGCAAAACTCTGCTCAATGGCCATCTTTTAATCACCCGAGCACACTCTCGCCCACCTACACTCACTCACTCACTCACCCCTTCATCCATCTTCTCCATAATTCACTCGACACCACTATACCACCACTACCCCACTATCTCCTTTTTTCCATTTCAATTCCCTACTCTACGTATCACTCATTCACAATTCATTTACAAAACAAACCCCACTTCCACTTTAGTCCAAACCCCACCATCACTTTTTATTTTCCATTTTCCAAACACATTACGTACACTCACAAACCCATTTCACAATTCACAAATCATTTGACCACCACCACAAAACTCACGCCCCACCATTCTCCATATATTATCATCTGCCTCAATTCTATTCCGGTCTGTCAGAATAACGGAGCAGGAGTCAGCGAAACAGATGATTTCTTTTACTCTTATCTTGCTCATTTATTTAACATGTCCGGTTAGATTATTTATACTCTGGGAGATGGTTATTATTAGTTTGTTTTAATTGTGCACTTTATTTTACCGGTTTAAATTAATTATAATTTGATACGATTAATGTTATTATCTCGCTTTTTAATAAATTACATGTGTTTATTAAATTGCCTTACGAAATCTATTTTGAACGGATCTGTGAAAAATGGATAGGTATAATTAATTGTTATGTCTGTGGAAAAATTTATTCTGATTGAATAAATCTAGTATTTCAGATGCAAAATTATATTCCTTTTAACTAGCCGTTTACATGTGTTTTGCCTGAGTTTAGATCAAACCTTGCATGTTCTGGTAAACGAGGTCATTAGAATTTAGGATTTAAATCTAAAGACTATAAAAGGAATTTTGCCAATTATTCTAATTAAACCGGTTAAGTAGAATAGCATAATTGATCAAACGAGTAAACCTGAACCCAGAGTCCGTTCTTCCATATTCACAACCACTTTTAATATTCTGTTATTTTAATTATTAGCTGTTATTTAAATTCTTGTTGTCTTTATTATAATTCACAGTTTAGAACAAAACAAAATTCCCCCTCAATTTATAACCTTTGCTAAGTCTAGATAATTATCACATAGTCCCACGGTTCGATACCTGGTTCCCATAAACTCTACTACAATAACCAGGATTTTTGCAACCTGACGGTTTTCTGATTTATTATTCTCTAAGATTATTTCTTGGTATTTAATAGGTCAAATTTATCGTTTGCAAATTGGCGCCGTTGCCGGGGACTAGACTCCTGTCTAGTCCTTAGCTTGGGTTATTAAAAAAAATATATTATTATTACTATTATTATTGTATCTATCTATTTTTTTTAGTTCCTAATTTTAAGTTAATTTTTCTTTATTTAGCTATACTACTTTTATTTCATTCTACTCTGCTTGCAAACTTTTGTGGAGTTTTGTCCTTCTCTTTTGCAGATAATTAATGGTGTACACCCGTTCTTGGTCAGACACTCATCTCGACTGGGATAGGATCCTTGACCCGGAAATCGAACGTACCGCTCAGCTAGCCAGACGCCAACAAAGGTTCCAAAGAGAAATACAAATGGCAACTCCTACAAACGGTAGTCAAGCAATGAGGCAATTTAGCAGACCAGCGGCCATTCCACGAAGAAGCCCAGTAGCTCTTCCTACGCTACCACCCGACTTAATGAAGGAATGGAAGGATCTGAAGCCTTCACACCAGAATAAAGTCATACAAGAGATGCCCTCAGGCACATTTGACGGTTCCAACCCCAACGACGCCCTAGATCATGTCAACCGATTCCTAATAAATATTGATCAAATTGGGTGCTCAGATAGTCTCCTGGAGTATGCTAGAATGAGTTTATTTCCTAGCAGCCTCACTGGTGAAGCAATGAAATGGTTCTACTGTCTTCCCTCTGGTATTATCACTAGTTGGGAGGAGATGACAACCAGGTTCTATGAAAAATATTATCCTATTTCTAGAACTAGGAATTTGGTTGCTGTGCTTTACTTGCTTTTAAACAGGGAGGTGCTGAGACTATCTGTGAAGCATGGATCGTTTTAAAGAAATGCTCCGACAGTGTCCTCATCACGGACAAGATCTCACGTGTATTGCTATGACATTCTTTAATGGTTTGCAGCATATACATCAAGCCGAAGTTAGATCAGCTTTGGGAGGAAACATCCTCAACGATCCGGCAATGATTTCATGGCGGCCATGGAGACGTATGAAGAAGAAGTTCGTCAGTGGGGCACCGAAGGTGGCAGAACTATGACTATGGGTGCCAAAGGTGCAAGAAATATAGATCCTTGGATGGAGCAAATGGCAGAGTCACAAGCTCAACAATCCACACTGGTAAGCTCACTAGTGAAAAGATTTGACGATTTTCTAATTAATGGTCAGCCTTCTCAGCAGGTAAAGAGGATAGCTTCTTCATTCTCATCTGAGCCTCTGTGCTCTCATTGTGGTGGTGACCACTCGTTAGAAGTATGCCCTTATCTGGAGGAGATACGGGTCGCTGAAGAAGCCAACTTTGTAGGACAAGGGAATTACCAACAGCCCTGGAACCGAAATCAACATCCGAATCTCAGGTATGGTAATCCCAACAATGCCTTAAATTCGAATCTTTTACAAAGTAATGTGCAGGGACCCCCAGGCTTCTCTAGGCAACCATACAATCAAGCTCGTCCTCAGATGAGATGGACAGGGCCAGAACTCTTACCAGCCACCTGTTAAATCTACATCTGATGAAAAGATGGAACGGCTACAGGATAATCACTTCAATGGCTACCACCCAGAAGGAACAACAAACTCTCAACCAATCCCTGATGGATAGTCAAAGAAATCTAGAGCAGCAGATAAACCAGCTACTTACCAACCAGCATCAAAGGCAGCCGGGCTCATTTCCATCTCAACCTCAGCAGAATCCGAGAGAGACGGCCAAGGCCTTAAGGATCTGCAACTGTGGTACATCCTCGGAAATCCAACCTGAGGATGAGCTCAGTGCAGTTGTGACATTAAGAAGTGGCAAGCAGCTGGGAAATAATCAAGAGCAAGTGACTACACAACAAACCGGTGAAAAGATCACCCATTCTAATAAATCATCAGAACCTTCGGTCCCACCAGTGGTAGTTTCTGAGGAGATACAGGCTCCAATCAATTCTTCTCCTTCTCCATCTTCTATTCAAATTGATGTACCTTCTTCTACTCCTAAGCGAATAGAACTTCCATTTCCAAATAGGATGAAAAAGAAGTGCTTAGATGAGCAGTTCAATAAATTCTTAAGTATATTCAAGAAACTGACTATCGATATACCTTTAATTGATGCTTTACAGGAGATGCCCAATTATGCAAAATTTTTGAAGGATCTCGTAACAAAGAGGAAGAAGAAGCAGGACAAGGAGACTGTCCACCTTACAGAAGAGTGCTCTACGACGTTACTTCGAGCACTTCCCCCAAAACAGAAGGATCCAGGCACTCCTATTGTTCCCTGCTTTATCGGAGATATAGATTGTGGAAGTGGCTGTGTGGACCTAGGTGCAAGCATCAACATCATGCCATATGCAACCTTCTTGAGGTAAAAGGAGGAGAGCTTCACCCAGTCCCTTTTAAACTCCAGCTGGCCGACAGATCCGAGATAAAACCGATGGGAATTGTGCGAGATCTTGTAGTGGGAGTTGACCGCTTCATCTTTCCTGCGGATTTTGTTGTTTTAGACATAGATGATGATGTGGAGTCCCACTCATTTTGGGTCGTCCTTTTCTAGTACTGCCAAGGCGGTCATTGACGTGCATGATGGCAGAATCACCTTGAGGTACGGAGATGAGAAGATAGAGTTTGATATGAAAAAGATGATGAAGTTAAGTTCTACTTCAGCTCATTCAGTTATGTCGGTAAGTATGCAAGATGAGGATGGCGAGGTATGTGAACTTTCTACTGATGATGAGATTTATTCTATACTTTCTTCTACTTTTTCAGATTTTGAACCTTTAGAACATGTTCTTATATCTTCTGTTGAGGATAAAACTCTTAATATGGATGTTAATACAGCTCTAGCACATGTAGAGAGAGGAAAACCAGGTTTTCAAGCTATCGCCCTCCTTTGGAGAGACTTGATAAAGAAATCCAAAGACCTGTTCCTTCTATAGAGCAACCTCCAGTACTTGAGCTTAAGGAGCTCCCCTCTAATCTCAAGTACTGCTTTTTAGCTAATGATAATTATTTGCCTGTCATTGTTTCATCTTCTTTGACTTCTGGGCAAGAAAGCAGGTTACTTGAGTTCTGAGAAGACATAAGAGAGCCATCGGATGGACTCTAGCTGATATCAAAGGCATCAACCCGGCCTTCTGTACACATCGTATCTATATGGAGGAAGACTACAAACCTGTCAGACAACCCCAGCGTCGGCTCAACCCTAACATGAAGGAAGTTGTCAAGACAGAGGTGTTGAAGCTTCTGGACGCTGGGATCATTTACCCTATATCGGACAGCACATGGGTAAGTCCTGTACAGGTAGTTCCTAAGAAAGGAGGTTTTGAAGCTGTTATGAACGACAAAGGTGAGTCCATTCCCCAACGAAAGATCACTGGATGGCGTATGTGTATAGATTATAGGCGTTTGAATTCAGCCACCAGGAAAGATCATTTCCCACTCCCCTTTATTGATCAAATGCTAGAGAGATTGGCTGGGCAGGAATATTACTGTTTTTTAGATGGTTTTTCAGGGTACTTTCAAATTCCTATTGCACCTGAGGACCAGGACAAGACTACCTTTACTTGTCCATTTGGTACCTTTGCATACAAAAGAATGCCCTTTGGTTTATGTAATGCCCCTGCCACTTTCCAGCGCTGCATGCAGGCCATCTTTGCAGACTTCATTGAACAGAGTATAGAGGTATTTATGGACGATTTTTCTGTCTATGGCTCTGATTTGATGTTTGTCTAGCACAGCTTGATCTTATCCTTGGACGGTGCGAAGAGACCAACCTAGTTCTCAACTGGGAGAAATGCCATTTTATGGTAAAGGATGGGATAGTGCTCGGCCACAAGGTGTCTGCTAAAGGGATTGAGGTTGACAAAGCAAAAGTCGAAGTGATAGAGAAGCTACCAGCTCCCACTTGTGTAAAGGAAGTAAGATCGTTTCTGGGCATGCTGGTTTCTATGTCGGGTTTATTCAAGACTTCTCTAAAATTGCTAAACCTTTGACTGATCTGCTAATGAAAGATGTTTCATTTATATTTTCTGAAGATTGTATTTCTGCTTTTAATTTAATTAAGCAAAAATTGGTAGCTGCCCCTATCGTTGTTTCTCCTGACTGGTCATTGCCATTTGAAATATGTGTGATGCTAGTGACTTTGCAGTAGGTGCAGCCCTGTGCCAAAAGAAAGATAAGGTGTTGAGAGTTATTGCTTATGCCAGCAAAACTCTAGATGATGCCCAGAGAAACTACACAACAACTGAGAAAGAGCTCCTGGCAGTGGTCTTCTCCTTAGATAGATTTCGATCATATTTATGGGGAAGTAAAGTGATCATCCACACTGACCACTCTGCTCTTAAATATTTGTTTGCCAAGAAAGAGGCCAAGCCTCGCTTGCTACGTTGGATTCTTCTTTTACAGGAATTCGATATAGAAGTGAGGGACAAGAGTGGTAAACTGAATGTTGTTGCTGACCATCTCTCTAGGATGGTAACTCCTGACGACGGTATTCCTATTAATGAATTTTTTCCCGATGAAGCCGTCTTCAGTTTGAAAAAGGTGCAAGAGCCATGGTATGCTGATATGGCTAATTTTCTTGTTTCTGGAGTTGTTCCTCATGACTTATCATATGCTCAGAAAAAGAAATTCCTTTCTGACTCACGCCATTATATCTGGGAAGACCCTCACTTGTTTCGAGTGTGTGCAGATAGCTTAATTCGCAGGTGTCTCCCTGATGATGAGGTACCTAGTGTTCTGGAGTTTTGTCACTCCAGAGAAGCTGGAGGCCATCATGGATCCCATCGGACGGCGCCAAGGTTTTGGAGTCCGGATTTTATTGGCCCACACTCCATAAAGACTGCCAAACCTTTGTGGCTAGTTGTGATAGCTGTCAGCGCATGGGCAATACTTCAAGGCGACATGAGATGCCTCAGCAAAGCATTTTGGAAGTCGAACTTTTTGACTGTTGGGGTATCGATTTTATGGGGCCATTTCCCTCTTCACAAGGTTATCAATACATTCTGGTGGCAGTGGACTACGTGTCCAAGTGGGTTGAAGCCATACCATGCCAAATGCTGATTCAAAGACCGTGGTCAAGTTTATCAAAAAGCACATCTTCACTCGCTTCGGAGTTCCACGAGCAATTATCAGTGATGGGGGATCACATTTTTGCAACCGTTCATTCGATGCCTTGCTGGCTAAGTACGGAGTACGTCATAAGGTTGCACTACCATATCACCCACAAACAAATGGACAAGCTGAAGTATCCAATCGAGAGTTGAAGTGGATTCTCCAAAGACAGTAAACTCTTCAAGAAGGACTGGTCTCTACGGTTAGATGACGCTCTCTGGGCCTACAGGACAGCATTCAAGACACCCATCGGGATGTCTCCTTTTAGGCTGGTATATGGGAAATCTTGCCATCTACCTGTTGAGTTGGAGCATAAGGCATACTGGGCACTTAAAGCCCTGAACTTTGACATACTTGCTGCTGGTGAGAAACGCAAATTTCAGCTTTCAGAGCTTGAAGAACTAAGAGATAAAGCTTACAACAGTGCTCGAATCTACAAGGAACGCACCAAGAAGCTCCACGATCAAATGATCCAGAAACGTGACTTCAAAGTTGGAGATTGGGTGCTCCTCTACAATTCTAGATTGAAGATCTTTCCAGGAAAGCTTAAATCTCATTGGGCAGGACCATTTAAGGTGGTAGGGGTTACTTCATTTGGAGCCTACGAACTGGAAAACAAGAAGGGTGAAACCTTCAAAGTTAATGGGGCCCGTCTGAAAAGGTATACTTGTCCTGCTGATGTTTCTACTAACTTGCTTGGAGTTTCTTTTGTCCAGGTACAGCAGGATCTCTCCTCCCCTGTTTCGGAGTCGGCGCCACCTAAAAAGAGGTCTCTCCCATGGCGGTTAAAACATAAGTTCCGAAAGCTGCGCAACTTAGTTCTAGGAAGTTGTGGGACCCCTTCCCACTCCTCTTCCTCTTTCTCCTAAATCGGACTGCCGAGTCTAGCTTGAGACTTAAAAGAGCAGCTTGGTGGGAGGCAACCCACCACTTATTTTCAATTTACAGGAAGAATTCTCTATCCTTTTCTTACACTTACATTTACTTTACAGTTTTCTGTGTGCTTCAATAATTTGTCTAATATTATATAAAAAAATATATATATATATATATATAATAATGCTATTAGTCTATTTGCTTATTTTTCTTCATTAAGGAGTGGCAGCACATGAGGCAGTAATACTTGAGTTCTTCTGGCTGTTTAGAAAATTCTTTCCAGGCACATCTTGCGCAATTCTACAGCTGAACTCAAGTGTGGGGTGGACCGTGCAACACACCGTGAACGACTCTGGGGAGTATTCTAAATCCTTTTCACTCTTTACTGTTACACATACTCCCCTCTGAACTGTTATGTACTTTTGTTTCCCGTTGGATTGCTTGCACAATATTAATACTTCCAAGCAATGAGGACATTGCTTCACTCTAAGTGTGGGGTGGGGTAACCTCCTTCGTAGCTTATCTTTTGTATCTTTGAGCTCTTTTCTCTTGCATTTGTTTAATCTCTGTGTTGCTCAACTTGGAAGGAAGCCATAGAGGAAGTATAATTGGTTAGCTGATCTGGGGTGCAAAATTTTTAAATTTTTCTGGTTTTAATGATTAAAAATGAAGTCTATGTTCTATTGATGCTAAATGATTGAGAATACTCACCATCTGAACCCTGTTTTTAGCCTTGGCCTTGGAATGTCTGGATTGAAATGGTTGGAAAAAGAACAAGGCAAGGTACTCCGCTGATCCTATCCTAAGCATGCTTAATTTTAATTCTGATCCAAAGTCAGGCCTCGTCCACTTGGTTATTAAGTCCTTTGGGGTGCCTCATCACCTAGCTACCTAAGGTCCTTGTGATCTGGGATAGTTGACCCAAAGCCGTTACATGGGTGGAGAGAAAAGTCTGTGGTGAAAGAACTTAAAAGCGCTTAAATTGAAAAAATGTGCAATCATTGTGCTAAATGAAAATATAATCTTCTCTATGGATCAAGAGTATGTGGCATTGAAAGGTATGATGGAATAAGATCTTACTTCATGCCCCTTGTCGTTCTAACGGTTTGAGAATGTAAAGGTGGATTGGCTCATTGCTAAAGGCGAGGTTCTTATGGTTTTGTTTCTCTATTATTAGCTTTGAATGACTTCTTGCTTTATGAAAAAGAAAAATGCCCCTGTATTGGTAAAACTAGTAATCTTTCTTCTGTGTCCTTCCTTTTGAGTTGAGTTTCATTCGCTTGACTTGAACTCGTGTTTGAGAGTTTTGCTTGAGGACAAGCAAAGAGCTAAGTGTGGGGTGATTTGATAAGTGTGAAATTTATATAGTTTTATAGGTGCTTGGTCATTATTTTATGTAACTTTTTACGCACCTTCTCACACTTATCCTATGCTTTTTGTAACTCTTACTTTGGGTAGGAACTAATTCCAATTTATATGATAAAATCAGGAAATGATGACAAGAATGCATAGTTCTCCTCACGAGCTCTCCAACGCAACAAACGGCGAGTAAAACGGACTTATAACGAAGAATCTAGAGCCGGTCAAAAAAATTAGCAAGTCAAATACACATGACTTGCACGCGTAAAGTGGACAGACAGCGACGTCCGCATGCACAACCGCATGGTTATGTCGCGGACAAGAGAAGAAGATACGTCCGCCTGGAGTATAAGCGGACACAGGCGCGGACACTTGCTGAGTCCGCCTGACTTTGAAGCGGACCGGTAGGCGGACACAGAGCGGACGAGAATAAAAATCAACCGCGACTAGTTTTTCTCCGTTCTTCTTCGCGGCGTCTTCTTCTTCCTTCTTCGCGGCGCCGCACTCCAACTGCTACTTCATTTATTACAGACGGCGCCCACCTTAATTTGTGCACGCGTGATCAATTGCTGCTGCCCGATGACGAATGAAATCTGTCTGCAATCTCCACGATCTCACCAACTTCACCGCCCTTGACTACTGCACCGCTCATCTCCTTGTCTGCATCCCGCTCCACGTATCTATAAATAGAGCTGCAAAACTCTGCTCAATGGCCATCTTTTTCACCCGAGCACACTCTCGCCCACCTACACTCACTCACTCACTCACCCCTTCATCCATCTTCTCCATAATTCACTCGACACCACTATACCACCACTACCCCACTATCTCCTTTTTTCCATTTCAATTCCCTACTCTACGTATCACTCATTCGCAATTTCATTTACATAAAACAAACCCCACTTCCACTTTAGTCCAAACCCCACCATCACTTTTTACTTTCCATTTTCCAAACACATTACGTACACTCACAAACCCATTTCACAATTCACACAATCATTGACCACCACCACAAAACTCACTCACCCCACCATTCTCCATATATTATCATCTGCCTCAATTCTATTCCGGGCTGTCAGAATAACGGAGCAAGTCAGCGAAACAGATGATTTCTTTTACTCTTACTCTGCTCATTTATTTAACATGTCCGGTTAGATTATTTATACTCTGGGAGATGGTTATTATTAGTTTGTTTTAATTGTGCACTTTATTTTACCGGTTTAAATTAATTATAATTTGATACGATTAATGTATTATCTCGCTTTTTAATAAATTACATGTGTTTATTAAATTGCTTACGAAATCTATTTTGATCAGATCCGTGATAAATGATAGGTCATAATAATTGTTATGTCTGTGGAAAAATTTATTCTGATTGAATAAATCTAGTATTTCAGATGCAAAATTATATTCCTTTTAACTAGCCGTTTACATGTGTTTTGCCTGAGTTTAGATCAAACCTTGCATGTTCTGGTAAACGAGGTCATTAGAATTTAGGATTTAAATCTAAAGACTATAAAAGGAATTTTGCCAAATTATTCTTAATTAAACCGGTAGAATAGCATAATTGATCAAACGAGTAAAACCTGAACCCAGAGTCCGTTCTTCCATATTCACAACCACTTTTAATATTCTGTTATTTTAATTATTAGCTGTTATTTAAATTCTTGTTGTCTTTATTATAATTCACAGTTTAGAACAAAACAAATTCCCCCTCAATTTATAACCTTTGCTAAGTCTAGATAATTATCACATAGTCCCACGGTTCGATACCTGGTTCCCATAAACTCTACTACAATAACCAGGATTTTTGCAACCTGACGGTTTTCTGATTTATTATTCTCTAAGATTATTTCTTGGTATTTAATAGGTCAAATTTATCGTTTGCACGAAGTTCACTCGGTGATCACTGTTTACAACCCGCCATGCTGAGTGCACAATTGAACGGTCTAGCCAAAGACCGAAAAGATGGGCAGCTTGGTGGGAGGCAACCCACCAGTATAAATCTCCTCCCCACTTTCTTTTTACAATTTCCTATTACTCGATTTAATTTTCTTTTAATCTATTGAGAATTTTACTATTTCACTGCAAGAGACCCGACTCCCCTATTTTAATAACTAACTCTGCCTGGATCCACTTGAGTTTTCTTGGTTTTGCAGATTTAATCTTCAGGTACTTCATTCTAATGCTAAACTGAACTCAAGTGTGGGGAAATATCATGACAGCATTCACCACATATCAGGGAGTCCTTTAACATTCTTGCTATTTTATTTCTACATTTCTTGTGTTTGCTTTATTTTTGTTTGATTATTTTTGGTAATGTTTTCTTTTTTTTTAATTAAATGAGGTGTTTTAGATTAATAATTTTTAATTTAATTTAATAAAAAAAAGAGAATGTTTCAACGCGTCCGGCTAAACCCAGCCGGACGCAAAACCGGACTCACAGATCTAGCCACGTCCGGATCCGTACTATATATCCGGACGTAACTAAAAACAGCCGCGCTTACTTTCCTTTTCTTTCTTTTCTTCGTTCTTTCTTCCTCCTGCTCCCGACAAACACGAACCAGCACAACTCTCACCCATCTTCTTCTCCTTCCCTTCCACCACCACCAAAACCAACACCAGACCACCACCGCCCAGCACCGTCGAACGTCGCCGACCACCAGAACCGCGCCGCGACGCCTTAGAACCACCGTCCCCTGCCTTTCCCCCAATTTCGAAACAGAAAACCAAAACTGCAACAGGTTCCTCCGTTTTTTTTTACGTTTTCAAAATTCGAATTGTGATAGATTTGGTAGCTTTTGGTAGATTAAACTGTTAATTTGTTGTCGAAATGTGAAAACATGAAGTTCTCTGTGAGATTTGTGCGTTTCTGGTTGAATATTGGTTGTTTTTGAACTGTCTGTCGCAGCGTAATTTTTTTAGGGTTTATAGGAGCGTCCGGATCTGCGTCCGGCTAAGTTGACCCGGACGTGGATCCGGACATGTTAAAATTTTCAGATTTTTCTGCAATTGTTTTCTAGGGTTATGTTATATTGTTTAATGCTATTGTTTGCTATGTTTAGATGTTTTAATGCATTGGTAATTGTAGATTAACTATGTGAAAGAATATGTTCAAATAGAACATGCTGCTCGATCGGTTTCGAGGTTTGGTGTGTCTTTTGCTTCTCTTTTCTTGCTGTTTAGGTTTCTTATTGCATTTGTTTATCGTTTAGATGGCTCACACTAGAGGAGGAGGTGCTACCCGCACGGGTTCTTCTTTGAGGAACCCCCGCCCCGACGACCAGTCAGAGCCAGCCTAGACCCCACTCCGACCTGATGGTTTCCGCTCTGCTGCCGCCCGGACTTGGTTTGATCAGGGCGGGTCCTTTGTCATTGAGAGACGCATCAGCACAGAGGCATCAGCTGCCGCCGGGCTTACTGACATATTCGAGGGTATTGGCGCCGGCAGCATCTTGCGCATGGGCGTGGGTGTCTTCTCTCTGGAGCTGGTACGAGAGTTCTACGCCAATGTTGTGGCGTCAGACACGACACACAGCATTACCTCCTACGTACGCCAGTTCCAGGTGGAGGTAACCCCTGAGACTTTTGTTGTTCTTTTACTCCTCCCGGACAACCATGATACCCATTTAGATTTTTCAGAGGATTCGCTTAGGCAGAGTACGTCTAGGTGGTTACAAGAGGTCGGGAGTACTACTCGCCGATGGGGTGAGGAGAATAAGACTGTACTCCCGTATGATCTCCTTCCTTCCCTTCCCCAGAGGACCCTAGCAGAGATCCTCAGTCATCAGATCCGGCCTCATGCCGGAAATGATGCTTCTGATGAGGATTGTGTTCTCCTCGACTACCTCCTGGCCTCACCACATCCACCAGCTCAGCAGCTCTCGCTCCCTTTTGTGATGTTTAGGCAGCTGCATAAGGTGGTGACTTATCTGTGGACGAAGAAGAAGAAGATCACCCCTATCTTTCCCATTTTTATCCAGCATCTTCTTGTCTCCACCCTCCCCGAGGAGGTCTTCACTGATATGGAGGTGAGAGAGGGTGAGACACCCATCTCCCTTGGGACCTTCAGGAGATGGGGCTTCTTACGCCTCGATGACGGCAGCTGGGTGAAGGGCAGCTCGGGCCTAGGATCCACTGGTACATCTGCGAGTTCCAGCTCTACTCCGACGGCCACTGCTACCATGGCACCTCCCATACCCCCAGTGATGAGCATCCCGCCAGAGATGCAGACCCTGATGGACTCCCTACTCCAGCAGCATCAGAGGATGGAGCAGCGCTTCAAAGGTATGGAGCAGCAGTTTGGGGATGTACGGCAGCAGGTCGGGGATGTGCAGCAGGGCCAGGTGCGCATGGAGGGACATATAGATGACATCCGCCAGACTCAGGGTCACCTCCAGGCAGAGCAGGCTTCCCTCCGCGACACACAGACTATGCTCACAGAGCGCTTGGAGCGCAGTGACGTTTTTCAGCGGGAGACTGCTCAGTTCATGGCCCAGGCTTCTGCTCACTAGAGAGAGGCATCAGCTCATCAGGCCCAGACTACCCAGCTCTTACAGATGCTCATGGCCCAGATGGGAGCGACACCTCCGCCACCACTACCACCTCAGTGACCGTCATGTTATCTTTGCTGCTTTCTTTTTTTTCTGTACTTTTCTTTTTCTTTGACTTATTTTATTTTTGTTTGTTCAAACTAACGGTAAAACACGGGACTAACAGGTGAAGTGATGGTGTTACATTTGGCAGTGCTTACATTCTGAATTGCTAAATTTCTTGTTGCTCTGAGCAGTACAGCATTCGTCACTGATTTACTTACATGTCCCATCTACTGCGAAACGAATGGCTTGGACAACTCACAACTTTTACTTTGCACAAAATGCACACTTTCTGTGACTCATGAGGAATATCTCGACCCCTACAAAACTTCAAGTGTGAGGAAGAACATCATCCTCAATCTATAACACCAGGGGAGTCTCAGTTCCTAATTTAACTTATTAATGTTCCACCTTTCTTGCGTTAAGGATTAATTATTGCATATGCATCCATTATGAGTATAGCATGTTTTGAAAGCTCTTTTCACTGCTTTTCTTATATGACCAATGAGGACATTGCTCCTCTTAAGTGTGAGGAAGGAAAGACCTTTCCCTGAAAACATGCTAGTTGTTCTTTAATGCCACACTTGCTTTTTACTGCTCTAATGCCTGTGCACACCAAGTGAATTAAACCAAGTGAAAACCGTAGGAATTGTTTTGCTTGATGAGGTTTGTATAAATAATTTTAATTAAAAATACTCTCTTTTCACTAAAACCTGGTAGATTGGCTAGTTGTGGAAACCAGATTATTTTAGCTTGGGATTTTGGAAATGAAGTGAATGTTTGGAATGAAAAGGACAAGGCAAGGTACTCCACTGATCAAAAATTTTATTTTTTCTAACAATAGCAGGCCTCGTCTATCCGGTTATTAAGTCTTAAGGGTGTTTTAACACCTATCTACCTAAGGTCTCGGGATCTGGGATAGTTGGCCCAACACCATCTCAAGGATAGAGAGAAAAGTCTGGGTTACGGAATAACTCTGCAAAAATTTTCAATATTAGCTTGTTCTATACATAATTCTTGAAGAAGAATGCTTTCGCTTACAGAAGAGATAATTGCAGTTAAAATTATTCTTTTGATCATGAGTGCGTGGTGTTGAAAGGTATTACGGAATAAGGCATTACTCACACCCTTGTCATCCAAAGGTTAGAGGAAAAAATTGGTGGAAAGTCCCAAGCTAAGTTAACTTGTTTTCTACAATCTAGTTTCTCTATGCTTTTACAAAATTGTTCTTGTTTCACTGTTTGTGAAAACCTACCTCTAGAGAGCAAGATTATTCTCTCATTTATCACTTTGTTTGATTTCACCCTGCACTTGTTTAATTGTGAGATTATTTGACGGTTTTAGAGATATTCTTATTCCTTATTTGCTTGAGGACAAGCAAAAGTTTAAGTGTGAGGAAGTTGATAAGTGTGAAACATATAGACTTTTAAGGGCTTAATTACCTGATAATCTGCTACAATTTAAGCAATGTTTCCCACTTATTTTGTGTTTTCCTAAGAATAATGTTTGATATGTATTGATGCATTCTATATATAAATATAGGAAAAACCCAGAGAAATGAAGACTTTACATCATAAGGGTTACAACGCAACAAACGGGGAACAAATCAGGAGAAGAGACACAAAAATTGGTCACGTCCGGGTCAAATTTGCCGGACGCAAATCCGGACGTCTCATGTCCGGATCTAGACGCAGGCCGGACGTGACCCGAGATCCAGCGCCAAAAGTTCTGTGTCTTGTCCGGATCCGGACAACGATCGGACACAACCCGAGTCTCAGATCCAAAACCGCTGTCTCACGTCCGGATCCGGACACAGATCCGGACATCACACAGAAATGAAAAATAAAAACGCATCACGCTGATAATCGGGCTTTCGGCGCAATTATCAGCCGAGCGGCGGTTTTAGCCCACCTGCAGCCTAAATTAATACATGCCCATGCTCAATTAATTACCACACACCAAACTTCCACTAACCTATGTTGATTTCTCAGCCTATTTAAGTAGTCATTCATCCTCCATTTCAATTCGTCCAGACTCTCAGAGCTAAACAGACTCATCCTCTCCCCTCCATATCATCCTTTCATCCACGACTCATTCCTTCTCTATTCACAATCTTCCTCCGTAACTCTTCACCACTCACCCAGACAAAGAAAACTGCTCACGGGCTTCATTTACCCGCGTCCGGATTTGACGTCCGGATCCGGACAGGCGCAGGACAAGGCGTCCGGATCTACGTCCGACCCAAGACAGGCGGACGTGACACAGACGAGTGTGGAAATTGCAGAATCGGCGATGGCTTCTAAAATCAGTTTTTCTGCTAAATCCCTCTATCCTTATGCTGTTTATATTGAGCATTGTTATTTTCTCCATGGCTGAGTAGTCGCTTTAAGTTTCGGTTTACTATGTATCTCTAGAATAATTATTTCTGAACCTTGGTGATTTTCTACAGTACACTAGAATAAAGTTCTTTTCCCTTATGAATTCCTAAACTTGTTAATCTGATCAATTATTGAGTTTATCAAATTGTTGGCTTATAAGTGAGAACTGCGGCTATCAATTGACTACAGGGAAAGAACCAGTTAGTATAGAGATGGTAATTCCTCTAAACACTAGCTGACCATTAATCTAGACTACACTTAAAGCAATTAGTAAACAGTGGATTCATAACGAGAGTTAGGATTCGGTCTTTGCTAATTAGAATTCGTGGAACGGGAGACCTACGAGTTATCCTTATTCTAGGGTTTTATTCTGGATTCTGTAGAAATCACTTAGGGGAAGAAATTGCAAACCTAGAGAGAAGTAGTAAACCGGAATTTCCTTCATCAACCAAAATCACAACAAATATTTACCTGTTATTTATTGTTTATTAAACTCCTTTACGATATTCACCATCACATACAAAAACCCCCAATTTCCTGTTATTATTTTGTGTAAGTAGAAATTAAACTAGCCACTGCCTCCTTGGATTCGATACTCAGGGAATACTCCGAGATTTAAACTTGCTATAATCGACCGGTACACTTGTCGTTAGGTTAAACCCCCCAACAACAATTTACCGTTAGGTTTTACCCCAACAAGTTTTTGGCGCCGTTGTCGGGGAGGCACGGTTGCTTAGTTTAATTTTTATATTGGTATTAATTTGTTCTATTTTTGCTTTTTAGTTTAGTTATGTTTTGTTTTATTTTCTTTTCTTTTGTTCATTTTCTTAGCTTTTTGCAATTTGTCTCTTATTTTTGGGTTCTAGTTTATTTTAGTTTTACCCGATTGAGTTTACTTTTACAACTACATTACTGTCAGTTATCTGATTTTGGTTTATGGTTAAAACTCGTTCTGAAGGAAATCCTGAATTTGAGCTGGAACATGAGATAGAACGACTTACAAGAAGAAGTCGTCAGGGATTGGTACTGGAAACTACAGTTGAACCAGAAGTGTTTCTCAAAGACTCACCAGGTGATACCTTTGTTCAAGAAGAAGAGTATCTTATGGACGGTATCAGCAGAGAAAGAAGGATGAACGACTACACTCTCCCGAATGTGGAGGGACTCACATCGCCAATAGTAATCCCTGCACTACCGGAAGGGGTAGAAATGGCAATTCAAGACCCTTATGTCACGATGGTCCTGAATGCTCCACAATTCAGTGGAGTAGTACTGAAGACCCAAATGTTCATCTTACATCCTTCCTTCCTGCGATTGGTTGGAGCATGTTCAACACCAGCTTCTTAGGAGGTAGCCAGGCTAACTTTGTTCCTTTTTCACTCAGGGACAGGGCTGCAGAGTGGCTGAACTCCCTATCTCCAAACAGTATCACTTTCTGGAGCGAGCTAGCAAATGCGTTCCTAGCAAAGTACTTTCCACCGTCCCGAATGCTGGCAATGAGAGGTGAGATCACAAACTTCAAACAGTATAGCGGTGAAACTCTTTCTGAAGTTTGGGAGCGATTCAAGGGAATTGTAAGAAGAGTGCCACATCATGGTCTGGGAGAAGAAGTTGTATTGCAATCATTTTATAAGGATCTAGACCCCCAGAGTCGTCTATTAGTTGATACCTGTGCAGGAGGAAGTCTTATGGAGCTTCCAATCACCAGGATAAAGGAGTTGTTGGAAACTCTTTCCAATTCAGCTAACCAATGGGGAGGTGCTAGAATTGCCACTGAGATCTTTCCAAAGAAGAATGCAGGAATTTATGAGGTAGACTCGAATACCCTCTTAGCTGCTAAAATGGATAGCATTTCTAAGCAGTTTGAGAAGATGTGCACACTGATGAATCCAAAATCAAACGCATCGGCTATCACTGATTCATTCCCTCAATGTGAGTATTGTGGTAGAGGTTCTAACATGTGCCAGTGTGTCCCACCGCAAGAAGAGGCAACAAACTATGTTGGTAACAGACCGGGTAATTATTTTGGAAATCAAGGCAACCCGGGTTACCATTCTCAGCAGCAGAATCGTTACCAAGCTGGCGGTAACAGCAATTACAACCAAGGACCTCAACAGCCGTATAATTCCTCTTATCAGAAGCAGCCACTACAGAATCAGCAAGTGCACAATACAGGTGCTGGTTCGTCCTCTAGCATGGATGAAGTTCTGGCCAGAATGAATGATTTCATCACGGTTAACACCAAGAAATTTAATGAGCTGGAAGCTTTCAATCAGGAGCAGAGGACCTTCAACAATGATCAAAGGACATTCAATAGGAACATCGAGACTCAGCTGTCTCAGATATCACAGCTGTTGGCTCAGCGTCCTTTGGGTTCTTTGCCCAGTCAGTCAGAGCAGAATCTGAGAGAGCATGCCAAGGCAATCACATTGAGGGAGTGGTACACAGCTTGATCCAGTGATCCCTGAAGCTGAGGCCCCTCTTCCTAATATTGAGCGAAATAAAGAAACTGCACCAGCAGGTTCTCAGGAGGAACCAGTTGAAGAGGAGGTGGCGATTAGCAAGACTCCTAAGATTTCCCCACCTCCACGCCGCGCAGTTGATGAAGCGTCGGTTCCTTTTCCAAACCGGTTGAAGAAGAGAGACCTGGATGAGCAATTTGGTAAGTTCTTAAGTATTTTTAAGAAGCTAACCATTAACATTCCTTTTTCTGAAGCGTTGAAGCAGATGCCGATATATGCGAAGTTCATGAAGGACATCCTATCGAATAGACGATCTTTAGTGGAGAAGGATATTGTGCAGCTTACCGAGAGCGTTTCAGCCGTTCTTTAGAAGAAGCTTCCACCTAAGCTTGATGATCCAGGTACTCCGATCATACCTTGCGCGACAGGTAATGTGAACTGTGGTAAGGGTTTATGTGACTTAGGTGCGAGTATTAATCTAATGTCCTTATCAATGTATTTGAAGCTTGGTTTAGGAGAATGTGAACCTACCCGAATTACTCTACAGTTAGCTGATAGGTCAATCATCCTACCTAAAGGGGTGGTAAGGGATTTAATTGTTTCGGTTGGTACTTTTGCTTTCCCTGCTGACTTTGTTATTTTAGACATGGAAGAGGACCAAGTAGTACCGCTTATCTTAGGTCGACCATTCATGCGTACAGCAAGGACCCTCATTGATGCCGAAGGAGGGAAGATTATACTTCGGTTACATGATGAGCAACTTGTATTTGATATGACCAAGGCTACTACCAACCCTTCTGATGTTCATGATTGTTTCAGTTTAGGTTGTATTGATACCTTGATGCAGGACTATTCTTACAGCCCCACGGAGCTGGATGCATTGGAAAAGTGCTTGGTAGAATCCATAGAAACAGATCATAATGATTCTGAAGTTTCTGCTGCAGCATTTCAGCTTGCTGCTGGGAGGCCATATAGGAAGAACCACAGAATCGAAGAGGAACCGCTGGACCGAGTTCCAAAGATGCTAACTCCTTCTGTGGACTCACCACCTTCCCTTGAAATTAACCCTCTCCCTAGTCACCTTAAATATGCTTTCTTAGTTCCTCCATCTGATTTGCCTGTCATTATTTCTAATAGTTTAACCAATGAACAGGAGGAAGCCTTGTTGCAGGTTCTAAAGAGGAACAAAGAGGCACTAGGGTGGTCCATTGCTGATATCAAAGGCATTGCCCCTACATTCTGCACTCACCGCATTTACCTTGAGGAGAATGACAAACCAACGAGACAGCCTCAGCGAAGACTAAACCCGCACATGAAAGAGGTGGTTAAGAAGGAGGTTATCAAGCTCTTGGATGCAGGTATCATCTACCCGATCTCTGACAGCGAATGGGTAAGTCCTACACAGGTTGTACCTAAGAAAGGAGGTTTAACTGTGGTGCCGAATGAAAAAGGTGAATTAATTCCTCAGCGTACTATTACCGGGCATAGAGTTTGCATCGATTATAGAAAATTAAATGCCGCCACTAGGAAGGACCATTTCCCCTTCCTTTTATTGACCAGATGCTGGAGAGGCTTGCAGGACAAGAATACTACTGTTTCTTAGATGGTTACTCCGGTTATTTTCAGATTCCAATTGCTAAGGAAGACCAAGAGAAAACCACTTTTACATGTCCGTATGGTACTTATGCTTATCGATGCATGCCCTTTGGTTTGTGTAATGCACCAGCTACATTTCAAAGATGCATGACTGCTATCTTTGCTGATTTTATTGAAAAGTGCATCGAAATCTTTATGGATGATTTTTTTGTCTTTGGACCGACTTTTGATTCTTGTTTGAGAAACTTAGATTTAATCTTAGCTAGTGATAAGAGTCCAAATGAGCATGTTTTATGGGTGTATTTCATATATTATATTAGCACTTTTCTTGCTCATTTCTCCACTTTGGTTAGTTTTCCTCTAGTTTATGTTTTATTGGTTATCTTACAGTTTTGTTGGTTAAACATGAAGAAAACCAAGCTAGGAGCAATGTAGACGAAGAGACGGACGCGTAGGCGCAAACGGGTTGAAAAACAGAGTCCAAACGAAGAATCTAGAGCCGGTCAAAGTTTGCAAAAGAAAACGAGTCAAATACACACGTCCGGGTCACGTCCGGGGATAAAAGGCCGGACGTTACACGGATTGATGTGTTAGAGACGTCCGGGTCACGTCCGTGGAAAAAAGGCCGGACGTGACACAAGGACAAAGTCATGTCCGTGGATGTTTGGCCGGACATTACTAAGGATGGAGGCTTGTGAGACGTCCGTGGATTTATAGCCGGACAAGAATAGTTGTGTCTGTGGGCTGTCCGTGGAAATAAGCCAAGACACAAGCAAGGACATAAGTGTGTCTGTGGATATTTGCCCGGACAAGAAAGAAATGTGTCCGTGGATATTTGACCGGACAAGAAAGAATGGAGAGCTGTGTGTTGTCCGTGGAAATAAGGCAGGACAGGAAAACAATACAATCCTGTCCGTGGATAAATAACCGGACAACAAATAGAGACGTCCGCCCGAATTTGGACGGACAAGAAAGAAATGTCCATGGAGAAAAGACCGGACAACAAATAGAGGTGCAACCCAGATCCAGAATAATTGACGCTCCGACCGTCTTCCCCGTTTTTCCTGCGGCGCCTGCAAACATATCTATCTACTCCATCAGCAATATCAGGCGCCGGCGCACTCCTTAAATTGCTCACGCGTGTTCCAGCCTGTCTTCAGCCTGTCTTCTTCCTCCTCCTTTCTTCTATAAAACCCACGCTCCTTCTGCTCAAATTAATCATCCCTTCCTAAATCCAAAGTTCATCATACACGGGAGATTGAAGGAAACAGACAATCGACCACAACACAAGCCACACCTACGATCCATTCCATCCTCTTATCCCCCACTTCTCCATTTTATTTTTATTCTTCATTCCACCACCACTCAGCAGAAGCAGGATAAGAAGAAGACAAGAGAAGCAGCTGGAGCAAGAGCGAGCCGCACTCCCGTCTCCTCCAGCAGTCTCCAAAACAATGGCTACTTCTATCTTTATTTTATTTTCATTCGTGTTAATGTCTGAGTAATTTTATATTTGTGTTTAGGATGGGTGTTTAACCCCAAATAATTCAGACTTATTTATAATACCAAGTTTGCTTATCAATATTTGTTTTGTCTCTCTAAATTATTAAATGCTTAAGAACGGATCATTTTTACGCATATACAGTTTCTCTTATTTCAATGATTTTGTAAATTTGAGAATAGACCACAAAGAGAGACAAACGTTAGATATTATCTCCTTGATTAGCAGATAAAATCCATCACTGTATTAAAAGAATTCTTGCTTAATGCTAATTGATTTTAGACTTTTTCTGATTGTAAAAAGTCTATTGAATTAATTAAGAGTTGTCCTTATCTATGATTTAGGAAGGCCACAAGATAAATTCTTAAACAGACAAATAGAGCAAATTAGGATTATAATTAATGTCTAAAGTATATTTGGGTGATTTCATCTTCCTTGGCACATTTTCCATCCATTCAATACACTACCATTTTATTTAAGCTTTTAATTATTTTTATTTTCCCAACACCAAGATTGCCACTGGCTAAACCCCCAATTTACATTTTATGCACCTTTATTTATCTTCTTGTACATTTACTAACTTGATAATCAATTAGATAGTTGCGAAGTCTCTGTGGATACGACCTTGTTGTACTACAATGATTGGGTTCACTGCTCATAAGTAGCAAGATAGTTTAACTACTATTTTACTCAACAAGTTTTTGGTGCCGCTGCCGGAGACTTCGGTCCAACTATCTGGTTTATTATCTGTTTAGTTTTTGTTTTATTTTCGTTATTTGCCCCTTTTGTGTCTAAATTTTTGTCTTGTTTTTAAGGTACTTAATTCTGATGGATGGTCACTACGATCAAGCAGGAGGTTGGTATGATTACCCCTATGGCGCAGAGAACTACAATCAATGGAGTGTATGTCAAAGGTGCGGAGAGTACCATGAAAGCCCCCATTGTTCAGACCCAAATGCTGAATTGAGAGCTCTCTTGGAGGATTTCAAGTCATCTCTCAAGCCTATCCCCATCTTTGTGTGCCAAGAGTGTGGAGGAGATCATGAAAGTTCCCATTGTCCTATGGTTGCAATAGAGAGAGACAACACCATTTTAAGGGAAATGATGGCAAATTTTACCTCAAAGTTTGGAACCTCTGAAATGATCCAGCAAAGAACGCTAGATCAGGTAGAACACATGGAACAACCGGTTCAACAACTGAATGAAGTGGTTCACGAGGAGGAACAACCTGTTGAGGACTTAAGCTACTCTCCACCTCCTCCCCTATTCGAATCAGAGAATCCATCACCAAACAATCATCAGCTTGATTATGAAGACAACTCCTCAGAAGAGAGTTTCTCCTTGGACTTCATGGAGTCTCCTCCCTCTAAAATCAACTACTATTTCCCCTCCTTCTCCGTGATCTACCCAAAAGATGAGGGTGGATACATCCTCAACCTTGAGAAGGAGGAGATGCTGCCTCCCTCCGAGCCATCAGAAGAGAGTGCTATAGTCAATTTCAAGGAGCCACTTCCCTCTGAAGTTAATTTACATCAAAGCTCGTCCAATGAGCCTCACCAAGAAGATGAGGACATCTACATCCTCAAAATTGAGGAGGAGAAGCCATCCAACTTTGATCTTCGTCTGGAGGATCAAGGCCTTCCCCACCTAAGCAACAATGATGTAAGGTGGAAGCATAAAGTTCACCCACTAAGTGTGGAGGCCACCTTTCCTTTTGATCCCGAACTAGAGATAGAAGACAAAGTCCGCCCCAGAGCTCTCCCTGCACCGCTCATTGAAGATAAGGATGTCTTCATCCTTAATTTCGAAGAGGAGGCTCCACCAAAATTCGATCCTCGCACCAAGGATCAACAATCTCAACACCTTCACCTGACTAAAGATCAGTGGAGCCTACACTTCTACATTCTAAGTGTTGAGATAACATTTCCTTTTGATCCTGGTGGTTTTTCAATAATTCATGATGCCCGTCCCACCCACCCGTTAAAGCCAACTTCAACGTTCATATTCGATCCCGATGACTTCATGGTGGTACTGTCTAGCCAAAGACGTTAAATAAGGGCAGCTTCCCGGGAGGCAACCCAGATGAAATTTTCTTTCATTTGATTTTATTTTTCTTTTAATTTTCAGGTTCTCTTTAATTTTGTTTTTTGCTAACACTTACCCCGTTTGTAGTATGGTTGCTTCTAGTGTCTTATGCAGGTGCAACTTCATGTCTATACTGCAACCAAGCTACGCTACTTGAGGCTGAAGCTCAAGTGTGGGGGAACTCCTATAACGATAGCAAAAATAATCTCAGGGGAGTACCAGTTTCTTTAATTATGCTTTTATTTTGCTAAATTCTGTTGTGGAGCGCTCCTGTGCTAAAATGTCTATTTGTGACCTTTGTGTTTTCTCTATTATATCTACTTACCGAAAAGGTCTTCTGAAACCTTCCCTTGTTTTTCTGGTGAACAATGAGGACATTGTTCAATTTAAGTGTGGGGGAGTGCCCTTTTCGGCGACATTCTGTGCTTATAATGCTTAATCTCTCTGCTTATCTTGTGTTTGTCCAAATTCAATATCGTGGACCCTTTATATGTGGGTTGTTCTCTTTATGAATAAATACTGGTATGAATTGTGGGATAAATGGTACAAAATTTTTCATTTTGATTACTTTTGAGGAACATTTTTATGCGGTGTGACCAAATGATCTGAAATGGTTGGATTTTTATCGCTTAAGGGTTCCTTCTGTCTTCTTTCTTAGGGATTGCTAAGGGGTGCTTCTCTGTCAAAATAAATAAATAAATAAAAAATAAACAAGGGACTTGCGAGACACCATTGGTAACCAACAAAGAGAGTTGAGTGTTCTTAAATACAAAGGCTTGAAGCCTAAATATTACCTTCTCATCTCTTATGCAAAAGTGAAACAAATGCATAAATCTATTTTTCCTTTTGTTTTCTCCTCAATGCCCATTCTTGAGAGAAGTTGGTCATGGTAAAAGTTCTCAAAGTTACCTAATCTTCAAGCATTGAAGCACTCCGGATCATACCCTGAAACTCTATATTTTTTTTTACCCTGAGCACACCTATGCCACCAGCAGGTGATGATTCACACTCCTCAAAAAGTTTAAGATCATGTACTGTTCACCTCCTTATCCTACCCTTCATAATAATATTTGTTAGTATTGAGCATTCTCTACTTGCTTGGGTACATGGTTTTGCTTGAGGACAAGCAAAAAGATAAGTGTGGGGGTGTGATAAGTGTCCAAATGAGCATGTTTTATGGGTGTATTTCATATATTATATTAGCACTTTTCTTGCTCATTTCTCCACTTTGGTTAGTTTTCCTCTTGTTTATGTTTTATTGGTTATCTTACAGATTTATTGGTTAAACATGAGGAAAACCAAGCTAGGAGCAAAGTAGACGAAGAGACGGACACATAGGCGCAAACGGGTCGAAAAACGGAGTCCAAACGAAGAATCTAGAGCCGGTCAAAGTTCGCAAAAGAAAATGAGTCAAATACACACGTCCGGGTCACGTCCGGGGATAAAAGGCCGGACGTTACACGGATCGATGTGTTAGAGACGTCCGGGTCACGTCCGTGGAAAAAAGGCCGGACGTGACACAAGGACAAAGTCATGTCTGTGGATGTTTGGCCGGACATTACTAAGGATGGAGCCTTGTGAGACATCCGTGGATTTATGGCCGGACAAGAATAGTTGTGTCCATGGGCTGTCCGTGGAAATAAGCCAGGACACAAGCAAGGACATAAGTATGTCCGTGGATATTTGCCCGGACAAGAAAGAAATGTGTCCGTGGATATTTTACCGGACAAGAAAGAATGGAGAGTTGTGTGTTGTCCGTGGAAATAAGGCAGGACAAGAAAACAATACAATCCTGTCCGTGGATAAATAACCGGACAACAAATAGAGACGTCCGCCCAAATTTGGACGGACAAGAAAGAAATGTCCGTGGAGAAAAGACCGTGAAATACCCCAAACCTTGATATGTGGTTTAAATATTAAACTAAGGTATGTAAAGGCTAAAAAGTGCCTTAGAAATATCAGTGTACAATTTAAACCATAATTAAACACTAAGACACGGTTTGAGCAAAAACGTGCTCTAAGCTCGGAGTGAACTTGGTTAGGACCCAAAGAGCCTACCAAGACTTGATAATATTTAATTATGATTTTATAAGGCTAATTAAGTCCTTAGGAAACCTTGGTAGACAGTTAAACCAAATAAAAACACAAGAAAATACCTTAAAGTCAATAAGAGCAAAATGTGCTCTAAGCTTGGGATAAATTTGTATAAGACTCAATGGTCATACCTATGCCTTATAAATATGTTAATGAACATATTAAATCAATTACCAAAGAAAACCAAGCTTGAAAACAAGTTAAAACACAAAATGTGCTTTAAGGATTCTTAAAGCACGTTTTTGAAAAATTGTCTTGTAAATGAGTTTTGAATGGCTAAATGTCCATCATTACTCTTTAATTAATATGTGTACTATATAGTATCAAATTTGGAAGTCTATATCAATGGGAAATTAAAATTTTCACTTCTATGTGCCTTGTTTTTATGAATAGTAACTTTTATAAGCTAGTTTGTAACATATATTGTTATAAGTAATTAAATTGGTCAACAAAGACCATTATACCCTTCTAATATGTAAGGGGGCACGGTTTTAGTGGTGTGAGTCACCATACTTGGCCATCCAACTAAGAAAAGTAAAAGAAAATAAAGTAAAGTTACTATTTGCTTTATAACATAAATATCTTCAAACTTTGCCTCTCTCCTCACCTTTCTTCATTTCCTCTTGTTCCCACCGTCATCTTCCTCCATTCTCCCAACCAAAACCGTTCATGGTGCAGCACCTCTCTTCTCCAACTTCAATTGCTCACCAAATGTTCATTAATGCTCCAAATCAAATTCTAAGACCATATTTGTCTTAGTTAGACCAAGATCTTCACTTCTATCTTTTCAAATCTACAAGAACTCCATTTTGGTGCCATGAAGAATCTCCATTGAAGGGGGAAAAGCTCATCTTCTTTCATATTGTCATTCTCCTTTGTTTCAAGGTAACAAAAACCAAAGAAAATCTAAGTTTCCTCTCATTTTTGTATGTGTCCGAAAATTCACCTCACAATGGTGCTTTTTCTTGCTCTCTTCATAGCTTAATTCAAACTTCAAAGGACTAGGAGGAGTCCTATCTTGCTACTTAACCAAGCTCTCTTTCAAATTCCAAAGGTAAGCATCAAATTTTGGTATTTTAAGACACATATGCAAACCTAGGGTTTGACTATGAGTTTGGGTATTAAACTTAATGCTCATTACCCTTATATGTGTAATGGTTAGAAGATTGACAAGTGATAAAAGCTCCTTGCCGATTTTCAATCAAGAAAGAACAAGAGAAAACAAGTGAGAAAACTTGGAAAACAAAGAGGTAAATGACCTCTCTTAATGTAGTTTTATGTACTAGGAAATTGAGCTATACTTGCTTAATAATTAACCTAAAGAGCCAATGGTAAATGAGCTAGAAAACTATCCACAAGGTGGACTAAAAAGACATGGGAGCATTGTTGTGTGTATTCGCAGGTTGAAGGCATTTAAATGTGGAGATTCAGTGTTTAAGTTTAATGCAATTTAAGGGCCTAAGAGCCATGTTATTTAAGGGCCTAAGTGCCAAGCAATTTAAGTTTATGCACTATATTGTGATGTAGTGTAGTTTAAAGGTTTAGTTGTGTGTAAAGAACATCTCTTGTGAAGGTGATTGTGTTTGATGGTTAAAGGATGAAAAACCATATGTTTGTGTATAAGAGTGTGTATTAAGAGATTGAATGTTCTTGATTGTCTAAAGGTGAAAAACAATGTGTTTGGATGTGAGCATATACAAGAGAAGCTATGGCGAAATTTAGTTGATAAACAAAAGAGTTTATGTGTTGTAATGAGATTTTATGACCTAGAAGGTACTAGGAATTTTTAAGTGTTAAGATGATGAAAGAAAGTGAATTAAGGTGTTCTTAGGTGTTAAGATTCCTTAGGCATAGTCTTGGAGATTTAGGGAACTAATGGATGATTTCTTGATACACCAAGGTGATGGTGGAGGTGTCGTAAAGTCTTGTGCAAAGTTTGGTGAACAATGAAAGTGTAACGCCTTGTGAAGGTTTAATTATGAACTTGTGGGAAAGACTTGAGGAGTGTGTGTAAAGGGGATGAGTGTAGTGCAAATGATGTTTAAAAGGGTGGTTATAAGGTAGTGAGGGAGTACTTTGGTTAGGTGAAGTTTTAGGCAAGAATACAAGTTACAAGTGTAAGAAAAAAATGTTCTAAGTGTTAAGGACTTAGTAAAAGTTGAGTAAGAGTTTAAGGAATTTTTGGGATGTTTCGAGAGGGTTTAAGTGTGCCCAAAAGATGTTAAAACATGTGGAACATGTGTAAACAGTGTAAAAGGAAAAATTGGGATGAATTTGGAGTTCAGAAAGAGGAGAAAAGCACATTAGAAAATTGGTTCTGCAGTGGACCGCCCCTATGGGGAGGTCCAGTGCAGAGAAGTGAAAAAAAAACAACGTGTAGCATCTGTTGTGGACCGCCCCTGGGACCGCCCCAGAGGGGCGGTCCAGACCAGAGATGAAGAAAAAAATTTGTTTAAGGCTCCTAATGATGGGGGATTGAATGGTAATGGTTTTAGATGATGTTTAGGCCTTGTTTGGTGACATGTAAAGGTCTTAAAGTGTGTAAACAAATGTTAGGTTTGATGTGAGAGCTGTGAACTTAAGATCACAAGTGTAAAATTAAATATAACGGGATGACGGGGTAACTATGGGCGCATTATTTAAACAAGCATGTTACTCCAATGTTAATGAAAGTAATTGTAATGTTATCAGTTGTTCGAGAATTGCTCGAGGAACATAAGTGGACATGATAAAGTGGACTCCGGTGACAGGTATGGTTTTCTTGCAACCTGTGTCCTACCGGATTACACCGGCTTGTATGCCAATGTGTTTTTCTGTATGTTTGCCACGTTGTAAGATAAAACATGTAATGAGTTTACAGTAATTCATTTATGTGGCGTGTTCAACTCCGATACCATTTAACCTCGGAAGTGTTAACCTTAGTTAACTGAGTCTAGGATCACATGAGAGTTCGGTATTCGGATTAAACGACCCGAACCATGGGACGTTCTAACCACGGCTATGCGTGTGTTAATTGTGTGATATGTGTTTGTGAATGTAGGGATCTCCCTTGTATGTTTAACCCAGTTGTAATACTGTATGTGTTGTTATGTGATAGGCTCCATAGTGGGGTTCTAACTAATATCTAAAAGTAAGTATGTACTAACAGTGGTGAGGAATCCGGTTAGGCCGGTCGCGCGTTGTTTGGGAGAGGGTATCCTTCTTAGCCTTACCCTTCTCTTTGTTATGGTTGTTTCCCTCACGTGTTATGATCTCCCATTAGCTTACTCCAAAGCTTAGCTATTCTGACTTATGATCGGTTTAGGGGGAACATGTGTTTGTGTGGTGTGTTCGGGCCTCCAAACCCGAACCATCTTAACTTAAGTTACTCGTCCAACTATTAGGACGGTAATGAGTGTTGTTGTTGTTGTATAACGAGCTTACCATGAGAGTGACACCATTCTCTAGGCTCACCAGTGAATTAACTATGTTTGGGTCGGTTCCTAAGAGGACCGTTCCCGTTATGTTATGTGATGTTGTTGTAAAGCAATTTCTATTGCGATGTTATCATGTGCACGTCGAAACGTGAAAAGTGTTGTTATGTTTGTTATGTGAGGAATGTTATATGTTGTAAAATATGGAGTGTGTGGATCATGGAAATGAATCCCAGTTTGTGATAAGAGGCGTTTAAGGTTAACCCGATTTAAGGGTAAGTGTCGTCTATTAAGGAAGTAGCTCCATTAGAGGAGGAACACTCTAGGGATAATGAATACCATGAGTGATTTATCAAGTAAGGATGTATTATCCGTTTGTTGAGCCCATTGAGGCGAATTGTTATGTGTTGTGTTTTTACAGTTGCATGCATGATTTAAATATAATCAATCGCATGCTAAGACGACAATTAGTTGTGCGTGGCCCGGTAGCATGTGGGCTGCGGGATTACCATACCAGCAAAGGTGCTGAGCCCCTTGGGGGCCACCCTTTCTCTTCTTTTCATGTTTCAGGTACAGAGAGCTGGAAGCCGTTCGAGAGTAGGACGGGGTAGACATTGTACATGGGTAATCATTTAAGTGTATATATACAGTAGGTGTAGTAAGACCGAAATTGTTATCGGCATCAGTTTATAAATACTCGGTATAGTTGAAAGGTGTATGTTGTCGTTGTTGTTAATGGAAAGGGATAGTAATGTGTAGTCGCTCGGGAATTTAGCCCATCAGACCGGTACAATGTATATGTATTAGCCTTGTTAGCCACGTGGGTGGTTAACGGTGTGTAACACCAAGAAGTTAAGTAATGTGTTGAAGTTTGTTTTCCGCTGCAGTTTGTTGTTAAGTGTGTTTGTTGTTGGATGGGGTGTTACAAAAAGTGGTATCAGAGCGAAGTATCGCTCTGATGACTGAATTACCGAGCTTAGGAAGTACCGAGTTAGGATTTAAGTACTTTGGGTTAAGGGTTGAGTGATAGCGTGAGAGATACGCTAGTTAGGACTTACCAGTGTGTACTGGAAACCTACAATATCCATCCCGCCCTCCACAACCCCAGTTTTATAACTTGGGAAACAACGCCAGAGAGATGGAAGTCCTCTCTTACTCGGGAATACCCGATCTGGCTGTTATTAAATACCTTTAGAGTATGGAAAACCTGTCATACGGTAGATCCCGAGAAGTGGGAATCCCGGAGACGGTTTCCATCTGGACAATGTTGACCGCATTAAATAGCGAAGAATGAGGAATTTTGTGTATAAGAGAATAGAATTTCCGGCAACCTGGGTCGACATGCCGAGCAGTCGAGGATAACCAGCTTGCAACGCACCAACCGTGCAACAGACAAGAAGTGGATTAATGAAACCCGAGACGAGTGTCTATGGAACCACAGTTGATAAATAATACACCAACGGTATACCAACCGACAAAGGAACTACAACGTAGTGCCCAAACAAGAGACAAGTCTCAGCAACCACGACAATGCGTGGAACGGGCTACGAAGAGGAAACAATACAGAAAATAGGGTCTTCCAGAATGGGAAACACCCTAGTTAGTGATTATCATGTAAAGACAGTGAGAAGTCATCCGGAGGAATTATTATCAAGACTGTAAGAACAAGTGAGGGCCAACAAGGCCACTGATGACAGTGCGGGTAAAAACAATACCACAACCGGTATGTGTTAAACCGATAGACAATTAGCATGGCGCACTTGCCATAGCAAGTGCTGCTATAACAGGGCTGTTCGGGAAATTTATAACCACTACAAAGTACTTGGTAAAGTACCATAAAGTTAAATGTGATCGTCATAACAGTGGAAGGGCCTGTTAGCCTAACCTCTGTAATTGTAAGTACACCAGTCAGCAAGAAGCTAGACTTGGTTAAGGTAAGAATGTTGTGAAACCATGAAAATTTTCTTTCAAACCCAGATTTATTCAAACTCTTCCCTTTTCAAAACCAGATTTTCTTTCAAACCAACATTTCTTTCTAACCTTCTTTTACACCAACCAGTAAAACCAAGGACAGTTGACAAGGATACAACAGTGGATAAACTTTCCCTCGATTAAGTTCGGGAAGCACAGGTGCATATTGTCATGGGACAATATAAGGGAGTTGACAACAGAATACTTCACCTAGGCGTGTGACGGACACTACGAGTGTACCAACTGAAATGTGGGACGACCGCACTCCGATAGGAGCTTGTGGGCCTGACAGACCTACTTATGGGTTAGTTTGGGTAAGTAGTAATGTATCAGTATGGTACCCCACATATGTATACGAGTGGAGTCCGAACACGGGAAGTATCGACTCCGTACTACGGTCAGCAGTATAAGTCAAACAAGAGCTAAGGATTAACAAGGAATGGTTGAAGTTAAGGAACTCAGTTAAGTTAACGAGATTAAAGAATTAGTGAATTCCTTTCAAGGTAATGTTTAAGAGACAGGAGGTTGCGAATGCACTAACTGTTATGTAAAGACATCACACATGTCTTAAGGATCCTCAGGATAACATGATAGCTGGAACGGTGACCCCGCTTGTATGGCAAGGCAGATGCCTAATGTGGACACTTACTGTGCAATGAACGGGATGAAACTCCTAGAATAGCCTACACTACAAGGAAATGTTAATCTTCACAGAAGAAGATAATAAGCCAGATAAGAACGCAAGCGGCGTGGCTCTAATGTACCATAAGTGGAACTAAATGTAAAGGCATAACTTATTGACAACCAGGAGCAATCCTTAAAGGGTGTTCGCATCAGTAATTATTGCACGAAACGCATGACAGAAACACAAGGTTGAAACTAACACCCAGTTAGACATAAGTTGTCAGGAGACGGATTGACAATCCTAAGGGGCATCCCATGAAGGGAAACGAAATGCAACGACCTTGTCATGGAGCTCAATATGATATCCAAACCATGTAATGTTGTACAGAGAAGTACATGTGTGTGACAGCCTACAATGAGTTCCTCAAGGCAAATAAGGCTTATAGGCCCACAAATAAAAGTGTTATGAAAATTAGATTGATTGCAAAAGTTTATGTTATATAAGTGAATAGAGTGGAGAACGAACCACTGCACTAAGAGTGGGGATACCTCTCGATGCTGTGAAACCGCTGGAGCGGTAGTTATGTGAACCAAGCTCAGAAATGTTAAGGATGGACAATATTATTATTATTGAGAGCAGTTAGTTTAGTAGTATGTGTGTTTGAAGTGAAACACCGAGCTGAATAATGCTGGCTTGTGACTCGAATGATCGATGCTCGAAGAGCATTCAGTAGTCATCCAAATGAGTGATGAACCATAATGTGAATAATTGTAAGTATGTGGTGGAGTTATGTGACAGTAAATACGATATAAGCTGTGTTATACAAGGAGTAAGAGCACGGTGCGCAGCAAGCGACCGTTTGTATAAGTATTGTTAAACGATATATAGCAGTAAGACCCGTTATGAGTTAAACTTAGTAGAGGATGCAAGATAAGCGATGTTAAACAGACTAGGCAACAAGCCAGTGATAGGTACTGTGTGAAGGAACTCAGTGTGAATTCCATAGCGAATTGCATAGGGATTTACTGTCAAGAGTTTACGCCTCTTGCACTCTGTATGACTGAGTGTTTTGGTATTGCACTGCGCAGTAATGATCGAGTGGATAGCTAGGAATTGGAAACATTTAATGGTGGAGAATAATGAGTAATGGCCGATGCATAGGAATGCAAGGCCGCACCAATAAAAGTACTTGTGCAAAACCAAATTTGGAGACATGATTAACAGTAAGTGACTACAGTACACTAACTGCTAATATCGGTTGGAATATACCCCAAATTGTAGATAGTGAGAGAGCACTACACACTGGGTAGAGCTCAATCTCACCGACATCAAGTCGGAAGGGAACAAGTCAATCATTGTGAATACATAGCTGTATAACACAGTAAATGGTTATGGAAGTGGATAGAAGTTTATAACTCACCGAATTCGCTCACTGTAAGAGATACCACGTCGTGGAGAAAAACCATTGTTACCAAGATGAAGGTGACATTGGGGATGTACAATACAGTAGAATAACAAATGGGGCAATTAAGCTCTACGTACTAGAGTTTCGCAGCAGAAACTAGTGAGCCAGTGATTCAAGTGTTGAATGTACATGGTGAACACGAGTGAATGGCTAATTATTAACGCTAGAAGCCTAAAGGCCAGAATCGAAACTAACTAAGAGTTTAAATAAACTCCAATGAGAATTCTGGTTTAGGAACTAAACCGCCAATTTAAGATCCTTTATCAGAATCCATTGTGTAATAACCACGTGGAAGTAAAACACTTCACGACGAGAACATTTTAAGCCAATGTTTAGTGATTGATTACGTGGGCGTTCCCTTTTAAGGGGGTAGAGCGCAAAACCACTTAGTGTGTATTACTGTACAAGTGTACGTAGTGTATGTGACTATATTGTGCATAGCACAAAATTATTGTTTGATGATTGGTGTGTGTGTTACGTAAACATACACATTCAATTCATGGTTTAATTGTGGTAATTGCACACAAAAGATGCGAATACCATTGTGGTAAGTGTGTATTTGTTAACAATTGTGTGTGATAGTACAAGTGTGGGAGTAGAGAAACTCCCGGGGGAACAAACCCCGACAGTGTATAAATGTGAAACTGTGTGGTATTTTGATAAAATATATGTGTATATATATTATATAGTGACTCATCAAAGGTAATGGAACCGACATAGAACCTAGTGAGAATTAAATTCCCTAGATGACACCATTAAAGTGAATGGAAATAACTGATAGACGAAGTTCTATCCCTTGGAGATGTTATGATCATGACTAGAATGATTTAAAAGATAGAAAATTGGAAATGAGTGATTTATTTGATGCTTGAAAATGAAGTGGGAGGTGGAACTTGATTTGCATGTGATCAAGGGAAGCCGAACACAAATTGGAGTGGAAGGATAGTTCGACACTGATGCTGATCACATTAGGGTTGAATGATTCTTGAAGCTCCCCTTAAGTGGTCACTAATAACCACGCTAAGAAAAGAAGCTAAGAGCATAAGTTGGACTTGGAGTTGTATGTGTTTTCAAAAGGATTTTGAATTGGTATTTATAAAACGTCGATAGATGCTTTACATAATTAAAGTTCTCTTACTTAACCTCACAAGGAAAATTTCAAATTTAAGTGATTGTTTTGATCTCCCAAGGGCACGGGGACGGAAGGTGTCCATCGCGACCGGGTTCTGCGGGATAACAGTGTATATCAAAGATATTTTTGATTGCTATACATGCTATGACATGTTGTGTGGTATGTGTAATAAATATTATTTTGACCTTGAGTTCCTAAAGTGTATGTTATCAAGACCTATGAGTCTAAATGTTGTTATGTTACCCAGGACCAGAGAGTCTAAGGGTTGTTATGTATGTGTAAATGTTGTTAAGATACCCGGACCATTGAGTCCGAGGTTATCATGTGAGTATGTATGTTATGTATGGATGTGTATATGTACCCGGACCGTTAAGTCCGAGGTTGTGATGTAAAGTATGTTTGGTTATGGAAGTTTATTTCCAAGTGATTCCTGTGTTCTAATCCAAGAGATGTATGGGAAGTGTAAACTTCGAGGACGAAGTTCTTTTAAGGGGGGTAGATTGAAATACCCCAAACCTTGATATGTGGTTTAAATATTAAACTAAGGTATGTAAAGGCTAAAAAGTGCCTTAGAAATATCAGTGTACAATTTAAACCATAAAAAACACTAAGACACGGTTTGAGCAAAAACGTGCTCTAAGCTCGGAGTGAACTTGGTTAGGACCCAAAGAGCCTACCAAGACTTGATAATATTTAATTATGATTTTATAAGGCTAATTAAGTCCTTAGGAAACCTTGGTAGACAGTTAAACCAAATAAAAACACAAGAAAAATACCTTAAAGTCAATAAGAGCAAAATGTGCTCTAAGCTTGGGATAAATTTGTATAAGACTCAATGGTCATACCTATGCCTTATAAATATGTTAATGAACATATTAAATCAATTACCAAAGAAAACCAAGCTTGAAAACAAGTTAAAACACAAAATGTGCTTTAAGGATTCTTAAAGCACGTTTTTGAAAAATTGTCTTGTAAATGAGTTTTGAATGGCTAAATGTCCATCATTACTCTTTAATTAATATGTTACTATATAGTATCACATTTGGAAGTCTATATCAATGGGAAATTAAAAATTTCACTTCTATGTGCCTTGTTTTTATGAATAGTAACTTTTATAAGCTAGTTTGTAACATATGTTGTTATAAGTAATTAAATTGGTCAACAAAGACCATTATACCCTTCTAATATGTAAGGGGGCACGGTTTTAGTGGTGTGAGTCACCATACTTGGCCATCCAACTAAGAAAAGTAAAAGAAAATAAAGTAAAGTTACTATTTGCTTTATAACATAAATATCTTCAAACTTTGCCTCTCTCCTCACCTTTCTTCATTTCCTCTTGTTCCCACCGTCATCTTCCTCCATTCTCCCAACCAAAACCGTTCATGGTGCCGCACCTCTCTTCTCCAACTTCAATTGCTCACCAAATGTTCATTAATGCTCCAAATCAAATTCTAAGACCATATTTGTCTTAGTTAGACCAAGCTCTTCACTTCTATCTTTTCAAATCTTCAAGAACTCCATTTTGGTGCCATGAAGAATCTCCATTGGGGGGAAAAGCTCATCTTCTTTCATATTGTCATTCTCCTTTGTTTCAAGGTAACAAAAACCAAAGAAAATCTAAGTTTCCTCTCATTTTTGTATGTGTCCGAAAATTCACCTCACAATGGTGCTTTTTCTTGCTCTCTTCATAGCTTAATTCAAACTTCAAAGGACTAGGAGGAGTCCTATCTTGCTACTTAACCAAGCTCTCTTTCGAATTCCAAAGGTAAGCATCAAATTTTGGTATTTTAAGACACATATGCAAACCTAGGGTTTGACTATGAGTTTGGGTATTAAACTTAATGCTCATTACCCTTATATGTGTAATGGTTAGAAGATTGACAAGTGATAAAAGCTCCTTGCCGATTTTCAATCAAGAAAGAACAAGAGAAAACAAGTGAGAAAACTTGGAAAACAAAGAGGTAAATGACCTCTCTTAATGTAGTTTTATGTACTAGGAAATTGAGCTATACTTGCTTAATAATTAACCTAAAGAGCCAATGGGAAATGAGCTAGAAAACTATCCACAAGGTGGACTAAAAAGACATGGGAGCATTGTTGTGTGTATTCGCAGGTTGAAGGCATTTAAATGTGGAGATTCAGTGTTTAAGTTTAATGCAATTTAAGGGCCTAAGAGCCATGTTATTTAAGGGCCTAAGTGCCAAGCAATTTAAGTTTATGCACTATATTGTGATGTAGTGTAGTTTAAAGGTTTAGTTGTGTGTAAAGAACATCTCTTGTGAAGGTGATTGTGTTTGATGGTTAAAGGATGAAAAACCATATGTTTGTGTATAAGAGTGTGTATTAAGAGATTGAATGTTCTTGATTGTCTAAAGGTGAAAAACAATGTGTTTGGATGTGAGTATATACAAGAGAAGCTATGGCGAAATTTAGTTGATAAACAAAAGAGTTTATGTGTTGTAATGAGATTTTATGACCTAGAAGGTACTAGGAATTTTTAAGTGTTAAGATGATGAAAGAAAGTGAATTAAGGTGTTCTTAGGTGTTAAGATGCCTTAGGCATAGTCTTGGAGATTTAGGGAACTAATGGATGATTTCTTGATACACCAAGGTGATGGTGGAGGTGTCGTAAAGTCTTGTGCAAAGTTTGGTGAACAATGAAAGTGTAACGCCTTGTGAAGGTTTAATTATGAACTTGTGGGAAAGACTTGAGGAGTGTGTGTAAAGGGGATGAGTGTAGTGCAAATGATTTTTAAAAGGGTGGTTATAAGGTAGTGAGGGAGTACTTTGGTTAGGTGAAGTTTTAGGCAAGAATACAAGTTACAAGTGTAAGAAAAAAATGTTCTAAGTGTTAAGGACTTAGTAAAAGTTGAGTAAGAGTTTAAGGAATTTTTGGGATGTTTCGAGAGGGTTTAAGTGTGCCCAAAAGATGTTAAAACATGTGGGAGAACATGTGTAAAGCATAGGAAAAAATTGGGATGAATTTGGAGTTCAGAAAGAGGAGAAAAGCACATTAGAAAATTGGTTCTGCAGTGGACCGCCCCTATGGGGAGGTCCAGTGCAGAGAAGTGAAAAAAAAAAACAACGTGTAGCATCTGTTGTGGACCGCCCCTGGGACCAGAGGGGCGGTCCAGACAGAGATGAAGAAAAAATTTGTTTAAGGCTCCTAATGATGGGGGATTGAATGGTAATGGTTTTAGATGATGTTTAGGCCTTGTTTGGTGACATGTAAAGGTCTTAAAGTGTGTAAACAAATGTTAGGTTTGATGTGAGAGCTGTGAACTTAAGATCACAAGTGTAAAATTAAATAACGGGATGACGGGGTAACTATGGGCGCATTAGACGTTAAACAAGCATGTTACTCCAATGTTAATGAAAGTAATTGTAATGTTATCAGTTGTTCGAGAATTGCTCGAGGAACATAAGTGGACATGATAAAGTGGACTCCGGTGACAGGTATGGTTTTCTTGCAACCTGTGTCCTACCGGATTACACCGGCTTGTATGCCAATGTGTTTTTCTGTATGTTTGCCACGTTGTAAGATAAAACATGTAATGAGTTTACAGTAATTCATTTATGTGGCGTGTTCAACTCCGATACCATTTAACCTCGGAAGTGTTAACCTTAGTTAACTGAGTCTAGGATCACATGAGAGTTCGGTATTCGGATTAAACGACCCGAACCATGGGACGTTCTAACCACGGCTATGCGTGTGTTAATTGTGTGATATGTGGTGAATGTAGGGATCTCCCTTGTATGTTTAACCCAGTTGTAATACTGTATGTGTTGTTATGTGATAGGCTCCATAGTGGGTTCTAACTAATATCTAAAAGTAAGTATGTACTAACAGTGGTGAGGAATCCGGTTAGGCCTGTCGCGCGTTGTTTGGGAGAGGGTATCCTTCTTAGCCTTACCCTTCTCTTTGTTATGGTTGTTTCCCTCACGGGTTATGATCTCCCATTAGCTTACTCCAAAGCTTAGCTATTCTGACTTATGATCGGTTTAGGGGGAACATGTGTTTGTGTGGTGTGTTCGGGCCTCCAAACCCGAACCATCTTAACTTAAGTTACTCGTCCAACTATTAGGACGGTAATGAGTGTTGTTGTTGTTGTATAACGAGCTTACCATGAGAGTGACACCATTCTCTAGGCTCACCAGTGAATTAACTATGTTTGGGTCGGTTCCTAAGAGGACCGTTCCCGTTATGTTATGTGATGTTGTTGTAAAGCAATTTCTATTGCGATGTTATCATGTGCACGTCGAAACGTGAAAAGTGTTGTTATGTTTGTTATGTGAGGAATGTTATATGTTGTAAAATATGGAGTGTGTGGATCATGGAAATGAATCCCAGTTTGTGATAAGAGGCGTTTAAGGTTAACCCGATTTAAGGGTAAGTGTCGTCTATTAAGGAAGTAGCTCCATTAGAGGAGGAACACTCTAGGGATAATGAATACCATGAGTGATTTATCAAGTAAGGATGTATTATCCGTTTGTTGAGCCCATTGAGGCGAATTGTTATGTGTTGTGTGTTTACAGTTGCATGCATGATTTAAATATAATCAATCGCATGCTAAGACGACAATTAGTTGTGCGTGGCCCGGTAGCATGTGGGCTGCGGGATTACCATACCAGCAAAGGTGCTGAGCCCCTTGGGGGCCACCCTTTCTCTTCTTTTCCTGTTTCAGGTACAGAGAGCTGGAAGCCGTTCGAGAGTAGGACGGGGTAGACATTGTACATGGGTAATCATTTAAGTGTATATATACAGTAGGTGTAGTAAGACCGAAATTGTTATCGGCATCAGTTTATAAATACTCGGTATAGTTGAAAGGTGTATGTTGTCGTTGTTGTTAATGGAAAGGGATAGTAATGTGTAGTCGCTCGGGAATTTAGCCCATCAGACCGGTACAATGTATATGTATTAGCCTTGTTAGCCACGTGGGTGGTTAACGGCGTGTAACACCAAGAAGTTAAGTAATGTGTTGAAGTTTGTTTTCCGCTGCAGTTTGTTGTTAAGTGTGTTTGTTGTTGGATGGGGTGTTACAGACCGGACAACAAATAGAGGTGCAACCCAGATCCAGAATAATTGACGCTCCGACCGCTTCCCCTCCCGTTTTTCCTGCGGCGCCTGCAAACATATCTATCTACTCCATCAGCAATATCAGGCGCCGACGCACTCCTTAAATTGCTCACGCATGTTCCAGCCTGTCTTCAGCCTGTCTTCTTCCTCCTCCTTTCTTCTATAAAACCCACGCTCCTTCTGCTCAAATTAATCATCCCTTCCTAAATCCAAAGTTCATCATACACGGGAGATTGAAGGAAACAGACAATCGACCACAACACAAGCCACACCTACGATCCATTCCATCCTCTTATCCCCCACTTCTCCATTTTATTTTTATTCTTCATTCCACCACTCAGCAGAAGCAGGATAAGAAGAAGACAAGAGAAGCAGCTGGAGCAAGAGCGAGCCGCACTCCCGTCTCCTCCAGCAGTCTCCAAAACAATGGCTACTTCTATCTTTATTTATTTCATTCGTGTTAATGTCTGAGTAATTTTATATGTGTTTAGGATGGGTGTTTAACCCCAAATAATTCAGACTTATTTATAATACCAAGTTTGCTTATCAATATTTGTTTTGTCTCTCTAAATTATTAAATGCTTAAGAACTGATCATTTTTACGCATTTACGGTTTCTCTTATTTCAATGATTTTGTAAATTTGAGAATAGACCACAAAGAGAGACAAACGTTAGATATTATCTCCTTGATTAGCAGATAAAATCCATCGTTGTTATTAAAAGAATTCTTGCTTAATGCTAATTAATGATTTTAGACTTTTTCTGATTGTAAAAAGTCTATTGAATTAATTAAGAGTTGTCCTTATCTATGATTTAGGAAGGCCACAAGATGAATTCTTAAACAGACAAATAGAGCAAATTAGGATTATAATTAATGTCTAAAGTATATTTGGGTGATTTCATCTTCCTTAGCACATTTTCCATCCATTCAATACACTACCGTTTTATTTAAGCTTTTAATTATTTTTATTTTCCCAACACCAAGATTGCCACTGGCTAAACCCCCAGTTTACATTTTATGCACCTTTATTTATCTTCTTGTACATTTACTAACTTGATAATCAATTAGATAGTTGCAAAGTCTCTGTGGATACGACCTTGTTGTACTACAATGATTGGGTTCACTGCTCATAAGTAGCAAGATAGTTTAACTACTATTTTACTCAACAGCTAGGTGCAAAGAAACTAATTTGGTGCTCAATTGGGAGAAGTGCCACTTCATGGTGCAGGAAGGCATCATGCTCGGACATAAGATTTCTAAGAAAGGGATCGAGGTAGACAAATCAAAGATTGAAGTAATAGAGCAGCTGCCACCACCATCATCGGTAAAGGATGTCCGAAGTTTTCTCGGTCACGCAGGTTTTTATAGGCGTTTTGTTAAGAATTTTTCTAAGATCTCTAAGCCTCTTTGCGATTTATTACTTAAGGATGCTAAATTTGAGTTTACAAAAGAGTGCTTGGATGCATTTAATTTGCTTAAAGCTAAATTGGTTTCTGCACCTATTATTGTTTCTCCTGATTGGTCGTTGCCTTTCGAGATTATGTGTGATGCCAGCGATTACGCATTGGGAGCAGCTTTGGGTCAGAGGCATGACAAGGTATTGAGGATAGTCTACTATGCTAGTAAGACTATGAATGAGGCGCAGAAGAAGTACGCCACGACGGAAAAGGAGCTGCTAGCGATTGTCTTTGCTTGTGATAAGTTTCGACCGTACATCATTGGCAGCAAAGTCATCGTGCACACCGACCACTCCGCTCTCAGGTATCTCTTTGGAAAGGTTGACGCTAAACCTCGTTTGATCAGATGGATTTTGCTTTTGCAGGAATTTGACATTGAGATTAGAGACAAACCTGGAGCGCAGAACGGAGTAGCGGATCACTTATCCCGTATGGATGTTCCAGATGATGGCAGGCTGATCAATGAGTATTTCCCTGATGAGTATGTCTACATGATTGGTCATTCCACGGACCCTTGGTATGCTGATATTGCAAATTACCTAGCCAAGGGCATTGTTCCTCTAGAGTTTTCATATCAGCAGAAGAAGAAGTTCTTCTCCACGGTCAAGCATTACCTTTGGGATGACCCGTTTCTGTTTAAGGTCTGTGCAGATGGTATGATTCGTCGTTGTGTATCTGAGAATGAAGCTAGAGACATCCTGACGCATTGCCATTCTAGAGAAGCAGGGGGTCATTTTGGTCCGGCTAGGACATCCGCAAAAGTTTTGGAGGCTGGCTTCTTTTGGAAAACTATGAACAAGGATTGCTATCAATTTGTTTCCACTTGTGATCAATGTCAAAGGCAGGGGAATTTATGCAGACGCCACGAGATTCCATTGAATTCAATCTTGGAGGTTGAGTCGTTTGATCTTTGGGGCATTGATTTCATGGGAGCGTTCCCACCATCTCAAGATAACCTCTACATTTTGGTAGCAGTAGATTATGTCACCAAGTGGGCTGAAGCAATAGCAGCACCTACCAATGATGCAAAAGAGGATGAACCCCGCTGAGCCTTTCATTGAAAACCTTTTTCCGAACTAGCTCCACGATATATCAGCCCACATCACACAACAATTCACCCTTGCAAAAGAGGATGAAAAGGGCCGGAGCCATGGTTCCTTCCCCACCATTCAAAACACGGGCGAAAGCTTGAAAAAGATACCCAAAGAGGATGAAAACGAGAGGAATGAAACACAAAATCCTCTAAAGAGTAAGGAGAGGAAATGAAAGCCCCGCATTGCGTGAAACATCCCCACCTGAGGAATAGATAAGAACGAGAATGTGAAACACAAGGAAATGCAAATCGACTACTCAAAGAAAGTAGCAAATCAAAATGAGAACACATAATAACCCGCACAAATGCGAAAGGAGTCTAAAATTACTCCATCCATGGCAAAGGTGAAGCATATCCTCTGTTGCACAAAAGCTCCACAATCCTCAAACAAATCCTCTAGTCCCATGTGACATGCCCTACAACCCCATTATAACCCATTGAAAGACCTCCGACTTAGAGATGGTATTTGCCCGATTCGAAAAGTACCAAATTTGAAATATGAAAGGCAACGACACGTCCGATCTTGTCAATACAATCGTACACAAACGAGTGTCACAGAAATTAGGAAGGTAAAAAAAAACGAGTGTTCATCACCGCGATTAAAGAAAGCCTAACTGACCTTAAGAAAGGAAACGGAAAGGTATAAAAGATCCCGAGAGGCCTCCTTCGGGAGAATTTTTCAAGAAAGAAGTGGCTTAGAGGTGATTGATCTGACTTAACTAAAATTCTTGGTTGAGCTCACCTTGACACGACATTTCCTTTGCATTTCAATCACATCCAATTCAAAAAAAATGCATGTAGAATAGATGTGCATCCATCGATTTAGACATAATATCCTACAACATGGAAAGAGAAAGATGAGCATACTCTCCCCTTGTAGGGGAAGCCACAGCATAGTGCCCGTCTCCTTCGTCAACTGGCACAATAGCCATCCGCTGAGTAACGTGAAAGAATACACAGTCATCAAAGCAAAGGATTAAAAGTCTCCGGGCACCGTTCCAAGAAACACCCCGTAAGACATCCCTCCTCAACACCAAACTCCTCACTCACCGAAATTTATGAACTACGTAAGGTCTGATCTCAACAGGGAGTTAAGTATGTAGGCAACCCTCCCAGGGTGCGACCCCGTCCCAAATAAAAACCATCCACCCCTTGAACCACAAGGTCATTGCTGTCACCTTATGAAGGAATCCGCCTCAACCAAGAAGATCATCTCAAGGCCATACCGGAGCCATCTCAGGGCCATACCGGAGCCGTCTCAAGGCAATACCGGAGCCATCTCAAGGCCATACCAGAGCCATCTCAGGGCCATACCGGATCCACCTTAGGGCCATACCTGAGCCATCTCAAGGCGATACCGGAGCCATCTTAGGGCCATACCGGATCCACCTCAGGGCCATACCGGAGCCATCTCAAGACAATACCGGAGCCATCTCAGGGCCATACCGGATCCACCTCAGGGCCATACCGGAGCCATCTCAAGGCAATACCAGAGCCATCTCAGGGCCATACCGGAGCCATCTCAAGGCCATACCGGAGCCATCTCAAGGCGATACCGGAGCCATCTCAGGGCCATACCGGATCCACCTCAGGGCCATACCGGAGCCATCTCAGAGCCATACCGGAGCCATCTTGGTGCAACGCCAAGGCCGCCGTCAAACTACCAGAGTCATCGGCTAAAGCCCTCTCCAATATCATGAAAATCGCACTTGACTACTATGGTCCCCAAAAGCTATGTCAAACCATCCGACCGTATATATCGGAATCACCCGATCCCATCATCCCAAACACTCATACAGTTAAGGGAGACAACACCAGAGAAAATTTCCAATCTCAAATCCTTCGTTGAGGATCGAAGGACCCATCAGAGAGCGTCCGACCCCGAATCAACATGCAGCTAAATTCGACTTCAGATCAACCTTTCACCACAGCGAGTTTCACACAACTCCATCAAAGTATTATAGGCTCATCATAAGTCCTATAACTGGATATCAAGAGGTCCAGTTGAGGCACTCCTAAGCCCTCATGCACCTTAAATCAAATCAGGTTGTTGGTATTATAGGCTCGGCATAAGTCCTAGCTAGATATCAAGAGGTCTAGTTGGGGCACTCCTAAGTCCTCGTACTTTCAATCGCATTCTAGGCTCATCATAAGCCATAGGACTGGATATCAAGAGGTCCAGTTGAGGCACTCCTAAGCCCTCGTGCACCTTAAATCAAATTGGGTTGTGGGTATTATAGGCTCGGCATAAGTCCTATAGCTAGATATCAAGAGGTCTAGTTGAGGCACTCCTAAGTCCTCGTACTTTCAATCGCATTCTAGGCTCATCATAAGCCCTAGGACTAGATATCAAGAGGTCCAGTTGAGGCACTCCTAAGCCCTCGTGCACCTTAAATAAAATCGGGTTGTTGGTTTTATAGGCTCGACATAAGTCCTATGGCTAGATATCAAGAGGTCTAGTTGAGGCACTCCTAAGTCCTCGTACTTTCAATCGCATTCTAGGCACATCATAAGCCCTAGGACTGGATATCAAGAGGTCCAGTTGAGGCACTCCTAAGCCCTCGTGCACCTTAAATCAAATCGGGTTGTTGGTATTATAGGCTCGGCATAAGTCCTATAGCTAGATATCAAGAGGTCTAGTTGAGGCACTCCTAAGTCCTCGTACTTTCAATCGCATTCTAGGCCCATCATAAGCCCTAGGACTGGATATCAAGAGGTCCAGTTGAGGCACTCCTACGCCCTCGTGCACCGTAGACCGAACCGGGTTGTTGGTATTATAGGCTCGGCATAAGTCCTATAGCTAGATATCAAGAGGTCTAGTTGAGGCATTCCTAAGTCCTCGTACTTTCAATCGCATTCTAGGCCCATCATAAGCCCTAGGACTAGGTATCAAGAGGTCTAGTTGAGGCACTCCTAAGTCCTCGTGCACTCGGTTATCATGTTACTCTCCCGTTGCGTTCACACGGCGTGCTATCCATGATCGCATCTGGATATACCCCGTAAAACCCTAGTGAGAATTTTTGGCGCCCCGTCAACCTTGATCCAATTCTGCACGCCTTCTATTGCAGAATTGAATCAAGGGGAGCCATCTGTAGACACCAAAAATTCTCACCCGTTTTGTATTGAAACCAAAATACAAAAATAAACATGCGTCTAGGAACAAGGCGGTCGTCCCCGTTTCCAACTAAAGGGATTTCTTTTTCTCCGACGTTCAAGATCCCACATTCCTATGGAAAAGGAGCACGAGCCCTTTTTTATATTATTTTATTTATTTTTACTTTATTATTCTATTGTAATCTGTTTTTTTTAAATGGCTTCATTTTGTATACTTATTTTATTACTGTTGTTTTGAAATATTTCACGGTTTTGTTATTACCTTGTGTTATTTTATGTACTCGACCGATTTATACTGTTATTATTATTTGGTACTTCCTTTTGGCTTTCTCCGTTTTATCGTCTCTATTTTTATTATTTCGTGTGTCCTTTTATTACTATTATTTTCCATTTATTTTAAGTATTTTATCTTCATTATGCGCATTAATTTTCATTATTTCATGTACTTACGCTTTCTTTTTTATTTTATATCTCATTACATTTTGGGTCTCATTTTTAATTGTATTCCATAATTTCATGCATTAGATTAATCATCTCCTTTTATTGCATATACTTTCTTTTGGATTTGTAGCTCTTGAAAAACAAAGTTATCCAGTCGAATTTAGAGCTATTATTTTATTTCTCCCATGAACATACTAAAATTTAACCTGGCATAACTGGTTAAGGTACCCGTCATGCAACCCGCAGGTCCCGGGTTCGATTCCTGGCATAGATTGGAAGCATTTTCTTTATTATTTCAGCATGCGACATGACTTTTATCTTGTTCCTCCGCTACTATTTATCGAAATCGGTCGCAGCTCAACTGTTAGGACATGTGGGAAAAGAGAGTGAGGTCTCGAGTTCGAAACTCGGTAGGGGCACGTTTTGTGACTACCACTATTTTCGCCAGCTAGTATCCAAAAAGGGCCCTGTCCAATCCGGCCCACACATGTCCAAACAGCCCATTTCTTTTTATTTGAGTCCCACATAAAACCCAATACAGTAAACAGCCCATAACTGTGATCCCTACGTTATAAAACAAAAAAGAAAAGAAAAAAACACCCCAGGATGGGCATTGTTTGTTTTTGAAAGGGCCGACTACATACTCTCAGTATGGGTACGTTTCTTGAAGAGGGCAAGCTCCATTGAAATTTCTCTGCATGTCCTCGGTACTCAAAGTAGAAGACGTTAAAGATGGAATCTCCATTAAAATCCCCATCCCACCTTCATCCTTAGATGGAGAAAAAAGGCCCACCGCGAAATCACCTCCCTCTTGATCGTGAACCACCCTCCATCGCACCTTCATCCTTCCGCCGGAATCGCCACCACAAAATCGGCCTTCCTCCCTCGAATCGTCACCTCTGCCCACGCTAAAAAAAACTGAGCCTTCTCCTTCTTCTTGACCTTTGGTCTGCACCCGAGATTTGCCATCCCTTCCATCGGAAATTCCCCTACGCTCTAGTCACCTCTCTCGTTCTGATTCCAAGCTCAAAGTAAGTAATGTTTCTCGGTTTCACCCGTTGAAGGTCGCTTCGGATTTTTTTTTACCACACCTCTGTCCTCGTTTCAATTTACGTATCCATCTGAACGCAAAACTATGCTAGAGGAATCACACCGGTGATGGCAAGCTCACGGGTTTATCAGAAATTTGTTTCCGAAGGAAGAACCCTTTCTACTCTCGATTAACTCTGTATTTTGTTAAAATCTGAAACCAGAGCCTCGAACCCCTATTTCGAGAGATTCTGAAACCAGAGCCTCGAACCCCTATTATTTCAGCATGAGACATGACTTTTATCTTGTTCCTCCGCTACTATCTATCGAAATCGGTCGCAGCTCAAAATCGGTCACATAAAACCCAATACAGTAAACAGCCCATAACCGTGATCCCTACGTTATAAAACAAAAAAGAAAAGAAAAAAACACCCCAGGATGGGCATTGTTTGTTTTTCTTTTGAAAGGGCCGACTACATACTCTCAGTATGGGTACGTTTCTTGAAGAGGGCAAGCTCCATTGAAATTTCTCTGCATGTCCTCGGTACTCAAAGTAGAAGACGTTGAAGATGGAATCTCCATTAAAATCCCCATCCCACCTTCATCCTTAGATGGAGAAAAAAGGCCCACCGCGAAATCACCTCCCTCTTGATCGTGAACCACCCTCCATCGCACCTTCATCCTTCCGCCGGAATCGCCACCACAAAATCGGCCTTCCTCCCTCGAATCGTCACCTCTGCCCACGCTAAAAAAAACTGAGCCTTCTCCTTCTTCTTGACCTTCGGTCTGCACCCGAGATTTGCCATCCCTTCCATCGGAAATTCCCCTACGCTCTAATCACCTCTCTCGTTCTGATTCCAAGCTCAAAGTAAGTAATGTTTCTCGGTTTCACCCGTTGAAGGTCGCTTCGGATTTTTTTTACCACGCCTCTGTCCTCGTTTCAATTTACGTATCCATCTGAACGCAAAACTATGCTAGAGGAATCACACCGGTGATGGCAAGCTCACGGGTTGATCGGAAATTTGTTTCCGAAGGAAGAACCCTTTCTACTCTCGATTAACTCTGTATTTTGTTAAAATCTGAAACCAGAGCCTCGAACCCCTATTTCGAGAGATTCTGGCTCCGAAATTTGCTTCTCTTTTCTCTTTTTGATTGCTATGCGAAGTCTGTTCATAATCAGCTCAAATGAAAAATTGGAATTGCTTACTCGTTGTACTTACACTACTGCATTTTCATTTCTAATCTTCTCGCCGGATCACGATTACTGCACCTCCCTCTCTATTTACTACCTCTCTTCCTTCTGTCGAGACTAGCGCCTAGAACCTTGTTTCTTTCTTTTAAACCCTTTCGTTCTACAATCATTTTTTTACCTTATGTACGTCTGCTGGTTTTAGCTGTTACCTATGTCCTTGTTATGCCCTTCTGTTTTGAACATACCTTCGAATACCGAACCCACCATGGGTCTCCGGGTTCGAGTGATGGTGCTAAGAAGTTGGAAATCCTGGGTTTGTATATATGTATGAAGATTGATTCGGTTTACTAACGCTTGCTATTTAAGATGTTTTCCCTTCTATTTATTGGGGTTCACCTTGCGTATATTTGTTTATTTGGCTCGTCTGCTCCCAATTTTGCTCACAATCGTGAAGCATGTTCCGCTTCAGTTAAGATTTGATTGTATTTCGTCTGGTATCTGTGTTCAGAAATTAACCCTATAGGAGCTTTAAACTCCAGAAGAGTGTTTGTGTTATTCAGGACACCACTTATGAGTCCTCGCCTGCCATGAGTTCACAACCACCGTGATATACCCGTGCCCTAGGAAACTCTCGTTACGTCCTGGTACACCGTTTCCTAAACCTAAGTATCTCCATGCCTGCCGTGTGAATGCTTGTTACCCTTCTCTGCACCTACAAATGCTATAGCGACGATGTGTTGTCATTTGAGTTTTCCTGAGTAGGTGTAAAGGCTCAACCCATAAGCGGCAGTGTATAAAAAAGGGGACTAGTCTAATTAGCATATTCTAATCTGTTCAAGAAAGGTGTTAGGTAGAACTCGAGCAATTGAATTCGGAAGTGTGCTTTTAAGTTTCTAAACTTTAGTCTCCTGCAATAGCTTATTCATAAAATTCTGATTCCTTTCTTTGGTTCTGTTTTGTATTCTGATATCGGATATGAACAACATAGGAATAGTTGGTTGACTTCTGCACACCTGGGTTATGAAATTCAATTGATAAAAACGAATGAAAGTGATAGAGTGGCAATTAATTTGGGTAAGGTAGTTTGGGGTTGTTTCTCGCTTGGGTGAATAATTTTAGACTTTGTTCCTATTCCGGCTGAGTTTATTGCTCTCGTAAGGCTTTAAGTATGAGATATCCAATTTGATATGTAACTAACGATTAAGTTTTGAAACTCTAGACTCCAAGTTTTGTTGATTTCTGGAAAATAAAATAATGGCTCATGTAGATAGCACTGAAACAGAACCAATCCTTTTGACGTTCGGCTAGCTCTTTTAATTGCTTTCAACCTGTATTCATCATGTTGTCCATCCTCTGATTACTCTTTGGTTACTGTGTACGTATGATTGATGTGTTACAGTTTTGCTACAATTCTTGTTAATTCATCACTCTTTATATGCATTTACTGTTTAAGCCCTAGAAAGCCCCTCTAGGACACCCATTTATTATCATAAGTCTTGGAGGGTACCCCACAACTAGCTCATTTCTATTTGCTTGGTGGGGAGCAATACCCTCCAAACTTTGAAGTTCTCTTTTAAGCCTTTGAGGGTACCCCACAACTAGCTCATTTCTATTTGCTTTGTGGGGAACAATACCTTCCAAACCTTTAAAAGCCTATCCCAAACCACCCCCCTAATTTCATTAAAAAACTTTACCAAAAAAAAACACAAAGAATAAATTCAAAATCCAAATACCAATTCAATTTCAATCTAGCCTGAAATAACAATCTGGCCCAAAAATCAAGAAGCCCAGATCCGACCCAAAATGCCAAAGCCCATTTCGGCTTACACTCCTCTTTGGCCCAAATTGGCCCAATTCGCACCAGGCCCATAGGTTCAATTCTAACTCGGCCCACCGCAATTTGGTCCAAGCCCAAAATTTGACCCAAGCCCAAAAACCAATTCAGCCCAAAATCCAAATTCAGAGCCCAATTCGGGCCCAAATCCATTTTAATTCAGACCCAAACCTAATCGGGCCCAAAAACCAAAACTCAAAACAACTCAAACAAGGCCCAATTTTCAACCCAATTCCAAACAAGGCCTAATTTTCCAATCTCAAACAAGACCCATAGGCCAATTTGGCCCAAAACCAAATCAAAGACCCACTTGGCCCATTAAAACCACTTCAGCCCAAATAAAAACCCACTTCAACCCACTTTGGCCCATAAGCCCAACCAAGGCCCAAATCGGCCCACAATCCCAACCAAGGCCCAAATCAGCCCACAAGCCCAACCAAGGCCCAAATCGGCCCATAAGCCCAACCAAGGCCCAAATCGGCCCACGAGCCCAATCAAAGCCCAACTTGGCCCAAAACTCCAACCAAGGCCCAATTTGGCCCAAGCCCATTTCCGCCCAAACCCATTTTGGACTCAAAGCCCACTCGATCCACCAGGGCCCAATCCGGTCCAAACCTTGCCCGAGGCCCAATCCGGTCCAAACCTTGACCAAGGCCCAACCCGGTCCAACTTTGACCAACCAAATGTTGACTTTGATCCAAACATTGACTTTGACCCAAAGTGTTGACCTTGACCCAAAGCGTTGACCTTGACCCAAACGTTGACCTTGACCCAACTTTGACCTGGCCCGTTTCCAAGCCCGATTCAATTCAATCCAGTTCAAACTCAATCCCATTCAAACCTAAATACATTTCATCCAATCCGCACTCACTTATAAATTCTTTTCAAAATCCGAAAAACCAAAAAGAATTTCAAACCATCAATTTATTCAAATTTCATCCAGTTTTCAAAAGAAACCATTTTGTGGAATTTTAAAGGAAAAACTCTTCTCACATCACAGAAAACTTTTATCAACATGCAGAAAGTTCTTCTCACATATACAGAAAGTTTTCTCCTAAAAAACATTTCTCAAAATCAGTGTTTCTTCATCGAGGATTCCGAACAACTCCAAATGTTTTTCCAATTCAGTTTTCAAACTCAAAAATCAACCGTTTCGGGGAGCAAGAAATGTCTAACCCCTTCAAAACATTTCCCCCATGGTTAAAACATCGCTTGTCTCCCTTCCCAAAAATAAAAATCTGAGGCGGGGCACTGGGGTCATAATCTCCCTTGTCGCAGTCTGGATCTCTTTAGGCGGGGCATTAGGGTGACAAACCTCCCCTAATTGCAGCCTAGATTTTTACAAGGCAGGGTGCTTGGGAAGTGACGACCATCCTAGTTGCAGCCGAGATTTTAGAATCGTCTAACTCCCTTCCGCTCGATTTCAATGTTTTGATCTTTAACGCTTTTAAACCCGGGAGTTAGAGACGTTATTAGGGTTCGACCGAGAACATCTCATCCATGGTGTTTCTCTCTGAACCCTATTTTTCGACATAAATTCATTGCCCCATCTTTCGAGCCCGGCACTTACCATTAATTAAGTGTCATGTTCGAGGGGGTACATAGGGTAATCCCTCGGGATTATCCGCCCTTTTTATAATAAAAATGATTTTTGGTTTTAAAATTTTAAGAGAGGCAATTCTGAACAAATCAATCCAACCTTCCATTTAGAGCTTTAACCCCTAAGCACTCCTCGATCCTTTCTTAAGCAAACTCGAAGTCACCAGCCTTACTAACATAGGGCCCTTTATTCTTAAATACTCCCTAACAAACTTAGTGATCAGAAACCTGAAACATTCTCAAAACCCGAACACCTGTAAACCAAATATCCTCTTTCATACTCCATCAACACTTTCGACTTCCTAAATCACCTCAAAATTTTGACCATTCTAAAATCCAAACTTTACACGAAATACTCCTCAATTCCACCAAAGAGTCTGAACACCTCTCAACTTCACAAAATGATCGAAATACCCCTCAGCTCTACAAAATGACCAAAATACCCCTCAGCTCTACAAAATGACCAAAATACCCCTAAGCTCTACAAAATGACCAAAATACCCCTAAGCTCTATAAAATGACCAAAATACCCCTCAGCTCTACAAAATGACCAAAATGCCCTTTTGCTCCTCAAAACTTCTAGCATCCTTTTAAACTCGTGAAAGTCGAAACAACCTCAAACCTCTCAGAAACAATCAAAACACTTCAACCAAACTAACTCCAAGACCAGCCTATTCTTCAACTCTTCTAAATCATCTAATCCTCGATCCACGCTCAATCCTATCCTTTGGCTTTTAAATGAATCTCTCTAAAAGGTTTTGAAAGAGGACAATCCCGACAATTGGAGACCGAGGTTTCCTCGGGCACCAATCTGAAGTCGTGGTCGTTGCCACTTCTAAGGGGTGTAACCCAGTGCGAACCCAACATAGAATCTCTGCAAATGACCAGATAAGTCCTATCCATAGGGAGCAACCTCAGAGTCAACTAACGGTTCTTAGAACCCTCCTCTTCCCTTCCTAGCTCCTTAGGTCAAACTAGGTGGCGACTCTAGTCAATTCCGCCTTATAGAGGCATAAGTCCGCGTGGAGCCCATTGAGAGCAGGTGTAGTGTTCACTAATACTCCCCATATGCTTTATGGGAAAGACGGACGATAAAGTAGGTATTTTAGGGATGCCAAGAATAACGGGTTTTCACCCTCCACAGAATGGCAATTTCTAGGATCTAGGCTTTTTAGTTAGACCATATTTAGATAGACCCCCCTCATACCGAAAAAATCACCCTCCATAGCGCCATGAACTCTTTTATACACATGGCCGCTCCTTGTCCCTTCTTTTACATTTTACAACTGCTCCCATTTCAACATCACTCTCTTCTCTGGCCCCCTCGCTATGGCTGACCCATGAACAAAGGGACAAATTGGTGATATTGCTTCTCGATGTGCCGATTTGTCGCTTACTAGGGAGGAAGGTCTCTCCATGAGTTTGGATGATCTCTTGGGTACAAACAACAATCAACAATTTAACCACTACATCCTCGGTAAGCTTTTCTCTTCTTGGATCACAGATGTTAGAGCTTTGGAGGGTACCTTTGATAAAGTTTGGCAACTGCATGGACACATCAAGGTCCGAACAGTTGGTAGGAACCTCTTCATGTTTGAAATTGGTAAGGAGAGAGCCATCAATGAAATTTTAAATCGAGGTCCATGGACCTTTGACAACTCCCTTTTGGTTGTGCAACAAGTTGATGCGCGAAAAGCTCCAAAGGACCATGACTTTCAAACTATCCCAATATGGATCAGGATACATGAAATCATGAATTAAAGATGGTCAAAAGAGACTTAAAATAAAAACAAGGAGATTTGGAGCCATGGAAGCATTTTCCTCTTGTGACTCAAATTTACACATGTTATTGCATGTAGCTATGCAATCATGAATGAAAGATGGTCCATAGCTATTAGTTTTTAACTGACTCATTATTAATTGAATAAATAAATCTATGAAAATAGACGGTAAAATCCAATAGAACTTAGTATAAACGTGACTAGATATCAAATATTATCTCATTATATGTGAACCTTTTTGTATAAAATAATACAAAGAACAACTCAACCTGACATAGATCTAAAATCGGATTCGAAGTGTCGGGGACCTCCATCCCAACAAAGAACTTGTTGCAATACATGAGACGTTCCTTACAACATACACCCTTAAACAACTACATAGCCATATAAGCAAGGAGTGATCTTGTAGCACCTTCCACATGCCCAAAAGCATTGGGATGAAGAATGAATCTTTCTAAGTCAAGATGTGCCCTATGAATCACTACTAACTACCAACAAACTAACTAGCATTAGGAGCACTCTTCGTGGCACTTTCTCAAACTTCCTTGTTGCCTATGAGCACTCCACAACTATAGGTGCCTTCATTGGTTAACCTTAACAATCACATTATGTTTTCCCGCTTCAAACAATCATTGACAACCTTGACTCTATTTTTCACTAATGCAAGTCCAGCAATAAAAGAGTATTTACCCGAACACCAGGTAAAACGCTCTCTTGACTAGTCAAAGGTTGGCCCAACCCGAGCGATCATGCCTACAAATTTAGTATCCAGACACATGTTCATGCCTAACATCTTCATTAATGACACTATTATAAGGATATCGACTTTAAACACTGCTCCCGCTATAGATACGTGTATATTCTTGTACTTATGTACACAATCTAACTATAAATATTTATGAAAAAACTCAATAGCATGAGGAGAAAAAGGGGACAAAGCTATATTCTAATAACAATGACAACCACTATTCGCGTGGGGAAACACCTGGTATATGAAAGGGAGAACTAGGGATGACAATGGGTCACGGGTGTCCATTTCACCTGACCACCCGACCCGTTAAAACGGGTGAAAAACCTGATTAAAACGGGTGAAAAACAGGTGACGGGTGAAACGGGTGCGGGTGACGGGTCGGGCGAACATTTTTCACCCGGTCACCTGACCCGTTCACCCGACCCGTCACCCGTTTGTATTATATTTAATGAAAAATATAGTTATCTCATATTTGTTGAGATAACTTGGAAATATTTCGGTTAATACTCTATGTTTTGAGTATATTATTGACATTACTTTATGTGGTATGTATTTTTGAACAAATATGAGTGTATTTTTTTTTAAAATTAAGCTTATATAAGGTGTTAAAGACAAAAAATAGTTGCTGAAAAAAATAAAAACGGGTGACAGGTGAAACAGGTGAAGGGTGATGAAGTTACTGGTGACGGGTCGGATCGGGTGGTACGGTGAAAAACGGGTGACGGGTCGGGTGACGCTCCACCCGACCCGAACCCGACCCCGACCTGTTGTCATCCCTAGGGAGAACCGCTTCAAGCTCCTCGTGAAACATCGACCATTGAGCAAAATGTCCATCTGGTAGCTTTGGCAAGTGATGGTTGCATAGTCCATCCCTCATGGTCAATCACCGGCCTTTATAAGGAAGCTTCTCAAGTACGGAATTGACAATAACACTCTTTCAAGGAGGTCCACCCTTACTTACGTGTATTGTCATCCTCACCAACGAGTCGTTGGCTACGCCCAGAACATTCACAGGTAAGTTTAGGTGTATTGTCGGTATTCCCTTGGAGAATGGACAATGGTGACCACCATCGAGCCATGACCCTTTTGGCGTCCAATAATATCTATGCATTCTATAACAACGTTTGAACGTTATTGTGGAGAATTATAACTTTTTTTATTCCAAAGATACCAGACGTATCGATAATCTTTCATGCGAACTCGACAGCTGCTGGGGCTGCTGTTGGGGCCTGCTGCTGGAAATTGAGAAGTTGTCTGTTGATGGTTTTGTAAAAGCTGTCAGCTGCTAGTTTTGGTGTTTGGTGGAACGTCTGCTGATGATTTTAAAAAGCAGAAACAATTGTTAGGTCCTGCTGCTGAAAATTGAGAAGCTGTTAGCTGATGATTTTGCAGAAGCTGTCAGCTACTGGTTTTGGGTGTTTGATGGAACCCTGCTGATTTTAGAAATTGAGAAGCTGTCTGCTACTGAAAGCTGTTCCCAAACGAGCTTTAAAATTAAAAATAACCATTAAAATTAATCAAATCTAGTCCGTTTCAGTGTGTTCATTTGAAAACGAGCAAAATGTTCGTAACACTGTTTTAAAGTTCGTTCCTAAGGCCTATAAAACATTGAAAATTTACAATGGTTTGTTTGGCGGATGGGACCAAAATGGATGCCACTGTCCTATACGCTTTGAATGCCACTATCAAACAGCTAGTATCAGGCTGACTAAGGACACCCGTTTCACCCGGTCACCCGACCCACTAAACTGGGTGAAACACCCACAAATAAACGGGTGAAAACAGGTGCGGGTGCGGGTTGGGTGACGGGTGAACATTTTCCACCCGATCAGGTCACTCAACCCGCTCCGCATAAAATATAACATATACTCCATCTGTTCAATAATATCTATCGTTTTAGGATGTGAATCTTGTTAAAAAATATAAGCCACTATAGCTTTCTAACACAAATTTTCCACTTTTGACCCTGCTATTCAACACAAAAGTAGTTATTATCTAGATAGAAAAGGAAAAAGTAGGGATACATGGGTCACTTTTATACTTTTCTTAATAAGTGTGCAAGTTTCTAAAATGACAGATATTATTGAACGGAAGGAGTATATTATTATATGCTAAGTTGTTAACTGTTCTTCATTCTCTTTCACTTACGAGTGTCCTCAATTAGATCCTGGTATTGACTATTTGATAGTGTCATCGATTATCGGTTATAACCGAATAATCCGAATCAAATGCTCAGCCCTATCGTGAAGGCTCTTTGATAGTCACATATAGTTCACATATAAGAAATTAAACTTCTTTACTTGGAGATAGAAATTAAATTTTAATAGGTTTTTCTTTAACCAGATACAAAAAAAACTAATTTTATTATTGGTAATTCTTTATTCATTAACCATAATGAGAATAATGGAGCTTATTTTTTTCAGCTTCCACTTCTTTGAATGCGATCGACGAATGGTGTGTTATTGCATCTGGAGACGGAATTGTGTATTGCACATAGTCACTCGGCGCTGAATTGATCATCTTGTTTATTTCATGATACGTTTTTCATTTTAATATTAAATATATAAAATAAAATAATTTTATTAAATTAAAATTTTTAATATATAATTTATTAAGGAATCATTTAATATATTTAAAATCATTTCATCATATGATAAATATTGAAATAAAAAATATATTCAAATAATGAATTAATCAAGTAGAAAGTTGGAAAAAAGGAGAGAGGGGAACCGTGTTTTGTTGCATCGGGGTGAACATTCAGTTTAGATATTTTAGATTTATCCAAAAACTGAATTAATCGATTTTATTTTTCGGGTTTTTAACCGAATTGAAAATTTCAGTTAACCAAATTAACCTAATTATAATTTGGTTTGGATTTGGTTTTGACTTTGTCTAATTCTGTTAACCGAATTATCAAAATTTTCTTTACAAAAGAATATTGTATTTTCTAATTCTAGTCTTTAGTGATAAATAGTCAAATACAAACCCTAAATTTTGGTAAGTTGAAATCCAAACTAGCTAAAATTTAGATTTCAGTTTAGATTTCGGATTTCACTTTAAAAAAATTGGATTTTGAATAATTTGAATAATAATTAATTCAGTTTTGATCTTAATTTAAATTATTCAATTTTTAACTGAAATAACCAAAATCTAATTTACTTTTAATAATTTAAATTTCAATTAACTTAATTATCAAATCCTCCAATCGGGAGATTTTTTCCCACACGCCACACCCACAACCACACATCGCGATTAAACGTAAAATCAATTTGTTTACTGTTTGAATAGATTACTTTTTCCGTGAAAATATAGTTCGCGCTAAAGATAATGACAACAATTCCCTGTCAGACAGAAAAGGGTAACTGAGGAAAGGGAAAGAGAAAAGACAAAGAAGAGGCCAGAAAGAAAAATACAAAACCGTAATTTCCCCTTTTACCCTTCCGTCGTCCTCCGCGTTCTTTATTCGGCGCCCTTTCTCACCTTCCCCCTTTCCTCGACACTGTCAGTCGAGAAAGTGAAAGAGAAAGAGAGAGTGAGTTGTGAGAGGTAGCCTGGCAGGACAGTACAGTAGGGCTGCCCAAAAAAATTCCGAAACCACGGTATCCGACCGAAACCGAAGTGAACCATACCTGTTTTCAGGTTAACCGTAGGTTCTTGCGGTATGGTAACCGAACCGTGTAAATTGACGGTTTCGGTTCGGTAACGGTATGGAATTTTCCAGAAGGTTAACCGCATGGTACCATGGTTAACCGATTATATGAACAATGAAAAACTTCAAATATTAATGCTCACCTTATATACTTAATAAATGTTAAGCTATTGAGGGAATATACATATTATTTATTTTGTCATGTATATTAGATTTGTCACTCATGATTTAGTTTGAATGCTCAATTATACTATATATTAATGATATAGGTCTCATCAATAAAAAAAATATACAGCTACAAGGTTAACCGATAAAACCGAACCGAACTAAAGGTTTAACCGGTTTAAACGGAATGGTAATGGAATTGGATTTTAGAAAAACCAATTAAACGGTTAACCGAATCCGGTTACCGATCTAAATGAATGGTAATGGAATTGAATTTTAAAAAACCGAAGACCCGGTTAACCAATGCGGTTACCGAATAAGGCGGTAACCTACCATGGGCAGCCCTACAGCAGTCCTGGCTCGAGGGTCTCTCTCTTCTTGTCCACCCTTCCCAATTCACCACTCCGATAGAACCCTAGCGAGAGAAGGAAGTCGACATTTCATCAGCAGGATACAGGGAAATCTACCTCCCTCATTTCCAATGGAAGCATACACTCACCACCGTTCTCGCTCTCGCGCCGCCGTTGGAGCTCAACGTCCTCCTCCTCCGGCTTCTTTCTCTTCGAAGAAACCGTACGCGAATGGCAACGGTTTCATCGCGTATGATGACGCCTTCGGCGGTCCGCCGAAGTTTGGCGCTGCGCCGCCGTTTGCTCCCCGAGCAGAGGACTATATGGAGATCTTCGGGAGCTTCCTATCTTCCAGAGCTTCCTCCATTCCAATTCTCGATCTCCCTCCAGTGGACGACTCTGTCTCCGCCTTCGACTTCGCCGGCTCCGGATGCGACTACACCGATGTATTTGGGGGTTTGGAGTTCGCGGACTTTGCTGTGCCTTATGATGAGCTGTTCAGGCGATCGGACGGCGTGGATGATTCATCTGACGAAGCATGGTCTGCATTGTTTGAATTTGGCTTCTCTCTCTTCCATTATTTCTGTATTTTTTGTTTGATATCTGTTGGAGTGTTTTAGTTCATCTCTGCTGGTTTATTATGGGCGGTAAAATTGTCCTTTTAGCTTCTGGTTGGTGGTAGATTAGTGGGAGAACAGTTGTTGCTATTTGTAGGAGTGAAATCTCATGTTCATGATAAAAACTGGTGGATAAGGATGGAACAAAGGTTTGTGGTTATTTAGTTGAGCTTTTCACTGTCTTGTTCTCGAAAACGATAAACAGAGATAGATGTTAGTCCTGGTCCCTGGATGAGAATCTTCTGTCGCAACATCTGACCATTTTAGGCTGTAAAATGACCGTTACAACGATAACTTAAGGCGCAAACAGCTGAAATTATAGTTTAATTGTGTACAGGATATCAACTGCATCCGAAGAGTCTGATCCTTCTGGTAATTCAGAAAGGAATCAGTGTTTCCTAAACAGCAATTTCCATCAACCGGCTGAGAGCCAGCAGTTCAATGTTTCCTATCACCAAGTCGATACTGGAATGGAAGATTCGAGTTATACACGTGTGGCTCAAGTTAGTGCTGTTCCTGGGTATACCTATGTGGTGCGTGGATCCACTTCTTTGGAGTATGAAGATGAGGAAAGTCGCTGCTTTGGATTGATGGATGGTATCATTCTCAAGGAGGATCTATCTGGAAATATATCTTTTGAAACACTGGATAGAAGTTTTTCGGATCCATCTCATGATTTCTCTGGCCAGCAATTCTATGAACCTGATCTGAGCACCGGGAGAACTGATTGTGCCAGCAACTACTTCCTAGACCCAATTGTTGAACAAGTCACTGATATTGATATTGGATCAAAAATTTCAGAGTTGGGGAAACAATCAAAACCTCCACCTAACCTAGTTAGAAGGTTAGAAACCCGTGGTAATTGCAGCAATTTGAGAAACTGTGCCTATGAAAAGAAAGCTGAGAGTGGTTCACTACCGCTTTCTGATGTGGATGTGGATGTTAGCCCATCTGCTTTGGCCTCTGTAGAAGCCATGGAAGAAGCAATGCAGAGAGCAGTACTGAAGCTGAAAAGCGCCAAAGAGTCAATGGAAAGAAAGAAGGATGGCCTTAATGGTGCAAAGCCGAGCATGAAGAATGAGATCAGTGACGGAGTAAAAGCAAGCATACCATGTGATGAATCAGCAGCGAAATGTGATGTTCTTCAGTCAAAATCTCACTTGGATTACAAAGAAATAAAAAACCAGCCCCGAACTACTTCTGACTCTTTTGAAACTGTGCTCCCATCACATGATTTCCTCCAAGCTGGTCAGGCACCTAGTGCAACTGCGAAACCTTCTCAGAAGAATGTTACGAAGGATCATAGTCCATCATCGATGGATTCTGGCTCAGTGGGAGAAGAAGATGATGAGTGGAAAGAGGCATCGCAGTATTTTGAATTGGTTAACAATGTTAACATCCAAAAAGAACCTCATTTGGTAGACAATCCAAATAGAGTGGAGCTTGAGCTGAATGGCCTCCATGTTGTCAATGATATAGGAAGACACATGGCAGTTGAACAGCAGCACGGAGATGACCGTGTAGTGGGATCTACAGGTAGCTCTCGTGAAGCTGAGGGAGTTGAAGATTTAGATCTGTTTGAGGAAGACCTGGAGCCAAGAGAAACCCGGCCAAGGTTGAGAACAATCCGGGCAGCGTCTAGGCAAGATTTTCATCAAAAGATGGTGAAGGTTGCACAAGAGTTTCATGAAAGAGTGATGCCTAACCACGTGGATTCTGAAAATAAAGTAAAAAAGGGTTGGAAAGGGGATGGAAGTGATGGGAAAACTGAGACATGTTTCCAGGTGAATGAGCAAACAAATGGAGGCACTGCTCAGGATTTAGGTCCTTGTAGAAATCATGAGGAGGCTCCTTCTAAGGTTAGAACCACAAACAACTCAAAAGAGGCTAAGCTGGCAGAATGTGGAGAGGGAAAGGAGGTTTTCAAGGGAGTGCAAGAGGAAAGTGGCATGAAGAAGGCATGTGCTAGGGGAGAAAATGGTGCGAGTGTGAAGGTGCCTCCACCTGAAAAAGAAAAAACGAGGATTGTTATGAAGGCTCATCAAAGTGAGGTCAAGAAGGATTATTGTGCTCCTAAGGAAAAAAGGAGGAAAGAGAAGGCTTGTCAAGGTGATGAAAATTGCTCTGGAGACAGCATTATTTTTGAGTTAAAAGAGGACATAGCAAAAAATGGAAGGGGCCAACTGCGGCAGAGGAGTAAGAGTCTGGAGGAAGCTGATAGTACATTAATGGAGATGGATAAAGAAGTGTCAGCTGGAGCATTTATGAAGCAGCCAAATGAGAACCTGAGAATGGAACAACTGGAGGAGAGTAATAAAGAAGACACTGTTGCAAGTTGCTGTTATGAAACAGAGAAGGATTTCATTGAGCAGGAGGAACTGAAGAAACATGAAAGGCCTTTGGTTTATGACTTCACTGCAGAAAGTAAGGTATCAGGTGTTGCTCTGAAGTCAAGTAACAACCTTGAATCTCATATATTTGAGGTGGAATCAATAAGTTGCGGAGATTATGTTGAATTTGGCTTAAATAGTGATGTAAAGGAATGTGAGAAGGTATCTGATAATGCTGGTAAGCATTTGGATCAGCACGAGGGTTGCAGAAGTCCGGTGTTGAATGACTTACAGAGTGATGTTGAGAAATCAAATAATCTCCCAAGAGCAAAGATGCATGTGGAAGCGCAGCAATCTGCCTCAGCTAATGAATCATCAAGGACGAATGGGGAGAATGTTGAATTCCTTCAAGTTACTCACGGACCTGAGGAACGCAGGTCATTAAACTCTTCTAGCCCAGATGTGAATGGTAAAGGCAATTCTGAAATGGCTAGCAGATGTGAAGAGGAAACGAGCAGTAATGCTTCTCAAAAGACATGTGAGAATGAGGATATAACTCAACCTTTGGTTGATGAGGATGAGTTGAAAGCTGCAGAGAGGGTTGATTGTTCCGTGTCAATGGAAAACGTGCACCCGCAAAAAGTAGCTAAACTTGTGATGCCTGAACGTAAGGAATCCATCCAGAACTGGTCTAAACCTACGACAGCAACCCGAAGACTTGGACTAGAAGGGTCAGTTAGTAATGGTAGTCACTGGTGAAGAGAGTGGGAGGAGAGCTGAAAGGCTGAATAGGGCGAGAGAATTGGAGGAGGAGCGTCTAAGAAAAGTAGAGGAAGAGAGGGAAAGGGAGAGGGAAAGAGAGAAAGATAGGATGGGTGTAGAACTAGGACTTGGTGAAAGAGCATTTGCTGAGGCCTCTGGAAGAGTTGATAAGACTGCTATGGACAAAGCAACCGCTGAAGCTAGGCAGAGGGCCATGGCCGAAGCTCGAGAAAGACTTGAGAAGGCTTGTGCTGAAGCCAGAGGAAAGTCTATCTCAGACAAATCATCAGCTGCCGAAGCAGCAAGGTTGAAGGCTGAGCGGGCTGCTGTGGAAAGAGCTACTGCGGAAGCCAGAGAGCGTGCTGTTGAGAAGGCTAAGGTTGAAAGGGAGCGGTTAGGGAGATCTGTCTCTGATAATATTACAACTAGATACAGTTCATTATCCTCTGTGAGTGCATGTTATATAATTTTTGTTGTCAGCCTGCCTGCTTTCAATGATGTTCCCTAAGATTGCCCAATGGCAATTTATTACAGGAATTTGATGGGGTTGAAGGTGAGACTGCAGAAAGATGTAAAGCTAGATTAGAAAGGCATCGCAGAACAGTTGAACGCGTGGTAAGCTTCTTACTGTATTTTGGATTTGGTGATGACCCATGTGAAGCTATCATTCAAGTTCGTCAACAAATGTATGTATGGCTTTTGATTTCAGGCGAAGGCGCTTGCTGAGAAGAATATGCGCGATCTGATTGCTCAAAGGGAGCAAGCAGAGAGGAATGTGAGACATTATCTATTTTGCCAATCCAATATGTGGCATCACTCGTCCAATGCAATAAGTAAAATACTAATTTTTTTTAATCATGTGGTTTCTTTTCTGTCTATGTAGCGATTTGCTGAGACATTAGATGCTGACATTAAGAGATGGTCTGGTGGCAAAGAAGGAAACTTGCGGGCTTTGCTTTCGACACTGCAATATGTACTCATGATGGTCCTTCAATTAGTTGATAGTAATGATGCAGTACTTGTGAGATTTGGCTGTGCTTTATGAATAATAGTCTGATGTCTCTGGCGCTTCACCTGCAGATACTTGGGCCTGATAGTGGGTGGCAACCAATCCCTCTAACAGAGGTCATAACATCAGCGGCTGTGAAAAAAGTATATCGAAAGGCAACTCTGTGTGTGCATCCTGACAAGTTGCAACAACGTGGAGCCACTATTCAGCAGAAGTATGTATGCGAGAAAGTCTTTGACCTGCTCAAGGTGTGTGCTTGCTCCTATTAATGACGGTTCCCTTTCTTCTGCTTGTGTTATTCATTGACCTGTTGATTGATTATTTCGGTCGCAGGATGGTTGGAACAAATTCAACTCAGAAGAAAGATAGCCATGGCTTCTAAGGAGAACGTAACATTTGGGTCCCTAATCGAGTAGGAAGTCTGTTAAAGAGAGTAACTTCCCTACTAATTTATTCCTCTGCCTGAAGGCTCGTGTATGTATGCGTAGAACACGAATGTGAATCAGTAGAAGAGAAAGTCAGTTGATGATTTGCCCAACAACTCATTACCGTGTTATTATTGGTCACGACAGTAAAAGCTCTTGATAGATCCATGTGACAAATGCAGAAGATGAAATGTAGAAATGTTTGATGCCTGACTGAAAGACCGTCGCACTTGCTATCATGGAAATTATCAATACTCAGTGGATGGGTGGGTCTGCTAGCTGACCCTAACTGCTCCCTGTGTTTTAAAACCTTATTCATACCTTTGACACACCGCAATTACAAAACAAAATGGCTGAAAATAGCTGAACTAGTCTGGTTAATGCCTTTATTTATGATCGGAACCATCTACATCATGGATGAAAAAGATGGCGGAAACATGTGCAGGCAGCCAGGCATTGATGACCCACACAAAAGTTTCGAACCCACAAAAAAGTGATTAATCGGTTATGGATACACTCTCGTCATTGACATATTCCCTTCTTGGTAGGCTGAAAAGAGAAGATTCTACTGCTTCTGTATCTTGAATGAAGACTTTTTAAGTATCAACCAAGAAGCCAGGTTGCGAGTTTTGAGCGTGAAGGGAGACACCGCCACCATGGCCCCGGTGTCTCGTTGTGCTGGGAGCTGATTCTAGTTCAGGAGATGGACATCCTTTGAACGAGTGTCCCGTGCCAAAAAAACCAACAGCATATCTAAAAGACTGATCAACCAACTGCTGGTGCAAAACCCGATAGTCACAAAATGGCACTATGAAAAGAGCAGTCACCCTCTGCTCAGGCTCTTTGATGGGCGGTTGGGGAGGCGACCGCCAAGCCCGAGGCTGGAGTCTAGGCTCAAGGTAGTGATATGCCTCTGATGCGAACTTATTAGTGAAGATCTTCGTTTGTAGGTGTGTTCCATTGTTATTCTTCCATGCTTCCCATTACCAAACACTATGCCCCGGCTGGAGTCAAAGGTTGTCAATACGATGAAACCTGGTGGATTAGGAGTTCCTTTCTCATTTTCAACTGAATTTCTTTACCATTTTCTCTAGTGTAGTGCCTTGAGTGCTTCTGGGATGAAGCTCAAGGACATTCAGTAGTGTGGATTCTACCTATAGTATATAAAATGATAAGGTGGATAAGAGAAGATGTAAAAGGTTCTTAACTAAGAATATCTATAATGGTGGTGGATTTCTTAGAGCATCCACAATAGAATGAAATCCACTTTAAATTTGTAAATCAAAAAGATAAAATATGATATGGATGAGAGAATTTGTGTGAGAGTTTCTTAGCTAAGATCCCCAAAAGTGGGTGTCTTAGCAAAATAAGAGAGAGATTGTGAGGAGAAAAATAAAATAGTATTTTGAGAGTGAAATTCACTCTTTTTGTTGTGGTTGCACTTAATACATTTCTAGGTGTCATGTCATATAATAATATTTTATTATTTAAGAAACTCTATCTATATATCATTTCACTATAATAATAAAGTTTCTTAACAATTTCTCTCTTCATGAACAACTAATAAATTATCATTATCTAGATGTGAGAGAAATATAAAATTGAGGCATGTGGGTGAGGTCTATTATGTCATAAAAAACGGGGTTTTTAGTTGAAAATCCATGAAAAGGAAAATTAGTGGAATCTACACCATTATGGAACATTTTTTAATTTCTTACTAACACAAGTGGGTGGAATCCGCACTATTGTGGATGCCTTAAAGAACTCTATTTAAAAGAAACCTAAGATAATCAAGAGAGTGACTGTAAATAATATAATAAAAAAGATTCGTTAGTTGCTGGAATCCACTTTACTTATTGTGGATGCATTTAGGATTGTTGTATTACTCTTATATTTCACTAAAGCATTAAGTTACAAACTTAAGTTCTAACATAGAAACGATACACGAGATAACAGAACTATCTAGGCATCCATACCAGTTAAGATAAGAACTACTAACATCCATCTTGTCCCTAATACACCACTGATCTGCAAAATTCAGATTTGGACACAACAACGTCTCGTCATCTCTGCTTCTTCCATATAGGTGTTGCAAGAATACTATATCTTGGTAAGTGAAGCTTTGAGCTTCTCAGAATTTATAACTAAAACTAAACCTTTGAAGACAACAATTCCTTTTCCTTATCACCTTTCAAAGATTCAACTTCACATACTGCTACATCTTCGCAACCAATCATCGGAGAGATTGCCAGAATAACTAATTGCACAAGCAAGCCCTCTGTTACAAACCAAAATGTTATCACACCCACCATCTCTAGTTCAGTCGGTGGTCGATGGAACCAAAATTTGAAGCCCAAGAACTCTGGATTAAGAAGGCATTGAAGCAAAAAAACAACATTGATGCAAAACAGGTGATGAATAGTTTTCTTTTCAAATCCATAACCATCATCACAACTTGAGCCATCAATAAATTTGCTACAAGGTGGTACAATATCTCTACGGCCACTAGATCCCCCACTCTCTCTACATTTATTCTCAACACCGCTTCGATGATGATGGTAGAGAGGGCTCTGGTCTTCGATCGTAAAGGCCATGTCAGGTAATGTAGCACTTCAAAATGTTCTGCAAGAGAAACTCACGATCACAGTTGGAAACAGAAGAGATACTCTATTCTGGTTCGATCACTGGTGCCGCGCTAGGATCTTGAAAGACTTTTTCCCTCGATTATTCCAGCTTAGTAATGACAGAGAATGCACAGTTGCTGATCAGGGTGTGTGGTGTAATGGGGAGTGGTAATGGCGCTTCACCTGGCGTAGGAAATTATTTGAGTACGAGATAGAGATGGTGCGTCAATTATCTTCAACTTTGTCTCCCCCTTCATCCCAGCTGCAAAGAGACGAGTGTAACTGGAACTCTGGAGGTAAGCAATCCATGACTAAAGACATTTGCTGTATGTTGAATGCGTCAAACAGGTCTGGTTTGTCGCAACACCAAATACCAAATATCCAGCTCATCTGGAAAGGACTGTGCGAACCTCGGGTTGAGTACACGCTGTGGTTTACTCTGATGAGGAGACTTGTGACGCGTGATTTTCTGTTTGAAAGAGATCTTATCCCTATTGCACAATGTCGGTGCCCCTGATGCAATAGAGCACTTGAAACAGTCGAGCATGTATTATTCTTATGCACAAAAATCAGTGGCGTGTGGGAGCTCCTGCTACGGTGGTGGAACCTGCACTTCGAGTTCAGAAATTCAGCGGTTGATATCTACCAAGATTGGCTTGCCGTGTCCCTTAACTCTAAAGCTAGGAGAGTTTGGCGGTCAACTCTATGTTATGGCGTATATTTTGTTTGGATGCACCGAAATGATGCGGTTTTTCAAAATGAACCCCTTAATGTGGCCCGACTTGCATACAAATAAAATTGGGAGTTTGGAGGTGGACGAAGACATGGTGGAAGGATTTCCCGCTATCATGTGGGGTCTTTGTAGGCGCAACCTCCCTAAAGGACTACGTGTAGCAATGTAACTGAGAATGGTAGGGTTATGGTGTCTGTTGCTTTAAAAGTTTAGTGCTTTTCATTGTTGCTTGTTACTTTCGCTTAGACTGGTGATTAGGCTTGTAATAGGACATGGTGGGTACTCTTTTTCCTCCTCAAAGTTTTTTCCCATTGGGTTTTACTTGAGGAGGTTTTAATGAGGCCCGCGATACCGGTCTGCCTATCTTTTCCTATTAATCAAATGGCGAAAGCCCAAATTATCAAAAAAAGAGAATAGACCGATTTCAACACCATCGGACATAAACTCCACTAGAGAGGTGCACCTGTACACTATAGAACCGACAAGCCGGTTTGATTCTTCATCTTATGCCTTTGGCCGATTAATTGTTAGATTTTGCTCAATTAGCCCGTGAATAACAGGACCACTCATGTATCATTAGTTCTACGGTGTAGAGATATCAGCGACTCTTGTACGTGCAGATCAGTGGGTCAGCGATCTTCTTCTTTCTGAGCTATTTGATTGTATTGGTCGGTGTAACACAAAACCTCAAAACTAAACAAAAGCATGGTCACCCTAGTAAAAGATTGTTGAACAAGGTGACATGGAGAGCGTATTATGATTACAAAAATAAAGAAGCAAGTAAACAGGAACAAAAAGACAGGGGAAGGGAAAAAGAAAAGAAGAGGCCCATCAGAAAAGGGAGCCATAATATCCCTGAACACAAAGGAAAGCTTGAGACCAACTAGATGAACACATAAATATTAGCTAGGGAAATGAAGAGATAAAGAAAAGAGACTAGAAAACACCCACTAGCTAAAGAGAGTAGAAAGACGAGAAAAACTCTCTCATCGTAGAGTGAACTTGTAAGAGCTTGTGACTATGTCTTGAATGCCTTGATGACATACTTAAAACCAGCCTATTACGCGTCCATTCACATCTCTACCATTTATAACTTCTAATATGTATTATGTAAACCTAATCGTCAAATTTTTTTTAGTAACTCGTCAAGAAAAAGGTATTCAACTTAATGTTGGTTAGTAATTAGATCTAGTGGTGTGCCACGAAACGTCTCCCACACCGGTTAGAGGGGAGTACGAAACATCCCTTATATGGGTGTGGTGGACACTTCTCCTTGGTAGACAAATTTTGAGTGATGTACCTGGTTGATCCCCAGTAAGAAAACAATGAGACTTTGGTCAAAGCGGACAATATTTACCAGCGACTTAAAGCTGGGTTGTTACGTATAGACGATCTTGGTAAGGTTTTTCTAACGTATAAGCTTTAGAAATAAAGTGATCGCCTTATTGTGTGACCGAAAAAAGTATAAAGCAATTTTATATTAAGTGCGGAAGCCAAAGACACGAACAATCAAGGATAAACTTTTTTGTCAGCAACATCATTAGACTATTTGTAGCTGCATTGGGCATAAGCCCAATAAACCTTTAAACAAAAGAGTTTCTTATCCTCACAGTGACCCTCCATCGTAGGACAATGACATTTCAAGACTAAATAACACCTCGTTAGTGGAGTGAACCCTTCTGACTGTTGGGCTTACCACTTAACCAACAAACAAGGTCGAGAGTTGATCTTTTTACCTCCCTTATGATATATTCTTAGTTGACACATACTATCTCGTCGCTAGGCACCGAGGATTCGTGAACCATCCTCCTAAATCGTTGGCACCGCTCACTGGAGAAGCAAGCGTTCATGCCACGAGCCTCAAGTACCATCTTGACATATCGTCAACACCTCCCAACAAGACTTACTTCAACCTCGTCGCAAGCTTTGCTTTTTTACAAGCTCTTGACAACATGATCTGAGTGTCAAACCGACAAAGGGGCATCTTGCCCTGGACGCCACCTAAGGTCACCCAGGTAAGGATCTAAAGGGACCACCAACAACTTCCAGGGTTCCTTCTATCATTCTGGGGCTAAAACATGGTATGAGCACTGTCAACCAAGTTGTGATGCTATGGCACACACATCACTCTCATCTCCTCCCTAAATCCAATTCTACCATGTCCAGCGAGATGCTTACACACTATAAGGGAAGATGCGTACGACACAATCTAGGGTGCTGATAAGTGGTAAAAATATGCAATTAAAGGGTTTATATTCACTTTCATTGTATTTGGTTTATAACCTATTTTCACCACCTTATAGAGTATTTGGTTATTACTTGTGAACTTATACTTTTGGGGTATATTTAGGTAAAAGCTTATCTGAGCATGATTAAAAGGTGCAAAAAGAGATGTTTGGGTGCATGGATGAAGTCTTCAAAGATCATAACACAACAAACAGAACAAATCGAAATTAATATGAAGAATCTATGCCCTATTTAAGGTGTGTCCGACCCTGTTGTCTGGACATACAAGTCCGAACAAAGATAGCGATTGAGTTCTGGAAGTCAAGAATGAAGAATTCTAGGGGCCAAGAGTAAAATTCATCGGGTTTATTTCAGGGTAAACAAATCCATATCAGTCTTTGAGCGAACATTTTACCATTTCACGGGTTTGGTCCGGGGATGTGTCCGGGTACACATACCCGGACCAGTGTCTGTGAGGTGTTCGGGAAATAAATCCGGACAGAAGATTAGGACAACATAGTACAACTAAATCACCACCCGGACAGAAAGGAATTGAGTGGGAATAAAACCCAACATTTCAATCTTGCATGACACTCTTCACTGGGCTTCGAACAGAGACAAAAGACAGAAGCGAGACAAAAGAAGGAAAAAAGGGAAGAAAAAAAAGGATAAGAGAGGTCACCTTCATTAAAGTTCCATCTAAGGTGATCGCTTACTCTTTTATTCTATTTTACTTTCCAATGCTAGAGTAGTCTCATTTGTACATTGGGATGGGGGTTTGACCCTAAATCCTCAAAACATGAGTGTAATACCCATTTCACCTAATATAGTTATTTTCTCTCTCTAATGCTTATTTAATTCTTTAGACTGGTCACCTATGGAACTTATGGTGGTTCCTAACAACATATGATTTAGGAATTTTGACCAAGTAGGCTTTACTGTCTTCATTAGTTGGTGGACTCTAGGGCTATTGTTAGGAAATAAAACGTAATGCTATTTAGTGACATGATCTTCAGTTGATTCTGAGGTGAGATTATCTAGGTAAGATTTGACTTAACCATGATTTGGGGAGTCATCATATCAGTTATAATAGACAACTAGAGCAAAGTGGGATTAAGAGCAAGTTTGGGTGTATTCAGGTGAACACAACCATCCTAGGGTGAATTTCCATCCATTCCATTAAAACACCATTTTATTTTACTTAATTTCTTTTCTTATTGCATTGAATTGAACAACTAAGCTTGTCACTGGCTAAACCCAATTTATCGCTTTTATTTTAATAAGTAGCAAAACTTGGGAGATAGTTTCCAATTTCCTTGTGGATACGACACTTGTTGTACTACACTGATTGGGTGCACTTGCCCATAGTTAACACCTGACACATATATAACTATTTATATACTCCATCCGTCATGAATTGACCGTCTTGTTTACTATTTGGATATGTCGTTTGACTTCAATATTTAACATATAAGATAAAATAAATTTAAAAATTTAAGTCTTGCATATGATTCCTTACATAATAAACTATATATTATAAATTATTTTATCTTATATGCTTAATATTAAAGTGAAAAAATGTGTCATAAAACAAACAGGATGGTCAATTCAGGACAGGGGGAGTATTTCACACAACAAATTTTTAGCGCCATTGCCGGGGAAATTGATAGTTACTATCATTTTTCTTTTTATTAATTTTTGTTAATATTTCATATTTCTAATATCTTAGTATATTTTGGTATATGCATATTTGTCAGGTACTTTCTTTTCTTCCTGTGTATGCCTAATACTCGAGCTAGGGGTTCTCCCCATGTCAGTCCAAGACTCGAGCTTTACCGTTCCTTGCTAAGGGCTCGAATAAACAACAGAGATCTAAGTATGGAATATCAGAAACCAATAATCGAAGATAATGGACACCAATAGCCAGAAGCTCAGCGCCAAACCCTTCAAGGCTATTACCAATTGTGTACTAAAGGAAGAGCCTCGACTATAGTTCTCCCGGAGATAACCGCTAAAAAGCTGGCCAATGGGATTCCAAAACTCATTTCAACACGACCATGTGAGATTTGGGGATACTCAGTGGAATGAATCTAGATGATGCTCCCAATCATTTGAGCCTCTTCCTTGAGTTTTACAATGCCTTTGGGAAAACCGGTACTTTGAATGAAAGGATCCAGTGCAACTTTTTTTTCGCACTTTCTCCAAGACGCAAATGCAAGGTGATATCGAAGCCTCCCTTCGAGATCAGTCCAAACGTGGGCTCAGATGGATCAAATCCTTTCCAAGTACTACCCAACAAGTAGAACAAGACAACTCATTGAAGAAATCAACACCTTCAACCAAGAACCGAGAGAGACACTGTATGATGTTTGGGATAGGTTCGAAGATGCTGATGAATGTTGTGCAAATATAAATGAATACATTATGCTACTAATGGAAATGAACCCAGTCGTTATAGTCCAACAAGGTCGTATCCGCAGGGACTTCACAATTATCTAACTAATTACAAGTTTAGTAAATGTGCATAAATATATACAAAAGTGAGATAATGAAAATTGTTTGGGTTTTGGGAGTTTCTGATTTGATAAACGAAAAATAAATAAAAGCAATAAAACTAAACTAATTAATCTAGGATAGGTGTACCCCGGGATAGATCTTTGCATCCATCACCCCGTTACCATCGATTGTCAACTCTAAAACTTATAGCTAAACAACGGGAATGCTCACTTAATTAGCAACCTAATATAGGCCTACAAATTATAACAAAAGTTAACCAGGATTTCTCAATCAGCTAAACCCCAGATCAATCGATAGCACTAAGCTCAAGTTCCCTTAATTTTCAATGTAGTCTAATCTCAAAATCATTAAAGTTTGAGTACATCAATTTAGTTCCCCCGGTTTAGTTTTTTTTTGTTTATCTCAGAGTCACATATTGATAGAATCCCACATTAGTGCTAGACTATTCAACAATCTAGAATCAATATCAACCCCTAATATTGACACATTCAGAGCATACCATCCAATTCTAACGCATAGATAACAAATTGGGTAAAACCCTAAACAAATCCCCAAATCATGAGTAACAAGTTTATGATTCTCAAATACCCAATAGTCATCAAACATTAAGCACAAGAACTAAAGCAAAGCATTAAAACAAGTTCAAGATTCAACAATGGAGTTTTAGGGATTTTGGAGCGAAATCCCCATCCCAAGGTACAAGGAGGTTAAGCCTCCATTAGAGCATAAATAAGATAGAGAAAAGAATAGCTAGCCATGAATGAGGTTGAAGATGAGCTTCAATGGGAGGGGGTTCTTCATATTCTTTCCATATTTCTTCCTATTCCTTTCTTCTTTATTTTTCTCTTATTTTCTCTTCTCCGCGTGTGGCTCTGCGTTTCAGATCGACCTCCTCCCTCCTCTCTTTCTTTTCGCATGATTAAATCACGTTTCTGCTAAATTTGAGCTTGGTCCGGGTTTATGTCCAGAAGGAACACCCGAACCAGGCATATGGTGCGTCTTTAATGGCTGATTTCATGTGGATAGAAAACAAAAGACACTTTTTCCCTTCATTACTCAGGTCCAGGCTTTCCCGGAAACAAACCTGGACCACACCTTAAAACCAACAGAAGCTCAAGCGCTGCTTTGGTCCGGGTCTGTATACCTAGACATAGACCCGGACCACCTTGTATGGGTCCTAGAATCTTCGTTTTAGCTTTGATTCAAGATCCTTTTGCACCCACGTGTTCCTCTCTTCTTGTACTATGCTCACAACTATGTTATTCATCCTTCATAAGCATTGAATGTGTAAAAATATCAATAAAACACAAAACTAAAGGAAAATTAGCTAGAGTTGAGAAATGATCATGAAAATTGTTGATAAAACATGTGAAATACACCTCTAGAACGTGCTAGTTGGACACTCATCAATGAACTAATCCCACCATGGCGTGGACAACCAATCCTTATGCTTATCTTTCTTAAATGGGTTAGATAATGACTATAAGCTCCTTGTGAACTCCTCTAGTGGAGGCAACTTCATGACAAAGTCTCCTTAAGGAGGAATGAAACTCCTTGAAACTCCTTGAAACTATGACAAACAATACGAGACATGGGTCAAAAAGTAGGGGAAGAAATCCAAGGGTGGCTGGTCTTCTTCAAGATGAGCCTACATCATCTTTCAGCCCAAATATCTTCCCTTTCAAAGATAGTGAAGAAGCTAGTGACTACCAAAAAGAGAATGCAAAAGAAGTAGCTTCTTTTTATGTGCCATCTATGGAGGGGAGTGCCATATACGCAGGTCCTCATTAGACCCATGATTGTGAAGGAAATTGTTAAATGGGTGATCAAGAGCAAGTTAACGATGTTGGTACCGCCCCGACAATCCCGCAACAACAACTTCAAGGAGAAATCATCATAATATCTCTTGGAAGAACAATGATCAAGGGCAAAGAGAGCAAAACAATACTTCCAATACCTTAATGGGATATATACACCAAGGCCCTCCGAGTTTTCAACAACCACAACCCCTTCCTTCTCATGAGACTGCAAGGTTAGAGAATTTGATAGCGGATTTCATCAATGCCATCAATGAAAGATTCTCAGTGCAAGAGGCCTTCAATGCAAACCAAATGGCATTCAACAATAGTATTGAAAATTGACTAGATCAAATTTCTCAATAACTTTCCCAACATCGGTTAGCACTCTTCCAAGTCAACCCGAGCCAAACCCAAAGGAGCACCTCAAAGCTATCTTTGTGAAAGAAAGTGATGAAGAGGTAAAGGTGGTTAATGTGGTTGAGGATTTTGAATACCACCCTCTTTATCAAGCTTGGTCAATCTCAATTGAAGCATCCAAGAGAAAGATAGCCCAACTTGAAGCTACTTTGACAATTCATGAGAAAGGCGTCCAATATGAGAGGATGCATCTTAAGTGACTCTTTGCCAATTATGAAAAATAAAGAGCCAAGTTGGAGGGTGAAGATGAAGGGGTCAAGGTAATTACTTTGAGAAGTGACAAAAGGACAAAAAGAAATCCAGATGCCGCATGAGTTGAATCAACCCTGGGAGGATGATGAAGAGAGGGTTGAGGTGTCAATAAAGTAAACTTCTCAAAACTCTTCCATAGAACCACCCACACAAAAACCCTCTCCATATGATCCACATTCGCCTTTCCCCAACCGAGTTAAAAAGAAGATACTTGATGTCGAGTATCGAAAGTTCCTTGATTTGCTAAAAATGTTAAATATCAATATCTCATTTGTGGACAACCTCACTGCCACTATGCCAAACTATGCAATGTTTCTCAAGCATTTTGTTTCCAAGAAAGTAAAGTTGACCGAAGTTGGGACCATCCAGATCAATGAGACTTGCTCTGCCATTCTATAGTTGCCCTCAAAATGCAGCGATCCAGGCAGCTTCACCATCCTATGCATGATTGGGAGCACCTCCGTTGAATACTCTTGATGTGATTGTAGCAAAAAATATGTGACTATCAATGCTTAGGCAATGTACCTATCATTTTCAAAGTAAAAGTGGAAAGTAAGGTTACCAAACCCTAGAGACCTCGTTCAATCAATTGACAACTATCTAATCAATCAAGAATATAAACTAATTAAAACAGGAAAGATAACCTTTTTAGAAGAATTAATTGTTCTAGTTAAAGAAAAAAATTAATAAAGGAAACTAAAATAACAATTAAACTAGATAAACAAAGAAAGTAGTGAACAAAGGTTGTAACTTTGATGATCAAAAAGCGTGTCCTGGGTATTCTACTAACCTACTGCTTTGAATTCTATAATTAAACACTTCCCCAATTCGGCAATAAACTCGGATATAAATAATTTGTTGACCGGATCATGTATAATGAATCTAATTGGTTGAGATAACTAGTAGCAAACCATGCCCTAATAAATTCAAGTCAATCGCGTGATAACCAGTTCCTATTGGAGATGAATTAACCTATAGACAAATCATGCTTCTAGTCAGTAATTTCGTTTAACTTTCTATGTCTCTATCTCAATACCGCATTTTGATTAAATAACTACAATGAAACTTTAATAAGTGGCCAAATAATTAAAGCTCATGAAGAACTGAAATTAAACTATTGCATTAATGGAAGTAGTGGTAGGTTTACAAAGAATTCTACATATTAGATTCGCATCCCCCATCCAGGGAGCTTGACTGACTACTCACTCATGAATCCAAGAACACAAATAAAAAAAAAAGAGAAAGACATTGAAAGATAAAAGAGAAGGGAAAGGAAAATTCCAATTCAAAAATCATAATCTGGATCCTCGCTCTGCCTTCTAGTCTGTGTGTCAATCCCCTCTGATAGAAGTATGGTGGAAATGATGAATTGTTCTCTCACTTTTTTGTGTGTGTTGTGCGGTTGTGTGTTGTATTGATCGATGATGCCACTATGGTTGATGATCATGATGTATTTATACTCTTATGTGACGTAGCAGTGGCGCCTCCTTCGATCAGCATAATTAACCCTCTTAATTAATGAAACACAGTGTCTCAGTCCTACTCTTTTGGCCGCGTCTAGACATATGTCCGGACACTTCTGTAATTTTCATCCGTGATTTCTTTAGTGTGTAACTCTTGGCATGTGTTCGGACTATTAGTCCAGATAGAAGTCTACGTTGCTCTCGGAGGTTGTCCGGCCTTCCAAGTCCGGGTGTAGGGTCGGACACAACTTCAACGAGGTCTAGATTATTTGTTTTAGCTCCGATTTGCTCCCTGTTTGTTGCGTTGTAATTATTACGAGATGAAGAATGTAATTCCAAGACTTTTACCTGCATTTAACACATAAAATGCATCAGTTATCATCTAATCACAAATCTTAGGAAAAATACATGATAAATGAGAATATTGCTCAAACTACTACAAATAATAGGTGAATATTTAGACCCATATTTATCTATATATTTCTCATTTATCAATAATCTTGGTTCTTCCATCATATTGATGCCTCTCTCTATCTTCAAGAGACTGGGAATTGGTGAATTGAAAAAGACTAAGATGGTTCTTCAACTCACAGATGGGTCTATAGTTTATCCAAGCAGAGTGGTGTAGGATGTCATCATCAAAGTGGAGCATTTATACTTCCCATGCGAATTTTTCATCCTGGACGTCGAGAAAGTCTTCAATACACCTCTCATCCTTGGTCGACCCTTGCTATAGCTGATGCATACATTGTGGTAGCTAAGGGGACCATCACCCTTCAAGCATATGATGAGAAATTGGTCTTCACCGCTTAAAGGTCCCCAAGAAAAGTCTACTATGGTCATCTCACTCACTTCTCTTCTCCACTTTACCCGAGGAGTGGCGGAGCCAGGATATAAATTATATGAGGTCACTATTGTTTGAAGAAAAAAAATCATCATATTTGATCATAGTTGGATTTGAACTCAGGACAACTTACTTAATAATTTTATCTCTTACCACTACACCAGCAAACAACTCTATAATATATGAGGTCATTATACTATATACATATAAACTCTAATTATTTTACATATAAAAATTTCTAAATTCTTCAAAACAACGTGGGGTCACGTGACCCCACGTGATCCCTCCTCAATCCCCCCTAACCCGAGGGAATGACTATCAAAACAGAACCACCATTAGTCCCCAACTAAAATAAAAAGCGAGGTGAGCAGCAAAAGGTAAACTCTCATCGAAATGGAAGCCCAAATATATATTCAATTCATGCTTCGGTTGTTCTCCTCACATCCTCTCGGTGGTTGACTCGGAAGAAGGTTAGGTGTAGCCAAAGACCATAAAGAATGGTAGCTTTTAGAGAGGAAACCCGGATTTCATTTCATGTTATATAATCTTTTTAGTTTAGTAAATTGCTTTAATTTTAAAACCCCTTTGAGTTAATGGACTTTTTGAGCATTCCTTAGAAGTGTATTTTGTGCCCCAACTACTAGTGTTTGTGTTGTGTAGATATTTTTATAACAGATACACCCTTAAGAAAATGAGATGGATTATGGAGCATTTCAAAGGAATCTCGGGCGAAATTTCTTCTTGGACCTTCGTCTCCAATGTCGGAGTAGTCGTTAGAGTACTGGTTTGCTATGAACGACTAGTTTATTATTTTTCTTCTTGAGTTCTTAAATACTAATTCTATACAGATTGTTGGTTTGTTCCTAGTTATTTATTGAATTCTCTTGTGATTAATTATTGCTTGAGTTTATTTGGTATGAATTGATTACAAGTGAGAACTGCGGCGTTCATTAGACCTTAGGAATATTACCAGTGAAACTTGAGATGGCAACTCCTGGGGATTAGCTGATTAGAAACCATATGAATCGTTAATGCTACTAGTTGATTTGTAAATTCGTAACTAGAGTTAGGATTTAAGAATTGCGAGTAAGGATCTATTTTGCCGGAAACCAGTTTTAGATTAATTTATATCTGAGGTTGTAATAGAATTTAGTTAACACTCGGGAAAAGGATTGATAAACTAGGGAGAAGTAGTAAACCAGGATTCGCCCTTTTAGAATTGTTAGAAAATCACTTTTAATTGCTTTTGTTTTAATTAATTATTTAGTTTCTGCATTCAAACCCCAATTTATAATTGTTATTTTTCTACAATTATTATTTAGTAGATTAAAGATTTAAACTAGACACAACCTCCTTTTGTTCGATAACCTAGAATATACTACCTAGGAAAACTTGCTACGATAGACCAGTACACTTGCTGCAATACATTTTAACCCGTACAACTACTCAATTCCTCATGCTTATTTATTGCTCCACCTATGAGTTATGTTTATAGTAAGAAAGTTCCTTTATGAATTCTTGGATTTTCATCAAAAGTAAAAAAAAATCTCAAGGATCATGTATATGTGGTGCAACCATATGACGCTATCTTGGTGAATTTTAATTGCTAAGGGGCTCTTTCTGTATTTTCTTCTAACAATTGCTAAAGGGTACTTCTTCGTAATAATTTTAAAAGAGAATTGAGAGACACCATTGGTAACTAGCAAAATGAGAGGTGAGTGTTTATGAAAGCAAATGCAAAATGCCTAAACTTCTTCTCCTCACCTTTTGTGCAAAAGTGAATCAAATGCATAAATCTTTTTTTCTTTTTTTTTCTTCTCAATGCCCATGCATTCTTGAGAGAAGTTGGTCATGGTAAAAGATCTCTTAGTTGCCTAATCTTTCAATAGCTTTGAAGCACTCTAGATCATACCTTGAAGATCTATTTTTATGTTTTCCCTAAGAACACCCATATCACCACAAAAAGGTTGGTTAGCGCTTCTCATCAATTTTCCACCCTTTTGTTCACTAATACCTAAGAATTCATTTGAGCATTTGCATGCTTTAAATATCTGCCCTTCATGCAGGTTCCTAATTTTTCTTGAGGACAAGCAAACAGATAAGTGTGTGGGAGATGATAAGAGGTGAAAATATGCTACTAAAGGGATATATTCACTTTCCTTTTATTTGGGTTGTAACCTATTTTCACCACTTTATAGAGTATTTGATTATTATTCGTGAAGTTATACTTTTGGTGTATATTTTACATAAAATCTCATTTGAGAAAGATTTAAAGATGCAAAAAGACTTGTTCGGGTGCATGGACGAAGTATTCATCGCTTAAGGATCATAACACAACAATTGGGAAGCATATCGGAGCTAAACAAAGAATCTATGCCCAGTTTAAGGTGTGTTTGATCTTGTGTCTACACATACAGGTCTGAACAAAGACTAGGATTGAGTTTCGGAAGTCCGGAACAAAAAATTCTGAGGGCGAGAGCAAAATTTGTCAGGTCCGGATTTGTGTCCAGGTAAACAAACCCGAGCTAGTCTTGTGATATTCTGAATTTATTTTAGTATGACATAGTTGGAGGGACAATGGTAATTTAGCCTAACCTACTTTTAATTAGTAAGAATAAGAAGGAAAAGTCTCATATTCTTTCCACACTCTCATTTTTTATTCATGTTCTACGCGTCTCCCTTTCGCTCTTTCTTGTCAGTATTCTCATATTGCTCCCTATGGTTGTTTGATCTTCGGATGTGGATTCTTGTGTGTGAATTGTGTTCTCTCCGAAATGAAGGGTTCATATTCGTGTTCTTTTTCGGTTAGTAATTTCATTCTCAAGTTGGGTTGTTTTCCGTTCTTCTGGGTATGTTTTTGAATCTCCTGTCTGATTTGGTTAAATTGTTTGTGCTGAGTCTCGGGAGTAGATCTGTGGTGTGCTTGCGATTCTGGATTCAATGGTGATTGCGGATCTTCAAATTCATGGTAGGTAGTAGATGGATTTGACTGGGTATGTTCACCCTTGGGGTTGGATTTAGGGTTTTTCGCTTCTGTTTGATTGGTGATTTCTCCTCGATTGTTGATGGTTTTTGAACTTGCCTCTGCAAAACCCCATGGTTGTTGAGTTTTCTGTCTACTTTGCTATATTGAGAATTTATGTGCAAAAATGGTGTAATCTACCATTGAATTTGGCAGTTTTCGACTTGTCCGGACTTACGCCTAGACTTGCATGTTCGGATGACATGCGAGAACGAGTTCTAGGATTGGAGCCTCAGGTTATGTTCGAACTTCAAAGCCTGGACACAAGTCCAGACCATGTAAGGATTTTGCTTTAGACTTATGTCCGAACTTCTAATCCCGGACACGAGTTCGGACAACTTTGCTTTCAAGTGCAGACTTATGTCTAAATTCCAAGCCCGAAAGTCCAGACATACCATGAATGTTTTCTTCCGGACTTTTGTCCAGAATTCCAAGCTCGGGCACAATTGCGGACATCTCTATTTTACGTCTCGGCTTGCATCCAGACTTCTAAGCCCGAACACATGTCCGGACAAACCCCTGGATTTGACTAAAGTATTTTTCTGACCTCTGTTTTGTCTTCTAATTGGGGGGTTGTGATCCCCTAAGGATATATAAGCTATTTTGCAATGTTATTCGTGTGTAATCACACATTTCTGTTATAAACATGTACTTCTGTTTTGAGACCTAGTTTTTTTTTGCCTTATGAGCCATGGATGGTTAGGTTGAGCTATCCCGTAGCATGCTACGTACGACGTCATTATGTTCTGTTACATGGGCACTTTCCTCATTTATATTTTGGGACCGACGAGTCCATTGGTCTTAGAACCATTTCTACGTTGTCGAGGATCTTCTGATCCATTGGTCTTTGACCTTTTTGTGTGCTAGAGCTAGTGTCCCACTCTGTTTTGAGTTTTCTAAATTGTTTTGCTAAGTGTGGCTTCGGCTTCGACTCTTTTTTATGTGTATTTGACAGCTTCGACATGACTTTCTAATTTGCAAAGGCTAAATGGTTTCAGTGTACATATATACTCTATATATTATGTTGCTCATAATGTTTTAAGCATGCTTCGTTGATGAAGTTTGCTACCTACTAAGCTATGGTTGCTCTCCCCTTCATACTAATCATCTTGCAGATTGACCAGCGAAAACTTGGTGCTTCTTTCTGTTTTGAAGATTTGATTAGTTTAGCGTTTGCCGCACTTTAAAATTAGTAGCGCCTTCGGACCTTTTTCTTGCTTTGGATATGACATTATGTTTTGGGGCACTTTGTAAACATGTTTCCATTTATAATCAATATAAGTACTTCTTTTGGTTTATTCGGGATTCGATTAGTAGCCTTGTGCGCTCCTAGTTAGTATTGTGGAGGGTGATTTTTTCCGGTATGAGGGGGGTCTATCTAAGTATGGTCTGACTAGAAAGCCAAGACCCTAGAAAAATGCCATTCTGTGGAGGGTGAAAACCCGTTATTCATGGTAGCCCTCGAACCTACTTTATCATCCGTCTTTCCCATAAAGCTTGATGAGGAGTGCTAGTGAACACTGCACCCGCTCTCAATGGGCTTCAAGCGAACTTATGCCCTAATGGCAGAAATTGACTAGAGTCGCCACCTAGTTTGACCTAAGGAACTAGGAAGGGAGGAGAAGGGTTCTAAGAACTGTTAATTAACTCTGAGATTGTTGCCTATGAATAGGTCTTATCTGGTCATTTTAGAGATTCCGTGTGGGTTCGTACTGGGTTACACCCCTAAGAAGTGGCGACGACCACGACTTCGGATTAGTGCCCGAGAAAACCTTGGTCTCCAATTGTCAGGATTTCCTTCTTTCAAAACCTTTTTAGGGAGATTCATTTCGAGGGTCAGGCCACAAGGATAGGATTAGGACATGAAGAGGGAAAGAGAATGGATGAATCAAGCTTTTCTGCCAAGCTAGCGCCAAGAAGAGGAATTGCTGAATTTATATGAGTATAGAATGAAGATTTGGGAAAAGTTTGAGGTTGAGTGAATAAACAAGACTTGGAGTCTGATGGTTTGAAGTTTGTGGGAGCCGAAGAAGGTTTGTGTGTTTTGAGAGATATGAGAGCCACCTTAAAGGGGGAAAAGGGTTTTTTCTTTGGAACAGGGTCACACCCTGTGTGGGTTACCTACGTACTCAACTCCCTGTTGAGATCAGACCTTACGTAGTTCAGGGTTTTTGGGTTTTGGAAGCTTTGAGGTTTTGAAGGGTTTTGAGGGGTTTGAGATTCTGAGGAGTTTGAAGTTTTGAGAAGTTTTGGGTTTGGGATGCTAGTTTGTGAGACGCTTGTGCCGGTGAGACGCTCGGGTCTATGAGACATTTAGAATATTCAGATTATGAAAGGAGTGAGATATCAAAGTCCGTGAGACGCTTGAAACCTTGAGATGTCGAAGTCTATGAGACACTCAGATCTATGAGACGCTCGGGTCTGTGAGATGCTCAGGTCTGTGAGACATTCGAATAATTTGGATAACAAAGTCTGTGAGACGCTCGGGCCTGTGAGACATTCGAATGTGCGGGGGTAATTGGATTTTGAGGGATGATTTGAGTCCATGAGATATTTGGAGTTTGGGGTCTTTTAGACTTTGAAGAGTTTGAAGTTAATGAGGTTTGGAATTATTTGGGATTGAAGTGAATTTTTGAATTGAATTGGGAATTTGAAATGGATTTTCGAAGTGAATGAATTTGGAATTGAATGAAGTTTTGAATTGAATATAAGTCGAAATGGAATTTGATTGATTTTTTTATCGGAATTGGAATTGAATTGAAGTTGGATTTGGAAATTGGATTTATTGAATTGAATTGGAATTGGAATTGAGATTGAATTGTGATGAATTTTGAATTGGGATGAATTTTGAATTGGGATGAATTTTGAATTGGATGAATTTTGAATTGAGATGAATTATGAATTGAAATGCATTCTGAATTGGAATGAATTTGGAATTGAATTGAAATTGAATTCGAGTTGGAATTGAATTCAAATTAGAATTGTGTTGGATATGAATTGAATTGAATTGGAATTGAATGAATTGGAATTGAATTGAAATTGGATTGAATTTTTATTGGAATTGAAATTGAATTTGAATTGGAATTGAATTGAAATTGAGATTGGAACGGATTGATTTGAAATTGAATGTTTGGGCTGAATTTGGAATTGAATTTTGGGTTTTGAATTGGATTTTTATTGATTGAAATGATTCATTGATTGTGAGTTTTATTCTGACAATTATGGATTGTTTGGAAGATTTTATAAAGGAAGGGCATTCCCCACCGACCAGACTCTACGACCCGTTTGAGTGAGGAACATCCCTGAACCTAGAAGCTTTTCTAAGCTAGACTTAAAGTGCCTAGAAACTAGTGGGCAAACCTAAAGGCTATTCTATGTCCACTTGTACTATTGATTTACAATTGAAGCAAAACAAGAGACGTATAATAGAGACAAAGCATAATAGGCATGTAAACTGGGAGTAGATAGGTCGAAACATCGATGAGAATAGCAACATGAAATAAGGTGTAGTCATGAAACAGGTTGGCCTAAAATGAGGATTAATTTAAAGTCATGGTAAACCCAATATATAATAAATTTATGCACAAGAGGCAAACAATAGTGTTGGCAATGAAAACATACTGTTGATTGTAATCAAGAGAAGTTATATATGGTAGAGAGCTAACCGACGGGGTGGCCTGCCCCCAGTTCCTCATTCAATTGAATGTAAAAACAAAAATCCCAAACGAATCTGGAATCGAACATTCATAGTCCCGCCCTAGCAAGCCCAAAAGCCAACAACATGGTCCATTAACAAAAGGCCCGAGTTAGACTCCAAGTCAAACAAGTCCTTCTCAAATTTCATTGCCGTGGAGTTGCCAATCCCGTGAGTGCATATCAAATCCAAGGTCTATCAACACTGCCCATCGTTTGTGAGACCAATTCAAAGCTCTGTTCTGCCCAAACCTCATATCAAATTGTGTGTGTACCTCGGCCATATGAAAGAAGTGAGGAGTGAGCAAATACAACCAGCTAATATATCATGGAATAAGGGTTAATATCAGATCATAACTATGGGCAGCTATTGAGTCCAAATTCGGTTAGATTCCAAATCAGAAGATGAGAATGGCCTGAACGAAGTCCGTACAAACTTCTCGTGGCCTAACTCCAGCTGAGGATGAAGTAGGCATTACCGTAGCTCAAACTCATATGCATCTCAAAACAAAATTCATACCGGAGGCAAAAGTATAGATCGAGGATCACGGAAGAATGAGGAAAAAAATCGAGACCTGTTGCTTATTTATTAACTTATGCAGTGTAAAACGAAAGGAAGGAACATAGATCAGATTAAATTGATTCTCAGATCAGTAATATAGCTTGAATTTGCAACAAAATAAAGCCAAAACCTGAAGTCGCTTCCATCGGACTCTCACCAGAAAAAGAATGTACAAAATTATTGGTGATTCAAAATGAAACTAACAAGCTTAAATCTATGTTCAAGACTAATCTCCTCAATATCAGGAACCAACAAGAATGGTGCACCGCTCAAACCAAGTATCGACATGGTTCCAGAAAAAAAAAGCAGGATAATAAATCGATGTAAAAGTAAGATCGGACCTATGTTAGTTTCATCGATTACCACTAGATGAGGGTTTTACCATTTCGTAATTAAAAGGCCGACGAAAGATGACAAGCGTTGAAGGTGGTTGAGGGATTGATCAATCCACTGATGTGGGGAACTAAGAGGTCAGATGAGAAATAACCATTCGGTAAGGGATTGAAGAAGCAGATTGAAGATTGTCTGACTCTTGAAGATCGAGGAGTGCTGAAGTCGAGGACAAAATTGAAATGTTGGAGATTATCACTGGCAGCGCCAATTTCTCTGCTGGTGGTGGTGGGAGACGGTGCGCACTAGAGAACGATGTATGCTCCCTTGTTCACTGGTCCAGGTCGCAAATTACCGTGAGGAAGACTAGTTTGCCAGCGAGGTTGCAAAATTAATTGTCGGTGAAGAGACGACTGCAGAGCTTTTGTTTCTTGGTTTGACAACTAGGTCGCACAATTACCGTTAGCAAGTGTATGGAAAGTGGCGGAGCAGGTTGTTCACCTGCAAGTTTTTGATTCCCTCCCTTTGCGTGTGACATTTTTCTGTTCAAGCAGCAGAGAAAATCGCAAAAGAAAGAAGAGCAGAAGAGGTTGTCCGATCTTGCTCAGATCTCGGATGAACACAACGAGGACAAAACAAGAGACAGAAGAAAGTACAGTGGGTATGATCGATTTTTTTTAGTATTGTGAACAGAGAAAAGTGCTTGGCCTTTGTTTTTTGAGAGGATGGAAGAGAGGAGGGAAGACCACTACTGTGTTAGAATCTTTCCGATGAATAAAAGAATAACTCCAAGGAGTGAGCATGTGTATTCTTCAATCGTCCGTTGAGTGTGCGAATTAGTGTGAATGAAGAAAATGAAGGAGGTATGCTTTCTTGCTCGCCAATCAGGTGTGCAGACTTGCTGGAAGTGACGAGAGAATGTAAATGGTGGTGCAGAGCTGATTTTCTTGTCGCCAGTTGGGTTGCAAAATTAATGTCGATGAAGAGAATGAAGACAACAAAGCTTGTATGTTTCCCGTTTCGTTAATTTGGTTGTAAAGTTAACGTCGATGAACAGAATGAAGACAACTTATATGTTTCCTTGTTGCCAGCTGAGTCTGCAGAATTACACATCCTGAAGAGAGGGTTGTATGTTCATTGTTCATCAGAAGGTTGAAGAGCTCGATGGGCGTGTTGATATTTTTTGTTTTGGGATGGTGATAGGAGGCGGTTGTTCCTGATTTTGTTGGCTACTGTAGTATTGCTTTTATATAGAGGAAAGTAGGGTTTGATGTTTGGCTCTACGTAGATCAAAGGCAGTAGATGAGTGTTGCTCTAGGCTCAATTTGGTTTCAACGTGAGCGTAAGAGAAAATCGAGCAAGGATAAAAAATGATGTGTCAATATGCTTAGAGTCAAACTTGGACTCAAGAATTGTTGCTTCTCCTCTATACACCACAAACCAACTAAGACATTAATCAAACTTGATGAATACTACCTCCGTCCCAGTTTGAGTGTCCTGTTTTCTTTTTGGCACGTTTTTCCACTTCAATATTAAACATGTAAGATAAAATAATTTTATAAAATAAATTTCTACAACATATAGTTTTTCATATAAGCTTTCTATTGTAAAACTTAGATTTTTAAAATTATGTTAACTTATATGTTAAATATTGAAGTCAAACGACATGTCCAAATAGTAAACGAGACAGTCAAAGCGGGACGGAGGGAGTACAAGTTAGGAAAAATAAATGAGTCATGGCTCGATCTAAGTAGAATCTTTGAGAACACTAATGATTAAAAATGAAAACACGAGGTTAACACTGATGTTTCAAATGTAAAAAGATTTTTTTTAAAAAAGATATCAAATATACAATATAAAATAAATAAATAAATAAATAATACTACGAACGGGTTTGAAATCGAATTATTGTGAAAATTCATTTTTGAAGGACAACTTTTTTTTAAAATGTTTGAAAATCGATTTGAAAAGTTTACAATAAAACAATGGCTTCATTTTGCCATGCACGTTTAGTGCATTCTAAGATAGAAGGATGACATCCCCATTTTTTTGAATTTTTTTTGAATTTTGTTTTTATGGGGTGCGAATTTTTAGTGTCTACAAGTATAGCGCAGTGTGTTTTAGCCTTAGAACTAGCCCGGTTTTGGGGTCGTTGCATTTAGTGGTATTAGAGCCAGATTTGCTTTTGTTAGGTGTGTTGGGTTATGTCTGCTTGTCTATGCTTTAGTGATTGTCTACCGTTTGGTGTGTTGATTGTGGCTAATGTTTTGGATATTTGGTTTCTCATAATGTCACCATCACCACATAGAGAAGTTAAGAACCTTAATAGCGAAACTCCACAAGGAGACATCGCCAGCATTGTGCAGCATGTCGTTATTAATCACGGTCCTGATCCTACACCATGATAATATTGCTTTATGTTTGTTTTTTAGTCTTAGTTCAAAAAATGTCAAGATTGAAACTCGAATATGCGGGGGGTTCCCTCTCTGGCGAGGGTGTGTCTGGTTTCCTACTGTTCCATTGGCCTGCGTGTTCTTTTTCTGTCTCTAGAAGTAACTAGAGTCCGTCGCTTCCCCTTCCTCTGCCGGGCTGAGCAGGCGTGCATGGCCGGCGCTCCGTCTCCCTCCTCCGCATGCGGTAGTCTACGACGTCACCAGCAGGAGTCTAGGGGCTACGGGGGGTGTGCTCCAACACAGGTAATGATGTTGAGACGATTCAGGAAAAGCTTCGGATGGTGCTGTATAACTTCAGGCGTTTCAAATATTTGGCTTATCACAAAGTTTAGTAAGAATCCGGGTATTCGTTTCCTGAGAAGAAAGCTGTCAAAAGACTACCAACCATCTCAAAACACAAAATAATTCGTAGAATGGCGGGAAACGTCATTGACGATCTTGCTGAGAGGTGCGCAAACCTGTCGCTGACAAAGGAGGAAGGTATCAAAATCGCGGTCGACGACCTCCCAAAGACTCCTGCTTTGTTCCCACTCGACTGCTGTATTCTGGGTAAGCTATTTACCTCTAAAAGGACAGATATGAAGGCGATGGAGAACACTCTCTCAAAGGTATGGCAATCCAAAGATGGTATAAAGGTGAAAGCTGCTGGTCCTAATTTGTTCCTGATTAAGCTTGATGATAATATTATGATGGAACACATACTCCAGCGGGGGCCATGGTCTTTTGATGGGAGCCTGCTAGCGCTCCAAAGAGTGGAGAGAGAAAAGGCTCCTAGGGACCATATGTTTCGATGGGTACCAATCTGGGTGCGTATCCATGGAGTGCCGTTGATGTTCTATCACACTGAGTTTGCTCGTAGGCTGGGAGAAAATATTGGCCGGTTCCTGCAATTCCACGATAATGCGGATAAAATATCTGGTGATTTTTTGAGAGTGAAGATCCTGCTGGATATCACTGTCCCAGTCAAAAGATGCATAGTGGTCACCATGGCGGGTGAAGAGAAGAAGCTGGGAATCACCTATGAGAAGCTCCCCTCAATCTGCTTCATATGCGGTAGATTAACTCACTCTACCAGAGATTGCGAGCAAAAGGTGGAGATGGACAAAGAAAGCATGCCATATGGCGCGTGGCTGAGAGTCACCGGGCTGAAGAGGGACAATAATGATTTGATGAAGACATGGTCCGGGAATGAAGGGAATAAACATTCCAGCAAGGCTGGGGACGGCCAGACAGAGACAATAATCCCCAACCAACAATCTAAGGAGGGTACGCTGGAAGTCCAAGCACCTGAAAGGGAGGAAGAAAAAGATCCGCAGTACAACGATGAACTTCAAGTCATAGTTCGTTGTGACCCAGCTGCACCTGTTGAAGTAGGAAAGAAAAGGAAACTAAGTGCCATGGATGATGACAGCTCTTTCGAAGAAGTTCTGAGAAGGAGAAATGAGGAGGATGAAATGAAAAAGGAAAAGAAAACGGTGAAGGAAGGTGAGTCAGATCAGAAAGGGAAAGGAAAGACTGGGATTTCAAATGTAGAGGCGACCTTGGGAAGTACCCAAGGCCGCCTACAGCAATGAGTCTCTTAGCAGCGAACTGTCGCGGGTTGGGCAAACCGCTGGCAGTTCGATGGTTGCTGGACCTAGTCCAGACAGAGCTGCCCGACTTGCTTTTCCTTTCTGAAACTAAACTGTCGGCAAAGGAAATGCAAGGTATTTTGCAAAAGTTAAGGAACTATAAAGGTTATGTGGTAGATAGTGCGGGTCGTTCTGGTGGTTTATGCCTCATGTGGAAAACTAAGCTGAAGGTGGAAGTTACCTCTTCATCTATGCATCACATTGACTGCAAGGTGTGGGATACAAATTCGAGTATTAAGTGGAGAGCTACCGGATTCTATGGGTGGTCTGACCAGCAGGACCGACCACGGTGGGGTTTATTGAAAGAGCTGAGATCCATGGACAATGGACCATGGATGGTCTGGGGAGATTTCAATGAGATTCTTTTTGACTCAGAATGCAGAGGTAAAGGGATGAGGAACAGAATTGCGATGGAAAATTTCAGAAATTGCTTGGTGGAATGCGGTCTGGAAGATTTGGGCTATACGGGAGATAAATTCACCTACTCCAATCTTAGGGAAGGTGCGGAGAGATCAGTTAGCAGGATTGACCGGGCGGTTGCAAATGAAGAGTGGCTGATGAATTTCCCTAAAGCTAAAGTTGTGCATCTGGACTGGGGCAGAAGTGATCATAGGCCAATAAAGATTCTCTTGAATGCTAGCTGCTATGGGGGCAAGAGACCGTTTAGATTCGAGGACTGCTGGGCTAAAGACGTAGAGTGTCGTAAGATAGTTCAAACAGTCTGGGAAAACAACAGGCAAAGAAACCGGGGCTATATGCAGAAAGTTCTCATATGCGGTCAGGCACTAAGAAGATGGGGTGGTGATAAGCTTAAGAAGGAAAGATGGCTATTGGCGCGAAAGAAAGAAGAATTGCAGCAAATCATGAATGAAGGAAGTGCTGCGGATCAATCTAGCTCTAACCTTTCAACCAGGAGAGGCTTAATCATCAAGCAAATTGATCAGCTGTTGATGGCTGAAGAAATCAGAGCGGCGCAAAGAGCTAGACATCGGTACTTGCAAGCAGGTGATGGGAATAATAAATACTTCTTCGCAAGAATGAGATCTAGAGACAAGAAAAATGAGATTGCTGAGCTGATAGATGGCCAAGGTCTTATGAGGAGAAGCTGGAATGAGATCGAGCATATCGCAAGAGGCTTCTTTATGGAATTATTTACAACCTCCTCACCGCAAAGTAACGATCACTTGCGAGCAGTTGTGGAGAACAGAGTTAGTGCGGATATGCTCGACAAACTGAACAAACCCTTTGATGCTGATGAAGTGATGATGACTGTAAAGGAAATGAAGAAGGGTAGAGCCCCAGGTCCAGACGGCATAAATGGTACGTTTCTCCATCATTTCTGGACTATAATAAAGAATGATTTTATTTCTGTTGTGCTCAACTTTCTGAATGAAGGAAAGATTCCTGAGGGCTTTAACCATACCCATATTGTGCTGATTCCAAAGAAGCCAGGGGCAAACACAATGAGTTGCTTTAGACCCATCGCCTTATGCAATACGGTATACAGAGTGGCTTCTAAAATGTTAGTTAATCGGGTCAAAGGTTTTATGGATGAACTAATATCTCAGGAGCAATCAGCCTTTATCCCGGGGAGATTAATCACAGATAATGTGACAGTGCCCACGAAGTTCTTCACTATATGAAACACTCATCGGCTGTTGGGAAAGGAAATTTCGCCCTTAAGATTGACTTGGTCAAGGCATATGATAGAGTTGAGTGGAAGTTTCTTTTCGAGATCATGGAGAGTATGGGATTTAGGGGAAGATGGTTTAATGCAGTCAAGAATGCGGTGACTTCAGTTACCATGGCGGTCCGTGTCAATGGTGTTCCAGGAAGATGTTTCAGACCTCAAAGGGGACTAAGGCAAGGGGACCCAATTTCCCCATTCTTTTTCTCTTCTGTATGGAAGCCTTAATCTCCAGCATCAGAAATGCCAACTTAGCTGGTATATGTGATGGTATTTCAATTTGTAGGGGTGCCCCTGAGATAAACTCTCTATGCTTCGCTGATGACTGCATTATTTTTGGGAGAGCAACTAAGGGGGGAGTAGAAGTGATTAAGGATGTGCTCGATGAATTCTTGGAGGCCTCAGGTCAAGACATCAGTAAGGCTAAATCGAGCATATTTTTTTCGAAAGGGGTAGAAAGAAATACTAGGGAAGAATTGTGTAATGCTTTGGAGATTAAAGAAGTTGGTGACCTGGGAATGTACTTGGGATTCCCCGCAAGTGTTGGTAGAAAGAAGAGGGAAGTTTTTGCTTATGTCAAGGAGAGGGTGCAGAAGAGAATCCACAACTGGTCGAGTAAAATCTCACAGGCAGGACGGTTGACCCTTATTAAGAGCATTTTACAGGCAATCCCGATCTATGTGATGGCCCTCATCAAACTCCCCAAGTCTCTGGTGGATAACATTGAATCGAGCATAAGAAAATTCTGGTGGAAAGGGGCAGGTGGGGGAGCTTAGGTATTTCATGGAAATCATGGAAATCTGTTTGCAGGAAAGAAATGGATGGCGGACTGGGATTTAGAGAGCTAGCGAAATTCAATGATGCGTTGATTGCACGACAGGCTTGGAGAATATTAACGAATCCTCAGCTCCTAATGTCGAGAATGCTAAAAGCAAAATACTTTGCGACCTCTTCCCTTCTGAAAGCACAAATGGGATGGAGGCCTAGCCCAATATGGCGCTCGCTGGTTAACACAATTCCTTCTCTAGAATATGGAATCAGAAGGAGTATCGGGGATGGGTGGTGTTCACATTGGTGAGAGATGGCTACCTAATAAGATCGGGGGCATTCCCCGATGCCTTAAACCCAGTTCGGAAGCCGCGGACCAAATGGTAGGAAATTTTATCGACCAGAATTCCAGGAAATGGAAAGAAGAGCTGGTTAGAGAATGGTTCAGCGAAGATGATGCTAAGGAGATCATTAGTATCCCGCTAAGCCTTATGGGTAGACAGGACTCGTGGTCTTGGTGCGGCACAAAATCGGGTGATTTTTCGGTTAAATCCTGCTATCATTTGATGATAAGCCAAAAAGAAGCAGATCTCATCCTGCTCAGCGGGATCTGTATGTGGGAGGGCAATGGAGAAGTTAAGGAAAGCAAAACTCCATCCTCGTGTAAAATCTTTGCCTGGAAAATTGTCAATCGTATATTGCCGTGTAAGGCGGAATTAGAGCAGGAGAACAAAAAACCGGTAATGGACGTGCGAATTGTGTGGGGAATGGGATGATGTTTGCACTCTCTGGTGCACTGCCCTCAATTGCAGGCCTTTGGTCCTTGGGATCGATTACGCTTCCTAAGCATGTGTTTTATAATGAGTTTTATGACTGGATCTTGAATGTTATTATGCAGGAAGATTTGAAAACGGGGAAGGAAACGATTATTCATCTGTGGAAGATTTGGTTTGCTCGTACCCAGGTGGCCATGGGATACGCTCCATCGTCACGGTGGGGATGGGATCAAGCGACAGCCTTCCTCGATGCGTCTGGTGATCTGGTCTCTGAAGCACATGACCAGTTTACAAGCACCGATGATGTCCTGGGCAGTCCAAAAGTTGACGGTATAATCTGGGTAGATGGGAGCTCTACTGATGCAAAAGAATTTGGAGTTGGTGTTTGGGGCGAAGACTCTGATGGCATAAACAAGTGTTTTGCTTTTGATGGAGGTTGGGGGACGGTGCCACCAAGCCAGGCGGAGGCTAAAGCAATTATTTTGGGGATGAAGACTGCACGAAGAATGGGCTGGAGGAAAATCAAGATTGTCTCTGATTGTTTATCTATTATTAGATATCTAAAGTTTGGGGATGTTGTGTGTACTAACACTCGGAAAATCCTAGAGGATGTGTCTTGGCTTAAAATGTCGTTTGTCTCTGTTCTGTGGGCTTTTACTCCAAGGGAGAATAATGTTTGGGCTCATCTGGTGGCCCAGAAAGGTAGGAAACTGAAAAACTTTCAATTTTGTACGGGTCCTCAGGTGAATGAGGACCTTTTATCGTTATGAATGAATGAATGAAGTATGTCTATTTCAAAAAAAAAAAAACAAAAAATGTCGGTGTCAATTGAATATTGACGCTTAAATACATATATGAGAAAATTTTCCTTTAATTACAGGTCCACTTTGTGAGAAGTATAGTGGATTTATCAACGACAAGTGTGAGAGATCATAACAATTGACTATTGGTAGTCATCAGGGTGTAAATAAAAAACTAGAACCGCAAAATTAGATTCACCGGGCCAGATATTTAATTAACCGTGATGGTTATTTGGTTTGGTTAACTGAACTATTTAAATACTCGATTATGGTTAATGATTTTACCTGGTCCAATTAAATCGATTTTTTTAAAATAATCTTATTTTTAAGCAGTAAGACTAATTACCAATGCGGTTAACCAGCACTTATTTAATAACATCCCTAACTGTCATTATAGATAAGAGAATGGGTTGTCGGCCTACAACCTATTGTCACACTGGATAATAGCTCACCAACTCGACTATCTCACTTTTGACATGGTAACTATACATTAACTGTTATTTATTAACTGTTTATTGTTAATTGTGATCCGTAACTATTGCATACTATTTAATACTCCCTCCGTTCATTAATATCTGTCGTTTTAGGATGTGATTCTTGTTCAAAAATATCTGTCATTCTAGCTTTTTGACACACTTCTTTCCACTTTTACCCCTACTATTCAATATAAAAGTAATTATTATCTAATTGGAAAAGTAAAAAGTAGGGGCACATGCGTCATTGTCCTACTTTTCTTAATAAGTGTGCAAGTTTCTAAAATGACAGTTATTGTTGAACGGAGGGAGTAATAATTAATTATTATTTATAAGATGGTATAAGCTATCGGTTCAAAATATAAGTTGTATCATATTTAAATATAAATTATTTTATGTTCTTTTTATTCAATTTATTTACCTATTTTTTTATTTTATGTTGTTTTGTATTTTCTAAAAAATTTATGTATTTTTATTATTTTATTTAAAAATAAGGATATATTATTAGACCAAAGGAGCACAGCGAAAAGGAAGTTTCCGATTCCATTGCATCTTTCAAACGACGTCGTGTCTTAGCTGTTTTTCTCTTCAAGCTATCCCGAGGATCCCGGTCAACCCTCGTACAGCTGGGCTCATGGCCTGTCCTTCATTAAATCTCACTGTGGCTTAGGGCATCCACAATGGTTTTAAGTTTCTTAACATATTCCAAGGTGTCATGTCATCTAAAAATTATATTTTATTACTTAAGGAACTCTATTCACTACAATAACAAAGTTTCTTAATCTTCTCTCTTAATGAACAACCAATAAACTATCACTATTTAGATGTGAGATAAAATATGAAAGAGAGAGATACACATAGGTGGATCTAATGTGTCATAAAAAGTGGGGTTCTTATTTAAGAACCTTGGAGAGAGAAAATGGGTGGAATCCACTCCATTGTAGAACATTTTACATATGTAACCGTGTCAAGAATCCCTATTGTGGATGCCCTTAGTTTCTTGTCAAATCGTTCACCGAATCCCAGCCGTCGATCTAGCCGACCCGTAAGTTCTTTCCTTGCCATCCTCTAGGTATAACGAGAGTCAGTCTTTCAAAATAAAGATCAGACAAAGAGAGCTTTTCCACCAAGCGACACATTTCTCTCTCACAGCATGCCGCGTGTGAGAAGTTATATAGAAGTTTTACCACAATAAAATTAGAAATAAAATAAATATAATGTTTTACTTACGATGTGTTTTTGTGTCCCCAAGCTTCCAAGGGTCTGGGGGCAGATGCTCGAGGATTGAAGGCAACAAAAGAGAAATCGCCGAAACTGTCCCCCTTGTCTCATCGCCATTTCAATGCCCCTTTCTTCCTACCCCAGCCCCGCGGATTTCTCCTGAGTGGCTACGCCGCCCATCGTCTATCCTGTTTCTGTAATCTATAGGACCATTCCTTCATCGTCAAAGGTATACCTTATATTCCACTCTTCGTTTTGCTCTGTTTGATTTCCTTCCATCCTCCTGATTATTTCAATCTTTGATTCGGATTTGTTTCTTTGATTACTTTCGGAGTTCTTGCGATTCAAGCTAAAATTTCTTGATGCTGTTTAAGATTCTCCATTTCCGATACTTCTATTTCAGTTTCTTTCGCTTGTTTTTATATTATTTTGTTAAATGACTGAAGCTATCGAGGGCGACGATGCCAACCTTCACGGCTATAGCTCTAGATCGGATGATTGACCCAGTAGTATCCAAAATGGCGGCCTCTACCAGATCGGTACCCCAAGGCACCCCACTAGACCGGCGAAATTCGATGCCATCCAGGACAAAACCTGGCGAAGAAACATCGCGGCCTGTCCCCGTCCCGCGCAGGCCGTCCATCCCGCCTCCTCGTCCTCCGCTAGTAAGGCGGAACTCGATCGCTTCCTCGCCTACGACAGTAGCCTCGGAGACGTCGTTCGAGAGGAAGCCTCCTCAATGGCCGCAGATATCTCCAGCCTTGTACGCACGCCGGAAACTACGCCATTACCTGATTCACCGACTTCTTATCCACCTTCTCCGTACATTATCAATCACAAGAGGAGAGGGCCGAGGCTTCAGAAAAGTTCGTCGGACGCCAGCGTGTTGACGAGAAGCACTTGGATGAGAAATTGGGTAATGGACGTCTGGGTGACATCGTGGTCGACAGCAAAGCCTCGTGTTCTGATGGTGTGGCTGGGACTTCGAATTTTGTGGAGGAAGAGAAACCAAACAGTTCTCATGAGGGGCAAAGTGTTAATGTGATTGAGAACGTTTTTGTGGGTGGGGAGAACGGTGAGCACAAGGAAGTGCCCGCAGTCTCATTGGGTTTGGTGGAAATAGAGAGAGACGTTGATGATGTTTTGGAACCTCATGAGGGTCTCACTCCCAACACTGATGGGGAGGATGTAATTGGTGAAAGGTCTGCGAGGTTTACTACCCCAAATGGAGAGTTCTTTGATGCTTGGGAAGGTACTTGTTATTTGCAATTTCTCCTACTTTGTCACTTAGTGCTAGTCTCCAGCGGTCACTTTCTATGTTCTGGTTATTGTGATTTTTATAATGTCTTTTGGATGTCTATAAGAGTCGAGGCAAGGGTGTCTTTCGCTAATAGATAACGATGGTCCACCATATTGTCCTTGGAAATTTTGCTGAGTATGGAAGGAGAAATGGAAAAGAGGTGAAAGATAAAGGTTGCTACACTCGATTGAATTTTTTATCGAAAGCTGTAGGATTCTTAAATTGATTCGTAGTATATTCCTCAGTTTACAGAACTCCAGTCCATGGAAGTGTGATGACCGAGTGGACAGGGTTAACTTTTCCTGTTCAATGTTGATGGTGGGGGTTATAAAACGTTAGTATTTGTTACTGTTGGATGAACATTCTTGTATCATGCGCAAGCCTCCATTGATCTCTCATTTAATCAGTTTAGTTGTTATATTCTGTATCCGCACAACCACTTCAGTATGACTGATCTTACTTATGGTGTTTCTTCAGAACTGTCTTCGGATAGTGGTTGTCAGCCCCAAACTTCTAGTTATGATGTTGAGGCTGAGCTGAGGGAGATGAAATTGAGTTTGTTGATGGAGATTGAACAAAGGAGGCAAGCTGAAGAAGTTGTCAGTAATATGCAAACTCAGTGGCAATTGTTGGTACGAAAGTTAAGGGAGGTGGACATCGTTCCACCTTTTATGGATGACGATGTTGTACTAGATGCCACATTTATTGAAGAAATTTGCCGACAAGTCAATATTGCTCGATATGTGTCCGAATCAGTTGGGAAGGGAACTGCAAAAGCTGAATTTGAGGAGGAGATGGAGGCTCAGTTGGAGTGGAAGGATTTTGAGATTGCTCGATTGTGTGATCGGTTGCACTATTACGAGACAATGAATCGAGAGATGAGTCAGAGGAATCAGGAAACTATCGGTGAGATTTACTCTGCTGTTCTAAGTCCAACCCTGCGTTTTACTTGTTGAAGTCGTATCATCTCATATTTTGATTGCTTTTTCCTCCTACTTGCCTTTTTTTCATTGTTGTCTTGAAATCCATCTTCACTCTGATAACATCCGCTATTTATCTTTGGAATGGAATGGTTACTTCATGATGTTTCTTTTACCACTTATAAAAAAAATGATGTTTCATTTATGTCCTTGATGGATATTTTGGGATCATCATCCTGTGTATCACTTTAATTTAGTTCAGATTAGGAATATTCGTAGTTTCTGTGTTGAACAGAGTAGTACTATGCCAACCCTCAAGATGGAGATTGAAACAGCTCTCTATCTTGCTTTTAGGATATCTGCTTTTTGGGTGGGTAACTATGTTTGATTGAAGGCATTGGCTAGCTTTAAGCCAACCTCAAGTTGGAGATTGAAACAGCTCTCTATCTTGCTTTTAGGATATCTGCTTTTTCTTTTTTTTTTTTTTATCCTGGGGGGGGGGGGGGGGGGGGGGGGGGGGTATAACTATTCTTTCATCAGAGGACATTACCTGACTACCTGGGTGAGCTCTTTTTCAAGTGAAGCTTTGGCAATTAAGGAGTTGTCATAACCAAAACCAAGCTGTGGCTATTAGGATTTCTTAAATATCAATGTTGCGGTGGTTGAACACATTTTAATCATGAAAAAGCGACAAGTAACGTTTCATGCTTTGTGTCCCTGTTTTTCTTACTTATTGTTCCGATGTTTACAGAATTAGCAAGGCGTCATAGGCAAAGGAGAAGGAGAATAAAGAAATGGATTTGGCGCTCAGTTGCTACCACGGTTACTATAGGCGCTGCAGCTCTAGCTTGGTCTTTGATGCCAAGCTCAAAAGTGTCTTGTCCTTCATCGTCCAGTCAAGTTCAGTCTTCTGAATCAAATTCTTTGATTCAGCCTCAAAATGATGGGTGATAAAGAGGGAGTTGCCAGCCTCGAAGAAAAGCACTGCATTCTTTGAATTAGTAGCCTTTTTGTCTTCTATGTCTTTTTTTGGGATTGTTCCGTACGTCAGTTGCGAATTGGCCTGCTATGCCGCCGATGTACAGTTTTTACCATCAACCAAATAGTGAAGAATAATTGTCAGCCTCTTATAGCTAGTTGCTTGAAGACGTTCGGATGTGATTACCGTTTTTGTTCTACCTGGCTGATTTAGTTTTGAATATCGGCATTATTGTATTGCGGCAAACTAAAAATCTGAGGTGAGTTGTGGGTACTATTTGGCTCTTTTCTTGAGCCTTCATTCTAGCGAATATCTTTGACTGACGGGCAAAGCATCTACCAACTAATATGACAAGTGTTTGGCTGATTTATATTTCGTCAACGCAAGACATCGAGTAGTAGTCGTGAACCTTCATCAAATTATTTACTCTGTTCTTTGCTGAAAAACACGGGCGTGGTTACTAATGCCTTTATACAAAGGTTTAAATTGGATCCACTTTAATTTATTTGAATGGCTGTTATTAAAATACTTATTGCATTCCTATCTTAACTTGTGGTTTGAAAATCTTAACCTGTGATTTGAAAATTGTTAATCTGATATTTGAAAACTTTTAACCTCTCACTGGAAAATTGTTAACTTGTCGCTAGTAAATGGTTAACCTGTCATTTGTAAATAGTTAAGTACCTGTCAAGCTTAAATGGTTAACTTACCAAACGTAAATGGGTAACCTGACAATAATAAATGGTTAACCTGTCACTTGAAAAATGTTAACCTGTCAATCGTAAATGGTTAATTTGTCAATCGTAAATGGTTAACCTGTCAATCGTAAATACATAACCGGCTAATCATAAATGGTTAACCTGTCGCTTGTAAATAGTTAACTTATTAGAAGCGGTTAGTCAAAATTGATAAGTGTAACCAGTTCATTTAGAAGCTGTTAACCGGGACCGGTTAACGAAATGATGTAGATTTATGTATTTTTTTCTTATAATTAGTAAACAACATGTGGTTTTACCGGTTTTGGTGCGTATTAAACCGGTTAACCGTCAATTTTGATAAGATTTTATTGGTTTTAATAATTCTAACCATTAACTATATAATTGTACACTTAATTTTGGTAAATCTAATAATTAATCATATATTTTTATACATATACAAAAAATTAATAAATTGAAATACTTAAACGGTTTTTTCGGTTAACCGTATACCTTAAAATCAATAATCAGAACCGGAATCGGGAAATTAAATGGTTCGATTAACTAAACCGACAAACCACTTCAGTTAACTGGGTTTCCGATTTTGGTTACACGGTTCCAGTTTCAGTTAGGCGGTTACGGTTTCCAAACACCCCTAATATAGAGTTCGGAATTGGCGACTGAACTGGATTCGGTCTTTTCGGACTAGCAATCTTCTTCTACATTTCCTTCTGCTACGTTCCAAGCCTCTCCCTTTCACATCTTTTCTAGTAATCCGCTCTCCATCTTTAGGCTGTTTGCATCTTTCTGTTTTTGCTGGTTATGTTAATCGAACTCGGTGGGTTAGTAGTTAAGTATAGGTTGTTGAAGAATGATTGTGAGCTCTGGAAATAGGGACGAGGGAGAACATATGAAACAAAAAAGAGATTCTTTATGTGTTCATATGGATCCCAAGATATTGCATCTCTTGTCTGTTATTGTTTTTGTTTTCCCAGAATTGCTCCTTTACAGATCGTTTCTGGTGAATTGAGGGTTTGCTGGTGTTGCAGCTGGGAAATTGAGGGTTTTTTGGTGTTTGCATCCTCTCTCGTGTCACCCGTCTGAAGTAGAAAATTACATTAATGGACAATATCATTTAAATCCAACGGTTCAGAGTTAGACCTTTAGATAAAGGCAAATAATCAGCCTTTATACCAACTTGGACGAGAAAACACTCACTCCAAGAGCTTTGAAATTAGTATTGACTTATGTTTCACGTTTTTCTCAATCTAGTATAATAGACATCCATCTCATTTCAAATGTTACATTTAGTCACTCAGACAAAGCTCTAAATGAATTTTCACTTACTTTCGAGTCTTTGTCTACTTTATGGGACTAAAATAGGGTCTAAGCATTGTTAGTTAAGTTGTGAGGCGAGACAAGTATATATTTCTCGTCAATACTCTAAATTCAACTTAACTCTACTGGTGTGTGACTCCATGGTGTTGTCTTCGGCCAATGTATTCAATCGGTCTCATACTAAAGGGATTATGGGGGTTTGTTTTTGGATAATCAGTAAAGGGAATCGGGATGATTCTATATTTCATATTATTTGTTTAACCAGTTTTTCTTAATTTCAAGAAAGAAAAAGATTGAGATTACCCTAAATTCTTCTAACTTGATTCTTCATCCCCAACTAGGGAATGAATTCTCTTTCCTTAGAACACTTTGACCGATGACCAACATCCTTTGACCAGTGACTGGTGGTTGCTGACTGTTAATTGATGGTCGTTGACCGACAGCCGGTGGCTATTAACCAGTGACCAGCGGTTGTTGACCGATTGTTTATTCAATTTCTTCTACACACAAACAGTTAAGAAAATCAAAATGAATTCTTTTCACTCCTCTTCATTTCCTCTCATGCTTCCATTCTGTTTCTCTTGCCCAAAACAAATGTCCCCTAGTTTTGTTAACCAGCAAGACCATGTTATTTTCATCCTGATATCACCATCTCTTAGTATTAAGGCATAACGAGCAAAGTCGTTGTTGACAAGCACCACCCTTCTGGGGCCCTCAAGCTAAGACATTCTCATCAAGCATTTATCAAACATTTGTCCTAAAGAGTTACAACCAACTTGACCATACCTTTTGACCCCACTTCGACTCCCTTGAGTGGTTAAGTTGCACTAATATTCCTTGACCCAATGATCTAGGAATATGAGTTGCTTGAATGCTACCATTGAAAACACATTGAATGTCCAACCTTCATTTACCAAGAGCTAATGTACTGATTTGGTATAAAACTAGCCCTCAATGAGAAACAGGCCATCGCGAGGGAAGGCAATCCCCTCCATGTACTTCTTTGCAAAGCTTATGTCCGGGATGAGTGCTTTCTTGATCGAACGATCATAGGTTTGCACATCATGTAGTTCATGCTGGTACCTCTTCTATTGGTGACGTGGACGAATTTCCCTTACCAACAATCATGATAATTTTCGTCAAGTCTTTTGTGGGATGCTCCTTTTTGGACGAATCATTTGTGCCACCTCCTTGTCTTTGTAGGATTTTCTTCTCTATCGTCAGATTGCCAAAGAAAAAAATGAATCTATCGAGGCCCTCCTTCCAGTAGGATTGTTTCAAATCATCTTGGAGGCCATGACTATTCTTTGTGTTGTGACGTTGTTGTCCAAGATACTAACAATACGTCTAACACCAGGCTCCTTTCATGTACGAGATAGGTTTGGCTTTGCCCATTAACCTGTTCTTTGAGGCCACAACAAAAATATGAGCATGGGTTGGTTGAAACAACACAAACCAGGGCCCTCGTAGTTCCCATTGACCTACGTTTTTTTTATAATTTGGGCTTAATGCCATTTTATTAAAAAACATTAATTGCCTGGAAGACCAAGTGGATGGGTAAAGAGTGGGCCTCGTTAAAACCTCCCTAGGTAAAACCCAGTAGGACAAAACTTAAGGAGGAAAAAGAGTACCCACCGCGTCCAGTTACAAAACCAAAACCTGCAAGCTAGGAATAAATAAAATAAAACTAGTCAAGCTAGTTTGTAGCCAAACGCCAGCCGTTACAACATGTGATACTATACGCACACCTAAGGAAACACAACACCTATAAAGAGTCTAACATGATAAGGGGATTATCTTTGTTACACCATTGTTCATCAAACAACACCTTTCTCCCCTTGGGGTCGCATGGGGCAAACACACAATAATCGGACTTGGTAATCCTTCTTCCCGTGTCTTGGTGTCAAACATCAACTCTGCTGCTCCCTTTTCTGTTTTCAAACCTCTAGCTCTACCTTATCCCACAATACTAATATCCCTTTTGATCGAGATCTTTTATTTTGAACCCAAACCTTTTATGATATAGGGGCCTACAATCACCATCTAATGCCTCTTAGTTGCTTAGCTGCACTTGGATTTGGTTGAGAATATTAGCTTTGGCTTGGGTTGGATTCGGCATTTAGCATCCTAACTATATTAATAAGTCGATGCATTCATCTACTTCTACCGCTGGGTTGATGATTTTACCTTTTTCATTCATTGTCGGTGTTGTAATCCTTAATTGGTTTGTTGGTGGGGTATTGTGGAATAATTCGTCACGTAGACCTATCCCTTCCTTGCCTACTGATGATTGTCCAAAGGTGTGTCTAGGTTTTTTGGAGTTCGGTTGATATGGGTCCCACTTCTTTGTGTATCTCCCGATTTATTCTGATATGATGATTTCGGTATTGTGCACCTCCTGTTGCCACTATCATGCGTGCTTTGCATGGAGTGAAGATGTGCCTCGAGATTCAAATCTTTTTTCCTTTTTTCACTTGGTGTCTGCATCTCTTCCATGATCTCGGGAGCCTCCTCATCATTCGTCTCTTCTGGAGTCTGCGCCATTAATTCCCATTGCCTTTGATTTTTGGGACTTAAGTCATAGGGGTGGTAAAACAGGTTCATGGGTCGTGTTAGGCAAAACCCAAATCCGACCCGTTTATTAAATGGGTTGACCCGATCCAACCCGTTTAATTAATCGTGTCCAAATATAAAACCCAAACCCAACCCGTTTATTAAACGGGTTGACCCGTCCGACCCATTTTACTAATTGTGTCCAAATTTGAAACTCAAATCCGCATATATTAAATTCAAACCTAACATGTTTTGTTATATATAAGAAAATAATTTGACTAATTAACATTAGTTTTGTCATTCTATGATATTATTAACTTTACTTTAAATTAAAATACTAATTTTTAATATTTGTATATCTTATTTATATTAAAATTTGATAAAAAAATTAATCTATAATTTATAATATATATTTTATTTAATATAAATTACTTAAACATGTTAGCGGGTTACATATGTTAAACCCAAACCCGACATTGTTATCAAACGAGTCATGTTCGGGTTGACCCGTTTATTTAATTGTGTCAAATTTTAAAACCCAAACCCACTAACTTTGTGTCGGATTCGTGTTGATAAAACGGATCGTGTTGAAATTGCCACCCAGTCACGCCCCGACTCATTTGTCTCTTCTGGAGTACGCGCATTTAATTCCCCAGAGGGGAGGCAAACACCCGATGGACAGTACAAACATCTCGGGAATAAAAGTTCCCGTCTCAGCTTGCGCCAGTTTAATCTCTGGGCTCTAACAACATCAGAAAGCGCGCTTGGCTCTATAACTATTTTGTCGGCTTCTGCCATTCTTTATATTATTTTACTTTTTAATTTTCTAAGAACAACTAGTATCGAATTTAATCTCTAACAGAATTTATGAACAATGTTAAATAAATTTTGAATAAAAGGATTAAAAAGTTTAACAACAAGTATAAATTATATTAACACAACTTGATGTTTAAAAATTAGTAAACCAATAAATATGATATATTATATGATACTGTTTTATTGTATAATTTCTAATGAATAAATAGTATAAAAATATGAACAGTTCATAAACAATAGTTGAACATATGATCCAAAAAAATGAACAATTTTTTTATTATATTGACATTGTTTTATTATAAAATTTCTTATGAACAACCCGATCTAATTTTTGAACAATTAATAATCAATATTTGAACATATGGTCCAAAAAATTGAACAAAATAATTCTATATTTTTAAACATAAACGTGTGTTTTGAAAAAAAAAAGAACAATATGCAGTAAAATTTGAACAAGCTATTTTAAAAGTTTAACAACTAATACCGCGTATCCGAACCTAAACTTAAAAGTTTTAAGAACAGATTCATTTTTATATGATTTTCTTTGAATAACTATTCTCGAAGTTGAACCTTAATAAAATTCAGAAACAATTTCAAATAAATCTTGAACAAATGAGTTAAAAAGTGGTATCCGAGTATCACATAGATCAATGGTTATATAACTTACATGTGTTTACGACATTGTCCATGTCAATTAATGGTGGCCACGAATCCGGTTCCACCGGTTCCGGAAAATGTGTATTCGGATTCAGAACCGGTTCCAGGCGGTTCCGGGGCGGTTCCGGTTCCGGTTCCGGGACTCTGTATTCGCTTCGGATTCGCTCAAATCAACGGTTCCGACCGGTTCCATAGCGGTTCCGGTTCCGATCGGTTCCAACCGGTTCCGGGGCGGTTCCGACCGGTTCCGGAAAGATTCGATCGGCTCTAGTTTCTTCGTTTAACTCCGATTTTAGATCCGTTTGCGCGCACACGTTGCTCTTTTCGTCCACTTTACTCCTAGCTAGGTTATTCCTCAAGTTTATAATCTTAAATGTGTAAGAACCAAAGACTTAAATTTTTGTATTGAATTTGCAAAAATTAAAGAGCAAAGCGGATTTTATTATATGATTCACTGCCTCGTTAAAACCTTATTAGGTAAAAACCCATTGGGAAAACCCTAATAAGGAAAAAGAGTACAGCTACTAATAGGTTACATGATTTCAATTTGGAAGTCTTAAAAGATTACATGGAAAGAAAGTAATACTAATACATTCTAAAAGATTACAATACAAAATAGAAGTCCTAAGTGGTGTTGTCCCCATTCATCTCGTACCAATCATCATGTTGCCCCTCGTATTGCAATGCGTGTGCTTGGCATCTCAGCTCGGCTAAGTCCCAATCATACTTCTCAACACAAACCTTGATTGAGTCCGGTGCAAGGCTTGATCTCTTTTCATCCAACACTCGTTTGCCCGCACTAAACGCCGACTCTGAAGCAACGGTTGATGCTGGAATTGCTAGTATATCTCGAGCTATCTTTGCAAGGATGGGGAACTTGCCTTCATGTGCTTGCCACCACTTAAGAACATCTATATCACCATCATCATCATCAAAACTAAAAGTGAAGTTAATGTAATCATCATAAGTACAAAATCCCGAACCCGATTGAACTGATCTTGGTCTTTTCAAAATACTAGAAATCAAAGTACTTCTTTTGCTACCGGCGCGTGGTGGTTTAGAAGAGGAACCACTACCACTAGCAGAAGAAAGCTCATCCGGACGGTACTTTGAAGTGTACTCATCATGTAGCTTTTTCAAGGCTGCATTAACTTTTTCTACATATTGTTGAACATAACCATCATTGGGTGGACCTCCTGGAACAATACTATAATAATAATCAAGCAATTTTGTTAGACCATCCAATTTTATTTGAGGATCAAGAACAGTTGCCATACAATAAATCAAAGGAAATTCATTGAAATAGTTAAACCATTTAGACATCATATTATAAATAACACCACTAACCTCAGCAACATTCTTGTTCTCATGCAAGACATGGAAAATACTAATGCATTCATTTATGACAAGATGCACATTAGGTTCATAAACTAATGAAAACACCTTAGTTGCACTGTCAAAACATTTTAAAACATTATGTATGGCATTAGCCTTTACCCAAAAGTCCGCACCCATTAATTCTTGATTTTGTTGAACAACCATAGTGTTATACAAACTAGTTAAAATGGATTGGTGTTTCTTAGTCTTAACTAACAATTCATATGTGGAGTTCCATCTAGTGGGGGTGTCGGGAGCAAAATGACGAGGACGTAAACCGGATTCCTCACACCTTTTTTTGTACTCATTTTTAACAAGACCCGATTTTCTATTTTTCTCATGACATGCCTAAGTGGCTCTAGTGTGGAAGTCAAGTTAGATAAACCATCTTGTACACACAAATTCACAACATGAGCACAACATCGAACATGCAAGTAATCACCATCATGCAAGAGTATGAGATTCGAATTAGCTTTTAGATAATCTACACACTTAACATTGTTCGAAGCATTATCTAAAGAAATTGAAAATACCTTGTGAAATACCCCGAACTTAAATATGGTGATTAGAATATTTTAATATAGTATTTAAGGGCCTAATAGTGCCTAAGTAATTTTGGTAAAGAAAATAAATCCAAAAGAAATGAGAAAACGCTTAGAAAGCGGAAAACGCTAAAGTAAGCGTTAAATAACCATAGGAGGTACGAGACCTCGGTTATAGTATCGTAAGGATTCCTAAGGCTTATTCATGCCTAATTAGTATACGGGAACGATTCCCGAAGAAAACGGGTCCAAGAAATGCGTTAAAAAGCTAAAAGAGCTTTAGCGCACGTTTTTCGAGGAAACCCGAAAACGCGATTTTAAGTGGTCAAACGAACCCGTAAAAATTATAAATCCTTAAATAATAATTATTAAGCCTTTATGGAAGTTTAATAACCAATAAAAATAAAGAAACGAGAAAATTCCGGAAAACGGGCCCGGTTAGTGAATAGTATTAAAACTGGATAGAATAACGAGCGTTTTCTGTAAAAGACGAAAAACGCTCCAGCTTACTAATATAGTGGGGCCAGTTTTTATTTAGGGAGTCAACCCACTCACACACACTCTAAGCTAGTAATAAAGAAAGAAAGAAAGAGAAGGAATAGAGAGGAAAGTAAAAAGCAAAAGCATTAAACATTTCCCCCCTCTCTCTCCTCTCACTTTTCTTCTTCTTCTTCCTCACCTCTCTCCACCGATTTTCTTCCTCTCTCTATCGCTGTGCTGGGCGAAAATGGAGCCTCCATGGCTACCTCAACTTCCTCTCCTTGTACAAGCTCCATTCATGCTCCAAACTCAAAAATAATTGCATATTTGTAATCCCCTTATCCTCCTGTATCATTCCCTCTTTTCAAAATTCGAAAAGAATGAGTTTCATCTCCATGGGTTTTCCCCATTTGAAGAGAAAAGCACACCATCATGGAGCTAGGAGTCTCCTCTTTCCAACAAGGTAAAAATCTCCAAGAAAGACCTCACTTTTCTTCATCTTTTGGCATGGCCGATTCTTGGTCTCTCTCTCTTACCTTGTTTTTCTCTTGTTTTGGAGCTTTGCTTCAACCCTCCAATGGTGGTGAGAACACCTTCTTGAACCAAGGGCTAAAACCCCTCCTAAGGCACTCCAAAGGTAAACCCTAGAAATTGTATTTTAAACACTTCAATGAATTAGTGTTAATATGAGGGCTAGTAGATTAATTATGCTTGTCTTTGTGTACTTGGGTGATGGGAATGGAGTTTGGCAACTCCATTCCCCATAAAACCGATTTGGACAAGAAAGAGAGCAAGAGGAGAAATGGAAAAGAATGGAGGAAATGATAAACTCAAGGTAAGAGCTTCTTCTTAATGCTTAATTTTAATGAATTAGAGTAATGGGAATGGGTGAACAAGTAAAGAACCTAAACTATTGTATTGGTATTGTAGCTTGTGGAAAGTTTAGTATTTGTGAGCAAGTATGTGAATGGTAGGCCATGGAGCCAAGTGTAATGAGTATGTGTATTGGCATTAATGTATTAAGATTGTTTAGTATGTGTGCTGGTAGGACCCTTGTCGGGTGTGGCTAGCTTTAAGTTGAATATGATGAGAGAATGTGTATTTGAGGATGTAAGGAAAGTAGGTGAACTATGGCAAAATTTTGGTAGGAATATGTACATTTGTGGATGACTTGGTGAATGGGAGAACCAAGGTATGTATTGGGGATAATGGAGATGTTTAATGACCATGGAGTAGTGGTTGTAATATAAGAAGGAAAGGATATAAAATCTGTAGCAAGAAGTGTAGTGAAACATTGTAGAAACTAGAGAAAAACTAGTGTGCAAGATTTTGTAAAAATAGTGTTGGACTTGGGTATAGATGGTGCAATTACTTGGAAATGAATTGGCATGGTAAGATGAGATATTTGGGATGCTAGTAATGGTATTGGAAGAAGGAGTAATGAATGGTAGAAGCTGGAACAAAATCTGTAGCAAGGAGGGATGAAAAACTGTTGTAAGTGTGGAAAAGGAATGAAGGAATTGTGTAAGTTATTTGATGGATTTAGTAATGGGATTGATGGATGGATTGAGGTATATTAGGAAGCCTAAATGGCACTAAAACATGTGGGATTACATGTAGGGAGATTGGGGAAGTAATGAGTAAAAGAGAGGACTGAAAACAGATTTTGAAACTGAAGTACTGGGCCGGACCGGACTTGCGACCGAACCTGCAAGTTCGGTCGAGCCCAGAATTGCAAAGACGGGAAACCTTCTGGAATAGACCGGACTTGCGACCGGACATGCAAGTTCGGTCGGACCAGAAAATTCTCCCGTCTGAAACCTTCTGGAATGGACCGAACTTGCGACCGGACTTGCAAGTTCGGTCGGCCAGAGAAATTCCGTAGATGAGAGCTTCTGGAATGGACCGAACTTGCGACCGGACTTGCAAGTTCGGTCGAGCCAGAAAATTTCCATACTGATAGCTACTGGAATGGACCGGACTTGCGACCGACCTTGCAAGTCCGGTCGAGTCAAAAAAAAATATATATTTTTATTATATGATTATAATAATCATGTATATATATATATATATATATATATATATATATATATATATATATATATATGCCTATACACATATATGCATATATATGTAGTAGTACACTATAAATGAAGAAGTAAAGGTAAGAAAGTAAGTATATGAGTAGGAAAACAAGTGTAAAAAGTAACCAAGTAAGTTGAGAGTATGAGAACATTAAGTACACCGGGATAACGGGGTAAGTACGGGAGTAGTAATTATTTGTGTATCGTAAGAGTATAGTATTAATAATAATGTTGGAACATTATCAGTGGAACAAGTGTGAACCAAGGAACAAGGGAACACATGTTAAAGCTAACTCCGGTGAAAGGTATGATTTTCTCATGCCCCGTATGCTAACCGAGTTACGTTGATTTGTGTGCTGTATGCCGGCTAATCAAGACTAAAGCATGAAAATGGTTTATTGCCTTCATTGTATGTCTTGATGTATGATTGCGTGAGCTAAACCTTCTTGATTGATTGTGTGGCTTCATTGAGTGCGTAGTACGACTCATAGATGAGTCTTGTTGTGTAGTGACTCGTAGTAAAAATCACGTCGTGAACTAATGGAAATGTAGCAACGCGCTAAACTATCGAATCAACCAACGATAACGCAACCTAATGAACTCACTAGAATGTGAGAGAGTGTACGGGAGTGACAACCTCCCGATAACGGTAGGAGAACCGAAATGAATAATCCACAACTAATAAGTAGTGGAAGTATATAAGTAACCTCTAACAGAGGAATTAATCTTGGTGCAAGACATGAACCATGAGAGTAGTAAAGAATGATGAGGGATCTCCAAACCCCTTAGTAATTAGTCGACCCATTATGAGAGGACCCTACTGATGTAAGTATGCCCCGAACGAGAGAGTATTCGATATGTTGGGGAAACCCTTAAATCTGAGGATACTAGACGGTGGTAATTCCCTAAGCTAGCAGAGGTTATCGAGAGAGATACTTCTAGGCTAATCCATGAGATTGTATTATTCTCTGAGAGAAGAGTGTTGGGAATTTGAGTAGTCCGGTAAAACGGACATTTGAGTATTTGAGGAGCTAAGCGTATAGCCCTCGTATTGTAGGTCCGGTGACGAGTCTTGTGTATGACTCCGCCCAGAGGCCGTAAAGTATGAGTAATGAGTATGCGTAAGTATGAGTAAAGTAATGAGTACTGAGTAAGTAACAAGTGAGTATGGTATGTAATGAGTACGAGTACAGGGGCGGAGATAAGGGGGGGCGGGTGGGTGTTCGGCCCCCCCAACTCCCTCGGGTACATGCTTAAATCAGTTTTACATTTTTTATTATAAGTTGTTATATTAGATATTTGTTCACCACCCATAACATTTTTATAAAATTACATCATGGGATCACTAAATTCTATTTTATTTAAAATTTTTCTATTAATATGTAATATTTAATCTAAAATTGTATTATGAAAAATCATTTTTAGTCTATAGTAGATAAGAAATTTCTTAATGTTTTTATTTTAGCAGTACAGTCTAAAGTAAAAACTAATTATTATACCAGTCTAGTAATCATGTACCCTACTATCCATCATACAAGTGTTTCTAGTTTTTTATTATTGATTTTGCAAATTAAAAAATATATATTACTCAAACTAATTTTTAGATGAAGTTTTAGAGAAAAAAACTAGTAGTTTGACTATTGTTCTATATCTAATATTGGCATTAACTTATACTTTGTATACCCATTTTTAAAACAGGAAATAAAAAAGGTAAAACAAACTTCTTTATTAATTTATATATTTCAATTTTAAGTAATTTTTATGTCAAACTATATATAATATGAATTTTTAAAATATAATTATAAATATTAAAAATTTATATTAATTTTTAAAATTAAATTAAAAAAATTAGTAATATTATTAAAAAAATCTCTCCCCCTTAGAAATTTTTCTGGCTCCGCCCCTGACCGAGTATTGAGTATGTATTAGTAAGTATTGAGTACTGAATACGTATGAGTAAGTATGGAGTATTGAGTAGCAAGTATACACAAGTATAGTAACGAGTACAGAGTAAGGATCGTGTACGAGTAGGATACCGAACATGGAGTGATGAGTATACAAGAGTAAGGAGTGAGTATGAGTAGAGTAACGAGTAACGCAACGAATTATTGAACAAATAGCTAGTATGAACGGTTGACTATCGAATTGCCTTCCTTAGTAAGTATTGAACCTTGTATGTGTATGTAGGTATTGTGAATATATTGTTGTAGCATGAGTATGTATGTATGCATGTAAAATGAACTCCATGTATATCCGACCCAAAGTAGTCGGCGTCCGCGGTTAGCACGCGGTATATGCGAATTTCATGCGCAGCGTAAGCTGACCCCCTCGGGGGACCGTTTTTAGTGTGCAGGTACTCGAAGCTGACCACCGTTCAAGAGTGTAACAGCCCAGTAATCAACCCACTTGTGTGATAATGTCCGCTTTGGGCCGCAGCCGCACGGTTTTGCTTCCGGGGTACCATCCCAAAAGGCCTCACACAAGGCAAGAGTATCCCCACACCTATAAGGTGTGGTTCGTGCGCTCTCCCGATCGATGTGAGAGGTGACCCCTACACTGGGTATCACACTCTACCCCCCTTGGGAGCCCAGCGACCCCGTTGGCACACCGACCTGGCCTGGCTCTGATACCATCTGTAACAGCCCAGTAATAAACCCTTGTGTGATATTGTCCGCTTTGGGCCGCAGCCCGCAGGTTTTTTGCTTCCGGGGTACCATCCCAAAAGGTCTCACACAAGGCAAGAGTATCCCCACACCTATAAGGTGTGGTTCGTGCGCTCTCCCGATCGATGTGGGAGGTGACCCCTACACTGGGTATCACAGAGAGAGTAGGACGGGGACTGCTACGTAAGCATGGTAGTTGTATAGTAGGGATTTGTACTTGCATTGTAAGGCGAAATTAGAAGTTCAAACTGTATCGGTAATTCAAGGATGTAGTATACTCGGTATATATACGTTATGGAGTTGAGTTGTAATTGGATTATGGATGAGTATGCAATGGGAAGTTTTGTATCGTTTAGAGTAATCGGTATGTTCATGTCATCAGACCGATAGTATGAGTACTGTAACTCGCCTTGTTAGTCACGTGGGTGACTAACGGACATTGTACACCGCCGTGTGTAAGGAGTATCCGCTGCGAAGGTAAGTTTGTATAGTAATGACGTATTCGGTATTAGGGGAGTAGGGGAGTACACCTTGTCTAACAAATTCCACTCAGATAATACTTCAATAATTTTCTCAGAAATATTAAAAACCGGTATGTGCATCATCAAAAATATCAAAACAAATATGCTTCTGAAGCGTCCAAGATTTATCAATCCAATGAAGGTAACACAAATAAATGCCTCATTAGTAGTAGATGTCCACATATCACTAGTTAATGAAACACGACCATCAAATGCTTTCATCATTTCCATAAGTTGGTTTCTAGTTTTATATGTTGTGCAAAAGCTCTATTTAAGCGTATTCCTAGGCACTCTACTATATTGTGGTTGTACTGTGGTGCAAAACAAAGTTTTCAAAGTAAGGACTTTCACCAAAAAATGGTAACTGTTCAGCCAATCTAAACCTAGTCATGCCATCTATCATTCTTTCTCTATCATAATGAAAAAACCTGAACGGGTTGTCGTTGGTTTAAACCCGGGAGCATAGTTTGACCATACGGCCCCAGCCATTGCCGCCGTATCCTTGTAGATCTTGTGCGTCTTCATATGTTTTGCAGAGGTTCGGTTCCGGTGCCAAACGCCCATTGCAAGTCCTTTGTGGCAATATTGAAATGTGCTTGTATTGTCCCGGGCATTGCGGATCTTCTTTCTTTGTGAAGTATGCCCACACCAAGAAGCTTGTCTCGATTTTGTTGAGCGGTGGTGTTGTCGGCATCATCATCTCTTGATCATCATCTTGACCAAGATTGTGAGCATCGGATGGGGTAGAGGATACCTTTAATTGTAAAAAAAATTTGATTTAGACATAATTAGATAAGAATGTAATTAAAATTAAAGTTTGTATAAAATAAGTTGTAACTAATATTAAAACTTACCAAATGGTGGTGATATTCCCGGTGTGTGCCCCCCATGTTTGTAGATCCGTGCTGAGAAATTGTATAGCTTCCACCTTGCGGGAGTGATGAAGGTGAATAATGTGGATGTTTTGATGTTGATGATACCCGATTCATCTCGTCGATTGGTTGCTCATCAACTTGAAAATTTGGATCGATTCGGAGGTTGGAAGAAGGCATCACTTCCTTTCCGGATATCCTCGGCATTTGCTAGAATGTGGGAAATGGGAAATTGAGAGCTAATGTGGGAATTGGACTTTAGTAGCTAGAATGCTTACTAACATAATTGCACAAGAAATAATAATAATAAGAGAGAGGAAGAGTAGGGATGAGTGTGTGGTGAGGAAATGATGATTAAAATTGGTGTATTTATAGGGGTTTGGGGCAATATAGCCGTTGGCTTGTTTGGAGCCGTTACACACATAAAAAAAAGAGCCTATGGGAATCTGGGCGGTTCCGATTCCGGTTCCCAACGGCAACGGCTAGTTACCAACTGTAAATTTGACCGGTTCCGGGGCCGGTTGGTTCCGGTTCCACGGTTCCGAATCCGACGCGAATCCAGGCGGGTTCCGGGCGGTTCTCTGTTCGGTGCGGCCCGAATCTCAAAACTTGTATTCGGATTCGATTTGCAAAGGGGCGGTTTCCGGTTCCGAATCGGTTCCGGCCCGGTTCCGGCCGGTTCCGGTTCCAATCGGTTCCGGGTAGATTCGGATTCGGTGGCCACCATTAATGTCAATTGCAAAATTCTTTTTTCTTCACCAATTAGTTACTAGAGTGAACTGAGCAAAATCAAATTAAAAATAAATTATAAATTTTGGATTTAGGTTTGAATTGATCTTATTGAGAATGGGGAGAAATAAAGAGGAAAAAAAAATAATGATAAACAATGATAATTGCGATGGAGAACGTATTTGTAGATATTTAAAATAAATTTTTTAGAATTTGTTAAAATACTTTATAAATTTATGGAGAAATAAAAAATAATTTATTTTATATAATTGTAGAAAATAAAAATAAAAAATAAATATATTTAGTTAAAAACAAATGTCACCTCACCACCGGAATGGTAGACTAATTGAAATCTGACTAGAAAACGAAAAAATAATTCCTTTTTCAAAGACAAAAATGGCGAAATTGAGAGGGATAAGGTAGGACTAGGAAGCAAATGACTTCAGTTTTCGCCCTCCTGAAGAGTAGTCTCGGTAGTCGGATAGCTGAAAGCATACCTGTTCTCTCATATGGAGACCGTAGCTCTGCATTATCTTCCTTCCGTCTTCTCCGATAGACGCGTCTCTCAGAGTTCATCTTTTCTTATCCGCTTGTCTTGCTTCAAAACCGCCGTTCCCGGTCGCAGAGGTTGGTCCGAGGTGAGGAGTAGATCGAGGAATCGGAATGCTACGTCGTCGGAGAAGCCAAGGTTTATCCGAGAAGAATTCTTCAAGCCCGGGCACTTGAGACCCGCGGAAGAGGAGCAAATTATTGAAATGAGCTATTCAGATTTGGAGGGAGAGGAAGAGGATATGTTGTCCGACGGTTCTCCAGCGTCGTTTCTGTCTTTGAGCGAGAAGCCTGATAGAAATATGGCCGTGTTAGACGACTATGAGATGGAAGAGTACGATTTTGGTGACGATAATCCTAACCATCGAAGCGGTTAGTTTTCTTCTTGCCCTTTTACATCTTTCTTGGCTAAAAAGTCTGGGTAGCGTAATCCATTGGTTTTGAGCTCGTTAAGATTATGCTCCCTCGAAAAATGATTTATTCAAATTGGGAACCGAGAGCGTTTCTGGGGTTCGACTAGTAATACATGATGTCCTGGGGTCGGACTAGTAATAAATGAACGAACCATCTGCCTGACTGATAATGCATGAACATTGTTGAGGAACTAGTAAGCCTTCCACATTGGGTTCCTTGGTCTGCATCTATATTTGTCATTTGTGGCTGTAGCTTATAGATGATGAATGGGCTAGTGGATATGGATATTGACCAGAATATGATTCGCCGACAGATAATTGAGTATAATCGCGAGTGGAAACTCTTGGAACACTTCAACTCTGGGAGGGGATAACATCTATGGCCAAAACCATTTGTGGCGTGAAAGAATGATATAAAAGTAAAAATAGAATAAGGGAAATCTTACGTGTTTTAATCCTGGACGTTGCTGAAAACCCAAGAAATGATTCCCCAAGAAAGTTTCAATGAAGTGGTGATAAATAACCAATACTTTCTGGTGATTAATTGACTACTCCCTCCGTTAATTAATATCTGTCGTTTTAGGATGTGATACTTGTTCAATAATGTATATCATTCTAGCTACTTGACACCCTTTTCACTTTTAATCTTACTATTCAACATAAAAATAATTATTATATAGATGGAAAAGTAAAAAGTATGCTACATGGGTCATTTTTTTACTTTCCTTAATAAATGTGTAAGTTCCTAAAATGACAGATATTATTGAACGGAGGGAGTATTAAACTTGAAATGTGGATTGCTTCTGTGACAGCCAATTGTCTGTTGCGGGCTCCTAGTTAAGGCGATGAAATATATATATGGTGGCTCCGAATGATTTACTATAGAATATTATGAACATTATATTAACTGGAGGATTGTGCTGAAGGCAGTCAAACCCAGCAAGTTATGGAAAGCTTATGGGTTTCTTTCTACAGTAACAGAAGTACATGCAAGTGGTCCATCGAACGTAAGAGGGAAGTTTTGTAAACTATTGTTGATTGGTCCGGATAACAGGTGTGGTGGAAATGCCTGGATTTGCTGTAACAGAAATCTATTTCTTTGGTGTACCTACAGTAGTGCACCTGTAGTCCATCCTTGTGTTTTACTAATTCGTAGAAGTCAATTGGCAGGGTATGTTGCTGTGGTTGGTAAACCGAATGTTGGGAAAAGCACCCTTTCAAATCAGATGGTTGGTCAGAAGCTCTCTATTGTGACTGATAAACCTCAAACCACAAGACATAGAATTCTTGGTTTGTGTTCTGGCCCAGATTATCAGGTTTGGATTTCCCAACAAATGATGTACTCTTCTATCTTTGTTGAAATCCTACCTTTCTGTCAGTGATGAACTTTAGCTACCAATTTCAATCCTGGTAACCATATTTAAAAACTTCAAATGTCAGTGTTGTCCTTGTTGGCATGTTGTGCACATACTAGCTTTCCATCTTGGATATGAAATCCTTGTTTTTTGAAACACAAATATCAAGGGCTTTGGTGTCTGCTGTTTTGGTCCGTTCAGTTAAACTAAGGTTTTGTTTAATATCTGCGGTATATAGGGGATATGGTGTTGTAATCTGTGACACCATTTCTTAGCGATAGGTGGAACAGTGTGGTCATCTGTGACACTGTATCATCATTAGTTACCTGTCCTTGTTGCCATGGTGTGCACATATTAGCTTTCCATCTTGGAGGTGAATCCTTGTGTTACAAGGGCTTTGTTGTCTTCTGTCTATTGGTAAGATTGATGATTAATCTATTATCTACTGTATATAGGTGGATACTGTGTTGTAATCTTTGACACCATATCACTGGTGGATGCCGAGTGGCACTATATTATCGAGGGCTTCTGGCTTTGGTTTCTGCTTTTTAATGGTCAGCTCATAGATCAAACATTCCGTGACACCATATCTTGTCAATAGGTGGATAGTGTGTTGTCATCTGTGACGTTATTTTAACCAATGAACACTCTTGCTTTCAACTTCTTATAAACAAATAAGTAATTGTTGCAAAATCTGTGAGCTGAGATTTTCATATCTGAATAAGACTTCAGAATAACTGATTGCCTGTTTCATTGCTTGCAGATGATACTTTATGACACACCTGGTGTTATTGACAAGAAAATGCACAAGTTGGATTCCATGATGATGAAGAATGTCCGGAGTGCCGCAAACAATGCAGATTGTGTTCTTGTTGTGGTTGATGCATGTAAGATGCCTGAAAAGGTGTGGTTATCTTTCTCTTATCCTTTAGCCTAGCTTCAAAATGCCAACTAATGGAAGAAAAGAAGGAGAAACAAGAAGAATACTTGACTTTTTATTTTCTGGTGCTTTCAGCTGGATGAAGTGTTAGAAGAGGGATTTGGAGGCCTGAAAGAGAGGCCACCAACCTTGCTGGTTATGAATAAAAAAGATCTAATCAAACCTGGCGAAGTTTCCAAAAAGCTTGAGGTTTTAATATATTCAAACGGTGCCTATTTATATTTTTTTCGGTTTATATGTCTTTCCACCCGAGTTTCTTTGGAGAGAATTCTGCTCCTTCAAGTCATAGATATCTGACCAGTAGTATTTTGGCATGGTATTTACATTTTACATAGCATGTTCATTTTAACCATATTCCTTTTTCTTTATGGTCTTATATTCGTACGGTCCCCAGTGGTATGAGAAGTTCACTGTTGTTGATGAGGTGATGCCTGTGAGTGCTAAATTTGGTCATGGAGTTGATGATGTAAAAAACTGGATACTATCAAAACTCCCCCTTGGCCCTGCTCTCTATCCAAAGGTATTTAGAAGTCACTTCGTTTATGAATCTCCTAATTGTGTGAGTAAACTTAGCATGCGATGTTTTACTGTTATGCCAATTCGACAAGCTTCTGTCATGTCCCACTTTGTGAATGCTGCTAAACTAGTTTTGGTGCGAATTCTTTCTTGGTTGTTGGTTTGGTTATAGGACATCGTCAGCGAGCATCCTGAAAGATTTTTTGTGGGTGAAATTGTCAGAGAGAAGATATTCATGCAGTACCGGAATGAAATTCCATACGCTTGTCAGGTCAACATATCCTAACCGAATCTTTATTGTTGTCTACAGTAGCTTACATTTCTTTTCTTTCTAGCTGATATAGCTTGATCTTCATGAGGAAAGCTGATGATTTGTGCCCTTATTCATCAGGTTAATGTAGTGAGCTATAAATCCAGACCTGGTGCTAAGGACTTCGTTCAAGTTGACATTCTAGTTGAAAGAAACTCGCAGAAGAGCATTCTTATTGGAAAGGTATGAACTTATACTAATGCTGCTGTTATACATATAGAGATCTCACCTCGGTCTACCATTTTTAAGGTGTTTTTACATAAGGTCACAAGTAATATGATTTGATACCATGTGACTGTCTCGGTTGGCGAATGTAGTGATCATAAAATATTCCTCAGAAATTTGAACTGACTGCATATAAGTGGTGGCATTGGCCTCCGGCAAAGCTGGCTGATTCGACGACTAATCTATTGATCTAGCGACATTGAAGTTCACTATGATTTCGCTACATCCTTTCCTGATGAGGCTATTACAGGAAGGAAAAGCGCTGAAGCTTTTGGCAACCTCGGCCAGGCTCGACATTGAGGATTTCTTGCAGAAGAAAGTCTACCTTGAGGTGAGCGAACACTTTGTATGAACACTTTGTATTTCTTTCTGTGGGTAAACTGTATACTTCCTCCTGAAAATCAAGGTGTTATAATTTTTTTTCAAAATATAATGTCCTATTTTCTATATTTTCCCCTCTTTTCTCCTCCCACCCACAACTTTCCTATTGCCGCATAAAATAGTCTAAAAATTGTCACCCTAATTTCCGTGATTTATGTTAGAATCATCTATTATTATCGGTCAACTTTAATCCATTTGGGTTTAGTGGGTGCATAAGATGACCTTTACGCATTACGCGAATTCGCATGATTGCATTGCTGACACAGAAACGAGAACGTATGCTCGCTATAAATTTTAATATTCCAAACCACAGGTTGAAGTGAGAGTTAAGGAGAACTGGCGACAAGATGAAGGGCTGCTAAAACGCTACGGCTACGGTGGTCCTATACAAATAATGTAGTTTTGGGGTGAGGAAAGGAGACCTGACAAAATTATAGTTGCTTTGTAGAGATGGGTCTATTAGGGGTAAAAGGTCAATGTGAATCAGCCTTGCCTTAGGAAATTTTGGGTCAGTTTTTTTTAATGTATTTATTAAGTGTATATTATGCATGAAGAGCTTCTTGTTGAATAGAGCTGGCAATTTCAAAGTGACTTCTTAACCTATCATGAATTCCATAAATTTTGTGGGTTTGGATAAATTATTTTTATATAATTAAATAGATAGGGCGTCTTCATATCTACTATACGGATGTAATTCCATAACCTGTGTGAGTTGTATATAGCAAAATATATATTTCAAATATAAATTGATTGTTCTAATCTAGTTATTAATTAGATATATTAAAGTTAAAAAATTGAAAGTTTTTAAAATCTAGTTAGTATTATCATAAAAATAAGAAAATAAAGTTAAACTAACTTATGGGTGTTTGGTTACAGGTCTAATTGAGTTTGACTTAAATCTGATTCAAAAATATTTTAGAACAATAACGTGATAAAAAACTATTGTTGATTATATTTTTTTTAACTCAAATTTGGAACGAGTTACCCTATTGGATTATCTGATAAATAAATATAATATTTAAACATAACTTAGTTACTATATCTAACATTTAGTGATAAGTCACCAAATAATTAATTTATCATGAATTGATCCTTAGCACCAAGTCTATTTGATAGTATATTAGTGGTATAAATGAGAGGTCTTGCTGGGTCTTATGTTCTACTCTAATAATATACTGTCATCTATAAAAACAACTACAAAATAGATAAACCAAAACAACCATACCAAAGAGCCTAAGTTAAACTATTGAATATGACATATTTTATGTTTTTAATTTTGGTTAAAGTTTGGCGGGTGCAATTGTAACCAACAAGCGTCATGTGCTAACTTAAACCACATGTGAAAATATTTATGGGTCAATTTTTTAAACCAAATCTAGTTTTTTTATGGGTCAATTTCGAGTTCATATTATGAATGACATCTCTAAGCTAACTTACTCCATCTGTCTCATCTTCATGGTCTTATTTGTTTTATGACACGTTTTTTCACTTCAGTATATAAGATAAAATAATTTTATAAAATTAAATTTTGTATTAGATAGTTTATCATGTATGAAATTGTTTGTAAAAATTAAATTCATAAAATTATTTTATTTTAATGTTTGTAAAATATCTAAAATTGGGAGGGAAGTAAATAGAGTGCAGATTGTATTGCTAAAGTAGCACTAGATAGAGATCAGAGTTTTATGCTGTTAACTGATCCTCCTGATCTAAGCACAGCGATGCTCCTACTCGATTGAAACTTTTCTGCTGAAACTTAGGTAATAAAGTCCATTTTCGTAAAAAAAAGAAAATAGATTGGAATTTTAAAAGATATCTTAAAAAATGTCTGAAAAAAATTAACGACCCTCGCTAACAACCTGGTGATAGTTGTCTATTTTCTTAAATTTCTAATATTTCATCACTTTTTGTAGTCCAATTATTTCCAAAGTGTATATTGTGAAATTTACTAAAGATTGAAAATAAAGAGTAACATATCATTTTTACTCGATGAATTAGAAAGCCTACTTCGACCTTCTTTTTTAGAAGCAATGTCTGAATAGTGAGTGAAGTATTGAATATTCACAATCTAGCCAGGTGATCCATTCTCACTTGTCAAGCAATACCTACAATTTGGGTCAAGCATAACCTAACATAACCCATTTAAAATATCAATAATCTAATCTAACCCAACTAAATCCAAAAATAGATGGGAAAATCATGACCCTAACATAATCCATTTAAAATCCTTCAACCTAATTTAACACATTAAGCCTTCTTTTTAAGCAAACAATACCTCATATTACTTAACAAATTAAATGTTGAATATCATGCATGCACACCCATAATTATTGATAAACCACTTTTCAAAGTGCAGAAACTACTTTTCACATCCCCTGGATTGCATTACATGACAAATTTAATTGATATAATCACATCCCCTGGATAGCATTTGATAGACCACTTTTCAAAATGCAATAACTACTTCCAAAACTTAATAAGCATAAAGTACTATACTTATCCTGTTGTATAATGCCATTCACATATATATATATATATATCCTTCTTTTGTTCACCATTCCACATCATCTAAACATATCAGTTGTGTTATATCATTTACAAAAAGTCAAAAGCATATATCATTCACAAAAAAACAGCTTCCTAGAGTAGTTTTCTTCACATCAACAGCTGCAGCCTATCAAAAGTTCTTCACCAGCTGTAACACCCCTACCGCTTATACCGTCATTACCGTCCAATCACCTCGTACTTACATACCTTCGCAGCGGATACTTACTTACACAACGGTGGGTGATACAATGCCGTTAGCCACCCATATGACTAACAAGACCTACTACTACATACAACATCGGTCTGATGGACCGGAATATCCGAGTACTACACAATTACAATCCATACTCCAAATACCAACAAAGTACTACAATTCTCCTTTCAACACAATACTCCATAATTACAATACAACATATTACACCGAGTTTACTAAGATCCAATTACAAATTCAAATACAACAATTCTTTCAAGTGTATACACACTCATTAAGAGCCTATCATCTACCCATTCCTCACAAACTACATACTTTCCAAATACATAAAGGGTGTACCGCTTGGTACACTTCTACCTCAAAGGCTACAAGCCTTATACAATTCACTAATATCTACAATTCTTTTCTAGCTATCTAAGCATAGCCGCCGGTCTCTTACCATGACCATAACCGCTTCGGTACCTGTACAATAAAAACGGTGCCCCAAGGGGCTCAGCTTACGCTGCATATGACTTCCGCATACCCCGCGTACCAGCGAGGGTACGCCGACCACTTGGTCGAATACATGCAGTTCATTTTACTCATACATACATACATGCTTACATTCAAAATATTACAATACTCCACAAAGAATACACACATGCATTTCAATACATACAAGGAAGACAATACAAGTCAACCATTCATACTTACCTTTACAGAAATGCACTGCTCCAATACATACACAATGCTTGTTAGCTTCTTTTACCCACCCGGGTTAATCGGGTGGTCATTACTCTTTTACTCAAGGTCAATGACTTACACTAGCCAAGACCATTACTCATACAATACTTTACTTACTTACTCAAGTTAAGTCGTAGTGACCTCCGGGCAGGGACTACATCGTCCCACCACCGGGCTTTAGGGTGGCTCACCAATCTAGGATGCTACCCATTTAAGGGGTTTGGTCCATAGAAAGGATTCAGTCCAAGCATCGGATCCAACCTCTTGTGTCTCCTTATCCTCACGCGTGGCCGAAGCTATTTCGGACTTCTACTCATTCCAATTTACTCAATACTTAAGTCAGGAGTTAGGTAGTTAGGAATTAGTAGAAGTCAACACATCCATACCAATGATCAATACACTACACAAGTACACTACTAGGTCACATACACTTCATTCACATCCATTCATTTCATGAATTATACAAACTAAATGTTCAAGGCAATATAACAAGAACAATATAAAACAAGCACAAGTAAGTGCATTAAAGTCCGATTCATGCGTTTATCTTATTTAGGTGATCAAGTAAGCACACAAATCGGGGTAACCAGGTTAGGATACAGGGCATGAAGAAATCATACATTTCACCGGGATTTACTTTACCGGGTGTTCCCACGTTCCTTGGTTCACACTTGTTCCTCGTGTCTTACTCTTGAACCACTAATAATGTTTCAAACATTATTATTAATACTATGTACATACGGTACCTTAACAATTACTACTCCCATACTTACCCCGTTGTCCCGTTATTTCGGTTTAACTTAATGTTCTTAAACTCACAACTTTCTTAATCACTTCTCAAACTTGTTCACACTGCTTAGGACCTTTAAAGGTCACCAAACAAGGCCTTAACAACTTCTAAAACCATTACCAATCAATCCCCCATGTTTTAAACCCTAAAAATCACTTTCTGCAAGAATTTGGGGGTGGTCCGGGACTTGGTCCGGACCCAAGGTCCCGGACCATTCACAGAATACACTCTCGGCTGATTTTTCATTATGGTCCGGGACTTGGTCCTGGACCTAGGTCCCGGACCAATGCCAGTTTCTACTCTCGAAGTGTTTTTCAGTGCGGTCTGGGACTTGGTACATATCCTAGGTCCCGGACCCTGCTAAAAACTGCTACTAGGTTGATTTTTCAACCCCAAATCAACCCTTAATCCACCTCCAATCATTCCATAATCTTTCAACATGTTTTATACATGTTTAAACACACTAAAAAACTCACTAAAACTCCTTAAATCCATGGTCCAATACTTACTCAACTTCTTGCTCAAATTCTACAAATTTCCATTCTCATTTTCACACTTTGCACACTTGTGCATTCCTACACTTCTCTTTGCATTTTGCACTTTGTCCTAATGCCATTTTACCATGTCAATTCATTTCCAAGCAATACACTATCTATACTCAAGTCCAACACTCATTTTACTAAATCTTGCACACTATTTCCTCCTAACTTCTCCAATGCATTTTAACACTCTTTGCTACAGATTTTACACCCTAGTATTCTCATACTACAACTACTACTCCATCGTTACTAAACATCCCCACTCAATCCAATACACACCTTGGTTCTCCCATTCACCAAGTCATCCAACAATGCATAATTCCTACTAAAATTTCGGCATAGTTTACCTATAATCCTCACTTGTCCACATATATCCATTCTCACCAATATCATTCCTAAACTAGCCACACCCATACAAGGGTCCTACCAGCACTCAAGGCAACACCAATACATCAATACTTCCCCAAACAACAATACCAATACACATTCACAATTTATTTGGCTCTAAGGCCTACAATTCAAATACTAGTTCACAAATACTCAAACTTCCATAAACTACAATACTAGTACAATATTTTGTGTTCTTTAATTAGTTTACCCATTCCCTTACTCTAATGCATTAAAATTTAGCATTAAGAAGGAGCTCTTACCTTAAGCTTTTAATTCTTCTTTTCTTTTTCCAATTCTCCTCCTTCTCTCTTTCTTGCACAAATCGGTCACATAGGGAATGGAGTTGCCAAACTCCATTCCCATCACCCAATGAACACAAAAATAAGTTTAATTAAAATACTAACCCTTAGATTAATACTAATTCATTGAAATGCTTAGAACACTAATTCTAGGGTTTACCTTTGGAGTCTTTTAAGAGGGGTTTTAGCCCTTGGTTCAAGAAGGTGATCCCACCACCATTGCAAGGTTGGAATTATGCTCAAAGGAGAGAGAAAAAATAGAGCATTACAAAGGGGGAAAATCGGTTACAAAGGAGAATGGTGGAAACAAGAGTTTTTCATGTAAATTTTTACCTTAATGGAGAGAGGAGACTCCAAGCTTTACATTGATGCCATTTCCTCTTCAAATGGGGAAAACCCATGGAGATGAACTTCCTCATTTTGAGATTTAGAAAAGAGAGAATGGTAGAGAATGATGAGAGGAGCAAGAATATATACTTATTTTTGCATTTGGAGTTCACATGAGGCTAGAGCATGAAGGAGAAGTGAGGAAGCCATTGTTGTTTATTTGGGAGCTACAAAATCACCAAACAGAGGAGGGAGAAGATGGGAAATCGGCTGGGAGAAGGAAATGGGGGAGAGAGGAGGGAAATGAGAGGTGAGAGAGTATCCCCTTCACTTTAGAACTTTTTTTTTGCTTTTTGCTTTTTGATTTATTTGTTAGTTAGCTAGTGTGTGTGTGTGTAAGGGGGGTTAATTAATTCCTAAAAACCGGCCCCCACATTAATACTAGTTGGAGCATTTTTCATCTTTTACAGAAAACGCTCGTTAATTTACCCGATTTTGGTACTATTCACTAACCGGGCCCGTTTTCCGGAATTTTCTCGTTTCATTAATTTTATTGGTTATTAAGCTTCCATTAATGCTTATTTATAGTTATTTAATGAACTATAATTTTTACGGGTTTGTTTGACCACTCAAACTCACGTTTTCGGGTTTTCTCGAAAAACGTGCGCTAAAGCTCTATTAGCGTTTTAATTCATTATTTGGATCCGTTTTCTTCAGGAATCATTCCAGTACACTAATTAGGCATGAATAAGTCTTAAGAATCCATATAATACTCTAACCGAGGTCTCATACCTCCTATGGTTATTTAACGCTTATTTAGCGTTTTTCGCTTTTTAAGTGTTTCTTCATTTCTTTTGGATTTATTTTCCTTTCCAATATTACTTAGGCACTATTAGGCCCTTAAATACCTATTAGGGTAATTTTAATCACTATATTTAAGTTCGGGGTATTTCAATCTACCCCCTTAAGAAACTTTGCCCTCAAAGTTGCTCAAGGTTATAGGATTACTATATTTACTCATTCATACATGTCTAATGCCAAAGTCATACATTCCTACTCCTTACAATTCCCAAATCCGTTACTCAAGGTCTCCACATACAATACCATGCAAATATACTACAATCACTCCAATACGCATTACAACCGACCATCTGGTTTTATACTACAAGGTTTATACATACATACAATGCAAAGCTATCCCAAAGCAATGCAATACATACTACGATCCCGCAGGCACTCAGGTCATCTAGACACAGGACTCCCCTACGTCCCGCTGCCCTTGGAATAATACAACATGATACACTACCATCGTTCTCCAGTATAAGCTTCCAACAAATACTCACTCTCCTGTCTAAGGGAAATCCTTTCGCCACCACTAATTAGAAATCTCTCTAAAACACAACAACTCCGAATTCCAATTTATGTTCATTACATCTATCCTATGCATGATTCTTGTGACCACTTGAGGGGAGCTTCAAGAATCATTCGACCCTGATGTGATCAGCATCAGTGTTGAACTATCTTTCCACCCCAATTTGTGTTCGGTTTCCCTTGATCTGATCAGGATCAAGTTCGACTTCCCACATCAGTTTCAAACAACCAAATAATTCGACTATTTCCATTTTCTATCTTTTTATTCTTCCTAGTCATGATTACAATTTCACACATCTCCAAAGGATGGAATTCAGTCCATCAATCATCCTCGATCTACTCCTAAATACTTTACTTCGAGATTCAATGCCTATGGGCTCATTTCATCGACTTTCACTACTTTCATCCATTACTCTCCATCATCTCAAGTATTCTAACTAAGGAATACGATACCTACGGAATCTAGTCATCCTCAATTTTCTTCCAATAACTTACCTAAGGATACATTACTCATGGACTCCATTCACCGACTACTCTCAATCATTTCATACTATTTCTTTGAAGGATACAATACTTGTGGAGCTCCGTCCACTACTCATTCTCAATTGTCTCAAAACAATCACCTAGGGAACTCAATTTCCTCTAGGTTATACATCGGTTTTATACCGACTCATGCATCGTAATGCCATGTCTAACTTCAACTAGACATACACTATATGGATTATCATTCCCCCAGGAGTTTCTTTACTCCTTCCCCTTGTATACTCACACACGAGTTAACAAGATAGATATATTCATTCTATGGTATTCGCATCTCTCGTGCCTAATTACCACAATTACTATATGAATGAGTACGTATGTTTATTTAACATAAGTACCAATCATCAAATCAATTCTCATTTGTGCTATGCACATTATAGTTTACGTGTTTAATTCATGAAACTTACATTAAGCGGTTTTCGCTCTACCCCCCTTAAAAGGGATTACGCCCACGTAATCTACCATATGTTATTATTGAACATTGGTTCATTCAATTCGGGTAATCTGAAGCATTTTAGCTTCCCTACGGTCTATTATTTAATGTATTCTAGTCAAAGGGTCTTAACCGTACTAATGGTTTAGTCCCTGCACCAAGAATTCCTATAGGAGTTTATTTAACTCATAATTAATTCGGTTCTCGCCTATTAGGCTTCAAGGCATTGATAGCCATTCTCTCATACTTACCGGGTACATTAACCTTTTTGCTAGGGCCCACTAGCTTCTGCTGTGTGATCCTGATAACCTTAGTGCTTAATTTGCTCTTGGTTATTCCAGATGTACTACACATCGCCTTTTATCCCTCTATTGTGGGAATAAGGTTTATTAAACAAGTGTGGTATTCTTTTACCATGCTTGAACTCAATGAGTTTTAGATTTATAACCAGCTCTCTGGAAATCTATTATACATACTATTCGTACTCCCACGATTATTCACTAAGTTCCTCCGACTTATTGTCGGGCGAGGTTAAGTCACTACTTAGTTGTAGTGCTTCCTCTGTTGTCAATAGCTTCTGAATTATACCAGTTCTTCTGGTTCAGTACAAGTGTTCTTTACTTGTATGACCTTGCATTTTCTATGCATCGGTCCTAGTGACTTTCTTAAGTCTTCTTTCTCTCTTTATTCCAATGGAATTCACATCTTGTGATTGTTGGTGTGTTTTACACTCTTCATGCTTCTTTGGCCTTAGGCCGCACGGTTTGTTTCTAAGCCTTTGATTAACTAGCTTCTGCCCTGATCGTTGGTGAAACGAAGGATTTACTACAATTTACATTTTCCATATTCCTAGCTATCCCACTAGATCATTAACTGCACCAGTGTAATACCAAAACACTCAGTCATACAGAATGCAGAGGCGTAAACGCTTGGCAGTAAATCACTTATGTGATCGCAATAGGAATGAATATTTCTGCCTGTCATCTTACAACTCCGTATCATTGCCTAACTACTTCCTCATAGCGGTCGCTTGTTGCGCACCATATTCTTACTCATTATACAACATCGTTTTTGCGGTCTCTGTTACTGTGGTAGCTTATCTTTACTCATTGCCATTGTCGTTGGCACCATTTCCTTGTGGTGTGAATACACCAAGGGTTTCCTATGTTCGTGTGTATAACGGTTGTCATAGCATACCGCAACATTACTATCTTCCCAATGTGAGATGTTTTGTTTCAATTTAGGTCTCATGTGTAGGTTAGCTTACCTCACATTATTTCATCGTTTATGATACAATTTACCAAGTATCTTGGTTGACCAAGGATGAAGTGATCTGTTGGATCACTAACTCCTTTGGCTTTGGTCATTCGATGTCAAAATGTGCATTCACATTGATTGATTTGACGTTCATTTCCTCCTAAATCACGGCATTGGATATAAGGTCTAGCTGTGCAGTTTGCTTTTGTATGTACATCACTGGGACATCCCAAGGGACTTCAAGGGTTTTCTGGTCCCGTTCTCCAATTGAAGAGTATTCTATCACTGGTAAGTGAAAGTTCTTGTTGAGGGGTTTGTTTCCACTCATAAGTCTCATGACAAGGTTTACTATGTTAGTCTCTGTTTATGTACTTCCGCCATTCATACAATGGTTCACCATGTGCTTGGTTGCATATGGAGTATACTTACTCCTTCAAGTCTCTATGCTCTTTAAGCGACGTGCTTTTACAGTCCACATTATATACATTCTGTGTTTGCTTCTAAACCGACTTATCTTTGGTTTTTATAGTTGTTCTCAAAGCCTCTTTCTAGGCGTAGTAGTTTGGAAATCTCATTTCCTTATTCGATTGTCTCTTGGCAATAACTACATGCGCAAGCTTGTTATTATGGTAGATGGAAGCCTTTTCTAAGGGTTCACATCTCCACCGCATCGGTGGTCTTTGGTTAACGAGAGGTACCTTCCCTCAGATTTCCGTAGTGTCTAAGCGTAGACTAGGCCAGTGTTGGCATCATTACAATTCCTATGCCTCCGTGCTACCATTACCACAGAAAGCAAGAAGGGCAATTAAAAGCTTCGTCAACTGTATACTAGACTGATGCTCTAGTGACAATGACACTGAGGTAGCCATTACTCCAAGCCACTTATGATGTTGAGCTCAAATTGGGTGGTTCAGTTGTCGATCTGTTTGTCGTATGAAGCAATATCTCTTGCAAGTCCTGTTAGTAATTGGTGTGGGTTTTCCAACCGTTTAAGTTTACATAACGTATTTGGTTTATGGCTTTTAAGCCAAATTGCTGCGAGCTATGCTCTTTGCAAGCTGCTTATACATGTTTCCACTCCTTGTATACCCCATAGGTTGGAGGTATTACTGGGTGATGAGTGTCTAAATGAGCATGTTTTAGGGGAGTATTTCATATGTTTAATCAACACTTTTCATGCTCATTTCTCCACTCTGGCTTGTTTTCCTCTAGTTTTGTGTTTTATTGGTGTCTTACACATTTATTGTTTAAACAGGAGGAATAACAAAGATAGGAGTAAAGTAGATGAAGAGAGGAACGCGTGGGCGCAAACGGATCCAAAATCGGAGTTGAAACGAAGAAGATACAGCATTTCGAAGTTAGCCTACTGGAACCGTCCGACCCATAGGTCTGGGTCGGACGTGGGTCGGACGGACTTTTAAAAGAACGTGATTTTTGTCCCCGAGCTACTGGAACCGTCAGACCCATAGGTCTGGGTCGGACGTGGGTCGGACGGACTTTAGAAAACGCGTTTTCGCCCCGAAATTGCTCCTGGACGCGTCCGACCCAGGGTGGGTCGGACGGGTCGAAAATTTGCCCAGAAATCAGATTTTAAAAGGAGAAAAGAGAGGAGAGATGGGTATTCGACACAGAACAGAAAAACGACGGAAAAACAAGAGAAAAGAGGGAAGAAGAAGAAGAAAGGGAAGGAAGAAGAAGAAGAGAAGAATGAGGAGGAGAAGGCTCACCTCCATTGAAGCTCTTCCTCAATCTCCCATGGCTATTTCTTCTCCCTTCTCTCTCTTTTGTGCTTTAATGGTTGTGTAGTTTCCTTGTAGCTTGGGATGGGGATTTTGCCCCAAAATCCCTAAAACCTCCATTGTTGAATCTTGAACTTATTTTTATGCTTTATTTTAGTCTTTGAGCTTAATGAAGATGATTATTGGGTATTTATGATTCTTAAACTTGTTGCCCATGATTTGAGGATTAGTTTAGGGTTTTACCCAAATTATCAATTATGTGTTAAATTGGTTGGTTTGGCCTACCGATTAGTTTAGCATGATTGTGGGATTCTATCAAAATGTTATTCAGAGATAGAAACCTAAACTGTTAGAGACTAAAACGGTGTACTCTGATTTCGATAATTTTGAGATTAGACTACATTGCAACCTTAGTGGAACTTGAGCTTAGTGCTATCGATTGACCCGGGGCTTAGCAGAATGAGAAGTCTCGATTAAATTGGTTAGGATTAGTAGGCCTAGATTAGATTGCTAATTACTTAAGCGTTCCGTGGTTTAGCTATGAGTTTGAGGTTCGACAATCGGTAGTAAGGGGAGGACGGGTGCAAATATCCATCCCGGGCTACACCTATCCTAGATAGTTAGTTTAGTGTTTATTGCTTTTCTTTATTTCTCTAATTACAACCCAGAAAACCCAAAACCCCTAATTTACATTTATGCACTTTTGTATATATCCTCTTGCACATTTACTAAGCTTATAATTAGCTAGACAGTTACGAAGTCCCTGTGGATACGACCTTGTTGTACTACAATGATTGGGTTCACTGCCCATAGTTAGCAAGATAGTTTCAACATTATTTTGCTCGATAAGTTTTTGGCGCCGTTGCCGGGGACTTCGGTCCAACTATCTGGTTTATTATCTGTTTAGTTTTTGTGCAGATTTCATTTCATTTATTTGCCCATTTTATGTATAAATTTTTGTTTCTTTTTTTTAGGTACTTAATTCTGATGGATGGTCACTACGATCAAGCAGGAGGTTGGTACGGTTACTCTTATGGCGCAGAGAACTACAATCAATGGGATGTATGTCAGAGGTGCGGAGAATACCATGAGAGCCCCCAATGTCCAACAACAATGGCAGAATTGAGAGCTCTTATGGAGGACCTCAACTCATATGTCTACCGGAGGCTTGTGTGCCAAGAGTGTGGAGGAGACCACGAGAGCGCTCACTGTCCTGTGATCACAGTAGAGGTTGATTCACCCAGTTTGGAGGAGCTCATGTCTGATCTTATCTCTTCTTGCAAGCCTAACTCGACTATGCAAGATACTTTTACCATGAAGCAAGATACCTTCAACATGAATGTTCAAGCTCAGATTGATCAAATTGTGCAACAACTTGAGAGCGAAACAGTTCATGATGTGGAACAGCCTGCTGAGGACTTGAGCTACTCTCCAACTCCTCCCCTGTGCGAATCTGAAAGCCCAGCACCACTTCACCCCCAGCTTGACTATGAAGACACTTCATCAGAAGAGAGTCTCCACTCTGACTTCAAGGAGCTTTCTCCCTCTGAAGTCAGCTACCAATATTTCCCCGCCTTCTCCGTGCTCCATCAAGATCATGAGGATGCTCACATCCTCAACTTTGAGAAGGAGGAGACACTGTCTCCCTCTGACTCCTCAGAGGAGAGTACCACCATCAACTTCAAGGAGCCACCTCCCTCTGAAGTTGATTTTCATCAAGGCTCTTCCCATGAGCCTCACCAAGAAGTTGAGGACATTTACATCCTCGAATTTGAGGAGGAGGAGGAGCCATCAAACTTTGATCTTCACTTGAAGGATCAAGGCCCCCACCCGTGCACTAATGAAGTTGGGTGGAAGCTCAACGTACACCCGCTAAGTGTGGAGGCCACCTTCCCATTTGATCCGGGACCAAAGATTGAAGACAAAGTCCGCCACGGAGTTCACCCTGCACCGCTCACTGAAGATAAGGATGTTTACATCCTTGAATTTGAAGAGGAGGCTCCACCACAGTTTGATCCTCGTACCAAGGATCACCCACCTCAACACTTCCACCTGATGAACGATCGGTGGAGTTTACACTTTCACATCCTAAGTGTTGAGGCCACATTTCCTTTTGATCCGGGTCGTTCTTCATTGCTAGATGATGCCCGCCCCCCACCCGTTGAAGCCGACTTCAACGTTCATATTCGATCCCGGATGACTTCACGGTGGTATGGTCTAGCCAAAGACCTTAAAGAAGGGCCGCTTACCGGGAGGCAACCCGGATTTCATTTCGTGTCCTGTCTTTTAAATTCTGTTAGTTTCGATTTTGCATTGTTTTCAATAATGGGCTATTTTGGCATTCTTTGGACTTGCCCTTTTACGCCCAATTGGTGGCGTCTGTGTTGTGAATATTTTAGAAATAGGTAAGCCCCTCTGAAAAAGGGATGGAATTAGGAACAATTACAAAGGAACCTCTGGCGAAATTTTCCAAGAGGACCTTCATCTCCAACGATTGAAGGTAGCACCTCAACGAACCCTCCCACTTGCAATTGTGCGGGCACCCTATCTTCCTTCTGCATCTTATCGGGGAGTACTCGTTTCACCCTTCCTTTAATATTTGCCCACAATGACTCCACTATTTTAATTTCCAGTTTTTGTTTCCGTTCTCCTTTGGTTTTGTTTTTGCTAACCCTTAACTCCAGTTGTAGTTTGGTTGCTTCTAGTGTTTTATGCGGGTGCAATTTCAATTCCACATCGCAACCAAGCTACGCTACTTGAGACTGAAGCTCAAGTGTGGGGGAGTTCTACAAACTCATAGCAATAGCAATCTCAGGGGAGTACTAGTTCCTTTTAGTTTTCGTTCTCTCTTCTCTAATTTTGAATATGCAAATCTGGGGATAGCTTCTGTGCTATACTGTTTGTTTGTGTCCCGTGTGCTTTTCCTTTTGTCTATTTCCCGCAAAGGTCTTCTGGAACATTCCCCGGTTTTGATTGGTGAACAATGGGGACATTGTTCAATTTAAGTGTGGGGGAGTGACCTTTTTGGTGAATTGTGTGCTTAAATGCTTAATACTTCATGCTTATCTTGCGATTGTCCAAAATAAAAAACTTGGACCCTTGTGTTGTGAGTTGTTCTCATTAAGAACAAATACTATTATGAGTTGTGGGAATGCTTAAATTTTTCTTTTTGATTGCTTTTGAGGAGAATTTTACATGCGGTGTGGCCAAGTGATCTTATATGGTTGGATTTTTATTGCTGAAATACCCCTAAATTAATTTAAATTAATTTAGGGGATTTCTTTTATTAAACCTTTAATAATTTTATTAAGTATTAAATTATTATATGGAATGAGGAATATTAAATTATTATATGGAATTATGAATATTAAATTATTATATGGGGTTGTGAAATTTATTTAGGGTTTTCTCCTAATTATTATATATTATTATATAGTATTATGAATTTAATAATAAGATTTATAAGTCATAAATCTTGGGAAAATTATTAAACACTCCAAATATATATAAAGATTTTAGGAAGTGTTGGAACATTGTTTTGAAATATAAAGTCAATATAAAATTCTAGAACCTTAAAGCTTATTAAGCCTTGCTAGAGTTGACTTTTTGAGAATGGTCAAACCAGGTCATGAAACCTATATCAATAAATAGGTTATGAAAAACCATGAAGATCGATAAAAAGAACGTCAAAAATGGATCATCCTAGCCAAAGTTATGCTAGATTGAAGTTTTGAATCAAAATTTTAAGAAGTGCCACGTGTCACTCTTTAATGGGTCGCCCACACTTAGCCGATTTCCTTCCCTGATTTTCGTAACCGATTTCACTTCCTTGCCCTAACTTTGGACGGCTGTATCTCACTCATCTCAATATTTTTCAATGCCGTCTTTTTCATTCTCTTCTCCTTTGAATCCTCTTTCCAACCATTACTCACAAATACCTAATTCATTATACTCATCCGGAAATTCGATCCAAAGTAGGCACCTTGCAAAACCGAAACTGCAGATTCCAGTTTTTCCTTTCGAATCAGGTAACTTCGACTAATCATAACTTCTTCGTTTCTCATCCAAATTTCGTGTTCTCTAGCTCGTTTTAAAGAGCGCTAATCCCTCTACAACTTTCATGTTGATGACCAAATCTAATTCTTAATAATATGGAAGATATAGGCGTCTAAAGTTCCGACCCCGATCTGGTCGCGTTTTGCCCAGAATTTTTCCAGAAACGAGAAGGTAAACTCGTAACTTTCGGGTTTGATTTCTTCTTGTGTGTTGTGAGTTAGAGTGAGTTCTTGCTATCAATACGTAGATCTAAGTTTGATCTTTCTAATGAGCCCTTACACATAGCCTAACTCGATTTGTACTGCTAGTTATAGATCCTCAAAGTTGGCCTCGTGAACTGCTCAAAGTTCGAATTTTTCCAGATTTTTGGATTCGATTTCACTCAATTCGCACAACCCGGTAAGTTTCCGATCAATTGCTCCGTTATTGTCATTCGAAATCAAGTTACCGGTCTACCCATGTCTCAATTTAGTCAATTACGTGCTAGATTAGGAGAATTTGTCAAATTAAGTTCGATTCGTACTTGGAACCCTAAACCTCGAACAGAATTCGAAATCCATGAAACTGAATTATAATTGGGGAAATCGGTATCATTAGAACCGAAATTTGATTTCGAAACCATAGAAACAAGAATCACTCGATTTCGTTCTGTGAGTTGAGAGAAATCGAGAGATTAGTACTCGACATGGCTGAGTTCTGCGCTGATGAACTAGAGGTTCAGGGGCCGTCCGATCTCGCTTTAAAAGATTGGACGGCCGAGATTAGATCGTGCTATTAAATAATTATAAAATTCCAGTAAAAAGTCCTAACTTGTTGGGTTAATTTAAATACCTTCCCGAATGTATTTTGACTTGAAATTTTAACCATAGATTCCTTATTTAATCTAGTTTATTTTGATGTAAATTAATATAGTTTTGGAGTTTTTAAACGTAAGTTATGAATTTTGCAAGTTACGGGTTTTCTGGAATTATTGGCTAAATTAAAAAGATATGTTTATGAAATAAAAATTTTATAATATGTCTAAAATGTTATAGTTACTGTATATTAAATTTGGGAATTTTTGGGCAATGGTAAAAGTTTTAAAAATTGTGTTTATGAGTTTTTCATAAGAATAACCTATAATATAAGGTTTTTAATGTAGCCAAAAAATTAAAGTATGGTTTGTTAATTAACTTTTAAGCTGGGGAAAATAAGGGAAACTAAATTAACATTTTATAACAGTAAGTTTATAAATGTTTGGGTATTAGTTTTTATGAGAAGTGAAATTATATACATTTATGTATATATATACTTATATGGTAGATTTAAAAATAGGAACTTATGTTAAAACAAGGAATTTAATTATTTTTACGTTTTTATATTATATTATATGGGAGTTAATATTTTTAATTTAAACTAAGGAAAATATATATATATATATATATATATATATATTATAATATATATATATTTATACATATATATAAAAGGAATAAAATAGTAACTTAGGTTAAATCAAGGAACTAAATTAATCTACATGTATATTAGTTATATAATATGGTGGTTAATAGACTTAATTGAAACTAAGGAAAATACTTTATTTTATAAACCATATTTCGGATGTAGATACGTGTGAAAGTTAATATAAATAATTAAATGCAATAAAACTACATAAAGAATGTCTTGAATAAATCCTAGTATACATATACGATAAATAGATAAATAAAAGACATAAAATACCTTATAGAAAATATAATATGAAGGAATTAATGAGTTAAACTAAACCTCTACATGATACTAATAAAAGAATATTATATGAGGTGGTATTAATTTATGGTTATAGGTTGAGTTTTTAGTTATCTTTGAGCTTTTAAGATTTATATAAACCGTATTTAAACACACGTATTTATTTAGTCAATGACCACAATGTAAATCTATAATTTGGTTAAGAAATTAATAAGTTGAAATTTAGGAATATTTGTAATTAGTCTACATAAAGTTTTACACAAATAGATCTTATTATATAATTAATAATAAAATGAATGAAATACTTTTACATTTAAATGTTCTTATTATATAAACAATAGTAAAATAAATGAGTTACTTTTACATCTACATGTGAAGAGGATAAATAAGTCTAGATTTAATTATCTCTTAATATTTATAGTATTGAGTAATTACTTAATATTTTAAGATAAAATCATTAAAAGGATTATGATATAAAACTATATTAAACTATGATTAGGAGATTAATCTAAATAATAATCCTTAAGTTTCTTGGAATTAGTTAAGCCATATAAATACATTCATTACCAATATTCAGGATGTGAGTTTATAAATAAGTGATGTACATAATAGTTAAAGATTTACAAAAAGTTTGCAAATAGAAATTTGATACTTAAAATCATTGAACCTTTAATTAGATGAAACTAGGTTACATAAGAGATTATATTGATTTACCTTTTGACACTGGAAATATTAATGTGTCATTTGAATATAAGGTATGGGGATTTTTCAGAATATATTATCTTATTAAATAGTTAACAGTTTCACTTACGATCCATAATTTAATTCTTTGATAAATTCTACCTTATGTAGATATATTGTCCATCCTAAATACAATAAAGGAAATTAATTTATTAAGTTATACCTTTGAAACCTTTAGGTTTTGTAAACAATTTAAAACGTATTTAAGACTTAAGTTTAGAGAAGTTTAGCATAAAAGGTTTATACATAGCCTATGGAGGGAATGTGTGTAAAAATAGAACATTTAGGAAATTAAATGTAAGTAAGGATACATAAAAGGTTATCTTAAAATACCTTATTATATAGTTATGATAAAGTAAATAATATACCCTGTGGATACTAAATGTAAGAGTTCGATGAGTCTAAGTTAATTATAATATGGTTATTTCAAGATGAAAAGTAATTTAACATCTTATGACAAGATTTTTAGATGGTTGTAATTAAAGTTATTCTGAACTAAAGATAAGATAAATGAGTTTAGTAACTCGATTAAGTTATAATAAAATGCGTCTACAACACTATGATTTCAATATACAAGATGTAGGTCTTAATTAAGTTAAGGGAAAAACTTAATCATAATGGGTTGTCTAGTAGAAATTGTTTAAATATATAATCTTTATATTGTGAGATAATAGTATAGTATTCTAAGATAAACCCATCATTGGTCATAACACAATGTTTATTCTAAATTAAGAATAAAGGTATTGAGCTTAAGATCATTATTGAAATTCTTAGATTTAATTATATACTAAAAACACATTTATGTTATTAAGGTCTCAAAAGTCTTGAATGTGAGGATTGTGGTTAAATATGAATTAAGTGGATAGGAGTGGACAGTTAGCAGGTGTTAATAAAATACATTCCTTGATCCTACAACCTTGGGCTATACAACCTTCTAAAATAAGTCAAAGGTTATACATAACATTTAAGCGAGGGCTTATAAGATAATTGAGATTTGGAGATAAGAGAGAAGAATTCATTTAAGTTTTGCTTAGGGTACGGGTTATTGATAGTAAGTTATCTTTAATATTCTTCAGAGTACTGCTGATTGTTTGCGCAAGTAGATTAGAACTGCTACAGCGTTACCCAGGTACGATTTCTCGTACTCAGCTTGACGTGTTTTGGACTTATGGAATGTTTTGTACGATTTCTCGTACTCAGCTTGTTGTGTTTTGGACTTTCTAAAATGTTTTGTACGATTTCTCGTACTCCGATCCTTTTGCTGATTGACTTGTGGAATGTTTTGGGAAACGCTAACTGGCTTTGAGAGGAACTTCTAAAAATAAGAAATGGTTGTGTGACTGACTCAGCTTGTGTGACTAACTGAGCCTTGGATGTGAAACTTACAAGGGTATTGGTTCCTTCTATCTGGTGCCCCGTTAGACATTGGCTGCTTAGGGTTTACGCTTCTGCACTCTGTAGGACTGAGTGTTTTGGTATTGCTCTGGGTAGTTGGTGATCTAGTGGGAATATGGGGAAAGTTATTCTTGGCATTGAGTATGGATTATTTCTAATAAGTGGTGCACACACTTTTCACCGATGACTGAGAACGGGTCGGTGGCAGCGGAGGTCTGCTATACCTCGCCCTTTATGGCAACTGACAGCGGAGGTCTGTTTACCTCGCCCTTTGTGGCAACTGACAGCGGAGGTCTGTTTACCTCGCCCTTGTGGCAACTGACTGGCGGTGGGGGCCATCTCTCCCAATTGATTTATTCCACTCTTGAGTATATTTGGTCTATGGGAATCATCTTCTGAAATGGTGGAGACATAAACTGTCTACCACGGGTTATGGTTATTAATGTCACTCCTGGTCCTTTGTGACTACTTAAGTCTTTCACTTCTTAACCAGAATTGGTTCTAACATCAACAATGGATGCTTACTAACTATGTAGTGTGACTACTTAAGTGGATGACTTGGTTTGGAAGTTCTCTATCTCTATCTTTGTCTTGTTTTCTTTTCTCTTTAACTTGATTGTTTTGAAGTGTTTTATCTCTGTTTTACCTTTAAGAGTTTGATTTCAAGTTACTGTTTATTTTGAAGAGTTATGTTTTATAAGTTTGTTTTTGGAGGATTGTACCAGTTCCATTCCAGGGAACTGACTCACCCCTCCCGGGGTGGGCTGCTTGGTTTCATCTTGCAGGTACAAATTGATTTACAGGTGGCCACGAAGAGCATGAGTGATTGGGATGGGATTAGGTTTATGGAGAGCGAAGGTGTCTTATTATTGTTATGTTTATGTTAAGTTTTCTCGAAGTTCAGACCGTAACTTAGTTAATTGTAAAGGTGGTAATTGGTGAGATTGGTGCCGGGTGTTTGGAACCCGATGGTCTGTAATCGCCTTAGAGTTTTATTTCCGCTGTATTTATGGTTAATAGGGGCGTTACAATTGCTTTGGGGTTCCTTCTGTCTTCTTTCTTAGGGATTGCTAAGGGGTGCTTCTTCGTGAAAATCCTTTAAGGGAGTTGTGAGACGCCATTGGTAACCAACAATGAGAGTTGAGTGTTGTTAAATGCAAAGGCTTGATGCCAAAATGTTATCCTCTCATCTCATATGCAAAAGTGAAACAAATGCATAAATCTATTTTTCCTTTTGTTTTCTTCTCAATGCCCATTCTTGAGAGAAGTTGGCCATGGTAAAAGCTCTCCAAGTTACCTAATCTTTAGAACTTTGAAGCACTCCGGATCATACCCCGAAACTCTAGTTTTTGTTTTTCCCCTAAGTACACCCATGCCACCACTAAGAGATGGTTCACACTCCTCAAAGGTTTTAATCACTTTTTACTTCTTCTCTTATCCTACAATTCATGTTAGTATTTGTTAGTATTGAGCATTCCTTACTTGCTTGGGGGCTTGGTTTTGCTTGAGGACAAGCAAAAAGGTAAGTGTGGGGGTGTGATGAGTGTCTAAATGAGCATGTTTTAGGGGAGTATTTCATATGTTTAATCAACACTTTTCATGCTCATTTCTCCACTCTGGCTTGTTTTCCTCTAGTTTTGTGTTTCATTGGTGTCTTACACATTTATTGTTTAAACAGGAGGAATAACATAGATAGGAGTAAAGTAGATGAAGAGAGGAACGCGTGGGCGCAAACGGATCCAAAATCGGAGTTGAAACGAAGAAGATACAGCATTTCGAAGTTAGCCTACTGGAACCGTCCGACCCATAGGTCTGGGTCGGACGTGGGTCGGACGGACTTTTAAAAGAACGTGATTTTTGTCCCCGAGCTACTGGAACCGTCCGACCCATAGGTCTGGGTCGGACGTGGGTCGGACGGACTTTAGAAAACGCGTTTTCACCCCGAAATTGCTCCTGGACGCGTCCGACCCACGGGTCCGACCCAGGGTGGGTCGGACGGGTCGAAAATTTGCCCAGAAATCAGATTTTAAAAGGAGAAAAGAGAGGAGAGAGGGGTATTTGACACAGAACAGAAAAACGACGGAAAAACAAGAGAAAAGATGGAAGAAGAAGAAGAAGAAAGGGAAGGAAGAAGAAGAAGAGAAGAAGGAGGAGAAGGCTCACCTCCATTGAAGCTCTTCCTCAATCTCCCATGGCTATTTCTTCTCCCTTCTCTCTCTTTTGTGCTTTAATGGTTGTGTAGTTTCCTTGTAGCTTGGGATGGGGATTTTGCCCCAAAATCCCTAAAACCTCCACTGTTGAATCTTGAACTTATTTTTATGCTTTATTTTAGTCTTTGAGCTTAATGAAGATGATTATTGGGTATTTATGATTCTTAAACTTGTTGCCCATGATTTGAGGATTAATTTAGGGTTTTACCCAAATTATCAATTATGTGTTAAATTGGTTGGTTTGGCCTACCGATTAGTTTAGCATTATTGTGGGATTCTATCAAAATGTTATTCAGAGATAGAAACCTAAACTGTTAGAGACTAAAACGGTGTACTCTGATTTTGATAATTTTGAGATTAGACTACATTGCAACCTTAGTGGAACTTGAGCTTAGTGCTATCGATTGACCCGGGGCTTAGCAGAATGAGAAGTCTCGATTAAATTGGTTAGGATTAGTAGGCCTAGATTAGATTGCTAATTACTTAAGCGTTCCCGTGGTTTAGCTATGAGTTCGAGGTTCGACAATCGGTAGTAAGGGGAGGATGGGTGCAAATATCCATCCTGGGCTACACCTATCCTAGATAGTTAGTTTAGTGTTTATTGCTTTTCTTTATTTCTCCAATTACAACCCAGAAAACCCAAAACCCCTAATTTACATTTATGCACTTTTGTATATATCCTCTTGCACATTTACTAAGCTTATAATTAGCTAGACAGTTACGAAGTCCCTGTGGATACGACCTTGTTGTACTACAATGATTGGGTTCACTGCCCATAGTTAGCAAGATAGTTTCAACATTATTTTGCTCAACACTGGGCTTCATGGTAAGTCGTGGCATCACGCTTCCATTCGTGTGAGGCCCTTTAGGCAACCTGATGTTGATCAGTGGCTTTTTGTGGTTGGAGGTATTTCCTGTTAAGTGAAATCCCTCCAGTGTCTTAACCAAGTGTTTGTTCTAGCTCCCGTGTTCTTATCATGGCGCTTTGTTCGACTATTGTTAATTCAGCCACCCATCAAGGATTGCTCCTGGGTGTTGTTAGGTTACGCCGTTACATCCGGCTAATGTTTATGATATATTGTGTCCACTATACCGCCTTGTGGTATCGTATTTTGAGCTATCCCCTTTAGGGTTATAACGTCTCCCGTTCTTGGGTAGATTGTTTATACTTTCTCCTAGTGTTCTTGACTAGGTTTAAAATCCTCTCCAATGATGAATTATGCTCCTTGATAGTCTTGTAATTGTTCTTGGGAACTCCGTCCCGTTTGTTGAACATTATTGTGTTCACGTTAGGCATTTGCCTTACTGTGTTTAGGCTGGGTATCCCTTCCAGCTGTCATGTATTTGCTTGAAGTCTTTGAGACATATCCAATGTCCATACTTATTAGTCCGTGCTCTTTGTACTTCCTAATCCTCATTCCTTATCTTCAGAGGGACTCTCTGAGTTCCTTTATGCTAATTATTTACCTGAGTTCCTTCTCCTTGATCGTTTGAGGTGTCCAGCTGTTCTGGTTTGAACTTACTCACGGTCCGTAGAACGGAGTTGACTACTTCCCGTGTTTCGTACACTACATGTATACATACGTGGGGTACCTTGTTGGTACGTTACCACTTACCTGACTATCTGTCAGGCCCGCAAGCTCCTTCGGAGAGCGGTCGTCCCACATCCCATATTTGGGTACACTCGTAGTGCTCGTCACACGCCTAGGTGAAGTATTCTATTGCCAATTCCTCTTGTATCATTCTATGATACTCACCGTAATTCTGTTGGTTTGGTTTAAAAATCCAAGGTTTTAAAAGAAGGGTTGTGGTTTTGAAAGAAAAGCTTTGGGTTTTAAAATTGTAGCTCGGTGTTAAAAGAAGTTCTTCGTGGCATAGCCATGTTTGAGGTCTGACCAAGTCCAGCTTCCCGCTGACTGGTATCTTCTTAATACAATGGTCGGGTCATCAGGCCCTTCCAAGGTTTCATTCTTCCAGTTTTTAGGATGTGTGATCCTGTAGTCGCTTCATTGCGGTCACGGTACATTACTATGTACTTGTGGTGTGTTAGGGTTCCTCTACATGTTCCTGTTCTTATTGCACTTGCCGTGGCAAGTGCGTGGTACTGGTGGTTTTTGGGTAATCCTATACCGGTCACGGTATGGTTTCCACTCGTGTTTGGTAGTCTTGTTGACTCTTCCCTTGATCTTGTGATTTATGTTTGGGATACTCGATCTTTTAAGTGACTTCTCAATGTTATTGACATGACTGTCATTGATCGGGGTACTTCTCCAATCCTTGGAGATCCTTATTTATTTGCCTTGTGTTTCTCTTTGTTGCTCGTTCCCACATGTTCACCGTGGTTATTGAGCCTGAACTTGTTTAGGCACTACTTGTAGTTGCGTCGGATTATATCTCGTGATTGTTCTTGTAGTTGTCTGAGCTATGTCAGCCAGGTATTGTAACCTTCTTGGCGTTGTAGTTTTGGAGTTTACTTCTCCCGACTATGTCCTTAGTCAGCTAGCATACCGTTGGTGGTATTATTAAGATATTACTGCTCTCGGGTTTTGTTACTGTTCCTTCTTCCGATCTGTTGCACGCTTAGTGCTTCTTTTCCTACTGCTGGTTGACTAGCCAAGTTTCGCGACTGCTAAGCCCGTCGCCCCATGCTATTGTAAGTTGTAGCCCCCTTATGGTTGGAATGCTCATTCTACCGCTATTAAGTGCGGGTGTTGTTGTTCAACCGGGAACCATCTCCGGGACTTCCAATTCTTGGAATCTACTATGTGTATGTTCTTGTTTACCGTATGGTGATTTCACAACTGCCAGATCGGGTTTTCCCGAGTATGAGGGGACTTTCCTTCTCTCTGGCATTCTTTCCCAAGTTATACAATGGGTTTGCGGTGGGCGGGACTGATATTGTAGGTATCCGGTACACACCGGTGGTTCCTAACTAGCGTATCTCTAACGCTATCACTCAGCCCTTAGCCCTAAGCTTCTAATTCCTAACTCGGTATTTCCTAAACTCGGTATTTCCAGTCATCAGAGCGATACTTCACTCTGATGCCACTTTTTGTAACACCCCTACCGCTAATACCGTCATTACCGTCCAATCACCTCGTACTTACATACCTTCGCAGCGGATACTTACTTACACAACGGTGGGTGATACAATGCCGTTAGCCACCCACGTGACTAACAAGGCCTACTACTACATACAGCATCGGTCTGATGGACCGGAATATCCGACTACTACACAATTATAATCCATACTCCAAATACCAACAAAGTACTACAATTCTCCATTCAACACAATACTCCATAATTACAATACAACATATTACACCGAGTTTACTAAGATCCAATGCCAAATACAAATACAACAATTCTTTCAAGTGTATACACACTCATTAAGAGTCTATCATCTACCCATTCCTCACAAACTACATACTTTCCAAATACAGAAAGGGTGTACCGCTTGGTACACTTCTACCTCAAAGGCTACAAGCCTTATACATTTCACTACTATCTACAATTATTTTCTAGCTATCTAAGCATAGCCGCCGGTCTCTTACCATGACCATAACCGCTTCGGTACCTGTACAATAAAAACGGTGCCCCAAGGGGCTTAGCTTATGCTGCATATGACTTCCGCATACCCCGCGTACTAGTGAGGGTACGCCGACCACTTGGTCGAATACATGCAGTTCATTTTACTCATACATACATACATGCTTACATTCAAAATATTACAATACTCCACATAGAATACACACATGCATTTCAATACATACAAGGAAGACAATACAAGTCAACCATTCATACTTACATTTACAGAAATTCACTGCTCCAATACATACACAATGCTTGTTAGCTTCTTTTACCCACCCGGGTTAATCGGGTGGTCATTACTCTTTTACTCAAGGTCAATGACTTACACTAGCCAAGACCGTTACTCATACAATACTTTACTTACTTACTCAAGTTAAGTCGTAGTGACCTCCGGGCAGGGACTACATTGTCCCACCATCAGGCTTTAGGGTGGCTCACCAATCTAGGATGCTACCCATTTAAGGGGTTTGGTCCATAGAAAGGATTCAGGCCAGGCATCGGATCCAACCAATTGTGTCTCCTTATCCTCACGCGTGGCCGAAGCTATTTCGGACTTCTACTCATTCCAATTTACTCAATACTTAAGTCAGGAGTTAGGTAGTTAGGAATTAGTAGAAGTCAACACATCCATACCAATGATCAATACACTACACAAGTACACTACTAGGTACACATACACTTCATTCACATCCATTCATTTTATGAATTATACAAACTAAATGTTCAAGGCAACATAACAAGAACAATATAAAACAAGCACAAGTAAGTGCATTAAAGTCCGATTCATGCGTTTATCTTATTTAGGTGATCAGGTAAGCACACAAATCGGGGTAACCAGGTTAGGATATAGGGCATGAAGAAATCATACCTTTCACCGGGATTTACTTTACCGGGTGTTCCCACGTTCCTTGGTTCACACTTGTTCCTTGTGTCTTACTCTTGAACCACTAATAATGTTTCAAACATTATTATTAATACTATGTACATACGGTACCTTAACAATTACTACTCCCATACTTACCCCGTTGTCCCGTTATTTCGGTTTAACTTAATGTTCTTTAACTCACAACTTTCTTAATCACTTCTCAAACTTGTTCACACTTCTTAGGACCTTTAAAGGTCACCAAAAAAGGCCTTAACAACTTCTAAAACCATTGCCAATCAATCCCCCATGTTTTAAACCCTAAAAATCACTTTCTGCAAGAATTTGGGGGTGGTCCGGGACTTGGTCCGGATCAAGGTCCCGTATCATTCACAAAATACACTCTCGGCTGATTTTTCATTGTGGTCCGGGACTTGGTCCTGGACCTAGGTCCCGTACCAATGCCAGTTTCTACTCTCGAAGTGTTTTTTAGTGCGGTCGGGACTTGGTACATATCCTAGGTCCCGGACCCTGCTAAAAACTAACTAGGTTGATTTTTCAACCCCAAATCAACCCTTAATCCACCTCTAATCATTCCATAAAATTTCCACATGTTTTATACATTTTTAAACACACTAAAACACTCACTAAAACTCCTTAAATCCATGGTCCAATACTTACTCAACTTCTTTCTCAAATTCTACAAATTTCCATTCTCATTTTCACACTTTGCACCCTTGTGCATTCCTACACTTCTCTTTGCATTTTGCACTTTGTCCTAATGCCATTTTACCATTCCAATTCATTTCCAAGCAATACATTATCTATACTCAAGTCTAACACTCATTTTACTAAATCTTGCACACTATTTCCTTCTAACTTCTCCAATGCATTTTAACACTCTTTGCTACTGATTTTACACCCTAGTATTCTCATACTACAACTACTACTCCATGGTTACTAAACATCCCTACTCAATCCAATACACACCTTGGTTCTCCCATTCACCAAGTCATCCGACAATGCATAATTCCTACTAAAATTTCACCATAGTTTACCTACAATCCTCACTTATCCACATATATCCATTCTCACCAATATCATTCCTAAACTAGCCACACCCATACAAGGGTCCTACCAGTACTCAAGGCAACACCGATACATCAATACTTCCTCAAACAACAATACCAACAACATTCACAATTTATTTGGCTCTAAGGCCTACAATTCAAATACTAGTTCACAAATACTCAAACTTCCATAAACTACAATAATAGTACAATATTTTGGGTTCTTTAATTAGTTTACCCATTCCCATTACTCTAATGCATTAAAATTTAGCATTAATAAGGAGCTCTTACCTTAAGCTTTTAATTCTTCTTTTCTTTTTTCCAATTCTCCTCCTTCTCTCTTTCTTGCACAAATCGGTCACATGGGGAATGGAGTTGCCAAACTCCATTCCCATCACCCAATGAACACAAAATAAGTGTAATTAAAATACTAACCCTTAGATTAATACTAATTCATTGAAATGCTTAGAACACTAATTCTAGGGTTTACCTTTGGAGTCTTTTAAGAGGGGTTTTAGCCCTTGGTTCAAGAAGGTGATCCCACCACCATTGCAAGGTTGGAATTATGCTCAAAGGAGAGAGATAAAATAGAGCATTACAAAGGGGGAAAATTGGTTACAAAGGAGAATGGTGGAAATAAGAGTTTTTCATATAAATTTTTACCTTAATGGAGAGAGGAGACTCCAAGCTTTACATTGATGCCATTTTCTCTTCAAATGGGGAAAACCCATGGAGATGAACTTCCTCATTTTGAGATTTTGAAAAGAGAGAATGGTAGAGAATGATGAGAGGAGCAAGAATATATACTTATTTTTGCATTTGGAGTTCACATGAGGCTAGAGCATGAAGGAGAAGTGAGGAAGCCATTGTTGTTTATTTGGGAGCTCCAAAATCGCCAACCAGAGGAGGGAGAAGAGGGGAAATCGGCTGGGAGAAGGAAATGGGGGAGAGAGAAGAGGGAAATGAGAGGTGAGAGAGTATCCCCTTCACTTTAGTACTTTTTTTTTGCTTTTTGCTTTTTGCTTTTTGATTTATTTGTTAGTTAGCTAGTGTGTGTGTGTGAGAGAGGGGGGTTAATTAATTCCTAAAAACCGGCCCCCACATTAATACTAGTTGGAGCGTTTTTCGTCTTTTACAGAAAACACTCATTAATTTACCCGGTTTTGGTACTATTCACTTACTAGGCCCGTTTTCCAGAATTTTCTTGTTTTATTAATTTTATTGGTTATTAAGCTTCCATTAATGCTTATTTATAGTTATTTAATGAACTATAATTTTTACGGGTTCGTTTGACCACTCAAACTCACGCTTTGGGGTTTTCTCGAAAAACGTGCGCTAAAGCTCTATTAGCGTTTTAATTCATTATTTGGATCCGTTTTCTTCGGGAATCGTTCCCGTACACTAATTAGGCATGAATAAGCCTTAATAATCCATATAATACTCTAACCGAGGTCTCATACCTCCTATGGTTATTTAACTCTTATTTAGCGTTTTTCGCTTTTTAAGCGTTTCTTCATTTCTTTTGGATTTATTTTCCTTTCCAATATTAATTAGGCACTATTAGGCCCTTAAATACCTATTAGGATAATTTTAATCACTATATTTAAGTTCGGGGTATTTCACCAGCGAAGCTTATTATTCATTAACTTCTTTATCTCATAAGCTCAAACCAGTAGTGACAACCTTCAATGTAGCATTCTCTTGGGTGAACCGGTGGTAGTCATGGCTATGGGAGACGAATGGTGTAGAGATGAACTATGGCGCCAAGATGTCAGTCTCCAAGAGCGCGACATTAAAGTTTTTGACTTTTTGTTAAGGTTTGGTTGAGTAAAACTAAAAAAAATAAGATGTGAAATCAAAACTCTCAAAATCATTATTTGATATGCAGAGCTGGTTGGGCCGTTTGTTTGAATAATGAAGTATGTGAATTTTTTAAAGAATGCATAGTCCAATTGAACGCGGATCGATTATTGAAATATTTTCTGCTTAAAGCTAAGACATTGTTCGGTCTAAAAATAATAAATATTAATGTTCATCAATAGAAAAAATAATTTTATTTTTTATTATGGGAAAAATCACAATATGCCACGATTTGTGTTTATAATTCACGATATACCCCTTTTTGGAAAATGTCGCTATTTGAGTTTTAAATTCACAAAATGCCACTGTTAGGTAACGGACTTTAATTTAACCGTTAACCCTCTCTGGACAATGACCAAAATTCCCCTGAAGGAAAGTTTGATTTTTTTAAAATTTTTTTGTTTAATTATGCTGGTTCGATTGTGCAACGGCTATTTTTTTAAATTTTTTTTAAAGTACACAAAATACCCTTGTTTGGTTTTATAGTTTACAATATGCCACTATCTAGTTTAGTAGTTTACAATATACCACTGTTTGAGTTTTTATGTTCACAAAATGCCCATGTTCGGCTAGTTTTGAGTTCAAACGACTATTTGAGTCCAATAGTTTTTTTTGCCTTTATAAAGACCTTTTTATCATGTAAACAGAGCACAAACACCATACTAAAGTCATGACCATGTTTACAACTACAATCAATGAAAAGTTACAAACAATTCATTGCAAATGTGGACCCTCATCAAACCTTACCCTCTCCCGCAAAGAAACTTCGGTAGGGAGCGTACTACAACTGCTGGGCATGTGATTTTTTTGAGTGGTGATACTTTCCTCATCCTAGGGTAAGGCAAGATGGCTACACCAAATTATACCCAACTATGATAGCCTCAACTTCTAGTGCTGCATCTGCTCGTTCTGAAGCTCCACATCAAGAGAGCATGGCTGCTGATGCGTATCTTACCAATAGTATTAGGGAGGAAATAAAGAAGGAACTAAAAGAAGAGATGAGCCAAAGCATGAAGAACGTGTTTCTTTGGGTGAAGTTATATTTGCAACTGTAATATGTATCCATAAAAGATGAATTACTTTCATATATATCAATGCTCAAAAAATCATGCGATTGTAGCTGTTTACACTTCTATTTGTGCATTCTTTTCACATCTAACCGCTAGACATCAAAAAAGCGGTAGCTACAACAAAAACTATCACATCTATCCAGAAAAAACAGGGTATTTTGTGAACATAAAAAAACAAACAATGAGATATTTTAAACTACTAAACTTAAATAGTGTCATATTGTAAACTATAAAGCCAAAAAAGGGTATCTTGGGTACTTTTAAAAAAAATTCAAAAAAAAAATAGCCGTTACACAGTCGAACTAATGCAATTAAACAAAAATTTAAAAAAAAATCAAACTTTCCGGCAGGGGCATTTTGGTCATTGTCCAGAAAGGGTTAATGGTGAAATTAACGTCCGTAACCGGACAGTGGCATTTGGAGAATTTAAAACTCAAAGCATGACATTTTAGGGATAACTTTCCAAAAAGAGGTATATTGTGAATTACAAACTCAAATCGTGGCATATGGATATTGTGAATTGTCACTAGTACAAAAAACGTCTATTTCGGCGCCCCTATTTCGGCGGTTGTAGATAAAACCGCCGAAATAGGGGCCTGAGATGTATGCGGTCTGTAAAGAAGGGGTCTATTTCGGCGGTTCCTAGATATGAACCGCCGAAATAGGCCCTATTTAATAATAAAAAAATAAAAGAGACCTATTTCGGCGGTTCCTTACACGAAACGCCGAAATAGGTGTTTCTATTTTTCTTTTTTTTTTAATTAAAACGACCTATTTCGGCGGTTCTTTGTTAGGAACCGCCGAAATAGGTATTTTATTTTTTTTATTATTACAGAGGGTCTATTTCGGCGGTTCCTAACAAAGAACCGCCGAAATAGGTCGTTTTAATTAACCCCCCAGCCCGCCTCGACACAATTACGATTTCATTAACCCTAATTAACCCCTCTTCTCTCTCTGTTCTCCGCGGCGATTGCGAAACCCGACGCCACCCCACCACACTGCCGTCGCCCCCCTCCTCCTCCTCCCGCCTTCGCGGACGTCGCGCCGTCGGTGGTCGTCGTCGGTGGTCGTCGCCGCCCTCCTCCCGCCCAGCAACAGAGCGCATAGGTGAGTATAAACCCTAACTTAGTTTCGGTTTTGTTTAATAATTGTTAATGTGTTGTTAAAATTGATAGATTGTTGTCACATTGTGATTGTGGATGCTGATATTTATTGTGTGTGTGAAATCTTTGCAAGATTTGGTTGTTAAACTAATAAATTTATGTATGCACACAAGGTGTTTGACGAAATGTCCGAGTGAATTTTTTTGCTGTTTTTGGCCCTTCTTTTAAGTATAGTTAGGTTAGCTTATTTGGGCTAGATTTATTATGCTTATATATGGGGTGGAACAATGTTTGAGCATTATTTGTGCTTATAATTATAAGCTAATTATAAACATTGTAAGCAATATAGTTTTGCGCCCTCAATTCATATTTATTTTGCGTCTGCGTTGCCTCTGTAGAGATTGGTACTGCTACACGCGTCTCGCACGCCCGATTGAGAAGAGGGGCTGAAAACACATTTAGGAACCGATAATTTTTTTTTAACTTAACTCTTCATTCTCTTCACTCACTGTAAATTTGCAACCTAACTGCATATAAGGAACAAACACAACTACTGAGTTTCTCTTGTGTCTATATGTATTTGTGTCTCTACAGATAAATACTTAAGAAGCTTCTTAGATTGAAAGCGGAGCGGAGAACAATTCATTTTCGAACCGGTAATATAATCTAACTTATCATTTTTCTCTTTTGTACTTTGTATTTGATTTCCATAAATTATTGGAATTTCGTTTGATGAATAAATTTGGTATATATTAGTTTGGTTTATGATAGAAATTTGTGTTGTTGAATGATTGGTGAATGCTTAATAATAAGCATGGTTGTGTCTTTTTTTTACTTTGTATTTGATTTCCACAAATTATTAAAATTTGGTTTGATGGATAAAGTTGGTATTAGTTTGATTTGTGATGGAAATTTGTGTTGATGAATGGTTGGTGAATGCTTAATAATAAGCATGGGATAGGTAAAATTATGCAAAAGTCATGCCGATTTTTTTTTCAAAATCTCTTCGTAATTAATATTGTTTGATGTATGTGTATATGTCTAACAATATCTAATTTTTTTATCAGGTCTCACTACATTCAAGTCCGTGAATCACCTCTCTTGTTTCCCGCCTTCTTCCATTACTGTTGCACTTTCCTCCTCTGTGCACAAGTAAGTAACTAAACCTTATTTTTTGTTTAATAAATGCAATTATGTATTTAAATATAAGTGCTAGTACATAATTTAGCTTCATTCCATATTTGTTGATGCATTTCTTTTGTAATTTATTTTTTGTTGCTCCCTTGCAGAGACATATCAGAAGTGGTATTGCTGCATCTCTCGCACAGAAGCCTACCTCTCAGGCACCAGTCTCCCCTCTCCATAAATCCTTAAAAAACAAGTACGTATTTTAACTCTCGATTCTGTTTTAATCTCTAAACCGGTTTGAACTTATACAGTGGAGAATTGAAAATGTTGGTTTGATGATCTGAATTTGCAATTGGTTTTCAGTTAGCTAGTAAAGAATTGATTTATTTTAATTGTTGGTTGCTGCCATTGTTGGAATGTTTGTGGTTGTGATGACTTTGGTGAGTGCTGAATAATAAGCACGGGATGTGTACAATTATGCAAAGGTCATGCCGAATTTTTTGTAGAAAAAGTATTCGTAATATTGTTTTAAACACCGGTTTCTGTTTTAGAAGTGCAACAATTTCTTAAATTTAAAATGCTAGTTTATTTTGTGTTTGCAACCTTAGAGTTAGGCTAGACTAATTGACAATCATCCCAGTCATGCTCCATTAAGAAATAAACATGTGCAACTTAATACAGACCATATTCTACAAAGGCTCTAACTCACACCTGTGATCTGTTGCACATATAGTATGGAGCGTGACTGTATGTATGGTGATAGAGGGGAACATTTTGACAAAATGCTGAAAGAGTTTTGCAAAGCTGCAGTGCAACACAAGGACAGGACAAAGGCGGAGAAAATTCCATGTCCTTGTGTTGATTGTGGTGTGGTTAGACATTATTCAAGCATCAACGTCGTACAACCATGTGAAGACCCGTGGTTTCATGCCACATTATAGAAAATGGATTTTTCATGGAGAACCTGTTGAAGATAATGCTTCAGCTTCCTACAGTCACGATCGGTGTAACTCAAGAACCGAGCAGACATTCGATACTATTAACGAGTCAGAACTCCCAAGCGCTTCCGGAGTCAATGTTGACAGTGAGTCGACTTATCATGATGAACAAATTGACGAGATGCTTGATAACGTTGAGGATAATTTTGTCGACCGGCCGGATGAGTATCAAAGGTTGTTGGACGCATCCAAAACGGCGTTGTATCCTACTTGCACTAAGTACACGAAATTGACAGCTATATTGAATTTGTTCAACCTGAAGGGAAGATATGGATTGAGTGACAAAGGTTTCACGGCATTCCTCTCGAGCTGATTCATGATATGCTACCGGATGAGAACGGTCTCCCTACCACCACGTATGAGGCAAAGAAATGGGTGTGTCCAATGGGAGTAGAGTACAAAAAAATTCACGCGTGTCCAAACAACTGTGTGTTGTACAGGGGTGAATACGAACATCTGGACAATTGCCCGAAATGTTCGTTGTCCCGGTATAAGCATAAAGATGGTGAGTACTCCTCCGTTCAGAAAAAAAGCCCTCCAGCAAAACTAGTTTGGTATTTGCCGATTATACCCAGATTCAAACGGTTGTTTGCGAATCCGAAAGATGCAAAGAACTTACGATGGCATGCGGAGGGTAGAAAGAGTGATGAGAAACTAAGACATCCAGCAGATGGGCCTCAGTGGAGAAACATCAATAGACGGTACAAAGAACATTTCGGACATGAAGATAGGAATCTGAGGCTTGGGTTATGTACTGATGGAATGAACCCGTACGGCACATTGAGTAGTCAACACAGTACATGGCCTGTTCTGCTAGTGATCTACAATTTGCCCTCATGGTTGTGTATGAAACGAAAGTACATCATGTTATCTCTCCTGATATCTGGTCCCAAGCAGCCAGGTAATAGCATTGATGTGTACCTTGCCCCTCTGATCGACGATCTGAAGCTATTGTGGAATGAGGGGACCGTGGTATATGATGCTTATGCAAGAGAGAATTTCACGCTCAAGGCTTTGTTGTTCTGTACCGTCAATGACTTCCCTGCGTATGGGAACTTGTCCGGTTACACGGTTAAAGGAACATTTGCATGTCCCATATGCGAGGAAGACACTTGTTCGGACCGTTTAAAACATTGTGGGAAGAATGTTTATATGTGTCATCGACGTCTTCTCCCCGAAGATCACCCTTATCGAGTAACGAAGAGAAAGTTGTTCAATGGTCAAGCCGAAACTCGTGTGGCCCGTCTACCTCTGAGCTCTGAGGAAGTGTACGAAAAGGTTAAGGACATTGCAAATGTATTTGGAAACACATCAAAACCGGCGAAAAACATTTGGAAAAAGTGTTCTATCTTTTGGGAACTACCTTATTGGCGTCATCTTTCTGTGAGACACTACTTAGACATCATGCACATTGTGAAGAACGTTGGTGAGGCAGTGAGTGGGACTTTACTCAATATACCCGGCAAAACAAAAAACGGATTGAAAATCAGAAAGGACATGCAAACCATGGGTATACGAAAGGAGTTACACCCACAAGAGAATGGGAAACGAATCTACCTACCTCTTGCATGCTACACGCTCTCAAAGGCTGAAAAGATTAGTTTCTGCAAATGTCTGCACTCGGTAAAAGTACCGTCTGGGTACTCTTCAAACTGGAAGAACATTGTATCGATGAAGGATTTAAAACTTTTAGGCATGAAATCTCACGATTATCATGTACTGATGTTACATCTTCTTCCGGTCGCAATTCGAGGGATATTGCCATCTGATGTCAGAAATGCTTTAACTCGGTTATGTTTCTTTTTCAACGCTGTTTGCTCCAAGGCAATTGACGTAACCTCTCTAGATGATCTACAACGTGAAATTGTTGTCACATTATGTCAACTTGAGATGTATTTCCCACCATCTTTCTTTGATATAATGGTGCATCTAATTGTGCACATCGTTCGAGAGATACAGTTCTGTGGTCCGGTATACTTACGGTACATGTACCCTTTTGAACGGTACATGGGTATTCTGAAAAGTAGAATGAAGAATAGGTATCGACCAGAGGGGAGCATTGTTGAAGCAACAGTGACTGAGGAAGTCACGGAATTTGTGACCGATTATTTGAGTGAGGCAGAGTCTATTGGTATCCCAAAACCACGACACTATGGCAGGTTTAAGGGTAAAGGTGTTATTGGTAGAAAGATCGTGCAAGTTTCGCGTCTACTTATTCATCAAGCACATTTGTTTGTCTTACAACATCTTGAGGTTGTTGAACCTTATTTGGAAACCCATATGGTTGAGTTAAGGCATCAAAATCCTTTGAAAGGCCACATTTGGCTGACAAAGGAACAAAACCGAGTTTTTATCCAATGGTTCAAAGATCATGTGTTGACATTAGCATCATCAGATCCAGAAGCTGTAAGCGAAGAGATCAGATGTTTGGCAATCGGACCTGAAACTAATATTACATCATTTGAGGGGTATGATATTAGTGGGTATACATACTACACTGCACGCCAAGATGCCAAATCGATAAACCAGAATAGTGGGGTAAAAATTGAAGCTGCTGCCACTGAGTACCACAGCGGTAACCGATCTCAACCAGTTAGTAACTCTAGTTGGTATTATGGTGTCATCGAGGACATCTGGGAACTAGACTATGACATTGATTCCTTTCTGTTGTTCCGGTGCAAGTGGGTGGACAACCGACGCGGGTACCAAAATGATGGAGGGCTTACCTTGGTTGATCTTTCACGGTTACACGGTTATAATGATGATCAATTTGTTCTGGGAAAGGATTGCGAACAAGTGTGGTATGTTGAGGATCCGAAAGACTGCAGATGGTCTGTTGTTCTTCCAGGAAGAAGGCCGGTTGTAATCGAAAATGAAAATGAGGATAACGATGAAAATGGGACTGTAGAGGAAACATCCTTGTTTCCTACTGGATTACCGGATTCGATTGATGATACCGAAAACGATTTGCTCTACGCACGATCAGACCATGATGAGGGTGTTTGGGTAGAAAATATGAAATGATTTATGTTTTTGTACGTGTCAGGTAATGTTGTTAGTAGAATGTAGACTGTAATGTCATCTTAACTGTTATTGTTATGCATCATAGTATTTATGTTATGACTTTATCTGATGAAAATGCTTTATTTTTTTTTGCAGTGGATGATCACCCTATGGATGACCCCATTGGACAGCTTCTCTTGACTGGAGAACCTGAGCCACAGCAGAATAGACCAAGTAAGCGGGTCACAAGAGGAGGAAAGAAGAAAAGGACCAGTTAGCAGTACACGAGACTGAGGCTGGCCCTTCACAGCAGACCGAAGAGGAGTCAGTTGTCCCACCAGAGGCGAAGAAGCAAAAGAAGAGAGGTGCAACACGTGGGCTGAAGGCTAACAAGGGCCCTCCTACAAAACCGGTGGACTTCAATCAGTTCAACCAACCCCATGGAAATTGGAAGAATGACTTCACCGCTTACGGTAGCCATTTGGTGAAGTCATATTGCAACATAAACCACAACTGGAAGCAAGTGCCTCAAGCATTGAAGGATACTATGTTTCAGCGTCTTCAGGTAAATCTCTACATTATTACTATGATCTTTTGTGAAATAATAGAACATTTATGTTTACTTTACTAACTGAATATGTATCATGTACGTTCTCGTTTCTGGATCCCGCACTTAAAAAGGATGTGCTATCAGCGATGTCGAAACAGTTCCGGGACCACAAGAATAAGTTGGCTGACAAGTACATCTACAAGATGCCTGATCCAGAAGATCCAGATGCTCCAGATCATGGTGGAGACGGTGAGAGACCACCATGGGAGGTTTACGAGGGCATCACCGAAGAGCAATGGGTACAATTTGTTGAGACGTCACACACCGGAGTTCCAGGTGCACTTTATTGTCATACATACATAAATTAATCTTAATTTCTTATGTTTTTTTGTGTTCAATTTCACTAAACATGATCCCATTAATTTATGCAGGCTCTCCGTGCGCAACAACAAGCAAATGCTAAGAAGAATCTGTACCCTCACCACTTAGGTGGAAAAAGTATTGCTCAAAGGGTACCAGAATGGGAGCAAAAGGGATATCTGCCCACGGATGGCTCATTGGATGCCAGTGGCAGAAGAATGAAAGTGTGGAGTTAAGCCACATTCCGAAGAACTCTACTCCCGAAAATCCTCAATACGATGAAGCCACGAGAGCAGTTATTGCTCAAATGGTAAGTGATATCATTTCATTTTAGTCAAACTGTTCATTTCATTTGTATATGAACTTATGTTAAACTAATAACTGTATTTGTGTGTGTATTAGGGTGAATTAAGCTCTCAGCTCACCCAGGGCACCTGGACCTCACAGAGGAATGATGATCCTCTTACACGCGCTCTTGGTAAGAAGGATCATCCAGGTCGTGCCATTGGGTTTGGTGGGCACGTTGGTATCCGCCAGGCATTTGGCGTACCCGGGTCCAGAATGCCAGGGAAAGACGATTAGCTACGAGGAGCACCTGAGAGCGTTGGCTGAGATGGAGCAGAGGATTACTCAGAGCGTCGACGAGAGGATCGCTCAGGCTATGTCAAGGCTTCAGCCACAGCAGCATGACAGCCAAGAGGTTTCTCGACCACCAGTTGAGTCACCCATTCAGCAGCAGAGTGCACCGGTAGTGAGAAGTAGTGTCCACTCGGCTGATCCGTTTCCCTATGCATCTCTAAAGGTTAGACTAACATTTCAATTGAGTACATGACGATTAAGATTTTTCACTTGATCACTAATATCATCATAGAGGAATTCTCAATTTTTATCTAAACAAGTTCCACATAACACTCAGGCACCCACTGAGTGCCATCTGTTTTTACAAATTGGAGTAGAAGAGGTCATGGTGGCATGGGGAAAACTTTTCCCTCTCTTCCAAGTGATATTGTGCAGTGTGAACACTCGACATTACATGCACGAGTGCTTCTGGACGAATTTGTTGCAGAGCATGCTGACGTCGGTTTACCGGTGCCGATCCCACAAAGACCTACCTTGCGTTCCGCACAAACTGACAGTGCAGTGGCCTGTACGATTGGTCAGACTCCCTGGGCAGGTATTTACTCTTAACCGTTGCTATAAAACTATTGGTGTACCACCTTGCATCCATATACTTAATTAGACTAATATCATAGGATATGAGCCGACCGAAGACTGATAAGGGCAAAGGAAAAAGAATTGCTGCACCTGTGCAATCAAAGGCATCCACAAATTTCGTGCTTAGACCTGCTTTGGTGGAGAAAAGAATATTGGCCGGCTTGTCGACTAATATGCAGATTCTGCATTCATCGTTGTTGCTGCTACCACCATTGTGATTCCCTCACTGTGGAAGATCCCGAGCGGATATTTCACTAATAGTTCAAGGAGAAGATATACATCGATTTGGGATGTATATGTCCGACTTCGAGGAGTGCTTCAGGAGGGATTGGTTGAATGTGTCGATTATCAAGTCAGCCGCCATGTGAGTGACTTCTACCTTTTATATTTTGAATTCATTGATTGGTGATGAATTAGATGTTTGAATAAAAAGTTAATGACTAATGATATTGCCTCATAGGTGGGTGCATAATAAGGCGATCAATGTCTATGAAGATCACAGATTCGGATTCCTGTGTCCTGCTATGTGCAGTGAAGTCCAGATGACAAGTGATATGGAAGGCCTTATGCAATATATGACGAATGCCCTCTTTGAATGTTCTAACAAGTCATTTATTATGCTGCCATATCATTCAGGGTATGATATTTGACTATTTCTCTTAGTATTATCTAAAACATATAGTTTGTGTTAGTTGCTTAATGATTTCAACACATTGTGTAATTTGTGGACAGTCGACATTGGTCATTGCTTGTGCTGGTGATGTTGAAGCACCCACGAATCTTGCAATTTGACTCACTTGGTAGGGTGCCAAGAGACCGAAGATCTCCACCGCAATACTGGGGTAATTAGTTTGTTATCGTAAACAACAATTATTATTACTTAACATTAACTGTTTCATAACTTGCTACTGATGCTTAAAACTATATATTGCTGATGTATATAGTTCCATGAGAGCTGCATTATCTCTCCAGAATAAAACAATGAAGAGTAACATCCCTTGGAACACTGTCAAGGTACTCTATTAATTGATAAATTTGTGTAATAATGTTTAAACTTGTTTATAACTGTCAATATGTGCGTTTGTATAGTGTCCGGTGCAGCCTGGGGGTTCAGAATGTGGATACTATGTCATGAGATTCATGAGTGACATAGTAGGAGCGTCGAACCTTTTACCAGAGCACTCGTTAGACAAGGTAACATTCTTTGAAAGTTTCAGTTATGCTCTTTACATGTTGTTAGACTTGTACGTTTTAGATTAATGTTCATTTTTTTTCAAGGCTTACGAAGAAGTGTTCAAAGGTGGTCAGTATGATGATGCTCAAATTGTTGAGATGCTTGAGGAATGGTCGGAGTTCGTCTGCACAAGTTTAATGAATTGATGATCATGAAGATGTTTTGTGAACTTTTTCGAGTATGTAATTGTAACTCTGTACACTTGTGGATGGTGTAATGGTAGATTTGAATTGTAATTGTTTTTTATTTGTAATGAAAGTGTGTAAGTGTAATTGCATTGGTTTTGTTAACTCTCAAATTGTGGTGCGTCGTTGGTATTAATTGGGAGCTTTTATAACTTTTTAAATGTGTTGGAGCTCCCTGTATGGATGAAGCTTTATTACAGGTCTCATTGAACCAAATGCGGTGAATATATATATATATATAAGCTGGGATGGAAAAAACAAAAAAAAATACCCCTATCTCGGCGGTTCTTAGAGAACAACCGCCGAGATAGACCCATGGGATTGACCGATGCTGAGATTGACCATGAGTCTATCTCGGCGGTTCTTAGAGAACAACCGCCGAGATAGACTCATGGTCAATCTCAGCATCGGTCAATCCCATGGGTCTATCTCGGCGGTTGTTCTCTAAGAACCGCCGAGATAGGTACACCTATTTCGGCGGTGCTCATTTCGGCGGAACCGCCGAAATAGGCCCATTGGAACCGCCGAAATAGGCCTTTTTTCTACTAGTGTGTCCCTTTTATTATTAATAAATATATTTTCAAATTTTGGGTTGGATCATGTGTTCAAATTTATACTCTAACTCACCCACAAAATTAACTTAATACTATAACCTATAGTGGCCAACGTGACCGAATAGAACCGGAACCGGTGGAACTGAACAGGAACCGGTTGGACACCGAACCGGTTAGAGTCTAGAACCGGTTCGGAGCCGGAACCATATGCAAGCGAAGTGAATCTGATCACACTCTAGAGATTCGTGACCGAATCGGACCCGGAACCAGAACCGCCTGGGAACCGGACCGGTGCATTTGGTGTAAGGATGAATACAAAGAATCGGAACCGGTGAACCGCCCTAGAATTGGTTAAAACAAACGTTAATTCCCGCCTCCCCTTATGAAAATTTAAAAAGAAGGGAAATTTCATGAAATGCCACTATATTTTTTTGCCTAAATCATGAAATGCCACTAAAAAAATCACAAAATGCCACCATATATTTACAAAAGTCCATGAAATGCCACTATAGTCATTGACCAGAATGAAAAATGACAAAAATTACCCATACTAGTTACAAAGTACTTTTAAAGTTCACGATGTGCCCTGAGTGTTAAAAAATTCACAAAAAATTCAAAAAACTATAAAATATTTATATATAAATTCAAAAAAGCGTAAAAAAATAAAATAATCTTAAAAATTGAAAAATTGTAAATATTTTTGGATGTTTTTAAATTATTCAATACCATAAAAAGATATAAAACTTTTGTAAACATAATTTATACCAATCTTTCTTCTAATTTGTATCAATTAAGTAGTACCATTTATTTTTAAATTATCTTTTTTTCTACCAATTTGAATTATTTAGTCAAAGTAAATTAAATTATATTTTAAATTGATATTGAGAGAAATATTTTAAAAATTTATATTTTATTTTGTAGTAACTTTATGACATAATACTTTTGTTATCTAAAAAATATTATGTCATAAAGTTATATATATATGGAAATTTTTTTAAAAAAATTCTAAATATCTTAAAAAAAATTATTTTATATCTTAAAGATATTTATTTTTTAAAAAAAATTCTGTTCTATATTGCTTATAAATCTAAGACATAATACTTTTGTTCAAAAAAGTATTATGTCATAAAGTTACTATAAAGTTAAATATAAATTTTTTAAAATAATTCTCTCAATATTAGTTTATTGTATAATTTAATTTACTTTGAAAAAATAATCCAAATCGGTAGAAAAATAAAGATAATTTAAAAATAAATGGTACAAAGTAGGTACTTAATTGATACAAATTAGTAGAAAGATTGGTATAAATTATGTTTTCAAGATTCTATATCGTTTTTCATGGTACTGAATAATTTAAAAACATATAAAAAATATTTACTATTTTTCAATTTTTGAAGATTTTTAATTTTTTTTTAAAAAAAATTGAATTTATATATACATATTTTATAGGGAAAATTACACCCCCCACCCATCAGGTTTGGCCAAATTACAAAAACCACTCATGTGGTTTAGGTATTTAAAATGCCCACCCATTACATATCCCACGTTTGTCACCCGTCAACAATTTCTGCATTCCGTTAATTTAATCTGCTTGGCGTCCATGTAGACTCCACTGGGCATAATATTATTGGCTTTTTTTTGCTGACATGGCATACTCAGTCAGAAATCCCAAATCTGCACAAATTCCTAATCTAAAGACGGGGATACCTAAAGAAATCCATAATCGCTTCCTCCCCTATCTTTCTCTTCTGGTTCTAGTCGCTGCTTCGCTCGACCGTTGCGTCGCTACCTAGCTCCTTGCACTCGTCGAGTGTTCTCCTCACAGGTTGCTTCTGTACCATTTTCACTTTGCTAAAGGTAGTTGGCTTGTTGGTGTTGGAATGGTCGGAGTTGGTTTGTCGGAGTTGTTTGGTTGTAGTTGTACTACTTGACTTCCTGTCGTCGCTTTGTCAGTGGAACTGGAACTGGAACATCTTGTTGCGCTTCTGGGGTTATGTATCTCGAGTGTTGTTTCTGAATCTTGCCGTGTGACCCTTCTTGCTCGTTTCACGGGCATCTGTCAATTATGAACCCTAGACATTGATTTGTGGGTTACTCTACTTCTTGCTGTCGCTTTGTTAGTGGAACTAGAACTGGAACATTTTGTTGCATTTCTGGGGTTATATATCTTCAGTGGTGTTTCTGAATCATGTTATGTGACCCTTATTGCTCGTTTTACGGGCACCTACAATCTGCTGTATGCCTTCTGTCAACTATGAACCCTAGACATTGAATTGTGGGTTATCTTTGCACTATATGTGTTGTATTAATGATGCTTATCAGGATTTTAATTAACCCCCTTATCTGATTCCAGTCTAGTTGCTTAATGTCAATTGTGTTGAAGCGGTAGCAGTTTGTTTTTCATTTGGGTAGTTGAAGTGATGTAGGTGTGTAGTGCTGTTTCTTTGATGTGAGAAATGTATACATATCTCATCTGAAACTGCTAGCATACCCTAGGTTGCCACTGCCCATTTGGAAATAAATTGCAATTGCTCCATGTTGACAAGTGAACTGCTGGCATTACTTTCAATAGCTATGATGATGGGGGCAACATTCCTAATCTGAGCTCATTATTGTTCAAATATAATTGATGTCTCTTGAATGATGTCGTGTGGCGCCAAGCAGACTCAAGTAACGGAATGCAGAAATCATGTTATGTGACCCTTATTGCTCGTTTTACGGGCACCTACAATCTGTTGTATGCCTTCTGTCAACTATGAACCCTAGACATTGAATTGTGGGTTATCTTGCACTATATGTGCTGTATTAATGATGCTTATCAGCATTTTAATTAACCCCCTTATCTGATTCCAGTTTAGTTGCTTAATGTCAATTGTGTTGAAGCGGTAGCAGTTTGTTTTTCATTTGAGTAGTTGAAGTGATGTAGGTGTGTAGTGCTGTTTCTTTGATGTGAGAAATGTATACATATCTCATCTGAAACTGCTAGCATACCCTAGGTTGCCACTGCCCATTTGGAAATAAATTGCAATTGCTCCATGTTGACAAGTGAACTGCTGGCATTACTTTCAATAGCTATGATGATGGGGGCAACATTCCTAATCTGAGCTCATTATTGTTGAAATTGTCAATTTAATTGTGTTTTATGTGCTAATTTACCTGCTGATACTATGGAGCTGTTTCAGAAATATGTCATCTTCCAACAACCGCAACAGTTAGAGCCGCTTTACATTCGTTAATGTCAAGTGTCGTTGTAAGAAGAACGCCCGTTTGTTTGTCGCGGAGACAATTGATAACCCCGGAAAAATGTTTTATAAATGTGATAGTGCTAATGGTATATTCAAGTGGTGGTATGAATGTCACATTATCTGCTAACAACGAGGCATGTAGTCGCCACTGACAAGTATCAGTGTTGTTGCACAACACAGTGTATTTCCATGGGTCATTGGCTACCCTATGCAAGTCTATTCCTTCTTGGACTGCATAGTCTTCCATCACCTCTCTGAAAAAGTCTTTGTTCAAGAACATTTGACGAGGCTCGAGTTTAATTGTTCCGTCAGACTGTAGCTCAAACTGTTTACCTTGTCTTAGGTACTTCTCATCACCAACAACACCTTCGTCCTCATCACCGGAAAAGTACCCACCATCTCTTAATAACCCCAACTGAAATACCCCAAACCTTGATATGTGGTTTAAATATTAAACTATGGTATGTAAAGGCTAAAAAGTGCCTTAGAAACATCAGTGAACAATTTAAACCATAGTAAAATGCAATAAAGCACTAAGATACAGTTTGAGCAAAAACATGCTCTAAGCTTGGAGTGAACTTGGTTAGGACCCAAAGAGCCTACCAAGACTTAATAATATTCAATTATGATTTAACAAGGCTAATTAAGTCCTTAGGAAACCTTGGTAGACAGTTAAACCAAACAAAACACAAATAAATGCCTTAAAGTCAATAAGAGCAAAAATGTGCTCTAAGCTTGGGATAAATTTGTATAAGACCTAATGGTCATACCTATACCTAATTATATGTTAATGAACACATAAACAAATTACCAAAGAAAACCAAGCTTGAAAACAAGTTAAAACACAAAATGTGCTTTAATGAGTCTTAAAGCACATTTTTGAAAAATTGTCTTGTAAATGAGTTTTGAATGGATAAATGTCCATCATTACTCTTTAAATAACATGTGTACTATATAGTATCACATTTGGAAGTCTATATCAATGGGAAATCAAAAATTTCACAACTATGTGCCTTGTTTTAGTGAATAGTAACTTTAATAAGCTAGTTTGTAACATATGTTGTTATAAGTAATTTAATTGGTCAACTAAGACTATCATACCCCTAGACTACTAATGGGGGCCGGTTTTTTGTTATGGTGAGTCACCAACATGTAAAAGAAATCAATTAAGGAAAGGAAGGAAAAGTAAGTAAAGGAAGAAAGTTACTTTATAACATAAATATCTTCCAAAAGCAAACTTACCTTCTCATTCTCTTCTTCCTTCTCATTTCACACGGTTCTTCCTCCCTTCATGCTCTCATTCTCGGTTTGCTATAGTAGCCTCTCTTCTCCATTTTCATTTCCTTGCCAAATCCAACTCCATGCCCCAAATCAAATTCTAAGACCATATTTGCCTTAGTTAGACCAAGCTCTACATTTCTACCTTTTCAAATCTTCAAGAACTCAATTTTGGTGCCATGGAGATTCACCATTGAAGGAGCTTGAGCTAATATTTTCACACCTTGTTGTTCTCCTTTGCTTCAAGGTAAGGAAACTCAAAGAAAAACCAAGTTTCCTCTCATTTTGTGTTGTCCGAAAATTCACCTCACAATGGTGTCTTTACCTTGCTTGTTTTAGCTCCATTTGAATCTTCCAAGGGCTAGGAGGAGTCCTCTCTTGATACTTATTCAAGCTCTCTTTCCATTCCAAGGTAAAACAATCATTTTAATACCTTAAAACAATATATGTAACTAGGGTTTACAATGAGATGAAGCATAATGCTTGAATGCTCATTCTATTATTTGTACATTGTTTAGAAGTTGACAAACAACCAAACACCCTACCGGTTTTACAAGGAAACTGGAAAGAAGTTTGTGAGGAAAAGGAGGTAAACAAGCTATCTCAATGTAGTTTAAATGCCTTAGGAAAATGAGCTTGATTTGTTTAATAAAATACCTAAGGAGCCAAAGGTGAATGACCTAGAAAATGCTCTCAAGGAAACTATCAAGGGGCATATGTAATGTTGAGTGTATTTGCAGGTTAAAGGCAATATACTATGTGGAAATTCAGTGTTTAAGGTTTATGCAATTTAAGGGCCTAAGAGCCATGTTATTTAAGGGCCTAAGTGCCAAGCAATTTAAGTTTATGCACTATATTGTGATGTAGTGTAGTTTGAGAATTTAGAGGTGTGTAAAGAACATTCTTTGTGAAGATGAGTGTCTTGGATGGTTAAAGGAGGAAAAACAATATGTTTGTGTGTAAGGAATGTGCATTAAATGATTAAGTGTTTTGGTTGTAGAAGGGTGAAAACCTAGGTGTTTGTGTGTGAGAATACTCTTGGTGGATTTTAGGTGTTCTTGAATGTCTAATGGTGAAAGCTATGTGCTTTGGTATAGCAATGTGCTAGAAGAACCCATGTCAAAATTTAGAAATGTATAAGAAGTTCTAAGTGTTTAAAAAAAAGAGTTTTTGGTGAGTTTGGAAGTGTTGAGAATGGTTAAGTGTTCAACTAGTGGAAGAAGCATGCATTATGGTGTTTAAAGATGTAAAAGGGTTTTGGCAATGTTCTAGAGGATTTAGAATGCAAAGATGCTTGGGAGATGATGATGTAGTGATGAGGAAACATAATTGGCATAGTGGTTATCATAGGTATGGAACACCACTTAGAAACCTAAGGAGAATATCATAAGTGTTAGGAATTTCGGTATGAAATGAGTAAGTGATTAAGGAGATAGAAAATGAGTTTTATGGATGTTGTATGAGGGTGTGAGTGTACCAAATGTTGTTAGGAAACATTATGAGGCTTTAGGAGAAGTTTGGTGAAATTGGTTAAGTGCTTAAAGGCTTAGAAAATGAGTGTTTTTCCTTGTCCGTACATGGACGTTCGGACATGGACGTTCGGACAGGCCTGTTACGTGAAAATTTTCAGAGTCTCGACTTGTGTCCGACCTTGGGAAGTCCGGACACAAGTTCGGACGTACCTGCTTCTTCAATTAATTTTCCTCGACCCATGTCCGAACTTCCGAAGTCCGGACACAAGTTCGGACAAGCGTCTGTATTCAGTTTTGAGTCTCGACTTGTGTCCGAACTTGGGAAGTCCGGACAGGCCACTGTATGGACCAAAAAACTTTGTTTTAAGGTGGGAAAAGTTGCCTAAAAATGGTGATTACTAAGTAATGATGTTATAAGAATGTTAAGAACATGTTAAGTGAGTTATAATGACAATTTAGTGGGGGAAAGGTTGTATTAAAAGGTAAAAGTAAAACAAGTTAAAAAGTGAAGTTATGTAACTAAGTTAACGGGGAAAAATTATAAGCATTAGACTTTAAACAATTATGTTACCCCGATGTTAATAAAAATACATGTAATGTTGTCAGTTGTTCGAGAATTGCTCGAGGAACATAAGTGGACATGGTAAAGTGGACTCCGGTGACAGGTATGGTTTTCTTGTAACCTGTGTCCTACCGGATTACACCGGCTTGTATGCCAATGTGTTTTTCTATGTGTTTGCCACGTTGTAAGATAAAACATGTAATGAGTTTACAGTAATTCATTTATGTGGCGTGTTCAACTCCGATACCATTTAACCTCGGAAGTGTTAACCTTAGTTAACTGAGTCTAGGATCACATGAGAGTTGGGTATTCGGAGTAAACGACCCGAACCATGGGACGTTCTAACCACGGCTATGCGTGTGTTAATTGTGTGATATGTGTATGTGAATGTAGGGATCTCCCTTGTGTGTTTAACCCAGTAGTAATGTTGTATAATGTGTGAATGTGATAGACTCCATAGTGGGGTTCTAACTAATATCTAAAAGTAGGTATGTACTAACAGTGGTGAGGAATCCGGTTAGGCCGGTCGCGCGTTGTTTGGGAGTGGGTATCCTTCTTAGCCTTACCCTTCTCTCTGTTAGGTTGTTTCCCTCACGGGTTATGATCTCCCATTAGCTTATTCCAAAGCTTAGCTATTCTGACTTATGATCGGTTTAGGGGGAACATGTGTTGTGTGGTGTGTTCGGGCCTCCAAACCCGAACCATCTTAACTTAAGTACTCGTCCGACTATTAGGACGGTAATGAGTGTTGTTGTTGTTGTATAACGAGCTTACCATGAGGGTGACACCATTCTCTAGGCTCACCAGTGAATTAACTATGTTTGGGTCGGTTCCTAAAAGGACCGTTCCCGTTATGTTATGTGATGTTGTTGTAATGCAATTCCTATTGCGATGTTGTCATGTGCACGTTGAAACGTGAAAAGTGTTGTTATGTTTTGTTATGTGAGGAATGTTATATGTTGTAAGATATGGAGTGTGTGGATCATGGAAATGAATCCCAGTTTGTGATAAGAGGCGTTTAAGGATAACCCAATTTAAGGGTAAGTGTCGTCTATTAAGGAGTAGCTCCATTAGAGGAGGAACACTCTAGGGATAATGAATACCATGAGTGACTTATCAAGTAAGGATGTATTATCCGTTTGTTGAGCCCACTGAGGCGAAATGTTATGTGTTGTGTGTGTTTACAGTTGCATGCATGATTTAAATATAACCAATCGCATGCTAAGACGACAATTAGTTGTGCGTGCCCGGTAGCAGGTGGGCTGCGGGATTACCATACCAGCAAAGGTGCTGAGCCCCTTGGGGGCCACCCTTTCTCTTTTTCCTATTTCAGGTTCAAGGAGCTGGAAGCCGTTCGAGAGTAGGACGGGGTAGTCGTGGTACATGGGTAATCATGTAAGTTATATATATACAGTAGGAGTAGTAAGACCGAAGTTGTTATCGGCATCAGTTTGTAATACTCGGTACATTAGTAAGGTTAGTGTAAGCTGGTTGTTAATGAAAAAGTATAGTGATGTACAATTGCTCGGGAATCTAGTCCATCAGACCGGTACAATGTGTATTAATAGCCTTGTTAGCCACGTGGGTGGTTAACGGCGTGTAACACCAACGAGTTAAGTTATTTGATGGGTGTATTCCGCTGCAGATTGTTGTTATGTGTTTGTTGTTGGATGGGGTGTTACAAAAAGTGGTATCAGAGCGAAGTATCGCTCTGATGACTGAATTACCGAGCTTAGGAAGTACCGAGTTAGGATTTTAGTACCATGGGTTAAGGGTTGAGTGATAGCGTGAGAGATACGCTAGTTAGGTATTACCAGTGTGTACTGGAAACCTACAATATCCATCCCGCCCTCCACAATCCCTGTTATATAACTTGGGAAACAATGCCAGAGAGATGAAAGTCCGCTCTTACTCGGGAATACCCGATCTGGCTGTTATTAAATACCTTTTAAGGTACGGAGAACCTGTCATACGGTAGATCCCGAAAACAGGGAATCCCGGAGACGGTTCCCATCTAAACAGTGTAACCGCATTTCATAGCGAAGAGTGAAGAATCAGTGTATAGAAGAATAGAATTTCCGGCAACCTGGGTCGACATGCCAAGCAGTCGAGGATAACCAGCTTGCAACGCACTAATCGTGCAACAGGCAAGAAGTGGATTGGTGAAACCCGAGACAAGTGTCTACGGACCACATTGATAAATAATACACCAACGTATACCAACCGACAAGGGAACTACAACGTAGTGCCCAAACAAGAGACAAGTCTCAGTAACCACGACAAATACGTGGAACGGGCTACGAAGAGGATACAATACTAAGAAAGAGGGGTCTCCCAGAATGGGAAACACCCTAGTTAATGATATCATGTGAAGACAGTGAGAAGTCACCTAGAGGAGTTTATCAAGACAGTAAGATCAGTGAGGGCCAACAAGACCACTGATGACAGTACGGGTAAAAACAATACCACAACCGGTATGTGTTGAACCGATAGCCAGCTAGCATGGCGCACTTGCCATAGCAAGGCTGCTATAATAGGGCTGTTCGGAAAATTTATAACCACTACAAAGTACTTGGTAAAGTACCATAAAGTTAAATGTGATCGTCATAACAGTGGAAGGGCCTGTTAGCCTAACCTCTGTAATTGTAAGTACACCAGTCAGCAAGAAGCTAGACTTGGCTAAGGTAAGAAGATGTTGTGAAATCATGAAAATTTCTTTCAAACCCAGATTTATTCAAACTCTTTTCTTTCAAAACCAAAATTTTCTTTCAAACCAACGCTTCTTTCTACCTTCTTTTAAGAACCAAACCAGTAAAACCAAGGACAGTTGACAAGGATACAACAGTGGATAAACTTTCCTTCGATTAAGTCGGGAAGCACGGGACGCATATTGTCATGGGACAATATAAGGGAGTTGACAACATAATACTTCACCTAGGCGTGTGACGGACACTACGAGTGTACCAACTGTAATGTGGGACGACCGCACTCCGATAGGAGCTTGTGGCCTGACAGACCTACTTATGGGTTAGTTGGGTAAGTAGCAATGTATCAGCATGGTACCCCACATATGTATACGAGTAGAGTCCGGAACACGGGAAGTAGTCGACTCCGTACTACGGTCAGCAGTATAAGTCAAACAAGAGCTAAGGATTACAAGGAATGGTTGAAGTTAAGGAACTCAGTTAAGTTAACGAGACTAAAAGGATTAGTGAATTCCTTTCAAGGAAATGTTTAAGAGTTAGGAAGTGCGAAGTGCACAAACTGTTATGTAAGACATCACATATGTCTTAAGGATCCTTAGGGAAACATGATAGCTGAACGGAGACCCAGCCTGTGCATGGCAAGGCAGATGCCTAATGTGGACACATTAATGTGCAATGATGGGATGAAACTCCCAGATGAGTACCTACACTACCAGGAAATGTTGATCTTCACAGAAGAGGATAATAAGCCAGTTAAGAACGCAAACGCGTGGCTAACTGAATATACCAATAAGTGTGAACCAGACGTATGGCATAACTTAGTAACACCCAGGAGCAATCCTTGAAGGGTGTTCGCATCAACAAGTGTTGCACGAAATGGCGTGACAGAAACACAAGGTTGAAACTAACACCCAGTTTAGATATAACTTGTCAGGAGACGGACCGACCATCCTAAGGGGCATCCCATGAAAGGAAACAGAATGTAACGACCTTGTCATGGAGCTCAATATGATATCCAAACTATGTAATGTTGTACAGAGAAATAAATGTGTGTGAACCGTCCACAATGGACAGAGCCGAAGCGTAAGGCTTATAAGCCACAAATAAAATGTGTATGTAAATAGATTGATTGCAAAAGTTTATGTTATATAAGTGAATAGAGTGGAGAACGAACCACTGTACTAAGAGTGGGGATACCTCCGATGCTGTGAAACCGTTGGAGCGGTAGTTATGTGAACCAAGTTCAAGAAATATGTTAAGATGGACAATATTATTATTATTGAGAGAAAGTTAGTTAGTAGCTTGTGAAACACCGAGCTGAATAATGCCGCTTGTGACTCGAATGATCGATGCTCAAGAGCATTCAGTAGTCATCCAATGAGTGATGAACCATAATGTGAATAATGTAAGTATATGTGTGGAAGTTAATGTGACGTAAATATGATATAAGCTGATGTTTTACAAGGAGTAGAGCACGTGCGCAGCAAGCGACCGTTGTATAAGTGTTGTTGAAAATAATGTGGCAGATAAGACCAGTTATGAGTTAAACTCAGTGGAGACGCAAGGTAAGTGATGTTAATAACTGGGCATTAAGCCAGTGGTAGGTACTATGTAATGAGGAACTCAGTGTGAATTCCATAGCGAATCGCTAAGGGATTTACTGTCAAGCGTTTACACCTCTGCACTCTGTATGACTGAGTGTTTTGGTATGCACTTGCGCAGTGATGATCGAGTGGGATAGCTAGGAATTGGAAACATGTTAATTGTAGAGGGAATAAGTTATAATGGCCGATGCATAGGAAATGCAAGGCCGCACCAATAAAGAGTACTTGTACAAAACCAATGTGGAGACATGAATAATAAGTGACTACAGTAGCACTAACTGCCAATATCGGTATGGAATATACCCCAAATGTTGTAAATAGCTGAGAGAGCACTACACACTAGTAGTAGCTCATCCAACCGACAGTAAGTCGGAAGGAAACAGTCAATCATTGTGAAATACGTAACATATATACAGTCAATTATTATGGAAGTGGATAGAAGTTTATAACTCACCGAATTCGCTCACGTAAGAGATACCACGCGTCGGTTGAGAATCATTATTACCAGATAAAGGTGATATATGGGATGTGTACAATACAGTGAGATAATGAATGGGGCAAACTAAGCCCTACAGTTGTCAGAGTTGCGCAGCGACGTTAGTTGAACCATGAGTCAGTGTACAAATGTGCATAGTGAATATGAGTAATGGCTAATTATTAACGCCTAGAAGCCTAACAGGCCAGAATCGAAACCAACTAAGAGCTTGAAAAACTCCAATGAGAATTCTTGTTTAGAAACAAAACCGCAGTATGGTTAAGATCCTCTATCAGAATCCATTGTGTAATAGACCGCGTGGAAGTTAAAACGTTTCACGACGGCAGAACATTTTAAAGCCAATGTTTAGTGATTGATTACGTGGGCGAATCCCTTTTAAGGGGGGTAGAGAGCAAAACCACTTAGTGTGTATTACCGACAAGTGTACGTGATTTATGTTTGTGCATAGCACACATAATTTGTTTTGATGATTGGTGTGTGTGTTATGTAAACATACGCGTTCATTCAGGGTTTAATTGTGGTAATTGCGCACAGAAGATGCGAATACCATTGTGATAAGTGTGTTTAATTGTTAACTGTAGGGTGTGATAATACAAGTGTGGGGAGTAGAGAAACTCTCGGGGAACAAAACCCCGACAGTGTATAAAGGTGAAACCGTGTGTTGTATTTTGATAAAATATATGTGTATATATACTATATAGTGATTCACGAAAGGGTATGAGACCGATATAAAACCTAGTGAGAATGAGATTCCCTAAGTAACAACATTAAATTAAATGGAAATAACTGATAGACGAAGTTCTATCCCTTGGAGATGTATGATCATGATTAGAATGATTAAAAAGATAGAAAATTGGAAATGAGTGATTTACTTGATACTTGAAAATGAAGTGGGAAGTGGAACTTGATTTGCATGCGATCAAGGGAAACCGAATACAAATTGGGGTGGAAGGATAGTTCGACACTGATGCTGATCACATCAGGGTTGGATGATTCTTGAAGCTCCCTATAAGTGGTCACAAATAACCACGCTAAGAAAAGAAGCAAGAGCATAAGTTGGACTTGGAGTTGTGTGTGTTTTCAAAAGGATTTTCAATTGGTACTTATAAAACGTCGATAGATACTTTAAAATTAAAGTTCTTTACTTAACCTCACAAGGAAATTTTAAATTTAAGTGATTGTTTTGATCTCCCAAAGGCACGGGGACGGAAGGTGTCCATCGCGACCGGGTTCTGCGGGATCACAGTGTATATCAAAGATACTTTGATTTTATACATGCTATGACATGTTGTGTGGTATGTGTAATAAATATTATTTGACCTTGAGTTCCAAAGGCGTATGTTATCAAGACTATGAGTCTAAATGTGTTGTGTTATATAGACCTACGTGTCTAAAGGCTGTTATGTTATCAAGACCTATGTGTCTAAATGTTGTTATGTTACCCAAGACCAGAGAGTCTAAGGGTTGTTATGTATGTGTAAATGTTGTTAAGATACCCGGACCATTGAGTTCGAGGTTATCATGTGAGTATGTTATGTTATGTATGGATGTGAATATGTTACCCGGACCATTAAGTCCGAGGTTGTGATGTAAAGTGTGTTTGGTTATGGAAGTTTTATGGCTATAAGTAATCCCCGTATTCTAATCTAATGATGTGTGGGAAGTGTGAACTTCGAGGACGAAGTTATTTTAAGGGGGTAGATTGAAATACCCCAAACCTTGATATGTGGTTTAAATATTAAACTATGGTATGTAAAGGCTAAAAAGTGCCTTAGAAACATCAGTGAACAATTTAAACCATAGTAAAATGCAATAAAGCACTAAGATACAGTTTGAGCAAAAACATGCTCTAAGCTTGGAGTGAACTTGGTTAGGACCCAAAGAGCCTACCAAGACTTAATAATATTAAATTATGATTTAAAAAGGCTAATTAAGTCCTTAGGAAACCTTGGTAGACAGTTAAACCAAACAAAACACAAATAAATGCCTTAAAGTCAATAAGAGCAAAAATGTGCTCTAAGCTTGGGATAAATTTGTATAAGACCTAATGGTCATACCTATACCTTAATTATATGTTAATGAACACATAAAACAAATTACCATAGAAAACCAAGCTTGAAAACAAGTTAAAACACAAAATGTGCTTTAAGGAGTCTTAAAGCACATTTTTGAAAAATTGTCTTGTAAATGAGTTTTGAATGGCTAAATGTCCATCATTACTCTTTAAATAACATGTGTACTATATAGTATCACATTTGGAAGTCTATATCAATGGGAAATCAAAAATTTCACAACTATGTGCCTTGTTTTAGTGAATAGTAACTTTAATAAGCTAGTTTGTAACATATGTTGTTATAAGTAATTTAATTGGTCAACTAAGACTATCATACCCCTAGACTACTAATGGGGGCCGGTTTTTTGTTATGGTGAGTCACCAACATGTAAAAGAAATCAATTAAGGAAAGGAAGGAAAAGTAAGTAAAGGAAGAAAGTTACTTTATAACATAAATATCTTCCAAAAGCAAACTTACCTTCTCATTCTCTTCTTCCTTCTCATTTCACACGGTTCTTCCTCCCTTCATGCTCTCATTCTCGGTTTGCTATAGTAGCCTCTCTTCTCCATTTTCATTTCCTTGCCAAATCCAACTCCATGCTCCAAATCAAATTCTAAGACCATATTTGTCTTAGTTAGACCAAGCTCTACATTTCTACCTTTTCAAATCTTCAAGAACTCAATTTTGGTGCCATGGAGATTCACCATTGAAGGAGCTTGAGCTAATATTTTCACACCTTGTTGTTTCTCCTTTGCTTCAAGGTAAGGAAACTCAAAGAAAAACCAAGTTTCCTCTCATTTTGTGTTGTCCGAAAATTCACCTCACAATGGTGTCTTTACCTTGCTTGTTTTAGCTCCATTTGAATTTTCCAAGGGCTAGGAGGAGTCCTCTCTTGATACTTATTCAAGCTCTCTTTCCATTCCAAGGTAAAACAATCATTTTAATACCTTAAAACAATATATGTAACTAGGGTTTACAATGAGATGAAGCATAATGCTTGAATGCTCATTCTATTTGTACATTGTTTAGAAGTTGACAAACAACCAAACACCCTACCGGTTTTACAAGGAAACAAGAAAGAAGTTTGTGAGGAAAAAGAGGTAAACAAGCTATCTCAATGTAGTTTAAATGCCTTAGGAAAATGAGCTTGATTTGTTTAATAAAATACCTAAGGAGCCAAAGGTGAATGACCTAGAAAATGCTCTCAAGGAAACTATTAAGGGGCATATGTAATGTTGAGTGTATTTGCAGGTTAAAGGCAATATACTATGTGGAAATTCAGTGTTTAAGGTTTATGCAATTTAAGGGCCTAAGAGCCATGTTATTTAAGGGCCTAAGTGCCAAGCAATTTAAGTTTATGCACTATATTGTGATGTAGTGTAGTTTGAGAATTTAGAGGTGTGTAAAGAACATTCTTTGTGAAGATGAGTGTCTTGGATGGTTAAAGGAGGAAAAACAATATGTTTGTGTGTAAGGAATGTGCATTAAATGATTAAGTGTTTTGGTTGTAGAAGGGTGAAAACCTAGGTGTTTGTGTGTGAGAATACTCTTGGTGGATTTTAGGTGTTCTTGAATGTCTAATGGTGAAAGCTATGTGCTTTGGTATAGCAATGTGCTAGAAGAACCCATGTCAAAATTTAGATAATGTATAAGAAGTTCTAAGTGTTTAAAAAAAAGAGTTTTGGTGAGTTTGGAAGTGTTGAGAATGGTTAAGTGTTCAACTAGTGGAAGAAGCATGCATTATGGTGTTTAAAGATGTAAAAAGGGTTTTGGCAATGTTCTAGAGGATTTAGAATGCAAAAGATGCTTGGGAGATGATGATGTAGTGATGAGGAAACATAATTGGCATAGTGGTTATCATAGGTATGGAACACCACTTAGAAACCTAAGGAGAATATCATAAGTGTTAGGAATTTCGGTATGAAATGAGTAAGTGATTAAGGAGATAGAAAATGAGTTTTATGGATGTTGTATGAGGGTGTGAGTGTACCAAATGTTGTTAGGAAACATTATGAGGCTTTAGGAGAAGTTTGGTGAAATTGGTTAAGTGCTTAAAGGCTTAGAAAATGAGTGTTTTGCCTTGTCCGAACATCCGTCCGGACATGGACGTTCGGACAGGCCTGTTACGTGAAAATTTTCAGAGTCTCGACTTGTGTCCGACCTTGGGAAGTCCGGACACAAGTTCGGACGTACCTGCTTCTTCAATTAATTTTCCTTGACCCATGTCCAAACTTCCGAAGTCCGGACACAAGTTCGGACAGGCGTCTGTATTCAGTTTTGAGTCTCGACTTGTGTCCGAACTTGGGAAGTCCGGACACAAGTTCGGACAGGCCACTGTATGGACCAAAAACTTTGTTTTAAGGTGGGAAAAGTTGCCTAAAAATGGTGATTACTAAGTAATGATGTTATAAGAATGTTAAGAACATGTTAAGTGAGTTATAATGACAATTTAGTGGGGGAAAGGTTGTATTAAAAGGTAAAAGTAAAACAAGTTAAAAAGTGAAGTTATGTAACTAAGTTAACGGGGAAAAATTATAAGCATTAGACTTTAAACAATTATGTTACCCCGATGTTAATAAAAATACATGTAATGTTGTCAGTTGTTCAAGAATTGCTCGAGGAACATAAGTGGACATGGTAAAGTGGACTCCGGTGACAGGTATGGTTTTCTTGCAACCTGTGTCCTACCGGATTACACCGGCTTGTATGCCAATGTGTTTTTCTGTGTGTTTGCCACGTTGTAAGATAAAACATGTAATGAGTTTACAGTAATTCATTTATGTGGCGTGTTCAACTCCGATACCATTTAACCTCGGAAGTGTTAACCTTAGTTAACTGAGTCTAGGATCACATGAGAGTTGGGTATTCGGAGTAAACGACCCGAACCATGGGACGTTCTAACCACGGCTATGCGTGTGTTAATTGTGTGATATGTGTATGTAGGGATCTCCCTTGTGTGTTTAACCCAGTAGTAATGTTGTATAATGTGTGAATGTGATAGACTCCATAGTGGGGTTCTAACTAATATCTAAAAGTAGGTATGTACTAACAGTGGTGAGGAATCCGGTTAGGCCGGTCGCGCGTTGTTTGGGAGTGGGTATCCTTCTTAGCCTTACCCTTCTCTCTGTTATGGTTATTTCCCTCACGGGTTATGATCTCCCATTAGCTTATTCCAAAGCTTAGCTATTCTGACTTATGATCGGTTTAGGGGGAACATGTGTTTGTGTGGTGTGTTCGGGCCTCCAAACCCGAACCATCTTAACTTAAGTTACTCGTCCGACTATTAGGACGGTAATGAGTGTTGTTGTTGTTGTATAACGAGCTTACCATGAGGGTGACACCATTCTCTAGGCTCACCAGTGAATTAACTATGTTTGGGTCGGTTCCTAAAAGGACCGTTCCCGTTATGTTATGTGATGTTGTTGTAATGCAATTCCTATTGCGATGTTGTCATGTGCACGTCGAAACGTGAAAAGTGTTGTTATGTTTTGTTATGTGAGGAATGTTATATGTTGTAAGATATGGAGTGTGTGGATCATGGAAATGAATCCCAGTTTGTGATAAGAGGCGTTTAAGGATAACCCGATTTAAGGGTAAGTGTCGTCTATTAAGGAAGTAGCTCCATTAGAGGAGGAACACTCTAGGGATAATGAATACCATGAGTGACTTATCAAGTAAGGATGTATTATCCGTTTGTTGAGCCCACTGAGGCGAAATGTTATGTGTTGTGTTTACAGTTGCATGCATGATTTAAATATAACCAATCGCATGCTAAGACGACAATTAGTTGTGCGTGGCCCGGTAGCAGGTGGGTTGCGGGATTACCATACCAGCAAAGGTGCTGAGCCCCTTGGGGGCCACCCTTTCTCTTCTTTTCCTATTTCAGGTTCAAGGAGCTGGAAGCCGTTCGAGAGTAGGACGGGGTAGTCGTGGTACATGGGTAATCATGTAAGTTATATATATACAGTAGGAGTAGTAAGACCGAAGTTGTTATCGGCATCAGTTTGTAATACTCGGTACATTAGTAAGGTTAGTGTAAGCTGGTTGTTAATGAAAAAGTATAGTGATGTACAATTGCTCGGGAATCTAGTCCATCAGACCGGTACAATGTGTATGTAATAGCCTTGTTAGCCACGTGGGTGGTTAACGGCGTGTAACACCAACGAGTTAAGTTATTTGATGAGGTGTGTATTCCGCTGCAGATTGTTGTTATGTGTTTGTTGTTGGATGGGGTGTTACACCAACTCATCAACGTCCACGTCAGCAACGTCATCATCTTGAACAGAATCAGAACCACTATCTTCAGTTGAGCTAAAACCGTACACCTTGTCAGAATTTTTTTCCCAAGAGTCATCAGAGAAGCAAGGTTGTGGGTCATCAACTAGTTCTTCATTGGTTTCATTGCTTGGGTTTGCGGGGATAATCTGTAACTCATGGTGGACAGATGTTATTGCACCAACCGTTGCATTTCCAGTTGCACTGTTATGGTTAGATGCAACTCTTGGACTAGATAGTGATGGTGTGAGCGATCCAACAGGCTGAACAGGTTCAGTCCGTCTCCAGGTATCTGAATGAGGCATTGGATTTTGAGTGGAGGTCGATCCATAAATCTGATTAAGACCTCGAGGCCTTTTCTTTTTCTTCCCTTTTTTGACACTGTCATGAGTGGCTGATTGATTAGATGAGGGCTGAAGAGGGATAACTTGAGAGGGATTTGTTTGTGGCTGATTAGATGTGGGCTGGGGAGGGATAACTTGAGAGGGATTTGTTTGTGGCTGAGTAGATGTGGGCTGGGGAGGGATAACTTGAGTGGGCTGTGATTGTGGAGGTGGTGGTGAGCTAGGAAAAATCACTTCTTGGTCATCTAGACACTGTAAATCATCGTCATCCCATTGAAGATTTGGCTCACTACCATGGTGATCAACACTTTCTCTTTTGTCCGCATCTGCTAACCATCTTCTAAATGTGGACATGAGTTCTCTTTCCTTATCTCCCTCTTCCATTAGTATGACAATCGATTCCTTTCCTTGAAATAGTGAAAGCATACTCATAAGCTGTCTGCCACACAGTATCTCTATGTTCTTCTGACTTTTTGGGTGCTTGTAGAAGAACATAGGGTTTAGTGGTACTCTGACGTTGTTGTGCTTCTTAAGGGTATCAAGACAATCATTGACCATGTCTATAGTCGAATATCTGTCTTGATCAAAGGGCATTCCAACCTTGTAACGAGCACCCTTATACATGAATTCAAGATAGCACTCCTCCATCTCTACAAACACAACATCAATGAATACATTTAAACAATAGTAGCAATCTACATCCAGTTTAAAAAACAGAAAAAAAACACATATAGTAGAAGTGTCTTTATTCACCACAACCGACACACACAAATTAACATCAGACACCAGTAACAATATTTGTTCACTTCAGATAAGGGGGCTAATTAAAATCTTGATAAGCATCATTAATACAACACATATAGTGCAGAAATAACCCACAAATCAATGTATAGGGTTCATAGTTGACATAAGGCACACAGTAGATTGAAGGTACCCGTGAAACGAGCAAGAAGGGTCACGTGACAGAATTCATAAACAAGACTACAAATATATAACCCCAGAAATGAAACGAGTTCCAGTCAATGTCTAGGGTTCATGGTTGACAGAAGGCATACAACAGATTATAGGTGCACGCAACGAGCAAGAAGGGTCACACGACAAGATTCAGAAACAACACTAGAGATATATAACCCCAAAAACACAACAACGAGTTCCAATCAATGTCTAGGGTTCATAGTCGACAGAAGGCATACAACAGATTGTAGGTGCACGTGAAACGAGCAAGATTCAGAAACAACACTCGAGATACATAACCCCAGAAGCGCAACAAGATGTTCCAGTTCCACTGAAAAAGCGACGGCAGGAAGTCAAGTAGTACAACTTTGACCAAACAACTCCGACAAACCAACTCCGACCATTCCAACACCAACAAGCCAACTACCTTTAGCAAAGTACAAAGGGCAGAGAAGCAACCTGTAAGGAGAACACTCGACGAGTGCAAGGAGCTAGGTAGCGACGCAACGGTCTCGCGAAGCAGCGACTAGAACCAGAAGAGAAAGATGGGAGGGATTGGAATGGGGTATAGGAGATTAAAGGAATTTGTGCAGATTTGGGATTTCTGACTAAGTATGCCATGTCAGCAAAAAAAGGCCAATAATATTATGCCCAGTGGAGTCTACATGGACGCCAAGCAGATTCAATTAACGGAATGCAGAAATTGTTGACGGGTGACAAACGTGGGATATGTAATGGGTGGGCATTTTAAATACCTAAACCACATGGGTGGTTTTTGTAATTTGGCCAAACCTGATGGGTGGGGGGTGTAATTTTCCCTATTTTATATTATTTTGAAATTTTTATGAATTTTTAACACTCAGGGGCATATTATGAACTTTAAAAGTATTTTGTTAACTAGTAGGGGTATTTTTGTCATTTTTCATTATGGTCAATGACTATAGTGGCATTTCATGGACTTTTGTAAAAATATAGTGGCATTTCGTGACTTTTTTTAGTGGCATTTCATGAATTAGACAAAAATATAGTGGTATTTCATGAAATTTCCCTAAAAAGAAATGAAAAGGTTTTGAAAAAAAAAAAAAAAACAAATTTGGATCCGAATCTGGAATCGAACTGGAACCGGTAAGAAATCGGCCAGAAACGGTTTTTTTACCAAATCCGAAGCGAAGACAGTCTTCGGAACCGGAACCGTCCCAGAATCGCCAGTGACCGATTCCAAATCTGAATACATATGTCCAGAACCGGAACTGGAACCGTGAGACCTGGCAATTCGGGTCACTCGGTTCAGGTTCGGTTCGGGTCAATTTGCAGATATTCACTATTCGGTTCGGTTCGGATCGGGTTATCTGGTTAAAATTAAATTTGGGTGATTTCGGTTTGGTTGATTTCGGGTTCGGGTGCTTTCGGTTCGGGTTAGCCTCTGCATTTTTCGGTTTTTTTGGGTTATGGGTCAAATTTGGGTGACTTACCACATTATGCTTAATTGACAAAAATTTTAAAGTACAAATTTAAGCAACCATTGTAACTTGTATTGATTTTCATATTTGGATCCAAATTTTCTTAATATAGTGTTACTTTTGATGAAGATTGCTATTGTGTATTGGTTGGTTATACATAACAAATTGGATGACAATATTTTTAATATTAATTTTCAACTACAGATTTATTAATTGTATCAGTCAAATATAAATTTAAAAATTTGGTGAATCACTGGTCAATATTTGGCACTCGACGCTAAGTCTATCCCCCCCCCCCCCCCCCACGCCCGACGCTGTGCCTGTGCCTCCTGACATCCCGCGTCCATCACACCCCGTGCGCGTCCTGCGTCAGCGCCCGTCATCTCGAGCGAGCGTCGCACGCCCATGCCTATCCATCACCACCTTGTGCTTGTGCCCTTATGCGTCTGTCATCACCTCGTGCCCATGACTTCATGTTGTGTGTGAGCCACCGATCACCGTCTCGCGTGCGCGCCTCGTGCAGGCGTCCTCTAGTAGCTTATTGCTCCCATGCAGGGGTTGTCCCTTTATCTTATTATTTTGTCAATATTTACCCCTAATTTAATTTAATTATTCATACAGATATATTTACATGAGATGTAAGTTTTGTAATCTTTATTCTTTTGTGGTATTAATAAGAAACCTAAGTAGTGATGTGATGACATATACACACACATTTAAACCATTCCCAAGCTTGATATTGTAATCTTTATTTAAGGTAAGGTGTAAGTTTTGTAATCTTTATTCTTCAACATCGACCCATCAATCGTGGTTAGTATATTTCTTAACTAAAAAGTTTATACGTTTTATTGGTTATACATAATCAAATTGGATGACAATATTTTCAATATTAATTTTAAATAGAAGGATAATGGAAGTTTGTCTAATTTCATGTGTGGTTTGGGTGAATTTGATTCGGGTGAATGTAGTTCGGGTGAATTCCGTTCAGGTCAATTCGGTTTGGGTGAATTCGGTTCGGGTGGATTCGGGTATATCAAACTTCGGTTTGATTCGGTTTTGGTCTGGTTCGGTTCGGATTTTCGGGTCACATTTCGGGTCACATCATTCAGTTTAAATTCGATTTCGGATCGGGTTGAATCGGGTCGGTTTTTCTAGTTTGGGTCACCATTGCCAGGTCTATTCTATGACCAGCTTTACTCTAACTTAACCTAAAAAATAAATAGAACAATAATCAAGAATCTAGCCTACAAAAATATTAGTTGGGTTAGGATTGGGGTTGTGCAAAATTCAGGCCTAAGCTGAAATAATAGACCCCAAATAGAGTTTTTTCCCACGTGCGAAAATTTATTTCCCCCTCGCAGTTTGACGTTATGACTTTGGTCGTTTTTTAAGGGGAGTTAAGTCTGCCGGAGAGGATGAACTTAAGGAGGGACGAAGAAGATTATCTTGCTGAAACTATACTGGAATAGTAATTGTTTGTCATGTGATTTAACCGGAATTACAAGTGCTATAGAAATAACACATTTATTGTTAATGAAGACGGCTCAGTTCAAAAGAGTAATTTGCTCACCATCAGCCTTCGCCTGCCGGGGTTTTACTAAAAAAAAAAAAAAACACATTTATTGTTAATGAAGACGGCTCAGTTCAAAAGAGTAATTTGCTCACCATCAGCCTTCGCCTGCCGGGGTTTTACTAAAGCTTTGGCTGTAGATATAAGCTGGAAGTTTTCGGTTAGCTCAATCCAGATCTTGCACTTGTTTTCGCTCAATGCCAAGCTGAAAGAATTAGTGAAAACTTGTCGGTTGGATGACGCCCGCAAGATGTTTGACGAGATGCCTCAAAGGGATGAGGTTTCATGGAGCACTGTCATTTCCGGTTATATAAATGTTGCAGATTACCCCGAGGCGTTGGATCTGTTCTCAAAGATGTGGTTTGATCCCACTCTCAGGATAGACCGTTTTCTACTCAGCCTCGCTCTTAAGGCTAGCGCCTTTTCTAACAACGAGGGTTGCGGAGAAATGTTGCATTGTGTCTCCGTGAAGACAGGTCTGGTCAATTCTGTGTTTGTGGGTAGTTCTCTTTTGGACATGTATATGAAAATCGGAAGAATTTCGGAGGCTCGTGTAGTGTTTGATGAGATGCCAGAGAGAAATGTCGTTTCGTGGACGGCTGTCATCACAGGGCTAGTTAAGGCTGGTTACTGTAAAGATGGATTGATGTACTTCGCTGAGATGGTAAAGAGTGAAGTGAAGAGGGATTCGTACGTTTACGCTATTGCATTAAAGGCTTGTGCGGATTCGTATGATTTACAACATGGTCGGGAGATCCATACCCTGACAATGAAGGAGGGTTTAGACGGGATAACTTTTGTTGCAAATACCCTGGCAACCATGTATAATAAGTGCGGGAAGTTGGATTATGGTTTGTCACTGTTCAGAAAGATGAGAAATCCAGATGTGGTTTCATGGACCAGTATCATTATGACCTATGTTCAGATGGGCAAGGTAGGAATTGCCAGCCATGAGTTTGTTGGTATGATCGAATCAGGTGTTAAGCCTAATGAGTACACCTTTGCTGCAATCATCTCTGGCTGCTCTAGTATTACTTGGGGTGAGCAGTTGCACTCACAAGTTGCTAGAGTAGGTATGCAGCAAGCTATATCAGTTTCGAATTCTCTTATAACCATGTATTACAAATCTGGGAATTTAAATTCAGCTTTTATGGTTTTTGATTCAATGGAAAAAAGAGATATTATTTCATGGAGCACCATCATTGGGGGATATTGCCAAGGCGGTTGTGCAGAGGAAGCTTTTCAGCTTCTTGCACGGATGAGGAGAGAAGGGCCAAAACCCACTGAGCTTGCTCTTGCTAGTGTGTTAAGTGCATGCGGGAGCATGGCAATTCTTGAGCAGGGATGGCAACTTCATGCCTATGTTTTAACCATTGGATTAGAGCATCAATCTTCCATACAGAGTGCTTTGATCAACATGTATTCAAAATGTGGGAGTATTCAAGAATCTCTGAAAATCTTCAATTCCGCAAGGGATAAAGACATTGTATTGTGGACAGCCATGATTAATGGTTATGCTGAGCACGGGCATTGCCAAGCAGCGATTGATTTATTTGATTTGATTCCTAAAGCTGGTCTGACACCTGATTCCATCACTTTTATTGGGATTCTTACAGCTTGTAGCCATGCTGGCTTGGTTGATCTTGGCTACTCTTATTTTGATTCCATGAGAAGTAGCTACCACATTGAGCCATCGAAGGAACATTACGGATGCATGGTTGATCTCTTATGTCGAGCAGGGCGGCTCAATGAAGCTGAAAAAATGATCAACAGCATGTCGATCAAACAGGATGATGTGGTTTGGTCAATATTGCTTAGAGCTTGTAAGATTCATGGTGATGTTGATCGTGGGCAATATGCTGCCGAGAAGATTCTAGAACTCAACCCTGTGTGTGCTGGAACTCACGTTACTCTAGCAAATATTTACTTCTGTACAGGCAAGTGGAGGGAAGCAGCTCGTATAAGAAAGAAAATGAGGACCGCAGGTGTGCTAAAGGAGCCTGGTTCTTCTTGGATTAAGGTGAACGATCATGTTTCTGCTTTTGTTTCTGGGGATAGATCACATCCTGAGGGAGTGAGTATATATGGTATTCTTGATCTGCTGGCTATGGAGGCAGATATGGTCTCCCAAGATATGGATGCTATTCTCAGCTGTGAGCATATTTAACCTAGCAGCTAAGGTTAACCATCGCTTTTACTCTGCCCTTCAGCATTTCAGGTGATGTGTCTTCTCTTCTTCTGCCTTGACTCACATAAACTAGATGAAATAGATTTCAATTTTCTTTAGCAAAATTAGAGTTTATAGAAGTTTATTTATGGAATATGTCTTCATCTTTTCTTAGAAAAAAGAAGTGGGGTTTGAGTCTTGTTCACTTTTGATATATTTGCTGCATTTAACCAATTTCGTTAATTTAAGATGATGGGAGTCCACTGTTGATGACTTAAAGTGAAATAATAGTTGATTTTTAAAATTTAAATAGAAGAGGTTGATTCATGTCTACAGTTTGGCGCTGCCAGCGAACATGATTGATTGTGGAGATGGACTATATCATCTGAGGCTTGTTTACTCTATAAATTTTGGGTTTCCGTAACCAATGACTACAGGTAATTTACGCACGGCTCCACATATTTACATAACAGTGGTGTACTGCGATTGCTTATTCACCTATTGCTTCATTATAATGTTGGTGATGTTCTCTCTTTGATAATCACAACCGCAGCTATGTTTACAGAGCATGATGTTACGTTCAAGGATGAGATTGATGAAGCGAGTAACCAAGCAGCAGAAATTTGTAAGCTGCAACATTGGATTACTGCTTCTTTTTTCGCCAAAATGTAGATCTGGTAACCTTCATGAAGATCAACCCAAAGATTCCTGCCCCCATGATGACAAAGATGCGAACAACCATCGTGGACTCAAACATTTCTGAGAAAAATGCTTCCCAGGACCAGTGCCACAAAATTGAAAAGCTCATCCCCATAATTGCTCCCACGAGTACTTGCAAAGGTGTGTGATACTTCTCTAAGACTCTAAGCGATGCCTGCCCATGATTTGAAACATAGTCTGAGTATCATATATCAAATATTTTTCTCATGAGGATAACTCCTAAAGTTACAACAATCTCTCTCTGCAATAGTTAAAAGATAAAGTCAGGATGATCATGGTGAACTTCCGGACAAACTAATGAAATCTGCTTGATTTCTAGCATTTGATTATGCATTTGTTTTGACACTATCTTGTCTTTTGGTTAGTAAGTCAAGCACCCAAGAAGAAATATAAAAGTGTACTTTATCTTGCTATACTTACAAGATACGAACTGAATCCTGCTGCAGCAAGTCCAAAAGCCAAAGTTAGCTTGTGTGTCCCCACCTTCTCGACAACTAAACATGAGATTGAAAAGTATTACATTTGACTTTATCAACGTTCATAGGACATGAAAATTAGATTTGTAATTATGAATCAGCTTACTTGACAACATGAAAAAGGTGAAGACATAAAATATCGCTTGAGCATGGGAGGATGGCATTCCTGGATCCAGTTTCTTCTGTGGGAAAGGTCTTGGTTGCTTAATTATGTTTTTCATGGTAACTGATATCACAATAGTCGGAACTGATCCCATGGCTGCCCATAAGGCCTTAGGGTCTCGTCTCCACAGCATCAAAGCACCCAAAATTGCCGCAACAAGCCATCCGCTCTGTCAATGCCAATGCCACAAAAGCTTAGTTAGTCAAGACTATAAGCTGCATCCGCTTGTGTGATACGGTAAGTACGTACTGTTTATACAGTTTATGTTCAAGTTAATCCAACTTCTTTAGGTATTTGGTTCTAGAGTGTGTTAAAAGGATATGGACTTCAGTTTTGGGGATAGGTTCATAGCAGTATTCAAAACTTAGCTTGAGACAGGGCTTTGTTTCTAGAAGCCTGTGAAGATTGGTACATGACAATTTAGCTGATGGGGGAAGATGGAAGAGTACCACATTTAGGACAGTATAACATGTTTGATTGATTTGGTTGGTGGGGTATATTGACTTATGCAGCAACAAAGAAGTAATGCGTTAGAGACTAAAAGCAGAGTAGGGAGGACGAGAGGTACCAGATGGTTGAGCGTAGAGTTCTCAGTGTGAGTTATGGAAGAAACAGAGGTAGACTGATGTGATCTGCTGCTAACGGAATTGGTGGTGAAAGCCATGTAGAAACAACTTCACTCTTTGATTAGGCGAACAAGCCACAAGTAAATGACGCCAACCAGCGATTCTTCCTTAAATAGAAGACTGAGCTCCGTTGTCAAATTATGAGGTTGAAGAGGACATCGACTTCCCTGCCGTATCTTTTGCCGGTTCAAAGAGAATTGCCTTCCGTGCAGAGTATTTTAGCTGCAGGTGCTCCATTCTTTTTTCTTTTTGGGTGTGCTGTTCACATGCTATATTATACACTATTCTTTTGCACTTCACTCGTCAGACAGAGCATGATCTTTTCTTTATCTCGCTAAATGATACTCCCTCCTATTTTTAATATAAGTCGTTTTGGAGATGTATTTAGACTGAAATAAGTCTAGATGCATCTCCAAAATGACTTATATTAAAAATAGGAGGGAGTAGTTTTTTTAGCCCATGTGCTAAACGATTGGTTAGCTGCTTAGAGGATTTGGACGAGTTTGTGCTGCACTATGGTCAAGATGCGTCTGCTTAATGGTGGAGAGATTCATATTGTAAAAAAAGTGAGAAGTGACCCCGTTCGCCAAATTCGTATTAGAACACATGTTATACGCGCAATCGCTGTGCTCAAAATAAAGTATTGTTGCCGTGTTTAGTGACTGATGACACAACTGTTTATTTATTTCGGAACAGAGACAGAAAAAAAAAGAATGAAAAAAGGTGTGCGTGCAGTTGAGTGTTGGGGAGAGAAATATTTTTTTTTCAAAATGTTATAACTCACAAAATATAAGTGTAAAAATAAAAAAAAATAATACAATTGTTCATCATTTTTCGTGTTCTTTAAAACAAGATGTATCATGGATATGTTTTGGTAAACTTAAAATTTTATATTTTTAGAATGAATATATATTAGGTATTTTTAAAGTGAATCTTACTCATTAGTAAAGTGAATTTTCTTTAATAATAAACTGAATCATATTCATTGGCAAAATGAATCTTACTCCAAACACTCTAAAAACCATCCAAGGAATGCTAAAAACGTCGAATGCATTTGTAGGGTTTATAGTGTAAGGTTAAGGTTCACTTTTAAAAAACACAAAGGATTAATGTTCGCTTTTCTTAAACATAAGATTCACTTTTTTTAAACGTATGATTCACTTCAATAAATAAAAATTTCATATTGTTCCCGCATAAATTTGTGGTAGGATTAACTTTTACTAGTATTAAACAAAATATTCACTTTTCTTAAACCTTTAATTCACCTTTAAAAAACCTTTGATTCACTTTTCTTAAACCTCTGGTTCACTTTTCTTAAACTTGTTATTCACTCTAGTTAAAACAATCTCTATTTACCAGAATCACTTTTCTTAAACTCTTGATTCACTTTTCTTAAACACATGATTCACTTTATAAAAACCTTTGATTCACATTTTTTAAACCTCTTAATCACTTTAGTTAAACAATCGATGGTTACGAGATTCACTCTTATTACTCTGATTCACTTTGTAACATCTTGTGATTCACTTTTTAACAACTGTTGATTCACTTCTTTAAAACCTTTGATTCACACTAGTCAATGAATCAGAATCACTTTAGTTAAACAATCTCTGTTTATGAGATTCAGTTTTTTTAAACCTCTTATTCACTTTTAAGCAACTCTATGATTCACTTTTTAACATCCTTTAATTCACTTTTCTTTTTTTTTTTATGAAATGGACATTTATTAACTACTCAATAGAGTTTACATCAGAAAGTAGCAAAGAGGTACTCAGTTCAGGGGGATTGACAAGAACCTCAAATAGCTGAGCGCTATCTAAAGCAAACTTGGCAATCGAATCTGCAACTCTATTAGCCTCTCTATCTATACTAACTATTACACAGGAGGTAAAGTTAGCAAATTTGCTTTCACAAGCTCTAAAAAGGCTTTCACATGGGTGATGATTACCTCTCTGTTGCCTAAACAGATCTACCACCTCATAAGAATTAGATTCGATAATGATGTTTTTACACTTAAGAATTTCACCCAACCGAAGACCGTCATACACTGCCCAAAGCTCTGTTTCCTGTACATTTGCTTGGCCCAAACCATGAGTAAAGCCTCCAAGCCAATCTCCTCTATGATTTCTGCAAGAACCTCCAGCTGCAGCATTGCCAAAGGACGAGACCGCACCATCCACATTAATCTTGACACAACCTACAGAAGGAGGACGCCATAACTGCTGCTTGTCTGTCTTCACTTTATTCTGAAGAGGATCCAAGTGAGAAACCTCCAGGAGCCCTTGCAATTTAAGAGAGAATAGATGTAAAGGCATGTCCACCTCAACTAGATTATTGTGGAACTTATGGTTTCTCCAAAACCACAAAATATAACAAGTACAAGCAAAGACACGTGACCAATCAGTACTACATATATTAATCAGAGAGGAATTTTTCATATTTTGGGAGATCCAGATATGCAAGTCACAGCTGGTCCATTGATCAACTATCGGGTTATTATGCAATAGATAGCTCCAAAGTTTAGAACTAACAGGGCAGCCCTTTAATATATGAGCAATATCTTCTACACTACCACAAGCATCGCATTTATTATTGCTAACAAGTCCACGCATAAATAACAAATTTTTTGTTTTGAGACCATCATGACAAATCAACCACAAGCATGATTTAACTTTTTCAGGCACTTTAAGATTCCAGAGTGCTTTCCACATAGTATTACTCTCCCCTCTGTTCCTAACTAAATCGTAAGCAGAAGAGACAGTTAATTCCCCTGTTTTCCCACAATTCCAAACAACGGAATCCTCCAACCCTTCATCAAGAATAGCTTTGCTAGAGAGATTACTCAGTACACTAGAAGGAAGCCTATCAGAAAGCAAACTCCATTTCCAACCCCTACTAGGATCCCACATATCAGCCACAGTGCAAACTTCATTAACCGAAGATGGTAAATTTACAAAACTACAAAGGGGTTTGTCTAGAAGCCATTTATCCGCCCAAAACTTGATGGATTTACCATTTCCTAATCTCCACCTAGCCCCCTTTTCTATAATATCTTCAGAAGCCATAATGTTCCTCCAAGAACTAGAAGCAATTTTAGTAAAAGGATTTTTGTACCTACTCAAAAGAATTCGAGCCCATAGGTCATCATGATTAGTCAACAGTCTCCAACTCAATCTAGCTAAACAGGCTCTGTTCATAAGATGAGAATCTCTGATCCCTAACCCTCCCTCATTTTTAGGTCTGCAAATCTTGTCCCATGAGATAGTGTGAATTTTCCTTACATTACTCTTATGCCCCCACAGGAAATCTCTATTTAACTTATCAAGTTTATGGCAAATCGACAATGGAATTTTCTGACTCATCATAGTGAAAGTGGGAATAGAACTAAGGACAGATTTGACCAATGTTAATCTGCCTGCGAAGGATAAAGTACTAGCCTTTCACCCAGCAATTCTCTTCTGGACTTTCTCCATAAGATCCCCAAACTGATTAGTCTGGGTTCTACCATAACACAAATTAAGTCCAAGATATTTCCCCAAGTTATCCGCTAGAGGAATGCCAACAATTGAACTAATCTCAACTTTCCTAGAGGCTCCTACATTTTTGGAAAAGAGAATGGTAGATTTCCGTTTATTAACTTTCTCACCCGACACAAGGCAGAACTCATTTAAAACACTCAACATAGAGAGGACATTACTCATGGAGGCACACCCCATTAAAATTAAATCATCCGCAAAAAACAAATGAGACAGGGGAGGGCCACTCTTACTGAGTTTAATGGGGGTCCACTCCTTACCAAAGACTGCTTGTTCAATTAAATGAGAGAGTCTTTCCATACACAACACAAACAGATAAGGGGATAACGGGTCCCCTTGCCTAAGCCCTTTAGAAGGTTTGAAGCTATCCGATTGAGAACCTTCCCATAGAACTCTCATATTAACAGTCTCAACACAGGACATAATAAGATTAATAAAACTGAGAGGAAGATTAAGACAATTAAGGGTATTTCTAATGAAGGCCCATGAAATATTATCATAGGCTTTTTCTAAATCAATTTTCAGAATGGCCCAACCCTCCTTATACTTGGTCTTTCTCATGGAATAGACTACCTCCTGCATAATAACATGATTGTCCTGAATGTGCCTACCAGTCACAAAACTACTTTGAAGGGGGGACACCACTTCTGGCAGAAAAGGTTTGATTCTGTTCACAATCAATTTCGATATGATTTTATAGGACACGTTACAAAGAGAAATGGGTCTAAAATGTGTCATATTTAGCGGGGGGCTTACTTTTGGAATCAGGAAAAAGAGAGTGTCATTAATTTCCTCCGGGATATAACCACTAGAAAACACCCTAACTGCCAAATCTAACACTCTATCTTTAACAAGCTCCCAATGGTTCTTGAAGAACCAGGCCTGAAAGCCATCCGGGCCAGGAGCTTTGAAGCTGCCCATAGACTTAATAACATCTCTAATTTCACTCATAGTGGGAGGGGAAGTACAATGGTCTCTACACTCCACACTAATCAGAGGAAAATCATGACCAATAACAGCATGAGGAGGCAGGTTCTGGTGCGAGAAAAGATTTCAATAAAAGTCTAAAGTAAGATTCTTAAGATTATTCAAACCCTCAATAGCATTACCATTACAGTCATCAAGTTTAAGAACTTTTTGAGCAGCTCTTCTGATTGTCACCTTCCTATGAAAATATGATAAATTTCTGTCTCCAAACAGAATCCACTTTTCCCTAGCCTTCTGAAACCAGAGTAATTCTTCCCTAAACAGAATGTTTTCCAATTCCTTTTGCAAACTGTTTTCCAAATTTCTCAAAAAACTAGACTGAAACCTTTCAAGACTCTTCTGAATCCCAGCTAATCTGGCAATGATTCTCTTTTTCATATGGAAAATATTCCCAAATTGATCTTTATTCCAAGCAATTAAGGATTCCTTAAGATTGAATAGGTTCTGATTGAGGGATAATGACTGACTCCAGGAGGACTTGACCACCTGATTATAGCTTTCATGGGTAGCCCAAGCCACCAAGAACCGAAAAGGTTTAACAGAATTCAAGACAGACATGGTGCAATTAAAGTAGGACAGAATAGGACAGTGATCTGAGGAAGTTCTAGGGAGGATCTCAACCCAACTATGAGCATACTTATCAAACCAATTATGAGAGACTAAAGTTCTATCCAGTTTGACAAAAATAGAACCATTGGTCTAAGAGATTCTATTTCCTTTAGAAGGCATATCAATTAGGCTATTCGAATGGAACCTATCAATAAAAGCTAAACTACCTCTATTAATGGATCTAATGCCCCCTTTCTTATCATCAAGAGATAGGATGGAATTAAAATCTCCAGTAATAAACCAATACTCATCAGACCCAATACCTAAGTTGGAAAGATCATTCCAAAGTGCAATTCTATTGATATCAGAAGGGTTGGCATAGACAAAAGTGGCAAACACAGTAGAATTATTAAACTTAATCCTGATATGAATAAACTGATTATTGTGGGCCAAAACAACAAGATTAATATCAGACCAGAACAGCCATAACCCACCACTAAAACCAGCTGCTTCAACAATAAACTTATTGGAAAAACCAATGCTATTGATAACATTAAGACCTCTTGCACCACTAATTCGAGGTTCACACAAAAATAGGATATTAGGCTTATTTATAAACACCAAATCCCTAACAGATGGTAAGAAGCTAGGCTTCCCAGCACCTCTTACATTCCAAGCAAGAACATTAAATTTGTTTTCCATATAATAGATACTGACAAAGAAACATAGGACAACCGGGGGACTAAGAAGAGATATTCATCCCTAAATCCCCTTTACTACTCAAATCAGAGCAATTATTAATATCCACCAAAGCAATAACCTCAGCTTTAGAGACAGCAGGAATATCAAGACAAACAGGAAGTAAATTAGGATTCAGGAACTTAGCTGAAGAAGGTTCAACAACCCTATCTGTTGGTGACTCCAGCATCTGGTTCTTAGCATCATTCCCATCCAACGAAGGATTCCTGGACTGAGGCCCAGCATCTTCTGTTGTTGGCCCACCACTTTCACTTGGTTGCTTTAACTCATCCCCATCCATTGCCTCAGCATTCTCATTCGCACCTGGATCTGGTTGCAGCACCCCAAAACTGTTCGATACCTGGTGCACATTCCTATTTGATAGAGAAACTCGACTGGACACTTCAGCCCTTTTCTTGATTACTGCACCAGAGGCGCCCTTCTCCTGTTTCTTCTCAGCACCCCTTCTCATAGCAGTCTTCTTCTTATTAGTCACTCTCATCCAAGGTCCAAAATTCTCTGAGAGATGGGAATTGTCTTCTTATGGGACTGTCTGGACAACTTTGAAACCACCTTCATTAACCACGACATTTACATCTTTCAACAGTGGGCAGTTGTCCCTCTGATGTCCGAAACAGCCACAATTAAAGCACAGGAGATGAATTCCCTCATATTCAATTTTGTGAATTTTCTTTTGAAGCTTGAATTTGCCCACCAAAGGTTTTGTTAGGTCTAAACAGACACAAACTCGACCATTGACTGCACAACCCAAGCTTGTTTTGGTAAATTCCACCTTCCGAACTTTCCCCTCCCTACTTCCTATCTCGCTCAGACATTCCTCAGTCAAATACTCCAAACCAAGATCAGGGAACCTAATCCAAACATCTAAATTAATCAACGCCTCTGTCCTGGTATCAAAATCCCTTTTCCATCTCCTAACGGTAAGATACCTATCCGATATCTTCCACGACCCTCCATAGAGAGCCATGTTCCTATCCTCCTTAAGCTCAAACACCACCGTATAATAACCATTGCCTAAAGCGAGAACATCAAATCTTCCTTTTGTTTTCCACCTCTGTGTTAGTCTATCAGCCATAACAGAAAGAGGAAATGATTTACCTAAGAGTTTAACAATGATTGCCTTCCTCCATGTTTTCTTGATGCTATGAATGACCTCTCTTGACAAGGAGATCGACGGACAAAGTGGGTCATCATCAGCAGCCTCCGATTCATGCCCCATTTCTTCATAATCAGACAGGTCCTCATCAGTAAATACCTCATGGGCGTCATTCTTGCTGTTTCTCAGGACTTCACTGAAACTCGACCTCCCTTCCGTAGCTTTTACCCACACATCTTCCATAAATTTCTTTCCTGAAACATTGACAGCTTCGACAGGTAACTCCTTATCCCAGTCCGAAACCGTTCTCTTTTTCTTGACAATCTTTCTTGTTTCACCTTCAGGGACAGACGCTTGGAAGACAAAATCCATCCTCCCGAACCCAGCTCAGCACATATCCTCCTCCCTTCACTACTTTGGACTACCCAAAAGAGCAAATCGTAGAGGCCAGCCAACAACTAAACACAAGAAAATGGCGTCGAATCTACCACTACAAAGATAGTGGTCGAGAAATACCACAGAAATTGTCGAACGAGAGGAAGCCGCAGGAGGATTGCCGCAGAAGAAAATCCGCCGCAGAAGAAATTGCCGCCGCAGAGTAAGTTACCGCAGAAGAAATTGTAGAGGAAATCTTCTAGGGATTCATCAAGGTGAAGAAAACCCTAACACTCAAACGGGAGAACGACGCGTGAGGCGCGTTCTCCAAACCATTCTAATACAACTTTTATCTATACACTTTGATTCACTTTTCTTAAACTTAAGATTCACAATTAATTTTAAAAAATATGTACATACAGAAAATAAAAAATTTTAAGTTTACCAAAACATATCCATGACGCATCTTGTTTTGAAGAGTATGAAAAATGATGAACAATGGTATAATTTGTTTTATTTTTGCACTTATATTTTGTAAGTTATGACATTTTGAAAAAAAAAACTCTCTCCTACACACATACCTCTCTCCCTCTCCCGGCGTGACTATTCCCTCTTATACTCTCTTTTTTTTCCCTTTATTTCTCCCCAATAGGATATTGACATGTGACATCCTTCTCCGTATTAGAACCTCCAAATCGCGAAATTTTTGGTTGTTTAGTATTGATAATTGATAACTAATTACTGGTAACTGCTTTTATAAATGTAAACATTGTTCACTAATTAAGATCTTGTCCATAATAAATTATAATTTGTAAAAGGTAAATTATCTGCGCTCATAAATTTTTCTAAATGAAGACTTCACATAAACCTTTGACAGATATTTATCAGAAAGTAACATTTTTCCACTTCCGCCACTAACAATGGTGAAAAAGAGTGGAAAGTTACTTAGGGCCCTAGGTTAACATGTTTGTCAAATAAGTAGTCCCTTCATTCACAAATATTAGTCGTTAGTCTAGATTCATAAAAAAAAAAGATTAATACTTTTTTGATAGAGGGAGTGTGTATCCATATTTAATATATTTAAACTACACTAGCTAATTTATTATCACTTTTCTAATTGTATTATTTATCTTTTGATTTAGCTACATTGGTCGGTTTAGTTCGAGTAATTTTGGTTCTAGTGATTATCAGTTAAGTTTTCGCCATCCTTGTCTAATAATCAGATCCTATCCAATCAAGTCTGTGATTATAGCTCCATTTGAGACTCATTCCAAATGTAGTTTTTGGTCTCATGTTTTCTTCTCTGTTTTATTCTGGTAGTTAGTCTGACAGCTAATACACTTGGATCACCAGTTCACCCTGGGAACACAGCTTCGTTTGTGTTGGTATTTTGTGGTATATTTGATGATATATTTACAGCATTAGAGGTGGTCCCTGTATGGGTCATATTTAGGTCTCACATAGGTCTTACGTTCTTCTTCAATAACATATTACCTCATATAAACAACCAAAACCAAAACAAATGCTATGTCGAACAGAGCCTAGTGATAATATCCGAGCACCAACCTAAAGGAGAAACATTACTCCACATACCATGCACCATTTGTGTGAGATGTTGTTGGTTGATACCTTGCACATCTTACTGCATCTCTTGATGAAGCATTTGTTAGTATTCTTGGATGATATTCTAAGTTACTTGTTTTGCTCTAGTGCATGCAGTGCAACCTAAAATATCTTGATTGTACTGTAAATAGGGGTGGGTATTTGAACCGAATATTTTGGACCTATCCAAAAATCGAAGAAATTGATTTTTTTTAATTTTTTATCCAAATTTTGTAATAGTTTTTAATATTTTAGTTATTCGGATATCCAAATGATCTAAATTAAGGAAATAAAAAACATTAATCTAATTTAATTTTAACCCTACCACAATCCCTTTTTGACGCTCTTTTCTCAAACTTCAATATTTTCATGCTCTTCACCCTTTGTGTCTCTCTTTCTTCAATTTATTGTGTTGTTTGTGCCCGGAAACAATTGAAAAATGGAATAAATTATTTTGTATGGGTATTATACTGAACATGTATTTCTTTTGTCGCACATGAGGCTGAAGCAAACGATAAACATAAGATACTGAACTATATTCTTCTCTCTTACAATTATAAAAAATAGAAATCATTTATTTCTTCTGTCGCACTTGAAGGCTGAAGCATACGATAAGTAGTAGAGATGTACAAGTGGGTATGAGACCAAGTGGAAAAAGTTAGATTCCAATGTGGGCAGCGAAGTATCTTCACATACAGCTCCAAGCACCTCCTCCTTTACTGAGAGACATAAGAAGTTCTAATCATTGATAATTAATGATGAAAACTTGACTGATTTGAAGTACTTGAAGGAGGACCCTTGTAAAGGGAAGCTTGATGTCTTAGGATGGTGAAGGTCAACGCGGGACACTTCCCAATTCTAAGTGAAATGGCTCGTGACGTGTTAGTTGTGTCTTTGTTTCCACTGTGGCATCAAAACCAGTGGTGGACCAGGATTTCAACATCGGGGTGGGTGGGGGGGTGGGGAAAACAACAAATATAGTTTCAATATATGAAAGATAAAGTTTAATATATATTAATGAATTAAGTATAAAAACTAATATACAAAATCTACAATTAACCTCTTCAAGTTTTCATGTTTTGAAAATGATTAATGATAACATCATCATTGGAAACTTGTAAAAATACATCTTTTTCAATGAACGTGACTAAACAATCATTCAAAAATTGATCTCCAATGTTGTTACGTAGCTTACTCTTCACAAAAGCCATTGCAACAAATTCTCTTTCAACACTTGCCATCGTAACAGGAAGAACCAACACTAACTTTAATAGCTTTTGTGAATGTACAAGATGCTTAGAAGTCTTCACCAACTTCATTGAAAGCTGACCAAGATCTTTCAGGTTTGAAAACCTAATATCTTCTGCCTTAGTCTGATCAGACTGCTTCTCAAGTGCTTGTATGATTGATCTGTTGGGGTTCTTAAGAGATTCATACTTCTTAAAAGCTGGATTGTGGGGACTTCTAATTCCACCCACATGCTTAATCAATTTCTCAACATTTTTATAATTTTTGAATCCTTCTCCACCAACAAATCCGCTCTGGTACCAAAACTAGTTGCAACATCATTCTTGATTAGAAAACACACCAAGAAAAATGCAGCATCCTTTCAAAACTATACTCAAGCCAAAAATACTTATCATACAAATAGCATTGAACATGCGCAATTTAGTACCGCACTTTGTTGCTGGGAAGTTGATTAATCTTGGCTGGCATGGACCTCTAAGTATGTATCCTCGTTATACAACATTTTTCTCATTCACATGGTATGCGTTATTGCTCTCCCTAGTCATGGATCATGTGGAAGCAAACTAACATCATACATGATTTCGTCATCTTGCACTGACTTAGGGGGAGGCTCATTCAACTTCATTTTATCTTCACTTTCTCGCCTTTCAAGAAGAGACTCATTATGTATTTCTTCAATTTCAGTTGTTTCCTCTTGAGTTGAGAATTTAGTAGCAGATGAAGAAGCTTCTAGATATTTCCTTTTCTTTTCAAACAAAGATTGAGGTGTCCTAAGCTTCCTTGATGGTATCTTCATTATTAATCTGAAAGAAAGTTTGACACATATGTTAAAACACATAATTTAACTATAAATCTATCCTAAATGTAAAATTAATAATTAAATGCAGTATGCAACAATACAAATCTATCCAATATGTATAAAATCATGATAAAAGGAGCTGAAAAGTTAGTGCTTTACTAACACTAATTTATCGTTATCCATTAGCATTATAATATTTGAAGCTATACCTTAATTTATCAAAAAATATAGGTAGATAATAAAACCTGACTTTCATGCTCACAAATTATAGGATTATACATATATAGGCTTTATAAAAATAGGCGAGCTTTGAATAAAACAAAATTTTAGGTTAATAGAATAAATACCTTTTGCAGTGGTGCTGGCTTGGTGGCACTAAATTCCTGGTGGTGCATTGGTGATCACATCACGCGCTACACTGTTGCTGCTACATGCTTCATTGTTGTTGAAAATTGAATGCTTAGTGGGTAGGATTTGGGATGGAGACAAAACAGAGAAAAAAACAAAGGGGGGGGGGGGGGTTGGGGCAGACAAGGACCGAGGTCGAGGAAAGGGGAAAGTAGAAAGGAATATAAAAAGGGAAAGGTGTGAGTGAGAGTGAGTTTTAAATTCTGATATGTTTTTCTTCTTTTCAAACCATGTCGTTTTGAACAAGGAAAAGAAAAAGCAAAAGTTATGCACATGATTCGATCTTTGGTTGTTATGTAGAATATTGTAACTCTAACAATTGTACTACTTAAAACATCATGTTATTTCATGTCTTTTTAAATACATAAAAACTTCTAAAAATATACCACGTGCCCCCTACGTCCGCCTCTGATCAAAATCCAATTTCAGTACTAAAAGGAAGGGTTTTGAATAATTTTAGGAGCTCTCTAAGCCCAAAGATGGTGGAACAACTCATATGCAGTCAAAGCTGGTTAAGAAAGATTCCCTCCACAGAGGAGGAAGAAGATGAAGAAGTAGTCATCAAATTGAAAAAAGGTATCTTTAATACATTGAAAATTTTAATATATATATATAAATTAACACGGTTGGGTTTTGCAATCATTTTTTTTGAATTTCGCAATCAATTTTATGAAAATAGAGTCAAATTTTTAGAATTTACAGTCACCAACATACATTCAATACTCTAGAGTTCACAGTCGCAAAAAGAGAAATTCAATTTTTAGGTATACCCCCCTTGGGTTGTCTCTCGCTTCACGCTCTTAATTCCAACTTCGCGCAAAAACCTTCCAATCCAAAACCTCTCAAAAGCTCTCTTTCAATTGGGATCCAATTCAGTGATTAAGGTAACTGTTCTTTTACTCCAACATGATTTTTTATGTTATGGTATGATTAGGACTAGTTTTAGCAATAATTTGGATCAAATGGAACTTAATTCGGGCTGAAAATTGAATGCGGGTGGGTGTAATATATGGAGGAGTAAAAACGGACAGGACACTCCATCCCTTTTCTTTGGATTTTTGTTGAACGATCTCAGACAGGTTTCCTGATCCTGTCATTGTCCTCTCGGGGTCGTTGTGGGCAGTCTTTGATGTTGTGCCCACGTTTTAAACACCCAAAACACTTGTCATTGCTCTTTCTTTGGTGATCTCCAGATTCCTTGGAGTCTTTTCCTTTTCTCATATGATTTTTTAAAAAAATCAAAAATACCTCTTGGTATAGAGGACCATTTCATCGTCGTCTTCTCCTGACTCAGATTTTTCATTTTTAGCTACTTGAAGGGCTATGCCTTTTCCTTTCTCCCTTATTGAGCTTTCTGAATTTCTTTGTTGTAACTATAGCTCAAATGCCATTAATGATCCCAACATGTCCGCCAGAGACATCTTTGAGAGATCATGGACTTCTTGCATGGCATTGACTTTGCTATCAAAGGATGCAGGAAGTGATCTGAGGAATTTTCGAATTTGATCCTCGTTTGAGATAGTTCTTCCAAGCACAAGCATTTCGTTGATCAGCTTGGTGAACCTAGTGTGTATTTCAGAAACGCTCTCTTTTTCTTCCTTTTTGAATAACTCCAAATGAGTAAGCAATAATTCGATGCGAGTCTTCTTGATCTCATCATTTCGTTCATAGGTGACTTCAAGTGTTTCCCAGATTTCCTTAGCTATTTTAGCTGAGGCTACCTTGGAGTATTGCTAGGTAGTAATGCACAATGTAGGATTCGTACTGCTCGTGCATTGAATATCAACTTCTTGAATTTACCATCACATCCTTGGATCATCACACTTGATATGGAACTCCATCTTGTACTTCCAGTGAGTGTAGTAGTCTCCATTGAAGAGTGGTGGTCGATTTGGTGCAGAACCTTCTTCTGACGCCAGTAGGTTTGAGTGAGACATTTTGATCGTCTTCCAAAGCAGTTAGCTTTCTAGAAGAGACCTGCTCTGATACCAAATGAAATTGGCTAGTGCTCATGATGCGTCCTCGACTGGTCGTGGACGTGTCGTTGTCCTAGGTGAACTACTTGATGATTCAGGGAAGTACTTGATAAACTCGAACTAGTAACTCCTTTTCGATTGAGAATTTATACACAGAAATTCACTCAATCTCCCTCTGCCCTGCCTATACGGACTCCGGGACAGTTTAGGACTTTATCCCTAAGTCCTCTACCCTCTCCTGACAGCCGGCCTACGGTTCCCCAACCGTTCCCCGACTTGTCAGTCTACCAAATACACCAAGTATTAATTCACCAACACAGTCCTATCCAGCTCACCAACTTCCTAGTGTTTACACACACTCATCTGACTCACACGTTACTCTAGTTATCTCTTTTCTTCGTATATGACCAAGTTGCTTTACATAAGACGTTATACATCGTATTTATACTTGCGTGTTTAGACTTGTAACAAATGACCTATGATCTCCTAGACTCTAGGAGTCGTTTTCTTCTCTATCCTCAATAGAATAGCCAAGCTCGAATATAGGTTGATCTTCAACTTGCTCTGGAACCGTCAGGACACGTGTCACCCTGTGGTTGGACACGTTGAAGGTGAGTACTCAGGTGGTCAGTCACCACTTGCACTCTTCACTTGCCTGATCTTGTTTGCCTCATTAATGCTCATTAATGCTCTCCAAGGCTTCATTTAATGTTGCGTAATGAGTGCCTCTAAATAGCCCTAGCCTTGTCTTGTTATCTTGTTCATTAATGAACAAGACTTTGACATGAGCTAGTTGCTTGTGTGGATGCATGAGTCTGCATGATTTTGTCGGCACACTTGATGTATTTTGTCCTACTACTGCGTCTGATGCATGAAAGACATGGTTGTGTAGTGCTTGACTTCTTGTGTGTACTACCAGTTCTGTCGGAGCTCTCACAGGTGCCCGACTAGATGGGCATCTGTCATGAATGGAGTGCGCTTGCAACCTTGCGTGCTAAGCCACTCCTCTACCTGTTTATCTGAATTATAAACTTGACAAACACATTAGATAAACAACACAGGTTTGCTATCATCAAAACTAAAGGATCTTGACTTAACACAAATGATGCAGAAGAACAACGCAAATAAATGCGGTTTGAGATATAAGTATGAGACATCCACTTAGTATAATATTGAATAATTAATGAATAAAACTACGAGATCATGTTGATATTGTCATCATCTAGGATAAAAGATGAGATGGTGTCCCAAATTGTTGAGAAAGCAATTGCACGAAAAATCATCAAGACGAAATTCATACATAACCAATAGATCACAAACTATAAGGTGGGTTCCTATCAACCATTTTAAATTGTGTCTATGACTGGGCTCAAGCAAATCGCATGAAAAATCATCAAGACGAAATTCATACACACCCAATATATCACACACTATAAGGTGGGATCCTATCAACCATTTTAAATTGTGTCTATGACTGGGCTCAAGAAAATCTGGGTACCTAAGACACATCAGCTCAATCAGACTCCCCAAGAAGGTTGTTCAACTCCTTCAGATTTGTCATCTCCTTCCCAATAATTGGACCATGACACACTTCCATGTGAATTCTAAGTATATGCCTCTCCATTCTTCTTGAACGTATATATGTCTCTAACCTTGTTTGGCTATGAAGGGAAATGCAACAAATTAGAGGGACAATTTCTAACCAGAAGAAGAACTAAAGTCTAGCCTTTGGATAGTAAGATCGTGGGATCGAAACACGATTTTGTGAACATTGTTCGGACTGCATCCAGAAGAAGAAGAAGAAGAAGAAGAAGAAGAAGAAGAAGAAGAAGAAGAAGAAGAAAAAGAAAAAGACGAGGAGGAGGAGGAGAAGTAGAAATCTCACCACCTTGGAAACTATTCTTCAACCTCTCATGGCTAATTCTTCTCTCTCTCTCTCTCTCTCTCTCTCTCTCTCTCTCTATTTATGTTCTAATGAAGGAGTAGCCTCCTTGTACTTAGGGATAAGGATTTTTCCCTAAAACCCCATTGTTGATTCTTGAACTCTTTTGTAGCTTTATTTTAGTTCTTGTGCTTAATGATGATGTTGAGTATTTGTGTCTCTTAAGCTTGTTTACATATGGTTGTGTGAATCTTAGAGTTTTGCTCAATATGTTATCTATGGGTTGGTTTTGCTGGTTTTTCATTGAATCTATCAATAATTAGATTTTGAGATAATTCTAGGTTGCCTATTAGTGTAGCATTAGTGTGAGTTTCTATCAATGCCATTTTGAGACAAAAACTTAAAGGGAACTAAATTAGTGTAATTTATCAAAGGGTACTGATAAAGATTTCCTTGCGACTTAGGGGTAACTTGTATTAAATTCTATCAATTGACTAGGTGCTTGAACAATCCATCTGTTCCGGTTCAATTGGTTAGGATTAGTATGTACATGATTTGACTACTAATTAATTAAGTGTTCCCGTTTTTTAGCTCTGAGTTCATGAATCACAATTGGTGGTAAAGGGTGGGGTGGGGGCAAAGATCCATCCCGGGAACATCTGAAATACCCTAAGGTTCATAAACATAATTAAGGACTAATCATTGAATTAGAAAAGCTAATGAGCTCTTAAATGATTAAGGAGTTATAAAATCTCTGAATATGTGTATATAAATAAGTATATATAGTCCAAAAGGTTATTAAACCTTACATAAAATGTTGGACTAAAGTGGGAGTAATTATAAGGAAAACCAACAAATAAAATTGGTGTAACATGTACATACTATTGCATGAATTAATAGCACAAATAACATGAGTTAATTATAAAAACATACTTTAAGTAGTCACACTGAATAGTAAAGTATACCAATCACTCAAAAACATAAAATACACTTTAAGACAAGGTAATCATGTTTGTTACAATCTAACACATGAAATAAGTCCTAATGTACAACCTATAAGTTCAAAACATTATAAGACACATTATTATGTAATTACCCATAATGTGACAAAAACACCCTTGCTAAATATCCTAGATGGCCAGAACTTTAAAGGGAAAACAAGGGACCAAAATCCATTTCCCTCCTTGGAAGGTATTTCCTTAAAACTACTAGTCATACTTTTATGACTCATTACTTTAATCACTTAAGAAAAATCTAACTAACTCATCCTCCATCCTCTCTCTTCTTGGCCGAGCAGCACTTCATCTTCTTCCTTGGTTTCTTCTTCATTTCTTACATCCTTTAAGAACATAACAATAGTGGACAACTAAAGTCTTGCCTTTCCTTCAAATCTCTTCCCTTTCTTCATTAACAAACCAAGAGCAATACAACCTTTCTCCTTCTTGAGCTGGTGCCAAGTTTCTACACATTTGGAGGCTAAAACTTTGGAAATAAAGCATGGGTGGAGCTTAGCCTAGATCCATCAAGCTTAAGGTAAGAAAAGTTGCTCTAAGCTTCCATCTTTTCCTTTGACTTGTGCAAGTCCGAAAACCAAGCTTTCTTACACTCATTTTCTTCTTCTTTCCTCATACAATATGAATCTCCTTCCTCTCCTCTTGTTGGTCGAGATTCAAAGCAAAACAACACCCCCAAAGGAGATTTCAAGGATAAATCATGAATTAAGGTTTTAAGTTCTTTAACCACCTTCTACCCTTAGATCTATACTAGATCTAACACTTAACCAATTTTTCTATAGTTGGCCGAAATTTGGAGAGAAAATCTCCATTGGAGAGCTTCAAGGTAAACTCTATACTTTAGTGCACATTTTAGTGCTTTAAGCCTTAGGCTTTTCCTTAATCTTGTTTAGGTATCTAAAGACCCTAAATTATTCCTCTATATATTCTTAAACATGGCCAAATTTAGCTTAACCCATCTTGGGTGTCGGTTGGCTGAGAGCAAGGAAAACAAGCGAAAAGGTTCAAAATCTACACTAAGCACAAGGTAAGTGTAGCTTAATCTATCATCTAAGCTTTAGATTTGTTAAAAAATATAAATTATCCCCTTATATGTATATAGGGTTGAAAGTTCAAGTGCAAAATCAAACATTGGAGCATAAAAGGGTAAGTTCTACCTTAAAGCTCATTTTAATGTTTTAAAGTGTTTAAGGTTGGGTAACTAATTGAAGCCGAGAAAGAACATTGAAATACGGTTTGTAATGACCTAAGTTAAGGCATAAAATCATACTAACATAATTGATTATGTCTACCAAGGACTTAAAGACTTAAATGTCACATTAGCTTAAGTTTATGGGGTTTTAAGTAAATTATAAACCTTTGGCAGTATGGGGGTTTATTTGCCTAAATTAAGTGTGGTATAATTGATATTTTATGTTATTGAAGGTTTATTTTATGGCTTGTATTATGACCACAAGTTTAGGCTAAGTTTATAAGCATTTTGTTGTTTAAGGTTTCCAAAAGTTGAGGACTTTATGGTATTATGGTAGGTGTCTAAATCTGATATTAAGGGACTGTTTGGATGAGTAAAACCACCTCAAAATGTTGGTGGAAGAATACCTACAAATTTAGGAAGTGTTTGGTTGAAGTTTAAAGACAAATTTGGGTTTAAAAATGATTTAGAGTTAATTGGACGCTTTGGTGTTGATATGATTAAAGGATAGGTTGGATTATGAAAATAAACTGAATTTAGGAGTGTTATATGAAAACATATCCGAAATTTAAGAGTTTGATTTGGGTTAGAAATGAAAATACAAGCTCAAGTAAGATTTGGGAGTAAATTGTAAAGTTTGGGAAACTTGTGGGCCCAAACTGTAATTCTAGAAAAATGAGGTGTATGTAGTGTAATACGGTCAAACCTAGATATAGTTAGGGTGTTGACCAAGTTGGAAGAAGAAAAGATTGAAAATTGAACTTAGAAAGAGTTTGGAAAGTCTTAGGAGTTAAATGAAAACCCCGGAAAGAATTTAGGGTTAATTCGTAATTTCTGGAAATTTTGGGTCAAGACAGAATATACGGTCAAACCTAGGAGGAAAATTGTGGGTTCGACCGAGTAAGAGAAATAAATTTTGAAAAAGTGAAATAAGGAAAGATTAGTGGTGAATTGTAAGTATATGAAAAGATGTGGGGTCAATTTGTAAATATGGGAAATATTAGTGTGAAAATCAGAATAGGATAGTAGGGGTCTGTTCGAAAATTATAAATAATTTGGGTTGGAACTATGAATAAAATTAAGTGGGAAGTTAGAATTATACAATATGTGAATTTGGGATGAGATTATAAGATTGGAAAATATTTGGTGGGAGAAATGTAATATTGAATGACTTTAAGGAATGGCCGAGAATTAAATAGATTAAGAGTAAGTTTGGCATAAGGTTAAGAATCATATTATATGACATTATGCACAAAGTCTTAATGTTAGAGTATAAAGGTGGGGTACAAAATAAGAAGTTTGTTGATTCACATGAAATAATGAATACGTGGGATATGGTGGGAATTATATAATAAGGTTTGGGAGGGAGCTAACCTAAGTTATTTAAGCAATATTGAAAGTTATATATAAACCATTATACTCATGGTTAGAGATGCGGAGCAATTAAAAGGTTATTAAAGTTAGAATATTCATAAGGTCATGACAAGTGTAACTACATTGACCTAGACTAAGTTGACCAAGTCAATAGGTGGTCCATATTGACTTAACTATGTTAAGTTGACCAAAAAGAGTCAAGTTGACCAACTCATCAAATTAAAAGAGAGCTTGAAGAAGCCCTAAGGCCATTAACAACTAAGGTCAATTACATTAACACCATATAGTAATCTAATGGGAAATTTCACAAGATACCCCGAGATTTGAATGAATTTTATGAAATACTCCTGATGTTTCATTTTTATTGTGAGATACCCTTGAGGTTTCATTGTGCTTACAAGATAGCCCGATGTTTCATTTTGATTACGAGATACCTCTAAGGTTTTAATTTCATTATGAGATACCCTTCCGTTTGAATTCTGATATATTATATTGTTAATATCCCCATTTTACCCTCACACCATATGCCCCGCAATGACCTTAATTTATTTAAAAAACATAAATTTAAAAACATTGTAGTGGAGACTTAAATTCATAAATAGTTATAACAAATACATTAAAATCACAATAAAATTGATTATATTTTATGCTTCTTCATACTTTATTTTTCTAATTTTAAATAATGAGTTTTTCTATGTACCATATGAAATTTTTCCTCTTAATATTGTTTATATTATTGTTATACTTTTCTATGATTAAAGTCATTGCTACGTAACACTTTAACAATTTATTTTTATTTTTTAAAATATTCTATTGCTTTATTATTTAGTCATTTCCATTTATTTAACTATTTTTGTTTTTTTGTATATTTAATAATATTCTTCTTTTAATATTGAATTCAAAATTTATTTAATCTTTAATTATATTTGTGTATTTTTTCTATATTTTAATTTTTTTTAAATTTGACCATAATCCTTAAGTTATTATGGGCATATGATGTGAGAGTAATATGGGATATGAACGATATATTAGATCAGAATTTGAACGGAGGGGTATCTCGTAATGAAATTGAAACCTTAGAAGTATCTCGTAATGAAAATGAAACCTCGGGGGTATCTCGTAAAGAAAACGAAACCTCAAGGGTATCTCGTAATGAAAATGAAACATTAAGGGTATTTTGTAAAATTCACTCAAACCTCAGGGTATCTCGTGAAATTTCCCTAATCTAATCTATATGAGTGTGTGTGTGTGTGTGTGTGTATATATATATGCGTATGATCAAAGAGGATAAATAATGAAAAGATTAAATCCTAAGGTTGTAGAATTATACAACTATGTTAGTTACTAACATAATTAAAGTATTTAATAACTAATCCCGCACTTGAATATTTGAAGTAAAAACCCGAATAACGAGAAATAGCAAACCTCGGTGTTATGTACAAGGGATTAGCGTTTATAAAAATACCGAGATGGTTTGACGTTTATAAAGTATTAATACTTAGCTTCGTATTCCAGAGCTAAGGAATTAGAGAACAGGCGCGGGATTTGGACGTCTGCTTATCTCACGTTAGTGTATGATATGTTGTTGTGTAATCCGATTGTTCTGAGGATTTCCTTGGGTTCGGATATGTGTGTACTATATGGTAAGATGACATATATTATTATGCTTGTGTGATTTAATTGCCCGGATATCTTGCGTGATTAATTGTGCGTGTTATTATTCGAACCGAGGTAATACCGAACATAACTTAAATTAAGTTATGAGATGTGATAACAGAATTATCACCTATGGTAGGATAATTATATAATTTATATTATCCTAAAGAGACCTCAGGTAGAGTAATGGTAACACCGTTCTCATGTGAATATATATCCTAATACAGAAATACACTAGATGACTTCTAGGTATACATTAAAGACCTAAAAGGCGTATACACATTCGAGAAGTTAATCACTGTACGACCTAAGATTGAATCTTAGGCATTTAGATTAAGAGAACTTAATCACACAGTGAGAGGTAGTATGATGAGAAATGTTGAGTATGTTGAGAAATCCAGGACGCCCGGTTGCGCATTGTGATCACGAGAGGACGACTGAGAACATGTCCACTCTATTGAAATTCCAAGAATCAAAAGGTTCCTTGGTCGGAGGCACTACCGCTGGTGTAAGGGCATTGGCCCAAGATAACAAATCCTACAATCTGAAATTGTGGATTTTCAACAATCGAAAGGTTTGTTGGATGGAGGCACTACGGTGTGAGCGAATTAGGGCGGATGTGCCTAAGGTAATACGAACTTTAATAGGAATATGTTCTTAGGAACAAGTCATCTTCTAACATGTCGACTTGTTGAGTGGTAAGAGTTAAAATTAAGATAAACATGTAGAGTTGTAAGCTATCAGCTAAACTTAATACGAGATAATAGTTACTTTCGTAACAGCTTGGAGAACAACAAAAGGCCTTAAAGGCAAAGCAACGAGAAACGTTTAAATTAACTCTCGTACGTCTTATATCGAGTTGTTTGTTGGATTGCTTATGTGAATGAGATGTATGTGGATTTTGTGATTAATATGCCGAGTAATTTATTGGAATAGCAAGATATGTTTATTGTTTTTTATATATATGAAAATGAAAATGGAACTGTATGTTAACTCGACCAAATAACTCAAAGGGTCTGAGGGCGTATGACGGTTGCATGATTACATACTCAGCAGGGGCTGATTCCATACAAAACAAATTTATTGAAGGTCCATAGCCGTAGAAGACCGACGTCGAAGTGTGGGTTTTTTGGGTAGTTAGCTGTAAACTATCACTTTTGATTATACCTTTGAATTATGGTTTTGGATACACGGTTGATGTATATGGAAATGGTACAGTTTAGATTGCTTACGTGTTTTGGTTAAGGTTGTATGTTAAATTAAACTATCTCTTGGTCATCACAGCGTTTGTTGGATTGTGTATGTAATTTGGATGTTTCATTACTCACAAGGGTGAATAATGGCGGTAACACCCGGTGTTAGTATGATTGTATTTATTTCCGCTGCAATCGATTTTTTTTTTATTTATGCTAGGTACGTGGTTAAGACGAGATTACGAGTTAGGGGTGTTACAACATCTATCCCAATAGTTAGTTTAGTTTTATTGCTTTATTTTATTTCTGCTTATATCTCGAAACAATCAAAACCCCAAGATTTACAACATTTACATCTTATATGTATATATATTTGTGTACATTACTATACTGGTAAGAAGCTAGATAGTTTCCAAGTCCTTATGGATACCACCCTTATTGTACTATACCGATTTGATGCACTTGTCCATAGTTTACATTATATTATATATATTATGCATAACAGATGTCATGTGTTTATGTTTGATCGGCTTGATCTGTGCAGATGGACTCGTCGTCAAGTTCCAACACCTTAGTATTGAATCCTTTGATTCATTAAATGCCGAAGTTTCTCAGAATTCGTTTCGGGTCCCGCTCATGCAGTAGTTTTTTTTATTTTTGTATAGTTATGGTAATGGATAGGTTTCAAACCCTGAACCTTTGGTTCTAGGATATCACTCCTCTACCGACCAAGCCACGGGGGTTTGGCCGCTCATGCAGTAGTTGTTTATGGAAAAGGTAAAGATCATGTAAACTAGCCCTTAAAGAATAGTTTGATGGGTGTACAAATTCTTCAAGAGAAAAAAAATGTATGAAATTCCAAAGATACTTCATTGTCACAGCAATATTTCCCCAAAGTTAGCAAACTTTTATTTAGAGATGTCAGATGAAGAATACCAATTAACAAGAAACTGGCATTACGAGAATTCAAAGCATCACATCCCATGCAAGATTGACTGTTGGATCCGTCAAAAATCAATTAACTTCAGAACCAACACACTTGTGTGGAAGGAGGTTCAAGCCAAAAAAAAAAAAAAATTGTTGGCAATGTGATGGGTTGTTAATTATGTTTCTAAACTACCAGAGACACTGAGACACTAGTTTGAGTTGTTATATTGGTAAAGATTGTAGTTTGAATTGAAAATTGAAAACCCTGGTTGTATAAATTCTTGTTATAGGAATTTGTATAAATCATTTCCTCTCATCAACTTCAGTGTCCCAAAGGATAATTCTGGTTAATCACTTTACCTGGTTTATAGTTACACATAGAATTGATCGAGTTCTCATAGTAATTGTTAAATCATTACCAAAAGTTGTAGATAGAAACAAAGACCATGGTTGAGTTGGTTCCACCAAATTCCATCTTCGGAGATAGCATAGGCTCTATTAATTAGGCTCGGAAAATATCAAAATTTCATAGAAAAGACACCACAATCATTGCCATAGAACATTCTCCTTGTCAGTGACAGGGTATTTACATCATTATTCATATATGTGTGTAGTGTGTACTGGGTAAGAAAAAGGAAGTATAAAAAAGATTCTTGGGCTGAGGTATTAACATGAACCCAATACAAAAAAGGGCACGGGGCTTAATCAAATAGTCAAGTTAAGTAACAGGTATACTTTTTTTGATAATTGGGTATCAAACTTTCATTAGAGCAAAAATGGTATATGTGGATGTGGTTAAAAATTTAGGCCTCATTAAAACCTTCCTAAGTAAAACTCAATGGAAAAAAAACTTAAAGAAGGAATAAGAGTATCCCGCCATCCATCCAAGACTAAGTACAAAATTAAAACACTACAACCTAAGAAAAAAACAATACCCTGTCAACTATTATACACTAATTGACATACTACAGAATGATTAACTAAACAAAACAGCCTCCAGAGAGCAGTGGTCTGCGCAGGTATACTTTAATAAGGCCTAGAGCACCGAGTAGCTATATTATGGTGTGTGCCTCTATCGTGGCCGATCTCCTTTTATTATCCCAACAAATATTCTGGTGAATGATTATGCATCTGAAGTGTGTAACATTGATGAAGGCAGGTAGCCCCAAGTCGCAGAAGTTTGGAAGTTTCAAAGAAGGATTAGTACTTCTTTTTACGCCAGAATGTAGATCGGGTAACTTTCAAGAAGATCAACCAGAAGATTCCTGACCCCATGATGACAAAGACACGAACAAACATCATGGACTCAAACATTCCAGAGAATAATGCTTCCCACGACCAATTCCACAGAATTGCACCGCTCATCCCTAGAATTGCACCCACGAGCACTTGCAATGGTGTATGATATCTCTCAGCGACTCTAAGTGAGGCCTGCACATGATTATGATATACAATATTGAGTATTAATTATAAAAGTACATATGAATGAGTTAAATACAAAACTCTCTCACTATAGTGGTTAAAAGATAAAATCGGGATCCTCGTAAACTTGGATGCAAAGCAATGAAATTTGATCAGTTTCTAGCACATAATAATGGATTTGTTGTGCGGTGCTAGGCCACACAGCCAAGAACAACAGAGAACTATAATGTGTCACGCTAGACTTACCAGATAAGAGCTGAATCCAATCGCAGCCAACCCAAGAACTAAAGTAATCTTGTGCGTCCCCACTTGTTCGACAACTGAAACAGCAAAATGGAAAATTTTTAATACTCCACTCAGATCAAATCTCTTAAGGCATGAATAATATATTCATATGTAGACAAATCAACTTAATTACCTGACAGCATAAGAAAGGTAAGGACATAAAATATGGCTTGAGCATGGGAGGATGGCATTCCTGGATCCATTTTCTTGGTGGGAAAGGTCTAGGTTGCTTAATTAGGTTTTTCATAGTAACTGACAGTAGAATGGTAGGAATTGACCCCATGCCTGCCCATAATGCCTTAGGGTCTCGCCTCCACAACATCAGAGCACCCAAAATTGCCGTCACAAGCCATCCGCTCTATCAAAGCCAACATCATAGAGGTTTAGAAAAAGAAAATGAAAAAAATTGCATGCCCCACCCATGACGTTTAGTAAAATTACACACTCCACTCATGAGGTTTTGAAAATTATTTTCCCCACTCATGAGGTTTCCCTCGTTTTACATCCAGTAACTTTTCTAATGTTTGATCAATTTAAAAGATGTTTAAACTTTGTCCGAAACTAATGAAATTTTACATGAATGATGTTAAAGTGATATATTTTGATATTATGTGAAATCTAAAGTTTTTTTAAGCTCATATGTGACCCATGGGACCCAATGAAAATGCACTAACATGTCACATGTTTCATTGGGTCCCACGGGTCACATATGAACTTAAAAAACTTCGAATTTGACATAATATCAAAATATAACACTTTAGCATCATTCATGTAAAGTTTTATCAATTTCCGACAAAGCTTAAACATCTTTTAAATTGATCAAAATTTTAAAAAATTGCTGGATGTAAAACGGGGGAAACCTCATGGGTGGGGAAAGTAATTTTTGAAACCTCATGGGTGAAGTGTGTAATTTCACCAAACGTAGCATGTAATTTTCCAAAAAAATATGAGCGTCAATTGACCATTTGCGTGATCCAGTAAAAAGTGCTACGTGATGTTAGGGTATCTAATTATATCCCAAACAAGTGACACCTAACTCTTGATCCAAGTAGGTTATCAGAACATAGCATGAAGGAGAGTTTCATATCAAAAGTTAACGCTTGGCTTTAGATGCGATTGATTCTTTGAAGTATGATAAATACATAAGAAATTAGTTGATCCGAAATGAAGAGCAGCAACAACTAGCTAAGAATGTGATTTTGGGTATCTATCGTGAAGTTTAATTAAATTGTTTGATAGAACTGGTTGTTGTGATTGACTTGTGCACTGCAGCAACTAATGAATAATGAACTTTAGAACTAAAAGCAGAGGAAGATGAGATACCAGATGGTTGAGAGTAGAGGTCCCATTGTGGGATGGGGAAGATACAGAGGTAGACTGATGTGTTCCGCTGCTGAAGGACTTGGTGGAGAAAGCCATTTAGAATACAACTTCTTGTTTCTTTGAATATGTGGATAGTAAACACACTGATCAAATGCCCCGACCCATCCTTTCCTTAAATAGAACACTGAGCGACATTGTCAATTTGTAACGGCTGACGAGGAGGAGATCGACTTCCCAACGAATCGTATCGTTTGGACATTTGCCTTTTGTTCAGTTTAATAATAAATTAATCAGTTTCACATGTTAGAATGATGTAATATTATTTATTTTTATCGTGGCTGTTTGACATTAAGTGTATTATTATACAAATCTTTGCTTCTTATATGACACACAGTTGTTCGCCTGCCCTCTCTATGTTTTTAAATGTTTCTCTCGTCTTCGGATGTATACATGAATACTTTAATAAACCATACCCAATCGGTGCACTGGCCCGTACTATCATCCTGGGAAGTATGGTTAGCTACTGATATTTCACAAAACAAATTAAGGGCAGTATACTAACGCGCTACAACAAAGTCAAGATGCTTCTGCCGAATAGTCTAACAGCATTTTACGTCCTAAATTTAGAGTGGCGAGTTTAACATCATTAATAGAATTAATTTAAAGCACAAATTAAGAAGTATATAGGGGATTTGTCAGGCCAATTGTTGCAGATACTGGTTTTAATGTTGGTTAGTGATGACCACTCTGGTTCCAAAAAAAAATGTTTAGCTAACTTTAAATGGGGTCCAATTTTATTTATGAATATATGATTGAATAGTTATTAATTAGTTACTAGGAGTATTTGCACCTAGTGGATCTCGTGTCATAATTAGTAAAAATACTTTTCTTCTTTTCTTTTTTACGCAACCTTTCATATCTGGTTTTTGGTAACTTGGAGCAATTTACGATTTTTGTCTACAACTCAAATAGCTTGCCAGCATTACAAGCGCAATAGTTGAAGCACATCATATATATATATATAGGGGAATGTCTCTAGTCAATCTTGACCAAAATCCGAAACTCCAAAGGTCGAGTTCGGGTTGAGATTTTAAAAATGATCTTTTGCCCTTGCTTTAAAAATTTTCAAAATAACAATATATACCCAAAACTTTTCACATATTACTAGGGACTCATTCAAAGGTAACTTTTTTATGTATTTGCAGTACTTTTAAGTTAAATTCGCGTACAAAAAATAGGACAGAAAACAAAAAAACTGTCAAAGCACGATAAAACGAGATAAGTTCTTCCCTAGAAGCAAGCGTTGCCGCTGACTCAACTGGGTGGGCGTTGACGCCCACTCAACTGAGTGGTAGTCGATGTACGAGTTAAAACGTATATCAGCAAGTGTATGGTTTGTCGTAACAAGTTTTTCCTAGAAAGTATTCCCTAGGTTATCGAACCAAGGAGGCAGCGTCTAGTTTGAGTCTTTAATCTAACTAACTAGTTTACCAATTCCCTTCCTGGGTGTTTTTTAAATTCTAGACTGCAACCTCAGATCTAATTAATCTAAAACCGGTTTCCCGCAAGATAGATCCTTACTAGCAATTCTTAAATCCTAACTCTCGTTATGAATTTACTAATTAACTAGTAACGTTCAAGATTCATCTGGTTTCTAGACAGCTAATCCGGAGAAATTTTCTTCTCTAGTTCATTGGTAATATTCCTATGGTCTAATGAATGTCGCGATTCTCACCTATAAGCAATTCATACCAGAAAAAACTCAAGCAATAATTAATCACAAGTGAATACAATTTGTATAGAATTTATATTTAACAACTCATGAAACAAAATAATAAACTAGTTCTACACAACTATTAAGACATAGGAGCCAAACATATGATGAATCCAATCTCTTTCTTATGCTCTTGTGTCTGAGTCGCTCTCTGTTTTCCTCTCTATATGCGGCTGATGGCTAGGTTTTGTGACCGCCTTGTCTCTTCGTAAAGTCCACCCCCCCCCCCCCCAAAGATATGATGTTCTTTTCTTTTTATAAAGCAACCGTCTTTTATTTTGTCTAGTACGGTTGTTTTTTTGTCTTTTTCTACTTTTGTCTTTTTGAAAATTTGAATATTGTAATTTATTAGATATAAGTCCAAATAACTTAAATTGTATACCGTTGTTCATCATAATTTGAGTTCTTAAAATAAGACCCATCATGAATATGTTTTGACAAATTTAAAATTTTATATTTCTTGTATGTACATATGTTTTAAGATTCATTGTGAAAATAAATAAAATACATATTTTTTAGATGTTTTGATAGTGGTAGATTTTTCCGTAGTGTTAGTCATCAAAGAGTTGAGTGGGATAGGGTCATCTTTTTAATTGTGTAGTGGTTAATAGTCGAACCACATTAGCCTTCATTGACGGTGTTAGCTTCTTCGACGGTGTTAGTCATCCTACGGTTATATGTGAGGGTAAGGTTATATTTTTCTTGAGTGGTTGTTAATAACTGAACCACATCAGCATTTTTTAACAGTTCGGTGACCCAGGACGTTGACCCGTGAGATCTAATGAAAACACGTTTAACCGTTCATTTTTTGAAAAGTGAATCTTTCGTTTAATAAAAATTAATCTTATGTTTATAAAGAGTGAATCTTATGTTTAAGAAAAATGAACATTTCACGTTAAGCAATGTGAACCCTTTGTGTTTTTAAAAGTGAATCTTTTGTTAAGAAAAGTGAATCTTATGCCAGAGCAATATGAATCTTTCATTTATTGATAGAAAAGTGAATCAAAGGTTGTTAAAAGTGAATCATAGGTTTTTTAAAAAATAAATCAAAGGTATATGTAACACCCCAACCCGAAATCCAATAAACTGAACGGCGATCACTCCCAAATAAAATACAACTGCAGCGGAAATAAATACAACAACCGGGCGGTATTACAATGCCGTTGGCCACCCTTGTGGCCAACAAGGCTAAGTCCAAATACAATCTCCAAAAGTCACGGTCTGAATACGAATACAATCCGAGATACTAGGAATCAAACTCAAATGTAAAATACTTAAGTAAAAACAAATATCTAAAAGATGACTCCCATAGCTTGAATCTACCCCACCTACACTCGGTGTGGTAATCTTCTCAACTTCAGGTACCTGAAAAATGGGGGTGCCCCCAAAGGGGCTCAGCAAACAATGCTGGTATGGAAAACGTGCAGCCCATCGTCTACCGGGCCACACCAACTACTTTGTCGAATACATGCAGTTCATTTTTATAAAGCTGTAAACAAGCATAGTAGGATAATAACAAGTATCCATACAAGGACAATAATGTCACATAGAACAAGACTGCAGAAGGTCAAGTTAGCTGAACTGAAATCTTTTAATGATAGTCGGTCCACACAATGGGACTGACAAGTATAACTGAATATCTGAAATAGTGAAGGTATAGTGACCTCGTTAAGATTGAAAGGTTGGGTATTAAAAACCCCAGGAGATAACGTAGTTAAACCCTGAACTGAGAGTTGTGGGAAATAAAACCCACGAGAGGAATGAAGTCTTCCTCAAACTGAACTGATGGGCATTAGAAACCCGAGAGGAATAGAGTCTTCCTCTCAACTGAAAAGTTCCGTCGCGACGTAGATAGGAGACGACCTGAGACAGGTACAGCTCCTGTAGCATGCATGGCCAGATCCAACTGGGCTCCTCGTTCTCGTAGTATAGAGTTGTTAAGTGTCATATAAAGACGTTAAACAAGAACACAATGTGTATTGTCAATTATCACGTTTAGGATAATGACGTTTGTTATAAAGTGAAGTTAGTGAGAGACTTGAGTACAAGTCCTCGATATACTGAAACGCGGGTATTTAAATCCACTGGTATAGTAGTGTTTGTATGCGTGGGACATACACGTGGTAGTCAGCATCATTCACGCACATAAAATAATACAACAGCGCACAAGAGTAAACAACATTTTACATTAATTATCTTGGTCGTTAAATCAAACAACAGATAGCACACAAGCCGGTGTAATCCGGTAGATAACAGGTTGCAAGAATCCCATACCGTTCACCGTAGGTTGTAGTTGATTATACCCTGGTCAACGTCTGGTCAAACAAAGTCCTAGAATAGGATTAACTGAGAGGGTTAATTTATGTTACCCTTATATAATAATCTTATTGGATCTTTCAACAAATCTCGTATTTGTTATTTCATGTGAGGTTTATTTCTTTTAATTACCTCATGATTTAATGTATAACTTATTTGTTATTCCTTTTTGATTTATTTATAATCCTTTAATGTACATATATGTATTCATATATTCATGTACTATATTTGTTGTTTATTTTAATTGTCTAAGTGACATAACAACTTATAATTTTCTTAACTATATTTAAATGTCTTACAATGACATAATATTCTTATAATCTCATTATTCTCCTTTTAGTCATAAATAATACTTATTGTTTCTTTTTAACTTCCTTATATATAAGCCATAGTTCTAATTCCATAATTCCTTTAATTAAAATTCTTTCTTCTAATTCCTCAAAATATCCATATAGGACTTATATTTATTTAAATCTAAATTCTTACCCTTATATTTCGGTTATTTACAAAACAACCACATTAATTCATAAACTTTATATTTAAATTCTAATCTCATTATATTATAGAGTTTTAACTTCTTATTTAGCTAAATTACATAGTCACGCTAATATTTTGGTATATAGTTTTTAAGTACTATAACTTTCAAGAATAACAACTTAGCCCCTTAAATTCTCGGCAATAATAATTTATTTCCTATAATTACAATTTAACCACAAAATCTTATTAACTTTACATAATGCCTTATAAACTATAGTTTTAATTTAATTCTCCATAAATGCCGAATATATATATATATATAAATTCTTAAATTACCAAACTAACCCCAAAGTAATTCGGCTTTGTCATTTATTCTTCCTTAATTACATTTTCATCCCAAAACTTTATAATAGTTTCTTAATAACTTTTAAACTAAAGTCTAAATATATAATTCCTCAAAATTTCAAAGGTGAACCTAATAAATCTCTTAATTATGAATTCGCCCCTTTTTATGTACTAAACTTTCATAACAATTTTTATAAATCACATAATAGCCCAAAACTTTATAAAAAGTTATTTTAGAGCTTGTTTAAATTACCTAAAATTCTTAAACTTAATTCCTAACCTTATATTATATCATAATTTCACCAAACACCCCTTTAGCTCTCGGCTTTCACAATATATACACTAAATTTTGTAAAAATTACATTTAAGCCACTTAAATTAATTAATTAGCCATTTAAGCACTAATAAAATATTTTTAACTCACCAAACTTTATAGTATAAGTTTATATACATAAGTAGCTCATTAAAATCTATTTAACACTTAGGACATTCGGCCATATTTTAATAGTGACCATATAGTATATAAAAGTGGATTTATATGTCATAATAAATATACATAAATTCATAGGGGTCATATAACTCATGTAAAAATTATTGTAATGTCTTATATAAATTCTTAGCTCAAAAATAAGCATTTTTGCCCTTGGTAATTCGGCTTGAATTAATATGTAACATAACTAAATTTTGTGACACAAAAATGTGTCTTAAGGTAAATATTTTCTATATAAGTTATAGATTGTATTTTTGGCATATAATACCATATAGTTTCGGTTTTAATAAACCTAGGAGATGTACATAATTTTTGTATAATTTTTAGAAGCTTAACAAAGCTTATAACATAAGGATTTACTTAGTAAACTTACTTCTTAACAAAGGTGGTTAAGTGCTTGAACTCCTCTTGAATCTCCAAGCTTTCTCCAAGGGAATTTTGATGCTCCACTTCGGTTATATGCAAGTGGTGAAGGAGTTTTAGGAGTTAGATCTTGAATAAAGATCTTAAGTAGATTTGTAAGTAGTTTTACAAGGATTTACCTTAGACTTTTCTCCTTATGAATTCGGCACTCCTAAGGTGGATGAAGAACAAATTTTCCTTCATCAAAATGAAGAAGAAAAGAACCTTAGAAGAAGTAGAACTTGGCTACACATAAAAATGTGCTTTAAGGATTTTCAAGCATTAAAACTACCTTAAGATAACCTTGGGATGCTCCTTGGATTAATGTTGGTTTGAACAACCTCCTTGGAGAACTAATTGATGCCGAACACCTCTTGTTATGCTAGGAAGAGTTTTGCTTCAAGACTTGCCAAGAAATGCTAGGAAATTGCCTTAAAGATGAAGATAGAAGTTAAATCTCCATTAATGGACTTAAGAGCTTCAAAGGAAGAAGATGAAGCAATAAGAGAGAGCTAGAGAGCTTACCAATTTGGAAGTATGGAGTGCAAGAGGAAAAAGTGAGACTAGCTCACGTATAAGGTAAGAAATTGCACTTTGGAATTGATTTTTGTTTTGTCAATTTTTAATGTCATTTGACTATTCTTTTCCTTAGTTTATTACATGAGTTATTGGCTCAATAAATGCCTCCTTTCCAGCATGAAAACCGGCCATGTGGTGTGACTAAGCAAGAGTTGGAAAGACAATAATGTTGGCTAGAAGACAAGGTAAGAAAAGGTGAGTTTTATTCCTTGATTTTTCAATGTTATAACTTGTCTTCTTCCTCTCTTGTATATGCACGGTTTAGGGTCTGAATGGAGCTCATTTGATCGGCATTCATGAGCTAAGAACAAGCATGGAAAGTCATTTGAAGTTTAAGAAATGAAAAAGGTGGAATCTAGATCCACTTTTGCCTTTTTACATTTTGTTTTCTTCCTAGCTCACATGGCCTTATTCTTCTGCATAATTTCGACACTTGCTGGTCAAATAAGACCTACATACTTTGAATTAAGTATATACAACACATGGGAAGGTGAGTCACCATGTATTAAACCTTTTAAAACTTTAAAGGCAATTTTTATACTAGTTTTTGCTCTAAAATTCGGCCCCTATAGAGAGCCTTGTTGACTAGTCACACCAACTGATTTAGAAGGTCATTTTAACCCTATTTAAGATTACCAATTCGTGGCATGTCAAAAACTACAAGGTAATTGCGTAAAACGCATTTTCGTGACACCCGAAGGTGTGTTTTTGTGCTCTAAGGAAATTTTGGGAAACCAATTGCTTTTATGAGTTCCAAGTGTTTGTAAACACTTATTATAGTAAAACATATACTAAGATGTTACATTGGGTTATATGGGGTTACATCCACCCGTGACATAATTTACGGGCCATCGGGACACACCCGGGCAAAAAGGAGCGCTAAGAAATCCTCCTGTTGTTTTTGCTAATTTTGAGAAACCACTTCGTGGGTTCTCTTTATAATGGTTAATAATGATGTTAGGAACTCAAGGAATTAATTTTATAGGAGTTCATGCCACCTCGGCACTCCTCCGGACTTTTCATGCTTTAAGGGGCGTGCGTGAGCACTCCCGAGCGTTTTGCGTTTTTGATTGAATATAGCTTAGGGAATATGTTTATATATTCATATAATAACTGTATGACCATTTGGTTTGAATATTAGAGGGTCATACAAGGTCATGTTTGACCATATGCTTCTAAGGTGTTTTAGCGTTTATGGAGAAACGACTGTTTTTACGTAACGTTCTCATGCATGGGTTTGCATGCGTACGTGAAATGATTTATAATAGGATTATTTTCCATTAAATAATGGTTTAATAATATTAATTAGATTTGGGGTATTTCAGTATAAGAAAAGAGAATTTCGTAAATAGATATTGTTTAACTAAAGTGGATAAGAGGTTTAAGAAAAGTGAATTAATGTTGTTAACAATTGAACCTAAACCCTGCACTACAAACTCTAAAACTTCTGTTGACGTTGTTTAGCTTAGGGTTTGTGGTTAAAGGTTTATTGAAAAGTGAATATTTCATTTAAAAAAAAGTGAATCACATGTTTAAGTAAAGTGAATCGTTTATTTTCAAAAAGTGAATCTTATGTTTAAGAAAAATGAATCTTATCACAAACTTATGCGAGAACAATATGAATCCTTCATTTTAGAAAAGTGAATTTTGTTTAAAAAAAGTGAATCCAATGTTTAAGAGAAGTGAATCTTAGCACAAACTTATGCTTTGTGCGAACAATATGAACCTTTACTTTATTTAAAAGTGAATATTTCGTTGAAGAAAAACTAATCAAATGTTCAAGAAAAATGAATCTATATTAGGAAAAGTGAACCTTTCACTTTAAATAATGTAAATCTTTTGTTTTTCTATAAGTGAATTTTAAGTTTTAAGAAAATAAATCTTAAAGAAGATTCATTTTGTTAATGAATAAGGTTCATTTTATTATTGAAGAAGATTCATTATGTTAATGAATAAGATTCACTTAAAAAATACGTAATATATACTCATTCTAAAAACATAAAATTTTAAGTTTACCAAAACATATCCATGATGCATCTTGTTTTGAGGAGCACGAATTACGATCAATTGTATAACTTTTTTTATTTTTACACTTATATTTTATAAGTTATAACATTTTGAAAAAAATATTATCTCTCCACTAATAACAAAATGAACTCGAGCCCCCACAACTCTCATGTACATATGTTTTTTCTCTTTTTTTTCCTTTTTTTTCATTCTTTTCTTCCCCGATAGATTACTTGTGGGAAGCCAGATCTCCGTTCTGTTTCTTTTTGTCCCACACAACGTCTACATGCATGGATATTGTGTTAGAATCCCATGTGTGTATGTAGTCATGTTGCCCATCCGGCTGACTTATCCTCTCACGCCGGCGCAGCCCGGCAAAAGTATCGGCCCAAGATTTGTCAATTGTGTCTGTAATTCCATGTTTCCTCTTCTATTTATAGGCGATGATTGTCATTTTATGCTTGTTTTTGATTGGTTAGTTTCATTTGCTTGCGTATGACTCATGTGGTTTTTACTTTTTATTGGAATCCAGAGTAGGATCTTTCCGCCTTCTACGAAAATTGTTCTGTTATTTCTATTAATTCCTCTATATTTTTCTCGTACCTACTTTATCCTAGGCATCCCTCCTGGAAGACCAGTACACGTACCCTGCTCATTTACACTAAAAACCTATATCCGATGTCACATTTGCTTATATTCACCTTACTACTCCCTCCGTTCATTAATATCTGTCGTTTTAGGATGTGATTCTTGTTCAAAAATATCTGTCATTCTAGCTTTTTGACACACTTCTTTCAACTTTTACCCCTACTATTCAATATAAAAGTAATTATTATCTAAATGGAAAAGTAAAAAGTAGGGGCACATGCGTCATTGTCATACTTTTCTTAATAAGTGTGTAAGTTTCTAAAATGACAGTTATTATTGAACGGAGGGAGTATAATTTAAACTCCTTAGAGGATCCACAATAGCATATGAGTTCTTAACATTTCCCTATATGTCATGTCATCAAAATAATATATTATATTTGGTAAGAAACTTTTCATCCTACCTATCACTACAATAACTAAAATTCTTAACTCATTTCTTCTAAAAAGTAACCAATAGAAAGTTGTGAAAGTTATGGGAAAGTGTAAACAGCCAATGAGAGTTAAAAAAGTACAATCCTTAACTAAGAACCTTGGAAAGAGAATTTGAGTTAAATCCACTATATTGTGGAGGTTTTTTTCTTTTCCTTAATGACACATTGGGTGGATTCCACTCTATTGTGGATGCTCTTATTAACTCTTCAATCCATTTTTTTAGGATCGAGTGTGTTTCGTAACCTTAGTATCCAATTCCTTCTCTAACGCATGATAAACGACATGGGTTCGTTTGGAGACAGCTGTTGGGGGCTGCTGTTGGGTCCTGCTGCTGGAAATTGAGAAGTTGTATGCTGATGGTTTTATAGACGCTGTCAGCTGCTAGTTTTGGTGTTTGGTGGAACGTCTGCTGATGGTTTTAAAAAGCAGAGACAATTATTAGGTCCTGCTGCTGAAAATTGAGAAACTGTCAGCTGATGATTTTGCAGAAGCTGTCAGCTACTGGTTTTGGGTGTTTAGTGGAACCCTGCTAATTTTAGAAATTGAGAAGTTGTCTGCTGCTGGAAGCTGTTCCCCAAACAGCTCATTAGCAAGAGTTCATTGTTCTTTCCCACATCAACGAAGCAGTTCACAAAATGTGACAGTTGAAAAAGAAGGGCGCATGGTATAGAGTTCGAGAAGATAGTCGTACTTGTTGATAGTTCAAGTAGAGCTTCTAATGGTGCGCTGTAGTGGGCTGAAGAGAAAGTTCAAGAATAAGCTGATGGAACAAGAAGCATAGGATGGCAACATCAAAAGCAACGGTGGAATGTTGCTTCAAACCACAACCGCTCAACAGTAGCTTGGAAGATATACCAAAGCATCATCACAATCTTTTGAAACGCCACAACAGCTGAATGAATAATAACATCTCCACATCACAATATTTCAGTTCCAAACAACCACCACATTGATATCAAAAAGAGTGGACTTTTGTGTACGTTCACAAGATATGAAGTGAAGACCAGGGAATAATAACTAACAAATGGAACATAACCTAAGTGCAAATTTAATTTAGGGAAATTTCATGAAATATCATTGAGTTATTGTTTAACTCATGCTTTATCACTATGTTTTTACAATTACACAAGATAGCACTCAGTTTTAACTAATCAGATACCATTGAATATCATATTGTGTATTCCACCATTAAAGTCCCTGTAAAATTCTAAATATTCTCATATTAGTTAAGGGAAGTAAAAGATATCAGTTTTATAGTAAAGGCGTTTGTTTTTTAAGTCAAGTGGTAAATAAATATTGATGGTATTTTAGACTTTTTACAGACATTTAACTGTGGAATTAACAGAATATAAGACAGATTTATATGTGGTGAAATTATTTAAAACTGAGTAAATTTTAAAAACATGACGGTAAAATACAAAATAAGCAAGAACTTAATAATTTCCCTTTAATTTATTTCAATCTGCAATTACACAGGAAGAGCAAAATCATATTCGACAATCTAAGACAAATGCACGAGTCGTAGAAACAAGCTAGGTATTTTACCATCAAAATCCAAGTACCACAGTCATGAACAAATAACAAAAGAAGAACGGATACAACATTGAAATAACCAACCTAGTGACTAATTGCAAGAAGGATCTCAATTTCGCTGAAACCCCAATATATACATAGTGCAGTTTTATCGTAAAGAAAATTAGTCAAAAGTTCATGAGATGGCTAGATTTAGCAAGGGATTTCAACAAACTAACAATTGAATAACAAGCAGAAAAATTCCAGAAGTTTTACAGTTCCGCACACCAGAAGGATTCAAAATGAAACTTACACACTTGATTAGAACAGACCCCAAACTTGATTCAAAAGCAGTAGAAGCAACGGGAAGGGGGGAAGATGTACCACTTAATTAAAAAAACATGGATAGTGGTGCAGCTAAATCGGCTCCATCTCAGATAACAGGACATGCAAATGAAGACTGGAAGTCAAATCGGTACTCGAGAAGAAGATTTTCAGCATTCACCTTGCAATTGTAGAAGCAACGTCAAGGAACGCCATAGAGGATTGGGGTTTCTTACCTTCAACTTACCATATTTGTTCTTACAGCAAAGCAAAGTAATGAGGAAGACAGTAAGTCCATGGTAGGTCAAGCATTACGAGCAAAAAAAAAATGCAGAGCCATCTTCCTCAAATTCAAAGGAATCCTGCAACAGTCTCGCCGAAACAAACACTAATATGAAGTGAAAATGCTTTCAATAGACTCGTAATTCGTTGAAAAACGAGGTTATAGCAGAATATGCCCACAAAAGTGGACATGATCAGACGCGCAGAGAAACAGGTGGAAAGGAGAAAAGCAGAGAAGCAACTCCAATAGCACAAACCCACAAACGGGTAGCATTTCTCCCGTAGATAAGTATCTGTAGTAGCTACGGACAAAGTATTCCCCAAGCAGACCGGAGGTTGTTACAATTTTCATTAAAATAACAAAATACGAAAATGTTTGGTTTTAATGTATGTACATGTGCTGACGGAGAATTTACAAGTTTTCTGTAACAGCAATACGGAATGGGGAGCACCTATCTCATCGTGAAAAAAAATAATGGCTCAAGTCTTGCATGAATTAGAAAGACTATTTGACCAATAATACAAGGTATAACCATTAATCATCATCTCTTAGCCAATTTCTGATAATATACAGAAGAAAACCAAGGCAGCAAACGCTGGATCCGAAAAGAACTGAAACTCGAACCCACAACAGCGAATCAAAAGCTTGAAGAACAAACTGTCTCCAAGACCAGAGCCATAAGGAGGCAAAACCTGAACCAACAATTGCTCCCACAACAACTTGACCCACTGTGTGAAATCTCAAAGCAATACGTAGCCACGACTACAAAAGACAAATAAGAGGATGAGACTTTTCACCATTAAGGGGAAAAGTACAAATAGAGAAAGAGCAGTTGCTTCTATATATTGCAGCGTGTATATTATTTTTAAAATTCAAAGAAAGAAGCAACTAACCTGTAATATATTCATGATTTTCATTTCAATCAGATTTCATATATTATGACCCATCACTTTCGGCAATACTCCCTCCGTTCATTAATATCTGTCGTTTTAGGATGTGATTCTTGTTCAAAAATATCTGTCATTCTAGCTTTTTGACACACTTCTTTCCATTTTTACCCCTACTATTCAATATAAAAGTAATTATTATCTAAATGGAAAAGTAAAAAGTAGGGGCACATGCGTCATTGTCCTACTTTTCTTAATAAGTGTGCAAATTTCTAAAATGACAGTTATTGTTGAACGGAGGGAGTACCTATATAATTCTTAGGCCAGGATCACTGGATAAATACATTGTTGAAGCAAATAGGACTAATAGTGTTGTATTTAGAAATGAGAGAACTCTAGGGTAAGACTCAGTAAGAAGCAAAGTTCTGCCAAGTCTTAAGGCTCTCAAGCCAAGAACGGCTCTCTAAGTTGATTATTCCCTATTTGTGTAAGTAGCAGTAGCTTATTTAGAATGAGATAGAAGTAAAGAAGGTTGATCCAAAAGTACTAAGACAGTTACTATGGCACCGTTCGGCATGACTTTTTTGCGGTTGTTTTGTAGCTGTTTTGGTCTGGTTGTTTTGACTGCCTGTTTTGTGGTGTTTTACTAGTTGTTTTGTGCTGGTTGTTTTGTGGTTGTTTTGAAAACTAGTGTTCAGCAGACGGTTTTGTCTGGTAGTTTTGAATAAGTTAGTTATGTTAGTTTTGTGCAGTGCGTTTACCGTTTTCGGTGTTACAATTAAAAAATTTATATTACATTTTAAAACAATTTTTTGTTAGTAAAGTTAAAATTTATGTAGATATTCAATTATAGTCTTTAATTATTATTATTCTTTATTAATATTTTAGTTACAATTAATTTATAATATGTATACATATTAATTTATAAGTAAATTGTTTACATATATTTGAAAAAATAAAGAAATAAACCATGTTATTTAGAGCAAATATATTAGATGTTATATATAAATAACATTTTATGGATTATATATTAGTATTTAATATAAAATTTCAAATGTATTAATAGTTAAGATTATTTTAATTTTTAATGGAATAAATAATATCATTGAAATGAAAAAGCAATTCTTAATAATAATAAAATAATTGACTGTAAACGAATATATATATATGTACCTATCACTTACTATTTTATTAGTATATATTGTTTAATTGTTACATATATTTATAGTTAAAACAATATATTCTATTCAATTAAATATTACTTAATGAAATTCAAAAACATAAATTTAAATTTAATACTGGATATGTCAAGAAATTATAAATAAAGTATATTAGCATATAAAATTATTCTTTAATTATTAAGCACGGTATAAAATATATAATAACTTTGATATATTGACAAAGCATAATAGTTTGTACAAATAGTTTTGTAATTAATTATTACTTAACAAGTTGAATACTTATAATTGATATTTCTGAAATATACTACAAATATTTTGTACTCTAATAATTTTGATATAATTGAAAGTTTACATCATAATTTTGATATAATTGAAAGTTTACATCGTAATTTTTATTAGTTTGCACTTTTCCTTGTAGAATATTTTATTAAATTTGATAGATAGTAATAGTTTTAGTTATATCTATATATTACTATATGTAGGCATAATTAAATATTCAGATTTTATACATTATTTTAGCAATATAGTCAAAAGTAAAACTGATTATTATGTCATTCTTAGTAATCATGTACCCCTTCTATCCACAATACAAATATTTTTTTTGTTTTTTATTACAGATTCTATAAATTAAAAAAAATGTTAGAATTACTCAAAATAATTTTTAGTATAAGGGAAAATAAAAAAGGGAAAATAAACTTTTTTATATATTAATCTATATATTTCAATTTTAATTTAATTTTGTGTCAAATTTAATATATAATATCATTTTTAAAATATAATTATAAATATTGAAAATTTGAATTAATTTATTAAAAAATAATTTTTAAATATTAATTAATATTATTAAAATATTCTCACCCTCTTAATTACAGTTTTCTGGCTCCGCCTCTGATTTACGGTAATTCATTCTTTTTGCAGCATAAATTGTTGGTTGTTTTGTGGTTGTTTTGTGCTGGTATATTTGTGGTTGTTTGACATTTTTTGTCAAAAATACCAAACTCAAAAATACCACATTTATACCACAAACATACCAACACCGAACGGAACCTATAGCTTATATGAGTCACATGAAGATCATGAGCGGAGTACCAAGTAAGTTATTGTAGCGGATGTGAGTGGCATATTTAAGTACCAAAACAGTAGAATTCTAAGTCTACTCACAGTCTCACTTCTTCAAGATAATATTAGAAGTGCCACCTTTTTAAAAATGATCAGAAATCAACAGCCTTGGGTCAACTTCAAAATTTCCTCTTTGTTTTTCTCACTCCCTGGTTGTCTTCCCATTTGCAGTCTGGCCCAAGGGAGCAGACAATGCGAATAGGCTCTCTCCCAACATCCTGTACCTAACTCTTTCGAGCTTCTCTCATACGAAAATAAGATCATAACAGTGTATTGAGCTGTGCAGTTTTGAAAGGATAGATAAGCCCAAGAAAATAAAACAGCCCAGTATCTCATGTCATCTATCTTCTACAATAATTAAAAGTTTTAGACGGCGTATGAATATTCTTGTTCACACAGAAAGTGCCATTAGGCCCCTTTCCTAAAAGTACACCTCCAAATCATTTACCTAACCAGTGGAAAACCCTAGTGAGAAATTTGGTTGCTTAAGATATGTCTTTAATGGGTGAGGCTAAATTAATTCAAAATCATCTATCTTAGTGTAACCTTTCCTGCTCCTTTCTAGATGACAGGTTCTTCTCCTTAGGAACTGGCAGCTTAAGTGCCTATTGGATATGGGTACTGTTGTCATATATATATTTTCTACGTATTTCTTATAGTTTTCTTATGGGCTATTTACTTATGGGTCTTGTTAATCTATTTAGTCATTGTATTTTATTGTGTTAGATTGCTTATTCTTCAAGCATACTAGGTCTTAGATATCTATAAATAGGGTTGTACCCTTTCTTCTATTGTATTAAGGGAATACAAATCTATTCATCTCATGATATCAGAGCCAATTTTTTCCAAACCCTAACCCTAGCCTCCTACAATCTAAACTCAATTCTTAACTAATTTTGGACTGACGACACCGGTCTGATGACATTGGCCTGACGACCTCCTTTCGGGCGCCTCCTTGCAGCACCGCCCAGCTCTCTCAAAGGCATCTCTTTTTCGCCTCCTTCTGCACTTCTTTGCTCTTTCAAAGGCTCCTTCTGTGCAGCCTTCCTTTCTTGGTTGTGCCGTGCTCATGCCAACCTTCTACCCCTGTTGTCTGATGCTGCCATATTCTTCATCAAGGCCCACCTTTACTCATTAAAAATGGCTTCAAGAGATGGCTCCGTCAACAAAAACACTAATATTGATGGCCAAGCTCTTGCGGCTGCTGCTGCGGCGATGAAAAACCCTTAGAAAATTGATCTTCCTATTATTCATGCCTCATACCGTTTGAATGGTCAAAACTATATCAGTTGGTCTATGATGATTCAGACACAACTGGAGGGCAAAGACCTCGAAGATCATATTCAGACTACTCCTGCTGATAATCCCACTTGGAAGGAAGCTGATGCGGTTATACGCTGCTGGCTTTGGGATTCAATGGAACCTAGAGTCAGTAGCACATGAATCTCTCTTAATACCGCAAAGAAGGTTTGGGATTTTGTCAAGGAGTCGTATGACTCAACCAAGGATGATTCATATGTCTACAACCTATGGATTGACTCCAATACTTTCAAACAAGGATAACGGTCTGTATCTTATTACACTGATGATCTACAGCGGAAGAGATCTGCCCTAGATCAATATGATGAGGAAGATTGGTCATGTTCTGCTGATGCTGCCCGTCATAAGAGAATCATTGATAAACAGCGAATGTATTCTCTCTTGACTGGACTGAATCCAGAATTTGACCAAGCCATAACACAAATCCTTGGAACCAATCCTCTTCTGGTGCTGAATTCTACCATTGCTACCATTCGAACAGAAGAGAGCAGACGGGTAATGATGCAAGAGAACAAACCTGTCTCTAGCACTGTGCTTCTTGCTGGCGCTACGGTCAATCCCACTTCCTCACCAACTCAAGCTCTGGCTGCAAGAGGACCTCCTCCAGGAGCTCAACCAAGCCAATGGTGTAGTCATTGCAACTGGAAAAATCATACTATTGATCAATGCTGGAAACTTTATCCTCATCTCCAAAACAATTCCCATGGTAGGGAAGACGTATGGGAGCATCAACCCATTCGGCCAACTCTGCTTCCATTCAGGCTGTCTCTTCCGAATCAACCGGTTCCACCTACATCTCCCCAAACGACTTGGCCAAACTTCGGGCCATACTACGGTCCCACGAATCTACAAGTTCTAATCATTGCTCACTAGCCCTGCAAGGTAACTCTTCATATAATTTTTGTCTTACTGCCTCGGGACGTGTCTCCTCCACATGGGTCTTAGATTCAGGTGTCACTTCTCATATGAAATCTGACACTTCTTTTCTATCCAATTGTCACAAGTCATCTTCTCTACAAAATATTGTAACTGCTAATGGTGCATCTATTACTACTGCTGGTCTAGGCAGTGTCACCTTCTTCGACAAATTGAAATTGCCACAGACCCTTCATGTTTCTAGCATAGCCATGAATCTAGTTTCTATTTCTAAGCTCACAACTAACCTGAACTGTTTGGTTGTATTCTCTCCTTCCTCTTGTATTCTACAGGATCGGCACTCGAGAGAGAGATGATTGGAACAGCTAAGCAAAGGGAAGGCTTATACTACCTGGAGATGCCTGTGTCACCTCCTCCCAAAGCCCTTGCCACTACCAATTCAGCTTCCCCTATCTGGCTTCATCACAAGAGCCTAGGTCATCAATCGTTTCATTTAATCAGACAAATGTTTCCTTGTTCAATTCTGTTGATGTTTCTAATTTCCGGTGTGAGGTGTGTGAACTTTCAAAACAAACTCGTACAACTTCTCCTTTGCTCAATAAAAGCAATAGCCATCATTTTTCTATTATTCATAGTGATGTATGGGGCCCATCCCCAGTTCGTAATATTTCTAGAGCTCGATGGTTTCTTACGTTCATTGATGATTGCACATGATTCATGTGGGTATTCTTGAAGAAAGACATAAGTGAGGTAAGCACACTTATTTCCATCTTCTATAATCTGTTTCATACATAGTTTTCCACTCCCATTCAACGCTTCCGCACTTATAATGCCAAATATTACTTTAACAAAATCATTACCTCCTTTTTTCACTCTCAAGGGATTATTCATGAATCCTCGTGGCCGTATACGCCACAACAAAATGGGCTTGCAGAAAGAAAAAAACGTCAACTTCAGGAAATCTCTCGGGCTCTACTTCTCCAATCACACACACCACAAACCTATTGGGGAGAAGCCACACTTACAGCATGTCATCTCATTAATAAACTGCCCACTCGTGCACAATAAATCACCTACTGAATGGCTTCATTACTTCTATCGTTAAACTAGGATGACTTCTGACATCCCCTTACATATCTTCGGCTGCACAGTGTTTGTTCATGTTCACACACCAAACAGAGGAAAAATGGATCCCCGGGTTATCAAATGTATCTTCATAGGGTACTCTCCAACCCAAAAAGGATACAAATGTTACAATCCCACTACCAGGAAAACATGTCGCTGCAGATGTTACTCTCCATGAAGACAATACTTATTTTTCACCACAAACAGATGTGCCTCCACCTATCCCAGCCATCTAGCCTCCTACATACACCATCATCCCATCATCTCCTCCCACCATATCACCTCCTCCCTCTACCCCCACAAATTGTGCCTCCTGCCACCACATCCTCTCCTTCTTCGGATGCCTTCAAGTCAAACGACTTGCCACCGTCACCACCTGTGCCTCCTACCATCACATCCTCTCCTTCTCCAGCTGCCTCCACATCAATTGACTCCCAGCCACCTCAATCAAACTCCCTTAAACCATTTGTGCAGGAATACTCCAAGAAGATCAAGATGGTCCCGATGCCTAATGGTGTTCAATCATCCAATTCGAGTGTTGATTCTACATCCAATGCTACATCTCCAACATCTGATCTTCCTATTGCTCAAAGGAAGAAGGTTAGAGCTTGTACTAAAACACCTCTTTATCCTATGGCTAACTTTGTTTCCTTTGACAATTTTTCTCCATCTTATGCTCTCTTCATTAAGCATTTGAATGAGATTCATACCCCTAACACTGTTTCTGAGGAATTAGATTAAAAAAAAAAAAAGAATGGAGAGAAGCTATGTAGGAGGACATACGAGCTTTAAAAGGACAACACCTAAGAGATTACTAACCAAGCAGTTGGCAAGTGTTGATTGCAAGTGGATCTTTACAGTCAAATACAATGTTGATGGTTCTCTAGAACGATACAAAGCTCGTCTTGGGGCGAAAGGCTACACTCAGACATATGGCATTGACTATCAGGAGACCTTTGCACCTATGGCCAAGCTCAATACTATTCGTATTCTTCTCTCCCTGGCTGCTCATCATGACTGGCCACTCCACCAGTTTGATGTGAAGAATGCATTCCTTCAAGGCGACCTGCATGAAAAAATCTATATGCGTATTCCGCCTGGCTTTGATAAGATGGGCGATTCCACTCAAGTCTGTCGCCTTAAGAAATCTCTCTATGGGCTAAAACAGTCTCCTCATGCCTAGTTTGAGCACTTTGTTGGTGTTATACGTGTTGCGGGCTACAAGCAGAGTCAAGGCGATCATATTCTTTTTATCAGGCATTCTCACCCAGCAGGAGTCTCTACCCTGCTTGTATATGTTGATGACATTATTCTCACAAAAAATGATCTACAAGAGCATATACGCCTTGAGAAAGAATTAAGATCCTAGTTTGAAATGAAGTCTCTGGGCTCACTGAAATACTTTATGGGCATTGAAGTTGCCCGCTCATCACGAGGCATATTCATCAACCAGCAGAAGTATATTTCAGATCTCCTATGTGATACTAGAAAAAGTGGATGTCGCCCTGCTACATCACCTAAGGATCCAAATCATAAGCTAGGTATGGCTCAAGATGAACCTAAGGTAGATGTTTTTTATGTATCAGCGATTGTGTGGCAAACTTATCTATCTATCTCACACCCGGCTAGATATTGCTTATGTTGTGAGTGTTCTCAGCCAATTTATGCATGATCCGAGAAAACCACACCTAGAAGCAGCATACAGAGTTCTTCAATATCTGAAAGGTGCACCTGGTTGTGGGATCCTCTTTGAAAGAGGAAAGAAACTGACAATTGAAGCTTTCACTGATGCTGATTATAACCACAGCCTACTGTATCTTTCTAGGAGGAAGCCTTGTCACATGGAGAAGCAAGAAGCAGAATGTAGTATCTCGCTCATCTACTGAAGCTGAGTTCATAGCTCTAGCTCTGGGACTATGTGAGCTTCTTTGGGTAAGGATCATCTTGAATGATATTGGAGTTAAGTGGGAAGGCATGATGAAGCTTCGGTGTGACAATTAGTCTGCCATTAGCATTGCCCACAAGGCGGTGCAACATGATCGTACAAAGCATGTCGAGATTGATCGACACTTCAAAAGAGAAGGTTGAAGGGGGAGACATCCAACTAAGTCACATTACTTCTGGAGACCAAGTTGCATATGTATTCACCAAGCCTCTTCATAGTCCTAGGTTTCATGATCGTATCTCCAAGCTAGGAATGCAAAACATCTATAGTCCAGCTTAGGGGGAGTGTTGTCATATATATATATATATATATTCTATATATATTATCTTGTATTTCTATACTTTTCTTATGGGCCTATTTACTTATGGGCTTTGTTAGTCTATTTAGTCACTGTATTTTATTATGTATTACTTATTCTCCAAGCATACTAGGTCTTAGATATCTATAAATAGGATTGTACCCTCTCTTCTATTGTATTAAGGGAATACAAATCTATTCCCCTCAGGTACCTAAACCCTAATAACATTTTACTTACTTATAGGCCCTAGTAAGGGCATAATGAGTCTAATTACTATTTCAATTCCCTCTAATAAAACAGAAACATAACACGTTACGGCCTAAAAGCTTGGGAAATGATCCCACCTAGCGCATCGAGACACCTCTTTTTGCCGAGAAACTCATTCTAGGGACGCCTAGAGCACTCACCCTAACACATCAATTAAATAAGAGAATCTTGCTTACAGATGTTTTGAACCTCAAAACCTTTCAAGGGCTTAGCCAGCAAACCTTCACTTTTCAGTACTCATTAAAAGGAGGGCATCAGGTATTGGGGGAATTGAACCCATAACTGCTTGTTGGAGCAAAGTTGTTGCATATAGAACAAATAAGTGAGTATACACAAGATAAAAGCAAGTAAAAGGTGCAAAAGCCCATACCAAAAAGGAGGCAAATGCCAATCCGATGATACTGAAAGAGATGGTATATCCATTCATCCCAAGCCATTCAACAACTGCAATCACACAACGAATCCCAAGCAGGATATGAAAGAAAATTAGGAGAAGAAAACTTGGTGCGGCATGATACACTAATGAACTTCGAACAACAATATATAACATTGTAAAACCAAGGAAATCTGCTAATATGACTGCATAAAAGTTCTTATTCAAGATATGACTACTTTAGTCAAAGCCATCTGAGAAGTATGAAAACAAAAGAGATAATTACTTGAACACATAATAAAGATGGCAGTGTAGAAAATGGACTGAGCATGAGAAGATGGCATCCCAGGGTCAGACTTCCAGACGTTATTTGGCCGCTGTTGATTCAAAATCCTTTTCAGAACAACAGAGAGACTCACATTCAGAATAGAACCCATAGCAACCCACAACGCTTCAGCATCATGCCTCCACAAGATCACAACACCAAAGATTGCGGCTACAAGCCACTTGCTCTGCAATTCAAAAAATGCAGACAAACCAGTGATTAAACAAGACAGTTCCCCAATAGCGATGACTGAGCACAGGGAAGTTTGAACATGATGAGATGATGAAAAGTTTACAAGAATCTTGTATCTTAAAAAGAAACGAGTAACAAAAATCTGGAACAAAGCCACTTCATATTTTGAACATCCAAAGGATGAAGCCATATATGCAAAGCCGACTTTTTTTGTTGAATGACAGTGAATTCAGTCAACAGAACTATGGCATTCCTAAGTTGGCTAAATCCCTAAAGTTTAACAATAAGGAATATAACAGTAGCAAACTTCTGAAATTATAAAAGGGCTCTGGTCAATCAAATTGTAGTCATAAAGTTCTTTTGCATTTTTACCAACTTTGAGCCTATTCTTCTCCGAAGGGTATTTTGTTAGCTGTTAACGTTATGCCATCTCTTGGCATGGCATCATCTTCTGCAATGAAATTATATATTGGAGCTCAGAGAATATGAGTTTCTAGTCAATGACTCAGTGCATTCCTCACAGAAGCAGGACAGAGCTCAAGTGGGTTAAAGTGTGGTGTTCACCTTCAGATTCTTACATTATAAGGGTTAATGTTTGCTTATATAATATCTACAAACGCATTTACAAAATGCAAATTTTATCGAAATTTACATTTTTTTTAAAAAAAAAAAAAGACCAGCTGCCAGTTTACTTTCACTAAGTGTAGATTTTATAAAGTAAATCAACACCACAAATATTTTTTATTTTTATTAATGATTCAAGGGTACATAATTAAGCACGATTCCCCACTCTGCTGAAACAAGACATGAGCTCTGGGTATGGAGCTATTCAAAACATCACTATTCTCCCAACCATACGACTATCATTTTATTTACTTACCAGTGACAGAACTTTCATTAGCTGCTATCCAACCCGAAATCTCCATAACTGAGCGAGACAATCTAAACATGGCTCCTACAAGATTTTCCTCCAGAAGGGGTTAAGGCGGGAAGCATCAGACGCTTAAACCAACCACAAGAATCAACATATAATTCAAACTCCAAAGCAAAAAACTAATCAAATTCAGACAAGGTTAATTTTGAAATATGAGTAAGGAAACACTGACCAGGCGATTGAGTGTGGGCACGAAGCCAGACGATCGCGCAAGGGGGTTGGTGAGTATCTGTGAAGAACCATCCCGCAATAGCTCTAACTGTTCGCCTACAATGTGAATGTCACTACTCTCGCCATCGTCAACGTAATTTTCAGCCCCTAAAGCGTCAAATGTGGACCTCCCTCCTCGGTCCGTCATACAAAAACCTCCAATTCCCCGGATGAAAACAAGAGCTCTTCTGGAGCTGAAGCGGATGATCGATTGACAAACGGGTTTGGGAAAAGAAATCTGCGGGAGAAATGTACGGGTTTGCGGTCGAATTGAGGTTGGAATTTGGTTGGTAAAGTTTGAAAGAGAGTTTGAGTAGGGGATGGCTGCACGCCTGCAAACACCAGTCACCAGGAAAGCGTCCGGAAGCATGTGTCGTATTTGTTTTCTAGCTTGTAATTTTAAATTATATAACATAAATTACTTATTTAACTTCTTCAATAATATGGAAAATATTTTATTAATATGTGATTTTTTTAAGTATTAATATGTGATTTTAAATTCTTCCGTCTCATATATAGTTGTTCAACATTTTGACATTTTTGAATTTTGGGAAAATTTAGGCGATATTATCACAGTTTTTAAAATTTCACAGTTTTTAAAAAAGAAAATTTAGATACACAAAAGAAAATATACCACATAAATATTTTTAATTTAAAAGATACCACAATTTTTATTAAAATATATTAAAACAGTAAAAAAATAAGAAAATTTATCAGTTTATCAATATATAGGTTGAAATTTTATTAATTAAAAATACCAAATATATAATTATAAAATTACTTTAAAATATAACAAAATTAAAACCAAATAGTTCAGAGAATGATAATTTAAATTTTTTTGCAATATTTTTACTCTAATATTTTAATAATATAAAATATTATTATATAAAATTGAATTTATATCAAGTAATATTGTAAAAATTAAATTAACATTCTTTTTACTATTTTTAATTAAAGGATTCTCTAATATAATTATACCTCTTATTATTCTTCATATTTTTGAAGATTTCATTATAATATATGTATATATGGTAGTTTTTATTTTTCAATTTTAACCCATATAAGAAAAAGTTAACTTTTACTACTTACTTTTGAAAAATATATTTAATAATTTTTGTTGCATTTTTGAATTAAACATATATAAAGTGATAACATATAAAACATTGTATAATATATACAAGCTAATAATAGGACAAAAAATTAAACAATAGTTAAGAGCATTATAGTCTAATATATTTTTATAATTTCATTTTATATTTTTAATTCAAAACAAAATTAATAAACTTATGATGAAAAGTAACTAGTAAAAATTAATGTTCTTCATACAAGGGTTAAAGTCTAAAATTAAAACTACCATATATATATAAGATAATAAAAGCTCTAAAGAATTTTAAAATGTATAATATATTAGAGAAGCGACAAATTTGATTAAAATATAAAAAACCGTAAAGAAAATGATAATTTAGATTTTTATAATACTATTTTACATTACTTAAAATACTTTGAGTAAAAATAGTAGTAAAATTTTTAAGTTATCATTCTCTTAACTATTTTTATTTTAAATTAAGTTTTTTTACTTTATAATGATATATAGTATTTTTATATTTTTTCAAAAATATTAATTATATGAGTGGTTTTTTTAATTTTATAAAATTTTAAGCAATAAAATAATAAACTTAAACATTTATTATTTTTTACTGATTTTAATTCATATTTTATTAAGTTGTGTGGTATCTTGTGAATTAATAATATTTATGTGGTATACCGTGCACTATGTTTATTAACAAGTAGGGGTATTTTGGTCTCAAAAAGTTTTAGGCTACTAATTTGTGGTATTTGATGAATTAAAATTATTTTTTGTGGTATCCAAAAACTTTTTAAAAATTATGGTATTTTGTGAATTAACAAACTTTAATAGTGGTATCCCATGAATTTTCCCTTGAATTTTTTTCATAAAATATTTACAATGTTCTGAAAATTTTATTTTTAAGTATAAAATATTCAAGTTTTTAGAAATATAAATTACTTGTTCAGGACCATATGTTTAACTATTGTTTATTAATTATTCACAAATTTTAGTATTAGTTGTTCATCAGATATTTTATAATAAAACAATGTCAATATATATAATTTATTGGTTTGCCGTAAACATTAAGTTCGAATTCATTTAAGTAATATTTTTTGTTCAACATCGAGTTCATTTAAGCAATATTTTTTGTTCAACATTTAAGTGCAGTTGTTCAAATTTATTTCATATTATTCCTAAATTTGTTAAGTTTCGAATTCAAGAATAGTTGTTCATGGATAATTATATTATAAAAGAGTGTTAATAGAATTTGCTGTTTTTTTAAGTGGATTGCCATTTAATTAAAGTTTGTGTTCAGTTACGCAACAACTAGTTCAGTTGTTCAAGTTTTAATTGCTCATGTTCATGTTTAGAAATTTAATTAAAATAAAAATTTAATTCAAAAATCAAAATAATATAGTACCATTTTTCTTGGTTTGCCATTTTTAAACATCATGTTTGTGTTCGTAAGCGATACTCGTTGTTCAACTTTTTAAACCCTTTGTTCAAATTTATTTTATATTGTTGTTAAATTTGTTAAGATTCAAATTTGAAACAAGTTGTTCATGAAAAGTTCTATAATAAAAGAATGTTAATACAATTTTCCATTTTTAAATTGGATTGTCGTTTTTTAAATTTTCAATTTTATGTTTAGATACGCGGTATTAATTGTTCAACTTTAGCAACACGTTGTTAAGCATTTACTTCATATTGTGTTTTTTAAAGATTTCGTTCATGTTTAAAATTTTAAATTATTTGTCATTTTTAGGGTCATATGTTCAACTACTGTTTATAAGCTTTCACAAATTTGATTCTAGTTGTTCGTCAAAAAATTTATAATACAACAATATCAATATAATATACAATTTTATTGGTTTTTCATTTTTTTTAAACCCTCTCTTCAAATTTTATCTTTTATTTTTCTAAAAAATTTAAGGTTCAAATCCGAGATTAGTTGTACTTGGAAAGTTATATAATAAAATAACAGTAGTACAAATTACAAATTTTAATTTAAATAAATATTAGAAATATTAATATACTATAAATTCTATTGTTTGTATGTTAATGTCTATTTAAATTTAAAAATATTTATATATTATATTAATATTCTAAATATTTTAATATTTATTTAAATTATAAATAATATATATTAATATGTATATCAATAATATAGTATATATTAATATTTATTATATAAAAAATTTATATTCATTAATATTTATATATTTTTTATATTAAATATATACATACTATAAATTTTTAAATGATATATGTTACATAAATCATATAAAATATATACTAATACTTATATAAATTGTGTGGGGAGTGTGGTAGATTGTTTTTTTTGTCTTTGAGATGTTCTTCTAAATCTAAAATATTTTTTTACTTAATGGCTATCAATATTAGTAGATTTATTAATTCAAAATATGTTTTTTCAAAAAAATTTAAAAAATATAAAAGTTTAAAACACGTCAAACATCCACATGGTTTAACTTTTTTATGCCTACACGTGATGCACAGAGCATAATGCGGTGGCGGTGACATAGTCATACGGTGTTATAACAATAGTTTTTTTTTGGAGTGGATTCTGAGACATAATCTTTCCTTTGGATATCATACCACCTAATATAATTACTATAAACTATTCTAAATAGGGTCTTCATACGATTTGATTAATTCGGTTATAACTGAAACCTATTTTTTTCCATTTTCTTAAATCGTTTTTATAATTGTCTTAAAATTTCCAGTTATTTGGCTAACCAATTTTATTTCAGTTCGATTTACAGCTATAGAAAAATATATATTTCAATTTATTTTTTTAAACTAAAATTTATGTATATATATTAATAAAAATCTTATTTTTTCTTTTAAAAATTTAGGTTAATATGGAATTGATTCGGTTTTTGGTTATTAGGTGTAGAAAATTTTGGTTATCTGTTAATTCGGTTTCCGTTAATTTGGTTATTAACTTGAATCTCGGATGGTTATAACAAAAATAACCGAATAACACGAATGGATAACCATAATTCTAAAAAGTAAATCTGACAATTTGGTGAATAGGTCGGGTAGAGATCAACTAACCCAAAAATATCATTAACCCAGACCCAAAAATAGTAAAGTTAAAATTCATGACCCTAACTTAGCCCGTTAAAAATTCTTCAACCCTGGCCCAACCCATTCAACCCTAATCTTAAGTAAGCAATAGCACCATATTACATTACAAATCAATTGCTGAAACATCATGTTGTGTCATACACATGGCATCAAAGATAGTTAATAAAAAATTGAACATGTAGAAAAAGACAAGATCGGTAATGCATATAATGAGAAACAAATCATAGATTCATAATCGAGAAGACCGATAGTTTTGTTTCGGAACGACGCTCGCAAATTGATGGGTGGAGAAAAGGGATGTGGTATAGAAGAAATTAAGATAGAGCCAGGAAAAGGACCCTGAATTCCCACCAGGTTTTGAGCCAGGAAAAGGGTCGAACAAGCCAGAGGTTAATCCTGATGAGGCCTATGTGTTGGAGGAAGCTAGGGAGACGCTGAAACTCGTGAAAGTTCTTGGGTGCTCCATAGTTGACGAGGGGGCGCGCTATTGAAAACCTTGAGGGAATCATACATGAGCAGAGAGCAAGTTTTCGATAGAGATGTCAGGATGCTAGTGAAGGAGCAAAAGATGACTCCGATAGGTGCTCAAGAAACACCTCTAAGGGTATATCCAGGAAGGTGTCCGGGAAAAGACAAGTAGGCTTTAGTAAGTTTTCACGGATTAGCAAGATAGTCATGCTAGACAAAAAGAAAGCTATCTAGAGTTAATATTGGTATGTTTCATTGGCTGGTATGGTTTGGAGGATGAGATAGGTATGATGGTTTTTGGGTATCGTTTTGAGTAGTGTTTTGTTGTATTGTTTTGTCCATGTGGCACCTTGGGCCTTGTTCCTATAATTATAAAAAAAAATTAAGATAGAGAATGCAACTATTCACGTGAAGTTACGGCGCTTTTGTCTAGTTGAGAAAGAAAGGCTACTGAGATACTCCCTCCGTTCAATAAAATCTGTCATTCTTGAAACTTGCACCCTTATTAAGGAAAATAGAAAAATGACGCCTGTACCCCAATTTTTAACTTTTTTATATAGATAATAATTCCTTTTATGTTGAATAGTAGGGTTAAATGGAAAAAAAGTTTGTCAAAAAGCTAAAATGACATATATTTTTGAACAAGAATCACTCCTTAAAACGACAGATATTAATTAACGGAGGGAGTATGATTTAGAGAGTATGGACAATAGACTTAATTTCGCACTGAGTACTATTCTTTTAACTTTGTTCATATTCATTTTATAGTCTGTTTTGTTACTTTAATCATGGTAATGCTAGTATTTTAATATTATTAATTAACATATATATTTGGTTCAGGTAGGATGTGTTTAGATCTCTACCCTAACCCAACCCACAAATTAATTTATTACCCTAACACAACCAAAAAGATAAATAGGTCAATAATTAAGACTCTAACCCATAAAAGTATGGACTGAATTGGGTTTGAATTGGGCTTCGTGTTGGGTTAAAAGTGAAAGGTTGACAAAATAGTATCCATAATATATTCTATTTTCATTCTTAGTTAATTGCAAAAATCAAACTCCGCCCGTCCACTCGAATATCAGAAGATCAAATTGTGTAAATTAGATAATAAAAAACGTTCACTATTTGAACAAAGAAAACATCAAGCCTGTAAGTATTGACCTTCTATTTACAACTATAATAACTGCAATCCGAAACTAAAATCCGCTCATTTTATCAGAATTTGAACCCGATCAAAACTTGAAGATTTTTAAATAGTTAAATACGAAACCCAGTTGATCAAAACTCAAAACTTACCCGAACCTGAATACCCTGAAATAATAGTAACTTAAACTGCTCACGCGTGAATAACATGTAATAATAGGGATCCAAAAGTATCCCAAACCAAGGTGATCGATTATAAACATGACTAGAAAACTTGATTAAACATTACTGAACTCGAATGAAAATAAGAATAGACATTACACTGACCTTTTTAATAACGTGAAGGTTGTATTACTATTGGTAGAGTAAAATCTTGTAATGGATTTGATTATCTCTTAAATGTTTTGAATGTTACTCCAGTGTGAAGGTGGATGAGAAAGGAAATGATTGTTCAATCTTTAATGATCTAGTACACAATGTGCTATAGAGGTTTTACTTTAAAATGAAGAGAGAACACAAATTTTAGATTGCTGGATGTTGTAACTGAGTATACCCTAAACGAGAAACATTGATGGCTATTTATAGGCAAACAACAAGTGAGAGTCGGCTCGACACACGCTTGCTGGTCGGGCAGACAATGCAAGCTACATCCAAATAGGGAGTAGGGTTGACGTCATCCAGGTTTTCTCGTCAACAGGAAGCTTCGTCTCATTGGGTCGTACATCAATCTCGGAGAACACATCAGTCTCAAGGTATATAATGATGTGCCAGAGAGATGTATGGATGGTGGGGCAAGTTGAGCAATAAGACTTGATGGGACAGGTTGCTCGCACCTCGCGTGTTAGGTCATGATGTTTTTTGACTTACATGGATGAGGTTGTAACCCGTGGAGCCAGTTCAAGTTTTACCGGGGAAAAGTGGTGAGTTTTGGCTGGCTTACGGAAGGTTTCACACTTAGCTTTGTTCCACCTATGGTGGCTGGCCAATCATAACCCGAGTTACATTTGCTCTGATGGTCAGCTAGTCGCTAGATGTTGTCTAAGAGTCGGGTTGTTGGTCCTTGGTCGAGGTACATGCTAAAAGTCATATAAACACGATTAGTTCTTTAATAAATATAATTAAAGTTATGATTAAATATACCATACCAACAACTATAATTAATGAACTATTTGTCTTTGTCGGTGTTTCTTTTTAATTTTGTATAAAAAAACTCTTCTTTTTATATGTAAGGATAATTGATCAATAAAGTCATGATATGTCGTTCGATAAAAAGTATACTATGATAGATTTTTTTTAAAAAAAAGTAGTTATTACCCGGAAAACTAAAACCTGATTCTACATGAAACAGCTACAATTCTAACCCATTTTACCCGAATCCAATGATCCGAACCTGAAACAACCCAAAACTTTGATAGACCCTAATGAATATGTCTTAAAACTCAAACATGTAATCGGTCTGACAGGCCTACTTCTATTTGTTGTCTAATGTTTGTACTCACCAGGGCAAAAATTGTTTTAGGTGGAACATAATGGAATCAGTAAATGGAATGAAAAATATTATTTTTTATTTCATGCCTAAATACCCCATTAACCAACTCTTTTATTTCCCGGCTGACTAACCTATTGGCACGACTTGAATTTCTCCCAAGTTTCCCCGACCAATTGTTAGTTGGTAGTGTAGGTTTTTGATGCAAACCCCGATCAACTCACCTGTAATTGCCCCAGCTCACGACCGAGTGCAATCCCGGGTACGACGAAATGGATAAAGCTTGACATTATCCCTCTACCCTCTTTCACGACTAGCTACAATAACCCTATGGGCTTCGACTCGCAACTCCAGGCAAATAGACACTAAGCTAGTGATCGATTCAAGACCTAATGTTCTCTTTCCTCAACCTTGGAGGTCAAGGAAGGGTCTCTTTAGTAGCAACCACCCTAACTGATATGTCAGGATACTTGACTTGAAAGTTGTATAATGATGAATATTCTTGGATTCCATCGCCCCTTTTTATCAACAACCACACTCTTAATTGCCGCTAGTGACGTCATAAATCAATCGATGGCGTTATCGCTAATGTTGGCTACGCCCATACCATTTCCTATATATAGTTCTTGTATTTCATGAGAAAGTCACATTCGTCAACCTTGAAACAAATACTTGTATTTTCTCTCTTTCTCTCTTAATAGTGAAACTTCTGCCAAACCACCATTGATTAGGTATCAAGACTGGACCACATAAATTCGTCTTGTGTTCCTTATTTTTATTCTTACACCTCATATAAAATCTCTCAACAAAAAAGTTAATCAAACCCCATTTAAATTACACTCTAACACTATTAAGTAAACAACTAACAAGAAAATTATTCTAATTCTTCTTTATCAAAAGATTGGTTTTTGCCAATACTCAAAAGCTCCTTTAAAAAAACAACAAAAGCTCTTTTTAGGAACTATAACTTTATATGGGTGCCCCCTTGTTGGTAGTGTGAGGATTGAATCCAGTCCCAGTATAGACCCAATACTACAAACAACAATGGCCCGGTGATTCATGCTCATTACTTTATTTATCCTTGTGCCCCGATTCTAGAGCATAAGTCTACTTAGGGCATCAGTAGTGATGTGGATTCCACTTAAAATTGTCAGTAAGAAACTAAAAAAGAGTCTATAGTGGTGTGGAATCCACCCACTTTCTCTTTCTTTGTTTCTTACTTAAGGAATGTACGAAAAATCAATTTGATTGGTTGTATTAGTGACACCATCAATTTAGTAATAAATATTTAATGTATTTGCTTTTACTTTCTTTTATTTTCAACACGAGTAAAGTGAAAAAAAATAATGGGAGGATAAAGGAAAAAAAATATTGGGGGAGTGGGAAGGTTAAGAAACTCTCTTACTGTAGGGATTTACAAATGAATGAAGTTCCTTACCCATTAAAAAATATATTTTGATGATGTGGCACCTAGAAATACGTTAAGAACCTCATACCCATTGTGGATGCTCTTAGCTAGTGAGAAAGGGGAGCGAACAGAAGCGTCGGGGAAAGGACAAAACAATGAAATGCCCCCCAAGAGGTTTCAAAATTTACTTTCTCGACCTATGTGGTTTCCCCCATTTTACATCCAATAATTTTTTTAAATTTTTGTTTAATTTAAAAGATGCTTAAATGTTGTCTGAAATTGATGAAACTTTACATGGATGATGCCAAAGTGTTATATTTTACCTATGTCAAATCCGAAGTTGTTTAAGTTAAAATGTGATCTGTGGGACCTAATGAAATATGTGACATTTGGGCGTATTTTCATTGTCCCACATGTCACATTTGAGCTTAAAAAACTTTAAATTTGTCAGTCAGTCAAAATATAACACTTTAACATCATCTATGTAAAATTTTATCAATTTTAGACAATATTTAAGTTTTTTTGAAGTTGAACAAAATTTTAAAAGTTATTGGGTATAAAACGGAAGAAATCACATGAATGGAGAAAATATTTTATAAAAACTCATAGGTGAAATGTGTAATTTCACCAAACATAAAAGATAAAATATTTCTTTTATTTTTTTTAATAAAAGAATGAAAAGCGGATTTTATTAACCCATCCCGATTACTCCATGACAATGACATGATTGCGATCGATGCATTTTGATAAGATCGATTCTGTACGCGTTATAACCGCGGATATAATCTATTCGATCCTCCAACTCCTAATGAATAAATGTAAGGCAATCAACATCCATCATATGAGATTCTGCTGCTCCCTTATTTCTTTCAGGTGTTGCGAGGGGAGCAGATGGAATTACTTGGGTATATTGCATTATAGCTCAAGATTCCATGGAAGCATCGCATATTATTTATCACACTGCATCTTTGAATTTTGTGTGTATGTTATGCAAAGAAGACACTGACAATTACACAACTATGAAATGTCATTTTCGTCTTCACCTTCATGCTGCGATTCTTATCTTATTTACTGTACTATACGTCCACACACCACACATAATGAATCTAAAAACTAAAAACTTTTTTTGTCGTTGGAATTTTCTTCACGGTAGAAAATGTTTTAGATTTTAAAATTTTAATCAATAAAGAAGGTTATGGTTTTTACACTTAGGGTCTTGTTAGTTGGCTGTAACAATTGAGCCATATTAATTCCACATAATGTTAGGATTAGATTAATGTGGTATGCGGTATTGTTCGATAGTTGGCTAATTTTAACATACATAAATTGGTAATTACCATAATGCTAATGAAGAAGCTTCATAAAACTGGAGAAATACCGACGCACTGATGATCTTCCATGGCATATCTTCTACTGCTTTGTCATCTTCACATGAAGAGTCACGAGGACAATCTCTCCAAGGCTTTAAGGTTTCTGAAGTCATGAGATCTTCAAAATCAACCGAGTCATCTGCACTGCTGCTAATTAAGTATCGACTAGCTAAAATTTCAACAAGGCAAGTCAAAACAAAAGAACCAACTGGTAATATCTCATGTGTTACAAAAACGAGCTCAATATCCAAACGAAATTGATATGGTTAAGGTCATTGCTGCACGAATCGTACAAAAAACGAATCGCATTGTCCAATCGACATTAAGATTAGGACCTTAATCTGACATTAATCACCGAACTTATGTACAACTCTAGCTGACTCTATTATACATTCACTACAAATTATGTTGTTTCAACACAAGAAATTCCCAATTTTTGACACATATTTGTGTCAAAAATTAGGAATCAACACAACATCAAAGTGTCGAGTTTGACACCGTTGAAAAAATATGTCAACGCAATAGTTAAGATTTCACAAAAAATTGTGTTGAAAAGAATATTAAACTAACAGAAATTTGCGCAGTAAATGACATTTTCCCTCAAATGATATTATCGATATACGACGCAAATATTGCGTCGAAAAAGTATACAATTTTCTCAAAAAAAAAAACCTGAAATAACTATCAAAACCAACATACGCATTGAGGATGTAGTTAGACACATCTACAACATACTGATTCAATCCCATCTTCAAAATTTTTAAAAAATGGTTCGACTGTCACAATCAGTCTAATTCAATCCCATTCGATCGACCTCTCTCAACTATATATGTACATAGCATCAAAGACCGGAAAATGGGTGACATTTATTAGTTAAGTCTTCATCTAGAACACCAACAACTAATCATGGCCTAAGCTCTCTCGTTTGTACTTTAGTGAGGTGTGCCCTCCTCCCTACGCAATCAGTAGAAAAAGTATAGTAAAGTATAGTAAACTAGCAGCAGCAAAACCGGTTACAACAATGGATCAGCAGTAGAATGACAGAGATATGTATCATATATGACAGAGATTAAAAATAGTAGTTGGTTCAGCACTAAATCAGCAGCAAGACCACTTAAAACAACATTGGATCAGCAGTAGAATGACAGACATATATGTATCATAATGACAGATTAAAAACAGCAGTTGGTTCACCACTAAAACAGCAGCAAAACCAGTTAAAAACAGCACTGGATCAGCAGCAGAATGACAGACATATATGTATCATAATGACATTAAAAACAGCAGTTGGTTCACCACTAAAACAGCAGCAAAACCAGTTGAAAACAACACTTGATCAGCAGCAGAAGGACAGAGATATGTATCATAATGACAGAGATTAAAATAGCAGTTGGTTCACCACTAAAACAGCAGCAAAACCACTTAAAAACAGCACTGGATCAGCAGCAGAATGACAGACATATATGTATCATAATGACATTAAAATAGCAGTTGGTTCACCACTAAAACAGTAGCAAAACCAGTTAAAAACAGCACTGGATCAGCAACAGAATGACAGACATATATGTATCATAATGACAGAGATGACATCACATATGAGAGTTAATAACATAGTTATCAGCATCATAATCAACTAAAGCAAACATGTAGTAGCTGAATTCTAGTAAATAGAGCAAAATTAGCTGATACCTCATGAATGAATTGTAGTGTTTGTTAATGCAGCAAGCTGTGGTTGCACCACATTAGCTAACATTGACATCTGCATAGCAGCTTGTTCACGCAGGGTTTTCACTTCATCTCGAAGACAACGAACATCTTCATCTCTGTTAGATGCTTCTCGGCTGCTTCGACCTCCACGAAACTGTGAAGGCATAACTCCGAGGCCATAACCTTTCACTCGTCCTCTGTCTGGTCCTCGAAGCTCATAATGGGCCTCATACTCCGCAACAATAGTTGAACTCAAAAATTTGCTAGAACTGACTTTCTCAAGAACATACTCGGTAGCTTTTTCCTACACAATGAAACAGAATTTCAAACCAATGAACTCAACCCATCTCTTCCCACCGTCTCTTGACGTAACCCAAACCAATGAACTCAACCCATCTCTTCCCACCGTACAACTAGTAAGCTTTCCCACCTACAAATTTGAATTAATTTCTCCCTGTTATATATATCTTGATGATTAACCAATTCACTATGAAAAAACAATAGAAAACCAAAACGCAGCTAAAGTTCTACATCTATTTTAGCACTTTTATCTTATAATATAACATAGCTTGCCTTTTCCCATCAATAAGGATAGGACTCCCTGGTTCATCTTGAGCAGACAAGCTAACTCCCTAAAGATGTTGCTTCACACCATCGTAAGTAATTAGCCTTGAGATGGTCTCTTGCCCCTTGTAACATCCTTAATAAGATGATATATCATGAGATGATTATTTGATCACAAGCTAGCCAAAGTCTTCATTATTTTAACATTATTAACAAACAGAGTCAGACCCACCTTTGTTCATGGAGATTGAATTCCAAAGCCCAGCTTCTAGGACATTAAATTCTTCTGTTAGCTCTTTCCCTGGTGCTGGTCTTCCTGTCAGACCAAGATGAACAACTTGATCACACAAAATGCAGATTTGAAGTTCATTTATCATCTATGCAGCTTAAGTCTGCTCTGAACTCTGACTCAGTCAAGTCTAAATAGCAACACTTATATATTAGATCCTCATCCATGAACGAAAAACCTTGTAAAATCCTTAGTCTTTCCCACACATTTGAACCATTGAAGTAACATCCATGCCCACAATCTCTTTCCAAACCGATGTAGCTGTAGACGGTGATACGATCATGGTAAATCCTCGTTCTGAAATAAAGTTACCTACACCAATGGTTACCGGCAGTCCATTTACCTACATGTACGACAGAAGGAAAAAGGAAGAGTGATTGTTACACTTCCAAAGCAAACTTACCACCAAAGTGGATAGTAGAAGATACTAATAAGTCTTACACTAAAATGCTTGTGTGTTCCGTAAGGTTGTCCTATGAGATCTCCAAGACCTAAAGATTGCACGACCTATTCCCCAGCGGAATTAGATAACCTAAGAGACTAGTATATATCCATGATTACAACAATAGTTGTTACATCTACTTACTTTATTACTTTTGGGACCAACCAGAGCAAATAGGGAAGTGTCAGATGAAATATCTTGGATCTCTACTTTGTCAGAGAAAAAATATATACCTGTTACAAAAACTCCAACATGTCTGAAGGGGTTAGGTAGGTTTAGACCACCCACCAAATTACAATCATTTGAAGACAATAACTCAGCAAAAAGCACAACAGCAGGAATATGCTAGCTCAAAATTAATGACTTACTTCTCAAGCATTTCACAAATTCTGAGTTCAGAATAGACTTACTTCTCGAATGCAAAAATATTTTGAGTGTAGGAAACAAACAAGCAAGACTGACATTTTTGCTGCACAAGTCACAAAAAGAGATTGGTCATTTATCATAGAGAAAGTTGACATAATAGAAGATTAAAGATTTTCAAGAGATAAGAGTGCGTAAGTCATGATACATGTGGCAAGAAAATTACCATTTTCCATGCATGGGCAATATCTATTGTCCTCGTAGTTGGAGTCACAAAGAATGTATCACATCCCTGCTCAAAGTACATATTTCGTTTTTCACCGATATTCGGAACAGTAAGTAAACAAAAACAGAAGCACACACAGACATTTAATTTGAAGAGCAGAAAAAGGAATTCACCTGTCCTTCACGTAGAGATTCAAAATCAACATTACTTTGGTTGTGCATAAATTGGATCCGGTCTTCACCACTGACTTCAAATAAATCAGAGCAATAATTATTACAACTGAAAGAAAGTCAAGCAACTAGGAAGCAAAAATACATCTCAAAAAATCTATAAAACAAATGATTGGACATGAATATGAGACTGATGAATCGTACAAGTTAAGATAAAATGGATATACCTCTGATCCGGCCCCAGTGAGAAAGGTCAACTATGATGAACATAAATACAATAAGGATAAACAATGTCAGACAAGAAACATTAACACTGAACATTTGTCCTGCAACCAGTTCACCTGACATTGTAGATGGGAAAGGAAGATGAAAGGCAAGGTATATTTCAGTATTACTACAAGCAAAAAATCCGCTTAGAATAAAAACTAAGAGAGCCAACTCCAACACTGACCACAACTCCACTTTCAGCTGCTTCTAGTGCTTCGTCATCATTCCCAAACGTTTCAATAACTGCATTATCTGAAACTGTGGCTCCAGCTGCCACAGCAACGTCCAGCAAATGAACCATGCCCTTTAGCATATATCTCAATTTATATGTGCTGGTGAAGAAGGGAAAGTACGTGACACTAAATTGTGTAAGTCATTTCCACATCACAATAGCTCCCAGTATGTTGGTTTATTCCTAAGTTACCCCTGTTATACTCTAATATTCACTAGTCTATGTACCCTAGTATAAATACTCCCACTCTGTACTATGTAATCACATATTCTCATTATCAATATACAATGAGACCATTATGGCATCAGAGCAGGATAAAACCTCTCTTTCGTTAACTTTCAGGATTGTTTGAATCAACTCATTGATCATTCAATTCAATTTCCAAACATTCACACAGATTTACATTGTGTTTTTTTCTTGCGAGAATCTCTCTCGCTACTTCTTACATCCAGAAAACAAAATCAAATATACTCCTCGATCTGTTCTATTCTCTACGATTCTTACATTCAGAAAACAAAATCAGATCTACTTCTCGATCTGTTCTATTCTCTACGTTTTTCCTCACATCGATCAAGTCTCTGCGATCTCTCAGCGCGGTTCAAACATCTGCTAAGTGTGCGACCTCCATTCCATTCCACCAGAGCAGTGCGATCCATCGTCATTTCCTTCATTGCGGTAAATCAGTAAGTTCTTCTCCACAACGTTTCTTTTCGCTCACCGATGGATCTCGAAAGAACCGAGAAACAAACAGAAGAAGAAAATGATAGTGAATCAGAATATGAAACTGACAAAGATGAGGAGACTAGTCCTAGTAAACGTAGGAGAACCAAATCAATCACAATTAGAAAAGTTCTGAAGAGAGGGAAGATTACTCGCAAAGAGAAGACACCGAAAAAGAAAACTCAAAAGAATTTTGAGATCAGAAGAAAGGCGTACCTTCTCACGCATCCCTCTGATAATCCTGGAATTGTTTTGGCTCCGAAATTCAACGGACTGGTTTTAATACTTGGAAACAAATCTTCCTCAATGGCCTTGCATCCAAGAGCAAGGTAGGTTTTGTCGATGGTTCTCTGGTTGCGGATGATTTTGATGGAGATGAACGCGTGGAATGGGAGAGATCAAACGGAATGGTTAAAGGATGGCTTTACACAACTCTAGATGATTCACTTCGTGAATCAGTCATGTACTATCCGACTGCGAGGGATATTTGGCTCGATCTATGCGATCGATTCGGAGAGGCTCAAGGGATGCGACTATACACATTGAGGCAAGAATCCAGAAAGATAGAACAGCAACAAAATCAGAATATCAACTAGTATTACACCCGATGGGTGAAAATCTGGAACGAACAGAAGCTGTTGGTCACTCTTCCAACTTGCACTTGTGGATCAGCAAGAGAGATCCAGAAATTCATGGAAAACGAAAGAGTTTTCGATTTCCTTATGGGATTAGATGATTCGTATGAGAGTATTCGGTCAAACATTCTTATGATAACTCCTCTTCCAACCGTAGATAAACTCTACGCCATGCTTAGACAAGAGGAACAACACCGAATGAACAAAAAGAACAAGAAAGAAGATACCGAGGCCCTTACCTTTGCCGCTGTAGCAGGATCATCCAACATGAAAAAGAATTCGGGACCGAATTCAAAAGTTCAGAAAGACGATGGAAAACCGAAGCTTAGATGCACCAAGTGCAAGAAACCGGGACATGAATACGATCAGTGTTTCTGGGTAACCAAGAAATTTCCAGCGCAATGGAAAACCAAAGGGAAGAAGGCTTACACCGTCACACTCGAAGAAGGTGAAGCAGACAACAATGGAGGTGGAGTAAACCCTAGCGACACTGTGAACATTTCCGATTCATAATTGAAGGCTCTCACCGCATACTTCAGGGGGCAGGCTTCACATGTCCCTGGGTTGAATCAGAGGCAGGTCCAGGCCCTTGCTAGCCAGATTATGGGCCACGACGATTTAGGAGCAGAGCAAGACCAGGCCCTTGCCTTGGTGAATCAATTTTCAGGACCTTGAGTCAAAAGCCCACGTCACTCTTGGAGTAGAGACTCAAGGCCTTTACATCTTGCATGATCATGCCTTAGAAAACTTTATACATGAGAGAAATAAATACCGGGCTTCTAAGTCTGTTGTTTCTAGTAGTTTACTTTCCAATAATGTTGTTCCTATGGATTTTATCCCATGTTTTGCTACATATAGGAACACCATCTTATGGCATTACCGCCTAGGTCATGTACCTTTGCCAAAACTTACTAAGCTTGATATAGTTGATAATAAAAACATACCTATGGATTTTCATTGTGATTCATGTGATAAGGCTAGAAACCATCGACTACCATTTCCTATTTCTAATAGTCGATGTAATGCTACATTTGATCTTATCCACCTGGATGTATGTGGTCCATTTAGACAACCCACACATGACGGTGGTCGTTTCTTTTTATCAATTGTTGATGATTATAGTAGAGCTCTTTGGGTTAAATTACTCAAAAATAAATCCGATGCTTTTCCCTTCATTAAATTTTTCATAGCTTATGTCAGGACTCAATTTGGTAAAACCATCAAAATGATTCGATCTGATAATGCAATGGAGTTGGGATCCTTGAACGAAGGGAAATTATTTTTTAACAACTTAGGCATTATACACCAAACCTCATGTGCTCATACGCCACAACAAAACGGAGTTGTTGAACGTAAACACAGATACCTTATGGAAACAGCTCGTGCTTTACATTTTCACTCCAACATGTCTCTTCTATATTGGGGAGAATGCATCTTACAAGCTACATACATAATAAATCGTCTCCCCAGTAAAGCTAATCAAGGAATATCCCCTTACGAACGCATACACGACCATAAACCCGACTATAAAAACATTCGTGTTTTTGGTTGTCTTGCATATGCTATGGTTCTTGGAACCAATAAAGGTAAATTCGATCCTCGATCGACACCTTGCATTCACTTAGGTGTTGCAGAAAGACAAAAAGGCTACAAATTGTTACGTCTTTCTGATTACAAACTTATTATATCTCGTGACGTCATATTTCACGAGTCTACATTCCCTTTCAAAAGGGATAATATGTCCCTTGATACATATCCTCCCATTCTACCAAATGGTGATACTACACCATACCACATGGATCAGGATCATCTTCGTTATGTTCTACCTGATTCTTTAGATACTTCCACGCCTAACACCACCACTCCACCTCATAGCTCACAACCTCCCACCGATCATGCACATTATACGCATGATACGCGAGACAGACATAATGTTTTCTTTGGCAATGATCAGCCTCAAACACAACATGCATCTTATACGCATGACATACACACTGATCATACACATACTTCTGGGAACGACCAACATGTCGTCTCTCAGAATGACACCAATGACAACGCTGATGCTCCCGATACTCAAACTCTTCGACGATCTTCGTGATCCCGAAATGCTCCCTCATACCTTCAAGATTATGTCGTTGGCTCACATACTACCTCACCATATTTTGACCTTTTCAGTGATATTCTTTACGATAGACTTAACAAAAATCATGTCACTAATGTGGCTACTACAAATAATGATTATATTCACACTCTAACAGATCTTACCCCAAGCAGATCGATATGCACAAATGCCATTACTAACGCTGTACACTACGATACAATTCTAAACCTACATGAACCCTCTTCATACGAAGAAGCTTCCAAAAGTCAACATTGGATGGATGCTATGAACAAAGAATTGCATGCCCTCACTTCCAATAACACTTGGGAACTTACTAAACTCCCAAACATAAAAAGGCAATCGGATGTAAATGGGTCTATAAGACCAAACTTAATGCTGATGGATCCATCGAACGCTACAAAGCTCGTCTTGTAGCCAAAGGGTTCAGTCAACGCTTTGGATCTGACTACACAGAGACCTTCTCTCCCGTTGTTCGCATGACTACCCTGACTACTCTTCTTGCCATTGCGGTTAAAAAGGGATGGCATCTACATCAGCTAGATGTTAACAACGCCTTCATACATGGAGATCTCCATGAAGAGATATATATGCACCTTCCCCCCGGGTTGAAGACAAATGGCGCTGCCAATGCATGCCGCCTTCGAAAATCCTTATATGGTTTAAAACAAGCATCCCGACAATGGTTTGCTAGGTTGAGTGATCTTCTTGAGACTCTAGGATATACGAAGTCCGAAAATGATTACTCTCTTTTCAATAAACACCAACACAATCATGCTACCCATCTCGCGATATATGTAGATGATATACTCCTAGCTGGAGATGACATTACAGAACTTAACCGTATCAAGAAACACCTGGATGAGGAGTTCAAGATCAAGGACTTGGGGAAACTAAGCTACTTTCTTGGAATGGAATTCCTTCACACAAACTCGGGTCTTGTCATATCCCAACGAAAATATTGTAACGATCTTATTAAAGAGTTTGATACTATGCATGGAAAACATTCCCCCTCTCCATTGCCCTTAGGGTGCAAATTACATCGAGACGAAGGGGAACTCCTCGAACACCCATATCTATATCGTAGTCTCATTGGGAAATTGAATTTCCTCACTCACACAAGACTTGACATTGGATTCACAACTCAACTTCTTAGTCAGTTCCTGAAAACACCAAGAGTCACTCATTATAATGCAGCTCTCCACACTTTGCAATATCTTAGAGGTACCACGAACTATGGCATCCTATTGAACAACACTCCATCCCTATCGCTAAACGCGTTTTGTGATAGTGATTGGGCTAGTTGTCCAACCACAAGAAAATCTGTATCTGGTTACATCATTCTTCTAGGAGGAAGCCCCATTACGTGGAAATCAAAGAAGCAGAAGAGTGTCTCATTATCCAGTGCCGAAGCTGAATATCGGGCCATGCGAAACGTTACATGTGAGCTCGCCTGGCTAACAAGGATCATCCACGAATTGGGCATTGATGGTTCCGATCCAGTTCCGGTCAACTGTGACAACAAGTCTGCTGTCTACATTGCTCGTAATCCAGTTCAACACCAACGAACCAAACACATAGAGATCGACATACACTTTGTTCGACAGAAAATTCGTGAAGGGCTTATTCAAGTGCAACATATCTCCAACACACAGCAGCTGGCAGATTTCCTGATGAAGAGCCTTGGCGGCCCAGATTACACAAAGATATTACATAGAGTGGGTCTATATCTCATAGATGACTAAGTTTGTACGGGGTAGACTTAAGGGGGGCTGTTGGTTTATTCCTAAGTTACCCCTGTTATACTCTAATATTCACTAGTCTATGTACCCTAGTATAAATACTCCCACTCTGTACTATGTAATCACATATTCTCATTATCAATATACAATGAGACCATTACAGTATCCCTTGAAAATGGACACTTCCAGACGTTCTTTAATCCAATGTTTAAATTCAAGCACAGCAGCAATTAAGTTCATCCCCCGCGAAATAAACAATCCACAAGCGAGCACTAGTATTTGCACGAGCTTAATACATCAGCTGCACTAATCATAAAAACATACATGTAGAATTTTAAGGCATCTCTTCCCTTTGCATAAAAACATACATCAGTGTAACAAAATTCCGAAGCAAATAGAGTGTGTGATCTTCCACATTCTTAGCTTAATAACAATTCGTAGTCACTGGTTTTAAAACCAAGTACAACAGGTTCAATCATGTCCACGGTGGCATAAGAAGAGGTAAAAACTGAAGCAACTTAAGCTTTGCTTTAGGAATCCCAACTGCTGAAACGAAGATATTGTACAGCAAAACCAAGTCATAGAAATCAGAAGCAATTACAATATCTTCGTAGTCTTTAAATTTTCAATCACGGTAGTAACGTTCAAAATCTAGCTACTCAAAATTAAATTGATGTACATTTGTGATTAATTATATAGAAGGTTACTTTGTTGACAATCATTAAGAATTAGGATTCTTTTCCACCTACAAAAGGACTAAAAGATCGATCCAACAACCATAAGGATACCACCATGATAGTATACGGCTTCTTTGGTTACTTTGTTGAAAATAAAACGTTAATTTATGATTCTCATTTTTCGTCCCCCAACCTAACTTGAGTTCTTAATATTCTATTTGGTTATAATTGATGAACTTGAGTTCGTGAGTTCTCATCCATGATAGTATACGGCTTCTTTTTTATAATTCTACCAGTATTAATGAACAATCCTAACTTGTGTTCGTCTTCAATCCTAACTTGTGCGCTATGTCCATTGACGGTAATCGCTGATAATGTTAGGTTACTACTTTGTTTACAGCAGAGAAGAAGAGGAAATCGCTGCTCGAAATTTCGGTGCGAACAAGAGTGAGACAGAAGAAGCAAATGTTCAATTTGAAAAATTTATGGTTGAATCGAGTGAACGATTTAGTGAGGACATGAAGGGGGAGGAATCGAAACTAGAATGAACTTCTAACAGTCGATTTATGAGGAATTGAAGATTTACCCCGTTCCTCGCGCTCCTCGTTCCTTCATTACATTGATAGCCGTATCGAATCTGGAATGACTTGAATGCGTTTGTGATTTGGTGGAACAGATCGAGGGTAGCAATCGTGAGAGTGCGAATGCGTTTGAGATTTGCGAAACAGACCGAGGGCAGTGAGTAGTTGATAAGTGCAAAATACATTTAGTTTTAGGGCTTTAATTCTTCCTATTTTCATAACAATTCATGTCATATTTCTCACTTATCATATGTTTTTTCTCAAGATTTAAGTGTTGATGTGTACTGATATATTTTATGTGTCAAATATAGGAGCATTACAATATAGCGATTATATATATATATAATAAATTCACAAGCACGATTGATTCAGTATATCAACATCTACTGCACGTTATCATTTGATGATCATCAAAGTGATACAATTATCATATCATAAAGTGGTGAGCGTCATGATTAGCAACTCACGCTGGAGAGCAATTATCTCATGGATATTGATCACTATTATATACCATAGAACGCTGCACTTTATCTACATACAAGATAGAAATCATATGGAGACTGTAGAATGCTGCGACAGCTTCTATAAAAGAGGAGAGTAGGGTTTGATATGGGACGATTCACGCCGCGCCTCCATACAGGCTTATGCCTCCAGCCTCCATCTCCACTCTTCCACATCCATACAAGTCCACCATTATTAGCACTTCACACTTTTAACAGAGAATTAATGCAGAGACATGTGACGACAGAAAGTGGAGCGGGGATCTTCTTAACAGAGTTTCTTCTTCCCTTTTTATCTAATTTGTCAATGTGTTATTCCTTTGTTGTTTTTGTTATTTTTAGAGTCATGTTTGAATAGTTAGACTAGCTCCCGGATTGGGGTAGCAAACCGGATCTTTTTATTATTTTGTAATCTTTTCTCGAATTCATTATTGCAATAGTTTAATTCTTGTTCTTCATGCGCTTTAATTCTCTAGCTAATTATTATAGCAATATTTGTAGTTTTCTAATCAAAATGCGGCGCTGAGATTAGTTAACAAGACAGGAAGTTAAACCGGATTAACGACTAGAAGCATGGTTTGCCTATAGGTTAATCTGTCTCCAATAGGAATTGTGTTTAATGCTATTAACTTGATGTAACTTGGGCATGGTTTGCGGCTTGTTATTTCAGTTAGTTAGGGTTCGTTGTACAAGGACCGGTCAACGAACTAATTATAATTCCCGAGTTTATTGCAGAATTAGGGAAGAGTTATAAATAGATTAATGAGGTGAAGGTTTACAGAACAATCCGGGGTGCTTCTTTAGATTTTAGAGTTTCAATCTTTATTTCTTTATTTAGTTTATTTTTATCGTTTTATTATTTTATTAATTTCTCTTAGTTCGTTGAGTTATTCTTTTTATTAAATTAAGTAAAACCTGAAAAAGTGGCGTTTCCTGTTTTCTTAGTTTAGTTTCTCAGTTAGTAAATAAATTGTCAATTAATTGAACGAGGTCCCTGAGATCAACAACCCCACTCAATTCACTATTCCGCAAAACGATAGGTACACTGCCTAGATAGAGATAGTAACATATTTCTGCTAACAGTAGTCGGTGAGAGGAGGCCAGGTAAGTCGAGGGTTAATTTACAATTCTTTTCAGAGTGAAATGGACTTTAGTAAAAGAGAGTAGCTAGTAAAGATAGATATTCCCGTAAGACCGCTTAAAATATCAACGCTAGCTGAGTGTGTTAAAACAGAAAATAAATATCAACGTGAATAAACCTTCCGTTGAAAATAAACGTTAATTTAGGTCACTTTTTTTGTAGTGATTTACTTTTTCTTTTCTTCACAGTCACACTTTATCGATTGTATTTTAATCCCCATACCAAAATAATTAGTCTATTTTATATTTTAATTATTGTACAATAGAAAGGGTTATAAATATTGTAGTATATAAGCATACAATTTTCAATGAGACCAAATTTATTCCTAATGCCCAATTCCTGCTTCTCGAATGGGTCAATAACAAACTCAAACTTGGGTGTTGTCATTTCACCCTTCGGTGGGTGATCCTAATTCTCCCTTCATAGGGAGCAATGCCGTTTCACCTTTTGCCTTAATCAGGGGTGAAGCATATAAATTATATGGGGTCACTATTGTTCGAAAGAAAAAAATTCAAAATATTGATCATAATTGAATTTGAACCCAACACATTTCACTCAATACTCCTATTTCTTTCCACTACACCACCAACAACTCTATAACATATATGATCATTATATTATATACATATAAATTCTAATTATTATACATACAGGAACATCTGAATTCTTCAAAAAACGTGGGACCACGTGATCCCCCTTGAATACGCCACTGGCCTTAATCGTTTTTTCTAAACACTTATAAGTTTGACTCTTTCTCTTCTCGAGATGCTAGCTCTTAAAGGATGTCTTGGATAGCTGCAATGATTAAGATTTGCTTCTTACGGATGAGCAAATCTTCTTCACCTCCCGATTACTTATACATCTGGCTTGACCCGTCCACTTCTTCTTCAATCTCGGAACTCTAAGCTAGTCACATAACCTTATATTCCTTTTACTTTTGTTGTTTTTCATTCGGCATTTTGCATGTATCCTGTCCAAGTTTTCAATCACCACTATGACAATTTTTTTTGGTATATAACTATGGTTCATGGCTACTTTTTTGCTTTCTTGTGTGTTCCTTCTAAGTTATACTCTATTAGATTAGACTTTTTTTTTTTCTTCTCTTTGCTCACTGCTCCTAGTTTATACTTATAATCTTGTTTCCTCAATGATTTCTTATCTTCAACAAAATTACAAATTACCATCAACCATGACGATTTTAGAAATTGTGTGTTCTTTTCTTTCTCATGAGTGTTGCCTTCTTGGCAAGCTTTTTGTCCACCTATATCAGTCCACACTCACTCTCTATAACTTTAACTTAATGTTGGAGTTTTTTTTTTAGGGGGGGGGGGGGGGTTAGATTCTGTAAAGTGGCCCCTTACTACTTTGTGATTAAGTCAAATACATGTCATGCATGCAGTGTTAGTCCGAGGACCATGGCTGGTTAACGGAGCACTCTTCATAGTCCAACGATTGGAACCATGTATTTTTGTTGCTGATCAGAAGTTCAAGTGGCTTCGCATTTAAGCCGTCCTAAGGGTCTATTGTAATGTTTGATTTACCGAAAGAGTAGAAACAAAGTTGAGTCGATTTGCTGGAGTAATGAAGGAACCAACATCCATGGGATTTAGGTACATGTGAATCAAAGTTTTATTGATCACCCAACTCTGATCATGAGGTGCATGTCACTTTCACTTGATGGGCATTACTTGGTGTTCACAGTCACATATGGCAACATGTCATCGATCTGCTTTAAGTGCAGGGTCTTTTTGCATGACATTAAAAGCTGCCTAAATTCATCCATTATTGAGAAGGATGACACTCCTTATGGGATGTGGCTGTCCACAGATGTTTTCATGGTGAGAACAAGATCAAAGTATATTCAATCACAACAAGACTCATGGTTCTTTGCTGATCTGCTTGGCTAGGGTGATCCCTCTATATCAACTGAGATATAGGTGAGCTTATGCCCAACACCAAGGCAGACAGTGGGTACTTCTTTTGAGGTTCTATTTGATCAATTGGACGCCATGCAAATTGATCCTCCAGCTTCATCTAGCGGGTTAGGTAAGCGCACGTTTGAGCATCTTCGTACAGAGGCGTCAATTTTGGGATTTCTACTTGCCTAAGATGGACATGAAGGGAACGAGAGTTGCACACTCCTCAACTTCATCTACTAATGCAACGAGAGGGAACAAGGGTACGAAGGTGCTGCGGACCGTTGGTGGTATGGCAGCTCTGAGGAAAGCTCCAAGTCGCCTTCTCAAATGAAGGGTTTGTGTGATTGCTTGAGGATTGTTCTAGCTCATGCAATCGGTTGTTTTGGATTTTTTGGTTTCATAGGGTGTCTTGCTTCACATGTCATTTAGGGTAATACAACAAAATCAATCTATGTATACACCTCTAAGGTGTTTAATTGTATGCTTAAGTACATATTTTATTTTATTTTTTACTCATCTTTCAGGAAGTTGTTGTTTTCTTAATTGTCTAGGAAGCGTAATTATGTATGTCTTGTTTAGTAGTCAAGGGTCTAATAAGGTGCTTAATGTTCATAGGGTTAGGTGATTGAGGGCTATCTTTCAAGCTACTTACGCAATGTCCCAAAGGGATCAGATTTCCATTAGTAGTTGCATTGGTTGGTGATTGCCTTACTTTAGGTCTTGGACAAAGATGGTCTTGGTATTTCAGTTGTACATCTTATGAATTTGCAATGGATAGTTAGATTGTTGAAAAAAAAGACTTAAGGGTCAATGATGAGAGAGATTTATAAGGTGAAGCTATGAAGCTAAAAAAACTTTAGATAAATTTTACCAAATACCACTACTTACTAGATCTAGTAAGTTTGGGATGCTTGTTTGTAGATTTGGGGTACTGTTACATTCATGGTTTAGGGTCCTCTAGATTTCAAGAGAAACTAATTGCAATGAAGTTGATAATTTTAGAGTACAGAGCATCATTTTTGCCCTTTGAGCCATGGGCTTAGTAATGTTGGTAATTAAAATGATTTCTTTTTAGTATTGATGAGATCAGGTCAATCTAGAAATTGAAAGCTATATGTCAATGTTAAGAAGAAAATTTGAAGCTGAAGTTGATTGTACAACAAATCTAGAACCTGAGAGAAAGGCAATCTGCCATATGATATGACGTGCTAGAAGTATACGTAAGGAATGTACAATTAAATGATATTGATATATGTACTTTACCAAGTCAATGACTAGATTTCTTCCAAAGTCCGAGAACACATTTTTTGGTAAACAAAACATATTATTAAGGAAACATCATTGAACAGATCGTGAAAGTCATTTTTGCATAAGCCAAACACCCTAATGCATAGTGCATCATAGAATGCACTAAAACTATCCAAACAAGATTAAGCTATCCCAGCTCATAGTTCATACATCAGAACGAAGACAAACAGAGGTAAATCCAGACATTAAAACAAAGATAAACATAGGCAAATTCAGACATCAGTACAAAGATAAATAGAGGTAAATCCAACAAAACACAAGGCCCGATGCATGTAGCTTTCACAGGAAGACTTCCTTGCTCCTCATACCATCATCGTCCTGATTGCCATAAATCACCGTAAGAAACAGCGAAATTGTTCTCTACATGTCCGCATAGTGAGCAGCAACAAACGATCCTGGTGATAGCCAGTGGTGGACCCAGAATTTCAAATTAGATGTGTCAAACTTATAAACTCAGAGTTTTGAAGTTAACAATAAGCTTTTATATAATTTTATATTAAAGTTGTAATCATATTGACAATAAATACTAGTAGTATAAGGTCTACAGTAAAATAAATTTTAATTATATTCTTAAAAACAGTAAAAAACATTTTATTCTTAATCACAATTAGTAAAGTATCATTCATGAACAAACTAGAAGAATAAATTTAGGATGACAAGTAGCAAATAATGTTAACCAACAAATTAAGTAATTAGTTTTAGGGCCTTTGTTGTTCTTAAAGATAAAAAAGGTGGAAAGGTGGGAGTGTATAATAAATCAAGATTAGAGAAAATAAACAATATTAGGTGAGGAAAGAAAAGTACAATCATGGCTTGGTCAGTAGAGGAGTGGTATCCTTGAACCAAAGGTTTCGGGTTCAAAACCTACCTCACTTATAAAAAATATATATATAAGGACTAAAACAAAACTATAAAAGTTAAAAGCAAAATATAAAATACACAGATGAAGAGTGATTTACAAAGTGAAATATTAGAGATAATGCAATGTGTATATAACAAGGAAAATATAGTAGAAATATAGGTGATATATCTATGTTTAACGATTAATGAGTGCAGCTAGTGAGAAGTTTGATTAAGTATAGCCAAAATTTGAAAGACTTTACCTGGATACTAGTAATCATTTAGATGAATCTAGAGTTTGTCGGTAGTTTTGCTCTTGAAATCAAAAGATTATTGATGTTGTCTTTTGTAGAAGACACTATTGTCAAGAGTGGGAAGGGAAAGATAATATATAGATGTTGAGGGCAGATATCTTTCTTTTAGCTATCTAATCTATTCCCCACTTGACAAATATCCAACTATCCTTTTATCTTTCCTATAGCTAGCTAATCCTTTCTTACATGAAGAAGATATCTACATCTAATTATATATATGATCCTGCCGTTACAACTCCCTTTGTTTGGTTTTGGCTCATATATATTTAACAAAAATTCTTCGCCACAGGTGGATGTGGCCGAAGATGGCTACATCCCTGTAGCGTTATGCGTCTTTTTGCTTTTTGTGGCGCGTGTATGTGCAAGATTTTTCTTTTTTTTCCTTTTTTATTACAAAATCTTTATATTATTGTAACTTTTAATATATAGGTCCAAAATGAAAAAAATTATATCATTGTTCATATAAATTTAAGCTCTTCAAAACAAGACCAATCATGGATATGTTTTGACACCTTTTAAAAAATATTTTTACATGTATATGATGATACACTAAAAATGTGAGAATGTACATATTTCAATGTGAGATAGTACATTATCTAATGTGACGATGTACATGTTCAAATGTGAGAATGTACATGTTCAAATATGAGATTGTATATGTTTTCATTAACATCTGTACATGTTTGTATGTCCGTCTGTACAAGTGTTCTTCCTTATATGTACATGTTTTAATCTAAGGATGTATATATTTAATTATTCGTACAGGTTTATATGACTATCTATATGTTTTAATGCGAGGATGTACATATTTTTACGTGAGGATGTACATGTTTTAGTGAACATTTGTACAGGTTTGTATAACCATCTGTACAAGTTTTCTTTTACGTTCTGTGCACTTTACATGTAAAAATAATTTTTTAAAAATTATCAAAATATATTCATGACTGGTCTTGTTTTGAAGAGCTTGAAATTAGATGAACAATGATATAATGTTTTTTTCATTTTGGACTTATATATTAAAAGTTACAACAATTTAAAGTTTTTGATAAAAATGAAAAAAAAAGAGCGTGCGTTGTGGGGTGGATGTAGCCTAAGTTGACTACGGTAACCTGTAGCTAAGACACGCTTTGTTATAACCCGTATAATTCATACCTTATGTTATATCAGTTGCAATGTTATTCTAAGTTGGATTATTGATTTCTTTGCTATCAGTTGGGACTCCGGCGGTATTGTTTTATTTGAAGAGGGCAGGAAGGTCTTTGCATAAAACAATTAAGGTAATTGTTTTATTAGTTAATAAGGAGAAGGGTTCCTTATTTTATTCCTTACACTTTTCTAATTATTTTACATCACGTCAGTCCATTCGTGAGGAGCGTCTCGATCGTGGTTTGAACGACAGTTTCCTCTCTTCCCTTCTCTCTCTCTAATTCCTCCTCTGCTTAAGCGGTGAATGATCTACTACAATCTGGTTGGAATCTCTGCTGCTGTGTGTAACACCCCAACCGTTAATCTCGTCATTACCTCTTAAACCGTTACTAATTACTCCTACTCACGCAGCGGAACTCTAATTAATCACGAGGGGTGAAACAACGCCGTTAGCCACCCATGTGGCTAACCAGGCCTTTCTTACATACCGTAACAGTCTGATGAACTGGAACAACCGAGTACTTTATACAAATACAATACTCAATTCATTTCTCTACTATACCGAGTCTACAATATACGGATGCCGATACATACTCGGACTTACACCTCATTCAAACGCATAAGTAATTACAATCTAACTACCCATGCTCACAGCAGTCCCCGTCATACTCTCTTGAACGGTGGTCAGCTTCAAGTACCTGCACACTAAAAACGTTCCCCCTAGGGGGTCAGCTTACGCTGAATATGAAATTCGCATATACCGCGTGCTAACCGCGGTACGCCGACTACTTTGGGTCGGATATACATGGAGTTCATTTTAATCACACAACATGCATCATGACAATACAATATATATGTATATCACACAAGGAATCTACATCCAATCACGGAACACGATTCCTAACTAACATAACAATGTTGTTAGTGGTAACTGGTTACTCTTAGGCATTGAGGGTTATTCCTCACTATGCCTTGTTTACTTATTCAATACCTCACCCGCTCTCTCGGTTACTTATTCATATACACACCCATTCTCTTGGGCTACTCATTCTTATACTTACCCATTCTCTCGGGTTACTCATTCTTATACTTACCCATTCTCTCGGGTTACTCATTCTTATACTTACCCATTCTCTCGGGTTACTCATACATATACTCACCCCTTTCTCTCGGGTTATTTATACTCATTATCTCACCCACACTCTTGGGTTATTCATACTCAAGCTCTTGTAGATTCTCGAGACACTACAGGTCTCCTACGTCACGCATGTTACTCTTATTACATACTTAAGCCAAAACTCATGGCTCTCTAGCATAGTCTTACTTCCCCGGTTTCGACCCTACTCTGGGTCTAGCATGGTGGGAAGGTTCAACCAGCTCACGGAACTCTCTCTTAGTTCCTATCTCTTTTACTTAGGTCCGACTACTCTCGGACTACTCTCGTTCCCATACACTCCTCTCTCGGAGTTATAATAATATCATGTATATTAGTTTAGAAGCATCATTCTCGATGTTTCTAATGACTTTGGGAACTTTACTTAAATTCGGGTAATCTTAGGTTTAAGGGTTACCCTCATAATCATATGCTTATACATTAGGATATTTTCTTATACCGGGTAAAATCCTCATTTAGGAGGTCGACCGTGTCTCAAGGGAACCACATAGTCCCTTAGGTCTTTTACCTTTCTTATATATTCACATCATTGGACTAACTTCAATCCTCTCGATGGAGGTTCATTTATCTCTCCACTCATATTTATTTCGTGGATTGTTTCAATAAGGTTTTCTAACCGTTATCGGGTATTTACTCAACCCGTACATCTCCTCACATTCTAGGGAGTTCATATGTTTACGATATCGTTATACTTTAATCGATAGTTTATGTGTGTTTGCATATTACCATTGTTCGTGAGACTACCCAATCTACGGGTTTCTAGTCAATCACTACTCTCTATGAGTCGGTCTATGCACTATGTTAGACCACACCGGCATACAAGTATGTTAGTTCATACAACATACCATAAAGCATACTTAATCAAACAAGGGATTATTTTCATGCTTTAATCTTGATTAAGCCGGCAAACAAACACACAAATCAGAGTAACTCGGTTAGCATACGGGGCATGAGAAAATCATACCTTTCACCGGGATTTTACTTTTACCGTGTCATCTCACCTTGCTCGGGTCGCACACGATCCTCTGATAATGTTTCAAACATTATTGTTAATACTAAACTCATACGGAACATAATTAAATGTTATTCCCGTAGTTACCCGTTATCCCGTTATCTCGGTTTCACTTTTGTTACTTTAAGCTCTCACATCTCAAACACTTCTAACACTTTCTAACACTTCTTAGGGCCTTTACATCTCACCAAACAAGGCCTTAACATCTTATAACATCATTAACATTCAAACCCCCATCATTTACAACCTTTAAAACACTCTATGTAGGTTTCTGGGGGTGGCCCGGGACTTGGTCCTTACCCTAAGTCCCGGACCAATTGCAAACTTAACTCTCGGGTGGAAATTACACATGGTCCGGGACCTTGTCCTGGAGTATAGTCCCGGACCAAAGCAGCACTTGCACTCTCGGCCTTAATTTAGGTGTGGTCCGGGACTTTGTCCAAGGACCAAGTCCCGGACCCTACTAAAACCTGCTCCAAACTTGATTTTTCCACTCCAAATCAATCCTTAAACCACCCTTAATCTTTCCATAAACTTTCCACAAGTTTTCCACATGTTTAATCACCTTTAATCATGCCCTAAACCTCTTCAATTCATGGGTTAAACCCCTACTCAAATTCTTACTCAAAATCACAATTTTACATTCTCACTTCAACACTTTGCACCCTTGTGCATTTTCTAACCTTTCTTGACACTTGCATTATTGTTCTCTCTTCATTTGGCCATTCCAAAACTTCTAAGATAATGCACACCACATACCAAGTTCCACGACTAACTCTTAAACCTTAAACTCTCATCCTTTTCCAAAACTTCCAAGGCATTTCAATCACCTCTTAATGTAGCACCCAAGTCCATACTCTCCTAAACGAATTTTGACAGCACTTGCCTACTTTCTATGCATTCACACCACACCATATAACACACAATCACTTCTTCACCCCTGTTTAATGAGGCACCAACAACTACAACACATTTGATTCCCATTTGCTCACATATGTACACTAGCTTGGTTTCTAGATTTATTTGCACACATAAACCACATTAAAACATTCTCATTCCCACTCAACAAACAACATTATAGTATCATGACCACCACAATTCAAGGTCCTTAATTCAACCTATCATTTAACTCACAAGTCACATAAAAACTAGCTCAAGGTAAGCTTCTTACCTTGCTCCTTTTCGGTTTTCTCCCTCTTCTTCCTCTTTCTCTCTTTCCCTCTTTCTCTTCATGTTTCCACATCAAAACAAAGGGGCATAGATTTCCAACTACAATCATATCCCCCACACATATTTATTCAAACTTATTAATCCAAACCCTCCTTACAAAAACTAGTATTTAAAGAGCTAGTTTTTAAGGCTTAACTTTGACATTACCTTAGAGTGTCCAAAGGAGAGCTTGGCAATCAAATATGGAATTTCCAACACCCCCACAAAGGCATGAGAATGGCTTGAAATGGAGAAAAATCCAACGTGGGTTTTTTTTTTTTATTTTGCAAGAACAAACTAGGAAAGGATGGAACTCTTGATTATATTGTTACCTTAAAACATTAAGGTGATGATGGGGAGTCCAAAGCACACCTTTAAGCTTCAAGAGGCCAAACTGCCATGGAGGTGAAGATGGAGGTTCCAAGCTTTCGAAGGGTGGAAAACGTAGCCCTTGACGAGAGGAATTCAAACGGTGGTGTTTTTGTGTGATTTGGTGAAGAAATGAGTGAGATAATGGAGGAAGGAGGTGGTGGCCTGCTTTGTTTCTTCTCAAATCGGAAATAGGCAGAGAAGAAGAAGATATGCAGAGAGGAGGAGGAAAAACTGGGCTGGCTAAGGAGAATGGAGGTGAGAGAATCACTAACCCCCCCTTTTCATTATTCCCTCCTCACTTTATTTATTTGTCATCTAGTGACTTAATAAACTAGCTAATTGTTTAAGTAAGTGTGTGTGTGTGTATATTAAAACCGGTCCCACATTATTAGTGAGCTGGAGCGTTTTCCCCGTTTTTCGAATTAAACGCTTTTATATCTCCCGGTTATGACACTATTCACTTACCGGGTCCGTTTTTTCCGGAATTTCTCGTTTAATTAATTTTAATGGTTATTAAGCTTTCCATTAATACTTAATTATAGTTTATATAATCACTATAGTTTTTACGGGTCCTTTGACCACTTAAAGTCACGTTTTCTTCGGGTTTTTCTCGAAAAACGTGCTTTTAATGCTTAATTAGCGTTTTAATCCATTATTTGGATCCGTTTTCTTTGGGAATCTTCCCGTATACTATTAACGCCTAACTAAGCCTTAGGAATCCATCTCGGACCCTTACGAGATTATATATCTCTTATTTCCCATTTAATACGCATTTTAGCGTTTTTTTCGCGTTTAACACCGCTTTTCTCTTTCTTTTGGTTTTAATTCTTTTTACCAATACTCTCTAGGCACCATTAGGCCCTTAATAATCATATTAGAGTAATTTAATCACCATTTTTAGATCCGGGGTATTACAATCTACCCCCCTTAGGAACTTTGTCCTCAAAGTTGGTGAATCTAGATGGTTACTCTCAAGGCATTCAATGCCAAGGTTATAGTACATGTATAACCCTACTGACTCCACAAGTCAGTCTCATTTCATACTACACATACCACACACATATCACACAGCATGTATAGCAATCAAAATACTTTTTGTTCTCTCTCCATGGAATCGGTCCGAAGACAAGAAGGCACTACAGTCCTCGAATCCATGTTGAGTGATTTACTACTGATCCCTCAGGTACCGGTCACGTTGAACACTTACTCTTTCTCTGGTTCACGGCCGTTTCATGACAAATGGGCACTTACTCTCTCTGGCCCACGGTCCCTTCGGTTCTGATCAAAACATTACACATATACATATCCTCAGGCACTCTGGTTGACTCACTCAACACAGGAACATCTCAGGGTACTCTCCCTCGTCCCGCTGCCTTTAGAAAATCACACACTGACACCACCCCAACCCCACCGGTCACTTCGGACCGCCGCACGTACGGTGCAATGGTTTCAAAACTAGTACACGCCCACCGTTCTACCGGTCATCAAGACTTAAGGCCGTAGCCATCGGCGGGTGATAGCGGTTTAAAAAACCAGTTTCATTTCCATCTTCATACTTGAAGGAAATTCTTTTTCAAAAATCTGTTTGAAAATTCTTTTTAAAACATCACACAACTCCAAATCAGATTTATGGTAGCTGTATCTTTCTTAGCGTGATTACTTGTGACCACTATAGGGAGCTTCAGGAATCATCCAACCCTGATGTGATCAGCATCAGTGTTGAACTATCCTTCCACCCCCAATTTGTGTTCGGTTTCCCTTGATCGCTAGCAGACCAAGTTCCACCTCCCACGTCAGTTTCAAACAATCAGATAGACAAACATTTTCGTTTTCTATCTTTTACTCTCTCTAGTCATATTCATAAAACAATCTGTTTCGATTTATCTTTATCATGGAACTTAAGTCATCCATTATTCTCAATTTGTTTCACTTACCTTGCCTAGGCATTCCATAATTGCGGCCTCATTAGTCAAATTATTACTCAACTTAAAACATGCAACATACAACTCCAAAGGATGGAACTCACTCCATCAATCATTCTCAAATAAATCACCTAGGGAACTCACTCCCTCTTAGGTTACACATCGGTTTCATGCCGATTCATACTCATCATAACTCATGTCTAATCTCACTAGACATATACTATAGGGATTCTCATTCCCTAGGAGTCTCTCTACTCCTCTTTTCATAAATATTACATACTCGTTACTTGCATCACTCATGCACAATAATCATTATTACACAGTGAATGGGTACATATGTTTATGTAACATAGTTCCAATCATCAAAACAATTTCTTTTTGTGCTATGCACATAGTAGTTTACGCACCAATACGTAAAACATACTCTAAGCGGTTTCTCGCCCTACCCCCCCTTAAAAGGGGTTACACCCGCGTAACCAACCATATGTTATCACTGAACATTGGTTCATTAATTCGAGTATTATGAAGTGTTTTAACTTTAGTACGGTTAATTAACTCATAACCGGGTTCGGTTCTAGCCTCTAAGGCTTCAAGGGGTTTATGACATAGGTATACTTAACCCTGAATCACGGTCCACAAGCTTCTGCTGCGTGACCTGATAACTAGAGCTTAATTCGCTCTTTGGTATTCTCAATGTATTTCAATCGTCGCTTGGTATCTCTTACCGTATGCGAATTCGATGAGTTATAGATTTTCTCTCCAACTCTCTCTGGAAATCTATTTGTATAACTCTGTATACCTTCGTGGTTATTCGCTTACTTTTCCCGACTTAATATTGTCGGTTGAGGTCACGCTACTACTTAGCATGTAGTGCTTCCTCGTTTAATAGTGGCTCGTGGATTATGTTTGTTTCTTGGTTCTGTGCCAGAGTTCTTCATTCATACTACTCTGCATTTTTCCACATATCGATCCTGGGCCCTGGGTTTACTGCCCACGTTCTTTGTGCATCTTTGGCCAATGGCCGCACGGTTATCTCTCTAGATTCTCACTCAACAGGCTTCGTTGACATTTCTCAATTCCTGGCTCTCCCACTCGATCATCACCGCACAAGTGCAATACCAAAACACTCAGTCATACAGAGTGCAGAAGCGTAAACCCTTGACAGTAAATCTCTCATGGGATAGGAATGATTATGTCTCCTTACCACATTTTCTCATCAGCTTCATATCCTTATCTGTTCTCTTACTGCGTATCATGCTCTACTCATTACAACATTCGCTTATAAGGCATCCGCTACTACTTTAGCTTCCGCTCATATACTCCTGCCATTTATACTATGGCTTGCCATTCATTTGGCTCAATATAATATATTACTCCAAACTCTTTACGCTTACTGCGCATCGTTTACTCAGCAATTCATACTAACACATGCTGTGTTTACTACTCAACCGATTACTCTCTCGGTTTCTTTCCACTGCTATCAAAGCCTTTCTACATACTATCTCTGTTCAAATTATTCCTTGGCAATAAACACATGCTCAAGTATCATTACACCGCTCTAGCAGTTTCACATTACATACTTAAGTGGTAGCCTTTCTCTGGAAGATTCACGCAGATGCCGCTCCATAGGCCCCATAATAACAAGTGGTATCCCCCCTCTAAGGTAGTGGTTCATTCTCACTATTTCTCTTATGCCTCTATGCATAGGTTTACAACGTTTAGATCTACAAGTTGCAGTTTAGTTTACCGGCTATAAGCCACATTGCCTCGCCATGCTCCATTCGGGCTGTTTTATACAGGTTTCATCTTCTCCGTATGCCATTAAACGGTTAGGGGGTTTTCTGGGCTCTTTGACATGGTTGTCTCACCACTCTTCCGTACATGGAAGCCCCTTTTGTACTCTAATATTAATTCATGCCCTCTGGCAATTTAGGGTATCCCGTGTTACGAGGGATCCCTCGGGTTCTACCCGAGCGTTTTGCTTAAACACTTGTGTTTTCAACACGATGTTTCGTTCAACTACTGTTGACTCCAGCACCCTTCTCGGATTGCTCCTGGGTGTTACTGAGTAATGCCATTACATCTGGCTTGTACTTATGGTTATGTCAGTTGCGACTTCGCCTTGCGGCTATGTATAACTCAAACTATCCCGTTTAGGGTTGTAATGTATCCCGTTATTGGGTAGAGTATTAGTACTCTCTCTTCTTACCTACTTAATTAGGTCGTTATTCTCTTAGTGAGATATACTGTGGGAATTCTATCCCGTTTATCAAACATTGATATGATCAATTAAGGCACTCATCTTATTGCTTACACTGGTATCCATTCCAGTTATTAGGTATTTCCTCCTTGATTCCTGAGACATATCTCATGTCCATGCTAAATACTCTGTGCTTCTCGCACTTATTAACGCCTTATCCTTAGGTCTGTGACCTTACTGGATTCTAGACTCCCTTAACTCGGTAAGCTTCCTTGTGTTCTTCGATCATTCGAGGTGTCTACTTCTTGGTTTGGATTGGCTCTTTCGTCCGTAGTATGGAGTGGGCTACTTCCCGTGTTTCCGTACTCTACTAGTATACATACATGGAGTATCTTATTGATACGTTACCACTTACCTGACTAACTCATAATTGGTCTGTCAGGTCCGCAAGCTCCTTTGGAGTGCGGTCGTTCCATGTCTCGTTTAGTACACCGTAGTGTCGGTCACACGCCTAAGTGAAGTATTCTGTTGCCAACTCCTCTTATATCGTCCTATGATAACTTACCGTGATTCTCTGGTTTGTTTTTAAAAATTTAGGGGTTTTTGGAAAATTCTCTGTTTGAAAGAAAAATTTGAGTTGAAAATAAAATCTCCACGGCATTTCAATGCCGGTTGCTTCTTACCAAGTCTGACTTCTGCAGACTGGTATGTTCTTTATACAGTGATTAGGCCGTTAAGCCCTTCTCAAGGTTTCGTTTCAGAATTCTTAGGGTTTGTGGTGCTATGTCGGCTTCCTTAGCCATCCACGTACTCTGCTAAGTACTTATTGCGTGTCAAAGTTCCTCTTAGCTGTCCGTTATACTGCACTTGCCGAGGCAAGTGCGCGGTACAGGCGGTTTTTGGGTTAACTCATACCGGTCACGACATTGTTCACATGGTATTTGGTAGCCTTTGTCGGCTCTTCCTTGATCCTTTAATTGGATAACTGCTCCTTGGAGCTGCTTCTCATTCATCTTGACATGACTGTCAGTCATTTAGGTGCTTCTCCACTGTCGGAGTTCCTCAATTACTTAGTTCCACGATCTACCTCGTTGCTCGTTCCCACGCCTTCACTGTGGTTACCGAGGGTTAAGTTGTTTAGGAACTACTGCTGTAGTCCTATTCGGGTATATCCCGTAGTTATGCTCGTAGCTGTCTAAGCTATATCATTTAAGTATTGCACCCTCTTTGGGTGTGGCAGGGTGGGTGCATCTACCTTTGACTAGATTCTTAGTCAATACGTATACCGTTGGTGGTATTAGTTAGTTATGGCGGTCCGTAGACATGTGTCTCGGTTCTCGCTAGTTCTCATAAGTCCGTCTGGTCGCACGATTGGTGCATCCTTCTCACTGCTGCTCGACCAGCTGGGTTCTCGCGACTGCTAAGCATGTCGCCCCAGGCTGCCACAAATTCTGGTCTCCTTGGATTAGGATTTCTCGATCTCCCGCCATTAAATGCGGTTATTATCGTTCCAGCGGGATCCACCTCCGGGATTTCCGGTTCTCGGGATCTACCGCATGACAGGTTCTGGTTCAGAATGAAATATTTAACCACTGCTAGTTCGGGTTTCCCCGTCTCTCTGGCGTTCTTTCCCGAACTTTTAATACGGGGGTTGTGGAGGGCGGGTTTGGTATTGTAGGTATCCAGATCCTACTGGAAGTTCCTAACTAGCGCATCTCTCACGCTACCACTCAACCCATAGCCCTAAGCCCCTAATTCCTAACTCGGTATTACCTAAGCTCGGTATTTCCAGTCATCAGAGCGATACTTCGCTCTGATACCATTTTTGTAACACCCCAACCGTTAATCTCGTCATTACCTCTTAGACCGTTACTAATTACTCCTACTCACGCAGCGGAACTCTAATTAATCACGAGGGGTGAAACAACGCCGTTAGCCACCCATGTGGCTAACCAGGCCTTTCTTACATACCGTAACGGTCTGATGAACTGGAACAACCGAGTACTTTATACAAATACAATACTCAATTCATTTCTCTACTATACCGAGTCTACAATATACGGATGCCGATAACATACTCGGACTTACACCTCATTCAAACGCATAAGTAATTACAATCTAACTACCCATGCTCACAGCAGTCCCCGTCCTACTCTCTTGAACGGTGGTCAGCTTCAAGTACCTGCACACTAAAAACGTTCCCCCTAGGGGGTCAGCTTACGCTGAATATGAAATTCGCATATACCGCGTGCTAACCGCGGTACGCCGACTACTTTGGGTCGGATATACATGGAGTTCATTTTAATCACACAACATGCATCATGACAATACAATATATATGTATATCACACAAGGAATCTACATCCAATCACGGAACACGATTCCTAACTAACATAACAATGTTGTTAGTGGTAACTGGTTACTCTTAGGCATTGAGGGTTATTCCTCACTATGCCTTGTTTACTTATTCAATACCTCACCCGCTCTCTCGGGTTACTTATTCATATACACACCCATTCTCTTGGGCTACTCATTCTTATACTTACCCATTCTCTCGGGTTACTCATTCTTATACTTACCCATTCTCTCGGGTTACTCATTCTTATACTTACCCATTCTCTCGGGTTACTCATACATATACTCACCCCTTTCTCTCGGGTTATTTATACTCATTATCTCACCCACACTCTTGGGTTATTCATACTCAAGCTCTTGTAGATTCTCGAGACACTACAGGTCTCCTACGTCACGCATGTTACTCTTATTACATACTTAAGCCAAAACTCATGGCTCTCTAGCATAGTCTTACTTCCCCGGTTTCGACCCTACTCTGGGTCTAGCATGGTGGGAAGGTTCAACCAGCTCACGGAACTCTCTCTTAGTTCCTATCTCTTTTACTTAGGTCCGACTACTCTCGTTCCCATACACTCCTCTCTCGGAGTTATAATAATATCATGTATATTAGTTTAGAAGCATCATTCTCGATGTTTCTAATGACTTTGGGAACTTTACTTAAATTCGGGTAATCTTAGGTTTAAGGGTTACCCTCACAATCATATGCTTATACATTAGGATATTTTCTTATACCGGGTAAAATCCTCATTTAGGAGGTCGACCGTGTCTCAAGGGAACCACATAGTCCCTTAGGTCTCTTTTACCTTTCTTATATATTCACATCATTGGACTAACTTCAATCCTCTCGATGGAGGTTCATTTATCTCTCCACTCATATTTATTTCGTGGATTGTTTCAATAAGGTTTTCTAACCGTTATCGGGTATTTACTCAACCCGTACATCTCCTCACATTCTAGGGAGTTCATATGTTTACGATATCGTTATACTTTAATCGATAGTTTATGTGTGTTTGCATATTACCATTGTTCGTGAGACTACCCAATCTACGGGTTTCTAGTCAATCACTACTCTCTATGAGTCGGTCTATGCACTATGTTAGACCACACCGGCATACAAGTATGTTAGTTCATACAACATACCATAAAGCATACTTAATCAAACAAGGGATTATTTTCATGCTTTAATCTTGATTAAGCCGGCAAACAAACACACAAATCAGAGTAACTCGGTTAGCATACGGGGCATGAGAAAATCATACCTTTCACCGGGATTTTACTTTTACCTGTCATCTCTCACCTTGCTCGGGTCGCACACGATCCTCTGATAATGTTTCAAACATTATTGTTAATACTAAACTCATACGGAACATAATTAAATGTTATTCCCGTAGTTACCCCGTTATCCCGTTATCTCGGTTTCACTTTTGTTACTTTAAGCTCTCACATCTCAAACACTTTTAACACTTTCTAACACTTCTTAGGGCCTTTACATCTCACCAAACAAGGCCTTAACATCTTATAACATCATTAACATTCAAACCCCCATCATTTACAACCTTTAAAACACTCTCTGTAGGTTCTGGGGTGGCCCGGGACTTGGTCCTTACCCTAAGTCCCGGACCAATTGCAAACTTAACTCTCTCTCGGGTGGAAATTACACATGGTCCGGGACCTTGTCCTGGAGTATAGTCCCGGACCAAAGCAGCACTTGCACTCTCGGCCTTAATTTAGGTGTGGTCCGGGACTTTGTCCAAGGACCAAGTCCCGGACCCTGCTAAACCTGCTCCAAACTTGATTTTTCCACTCCAAATCAATCCTTAAACCACCCTTAATCTTTCCATAAACTTTCCACAAGTTTTCCACATGTTTAATCACCTTTAATCATGCCCTAAACCTCTTCAATTCATGGGTTAAAACCCTACTCAAATTCTTACTCAAAATCACAATTTTACATTCTCACTTCAACACTTTGCACCCTTGTGCATTTTCTAACCTTTCTTGACACTTGCATTTTGTTCTCTCTTCATTTGGCCATTCCAAAACTTCTAAGATAATGCACACCACATACCAAGTTCCACGACTAACTCTTAAACCTTAAACTCTCATCCTTTTCCAAAACTCCAAGGCATTTCAATCACCTCTTAATGTAGCACCCAAGTCCATACTCTCCTAAACGAATTTTGACAGCACTTGCCTACTTTCTATGCATTCACACCACACCATATAAACACACAATCACTTCTTCACCCCTGTTTATGAGGCAGCACCAACAACTACAACACATTTGATTCCCATTTGCTCACATATGTACACTAGCTTGGTTTCTAGATTTATTTGCACACATAAACCACATTAAAACATTCTCATTCCCACTCAACAAACAACATTATAGAATCATGACCACCACAATTCAAGGTCCTTAATTCAACCTATCATTTAACTCACAAGTCACATAAAAACTAGCTCAAGGTAAGCTTCTTACCTTGCTCCTTTTCGGTTTTCTCCCTCTTCTTCCTCTTTCTCTTGTTCCCTCTTTCTCTTCATGTTTCCACATCAAAACAAAGGGGCATAGATTGCCAACTACAATCATATCCCCACACACATATGTCAAACTTATTAATCCAAACCCTCCTTACAAAACTAGTATTTAAGAGCTAGTTTTTAAGGCTTAACTTTGACATTACCTTAGAGTGTCCAAAAGGAGAGCTTGGCAATCAAATAATGGAATTTCCAACACCCCACAAAGGCATGGAGAATCGGCTGAAATGGAGAAAAATCCAACGTGGGTTTTTTTTTGATTTTGCAAGAACAAACTAGGAAAGGATGGAACTCTTGATTATATTGTTACCTTAAAACATTAAGGTGATGATGGAGTCCAAAGCACACCTTTAAGCTTCAAGAGGCCAAACTGCCATGGAGGTGAAGATGGAGGTTCCAAGCTTTCGAAGGGTGGAAAACGTAGCCCTTGACGAGAGGAATTCAACGGTGGTGTTTTTGTGTGATTTGGTGAAGAAATGAGTGAGATAATGGAGGAAGGAGGTGGTGGCTGCTTTGTTTCTTCTCAAATCGGAAATAGGCAGAGGAAGAAGAAGATATGCAGAGAGGAGGAGGAAAAACGTGGCTGCTAAGGAGAATGGAGGTGAGAGAATCACTAACCCCCCCTTTTAATTATTCCCTCCTCACTTTATTTATTTGTCATCTAGTGACTTAATAAACTAGCTAATTGTTTAAGTAAGTGTGTGTGTGTGTATATTAAAACCGGTCCCACATTATTAGTGAGCTGGAGCGTTTTCCCGTTTTTCGAATTAAACACGTTTTATCTCCCGGTTATGACACTATTCACTTACCGGGTCCGTTTTTCCGGAATTTTCTCGTTTAATTAATTTTAATGGTTATTAAGCTTCCATTAATACTTAATTATAGTTATATAATCAACTATAATTTTTACGGGTCCATTTGACCACTTAAAGTCACGTTTTCGGTTTTCTCGAAAAACGTGCTTTTATGCTTAATTAGCGTTTTAATCCATTATTTGGATCCGTTTTCTTTGGGAATCATTCCCGTATACTAATTACGCCTAACTAAGCCTTAGGAATCCATCTCGGACCCTTACGAGATTATATATCTCTTATTTCCATTTAATGCGCATTTTAGCGTTTTTCGCGTTTAACGCATTTTCTCTTTTCTTTTGGTTTTATTCTTTTTACCAATACTCTCTAGGCACCATTAGGCCCTTAATCATATTAGAGTAATTTAATCACCATTTTTAGATCCGGGGTATTACACTATGTGATTCATTTACCCGCCTTCAGGTTTGGTTCTCGAAATTCAGATTGGTAATTAGAGCAAGTTCCTCTCCTCTGCAGTTTCTGATTTTGGTTGATTGTTGTGATGAACTCAGTAATTGTGCTCTGCGTTTGGGTCGTATTCTGCGTGTGGCTGTTGCCTTGCGAATTGCTGGAGGTTCTGCACACTCGATTTCAGTGGCTGTTGGTCTGTATCGGATTGTGGTTCTGCGTGGTTGGGCTCTACTGTCTGGTTTGGGATTCGTCTGCTAATTGAGGTAGGTGGTTACTCGATTCAGTTTGGAAGTTCAGCCATGGGGTGTTGCAAGGATTGTTTGTGGTTTTGTGAGTGGTTTCTTAGCGTTTGTTGTGATTTTGGAATGGCTAAACCCCCATGGTTTCCTGTTTTAATGTCTGATTTGGTGTGTGTGCTTAATTGGCAATTCGTGGTGTTGAATTGCGTTGTTTTTCTGCTCTGTTCGTCTTCTGGAATTTGCAGTTTTCGCACTGTCCGAACTTCTGTCCGAGCTTTGAAGTTCGGACAGTGCGTTCTTGCCTTACTGATTTTCAAGTTCGGGGTATGTCCGAACATCTGTCCGAACATAGATGTTCGGACACACCCTCAGGTTTCTCCTCTGGTTTAAGTTCGACCTGTGTCCGAACTTCGACGTCCGGACACAAGGTCGGACCTTCCGCGTGTTTTCCCGTAAACCTGTCCGAACATCCGTCCGAACTTGGATGTTCGGACATTCTGAATTCCTCTATCTGATTTCAACTCGACTTGTGTCCGAACATTGATGTCCGGACACAAGTTCGGACATTTGGCTTTCTCTGGTTTCTGAGTCTCGACTTGTGTCCGAACTTCGACGTCCGGACACAAGTTCAGACACCCCTCTGTTTTCAGCGTAACTTCTTCGTTTGAACTCCGATTTGAGTGCCGTCTGCGGCATTGGATTCCTTATGTTCTGTACTACTGATTTCTGAGTGTTTTGGCATATTTAAATGCAACTTTGCTTCTGTTTAAGCAATCCTTCTGTTTTGGGACATAGCACACTGTTTCTGAGCCGTGAATGGCTGGGTCTAGCTATTCCGTGGTATACCATGTAGACGTCATTCTGAGTGTGGGTCATTCCCTTTCTGTTCTGTGGGGTTGACGAACCCTTTGGCTCTTTCGAGTCATTTCTGCGTTGCCGAGAGACCTGGTATGGTCTATGGGTCTCCGACCCTTCTAAGTGTGTGCATTGTGTTTTGTCCCCTTTCTGTTTAAGTGCTTCGACTGTTTCTGATATGGGAACCCCTTGAGTTCCACTCTGTTTCTGTTCTGAAAGCTTCTGGATATTGAGAATTGTGGATAAATGCTTATCTTCTCATTCTTCTGTTTTCAATTGTTTTGAGCGACCTTACTGATGACGGTCGCTGCTTACTGGGCATAGTTGTGTGCTCATTCCCCTACTTCTAACATTTTTGCAGATTGATCAGCGAGGATCATCCTAAGTTCTGGAGCTATAGTAATTAGCTTTTATGTTCATTCAGTTTGATACTTTGAGATGTTGTAGCCTTCGGGCCTTATACTTTTGACTTCTGTTTCTGACTCAGTTTCGTATTTGGGATTTTGGTATTTGCTTCCGCTGTATTTGAATACATTGGTTTACAATGTTTATGTAAACTTCGTTTTGGGCCTTTATTGCGTTTGAGTGTTTTAGAGCCTTGCGTTATTAGGTAGTAATACGCGGCGTGTAGCACCCTTAACTCTTAGGCCGGTTTTAGGGGTGTTACACGCTTTATATTTAATCATGTGTGACTAGTATTTATTGTATGTATATAATGCTTTGCTTGTCTTTTTTAGTTTCTTATCAGTTTGATTTTGCTAATCATGAACTCATGATGGTTTATTTTTCTTTTCTTTAGTAGTTCTACAATACGATGGTCAAACAAATAAGCGATTTACGGTTGATGAAGTTCGAGACCAATGGGAAGCTTGAATTCATAAGCAATTATATTTAGACTTAGCTTCGTTCGTCTTGTCATTTTTGTTGCATATTTGATGGCATATATGGAGCATAAAGGGTGGTTTTGTCTAGGTCCCATGTGGGTCATGTATTCTCATTCAATAGTATACTGTCACATATAAAAAACAAAAACAATAATAATTATGAATATTGCGAGGCGAACAGAGTAATTCTTTTTTTTTTTGGCTATTGTTGATGATGATACATTAGACCATGCAATTTGCTAAGTGGATTTGGAGAATATAGGATGTTGCTAAATGGATTTCAATTTCTGGATGTGGTTTAGTGATTAAAGTTTGTGGATATTGCAAAGTTGACTTGGATATATGGACAAGTTCTTTTGATATTGATGTGATTGTAGTATTGCTTTATGTATAAAAGTTGGCAATATTGGTGATTAGATGAGAGAAATATTATGACAATCACTTACGAGAACTGCTTATGGCAGTTGCTTTGTGTAACATGTACTTTAGTTAAAATCTATGATCATAAACTGTTAATAATAGCTGTAGAAAAGGGTGGACAGACCCAAATTCTTAGCTACATGTGAATGTAGCCATCTTGGCTACATCTAAGGAGATTTTAGTCAAATTAAAATAAAAAATATCTTTATAGTAGGGTAATTTTGTAATTAATGAAATACAGTGGGACAAATTAAAAAGAGAAGAAACAAACAAAATCGAGGGGAGGAGTGATGCGGCGTACATTTTTTTAATTTTTTTTCTTTATCATAATATTTTTAAATTGTTGTAACTTTTAATATATAAGTCCAAAATGAAAAAAAATTATATCATTGTTCATCTAAATTCGAGCTCTTCAAAATAAGACCAGTCATGGATATGTTTTGACAACTTTTTTAAAAAAGTATTTTTACATGTATACCATGATATTTTAATGTGAGAATGTATGTACATATTTTAATGTGAGAATGTACATGTTTTAATGTGACAATGTACATGTTCAAATGTGAGAATGTACATGTTCTTTAATGAACATCTGTACATGTTTGTATGGCCATATGTACATGTTTGTATGACTGTCTGTACAAGTGTTCTTCCTTATATGTACAAGTTTTAATCTAAGGATGTACATATTTAATGATTCGTACAGGTTTATATGACTATCTATATGTTTTTAATGTACATGTTTTTACGTGAGGATGTACATGTTTTAGTGAACATTTGTACAAGTTTGTATGACCATCTGTACAAGTTTTCTTTTACGTTCTGTGCTTCGTATATGTAATTTTTTTTGAAGTTGTCAAAATATATCCATGACTGGTCTTGTTTTGAAGAGCTTGAATTTAGATGAATAATGATATACTTTTTTTTCATTTTGGACTTATACATTAAAAGTTACACTAATTTAAAGGTTGTGTGATAAAAAAGGAAAATAAAAATCTAAAAAAAAAAAAAACAAATCTTAAGGGCGGCACGGCGGTTTAAAAAAAAAAGAAAAAAAAGAAAAGAGAGGCGGGCGGAAGTAGCCATCTTTGACTACCTCCAGTTGTAGCCAAGACAGGCTGGTGGACAAATTGGATTTAGTTATGATCAAAGATACTGTTCACCATAGTTGTGAATAAAATTGGACGAAAATGACTAAAGACAACTATTCAAATATATCATTCGACAACTGTTAACAATAGTACTCTAATATGATCCTACAAACAGCTGTATAAAGTTATGTATACAATAAATAATGGGATATTTCACCAAATACCACTAAGTTTTTGCTTAATTCACGATATACCACTGTGTTTCTAAAATTACATAGGATAACACTGAGTTTTTATTTATTTCCAGATAACACTTAATCTCATATTTCGTTAACTGCTTCGTTAGTGTACTTAGAAAAAAAAATACTAAATTACCCCTGTTATTAGTTAAACGGTGGTATTTATCAATATAACAAATCATTATCAGATAATTAATTAATGACAGAGGTAGTTTAGTCATTTTCAGAAATATTAACAGAGCAGTTAATGGAAAACGAAACAAAGTGTTATCTGGTAAAATAAGTAAGAAGTCAGTGTTATCCTGTGTAATTTTGAAAACACAGTGGTATACTATGAATTAAGCAAAAAATCAGTGGTATTTGGTGTGAAATTTCCTATAAATAATTAGATTTGATACAACTATTAATAACAGTTATCTTAAGCGTTTTAACTGATGTAAAACACTTTTTTTTATAGTAGAGGGAGAATATGTAGTGTTAGATGTACTAACTTTACCAACTAAGTTAAAATCTGAAGGAAAAAAAAAAACTCATTACCAACCATCTTCATTATACTGTACTCCCGCGTGACATCAAATTTTATAATTATGTTATCACTGGTTATTCATGACATCCAAACTAACATGTAACAACACGAGTTGGTGTAGGTTGGAGTAAGGGAGTAATTGGTGTCAGCATCTTGTTGGAAAATCGAGCGAATAATGACCGAAAACTGAGAAGAAGAACGAAGGAGAAGAACGATGTTAAGGAAACTTGTTTTAGGGTTTTGTATTCGTCAGTGCAAGAGTCACAGTCTACAACCCTAAAACACCCATCTAAATATAGACAAACTCATTTAAAAAAAACTCGATATGGGTCCGAAGCCCAAACCGTACTATACCCCAGAATAATGGACTCCCTTGTAATTGTAAACCCAACCATAATAGATTTTAAGTCAATTACAATACACCTCTTCCCGAAGAGAAATGGTTGCGTTTTCCTCGTTAAAATTAAATACATTCAAACAAGCTTATTTCCTACGCATCTTATTTTCAAATGTAGCTGCAAATGTGTCAAACTACTGGCAAGGGGAAGAAGGTAGTGATTGACATGAATATGAAAGCAACGGCTAAGAGTATTCCATCAAATATTTGTACATTATGATGTCTGATTCGCTCTGAAAGTGCCATCCATTGGCCACATGTCCGATTTAAAATGACTGTAAGGCCAGTTTAAGAAATTAAATGATTGTTGACGTGGACTGTTTTTAGTTAGACCAAGATATAAAGTAACAAATGACAGCGACACAGGTAAAAAAACGTATTTAAGTCGAAGGAAAAACATGAAATGATCCACCATTCCAAAGCCATACAACACGTCAGTATTAAAAATGAGTACACTCGCCAACCTCTTTTCTATAATAAGAGATTACCCGAAAACATATTTTTCTTTTTACTATTCTCTCATTATGGCTTCTAAGCTCACCCGGTCTATCTCTTCTAATTAAAAAGTTGATATATTATGTCTGGGTTAAGTCATCATATATACCTACCCATGTCTTCTTAGTTGCATTAAGAGGAATTTATAGAGCGATAAAACAACTTATTATGGTCTTTAAAACTCTACTTTTCTTAAAAGTGAAGTACCATAATGGTAAACAAAGAGTGTTAGTTTATATAATTTCTTGCATAAGTACATTATTTAATCCTTAACTCCACCTCATGTGTAAAATTGTGAAATCACTTTTAGCTACAACCATATATGGCATGAAATAACTATACCCAGTGGCGGATCCAGAGTTTAAAACCAGTGGGGCACTTTGACCGAATAAAAATCTAGTAAACGAAATATTAAAATTAAATTTTAAAATTATGTTCAATATAAATTACATTTCTCTATACGAGTTTTTATCATATGAAAATCATACATTATTATTATTATTATTATTAATGGACTTATTATATCTGATTCCACATAAGTGTAGATTATCATTAACCAATTCTCCCATCTTAATATATTTCATGAGTAAAGATGTTTTTCCACTATAATTGTAAATGGTAGAATCAACACAAATTTCAAATATGCACTATTTTGAATGCTAAAATATCATATTTGAGCTACATTATTTAGTTATCTGACATTTATTATCTATTTTGTTATATATTGACACGTACATACTTATATTTTTCAAAAAATCTGCGGGGGCACGTGCCCCACAGATCACTACATAGATCCACCACTGACTATACTTATAGTTCTACGTTTTGTACATAAGGTTGATAATACAATTTAACAAATCAGTATGTATCTTTAGTACAATTTCAGTAATATCATAATTCAATGTACAGTTGTATATACTTTGTACAGTTTGATATTATGTACCAACTGTACATGTATATAGCCATCTATAACTACATTAGGTGTAACCAAAAATTCAATAGTTTTTTTGGATATTGGAGGTGGGGGGCACTAAATGCATTAGCATGATCATATTTCAAAACTAAAACTGGATTATGATGGTCAGATTCTTGAGTAATTATTAGTACTGATTCTTAAGGAAAAAATAGCTATTTACCCTTATTTTTTGCATTGAGAATTGAAGTAATTTAAAAAATAGGATTATACTATAAAAGTTGAGGGGTAGAATTAAAATATAGATGATAAAAAACAACAACACATCTTATATTTTGAAAAGATTAAGAGAAAATAGAACATATGGGTGAGTATGTATTATCTAAAAACATGATCCCTTTGTGGTGGTAATATTATACTAGATTTCACTCACTAGAGATCGATTTATGATAGGCTTTCCGCTTGAAATCGTGCATGTTTTTAAAACAACAATCAACCAAACACCCTCGAGCTCAACTAGGCAGCGAGAAGGGTGAAATCAATTTGCTTCACTTATTTCATTTCACAAAACACAACAAAATGGTCGATTCGGCCTTTCATTTCAAACTCAATTACTATTATGTCTAATGTTGTCACATGTACACGTACGGGCAGGGGCGAAGCCAGCATAAATTTGTAAGGGGGTGAGAATTTTATTAATAATATTAATTAATATTTTAAAATTAATTTTAATTTTTAAAATTAATTTTTAAATTAATATAAATTTTAATACTTATAATATATTTAAAAATTGATATTAGATATTAAATTTGACATAAAATTAAAATAAAATTGAAATATATAGATTAACATATAAATAAGTTTGTTTTACCTTTTTATTTCAAATTTTAAAAATGGTATACTAAATTATATGTTAATGCAATTATGGCAGAATAATAGTTCTAAACTAGTAGTTTTTTCCTAAAAACTTCTTCTAAAAGTGATTTTGAGTACTTCTAATATTATTTTAATTTATAAGTAAAATCTGTAATAAAAAAACTATACACACTTGTATTATGGATATAAGGGGTACATGATTACTAAGAGTGACATAATAATCCGTTTTACTTTAGACTATATTACTAAAATTAGAATATTAAGAGTTTTCTTATCTAATATAGACTAAAAATGATTTTTACAAAACAAATATTACATATTTATAGAAATTAAATTGATAATAAATAAAATTTAGTGATATTTTACAAAATGTCATGGGGCCGAACAATCATTTATTAATATAAATAAACTATATAATAAGAAAACTAGAACTAATTTAACGTATGTACCGAGAGAGTTGGAGGGACCAACCCCTTGTCTCCGCCCCTGCGTACGGGGGTAAAAGCAAAAACTAGCAACCTTTCTGGGGCCTTCGATGGGTTAATTAACTCGAGCCAAGTACAATACACCAAGTGGCGACAGGAAAGCCAATTTGCATATCCGATTTGACAAAAGCGCACATCGATCAAATTAGCTATCTGTTCATGACTCATGAGCAAACCCCCAATTTATTTTTGTTTTGTACCTTTACCCTTTTTAACTTTCCCCACTGAACGATGATGAATACCGCCAAGCATTCCTAGCTATTGTGTCCCTAGCTACATATGGAACATCAATTTGACAGATGCATCACTCGAGAGCTATTTTTAACTGTTAACCATGCAATTTACTGTTATGGCTTTTGACCGACATTTTAACCTCTGAAAACTGATATAATTCAATGCAAGGATCGATCATTGCATCATTTTTTTCAGCTCAAAAGCAATGTACATGGGAGCTACTAGCTAGCTAGTAGTAGGTTTTTAGGCTGAACAGATAGAGGTTGGTAAAAATTTATGGTATTAACTCGAGGACTACAATCCGTTTTGAAAAACTGAATTCATCAAACTTATATAACTAAACTATTTTGTATAATCTTGACACTAGCATAAATTGTTTAGTTCAGATATATAATTGGTAGAGCAAATGACGACGGATAACGAGCCAAGAGATGAATCTCGAAGCTGAGGCAAACAAGGAAGCGAAGGACGATAGCTTGGAGAGAAGGAGAAAGTAGCTAGCGATGCAAAAAGTAAGAAAACGGAGCATGGCTGTAAGAAGAATTCACTGGGATTTAGAAATTATTAGAGATTGATTAGAAAGACTTAGGCTAGGAGCTCTATTAAATACTATTGAGGTGGTTCTGATCTTGACCAAAAATTATAAAAAAATTGATAGGATATGCTCCTATATGTGTGTTTATTTGATCATAAATACAACTATATTTATAAACGTATTAAGTTAATGAGGGTCGTCTTTGAGGATGTGTAGGTGGAGCTTTGACACAGGACTCCTAATTATTGGGGTCCATATTTAAAGGTTATGTTATTTTTTTAGCTAGAGTCAATTTGTTGTTAATGTATATAAAAAATTATAATTAAATAAATTATAAAATAAAATGATAATTTATACTAATTTTATATTGTATATAAAACAATAAACTAATTAATAAAAAACATGTTAAAACTATTATTCTACAAAGTTTTCATTAAAAACATGTATACAAATAAAAAATAAGTGATAAATTAATAAATATTGAATAATGAGTATCACTTAAATTAATTTATAATTATTTTTATAACTTATACATGATTTAATATTTTAGTATGATCATGTATTTAACCAGCCCCTAATTGATTGAGGCAGCCCTGAAGTTAACATGATATCAACCTAATTTAAAACCCAAGTTGTGAATTAAAAGTTCATAGGTCATTTAATTAGAATACAGCTGGGCGTGTTTGTAATATTACTCGTTAAGTTAATAGAATCTTATTCCTGATCAATAGGTTAACCGTAAGAAAAGTGTGACACATTGTTTTTCAGAAAGAAAAAAAAGTGACACAAATTAGCTACGTTAAACAGAATTGGTCCTTTCATTATAAAACTTCATCATTAGATACAATCGATAAAACATGTAGCAGACTAGCAGCGTACTGCCTTAATCTTGCCTTATAACATAGAATAAAAAAAAGTGTTCCACTATATTGTATTGTGCACTGACTTAAAAAAAAGGACTCTTACATTAAACATACATATCTTCTAATCTTGAAGGCTGAAGTCAAGCCCGAATGCTGCTGCTCATTACATCCTTAGGGGCGTTCGGCATGCATTTCATAGACAACATAAATGTACAACATATGCTGTTTTGGACTCCTTTATTTGTTTTTGTTGTTCGGCTAAAAGAGCATAAACGTCAGTATAAATGTCAGCATAAATGCCCGCAACAAATGCTATTTTTTCGTTTCCGTGCTTTTACTTCCGTTTCTTTACTCACTTCATAATGCAATTACTGTATTGATTTATAAAAAAAAAACTTTTTACAAGTTACTTTATTTGTTACAAATTACATAATGCTTCAAATAATTTATAAAAAATAGTACTACTTCTTTAACCAAATTAAAAAAACCACATTTATAATACAAATCTACAATATATTATTTGTAATACCACATAGATTAATAAAATTCAAAAACCAATAAATATACATTGATATATAAATTAAAATATTAAATTTTCTGATAATATTATGTGAATTTATTTAGTGAAATTGTAACTTTTAATAATATAAAATATTTTTGTAATTTTGTATGTTAATAAATTTGTATGCATTCATATTTCTATATACTATTTTAATGCTTGTTCTCTTTTTTTACGCTTTTATATTTGTAAGAATTATAAAATTTAGATAATAAAAATATATTGTTTAGAAGTTACAAATTTTGCTTAAATAATAAAAATAATAAAAATATTTATATTTTCTTTGGTTTCTCAAGTTTTTTACTGTAAATTAAATACTCATAGTAATATATTGTTTGTGAATTTTTCTATTTACTTTTACTAATAAAATAAAGTTACGTGTGTAATATAATAAATTGTAATTGTAATACGAAAACGGTAAACGTACTACATATAACTAACTTAACCAAACATGCTGCATATATGCTGCACAACCAAACAACAATTTCAAAACAGCTACATTTATGCCAGCACATTCCTACCAGCAAATATGTTGCATTTATTCCAGCACATTCCTACTGTCAAATATGTTGCATTTATGCTGCCAAAACAGCCATGCCGAATAGCTGCATTTTGGCTCCGTTCGTTTCAGGTGTTTTTGTGTTACAAATGTGGTATTTTTCAGTTTGGCATTTTTGACAAAAATGTCAAACTGTCACACTACTGAACAACAATTTTCAAAACAACCACAAATGTACTAGCATAAAACAGTCACAAAACAACCAACAGTTTATGCTGCAAGAGATAAAATACCGTAAACACAGCTGGCCAGAAAACTGTAATTAAGAGGTGAGAATATTTTATAATATTAATATTTAAAAATTAATGTTTAATAAATTAATTTGAATTTTCAATATTTATAATTATATTTAAAAAATGATAATATATTAAATTTGACATAAAAATTAAATTAAAATTGAAATATATAAATTAATATATAAAAAAGTTTGTTTTCTTTTTTTCTTTTTAGTTTTTTTATAAAGATTGGTAGACTAAATTATAAGTTAATGACAATAATATAGAACAATAATTTTAAACTAGTAGTGTTTTTCTAAAAACTTATACTAAAAATTATTTTGAGTAATTCTAATATTTTTTTAATTTATAGAATATGTAATACTCCCTCCGTCCCATTTTGACCGTCTGATTTACTATTTGCACATGTCATTTGACTTCAACATTTAACATATAAGATAACATAATTTTACAAATCTAAATTTTACAATAGAAAGCTTATATGAAAAACTATATGTTGTAGAAATTTATTTTATAAAATTATTTTATCTTACATGTTTAATATTGAGGTGGAAAAACGTGCCAAAAAGCAAATAAGACACTCGAAGTGGGACGGAGGTAGTAAAAAACTAAAAAAAATATTTGGATTATGAATAGAAGAGGTACATGATTACTAAGAATGACATAATGATCAGTTTTACTTTTGACTATATTGCTAAAATAAGGTATACAATCTGAATATTTAAATATATCAACATATATTAATATATATGTCATATTTTTTAACAACTAAATTGTTTATTTTTTAGTATGTAAACATTAATAAAGTTCACTAATTAATTATTATATTTCCCTTTTATTCAAATGTGAACAAGTAGTCTGGTGTATTATAATAAATAAAATTTGTTGTTTTTCTAATTATAAATTATGTATATTAATCTATATATTTGTTAGTTACATCTTTAAAAAACTTGTTTTAAATACAATTTAAAATTTGTAATTATAGCACATACATCCGTAAACGCACTACACGTAACTAACTTATTCAAATACGTCAGACGAAACCGTCACACTGCCGAACATCAATTTTCAAAACAAACCATAAAATAACCAATAAATATCAAAACAGCCAACCAAAATAATCAAACCAAAATAGCTACAGACAACCCAAAAAAGCTACGCTGAACACAAGAGAGTTTTATTTACCGTGAAACTCGGACAATCCAGAGTAAATGCGAGGGTGGGGTAGCAAGCACTACCACCTGCAATTAACGCCACGTGTCTGTTGCACGTGTTGTTAGGCTAGGGTCTTAATTTTATCGTCATCAACTACCGTGACTAATGACCATGACGTGAAAGCGTAGGGCCCCGGACCGTGAACTGAAGAGGGGGGCAGGAGACAGTCGAAAGAACGTACTATTGACGCAGCAGATACTAGCAAGGGCGTGTGTTGTCTCGTACAGTGACGATATGACTCCCAGTCATGTGACAGGCCAGCCTGCTCTGGTACTCCCTTGCTCCAAACTTTTTTAAACATATGAATTTCCTTTACGATTATTAATTGGAGCAGTTACTCGAAAATAAATTAATATTATTAAGAATGATAGTATCACTGCACATAGGAATATGTTACTCCGTCTCTAAGCTAAAGGAAGAAGTAACAAGACATAAAACAAGTTTTGCTTCGATGTGTAGTCCAGTCACACTAGACTAGTCATATATAAATAATGTCGACCGATTCGAAAGTGAGGGCGAGGGCAGGTTGTACTTATTATTTTATATTTATGATTCTATATTTTTAGCCCACTTAGTGTTGGTTTAAAGAGTGTGCGGTTTATTGTATATAGTTTGGCATTCTTCTTTCCTCTGCTCATCTCTGATCATAGTCCCATGGTTATCTCCATCCCCAAGCCTCCCCCTCATGCCAAATGTCTTAAATTTCTCAATATTTGGGTGAAGAATCCCACCTTTATCCCTCTTGTCCAACAGGTATGGAGTGAGTCCATATTCCTGGGAGTAGAATGTTCTCTTTTGTTAAGCGTCTTCGTATCCTCAAATCTAGGCTATCTTCTCTTCATAAATCTGAATTCAGCTCTCTGTTACTTAAAGCCCAATCCATTAGAGAGGAGCTTAGTATTGTTCAATAGCAGCTTGATCTGAACCCTTTGAGATCCCTCCCTTATCTCCAAAGCGAAAGCCCTGAGGTGCGACCTTCGTACACATAACAATCATGAACTCCTCTTCCTGCGCCAATTGTCCAAAACCCACTGGCTTAAGCTCGCAGACTCTAACACAGCCTTTTTTCATAGAGCCATCAAAGCAAGACGTAATAAAAATTCCATTGTATCCTTTCTAAACGATAGTGGAATTACTCTTACCTCCCCCTCCGACATTGTTGATTGCCTCATTTCCCACTTCCAGTACTCCCTCAGGTCTAGGACCCCTCTTCCATAGCAGAACTCTTGACCAATCTTGTTGGGGCCCCCTGCTCAGACCTGTGACCAATTTGGATATCAAATATGCTCTATTCTCTATAGGAGATGATAAAGCCCCAGGCCCTGACGGGTACTCAGCTCTATTCTTCAAAGCCTCATGGCCTATTATAGGGGAGGATCTCTGTCTTGCTATTAAAAGCTTCTTCCACTCAGGCAAAATGCTCAAGGAGATTAACACAACTCTAATCACTTTGATCCCAAAAAAGGAGGCTGCTACATCCCCCTCCGATTATAGACCTATTTCCTGTTGTAACACAATCTATAAGATCATTAGTAAAATTTTGGCGGATAGACTTAAAGAACTTCTCTCATCTATAGTTAAGGACTCCCAAAGGGCCTTCATCAATGGACAACTTATCTCGGACAATATTCAGCTTTGCTCCTGCCTCATGAAGCATTACCAAAGGTCCCATATCTCCCCTCGTTATATGATGAAGATGGATATACGTAAGGCCTTTGATACAATTGACTGGACCTTCCTTGAGAGCACCCTTAAATTCCTCAATTTTCCCTCCACCTTCATCACTTGGATCATGCAATGTGTCTCTACCACTTCCTTCTCCATCAACCTCAACGGTTCGTTTAGGGGCTTCTTTAGAGGGGAGAGGGGTCTTAGACAAGGGGATCCTATTTCTCCTTTTCTCTTTGTTCTGGTTATGGATATGCTTTCCCGCCTTCTGGATAAGCTTTCCCATAACCCAAATTTTCATTTCCACCCTGCTTGTAAATCTCTCCGCCTCTCCTATTTGTTCTTCGCAGATAATGCTCTCCTCTTCTGTAAAGGGGACCATACCACCATCTCTCCTATGCTCAACACTGTTAACCTTTTTCGGAAGCCTCTGGCCATAAGCTCAACCCCTCTCAGTCAGACATCTTCCTTGGAGAGGTTAGCCCCAGCCTCTCTAACGCGATTGTCTCATGGTAAGGTTTTAACCTGGGCTCCTTTCCTTTCCGCTACCTAGGTATCCCTATTTCGGCTAGGAAGCCTCGTACCTTAGACTTTGCTCCGTTGATTGATAGCATCCACAAAACAACTGGGTCCTGGGGGGAAACATTTATCCTTTGCTGGCAGGTTTTTCTTATCCAAAGTTCTTTGTTTGGTATTATTGGGTTCTGGGCTTCTTGTGTGTCCATACCTAAAAATGTCATCCAAAGGATTATTAAGAAACTCCGTTCTTTCCTTTGGGCTGGTGACACAGATAGCAGTCCTACTCCCCCGATAGCCTGGAATTCCATTTGTAGTAGTAAAACCCATGGGGGCTTGGTCTAAGAGACATCCATAAATGGAACATGTGCTTCCTCATCAAATCCATAATTGCCATTTCCAACAACTCAGAAAGTCTTTGGATCCAATGGATTCATAGCAACTTCCTCGGTTCTCCAAACATTTGGATAGTTTATCCAAAAGAGGATGAACCCTGGCCTTGGAAATCTATCCTCCATGCTCGGGATTGGTGGATCAAACAATGTGGCTCCTCACAAGATCTTGCCACATCCCTCCTCTTCTCCTACTCGTCCCAGCGTTAGCACCCTCTATCTTGTTGTCTCTCGTTCAAACACCCCATTCATCTTGTTTAAAATTTACTGGAATTCGTGGGCTATCCCAAAGTCCAAATTCATTTCATGGGTGTCCCTTAAGGGTAGACTTAAAACGTGTGATAAATTACAATCCTGGGGCATTAATCTCTCTAATAGATGTTGGCTCTATGAGTGCGCTCCAGAGACAAATAGCCACCTTTCTTTTCTTGTAGGTTTTGTTGTAGGATCCGGTGGACCGTATATGACTGGTTGCAGATACCAACAAACAGATCAGGTCTTCACAGCTGTGCTTCATGGCTCTCCCGCTATTGTAGAAGAAAAAACCCTAAAGACTTGGTGAGACGGGCAACTAACACTATAACCTACAGTATACTACATCTGGATATAACGATGCAGACGAGCAATGACAAACCACTCCAGAGACTCTCAGCTCATCATAGCGGATATTAAAGGAGCCATCAAGGAAAGCATTTGGATGAAGCCTCTTGCTAATCGGGACACATCCTGGCTCGAAAGAGTCTTAACCTCTTAATCTTTGGTGGCCTTTTTGGAATTTTCCCCATTATCATCCTATGGCTCTCTCTATTGGGACTTTGTACCAGGTTGGCTAATCACCACCTTTTTGTAGTTTGGTACCACCGAGTATGTAAATCCCTAGCCATCTGATATATAGGGTCTCCCTATGTATCTCCTTTTGTACAAACATTCATTACTTAATACTAATCCTTACCTTAATCCAAAAAAATATATGCAAATAACTATCCTGACAAGTAGGCTGGAAATAAAGCTAATGAGAATACATTAATTATTAAAAAAACTTAGATATGTGAAAATGTATATTCATAATTTTAATAATGTGCCAAAATAAAGGCACGATCGATATAAAATGAAGGCAAGCGAAATGAGGAAAAAATGGAAATTAGAACAGAAAAGTAGTAAGGTTGATTACAAGAAGGGGGGTTAGAATATAGTCAGTGTTTGGGTGAATGAGAAGAAAACTATATATAATCATAAGGTTTGGTCATTAGATAGGACTGTAATTATCTTTTGAATCTAAATAATACTATACAAGTATTTTTATGTGATTGAATTCTACTTAATTATATAATTTATCAAGAGATTAAGATGCATAATTTTAATATAAATTTTGAAAACCATTTTTTATTCTGACATGTAATGTCCTCTATGTTATAATTTAACATAAAGATAAGTTCATTTTATATCTAGTTAAGGACCAAAATATTACTTTAGATAACGGTATAACTACAAAATTAAAATCAACAAAATAACCTATGTTATATGCCAAATCTTGTAAGTTATGTAATAATGTGGAACAGAGGGATTATTTATACGTGAAACATTTGAAATGAATTAGAATTGTACGTATGAGATAAAATTACATAATATGAATACAAGTCTTTTATGCGATGGAATTTTTGCTAATAATTTTTCAAGAGAAAAAGATGCACAATTTTAATATTTGAAAATGATTCTTCTAGCCTATATTGATTGGTGTCAGAGTATGTTGTAAAGCTGAGTGTAATACAGTGAAATCGAAGAAGGATGATGAAGAGAGCAAAGAATGATTTTGGGGAAACTCTATGTTGCGGTTTCGTATTTCACTGTACAAAAGAATATATTTACAACGCTAAGATAATTGTCTATTTATAAACATAGACCCATCCCAAAACCCCGATATGGGCCCATAGCCGATACTGTACCATACCCCCAAACCCCCCTCCCGAATGATGGGCCTGTAATTACCATCCCATTATAGATTTTAAGTCAACTACAATAGAGCATAATGTTAGCATAGGTCTAATTAATTAACTCCTTGAATGTGCCTTGCGTCTGAGGTCCGACATGACATCCGGCACGTTCATATGTTTGATTAATTCGAGACTTGCTAATTTGACTTGGTGATCATACTTGTTCTTAGGTTGATTATTATCCCGAATAAAGGATAGTTCATTGTAAGTACTCCATTTAGTTAGATTATTAGATAGTTGTTTTACTTTGAATTAATGATCATTTTCCACCCTTGTTAGAATTAGGTAATTACTAGGATTAGGACTAATTTTCTATTAAGTCCCTTGGGTTTGATACTCTTGGTCGTAATTTACTTACACTTTATTTCGACCAGGATTTTTGCTACCCGTAGTTGAGTCGTAGGATTATTTTATTATTTTATTCATTTTTGTATATAATCTTCCCTACAAATTCCCTATTAGCAAAATGGTGCCGCTGCCGGGAACTTGGAATTAGCCCAAGTTCTAAAATTGGTGATTGCCCTATTCTTTATTCATTGATTTGTTCTTTCAGTTTTAATTCATTTATATATGTCATGCGTGACGCCGGGTATGGCTATCCGGCACATTCGGAGGAAGTCCGATGTCGGGATTCGTACATCCGGCACAGTCATAAACTTTATTGTGATTTCATATATGTCTGTATTCTTTTGTAAAAGTATTATAATAACTTGTTTTGATCCTCCTAAATTTATCTAGATATTAAATCTCACTCCTCTAAAAGTGAATGCTCCTTCGATCACATAATCTTCCTAGAAATTTAGCCAACTATGATCCCGAGATCGAGAGGACCCTTCTTCGTTCTCTACACCAAAGAAGGAACCAACAAAACGAAGAATCCAATACTGTCGACGAGATGACAACTCCTACCGTCCGCAACGTCAACCGGCCATCCAGCCAAGGCCAAAAACCCCGCTATCAACCTCCCTCTCCTTTCACAAGCCGAGTACGATGAATGACAGAAACTGAAGCCATATCATCAGATTCGATGAGTAAAGGAGTTGGGAATGTTTGACGGCTCATGCCCAGACAAAGCCTTGCTGCATGTGACCAAATTTCTGCAGCATGTCAACAGTCTTACCGCAACCGATGTTGTCCTACAATATGCACGACTCTCCCTCTTCCCTCACAGCCTCACGGGGATTGCAAGCAAATGGTAACACAACCTAACACCATGTACCATTTCCACATGGGATGACACGGGAACCAAATTCTATGACAAGTTCCTACCATTAAGTCAAACTCTGGAGATGATCGCTGAGATATATAATTTCAAACAACCAGGTTCGGAGAACATCTGTGAGACTTGGGATCGGTTCAAAGGGTTACTTCTGACATGTCCTCACCACAGCCTCACCAAGGAGCAACTTTCGTAATTGTTATATAAGGGATTGGTGAACCAATGCAAAACCATGGTGCTATCCTCCCTCGGTGCAGATGTACTAAAGAAACTAGGAGAGCAAACTCTGAGTGGGATTGAATCCCTCTGTGAAGAAATCAGAGAATGGGCCACCGGTGGATCAAGAGGCGGTACCCAGACTTGTACCATATCGGGGAGAGTGATAACAAATTTGATAAATTAATGAAGAGTCATGAGCAGTTGTTGGAGAGCAACGCTCATCAGTCGACAAAGGTAAGTGCCCTGCAGAAAGTTGTGGAGAAGTTGGCAATGAATTCCCTTCCTCAGCAAGCAAATGTGGTTAATGCAAGACCACACGATCAACAATGCCCAGAATTGCTAAAAGTAAAGGCATATGAGGAAGTGAATTATGTGAGCAACAACCAAGGGTTTAGGCAGTCTTGGCAAAGTGGTGCCCAACCCCCTCAAACTTTCCAGAATCATGGCGGTTATCAAGGAGGTCCGAGGCAATTCTCGTAAACTCCTTATGATGGAGTTCCTTCAAATCGACCTTCCCAACCCCCATCTAATTCAGAAGCCGAGATGACAGAGTTGCGCGACATGATGACGGTGCTGATGAACAAGTCTCGAGATGCTCAGGAAGAGATCTCAGCCCTTCGCAAGGACCACAAGTCGTTGCAGTCGCAAATGCAGTAACTTCTTGCTCAACCGAGACCACCCGATCAACTACTCGAAATACCCCAAACCTAGGTATGTTGTTTAAACACTAAAATAAGGTATATTAAGACTAAAAAGAGTCTTAGAAACATTAGTAAACAATTTAAACCATAGAAAACACAAATAATAACCTTAAGGTCAATAAAGGCTAAAATGTGCTCTAAGCTTGGGATAAGCTTGGTTAAGACCTAATGAGCTTACCAAGACCTTATTTATATATAATGAACATATTAAACCAATTACCAAAGAAAACCAAGCTTGAAAACAAGTTAAAACACAAAATGTGCTTTAAGGAGTCTTAAAGCACGTTTTTGAAAAATTGTCTTGTAAATGAGTTTTGAGTGGCTAAATGTCCATCATTACTCTTTAATTAAATGTGTACTACTTAGTATCACATTAGAAGTCTAAGTCAATGGGAAATCAAAAATTTCACAACTATGTGCCTTGTTTTTGTGAATAGTAACCAAATTAACCAAGTTTATAACATATGTCATATAAGTGTGACAATTGGTCAACAAAGACTAAAATACCCCTTAGTATATAATGGGGCCGGTTTTGGTTGTGACTCATCCCTACTTAAACAAAAAAATAAGCTAAGTAAAGTAATAAAGTAAAGAGTACTATTTGCTTTACTACTTAAATATCCAAAACTAGCAAACTTATCTTCATTCTCTTCTTTACCTCTTCATTTCCCACGTCTCCAACCTCTCTTCTACCTTCTCCATTCACGGTTTTGCAATAGTACCAACACCAACACCAACACCAACTTCCATTGCCATTATCTCCTAGCTCACTTTGCCAAATCAAAAACTAAGACCACCATTCTTCTAGTCTCATCAAGCTCTTCATTCCTATCTTCTCAATTCTCAAAATTCCAAGAGCTCCATTTCGGTGCCAAGAGGAATCTCCATGGGAGGAGCTTGAGCTCATCTTTTCACATATTATTGTTCTCCTTTGCTTCTAGGTAAGGAAACTCAATAAAATAACATTTCCTTCATGTTTGTATGTTGTCCGAAAAACCCATTAATGGTGCCCTTTACCTTGCTTGTTCTAGCTTCATTTGAATCTTCCAAGGGCTTGGTGGAGTCCTCTCTTGCTACATATCCAAACTCTCTTTCATATCCAAGGTAAAACAATCATCTAAATGTTCTAAGACAATATTTGTATCTAGGGTTTACAATGAGATGAAGCATAAAGCTTGTATACTCATTTCATTATTTGTATATTGTTTAGAAGTTGACAAGCAATCAAACATCCTTACCGATTTTAAACAAGGAAACAAGAAAGAAGTTTGTGAGGAGAAGAGGTAAATGTGCTAACCTAATGTAGTTTAAAGTCTTAGGAGAAATGAGCTTATGTTGCTTATTAAAATAATCTAAGGAGCCAATGGTGAATGACTTAGTAAAATGTTCTCAAGGAGACTAGTAAAAGGGCATATGTGTTGTTGAGTGTATTTGCAGGTCAAAGGCAAATATATTGTGGAAATTCAGTGTTTAAGGTTTATGCATCTTAAGGGCCTAAGAGCCATGTTATTTAAGGGCCTAAGTGCCAAGCAATTTAAATTATGCACTATATTGTGATGTAGTGTTAAATGAGTGAAGTTTTGTGTACAAGAATGCTCTTGATGGATCTAAGTGTTCTTGAATGTTTAATGGTGAAAACAATGTGTTTTGGCTTAGTAAAGTTCTAGGAGAACCATGTCAAATTTAGATAATGTATAAGAAGTTTTAGGTGTTTAAAATGAGTTTTGATGAGTTAGGAAGTGTTTGGGGTGGTTAAGTGTTCTACTAGGAAAAAATATGCACTAAGGTATTCTAAGGTGTAAAAAGGACTTAAGCATTATTTTAGAGGATTTAGAATGCAAATGAGTGTTTTGGGATACTTCAAGTTCATGTTGGATTGTGTTTAGGACTTGTGCAATCTTAGTGTTTAGGAAGAAAAGATGTTTGGGAGAGAATGTAGTGTAGTAGTGAGGAAACATTTGAGACTAGTGCTAGTTATAGGTATAAACACCCCATGCAAACTTAGGGAAATATTGCATGTGCCAACCTTTGTATAGAATTTGTGTAAGGTTGAGGAGTTTTTGATGAATGATTTAAGGAGTTTAATGGAGGTCTTAAGGTGTGTTTGAAGTGCCCAAATAAGGTTAGAACATACTAGGATATATGAGGTGAAGTTTGGAGTTAAATGGGACAATAAAAACAAGGGTCTGGAGCAGACCGACCTTGGGGACCGGACCTGCAAGGTCGGTCGAGCCCAGTTTACCCTGCGAGAAATGGTCTCTGGAATGGACCGACCTTGGGGACCGGACTTGCAAGGTCGGTCGGGCATGGCATGGATTTAGTACGGATTGAGTCTCTGGAATAGACCGACCTTGGGACCGGACTTACAAGGTCGGTCATGCCTAAATCTTTGTACGTAAGTAAGTCTCGGGAATCGACCGATCTTGCGACCGAACTTGCCAAGATCGGTCGGGCCTGAGTTTTCAAAGGGAAAAACTCTCGGGAATAGACCGACCTTGTGGACCGAACTTGCAAGGTCGGTCGGAGTAGAATTTTGACGGTAATATGTTCTGGAATGGACCGACCTTGTGTAAGGTCGGTCGGACCGGACCAACTTGTAAAAAAAAAACAAACAAAGAGTGGCTTAAGTAGTTAACCCTAGGGGGTATGATGAAGGTAATCAAGGATAAGTTTGGACATTAAAACATGTCATATAACCATGTAAAATGTTTAGTAAAATTCGAAGTTAAGTAAGTAAATTGACCGACGTTATTAATCATGTATAGGAGTGACCTACGGTGGAAACCAGTCGAAGCAAGGACCAAGGTATGGTTTTCTTGCAGTCTGTTGCCTACCGGTTTACACCGGCTTGTGTGTTGTTTGTTTTTCTGTGTGTTTATGACCTTGTAAGACTTAAGTCATGTAACGAGTTTACAGTTGTTAAATATTATTGTGTTGTTAAGTGTGACCCATTTCCCTTGTGTGTGTCTAACAAGACTTAACCACTTGTATGTGATTGTTTGTTGAGTTCGATGTTGAACTTCTAACAAGTGCTAACGGGGGAGTGAGGAGTCCGGTCTGTTCCGGCCACGCGTGTGAGTATGGGAGTCGATGTCATAACCGGTTCGATTCTCTCTGTATGTTATGGTTGTTTTTCCAATTTGGTTTCCAACCTTCCCTTTAGCTTAACCAAGGCTATTTTACTGACTCACGTCGGGCCACAGGGGCATACTATGTTTTGTTCGGTGTGCTTGGATCACTATATCCGAGGCACCTTGTGTTAAGTTATTCGTTCAATCTAACAGGACGGTAACGAGTTATGTAACAGCTTAGCATGAGTTTGGCAACATTCTCTAGGCTCTCAATGGGATCTAATTGTGTTGGTTCGCTTCCTAACAGGATTCGTTCTTGTATGTTATGTGTGATGTTGTATGCAATACTCTTGCTATGATATATATATGTTGTATGTTCAAAATGAATGCCATGTCATCATGACAATTAGTTGCGCGTATCCCGGTAGCCGATGGGCTGCGCGTTAACCATACCAGCCAAGGGTTGCTGACCCCCTCGGGGGCTCCATATTTTTACTGCAGGATGAGGATCGAGGAAGCGGAATGGCTATAGATTCTAGGTTGCAGGAATACTTTTGGTTATTTTGGATGTTGAGCCCGGGATGCGCCTGTGCTCCCGTGGCGATATATTTTGGTACCGTTTGTATTAAAGTGACGGTCGTTGACAGTTCACAGTGACAGTTTGTGGTGTACAGTTTACAGTTATGGATGTAGTTACAAACTCGGTATTATGTTTATGTATTAAAGGTTATTAGTTCTATGCTCGGGAGTCTGATCATCAGACCGGTACGCTTGTATTTATTCTGCCTTGTTGACCACGTGGGTGGTTAACGGCGTTGTAGCACCGAATCGTTTAGTTATTATTTAGTTGTTAATTCCGCTGCGATTTCAAGTATTGTTAAGTGCGTAGTAGGGGTGTTACAAAAAGTGGTATCAGAGCGAAGTATCGCTCTGATGGCTAGAATACCGAGCTTAGGAATATACCGAGTTAGGAAACCTAACCATAGTTACCTAAGTGAACAGTTATGAGAAGGTTAACCATTAACTAAGTGTGGAGATACCTTATTGTCGGGAAGATGTTACAACCGTGGACCGATAAGTGTGCAAGCACAATGCTAATGAATGTTCGTGTGAATTCAGATGTCAGGTAGACCACGAGGTCGAGGCCGCGGACGCGGTACTGGTGATACCGGGAACCAGGGAGAGAACCCTACGGCACAAGTCATGGCCGACGCTGTTGGCCGCCGTAGCCCAGATGGTCCCGCAGTTGGTAGCTGCGATGCAGCAGCAGCAAGGCGGTGTGGGTCAACAAGGGCCACAACCGCAACCACAGCCGCGCGAGACCAACTGGGTCAAGGCGTTGGTGGATTTGAGACCCCCGTCATTCAGTGGGGAGACCGACCCTAGTAAGCTGGAGGCGTACATCTCCGAGATGGAGACCGCTTTCGAGACCTTGGATGTTCCTGCTGGTGCCAAGGTTCGACTTGCCGCTTACTACTTGAAGGGATCGGCGCAGAGTTGGTGGAAGCTGGTAAGGGAGGGCAGAGTTGGTGATCCTACCTTCCAGTGGAGGGAGTACACGGCCCTGCTGCGAGCCAAGTACTACCCATTCATGTGCAAGAGGCCAAGCGCCTAGAGCTCGACAACTTGAGGCAAGGGGATAAGATGACGGTTGATGAGTACTACACCACTTTCATCGACTTATCAATCTGCTGCCGGATCTGGGTTACTCAGACCGGATCTTAGTGAACCGTTTCTACAACGGATTGAGCTACCGCCTACGCTACGGTATGGGGCCAAGCGGGTATACTACTTTGCAGGTAATAACTACAGTATGAAGTGAATAAGTGTGTGCAGTGTGTTAATGTAATTGTGAGTTTGAATTGCGGGGCATAACTAACACCCTAAATATAGGAGTGCTATCATGCCGCTGCATTGTTGAGATCACCGTCCGTCTGAGGGACGAGGAGAGTGCGCTCAAGCGCAAGGCCATGAGCGAGGGTCTAGGCACGCAAGGGCACGGGGGAGGAAAGAAGAAGAAGCCATACCCCCAGTCCCAGAAAGGACAGCAACAGGGTGGCAAGGGCCAGACCCAGACCACCACTGCTGAGGAGCCTCTGCAGCTCACCTACGCATATGCGGCCAAGCCCTTACGCTCTTACCCACCCAAGGGTAATTAATAAAATTCGAATACCGAATTCTAGTGTGTGTTGTTATTTTGTGAAGAATGTACTGAGTGTGTGATGTGTTAGCAGCTAGCACGGGCTCTGGACCGGAGCGCCACTACTACTGTAAGTGGTGTAACGGAGACCACCCCGGCAAGGACTGCAAGGGCAATGATGTGCAGTGCCGATACTGCAAAAGATGGGGCACCGCGACTACGAGTGCTGGCAGAACCCGAATGGCAGAAACTACAGGCCTAAGGGGCAGTGGAAGGGTAAGGCCACCGTGACCACCGATGGCCCGAAGACGGTGAATCAGCCACCCCAGATCAGAGGTACACAGATTCCCAGAAGGGGAAGGGGTCGGGATCCGGCAAGGCCGCCCTGAATGTGGTGGACGGTCTGAGGCGCCAGGGCCCTCTACTAGACCAGGTACCGCCTAAATTGTTGAATGAAATAAGTGATTGCATACCGCATTTCATGCATGTGTGTTAATGAGGCTAAGTAAACAACCATGTAAGTAAACAGTTAAAGAATAATGTGAGAACACCTAATTAGGTAATTTGAAAACTTAGGAACCTTCAATATTTGCTATCCAATCCCACCCACACCAAACCCTGAAGAGAACCACCATCAACATCACCGACTTTCCAATGGAGCAATGTCAGGTCATCCAACCAGGTATGATACTCTTAAATGATACCTGACACCGGAAGCACAAATCCACATTATCCGACGATGCGACAAACTGGGAGCAGCACCCGGAGGTTTCTATACACCCGAATACCCGAGCGGATCGAAGATGAAATTGAAGATGATGTGCATGGGTAAGGACTGGAATCCTTACACCAAGACATATCAGGACAAGCGAGCTGAAGATGGAGCAACTGTACCAAGATACCTGAGGAGTTCCTGCGGTCGTTAACCACGCCGTGGGAATTGCTCAGCAAGTTGAATCAGATTCAATACCAAGTGTTAAAGCGGATTTATGTATTGTGAACTTCTACCAGAAAGGTGGACGGTTAGGATTACACCAAGATAAGGACGAGTCACCCGAGTCTCTAAGTAAGGGAGTACCCGTGGTGTCTTGGTCCATTGGTGACACCGCAGTGTTTGTGTACGGCGAGCAGAAGCGTGCTGATCTCGCGAAGAAGCTAGTGTTGAAATCAGGAGATGTACTAATCATGGGTGGGCAGTCAAGGATGCTATATCATGGCATCAAGAAGATCAAACTGAATACCGCACCATCGGCAGTGATCAATGCCACACACATGAAACCTGGGCGTTTGAATTTGACCTTCAGACAGTTTTAAAGCCTTGTATAATCATGTAATGTGTTAAACCAGTGTATGTTAAGGGTGTATGTGTTAGTTATGTCAACAGTGTAAGCCAACATGTTGTAAGAAGAGTGTGTTAATGAATAAAGTGGAGTTGTTTGAAGTATGTCAACCGTGTTATTACCAAATACTTATTAGTTTGCCAATGAATTAGGCTGTGCACTCGGAACGGGAGGTATACTGAGTGTCTGCAATGAGGCAGAAGCCGGCAAGAGCGGCACAATCCTCACCGGTACCTTTCCAGTCAATGGCGTGGACGCTTCGATCTTGTTCGACTCCGGAGCCTCACATACATTTATTTCGCTATCTTTTGTGAAGAGGCTGGGGTTAGACGGTGATGAGATGCCAGACTTCCTAGTCACTCTCCCGTCGAAAGAGCGGATCAGGTGTACCCGCTACCACCGAGATGTTGTTGTACGAATCAGAGATGAAGAGTTTCCGATCGACTTGATAGAGTTCGAGGGACTTGGTTTTGATGTGTGATTGTCGGGATGAACTGGTTGGAGCGGTACAAGGGCAGAATCCTGTGTGCCGAGCATCGTCTGCTTCTTCGGAGTCCGTCTGGGGTTACCATATCTTACCGCAAGAGGCCCAGGGAGCCTTCGACTCAGATCATCACCGCCATGGCCATGTATCGTGAGTTACGACGAGGGAATGATGTATACCTCTGCTATGTCCAGGACATAGAGAGAGACCCAGAGTTTAGCCCAGATGTGCCGGTAGTGTCGGAGTTTCCTGATGTATTTCCTAAGGAACTGTCGGGCATGCCGCCAGCACGGGAAGTTGGGTTTGAGATTGATTTGGTTCCGGGCACCGGACCAATTGCGCAGGCGCCCTATCGTATGGCTCCAGCAGAGATGACAGAGCTCAAGGAGCAGCTGAGAGACCTACTCGACAAGGGATTTATCCGCCCTAGCGTTTTACCATGGGGAGCACCAGTCCTCTTCGTGAAAAGAAGGACGGTAGTCTCCGCTCTGCATCGACTATCGAGAGCTGAATGCAGTTACGGTGAAGAACCGTTATCCTTTACCACGCATTGACGACTTATTTGATCAGTTGAGAGGAGCATCAGTATTCTCCAAGATAGATCTACGATCCGGATACCATCAGATTGCCATCCGTGACAGTGACATTGAGAAGACAGCATTCAGAACCAGATATGGACATTATGAGTTTACGGTTATGCCGTTTGGTTTATCCAATGCACCAGCCAAGTTCATGGACTTAATGAACCGCTTGTTCCAAGATCAGTTGGACAAGTCAGTGGTAGTCTTCATCGACGATATTCTTGTGTACTCGAAATCGAGGGGTGAGCACGAAAGCCACCTGAGAAGTGTGTTGCAAACATTGAGAAAGAATCAGTTGTATGCTAAATTTTCAAAGTGTGAATTTTGGTTGAACCAAGTATCTTTTCTTGGCCATGTGATTTCTGAAGCCGGGATCGCTGTTGATCCGGCAAAGATTGATGCAGTGCGCACCTGGCCTAGGCCGAAGACAGTTACCGACATCCGGAGCTTCCTCGGTCTGGCAGGTTATTATAGGAGGTTTGTGAAGGACTTCTCCAGTGTCTCGAAGCCGATGACTTCCTTGATGAAGAAGGATGCTCCATTCGAGTGGACAGATGACTGTGAGAGTTCTTTTCAGAGGCTCAAGGATGCTCTGACATCTGCACCAGTCCTGACTTTACCAGACGGTCCAGATGGGTTTGAGGTCTATTGCGACGCATCAGGCAGAGGTATGGGTTGTGTGTTGATGCAACACGGGAAGGTCGTAGCATACGCCTCCCGACAGCTGAAGAAGCATGAAAAGAACTACCCTACCCACGACTTAGAATTGGGTGCCATTGTCTTCGCACTGAAGATATGGCGACATCACTTGTATGGGGTAAGTGTGACAATTTATTCTGACCACAAGAGTTTAAAGTACTTGTTCACTCAGAAGGAGTTGAACATGGACAAAGAAGGTGGGTCGAGTTTCTAAACGACTACGACATCAATCTGCAGTATAAAGAGGGTAAGGCAAATGTGGTAGCTGACGCATTGAGTCGCCGAGCACACTCTCTCCATTCGCTAGTCTCTCATACTAGCTTGGTTGAAGAGGTGCGGAGTGCTCAGATGACGGATCAGTACATGTTGGAGATCAGGCAGAAGCTTATTGATGGAACATTCGAGGGTCAGAAGTATGACTTCCGACTCCACGATGATGACCTGATTAGGCTTAATGGCCGACTGTGTATTCCGAGGAGTAGCGCTGAGCTGAAGGAGCGCATACTGAGTGAATCCCACTGTTCTACGACTTCGATTCACCCCGGAGCTTCAAAAATGTATAAGGGTATGAAACGTTATTTTTGGTGGACTGGAATGAAAAAAGATGTGAACGATTATGTGTTGAGGTGTCTCACTTGTCAGAAGGTCAAGTTTGAGCACCGACGGCCTGGTGGTATGGTACAGCCAATGCCAGTGCCTGAGTGGAAGTTCCATGACATTTCTATGGACTTCGTAGTAGGGCTTCCGCCTACAAGGGGAGGTCTGAATATGATTTGGGTTGTTGTTGACCGACTGACCAAGGTGGCCCGATTCATTCCGATGAAGGACACTTGGAAAGTGGCAAGAATTGCAGAGCTCTTTGATAGAGAGATTGTTCGGCACCATGGGGTACCGAAGACTATCGTGTCTGATAGGGATACCAGATTCCTCTCGAGGTACTGGAAATCCACACGGGAAGCGCTTGGTACCGAGCTGAAGCTAAGTACAGCGTTCCACCCACCACATGGTCAGAGTGAGCGCACTATCCAGACACTTGAGGATATGTTACGTGCATGTGCACTTGACTTTCAGACCAGCTGGATTGACAAGTTACATCTGATCGAGTTTAGCTACAACAGTTACCATGCTTCGATCAAGATGTCTCCCTTCCAGGCATTATACGGTAGACCATGCCGCACGCCATTATGCTGGGATGAGTCGAGTGAGACGGTCATTATAGGACCAGAGTATCTGGAACAAGTTCAAGCAGAAGTACGACAGATCCGGGCTAACATGAAGTCAGCTCAGGATAGGCAGAAATCATACGCCGATGTGCGCAGACGTGACCTGGAGTTCGCCGTGGGCGATCAGGTATTTCTTAGAGTATCCCCCATGAAGGGAGTGTTTTGTTTTGGCCAGAAAGGCAAGTTGAGCCCGAAATATGTGGGGCCTTATGTTGTGTGACGGAGCGGATCGGCCCGGTAGCTTACAGACTTGATTTACCCGCCGAGGGGCAAGGTACATGATGTATTTCATGTGTCCCAGTTGAAGAAATATATGTCTCATCCGTCTCATGTACTTCAGCCTGAAAGGCTAACCTTAGAGCCGACCATGCGATCAGTGGAGACTCCGGTACGGATTCTGGATACTAAGACTCGAGACACTCGCCATAAGTCAGTGAGACTGGTGAAGGTTCTCTGGTCTAACCAGGACGTTGAGGAGGCCACTTGGGAGCTGGAAGATAAGATGAAGGCGAAGTACCCGTCATTGTTTACTTCTTAGTTTGTATGTATAGGGTACGGGGCGTACCCCTATTTAAGGGGGGTAGAGCCGTTTCGGTTATGTGTGTGTGCGACATGTATTTATATACATTGTCTATGTTATGTTATCATCTTGTTATGTTGCAGACCGTTATGTCTGAATGATGTTGTGTTGTTTGGACCTTGTGTCCGGTGCTATGTAAGTATATTGTTAATGTTGTTATGGAAGTATTGTTTATATGTGTTCCCGTGTTCTAATATTTAGGATATGTGGGAAGTATGAACTTTGGGGACAAAGTTCTTTTAAGGGGGGTAGATTGAAATACCCCAAACCTAGGTATGTTGTTTAAACACTAAAAAAAGGTATATTAAGACTAAAAAGAGTCTTAGAAACATTAGTAACAATTTAAACCATAGAAAACACAAATAAATACCTTAAGGTCAATAAAGGCTAAAATGTGCTCTAAGCTTGGGATAAGCTTGGTTAAGACCTAATGAGCTTACCAAGACCTTATTTATATATTAATGAACATATTAAACCAATTACCAAAGAAAACCAAGCTTGAAAACAAGTTAAAACACAAAATGTGCTTTAAGGAGTCTTAAAGCACGTTTTTGAAAAATTGTCTTGTAAATGAGTTTTGAGTGGCTAAATGTCCATCATTACTCTTTAATTAACATGTGTACTACTTAGTATCACATTAGGAAGTCTAAGTCAATGGGAAATCAAAAATTTCACAACTATGTGCCTTGTTTTTGTGAATAGTAACCAAATAACCAAGTTTATAACATATGTCAATATAAGTGTGACAATTGGTCAACAAAGACTCAAATACCCCTTAGTATAATATGGGGGCCGGTTTTCTTGGTGACTCACCACACTTAAAAAAAAAATAAGCTAAGTAAAGTAATAAAGTAAAGAGTACTATTTGCTTTACTACTTAAATATCCAAACTAGCAAACTTATCTTCATTCTCTTCTTTCCCTCTTCATTTCCCATGTCTCCAACCTCTCTCTTCTACCTTCTCCATTCATGGTTTTGCAATAGTACCAACACCACACCAACTTCCATTGCCATTATCTCCTAGCTCACTTTGCCAAATCAAAAACTAAGACCACCATTCTTCTAGTCTCATCAAGCTCTTCATTCCTATTTCTCAAAATTCCAAGAGCTCCATTTCGGTGCCAAGAGGAATCTCCATGGGAGGAGCTTGAGCTCATCTTTCACATATTATTGTTCTCCTTTGCTTCTAGGTAAGGAAACTCAATAAAAATAACATTTCCTTCATGTTTGTATGTTGTCCGAAAAACATCATTAATGGTGCCCTTTACCTTGCTTGTTCTAGCTTCATTTGAATCTTCCAAGGGCTTGGTGGAGTCCTCTCTTGCTACATATCCAAACTCTCTTTCATATCCAAGGTAAAACAATCATCTAAATGTTCTAAGACAATATATGTATCTAGGGTTTACAATGAGATGAAGCATAAAGCTTGTATACTCATTTCATTATTTGTATATTGTTTAGAAGTTGACAAGCAATCAAACATCCTTACCGATTTTAAACAAGGAAACAAGGAAGAAGTTTGTGAGGAAAGAGGTAAATGTGCTAACTTAATGTAGTTTAAAGTCTTAGGAGAAATAGCTTATGTCGCTTATTTAAATAATCTAAGGAGCCAATGGTGAATGACTTAGTAAAATGTTCTCAAGGAGACTAGTAAAAGGGCATATGTGTTGTTGAGAGTATTTGCAGGTCAAAGGCAAATATATTGTGGAAATTTAGTGTTTAAGGTTTATGCATCTTAAGGGCCTAAGAGCCATGTTATTTAAGGGCCTAAGTGCCAAGCAATTTAAATATATGCACTATATTGTGATGTAGTGTTAAATGAGTGAAGTTTTGTGTACAAGAATGCTCTTGATAGATCTAAGTGTTCTTGAATGTTTAGTGGTGAAAACAATGTGTTTTGGATTAGTAAAGTTCTAGGAGAACCCATGTCAAAATTTAGATAATGTATAAGAAGTTTTAGGTGTTTAAAATGAGTTTTGATGAGTTAGGAAGTGTTTAGGGTGGTTAAATGTTCTACTAGGAAAAAATATGCACTAAGGTATTCTAAGGTGTAAAAAGGACTTAAGCATTATTTTAGAGGATTTAGAATGCAAATGAGTGTTTTGGGATACTTCAAGTTCATGTTGGGATTGTGTTTAGGACTTGTGCAATCTTAGTGGTTTAGGAAGAAAAGATGTTGTTGGGAGAGAATGTAGTAGTCGTGAGGAAACATTTGAGACTAGTGCTAGTTATAGGTATAAAACACCCCATGCAAACTTAGGGAAAAGTATTGCATGTGCCAACCTTTGTATAGGAATTTGTGTAAGGTTGAGGAGGTTTTTGATGAATGATTTAAGGAGTTTAATGGAGGTCTTAAGGTGTGTTTGAAGTGCCCAAATAAGGTTAGAACATACTAGGATATATGAGGTGAAGTTTGGAGTTAAATGGACAATTAAAAACAAGGGTCTGGAGCAGACCGACCTTGGGGACCGGACCTGCAAGGTCGGTCGAGCCCAGTTTACCCTGCGAGAAATGGTCTCTGGAATGGACCGACCTTGGGGACCGGACTTGCAAGGTCGGTCGGGCATGGATTTTTAGTACGGATTGAGTCTCTGGAATAGACCGACCTTGGGACCGGACTTACAAGGTCGGTCATGCCTAAATCTTTGTACGTAAGTAAGTCTCGTCTCGGGAATCGACCGATCTTGCGACCGAACTTGCCAAGATCGGTCGGGCTTGAGTTTTCAAAGGGGAAAAACTCTCGGGAATAGACCGACCTTGTGGACCGAACTTGCAAGGTCGGTCGGAGTAGAATTTTGACGGTAATGTTCTGGAATGGACCGACCTTGTGTAAGGTCGGTCGGTAAGGTCGGTCGGACCAAAACTTGTAAAAAAAACAAACAAAGAGTGGCTTAAGTAGTTAACCCTAGGGGGTATGATGAAGGTAATCAAGGATAAGTTTGGACATTAAAACATGTCATATAACCATGTAAAATGTTTAGTAAAATTCGAAGTTAAGTAAGTAATTTGACCGACGTTATTAATCATGTATAGGAGTGACCTACGGTGGAAACCAGTCGAAGCAAGGGCCAAGGTATGGTTTTCTTGCAGTCTGTTGCCTACCGGTTTACACCGGCTTGTGTGTTGTTTGTTTTTCTGTGTGTTTATGACCTTGTAAGACTTAAGTCATGTAACGAGTTTACAGTTGTTAAATATTATTGTGTTGTTAAGTGTGACCCATTTCCCTTGCGTGTGTCTAACAAGACTTAACCACTTGTATGTGATTGTTTGTTGAGTTCGATGTTGAACTTCTAACAAGTGCTAACGGGGGAGTGAGGAGTCCGGTCTGTTCCGGCCACGCGTGTGAGTATGGGAGTCGATGTCATAACCGGTTCGATTCTCTCTGTATGTTATGGTTGTTTTTCCAATTTGGTTTTCAACCTTCCCTTTAGCTTAACCAAGGCTATTTTACTGACTCACGTCGGGCCACAGGGGCATACTATGTTTTGTTCGGTGTGCTTGGATCACTATATCCGAGGCACCTTGTGTTAAGTTATTCGTTCAATCTAACAGGACGGTAACGAGTTATGTAACGAGCTTAGCATGAGTTTGGCAACATCCTCTAGGCTCTCAATGGTCTAATTGTGTTGGTTCGCTTCCTAACAGGATTCGTTCTTGTATGTTATGTGTGATGTTGTATGCAATACTCTTGCTATGATATATATATGTTGTATGTTCAAAATGAATGCCATGTCATCATGACAATTAGTTGCGCGTATCCCGGTAGCCGATGGGCTGCGCGTTAATCATACCAGCCAAGGGTAGCTGACCCCTCGGGGGCTCCATATTTTTACTGCAGGATGAGGATCGAGGAAGCGGAATGGCTATAGATTCTAGGTTGCAGGAATACTTTTGGTTACTTTTGGATGTTAAGCCCGGGATGCGCCTGTGCTCCCGTGGCGATATATTTTGGTACCGTTTGTATTAAAGTGATGGTCGTTGACAGTTAACAGTGACAGTTTGTGGTGTACAGTTTACAGTTATGGATGTAGTTACAAACTCGGTATTATGTTTATGTATTAAAGGTTTAGTTCTATGCTCGGGAGTCTGATCATCAGACCGGTACGCTTGTATTTATTCTGCCTTGTTGACCACGTGGGTGGTTAACGGCGTTGTAGCACCGAATCGTTTAGTTATTATTTAGTTGTTAAATTCCGCTGCGATTTCAAGTATTGATAAGTGCGTAGTAGGGGTGTTACACTACCGTCCCAAACCCAACTTATCCAAGGGTGCATGCGAAGTCCGCCACCATTGCCTCTAAGAGTTCTGATCATCTCGCCATGTAGCCACAGGCCAAGTGTAGGGCCTCACGCCTCCGGTCCTCTTCGTATCAGGGGAGTATTTTCTTCTTGTTCCTTATCATTTCTTTATTTTCTTTGTCAATTTCATTCTTTTTGCCTTGCACACTGAGGACAGTGTTCTCTCAGTGTAGGGCAAGGGAACTTGTCCCTTTAAAATTAGTCATTAAAAAAAGAAAAAAGCTATATATATGTATATACGAGTATACAATAATTAGTATATGTTTAAATGGCAATAAGTTTGAAATTTATTGACTTTCTACTAAGCTTTCTGCATGTTCCTTGATAAAGTAAGATTAGGGAAGGATAAGTGATTGTTCTCTCAAGAGGTAAGCTTTCTAACGACTCTTAGATTTCTATTTTAACTTCATGACTCTATTTATTAATTAGAACATGAGTATATGACCTTGCTCCTATTTTAATCTCTGATTTACTTCTGGATAATATTTTCTTTTCTTTTTCAAAATGGTGAAAATTCTTTTGGGTGAAAATCTTAAATAGGGATTGTATATAAAAAAGAGAAAAAAAAGAAAGAAGAAAAAAAGGAAAAAGAAGAAGAAAGAGTTTTTGAAACAAAGATGAAGCATTATTCTATGAGGTTGCAAAAATTGCCTCAAAACAAAGAAACACTCGAGAGTTTTTCCTTTTTTATTCCTAAATTCCCTATTCTTAAACAAAATCATGGCCAGGTTCAGAAACCCTTGAAAAATAGGGCTGAATCATGGAACCAGTAATGAGAGTCTTGGTCATATTCAGAAACTCGTGAAAAATAGGGTTGGATTATGGAAACTGGAAAAGGGGAGATTACAAATCCCTTATACAAAATAGCCCATGAGTTTTTGATCGGTTTTTGAAATTTTATATATATTTTTTATTCCCATTAGTATGTCTTTGAAGAAATAAGGGGATTAAGTGATGCTTGTGATTTAGAGTCAAGTAGTTGGAAATATTATCTAGTTGTCATTATTAAGGGTTTCTATTTTGTGCACAAGTAGTTATTCTTTTCTAATTAATTTTGCTTGAGGACTAGCAAAAGGTAAGTGCAGGAAAAGTGTTAGGCGTTGATAAGCCTCAGACTAATCATATTTTAGAGGTTAGAATTATATGTATATTGATTAAATAAGGTTAAAATAGCTAGTTTTTATATTATATTACATATAAAGTCTATTATATAAGTTCAGACTTATGTTTTGTATGTTTTTCATGTTAGGAATAAATCTCTAATCATAGGATGAAGTTTTGCCCGATTCCGGATGTCCAATTCACGGCATCACTATTGAGCAACGCTGAAGAGGTGCCTTTTGATGAAGAGACGTCTTTTAATGAAGAGGTGTCTTTTGATGAAAATGTGTCTTTTGGTGAAGATATCTCTTTTGATGAAGAGATGTCTTTTGATGAAGAGGTGTCTTTTGATGAAGAGGTGTCTTTTGGTGAAAAGGTGTCTTTTGGTGAAAAGGTGTCTCATGGTGAAAATGTGTCTTGTAGTGAAAAGGTGCTTCATGGTGAAGAGGTGTCTTTCAGTTGGAAATATGTCTTTTGGATGGGAAGACACTATGGAAAGACATCATTTGGTGATGTGTCTTTCCATAAGAATACAATTAGGGTAAAAGGTATCCTTTTGGTAAAGACATGTCTTTGAGGTGTGTCTTTATGGAAATACATCATTTAAGATATATCTTTCCATAGAATCACTTCCAACACCTATAAATACCCATGTGATCATTCTCTAATAGACACTTCAACACATCATCATCATCATTCTACATTCACGCCTCAGATTACACAAATCACTCTGTATTGCTGCCAAGGAGTTCTACAAATCCAACCTACAAGGAGAAGACTTCTATCGGGTTCGAGGGAATTCTTACTAAGTTTTATTCTCTTTTCCTCCTTATATCTCTTCTTGTAATCGTATGATTTGTTGAGTATGATCCTTGGTTATCCTTAGTTAGGGATGATCTTCTTTGTAAAACAATTGTGATCATTTAATATATTTGCAAGTTTCAACTAAGATTTTGATCTTTGTGCAAAATGAATAATGTTGCGCTACTTATTCTCTTCATTCAAAATTCTACTCAAGTTCATAAAACAAGAGTAGAATAGGTTGTGGAATCTTAGTGGTCTTTAACTTTGTTGTCTATAGATTGGGCAACAAGACTTAAGATTTGGAATTAATCTATTTTTCCCCACTATCTTGTTCGTTTCGCGGCATGAAATATGCTCGATTCAATAGTGGGTAGCGAGTTCCTGTTGTCAGACCCGAAACTGGAAATACCATTAACAGATTGATCCTGCCGGGTGTATTGTCGGATGGATGGTGTCTGGCACATTCAAAGTCCTTGAATGTGCCTTGGGTCTGAGGTCTGGCATGACATCCGACGCGTTCATATGTTTGATTAATTCGAGACTTGCTAATTTGACTTGGTCATCATACTTGTTCTTAGGTTGATTATTATCCCGAATCAAGGATAGTTCATTGTAAATACTCCATTTAGTTAGATTATTAGATAGTTGTTTTACTTTGAATTAATGATCATTTTCCCCCCTTGTTAGAATTAAGTAATTACTAGGATTAGGACTAATTTTCTATTAAGTCCCTTGGGTTCGATACTCATGGTCATAATTTACTTACACTTTATTCCGACCGGGATTTTTGCTACCCGTAGTAGAGTTATAGGATTCTTTTATTATTTTATTCATTTTGTATATAATCTTCCCTAAAATTCCCTGTTAGCAACTGACCAGTCGGGGAACGGTTGGGGAACTGTAGGCCAACTGTCAGGAGAGGGTAGAGGACTTAGGGATAAAGTCTAAACTGTCCCGGAGTCCTTGTGTGGGGCGAGGGAGATTGAGTGAATTTTTGTGTGCAAATTGTCAATCGAAATGGAGTTTCCAGTTTGAGTTTATCTTGTGTCTTTCCTTAACTATCAAGTAGTTTTATTAAGACAACGATATGTCCACGATCGATCGGGGACGCATCAGGAGCACCAGTCAGTCTCAATTGGTATCAGAGCAGGTCTCTTATAGAAAGCTAACTGCTTTGGAAGACGATCGAAATGTCTGACGCAAGCCTACTAGCGTCAGAAGAGGGTTCTGCACCGAATCGACCACCACTCTTCAATGGAGATAACTACGCTCACTGGAAATACAAAATGAAGTTCACATCAAGTATAGTGATCCAAGGATGTGGAGGGTTATATCACGTGGTGAATACACCTTCTGAGATGCCCAAGGACTAGACATATCGGTTGACAACATGACAGATGATCAAATCAAGAAATTGATATTCAATGCTCAAGCCGTAAGGATTCTACACTGTGCACTACTACCTGAACAATACTCCAAAATAGCCTCAGCTAAAACAGCTCAAAAGATTTGGAAAATTCTTGAAGTCACGTATGAAGGGAATGATGAGATCAAAAAGACTCGCATTGAGTTGCTACTCACTCATTGGAGTTATTCAAAAGGAAGAAAGGAGAGCATTTCTGAAATGCATACAAGGTTCACCAAGATGATCAACGAGATGCTGGTGCTTAGAAGAACTATCTCAAATGAGGATCAAATTCGGAAGTTCCTCAGATCTCTTCCAGCCTCCTTCGACAGCAAGGTCAATGACATGCAAGAAGTCCATGATCTATCTAAGATGTCTTTGGCAGACATGTTAGGGTCCCTAATGGCGTTTGAGTTAAAACTACAACAACGAAACTCAGAAAGCTCAACAAAAGAGAAGGGAAAAGGCATAGCCCTTCTAGTGGCTGAAAATTCCGAGACAGGAGAAGACAATGATGAAATAGTTCTCTATGCTAAGAGGTACTTTCGGAAGTTCATAAGAAATAACATGAGGAAAGGAAAAGAGTCCAATGAGACTGACGATCATCACAAAAAGAACAACGACAAGTGTTTCGGGTGCTCGAAGCGTGGGCATCACATCAAAGACTATCCTCAACGATCCCGAAAGGACAACGACAAGGTCAGGAAATCTGTTCGAAGATCGTTCGACAAAGGGCCAAGAAAAGAATCATTTGTCGCTACATAGGGAGACTCAGAACTAAGCAACAACAATCAAACCTCGGATAGTGATCTTTCGGAAGATGAGAAGGCTCACCTATGCCTTGAGGAAGTTTGCTTGATGGCGCATGACAAGGACACATCAGAATCAGAGGAAGAAGAACAAAACAAGGTAAACTACTCTAAACTTAGAAGAAAAATTCTAAAGGCTGAACTTCTAGAACTTAGAAAATTTTCTCTCAAACTAGTTGATCAACTAGAGGCATTGGAAAATGAAAACAAGGAACTCTTGGAGGAGAATGAACAATTGAAGGAAAGTTCAAACAAGGATAAAGTAGAAAACCTTATGAAAGCACTCACGAAATTGCAAATTGACTATAGTGAAATCCTTTCCGTTCATGAAAAGATGAAGCTAGGAAAACAACCTGAAATTGATAAGTTGATTACTACTCTTAACATAAAGAGAATGAACTAGCTCTAATCAAAGAAAAATTCAAATTAGAAGCTATGTCTAGGACACCCATATGGAAAAACAAATGACCGGTCGGGTATCAATCAGGGATCAGTCGTAGAGGTGTCTGTGACCTATGCAGACAGCCCGGTCATCATGAAGCCAGGTACCATAGGACATAATTCATGAGGCACTGGCAACTCAAGAAAATAGGACTAAAATGGGTAGTCAAAATGATCCTAGAATAATGATTGCTGGTGGAAATGGGTCCAAACATACTGAGGACCCTAACCCTACACATGACAAGGAGACAAAAATGAAGTTCATTCTCACTCGAACCGGGAAGCCAAGGAACCGTTTTCCTTTGGCGGCAACAAGAAAGGAAAAATCATCGGTGTAGGTAAGGTTGGTTTTACCTCAGAGTATGTCATTGATAATGTTAATCTAGTTAATGGTCTAAAATTCAATTTGCTCAGTGTTTCACAATATCTGACAAAGGCAACTCAGTCCACTTCTATTATACACATTGTAGCATAGTAGTCAGAGTAATGGTAAGGAGTTGTTACAGGGGAAAAAATGGACAAATGTTTATGTGACTAGTTTGGAGGATATTGACAGTCTAAACCTTCCATGCTTGACTGCATCAATAGATGACTCCACACTATGGCACAAAAGACTAGGGCATGTAAGTGTATCATTGTTAAGAAAACTTATCAAGAAACAATTGGTGAGAGGTCTCCCTGAGATTAAGAAATCTGAGACCAATATTTGTGATGCATGTGTTAGAAGCAAACAAACTAAGACTTCCTTCAAATCAAAGAACGTAGTAAGTACATTCAAGCCACTTGAATTACTTCACATGGACTTATGTGGGCCTTTTGAGGACCAGAAGTTTTGGAGGAAATTGGTATGTATTTGTAATTGTTGATGATTACTCACGGTTTGGTTGGACAATATTATTGCTTCCAAAGACGATAAATTTCAAGCCTTTTCAGGAAAAGTCCAAGTATAACTCAACCACAAGATCAAGGAGCTTCGGTCTGACCACGGTTAGAATTCGAAAATCAACAATTCATGGAGATGTGTGAACGACAAGGAATCAACCACACATACTCAGCACCAAGAACACCTCAAAAATTAGGGTAGTTGAGCGTAAGAACAAAACTCTACAAGAAGTAGCAAGAGCCATGCTATTTGGGAGCAGTCTCCCTCAAGTCTTCAGGCAGAAGCTGTGGCGACAGCATGCTGCATCACAAATAGAACGCTAATACGACCAATCCTCAGCAAAACACCTTATGAACTAATCAAGGGAAGAAAACCAAACATAAGTCACTTCATGATCTTTGGTTGTAAATGTTATGTCCACAACAATGAAAAATTCCCTAGGAAAATTTGATTCCAGGAGTGATGTGGCCATCTTCCTCGAGTACTCAGAAAGAAGTCGGGCATACAAAATCTACAACAAAAGAACATTGAAGGTAGAAGAAAGTGTGCATGTAGTCTTTGATGAAGTGGAAGTTCATAAGATCAAGAATCTGAGGAGATGAAGAACTTGGGTTTGATATAGTTGAGAAAGATCATACATAAGATCTTAAAGATGAATCACTGATAAAAAAACTCGCCCGACAAGTCAGCGGCAGGTCAACAACAAGTCAACAAAGAAAATAACGATGTCGAAAGTACTTAATCACCATTAACCATTCATCAATCCCGTACTCTGTATAAGGATCATCCTTTGGAAAACATCATTACAGGTATCTTCAAAGGAATCCAAACCAGAGCACAAGCTCATGATCTCTTAGCCTTCTCGACAACAGTTTCACCTATTGAACCCAAGAATATCAAAGAAGCTCTTCAAGACTCGGACTAGATTTAAGCAATGCAAGAGAATTAAATCAGTTTGAGAGATGCAAAGTCTGGCATCTTGTGCCCTGTCCCCACATCAAGGAGTACTCGGCACAAAACGTGTCTTTAAAACAAGCTAAATGAGATGGGAGAAGTCGCTAGGAATAAAGCTCGTCTGGTAGCTCAAGAATATCGGCAACAAGAAGGGATAGACTTCCAAGAAACCTTTGCTCCAGTAGCAAGGATGGAGTCCATCCAATTACTAATTGCATTTGCTGCACATAAAGGAATCAAAATCTTCCAACTTGACATCAAGAGTGCCTTCCTAAATGAGTATGTCAAAGAAGAAGTGTATGTTGAACAACCTTCAGGTTTTGAGACACAAGAAGGAACAGACATGGTACTCAAGCTTGACAAAGCTCTTTATGGGCTCAAGCAAGCTCTAAGATCATGGTACGACCGTCTGTCCTCCTATATTTTAGAAAGCCACTTCAAGAGAGGTAAGGTAGACAAAACCCTGTTTTTTTATAACAACAAAAAGGATTTCTTAATTGTGCAAGTATATGTTGATGATATAATCTTTGGAGCCTCTGATGAGAAGTATTGCAAGAAATTCGAGGCTTTGATGAAAAAAGAATTTGAGATGAGTGATCTAGGGGGATTGAAGTTCTTCTTGGGATTTCAAGTCAAGCAGGATAACGAAGGGACTATCATAACCTAAGAGAAGTATGTAAAGGATTTGCTGAAGAGATTTGGAATGGAGGCATGTAAACTTTTTGACACACCTATGTCAGTTGGCACAAAAATGGGCATCATGACTGGTGACCGACCGGTCGACCAGCGATCGTACAGGGAGATGATTGGTTCTCTACTATATTTAACTGCTAGTAGACCTGACATCATGTATAGCGTTTGCTTATGTGCCAGTTTCAAGCAGATCCAAGAGAAAGTCACCTTACAGCTGTGAAAAGGATCCTACGCTATCTCAAGGAGACCATGAACCTTGGTCTCTTCTATCCTAAGTTTACTATTGTAACATTGTAGGATTTTCAGATGCAGATTATGGAGGATCTATCACCGATAGAAAGAGCACATCAAGGACAACATTCTTTGTCGGATCATGCTTGATCGTTGGGGATCAAAGAAATAACAAAGCGTGACAATCTCAACTGCTGAATCTGAATACATAGCTGCAGCAAGCTGTTGTGCTCAACTCTTGTGGCTCAAACAACAAATTGGTGACTATGGTGTCAAAATAGGTACGTTGCCAATTATGTGTGATAACACAGTACCATCTCTATTTCCAAAAATCCTGTGCGTCATTCTCGTACCAAGCATATTGACATTAGACATCATTTTCTTAGAGATTGTTGTGAAAAGGAATAAGTTGGTTTAAAGTACATTTTTACCAAAAACCAACTAGCAAACATTTTTACTAAGCCACTAAGTAGAGAAAAATTCAACAAGATTGTTCATGATCCTGGAATGATATTCATTAATCACAATTAGGCTATCTTCTGATTTCCACGATCGGTCACCGACATATGAGCAACACCTTTACTTAGTCATTCAGTAGTCAAGTACAGTTTAATGCATGGAAGCTATGTCAAACGACTACTTGAGACAAATATGTCAGCATTTCCTCAAAAGCAAGGTAGAATAGAGAGAGTGCAACGATAGAAACGGGAAAAACTCAACGGATCGATGACAAACTGTCACGACCGCTGCCTGTTATGAATAGTACCGTTGGACATGTCAGCGAGAGGACGAGGAACGGTCACTGACCGTTACTCGATATCTATAAAAGGGCGATGAGAGTCTTGCTCTCATCACACTATTTTCCCTCACTTTCTAAACTCTCCAAGCATTCAAGCAAAATTCTCTCTTCCTTACAAACACTCTAGAAAGCTTTGTGTGAAAACAAATCCCTTGCCTCACAGCCACTCTAAGAACTCTTCGATCAAAAAGTTAGTAAATTCCAGCGATTCCTCATATCAAAAATGGCACCAAAATCTGCACTTCATTCCAAGAAGAAGGCTATTCTCAAGGAGGCTGCTCCAGCACAAGTGGCCGACATACAACCGACAGAACGTCTTAGAGAATCACCGCCCCCTCGTCTATCTAAAGAGGAGGAAGACCAACTTGTTCATAGAGTGATGGATGAAGGCGAGCTGCGACAAGAAGAGGTACTCTATATAAGCTCCCATCTACCTAAAGTCCACCATCTCATTAAAACTGAAATCCTCAAACCCAAAATCCTTCCTACTCAAACCCCTACCGAAGAACCAGCCATGTCGTCTCCAACTCCTTCACCAAAAATCACCATCAAGCAATCCAAATCCAGAAATCCCAAGGTCTCCAAAGACCAAGACCTTTCTACTGCTACAACGAGTCATGTAACTCGCGCAACTCGCGCTACCAAACGCACCACAACCCAGCAAGAAACTCCATAAAAAGCCCACTCTACACCTGAAGGTGCACCACATAAATTGCACTTCACCGACAACGAGGAAGCTACTTCCTCAGCTGTCGTCGCGGCAATCATCCACCAGCTAGAGGACAAAGAAGTACAAAGTCATGAGAAGTCACAAAAAGACACTACAACAGAAGAAAGGGGTCAAGAAGAAGGTATGACCGCACAAGACTCAGAGGAGGAAATTGAGCTAATCGCTCAGACTGCGGCACCAGTCACAGACCAATCGCCGACACCTCAAAGATCTAGTCATGAAGATAAGAACAACACAGAGTCCTCACCAATTATACCGATGATAGAGCAGCGCGAGCAATCCACGCAGACCAAAGGCAAGCAAAAGATGGTTCTGTCACCACGTGCTCAAGAGCTTGAGGAGCTCTTCCAAGCCAAGAAGGCGATTGTGAAACCACACAACCACCTCAAACCTTCAAGCACCTAAAAAAGCTCAAAGAGTTAGAGCCAGCCCTGATCAAGGCCGAGAACATCAACGACAAGTCCTGTCCAGTCTTGCCAAAGACATTGGACTTGGTCTGGATGGACAAGATGGGTCTTGGACAGATCCAGGAGCTACTGGAGTTCCAAGGATGGGTAGACTTCTCTCAGGAGCCTGTCTTCGTCCCAAGTTCCAAGGAGGGATTAGACTTTCTCTCAAGGAGCCTGGTCCTTCGTCCCACACCGAACTACTCAAAGAGCATATGTGACATCTTCAACCACTTCAGAGTGATGATAACGATGACTACCTCGTCTCCACAGTCGAAGGTGTCTCCATCAATATCACAAAGTCTTGGATCTGAAAGACTTTCGCTTTAGAGCCAGAAGGGTTAATTGTTCGAAAGGACACAAGCTGGAATGTTGGGTCATCAAGGAAGGAAATGGTCCCGCTACTCAACAAAGGGCCACCGTGAAGAATTTCCATGCAGTTGAGATCTCTATCCCCGACAAGGTTCTATTCAAATCCTCACCCACAACATCACCCGCGGAACAACGCACTCACATCGTTAATGCTCGAGATGTGTGAGACTGTTATACGCACTCAAGACCAAGGAGAAGATTGATCTTCCGATGATGATCCTGCTCACCATAGAGGAGAGCCGCTATGTGAACCAAGGTTTGGTGCACGGGGGAGTGGTACCACGGCACTGGAGCTGAATTGAGTGGATACGAGCCGTTTCCACGAGTGCGCGCGCACCGCTCAGGACTGCATCTACTCAGAGATGTTGTTCAAAATGGGGATAAAGACTAAAGGAGATAAGCTCGTGGTGCTCAAAAGCCCACAAAGAGTGAGGACTCTAGGTTAGAGCCTCGACCAACTGCAAGGTCAGGGACCAGTCTGGATACTTCAGCTCGGGATGTTCTAAAGAGTGTGAGAGTTACTCTCATTGCTCTGCAGGCTGTCTCCAGAGAATCAAGTGTTCATCACATGGTTCAAGGAGCTATAGACTTCATAGACTCCCACCTCTAGCCTGAGTGTTCTTTGTCCCTTAGAGATGTGAGTGAAATCCGTGAGGGATTAGTCTTAGGATAGATTTTCTTTTGCTCCGTTAATATTCACTGCCATTGACTGTTTGTTTCAAAGTAAAACTTTTGATATTAATGACAATGCAACTGTTACTATGTCGACTTGAATGCTAAACCTTGTTTACGAAATAATTTATTGCGTTGGCTACTTCTTCCTTGATTAAAAATTACAAAAGATCAGAGATATCTAGTTCCATCCATTCCACTAATCCAATCTACAAACTTGACACCTAAAAGCCTACAAACATAGGCAACAAGACGTAGCACCTCATTTATTACATCTCACCGAACAGTCGTTGAGCATATCTTCAAGTGTCTATAAATACTTACTCAGTCCATTTGCCACTCACGATCATTACTTACATCTCACAAAATGGCACAAACTCCACAAAGCTCATACACCTCAAGTGAGAAAACAATCCAGTCCACAATTCACAAGATATATTCACATGACATCCCAAGAAATATGTCGCCAAAAGCTATATTCACTTGAACTCTGATTCCCTCACAGCTTTATCTAGGTATTCCAGTGGTACTTGTTGGGAAAATTACAAATATAGTAATTAAACCTAGCTAAAATGGGCAAGTGCACCCAATTCGTTGCAATAAAACAAGTATCGTATCCACAGGGAAATTGGTTTCTAAATCCCAAGCTTCAGTATAATAGTTAAGTGCGAATAAAAAATAAAAAGGGGGGTTTAGCCAAAGGCAAGCTTGGTTGTTTGTCAATTGAAATGCAATAAAAAACAGTAAAATGTTTGTGTATGGAATGGATGGGGAGAGTACCCTAGGATAGCGGGAATCACCTAATTCACTCAAAGAACTTCAAAACGATAACTCATCATCTCAATGCCTATTAGAGTTTAACTCATGAATCCTCAAATCATGGGAAATCCAATTCTTACCTAAATAATCAAACCCCTTAATTAAAGGAGGTTCAAGTCATTAAATAGCATTAAGCAAGCACTCTTAAGCAATAGCCCTAAGCATTCACTCCCAAATCAAGAAAGCAAAAGTTAGGGTTTACCACCTTGTTGGTCTAGTTCCAAACTCAAGCTCAAATATTGAATGAAACCACCATAAATGCAATAAGAGATCAATTAAGAGCATTAATTGATATTGAAGGGAATAAAACACGAGTAATAAATGAGTTAGGTTTCTAGCATTCAATGAGCCAAATGGGTTCAAGGCAAAAATTCCGTCCGACTGACCTTGCAAGGTCTGTCTCAGGGTCGGTCGGACTCACTTAGAAGGAAGCACGTGACGGGATTTTAAGCTCGACCGACCTTGGACAAGGTCAGTCCCAAGGTCGGTCGATTCCAGTGTGTTTGGGGAGGCTTGGGCAGAGTTGGACTGACCTTGACAAGGTCGGTCCCAAGGTCGGTCGGCCCCAGGATGTCCTTTGGTTGTGCGGGAATTCTCCCGATGCTTCCCATTGGCTTGGCATCCTTCCCGAGGTGCTCGAACATTGATGCATTCTCATATTAAGCTCTCAAAAATGTACTCATATGAGTATTTACCTATTTGAATATGTCAAAAGTATAAGATCACTAATAATCACAAAAATACTCCATAAAGTGGTGAAATAAGTCATGCACCGAATAAAATGATGGTGAATAAAGACCTTGAGAAAGCACTATTTCACCACTTATCAAACTCCCCCACACTTATCTATTTGCTTGTCCTCAAGAAAAATTAACTAAGGACCCACGAAAAGAAGGAACATTTAAAGCAAGCAAGTGTTTAGATGAATTCTTGAATTCAAGTGAGCAAAATTTGTGAAAAACCTCAAGAGGAGTGCAACCAACCTTCTCATGGTGACATGGGTGTGCTTAGGGCAAATGAAAATATAGAGTTTCGGGGTATGATCTAGAGTGCTTCCGAGTTCTTATAGATTATGGAACTTGGAGAACTTTTACCATGGCAAACTTCTCTCAAGAATGGGCATTGAGGAAAAACAAAAGGTAAAATAGAGATTTGCATTTGATTCACTTTTGCAACAAGAGATGAGGAGAGATAATTTGGCATTTTGCCTTGCTTCAATGAACACTCAACTCTCATTTGTTGGTTACCTATGGTGTCTCTCAAGTTCCTTTTTAACATTTTTTCACAAGGAAGCACCCCTTAGCAATCCCTAAATGAGAAGGTAGAAAGAACCCCTAAGCAATAAAAATTCCAAGAAATGGATTTATGATTGCACCGCACATAAGTGCTCCTCAAGAGAGAACTTTTGAAAAAACATTCGGTGGAAAATTTCAAGAATTCATGGAAAAACTTTCTTACTATAAAATATAACTCCTATATGGAAGCTATAGATATATATATGAGGAAATTGAGCAGTGCACCAAAAAGAAAAGGTCGTTTCCCCCACACTTGAATGGGACAATGTCCTCATTATTCAAAGAAAAGCTCATGGAAAAACAAATAGAAGACCTTTTCGAATCACTAGGCATGGAGTAAGCAAAATGTGTATTGCATTGTATAAATAGGAAAAGGTTAGAGAACTAGTACTCCCCTGATAAAGATGAGTTGGTGGCAGGGTTCCCCCACACTTGCTAGTGTGCATAGGCATGGAAGCGCTAGCTCTGACAGGAAGAGTCGAAGATCCTAGGAAAAATTGACAAGAGTTTATCTTGAATTTCTCCTAACTCACTTTGGGTGTTCTGGAGTTCAGTCGATATATCTACAATGCAAAGCCAAAAAGAAACTAGGCGCAAAATGGATTCCGGAGAATTCGCAATAATGCCATAGTTAGATAACCAAAAGGGGACTCATAAACGAGTCCCATAGCAGAGTATTCAAAAAGGGTGCTTAAAGCACCAAAGTGCAGGATGTAAGTACGACAAAGCGAAAGTAAATGCAGTTTAAAGTACAAACATAACAAACATCTAAACAAAATACAACAGTCTAAAAGAGAATCACAAGATAGATGAAACAAGTAGAAAAACAACGGTAGGGCATCCTGGGATCTTGAGATGGCTACGGGGGAGGAGCACCACCATGCGCCGCCTGCTCGCGAAGGAACTGCATGTGGGCGTCCATCTGGCGCTGGTGCTCCATCATGAGGCGCTGGTGCTCAACCATCTATCTCTCGAACGCCTCAAGCTGCTCTTGGGTCACAGCGCGGTCGGTAGTGGAGGAGGCAGGGCGAGGAATGGGCCGGGCGTAGCACTAGAAGTGGAGGTACCGGAAGTGGAGGCACCGGAAGACGAGGATGCACCCCTGCTCTGCGGTCATCTTGTGCCACCCGTCGTCATCGCGAAAAAAGCCCATCTTCCGCATAGTAGTGTCGGAGATAGGGTCCATAGGTAGGCTGGCTACCTCATCCGCTCTAGGTCGCACTCCACAACGTACTAACTGCCTCTGCAAGAAGTGAGGAAAACCCAAGTGATGAGAATCCTTCTTCACAATGATGTGGCAGAGGTGGTCGAAGATAAGATCGGAAAGGGAGAGCGGCTTCTCCGGGTCCAGGGCGACCAAATGATCCATGAGGTAGTAGTCCTTGGAGTTTAGATCTTTGTTGTCGCGAGGTATGACATTATGGGGTAAGATCGCGAGGATGACCCTCTTCAGCGGATCGCTCACCATGTTTAGGGTCATAGTGACCCTAACGTCCGTCCCGGCTTGGTTTTTTCGACGTGTCTGGACCGGGAGGTCGGCGAGGTAGCGGTGGCGGCTGGCGATCAGATCTCCAGGGTGGATGACTGAGAAGTGGTCGAGGTCATCATTTGAGAGCTGAAAGAATTGGTGTACATCCCACCTCCGGATGGCGATGGCCCGGCCACTGACAACAGAGGTGATCTCCTTTGGCTGTCTGCTGACTGCCGCATTAGCATAAAACTCCTTGATCAGGCGGGGGTGGTATTGACCACCCATGGTGAGCACGCAGCTCCAGCCCAAATAGTCGAAGTGCGGCCGGAGCTCTAGGTCCTCGATGAGAGCTGGATCCACGGTCCGCTCCCAAACGATCTCCCGGCGTTTGGGGGATGTGAACCAGCGTCGGGCCTCTTCATTGATGAAGATGCCATCAAGGAGGCCATTGGGGTGGCCTAGCTCTAGGTTGGGAGCGGCCTGGTTCCTGCGAGCGCGGCGTCAGTTGGCCATTGTTCTGCAAAACAAAGAAAAGAAACGGAAACGCAAAACAGAAAAAGGAAAAAAAAATAGCAACCAAAGAAATATTAGAGAACAATTAAGATGACAATAAGGAAGTGGCAAAGCATTAGGCATGAAGCACATTATAGAGCAAAAGAAACGACGTTTATTTGGAAAAAAAATTGACAGATTCCCCCTATTTTTCTATGCTTCCCCGGTTCTAAGAACCTCCACAAAATCAACCCAGAAGGCCACCAATAAAATCGCCATCAATTTCTACAATAATTGCACCATCACCAAGTCCACTAGAAAATAATGCGTACGAATCACCTATTGTGGTTACTAGGGGCACACCAAAATTCAATACCTAAAACTGCCCTACCTTTTGCAATTAAAGATCAACTATGCGCTCGAATCAGTTCGCCACATCGTATAAGGTAAGAGTACCATTCACCATAAGCAAAGCATGATAATTGAAGCATAATTCACGTTATGGCATTAGGTGAAAACATTATGCTAAACTATTACACTACCACAATTTGCAGCCTAATTTCACACAAAAAACCCGATAAGATCAATTAAACGCATTCCCCTCAGTGAAATCACCAAAATTCAGAAATTGCAATTAAGGCTCTGTTTGGTTCGCAAGTAAATCAGCCATAAGTGTAACTTGGTCCAAAATTGCAAAAATTGACAGCTTAGGGTTAGAAACACATACCTTAATGCTAGAAGAAGGTAATTGAGCAAAATATGACAGGTTTTGGACGCTAAATCAGAAAAAATCGATTTAGGGGCGATTTGGTGATTTTAGGGATTTGGGTGGTGGCGCTGGCGTCGGGTTGTCCGCGGGTGCAGTGGGGTTGTGCGGCTAGGGTGCTCGACCGTCGGTGGTGGCCGGCGCTGGGGTGGCGGTTGTCGGGGGCGGTGGTGGCGTGAGAGAGGGAGAGGATGGTGGACTGGTGCGCGCAGGAGGGAGAAGGTAAGGGAGGCTTGTTCGCTGGGTATCGGGGAAGAATCGGGATGAAGAAGAAAGAAAAGAGTGGATGAGTTATTAAAATGCGGTGTTTCACCATTTTTTTTTCAAAATTTTGGCCCGACCGACCTTGCAAGTCCGGTCGCAAGGTCGGTCGATTCCAGAATGGTTTGGTTTCGAAATATTTTGAATCGACCGACCTTGCAAGTCCGGTCGCAAGGTCGGTCCAAGTTAGAATGTTTGGGTTTGCAAAAAATTGGATTGACCGACCTTGCAAGTCCGGTCGCAAGGTCGGTCCAAGTCAGAATGTTGGCGATTAGGAAATTTTGGGCTCGACCGACCTTGCAAGTTCGGTCCTATGGTCGGTCGATACCAGAATCTCCCCAAATTGTTTGTTTTCTTGCCCACAAACTTATCATCAACCAAAAACAGATTCAACATGGAAAATAACCAGAACAAACAACAAATAAAGCATAGAATAAGCAACTAACTAACATAACTTAAATGAGAAAATAATGCAAGGTAAAAGTGCAAATAGTCCGGGTTGCCTCCCGGAAAACTGCCCGTTTTTAAGGTCTTTGGCTTGACCATAATGAAGGTTAGAAGGAACCTGGAGGGTCTCTTAAGTAAAGAGCCCAAGCTTCAACCTTTTGAATGTCTCCTTCATGATAATGCTTTAGCTGGGAACCGTTGACCATGAAAGTCTCCCCCTTGACATTCTTCAGCTCAAAAGCTCCATAAGGGGTGACCCTTGTGACAGTGAAAGGGCCAGCCCAATGAGACTTTAACTTCCCAGGGAATAACTTCAACCTCGAGTTGTAGAGGAGAACCCGGTCACCTTCGTGAAACTCCCGCTTCACAATCTTCTTATCATGCCATTTCTTGGCCTTTTCTTTGTAGATACGGTTATTTTCGTAGGCTTCCTCCTGAATCTCTTCTAACTCGGTCAATCGGAACCGTCTCTTGTCACCGGCGCTCTTGAGATCATAGTTGAGGGCCTTCACCGCCCAATACGACTTGTGCGCTAATTGAACCGGCAAGTGACAAGCCTTCCCATAGACGAGTCGGAACGGGGACATACCGATTGGAGTTTCGTAGGCGGTCCGATATGCCCACAATGCATCATCGAGCTTCATTGACCAATCTTTCCTTGAGGAGTTAACTGTCTTTTGGAGGATCCACTTGAGCTCTCTGTTCGTGACCTCAGCTTGGCCATTACATTGTGGGTGATACGGAAGGGCAACCTTGTGTCTCACTCCATATTTATTCATCAGAGCTTCAAATTGTTTGTTGCAAAAATGAGATCCACCATCACTCAATATGGCTCTCGGTACCCCGAACCGGGTGAAAATATACTTCTTCAGAAACTTGATCACAACTTTGGCGTCATTAGTCGGGGTTGCAATTGCTTCAACCCACTTGGTCACATAGTTGACCGCCACAAGAATAAACAAGTTGGAGCAAGAAGATGGGAAGGGGCCCATGAAATCGATACCCCACAAATCAAACGGCTCGACCTTTATCATTATGTTGAGAGGCATCTCATGCTTGCGTGATGTGTTCCGGAGCCTCTAACATTGGTTACAGGAGGTAACGAACGAGTGGCAGTCCTTATGAAGGGTTTTCCAGAAAAACCCGGCTTGAAGCATCTTGGCCGCTGTTCGTGCCGGACTGTGGTGTCCTCCGGCTTCACCCGAGTGACAGTGAATCAAAATTTCCTGCGCTTCACTCATGGGCACACATCTCCGGATCACCCCATCAGCATACACTTTGAAAAGAAAAGGGTCCTCCCAGAAATACCTCATGACGTCGGAGAAGAATTTCTTCCTTTGCTGATTGGCCATCTCCGGTGGGACCACTCCCCTTGCCAAATAATTTGCAAAGTCCGCATACCAAGGGTCTCTGGTCTCTACAATCATGAAGATGCTCTCGTCTGGGAAGTATTCATTGATTGGCACACCATCATCAGGGGCCTCCATTCGAGACAGATGATCAGAACTACATTTTGCACACCCGGTTTATCCCGGATCTCTATCTCAAATTCTTGAAGGAGCAGAATCCCTCGGAGAAGTCTCGGCTTTGCATCATCTTTGTTGAACAAGTACTTCAGTGCTGAGTGGTCTGTGTGCACCATAATCTTGCTGCTCAAGAGGTAGGATCGAAACTTGTCGAGGGTGAAAACCACAGCTAACAGCTCCTTCTCGGTGGTGGCGTAATTCTTTTGGGCATCATTGAGAGTTCTACTAGCGTAGTAGATACTCCTCAATATCTTTTCCTTCTTCTGACAAAGGACCGCCCCCACCGCATAGTCGCTGGCGTCACACATGATCTCAAACGGTAAACTCCAATCGGGGGAGACCACGATAGGCGCAAATATGAGGCACTGTTTGAGGGTGTTGAAAGCATTAAGGCACTCCTCGGTGAATTCAAATTTTACATCCTTGCCCAAGAGGTTGCTGAGAGGCTTTGAGTTTTTGGAGAAGTCTTTTATGAACCTTCTGTAGAAACCGACATGACCCAAGAAGCTTCGAATGTCTTTCACTGATGTTGGAGGAGGTAGCTTTTCAATTACTTCAATTTTAGCCTTGTCTACCTCAATACCCTTTGAAGAGATCTTGTGCCCCAAGATAATTCCTTCTCTTACCATAAAATGGCATTTCTCCCAATTCAGCACATGATTTGTCTCTTCACACCGGATCAAGATAGCCTCAATGTTTTTTTCTAGGAAGTCGGAGAAGATCGCCATCATGCATCTCTAAAATGTGGCCGGGGCGTTGCAAAGCCCGAAAGGCATCCGGGTGTAGGCAAACGTCCCATATGGGCATGTAAATGTTGTCTTCTCCTGATCCTCAGGAGCTATGGGGATTTGGAGATACCCGAATATCCATCCAAGAAGCAGTAATAGTCTTGTCCCGCCAACCTCTTGAGCATTTGATCAATGAATGGGAGACGGAAGTGGTCTTTTCTGGTGGCGGTGTTCAGCTTCTGGTAGTCGATGCAGACTCTCCAACCATTGGTAGTCTTCTGAGACACCAGCTCACCCTTTTCGTTGGAGACGACGGTAACACCTCCTTTCTTTGGGACCACTTGCACGGGGCTTACCCACTTGCTGTCGGAGATGGCATAGATAATCCCCGCATCCAAGAGTTTAAGAACTTCCTTCTTGACAACCTCCTTCATATTGGGATTTAATCTTCTCTGAGGTTGGACCAACGGCTTGTAGTCATCTTCCATGAATATCCGGTGGGTGCAGAAATGAGGGCTGATCCCTTTGATGTCGGCTATAGTCCACCCGATAGCCCATTTATGGTTTTGAAGCACCCTCATCAGACTTCCTCTTGTGCACCTGTCAAGGAAGAAGAAATAATAACAGGTAGAACACATGGATCAGTCAAATAAGCATATTTGAGATGAGAGGGTAGAGGTTTCATCTCCACAGTGGGAGGCTTCTCAACCGAGGGCAACGGCTTCTAAGCAGCTCGTTCCAATGGCTCGGGTGACGGATAGCGTGGTCTATGGCCAGAAAATCTGTTGTTCAACTCAGCCATCGTTTCAATCATTTCCTGATGATACTCCTGTTCAAAACAAGCCTCAAACAAAGATAATTCAAGGGCATCAGATTTAACAAGAGAGAGAGAGAGAGTGATCCTGCACAATTGAATCTATGACATCTATAGCAAAAACAGCCTCAGCCTCTGAGGGTCTCTTCACTACTTTAGACATGTCAAATTCTAATTTTCGTCATGAAGTCGCAGAATTATTTTGCCTTTCTCCACATCTATAAGGGCCCTAGCAGTTCTCATGAAAGGTCTACCCAAAATTAGTGGCACTCTCTGGTCCTCTTCCATGTCTATCACAATGAAATCAGCTGGGAAAACAAATGTACCAACAGTTACAACCAAGTCCTCTACCTTTCCTTTAGGGATAACCAAAGATCTATCTGCTAGTTGCAATTGAATGGGAGTGGGAGTGCAATTACCAATTCCAAGCTTATTAAAAGTTGAGAGAGACATAAGATTTATACTAGCACCTAAATCACATAGCCCACTACCGCAGTCAATTTCACCAATATAGCAAGGAATGATAGGCAAACCGGGATCTCCAAGCTTTGGAGGTAGACTTCTTTATAGAACTGCTGAAACTTCTTCGGTGAGGTGAACGGTTTCCGCTTCCTCCAGCGATCTCTTGTTTGCTATGATGTCCTTCATGAACTTAGCATAAATTAGCATCTGTTTCAAAGCATCAAAAAAGGAATGTTAATCGTTAATTTCTTGAAAATGCTTAGAAACTTCCCAAATTGTTCATCCAAATTTTTCTTTTTGAGTCTATAGGGAAAAGGAAAAGAGGGAAGATGTTTTGCAAGAGTAGTAGAAGTAGAAGGTTCAGGAGACTCCTTCTCCTTGGAAACTTCCTTAGGTGGAGATGGTGGTTCCTCAATAATCTCTTGCTCTTCTTCTTGAGCTTCATCTTCTTGGTACTCCATGTCCTCTTGTGAGCATGACGGATCAAGGAGTCTCCCACTCCTAAGTGTTACCGCTTTTGCTTGCTCTCTTGGATTGGGCTTGGCTTGACTTGGAAGAACACCCGGTTGTCTTTGAGCAAGTTGTTGGGATATGCTTTCAAGTTGAGCTTCAACCCTTTTGTGGTGGCTTCTTGGCTTGCTTTAAAAGCATCCAAATCAGCCGCTTTAGTGTGTACAACCGAGACAAGATTTTTCATCATGTCTCTTAGCTCGGCATTGGCATCCGTGGACAAAGGAGGAGGTTGTTGATGTGTTGGTGGTGTTGTTGTTGAAAGCCCGGAGGTGCTCCTTGTGGTCGATAACCCATTTTGGGTTGGACATTTGAGACGACCCTTGTGACCGGTATCCCGTGGGATTGTTGGAAGCATTGCTAGATCCCCCTTGGGTTTGGTCATTACTTCTCCATGAGAAGTTTGGATGGTTCCTTCATGGAGCGTTTTGTTGGTTGTAGTTGTATCCGGGGCGGTTGCCTACAAAGTTTACAACCTCATGAGGATCGGCATAAAATTTGCCTTCACAAAAGTGGGTCTCGTGAGGACCCGCAAAAATTGCACATCCCTCTTGGATAGAAGTAGAAGCAGATGGAGAGGGTGATGAAGAAGAAGCTATAGACTTTGTTGTTTCCTTTTGAGCTATAGCTAGCTTCTCCACCGAAATACCCCAAACCTTTAAATGATGTTTAAATATTAAATTATGGTAAAATAAGGCTAAAAAGTGCCTTAGAAATGTTAGTGAACAATTTAAACCATTGAAAAACAATAAAGTATCATAAAGGCAATTTGAGCAAAAAACATGATCTAAGCTTGGGATAACCTTGGTCAAGACCCAAAGGGCTTACCAAGACTTTATTTACATGTTAATAAACATATTAATCCAATTACCAAAGACAAACCAACCTTGAAAACAAGTTAAAACACAAAATGGGCTTTAAGGAGTCTTAAAGCACATTTTTGAAAAATTGTCTTAGAAATGAGTTTTGAGTGGATAAATGGCCATCATTACTCTTTAATCAACATGTGTACTACTTAGAATCACATTAGGAAGTCTAAATCAATGGGAAATCAAAAATTTCACAATTATGTGCATTAATTTGTGAATAGTGCTCAAATAGAGCTAGTTTAAGACATAAGTCAACATAAGTCAATTAATTGGTCAACAAAGACTATAAAATATCCCATTTGACTAAGGGGGGCCGGTTTTCAAGTGTGACTCACCATACTTAACTAATTAAATAAGGAAGAAAGGAAAAAGTAAGTAAATTCACTATTTACCTTTACACTTAAATATCTTTCAAAAGTAAGCCTCTCTCTTCATTCTCTTCTTCTTTTCTCATTTCCCACCGTCTTCTTCATTCTCTCCCAGCTCCAAATCGGTTTTTCCACAGCACCACACACTTCTCCATCTTCCATTGCTTATATCTCTTAGCTCCATGTACCAAAATTAATTCCAAGACCACCATTCTCTTAGTTTGATCAAGCTCTTCAGCTTTGTCTTTTCAAATCCTCAAAACCACCATTTCGGTGCCATGGAGATTCACCATTGAAGGAGCTTGAGCTCATCTTTTCATGCCTTGTTGATCACCTTTGCTTCAAGGTAAGGAAAACCAAAGAAAAAACTCCATTTCCCCTTGTTTTTTATTTGTGACCGAAAATCACCTCTTCATGGTGTTTTCTTTTGCTCATTCTTAGCTTCATTCCAAACTCCAAAGGGCTAGGTGGAGTCCTCTCTTGATACTTAATCCAATTCCTATTCAATTCTAAGGTAAAACATTCATCTTTGTGTTTGAAGACATTATATAACCTAAGGTTTATTAATGAGTTTGAGCAAGAAGCTTAATGCTCATTCTCTTTACTTGTGTATGGAATAGAATATTGATAAGTGACCAAAAACTCCTTGCCTAATTGTAATCAAGTAGAGCAAGGAAAAACAAGTGAGGTAAGGTTTTGGAGAAAAGAGGTAAATGAACTACCTTAATGAAGTTTTGTGTGTCTTAGGAATTGGGCTTTAAAATGCTTAATAAACTACCTAAGGATCCAATGGTAAATGAGCTAGAAAAAACTATTCTCAAAGAGGTTATTAAATACATATGTGTTGTTGTATGTATTTGCAGGTCAAAGGCAAATATTATGTGGGAAATTCAGTGTTTAAGGTTTATGCAATTTAAGGGCCTAAGTGCCAAGCAATTTAAATTATGCACTATATTGTGATGTAGTGTAATTTAAGGTTTAGTTGTGTGTAAAGAACATTCTTGTGTGGATAAATGTTCTTGAGTGTTTAAAGGTGAAAAACCTTATGTTTTGGTGTAAGAAGGTGCTAGCAAAACTATGTCAAAATTTGAGTAAGAAACAAGAAGTTTAAGTGTTTAAATGAAGTTTAGTGGCCTAGGTGGTACTAGGAAGTTTTAAGGCTTAGATTTGGGAAAGAAAGGGAATTAAGGTGTTCTTAGGTGTTGAAAGTGTAAAGGCTTTGTCTTGGAGGATTTAGTGTTGAATGGGTGATATTGATACATCAAGGTCATGGTGGGAATGTGGTTAAGTCTAGGAAGATTTGGTGAACAAGGAAAGAATTTTGCTTGTGGAAGTTTAAGTGTGAATTGGAGGAAAATAGAGAGAGCTTGTGTAATGAAGGTGCTGAGCAGAAATAATGCTTATGGAGTAGTGGTAGTGTAGATAAGATAACATTTTGGTTAGTTGGTGTTGTAGGCATGAAACTACCACTTAGAAACTTAAGGAAAAAAATATCACAAGTGTTAAGTGAATTGTGTAGAAAAATTGAGTAACAAGTTGGAAAAGGAATTGGACAAGTTTAAGATGTTATTTTAGTATTAGAATATGCCTAAGATCATATGGGAAGCTTGGGTAAACAATGTATGAATAGAATACATGGAACAAGGCTTGAAAATGCCAATAGTTGAAATCTGTAGCAGTGGTCCGGGACTTAGTCCCAGGGTAAAGTCCCAGACCATAGTAAAAAAAAGGGCCGAGAGTTAAATCCGCACCTTGGTCCGGGACTTAAGTCTTGTATAAAGTCCTGGACCACCCTATTAAACAAGCCGAGGATTTCAGCACAGACCTGGTCCGGGACTTAGGGTCTGGACAAGGACCCGGACCAGTGTCTGAAATCATCCGAGACTTAGACCATGAATTGGTCCGGGACTTTAGGCAAGGACTAAGTCCCGAACCACTCTAAAAACATTGTTTAAGATTAGTAAATGATGTCTAATGATGGTGATTGATAAGTAATGATGTTATAAGGTTGTCTAAGACTTGATAGGTGTGTTATAATGACAATTAAAAGGGTGTAAAGTTATAACAAAGTGTGAAAATAAAACAAGCTAGGAATGTGAAGTAATAAGTTAATCAAGGTCGAGTACAATAATTAACCGACATTACTAAATGTGTATAGGAGTTGCCTACGGTGGAAACAAAAGCAGCAAAGACCAAGGTATAGTTTTCTTGCAGTCTGTTGCCTACCGGTTTACACCGGCTTGTGTGTTGTTTGTTTTTCTGTATGTTTATGACCTTGTAAGACTTAAATCATGTAACGAGTTTACAGTCAATGTTATTATAGTGACGTGAGTGTACCGGTACCGTTAACCTCGAATACGTACTAACCCGTTAGATAACCTAACTAGGACGCGTAAGAGAGCGGTACACGGTTTAACGTTTCGACCCAAGGAACGTTCTAACTACGGCTATGTATGAACTAGTTGTGGTTGGTGTTGTTAAACTATATCTCATCTCCCTTGTGTGCCTAATTGGACCTAAATACTTGTTTGTGATTGAATGTGTCAAGTTCCATCAATGGGACTTCTAACAAGTGGTTAACCGGGGAGTGAGGAATCCGGTCGTTCCGGTCACGCGTGTATGTACGGGAGTCGATATCTGAATCAAATTCGCCTCTCTTTATGTTAAGGTTGTTTTTCCTTCTTGGATCACAACCACCCACAAGCTTAACCAAGGCTTACCTATCTGACTATTGATCGGACTAGGGGAAAATATGTACGGTGTGCTTGGATCACTATATCCGACACATCTTTGGGTTAAGTTATTTGTTCGACCAATAGAACGGTAACGAGTTATGTAACGAGCTTGACATGAGTTTAATATCATTCTCTAGGCTCCCCAAGGTGACTAACTATGTTTGGTTTGTTTCCTAAAGAGAACATTCCTGTGGTGTTTTTTGTTGTTGCTATGCAATGTCTATTGCTATGCTCGTATGTTGTATGTTAAAAATCAATGCCATGTTATCATGACAATTGGTTGCGTGTATCCCGGAAGTCGATGGGCTGCACGTTAGCCATACCAGCCATGAGTTGCTGAGCCCCTTTGAGGCACCATATTTTATTTTGCAGGATGAGGATCGAGGAAGCGGAATGGCTCTAGATCCTAGGAGTTATGAAATACTTTTGTTAGTATTGGATGTTGAACCCGGGATGCGCCTGTGCTCCCGTGGTGGTATATTTTGGGTTGACAGTTATACAGTGATGGTTGTAAATATTAATACTTGGTATAGTTGGTTGTATTTATGGATTTAGTACTTTGCCCGGGAGTCTGTGCATGAGACCGATACGATCGTATGTATTCTGCCTTGTTAGCCACGTGGGTGGCTAACGGCGTGTAACACCAAATCGTTATGTTATATATTTTCCGCTGCAGTTTCGTTTTATCGTTAAGTTTACAGTAGGGGTTTTACAAAAAGTGGTATCAGAGCGAAGTATCGTTATGATGACCGGAATACCAAGCTTAGGAACATATCGAGTTAGGAAACCTAACCATAGTTACCTAAGTGAGCAATTATGGGAAGGTTAACCACTAACTAAGTGTGGAAATACCTTGTTGTCGGGAAGACGATACAACCGTTGGAACCGATAAGTTTGTAAGCACGATGCTAATGAATATCCATGTGAATACAGATGTCAGGTCGACCAAGAGGAAGAGGTCGCGGGCGCGGTATTGGTGATACGGGAGACCAGGGGGAGAACACTACGGCACAAGTTATGGCCGACGCAGTAGCAGCCGCCGTAGCCCAGATGGTCCCACAGTTGGTGGCTGCGATGCATCAGGGGCAGCAGCAGCAAGGCGGTGCGGATCAACAAGGCCCGCAACCGCAACCACAGCCGCGCGAGACCAACTGGGTCAAGGCGTTGGCAAATCTGAGACCCCCGTCTTTTCATGGGGAGACCGACCCTAGTAAGCTGGAGGCGTACATCTCCGAACTGGAGACCGCCTACGAGACCTTGGATGTGCCTGCTGGAGCCAAGATCCGTCTTGCCGCTTACTATCTGAAGGGTTCGGCAAGGAGTTGGTGGAAGCTTATGAGGGAGGACAGGATAGCTGATCCTGAGTTTGGATGGAGGGAGTACACGGCTCTGCTGCGAGCCAAGTACTACCCGGTACATGTACAAGAGGCTAAGCGCCTTGAGCTGGATAGTCTGAGGCAAGGGGACAAGATGTCGGTAGACGAGTACTACACCGCCTTCACCGACCTTATCCACCTGCTACCAGACCTGGGTTACTCGAACCGGGTTCTGGTAAACCATTTTTACAACGGACTCAGCCACCGCCTACGCTATGGGATGGGGCCAGCGGAATATACCACCTTGCAGGTAATTAAAATATAGTGTGATGTGAATAAGTGTATACAGTGAGTAAATGTGAATGTGAGTTTGTGAGTTTGTTTCGCGAGGCATGACTGACATCCTAAATTCAGGAGAGCTATCGTGCCGCTGCCAAGGTCGAGATCATCGTCCGTCTGAGGGACGGGGAGAATGCGCATAAGCGCAAGGCTTCGAGCGAGGGCCAAAGCACGCAAGGGTACGGGGGAGGAAAGAAGAAGAAACCTTACCCCCAGTCCCAGAAAGGCCAGCAACAGGGTGGCAAGGGCCAAGCCCAGACCACCACCGCTGAGGAGCCACTGCATCTCACTTATGCCTATGCGGCTAAGCCCCTACGCTCTCACCCGCCCAAGGGTAACTACCTAATTCCGAATACCGAATTTAAGTGTGTATTGTTATGTCGTGAAGTATGTATTAATGATGTAATGTGTTAGCAGCCAGTATGGGCTCTGGACCAGAGTGCCACTACTACTACTACAAGTGGTGCAACGGAGCACCCCTAGCAAGGACTGCAAGGGAAACAATGTGCAGTGTCACTACTGCAAGAAGATGGGGCACCGTGATTTCGAGTGCTACTAAAACCCCAACAGCAGAAACTACAGGCCTAAGGGGCAATTGAAGGGTAAGGCCGCCACGACCACTAAAGGCCCGAAAGCGACTCACCAGCCATCCTCAGGTCAGGCGAACACTGATTCCCAGAAAGGGGAAGGGTCGGGAGCAGGCAAGGCCGCCTTGAATGTGGTAGACCGGTCAGAGGCACCTGGACCCTCTACTAGACCAGGTACTACTTAAACCGTTGAGTGAAGTAATTGACTGCTTACCGCATTTCATGCATGAATGTTAGCAAGTCTAGATGTACAACTACTTAAGTAAAGAGTTAAAGTATAATGTATAATTCACCTAAGTTAGACAATTCTAAACCTTAGGAACCTTCAATATTTGCTATCCAATCCCTTCCACACCCAACCCCGAAGGAAACACCATCAGCATCACCGAATTCCCGATGGAGCAATGTCAGGTTATCCAGCCAGGTATGATATTATTAAATGGATACCTAACACCCAAAGCACAAATCCACATTATACGACGATACGACGAACTGGGAGCAGCACCTGGAGGTTTCTACACACCGGAATACCCGAGTGGATCGAAGATGAAGTTGAAGATGATGTGCATGGGTAAGGACTGGAATCCTTACACCAAGACATATCAGGATGAACGAGCGGAAGACGGAGCAACAATACCAAGGATACCTGAGGAGTTCCTTGCGGTCGTTAATCACATCGTGGGAATTGCTCAGCAAGTTGAATCGGATCCAATTCCGAGTGTTAAAGCAGATTTGTGTATTGTGAACTTCTACCAGAAAGGTGGACGGTTAGGTTTACACCAAGATAAGGACGAAACACCCGAGTCTCTGGATAAGGGAGTACCCGTGGTGTCTTGGTCCATTGGTGATACCGTAGTGTTTGTGTATGGCGAGCAGAAGCGTGCTGATCTCGCAAAGAAGTTGGTGTTGAAGTCAGGAGATGTATTAATCATGGATGGGCAGTCGAGGATGCTATATCACGGTATCAAGAAGATCAAACTGAATACCGCACCTCCGACAGTGATCAATGCCACACACATGAAACCCGGACGTTTAAATTTGACATTTCGGCAATTCTAAAGCCTTGTGTAATCATGTAATGGGTAGAACCAGTTTGTGCTAAGGATGCTACATGTTACCTATGACAACATTGTAAACCAACTTGTGGTGTAAAGCGTATATTAATGAATAAAGAGACGTTGTTTTGAAGTATGTCAACCGTGTTGTTACTGTGTACTTATAAAGTTTGTGAACTGAATTAGGCTGTGCACTCGGAACGGGAGGTATACTGGGTGTGTGTACTGAGGCAGAAGCCAGTAAAAGCGGCACTATCCTCACCAGTACCTTTCCAGTTAATGGCGTGGACGCATCGATCTTGTTCGACTCTGGAGCCTCACACATATTTATCTCGCTTTCATTTGCGAGGAGGCTGGGGTTAGACGGTGAAGAGATGCCTGACTTTCTAGTCACTCTCCCGTCGAAAGAACGGATCAAGTGTACCCGCTACCACCGAGATGCTATTGTACGAATCAAGGATGAAGAGTTTCCGATCGACATGATAGAGTTCGAGGGGCTCGGATTCAATGTGATTGTGGGGATGAACAGGTTGGAGCGGTACAAGGGTCGAATCCTATGTGCTGAGCATCGTCTGCTTCTTCGAAGTCCGATTGGGGTTACAATTTCATACCGCAAGAGGCCCAGGGAGCCTTCGACTCAGATTATCTCTGCTATGTCTATGTATCGTGAGTTGCGAAGGAAGAGTAATGTATACCTCTGCTATGTCCAGGACATAGAGAGAGATCCGGAGTTTAGCCCAGATGTGCCGGTAGTATCGGAGTTTCCTGATGTCTTTCCTAAGGAACTGCCGGGCATGCCACCAGCACGGGAAGTGGAGTTTGAGATTGAATTGGTGCCGGGAACCGGACCAATAGCAAAGCGCCCTACCGTATGGCTCCAGCTGAGATGACTGAGCTCAAGGAGCAGCTGAGAGACCTACTCGACAAGGGATTTATACGCCCGAACGTTTTACCATGGGGAGCGCCGGTCCTCTTCGTTAAGAAGAAGGACGGCAGTCTCCGCCTCTGCATCGACTATAGAGTGTTGAATGCAGTTACGGTGAAGAACTGTTATCCTTTACCACGCATTGATGACGTATTCGACCAGTTGAAAGGAGCATCAGTATTCTCCAAGATCAACTTACGATCCGGTTACCACCAGATTTATATTCGAGAGGGTGACATAGAGAAGACCGCATTCTGAACCAGATACGGTCACTATGAGTTCACGGTTATGCCGTTTGGTTTATCCAATGCACCCGCCAAGTTTATGGATTTAATGAACCGCTTGTTCCGAGATCAGTTGGACAAGTCAGTGGTAGTCTTCATCGACGATATTCTTGTGTATTCGAAATCGAAGGGTGAGCATGAAAGCCACCTGAGAAGTGTGTCAGGGACGTTGAGACAGAATCAGTTGTATGCCAAATTCTCTAAGTGTGAATTCTGGTTGAACCAAGTTTTATTCCTTGGTCATGTTATTTCCGAGGCTGGGATCGCTGTTGATCCGGCCAAGGTAGATGCAGTGCGCACCTGGCCTAGGCCGAAGACGGTTACCGACATCCGGAGCTTCCTCGGTCTGGCAGGATATTACAGGAGATTTGTGAAGGACTTCTCCAGTGTCTCGAAGCCGATGACTTCCTTAATGAAGAAGGATGCACCATTCGAGTGGACAGACGACTGCGAGAGTTATTTCCAGAGTCTCAAGGATGCTCTTACCTCTGCACCAGTCCTGACAATACCAGACGGTACAGATGGTTTTGAGGCCTACTACGACGCATCTGGAAGAGGTATGGGTTGTGTAATGATGCAACACAAGAAGGTCGTAGCATATGCCTCCCAAAAGCTGAAGAAGCACGAAGAGAACTACCCTACCCACGACTTAGAATTGGGTGCCATTGTCTTCACTTTGAAGATATGGCGACATTATTTATATGGGGTAAGCGTGACAATTAATTCTGACCACAAGAGTTTGAAGTACTTGTTCACTCAGAAAGAGTTGAACATGAGGCAAAGAAGGTGGGTCGAGTTCTTGAACGGTTACGACATCAACCTACAGTACAAAGAGGGTAAGGCAAATGTGGTAGCTGACGCACTGAGTCGCCGAGAACACTCTCTCCATTCGCTAGTCTCTCATTATAGCTTGATTGAAGAGGTGCGGAGTGCTCAGATGTCAGATCAGTACATGTTAGAGATCAGGCAGAAGCTTATTGATGGCACATTCGAGGGTCAGAAGTATGATTTCCGACTCCACGATGATGACCTGATTAGGCTTAATGGTCGGCTGTGTATTCCGAGGAGTAGCGCTGAGCTGAATGGGCGCGTACTGAGTGAATCCCAATGTTCTACTACTTCCATTCACCCTGGAGCTTCAAAGATGTATAAGGGCATGAAATGATTTTTTGGTGGACTGGAATGAAAAAGGATGTGAATGACTATATTGTGAGGTGTCTCACTTGTCAGAAGGTCAAGTTTGAGCACCGACGGCCTGGGGGTATGGTGCAGCCAATGCCAGTGCCTGAGTGGAAGTTCCATGACATTTCCATGGACTTCGTAGTAGGGCTTCCGCCTACAAGGGGAGGTCTGAACATGATATGGGTCGTTGTTGACCGACTGACCAAGGTGGCCCGATTCCTGCCGATGAAGGACACTTGGAAAGTGGCAAAGCTAGCAGAGCTCTTCGACCAAGAGATAGTACGACACCATGGAGTACCCAAGACTATCGTGTCTGATAGGGATACCAGATTCCTCTCGAGGTACTGGAGAACTACACGGGAAGTGCTTGGTACCGAACTGAAGTTGAGTATGGCGTTCCACCCTCAGACAGATGGTTAGAGTGAGCGCACCATCCAGACGCTTAAGGATATGTTACATGCATGTGCACTTGACTTTCAGAGCAGCTGGATTGATAAGTTACATCTAAATGAGTTTAGCTACAACAACAGTTATCATGCTTCGATCAAGATGTCTCCTTTCCAGGCTTTGTACGGTAGACCATGCCGCACGCCTTTATGCTGGGAGGAGTCGAGTGAGACGGTCATTATAGGACCTGAGTATCTGGAGCAAGTACAAGCAGAAGTACACCAGATCCGAGCTAACATGAAGGCAGCTCAGGACAGGCAGAAATCATACGCGGATGTGTGACGACGTGACCTGGAGTTCACCGTGGGTGACCAGGTATTTCTTAGAGTTTTCCCCATGAAGGGAGTATTTCGTTTTGGCTAGAAAGGCAAGTTGAGCCTGAAATATGTGGGGCCTTATGTTGTGACGGAGCGGATAGGCCCGGTAGCTTACAGGTTAGATTTACCTGCTGAGCTAGGCAAGGTACATGATGTATTTCATGTGTCTCAGTTGAAGAAATATATGTCTCATCCGTCTCATGTGCTTCAGCCTGAAAGGCTAACGTTAGAGCCGACCATGCGATCAGTGGAGACTCCCGTACGGATTCTGGATACTAAGACTCGTGACACTCGCCATAAGTCTGTTCGACTGGTGAAGGTTCTCTAGTCTAACCAGGAAGTCGAGGAGGCCACTTGGGAGCTGGAAGATAAGATGAGGGCGAAGTACCCGTCATTTTTTACTCCTTAGTATTTGTATGTATAGGGTACGGGGCGTACCCCTTTTTAAGGGGGGTAGAGTCGTTTCGGTTATGTATGTACGACATGTATTGAAATACATTGTCTATGTTGTTATGTTATAGACCTTTGAGACTAAGTGATGTTCTGTTACCGGGACCTTGAGTCCGATGTTATGTAAAGTATGTTTGTTATGGAAGTGTTGTTTTATAAGTAATCCCCTCTTCTAATTTAAAAGATGCGTGGGGAGAGTGAACTTTGGGGACAAAGTTCTTTTAAGGGGGGTAGATTGAAATACCCCAAACCTTTAAATGATGTTTAAATATTAAATTATGGTAAACTAAGGCTAAAAAGTGCCTTAGAAATGTTAGTGAACAATTTAAACCATAGAAACACAATAAAGTATCATAAAGGCAATTTGAGCAAAAACATGCTCTAAGCTTGGGATAACCTTGGTCAAGACCCAAAGGGCTTACCAAGACTTTATTTACATGTTAATAAACATGTTAAACCAATTACCAAAGAAAACCAAGCTTAAAAACAAGTTAAAACACAAAATGTGCCTTAAGGAGTCTTAAAGCACATTTTTGAAAAATTGTCTTAGAAATGAGTTTTGAGTGGATAAATGGCCATCATTACTCTTTAATCAACATGTGTACTACTTAGAATCACATTAGGAAGTCTAAATCAATGGGAAATCAAAAATTTCACAATTATGTGCATTAATTTGTGAATAGTGCTCAAATAGAGCTAGTTTAAGACATAAGTCAACATAAGTCAATTAATTGGTCAAAAAAGACTATAAAATACCCCATTTGACTAAGGGGGGCCGGTTTTCAAGTGTGACTCACCACACTTAACTAATTAAATAATGAAGAAAGGAAAAAGTAAGTAAATTCACTATTTACCTTTACACTTATATCTTTCAAAAGTAAGCCTCTCTCTTCATTCTCTTCTTCTTTTCTCATTTCCCACCGTCTTCTTCATTCTCTCCCAGCTGCAAATCGGTTTTGCCACAGCACCACACACTTCTCCATCTTCCATTGCTTATATCTCTTAGCTCCATGTACCAAAATTAATTCTAAGACCCCCATTCTCTTAGTTTGATCAAGCTCTTCAACTTTGTCTTTTCAAATCCTCAAAACCACCATTTTGGTGCCATGGAGATTCACCATTGAAGGAGCTTGAGCTCATCTTTTCATGCCTTGTTGATCACCTTTGCTTCAAGGTAAGGAAAACCAAAGAAAAACTTCTTTTCCCCTTGTTTTTATTTGTGACCGAAAATCACCACTTCATGGTGTTTTCTTTTGCTCATTCTTAGCTTCATTCCAAACTCCAAAGGGCTAGGTGGAGTCCTCTCTTGATACTTAATCCAATTCCTATTCAATTCTAAGGTAAAACATTCATCTTTGTGTTTGAAGACATTATATAACCTAAGGTTTATTAATGAGTTTGAGCAAGAAGCTTAATGCTCATTATCTTTACTTGTGTATGGAATAGAATATTGATAAGTGACCAAAAACTCCTTGCCTAATTGTAATCAAGTAGAGCAAGGAAAAACAAGTGAGGTAAGTTTTGGAGAAAAGAGGTAAATGAACTACCTTAATGAAGTTTTGTGTGTCTTAGGAATTGGGCTTTAAAATGCTTAATAAACTACCTAAGGAGCCAATGGTAAATGAGCTAGAAAACTATTCTCAAAGAGGTTATTAAATACATATGTGTTGTTGTATGTATTTGCAGGTCAAAGGCAAATATTATGTGGGAAATTCAGTGTTTAAGGTTTATGCAATTTAAGGGCCTAAGTGCCAAGCAATTTAAATTATGCACTATATTGTGATGTAGTGTAATTTAAGGTTTAGTTGTGTGTAAAGAACATTCTTGTGTGGATAAATGTTCTTGAGTGTTTAAAGGTGAAAAACCTTGTGTTTTGGTGTAAGAAGGTGCTAGCAAAACTATGTCAAAATTTGAGTAAGAAACAAGAAGTTTAAGTGTTTAAATGAAGTTTAGTGGCCTAGGTGGTACTAGGAAGTTTTAAGGCTTAGATTTGGGAAAGAAAGGGAATTAAGGTGTTCTTAGGTGTTGAAAGTGTAAAGGCTTTGTCTTGGAGGATTTAGTGTTCAATGGGTGATATTGATACATCAAGGTCATGGTGGGAATGTGGTTAAGTCTAGGAAGATTTGGTGAACAAGGAAAGAATTTTGCTTGTGGAAGTTTAAGTGTGAATTGGAGGAAAATAGAGAGAGCTTGTGTAATGAAGGTGCTGAGCAGAAATAATGCTTATGGAGTAGTGGTAGTGTAGATAAGATAACATTTTGGTTAGTTGGTGTTGTAGGCATGAAACTACCACTTAGAAACTTAAGGAAAAAAATATCACAAGTGTTAAGTGAATTGTGTAGAAAAATTGAGTAACAAGTTGGAAAAGGAATTGGACAAGTTTAAGATGTTATTTTAGTATTAGAATATGCCTAAGATCATATGGGAAGCTTGGGTAAACCATGGATGAAGAGAATAGATGGAACAAGGCTTGAAAATGCCAATAGTTGAAATCTGTAGCAGTGGTCCGGGACTTAGTCCCAGGGTAAAGTCCCAGACCATAGTAAAAAAAGGGCCGAGAGTTAAATCCGCACCTTGGTCCGGGACTTAAGTCTTGTATAAAGTCCCGGACCACCCCTATTAAACAAGCCGAGGATTTCAACACAGACCTGGTCCGGAACTTAGGGTCTGGACAAGGACCCGGACCAGTGTCTGAAATCAGCCGAGACTTAGACCATGAATTGGTCCGGGACTTTAGGCAAGGACCAAGTCCCGGACCACTCTAAAAACATTGTTTAAGATTAGTAAATGATGTCTAATGATGGTGATTGATAAGTAATGATGTTATAAGGTTGTCTAAGACTTGTTAGGTGTGTTATAATGACAATTAAAAGGGTGAAAAGTTATAACAAAGTGTGAAAATAAAACAAGCTAGGAATGTGAAGTAATAAGTTAATCAAGGTCGAGTACAATAATTAACCGACGTTACTAAATGTGTATAGGAGTTGCCTACGGTGGAAAACAAAAGCAGCAAGGACCAAGGTATGGTTTTCTTGCAGTCTGTTGCCTACCGGTTTACACCGGCTTGTGTGTTGTTTGTTTTTCTGTATGTTTATGACCTTGTAAGACTTAAATCATGTAACGAGTTTACAGTCATTGTTATTATAGTGACGTGAGTGTACCGGTACCGTTAACCTCGAATACGTACTAACCCGTTAGATAACCTAACTAGGACGCGTAAGAGAGCGGTACTCGGTTTAATGTTTTGACCCTAGGAACGTTCTAACTACGGCTATATATGAACTAGTTGTGGTTGGTGATGTTAAACTATATCTCATCTCCCTTGTGTGCCTAACTGGACCTAAATACTTGTTTGTGATTGAATGTGTCAAGTTCCATCAATGGGACTTCTAACAAGTGGTTAACCGGGGAGTGAGGAATCCGGTCGTTCCGGTCACGCGTGTATGTACAGGAGTCGATATCTGAATCAAATTCACCTCTCTTTATGTTAAGGTTGTTTTTCCTTCTTGGATCACAACCACCCACAAGCTTAACCAAGGCTTACCTATCTGACTATTGATCGGACTAGGGGGAAAATATGTACGGTGTGCTTGGATCACTATATCCGACACATCTTTGGGTTAAGTTATTTGTTCGACCAATAGAACGGTAACGAGTTATGTAACGAGCTTGACATGAGTTTAATATCATTCTCTAGGCTCTCCAAGTTGACTAACTATGTTTGGTTTGTTTCCTAAAGAGAATATTCATGTGGTGTTGTATGTGTTGTTGCTATGCAATGTCTATTGCTATGCTCGTATGTTGTATGTTAAAAATCAATGCCATGTTATCATGACAATTGGTTGCGTGTATCCCGGTAGTCGATGGGCTGCACGTTAGCCATACCAGCCATGGGTTGCTGAGCCCCTTTGGGGAACCATATTTTATTTTGCAGGATGAGGATTGAGGAAGCGGAATGGCTCTAGATCCTACGAGTTATGAAATACTTTTGTTAGTTTTGGATGTTGAACCCGGGATGCGCATGTGCTCCCGTGGTGGTATATTTTAGGTTGACAGTTATACAGTGATGGTTGTAAATATTAATACTCGGTATAGTTGGTTATATTTATGGTTTTAGTACTTTGCTCGGGAGTCTATGCATCAGACTGTTACGATCGTATGTATTCAGCCTTGTTAGCCACGTGGGTGGCTAACAGCGTGTAACACCAAATCGTTATGTTATATATTTTCCGTTGCAGTTTTGTTTTATCGTTAAGTTTACAGTAGGGGTGTTACATACACCATCTTAGTGAGTGAAGATAGTTGAGCGGAAAGGTGGTCGGTGGGCTCAACATGTAAGAGACCCGCTGCTCTTGGTACTCTCCCCATTGGTTTAGACCACTGCCTTGTGTTGCTTGTCATCACCTCTAGGAGTTTCATTCCCTCTTGAGGTGACCTAGTCATGATGCTTCCTCCCGCTGTGGAGTTCACAAGTTTACTATTCGAGTCATCGAGACCGTAGAAAAATGATAGGCAAAGTGATTGGTCGTCCAAACCGTGGTGGGAACAATTCATCAACATATCCTTGAATTTATCCCATGCATCGTATAACGTCTCTCCCGCTCTTGGCAAAAGGAATTGACCTCTCCAATTAATTGCCTCGTTTTACTTGTGGGGTAATACTTGGCAAGAAATTTTTGAGCCATTTGTGCCCAAGTATGGATTGATTTTGACGGTAAGCTCCTATACCATCTTGATGCAGCGTCGGACAATGAGTGAGGGAAGAGCTGCAGGCGTATCCTCTCACCAACGTTTCCAGCTTTACCAAATGAGTTGCAAAAGTTGAGGAATTACTTAGGTGGTTGGGTGCTTCATCGGGATTTGCCCCACTGAATTTTCCTAAGTCCCGGACAGCAGTGATGTAGTGGGTCTTTTTTTTAAAAAAAAAACCAAAACATCCTTCATTAATTAATTGCTAATCAGGGAAATAATAGTATCTGGGATGTCACCCACAAAACAAAAACTACCACCCCATCGACATCCCCATTTTGCCAGCAAATGAGCCCGCATGTTCCTCTCCCGATTAACATGATACCAATCAACCCGGCCAAAAAAACCCGTTAGCCAGTTTCTGTCCTCCAGAGTTTTCCCAACGCACTTGCTAATCTCTCCCTCCCCTTTAACAAAATTTATAATGTTTTTACAATCCAACACCATAGCAAAATCTTTTAGCCTTAGTCTTTTTGCCAGCTTCAGACCCTTAATAATCGCCTTTGCTTCCACCACCTCCGGATCGTCGATCAGCAAATCTCCGGTATAGGCCAACCCAAGAATGTTTCCTTGCTCTTGCATGCACACGGCCGCAGCTCCAGCCCTTCCGTTAACTGATATTCCTCCATCAACCCAGATCGAGAATTTACCGGCTAGCTCTGTTGCTCCTCGATCTTCCGTTTCCTGTATTATGGATCATTCCTCCACTTTCTCGGCTGAGGCCAGGAAAGCTTTCGCCTGCTCCATCCCCCAACTGACAGAGACCGCCTCCCCGTTCCGGAATTGGCATTTTGCGTACCAAGCACACCACAACGAGGTAATCGCTTCTCTTACTCTTCCCGCTTCCTGTTGTAACACAAATTCAAATAACCAGTCAAAAAATTCATTTTCAGTGCATTTCTTAATAGGAATTTCAAAACCGCACTCGTTCTAAATGCTCCTCACAAGCGGGCAGTACACCAGCGCATGCGAAATGGAGTCCCATTTCCCGCATTCGGTACACCTATCATCTTCCGATCTGCATCTTTTTGCAATTACTGCTTTGCAAGGGATTATTCTGTGTAGCAATCTCCATACGAACATATTTATTCTAGGCATTAGATGTAGTTTGTCTATCCTTCCCATGAATTTTGTGATTTTACTGCTTTGTGAACATGATGCCTTTTGAGCTTTATTCTCATCCGTAGCCAGATAGTAAGCTGATTTAACTGAGAAAGCACCTGATTTTGTCTTTCCCCAAACCCATTTATCCCTTCCGCCTAGTTGATTCAGGGGAATACTAAGAATCTCTTTTGCATCTTCCTCCTCAAACCAGCTTCTCACCTTCTCCACATTCCAAGTTCTATCTCTTTCGTTTATTAACAAGGCCACTGTTCCTTCATTTCTGAGATCTTGGGGAATGCTCCAACACCATGGTCGACCCCCTGGTTTCTTTGGGAGCCAACTATCCTTCATTTTTGTGTCAGCTCCGTCACCAATCTGTCTAGTCCTCCCCTTCTTTATCAGATCTACCACTCCCATTAGTGATCTCCAAACTGGGCTGGGATTGTAACCTAAATCCGCCTCCAAAATGGGCCCTCCTTTGCAGTATTTTGCACTGATCAGCCTTGAGACCAGCAGGGTGGGGTTCTCTAGCATTCTCCACAACTGCTTGGCCAGCATGGCGTCGTTAAAAGCTGAGAGATACCTGAAACCCAGCCCACCTTCACTTTTCCTTTCACATACTTTCTCCCATTTCAGCCAAGCCATCTCTTTTCCGCCTAGGGACCCTTTCCACCAAAATTTCCTAATCAGAGCTTGAGTTTCTCTAAGGAGACCCATTGGCAGTTTAAGAATACTCATGACATAACTGGGTATCGCCTGAAGGATACTTTTTATGAGAACGACTCTGCCCGCTTGGGATATTTTCCCTTGCCAGCCTTGCACCTTTTTTTGGATCTTTTCTTTGATAAACCCCAAGATTGACTTTGTATCCCTTCCTATCTTGTTTGGCATACCCAGATAGGTCCCCATCTCCCTAGCTTCTTTTACGCCAAGGATTCCTACAACCTCCTTTCTTATTACCCCCGGCACCCCTTTGGAGAAAATGAGAGTAGATTTTTGCTCATTCATACTTTGTCCCGATGCCTCCACTAGTGCAGAAAATGTTTTTTACCACGGTTATTTGTCTTATATACCACGGTTCCGCACCGTGGTTAATACGCGCGTCGTATTTTCGAAAATGACAATAAACCACGGTTCAAAACCGTCGTTTAAAAGCCAGAATATAAACCACGGTTGTACGTCGACCGTCGTTTATATCCGTTTCTGTCGGCGGGAAGACCGATTTTATACCACGGTTCCGTTTAATAACCGTGGTATATAATAACTTTATACGACGGTTAGACACTAGAAACCGTGGTATATAACCGTTTCCGTTTCATTTTATACGACGGTTTCCTAATGAACCGTGGTTTAAAACGTCGTTCCATTGCGTTTTAAACCACGGTTTTTTACATAACCGTGGTTTTTTTTTTTTTTTTTTTTTTTTAGTTTTTTTGTTTTTTTAGCCTCTACCACAATGTGTTTTCCAACACAACCATACAATATATATATAACCTGTACAGGCATCCAACTGGTATTGCCCTTTTGATAACCAACCACACAACCATAAACCAAGTTGCCAGTTTGAATTGCAACATTGAAAACGAATTGCAAAAGAAAACTTTCAAAAATAGAGAGAGTTGAACTTTACAAACTCTTTGAGAGTCTACTTTGCTTCAGCAAAAACAAAAGTCTAAGTCTAAGTCTAACTACGTACACTAGGATATAAGATCTAAGAAACACTCAAGTAATTTTTACAACCAAAACTGTGATAAATGATCTCTTACAAAGTCGAGATCCCCTTTGGAATACGTGCTCCCTGCTTGTGTGAAATAAGAAACGATCTGTCCATAAAAAGAAACTGATCATCATTAGTACACAATTTTATTTCAATGCAATAACTTTAACTGAAACTTTGATTGGTATTACCTTGTCATCATCAGCAAGCGTGTCAATATTTTGTACAATCTCGAACATGTACCGCATCACATAATAGCCACAGCTTTGTGAATCAGGCTGCTGAGGACACTGTCATCACACCATCCATGGATTACCAACTTTAGATAGATCAAAAAATTAAACGTTTAACTTTAATACAAAACGCATAAATTAAATGATTACTTACACGTATGTAATGGAAGTCCAAGATGGAGAATGGTTTCTTCACATCACTCAAACCAAGCTTATGACCCCTGCATAAATACAACATTTTAAAATGAAGCCATTTATTGTCAATAATCTAGGACAAGCTTAAAATAAATACAGAATGCATTAAAATTTTTGAATACTCACTCCTTCAAACATTTCTCTACAGCGATCTCTCTCGAAGGTCATCAGGGCCGCCCAATGGGTCTAGTATCAATAAGCATGAGGTGTCGATACACAACACCAACAACATCCAATGATTGCTGCCACAGATAAAACAAAGAATGTTTTGTACAACAATTATTAAATATCACAATTATGAAGCAAAAATTACAGTTATTGTGTACTTACATCTGATGATATGGGATCAGCAAATATTTGCTTTTTCTTCGCACCGCAGAACAAAATCCCTGCCTCACATGCTGTACACATCCTTGCTCATCCAATGCGGCCTGATTTGCTGACATCAATTGCGGACACAAAAGAAGAGAGGCACATAATCTCTTGCTCGCTAGCAGTCTACTAGTCAAACACCTAAACAACATTTTTTCATAAGATATGTTAAATAGCTTAAAAAAATGAAAGATAATTTTAATTTAAAATACTTACAGACAATAGGCCTGAATCACAGAGATGTTAAGCAGGTCTCCCATCAAAAATTCTCTTAGATCGCTCACGGTAATCATCAGATCTCTGGGCTCGGGGGAGTGGAAAACATGCTTAGACACTTTCATGTTGAAATTGGTGACAGACTGTGGCTTCGTCATGAAAAAGTCATATAGCATTTTTTGTTTGTCTGTCAACTTCTTCACATACTTGGTGTCAGAATGGAGGCTCTCCTAGGAGTCATATCGAAAGGTTTCACCACTTCCTTTCTCACCCTCTGACTCTCCTCACTTGATTTCACAACTTCCTTCCCTTATCCACTTTCCTTTCTCTAACCGGTCTTTAATTCCTTATCAATCTAATAGTATACAATATTTAAATAATAAACATATTAGTCAACAGTCAAGTTAAAAACTAAACAGTAAGCATGTAATTAAATTTTACCTTGTCACTACTGACATCAATGAGAGAATATGGCCATGGAACAACTGAAGATTTTGCTTGACCTATTTTACTCCACTGATTCCACTCCAACGGAAGGGGAGAGTCCTCATGACCTTGCACAATATCGTCTACCATCACACGAGCGTGGAGAGGTGGGATGACTTGAAATGTACTACAGTTCGGTCCGGTCTGTAAAACCCGACCGAATGCAACATGCACAGTCCCACCATCCAACACTTGAAACAGATGACATGATTTAGCCATCTACATCAACTCACAACAGTAAGCAAGCTAATAAAATTATATTGTTTTAAAAGTAATGTTAAAATAACTAAGGAGGAAAAAAGAACAAACCAAAGGTTTTGATAAGGAAATGTGTCTCTGGTAGGAGAAGAAGGTGCAGGATGATCGACCATCGGAGTATCCGCCGTCGTGGTAGGAGCAGACGTCGGTGTAGGATCATCGACAGTATCCGCCGTCGTGGTAGGAGCAGACACGGTATAGTAGGTGCCGGTGTAGGAGACGCGCCCACTATCGATGTATCCGCCGTCGCAGTAGGAGCAGACACCGGTGTAGGAGTAGGTGTCGGTGTAGGAGCATGCACCTGGCCCAATACTAAAGCCTCAAGTCTTCGCAGGCGCTCCTCGTAGGCTTGACGCTCCTCAGCGTGACGTCTGAGCTCCTCAGCGTGACGTCTTTCCGACTCCGCCAACCGGTCGTGCACCCGTTCATCCACCATTCTCTCTATCATTTCAGCCTGCGGTACTCTCGATCGAGACGTAGAAAACACGTCTTTTTGGCGAACTTCCCCTCCAAGCCCCCGCACTCGCCCTGGATGATCCTTTTGCCCAAGGGCCTTATTCAGTGGATCATCCTGAGACGGAGGGGCCGGAACCATCTCCCATCGCTCAGTCGAGCCAGACTATTTTAAATTAACAAAAATATTAGAAATGAACTTACTAATTAGTAAACAACAACTTTTAAATATATACTTACAATCTTGGACGCCAACTCAGCAGTCTCGCTCTGCGGGAACACATATACCCCCTCGTCATTTTTCACCATTCGACCCAGCATAAATGTCTGCACCTACTTGCATCGTCAACATCATCAATAACTGACTGAGTGCCGTCTTCATTAGTTTTGTCAGTAAGCCCTCGCTCTTCCACTTCTCCAACCGCCCCGTGTATCCAGCTCGCCCCATGAAGTGCTTGTAGATATTCTTCGCCCGGTTACGTCTCGCTTGTTCTTGACTAACTGTTACAAAATTTGTATATTTGTAAGTTATACATAATAAAAAAATTTTGTTAAATTTTATTCCTTAAATAATTAAGAAAGAATAATTGTAAAAGTACCTTAAACTCTTCAGTCTGGCGATGGTCGTAGAATATCTTCCAGTCCTCCTCCGTGATCATACCATCATACACTACCCACGGCGGTGACCTCTTGGAGCCCGGTTTGTTCCAGCCATCTACCAACCGATGCTTGAACTGTCGCAGTGATGTCGCTAGAAGTGATTCAATCTTCGTCCGAAGTTCATCCGCGACTTGTACTTCTTCTGCACCATCTGCCACATGATGTCTTTGTCTGCCTTTTCTTGATCTTTCCAATCCTTATTAATCGAGCAATGGGATTTTACCATCAATCCCAAGTAGGAAGCAAACTTCTGCTTCGACCCACCACGATGTCGGAGGTACTTGTCCCAGATCAAATCGATGGGAGAATCTTTCTTCTCCTTCAACCCACGGGTCGGTCCACGTCCCTTCCGAGGGGCTGCGAAGTAGATGCAGCTGGTGGTTCTTCAGTAGGGACGTCATCGTCAATATCATCCAACCCCAACAGTAAGTCCTCTTCGACTCTATCGTCAGGATCCATAATCTGAAAAATAATCAACAATTAACAAGGTTAATACGAACATCTACTGAATCAAATATTGAAACATGACAAAAATTAAATAATATAATATTGTCAACCAAACTTACAAAATAACATTTCATCGTTCAATCCACAATCCTTCATTGTGGTCGGACCTTCGATATTCAAAATTAGTTACATTATCTACCTCCATCGGCAACCGAATAGGTACATCTGTTTCATCTTCACAGTCGTATTCATCCTCATCAACAATATTATCAATCCCAACTATCGATCTTTTACTCTGCATTACAATAGACCATCTGGGATTAGACTGATCACGACAGTAGAATACTTGTTTTGCCTTTGATGCAACTAAAGGGTTCATCAGTAGGAGCCGCTGTCGTTAAATCAACTAGCTTCATACCATGATCCTCCTCACGATATCCCTGTTTGTTGTCCACCCATTTGCAACGAAATACGCAAGTTTCATAACTAGTGTAATTCAAGACCCAAATATCCTCAATAACACCATAATATTCGTTCTTCAGTGTATTACGACTTGTTCCTGTGAAAATGTCTTGTGAAGCGATAAGATGCACACCACTGTTCTGGTTTGTCGATTTACAATCTTGACGTGCAGTGTAAAAAGAAAATCCATTTACATCATATCCTTCATAAGACAACACATCGAGATTTGGACCAAGTGCCAACAATGGATCATTTCATCCACGTTCCTTGAATCTTCATACAACACCTTCTGTCTGAACCACTTAACAAATGTTGCATTCTGCTCTTTTTTTAATTTGGCATTACTCATCGTTGGGTTTTTGTTTTGAGGTAGCTAGGTGTGCATCGAAATACGGTTCAACAACTTCAGAATGATTCAACACAACCAGATGTGCCTTGTTCAATGTATCAATATCAACTCTGCATAATTTTTTCCCACAGGTACCAACCCCTTTAAGCCTGCCATCATGTCTTGCTTTCGGTAATCCAATAACATCAACACCGTCTAAGTAATGAGTGCAGAAGTCAACTACTTCCTCTGTTACTGTCCCTTCAATTATGCTTCCCTCTGGACGCCGACGGTTTTTCATTTTCTTTTTCAGTATACCCATATATCTCTCAAACGGATACATGTATCGAAGGTATAACGGACCACAATGTTTGATCTCTCTAACAAGATGAACAAGTAGATGCACCATAATATCAAAAAACGAAGGAGGAAAATACATTTCCAACTGACACATGGTGATCACAAGGTCATTCTGTAGTTTATCCAGCGTCTCCACATCAAGCACTTTACACGAAATTCCTTTGAAGAAAACACATAAATTTGTAATAGTTTTCCTGACATCAGCTGGAAGGATTCCACGGAGAGCAACCGGAAGTAAGTGCTGCATCAGCACATGATAGTCGTGAGACTTCATCCCTACCAATTTAAGATCAGACATTGATACCAAACTTGATATGTTCGATGAGTAACCGGATGGCACTTTAATATGACGAAGAGAACTACAAAAACTTATTTTCTCTTCTTTGGATAATGTATGACAAGCGGGAGGCAAGAATGTTCTTTCCCTCTTTGTTGTGGCGTTCTTCTCGTATACCCAATTCAACCAGATCTTTTCTACCCTTTAAATGGTCTTTTGTCTTTCCTTTCACGTTTAGTAGTGTCGCAGATACACTTTCACCAATGTTTTTCTCCACGTGCATAGCATCAATGCAATGTCTCACCTCTAAATGTTGCCAATATTCAAGTTCCCAAAATATTGATTTTTTCTTCCAGATGCTCTTTTCAGTGGCTTTAATTGGTGGACCGAAGTTGTTCACAACATTCTTCAACTGATTGTAAGTCTCAGCAGCAGATAGTGGTGGTCGAGCGACTGCATGATCCGTTTTTCCATCAAACTCTTTTGTCATCTTACGGTATTTGTGCCCTTTAGGAAGGAATTTCCGATGGCCCATGTACACATTTTTTCCACTGTGTTTTAACCGTATACTGCAAGTTCTATCTCCACATATAGGGCACGCTAGAGCTCCTTTAATTGTGTATCCCGAGAGGTTACCGTATGCAGGGAAATCATTGATCGTACAAAACAACATAGCCCGGAGCGTGAAGTTTTCCATACCATATGAATCATACACCGTCGCACCTTCATTCCACAACAATTTTAAATCGTCAATAAGTGGTTGCAAAAACACATCAATTTTGTTTCCCGGTTGTTTTGGACCCGATATCAACAGAGAGGAGAATATGTCTGGGTTTCATACACAACCATGGTGGCAGATTGTATATTGTCAATAAAACAGGCCAAGTACTGTGTATACTGCTCAAAGTGCCATAAGGGTTCATCCCATCAGTGCATAAACCAAGTCTTAAGTTCCTTGGGTCTGTACCGAATTGAGGGTATATTCTGTCAATGTTTCTCCATTGTGGTGAATCGGCTGGATGTCTCAATTTACCATCATCCTTTCTATGGGTAGCATGCCATCGGAGGTTCTCAGCATCTTTCTGAACTGCAAACAACGTTTGAATCGGGGAATTATCGGTAGATACCACAACACCTTCGCAGGAGAGCCCACTTTAGTGCTTATGTGGTTTCTGTCACCCTTTTTTACATAGCGTGATTCCCCACATTCAGAGCAATGGTCATCCAACTCATTCTCCTTCCAATACAACATACACCCATTTGGACAAGCATGTATTTTTTTATATTCCATACCCATCGGACACATTAACTTCTTTGCCTCATAAGTTGTTGTGGGTATCACATTGTCCTTTGGTAGTACATTCTTCAGCAGTTGTAAAAGATCTGTAAAACTGACATCACTCCATCCATGTCTCGCCTTCAGATTGAATAGTTTTAGGACAACGCTCAATTTGTTTTGTGTTTGCGTTTCACATCCACTGTACAACGGTTCCTTTGATGCTTGCATCAGATTTTCGAATGATTTGGGTTTGTTGGAAAAATGTTGTTCAACATCTTCCATCATTGCATTAAGGTCCTCCTGATCATCTGAATCACTACCTAGTGAATCATCTTGAGTATCCCCAAAATCGTGTGAAGCATCCATTTCTGATTGTTCTGCAACGACGTTATCAGCACATTCAAACACTTGTACTGAATGTTGACCATGCAGTATTGTTATGGCTTCATAATCATCTGTAAACCCTCTGCGAATCAGATGATCCTTAATCTTGTCCACACCTCGGTATTTGAAGTCGTTCTTGCAATCGACACAAGGACATCGAATATATCCCTTATCCCTTGGTTTAAGATTGTCAACAAGGACTTTGCAAAATTTATTGACCCCTTCTAGGTACTTGATGTCCAATCTGTCACTGTACATCACTGAGCGCTCCATCTCCTTTTTCAACACACACCAGATGTCGTGAACTCGTTCCATTGATCTCCTCTTTTTTTATTTACAGATTTAACAACCTAAACCTATCCAATCACCTTCGATCTCACCTAGGAACAAGTTAATAATATACAGTAGTTCAGTGATAATTTCGGCAGCATTACCCTACAGTTCTCCTAGTGTAGATATATATATATATATATGTTTCAATTCACATATATATATGTACACTAGAAGAACACTAGGTAATGCTGCTGAAATTATCACTGAACTACTGTATATTATTAACTCATTCACAACCTAGATGGTGAGATCAAAGGTCATTGGACAGTCCCAACAGGGACTATCTAAGACATACCTCTATCAGGTAATCTCAGACAGGTAATTCTATGTTTGAATTGATTTTCCATTGTTTAATAGAAAAACAAAAATAAATTGAAACATTTTAAATACCAACCTGATGAGTACTGGATGGTCAGCTAGCGCGAACAGCACAGAAGGAGAAGAGACAAGTAGACAGATGTTCTTGCACGTAGTATATGACACCTATTCAATGAAATAATAATAAGGTTTTAATTTTATAAAAACTTGAATAATTGAACATATTAAACAAACAATGGAATTAGAATCAGCTTAAATTCTGGAAAAAATTTGGCATGACCTTTGCGTATTTTTAGACACTCCACATTTTTTTAAGGCAGAAACAAACACAGTAGCAGCAATAACATTTATTCTCCGCAAACCATACGAATTATTATCAGACAGACAACTATATAATAATATATATGATCAATGAACAAAAACAACCACCCCATTTCAACTGAATCTCACATTTCACAACACTATGCAAATATATATTCTAATGATTGCAGAATACAAGTAGAATGTAGTACAACGTTTATTCGTGACAATATATAAGTATTTGTTTCTAAAATCATAATCAGAAACGCAAGTGTTTTACCGTGGGTTCTGATTAGGCAAACCGGTGGCAGAGGTTGACAGCAGTAGATGGTGCGACACCTATTCAATGAAATTAGAATATAAGGTTTTAATTTGAAAAAATATGAATAATTGAACAAATAACCAAACGAATATATTTTGAATAAACCATGTTATTGAAACATTTTTAAAAAACTAACCTAATGAGTAAGGATGATCAACTCACAAATGTGATGAAAGAGGGATTGTTAAACCGTAGTAACACCTATTCAATAAAAGTAGAATAAGGTTAATTCTGGAAAAAATTTGGCATGACCATTGCGTTTTTTTAGATACTCCACACTTTTTTCGGCAAAAACAAACACAATACAAGTACAATAAAATTAATAATATGCAACAATTATAACACACGCAAGAATAAAACAACAAACAGCAACACTTACAACAATATTAATACACCACCAACAATAATACGGATAGATAACTTCATCACAAAACAGCCATCGTAACTCCAATGCTTACACAATGGTTATCCAAGCAAATAATGTATATATTTCCACTTCAACCTGCGCAGTCGCCAAATAAACCTCAAACCAAATTTGTCTTCATATGAACCTCAAACTCATATCGTATGTTGACATGTAGCTTCTCAAAGCTTTTGTTATGTTTTTTGTTGCGAGTTGCATAATGTAATTCCAAAACACAATATTCACATAATGATATGTAAGTTATAACTTATAAAGATAAAGTAGCTAAAACCATATCATGAGTTTAAACAAATTAATCAAAACTATAATATATAGTAAACTATAACATTAATTACATTAATCAAAACTATAATATATAGTAAACTATAACATTAATTACATTAATCAAAACTATAATATATAGTAATATAACATTATTACCGGTGGGATTGATCGATGGAGCGGCTCGGTATGAGGAGGACAGAGGAGGGCGGCGGAGCTTCGACACCAGAGAGGGGCGGTGCTGGATGTCGACACCAGAGAGGAGGACGGTCGACACCAGAGAGGGGCGGTGCTGGATGTCGACACCAGAGAGGAGGACGGTCGACACCAGAGGAGGGCGGTGGAGCTTGCCGCGACTGGAAGAACGACGGGGGGAGGAAGCGCGCGGTGGAGCAGCTACGGGGCGGTGGAGGAGCTCAAATGCCCGGTTGTTGTTGTCGCCGCGACCGGAAGAAAGAGGCGAGTGGGGCGGTGGAGTCGAACGGTGGAGGGGGTGGTGGCTCGACGGCGGGAGTTCGGGTTGGGGAAATCGCCAGAGGAAGAGACGGGAGGAAGAAGAAAAGCTCGGGTATTTTAAATTGAATGACTTTAAACGACGGTTATCATAAGAACCGTCGTTTAAAACCTTTGTCATAAAAGGACTAAACCACGGTTCTAAAGTAACCGTCGTTTATAATACGACGCCGTACCCGATAAATGACGGTTGTATATTAAACCGTGGTATATGAATATTATATACGACGGTTAGAAAGGGAACCGTCGTTTATCTTATACGGAGATGAAATATAAACGACGGTTTCTGTAAAAACCGTCGTTTATATAGTGAGCCGTGCAACATATATGACGGTTCGTTTAGTAACCGTGGTTTATAAAATTTAAACGACGGTTTCACTAATAACCGTGGTATAAAGTCCGTCATTTAAAATCTTTTTTCTACTAGTGCTCCATAAAGTCACTCAAAGTGTCCTTTAGCGTTCTAGCGTTTTCCTCTGTGGCTTGCCCATAAATAATGCAATCATTTGCGAAACATAGGCATCCCCGCTCAGGTGCACTTGGGGATACCCTCACTCCCTTATATCTTCCTGTTTGCATAGCAACCTGGACACTAGAAATAAACGCCTCCATTACCATCAGGAACAGGTCTTGAATACCCATTGTCCGGCCTCTTGAGGCGTCAACTCCGGTAGGACTATGGCCGAAGGTCTCCCTTCGGTGTCCGGCTGGTTGTAGTCTTTGAGATCCATTTGTTGTGGGTTCCCGTTATCTTCTATCCCGGGTTGGTCTAGATCAGCCATGATTGAATTTTTCACAGTTCGGATGGCTCTCAACAATGAGCGCTCAAGCTCGGGTCTCGGACTAACAAGTGGAGATCCTTTGGCTCGAGTGTTTGGCATACACCGAGAAAACATAAGGTACCTAAACCGCACCAACACCAAATGCTCTTAAGTAGAAGGAAATGTAAGAATATAGACAAACAACTAAAAACACAAATACCAAAAATAAAATAAACAAGATAAAAGTACTAAATGCACAAAAACTAAAGTACCAAACCTAGGAAAATTGAATAATCAATTTCCCCGGCAACGGCGCCAAAAACTTGATAGGAAAATTACAAACATAGTAATTAAACCTAGCTAAAATGGGCAAGTGCACCCAATTCGTTGCAATAAAACAAGTGTCGTATCCACAAGGAAATTGGTTTCTAAGTCCCAAGCTTCGGTATAATACTTAAGTGCGAATAAACAATAAAAAGGGGGGTTTAGCCGGAGGCAAGCTTGGTTGTTTGTCAATTGAAATGCAATAAAAACAGTAAAATGTTTGTGTATGCAATGGATGGGGAGAGTACCCTAGGGTAGCGGGAATCACCTAATTCACTCAAAGAACTTAAAAACCATAACTCATCATCTTAATGCCTATTAGAGTTTAACTCATGAATCCTCAAATCATGGGAAATCCAATTCTTACCTAAATAATCAAACCCCTTAATTAAAGGAGGTTCAAGTCATTAAATAGCATTAAGCAAGCACTCTTAAGCAATAGCCCTAAGCATTCACTCCCAAAATCAAGAAAGCAAGTTAGGGTTTACCCCCTTGTTGGTCTAGTTCCAAACTCAACCTCAAATATTGAATGAAACCACCATAAATGCAATAAGAGATCAATTTAGAGCATTAATTGATATTGAAGGGAATAAAACAAGAGTAATAAATGAGTTAGGTTTCTAGCATTCAATCAGCCAAATGGGTTCAAACCCTCATCCTAAGATACAGATGGAACTACTCAGCCATAGCTAAAGGAAAGAGGAAGGAGAAGGGAGAAATAGCCATTAGAGGAGCTTCCAAGCTTCAATGGAGGTAGAAATCTTCACTTTCTTCTCCCTCCTTTCTTCTCTTCTTTTCTCCTCTTCTTTTCTCCCTTATTTTCGCCACTCTCTCTCTCTTATTTCAGGCTGGAGTCGTGTGTGTTTGATAATGGGGAAGGAAGCCCCAAAATGTAGCCTTTTAAAAGAAGATTATGGGCAAAAATTCCGTCCGACCGACCTTGCAAGGTCGGTCTCGGGGTCGGTCGAACTCACTTATAAGGAAGCACGTGACGGGATTTTAAGCTCGACCGACTTTAGACAAGGTCGATCGATTCCAGTGTGTTTGGGGCGGCTTGGGCAGAGTCGGACCGACCTTGACAAGGTCGGTCCCAAGGTCGGTCGGCCCCAGAATGTCCTTCTTTGTGCCGGAATTCTCCCGATGCTTCCCGTTGGCTTGGCATCCTTCCCGAGGTGCTCGAACATTGATGCATTCTCAGATTAAGCTCTCAAAAATGTACTCATATGAGTATTACCTATTTGAATATGTCAAAAGTATAAGATCACTAATAATCACAAAAATACTCCATAAAGTGGTGAAATAAGTCATGCACCGAATAAAATGATGGTGAATAAAGACCTTGAGAAAGCACTATTTCACCACTTATCAGTACTCCATCTCAGTCTCGAACTCCTCACTTCAAGGAGGTCACGGTCGATTCTGATGTATCAGATCTCTCCACCATTTGAATCACCCTTGTTCAAAGCTTTTTCGGAGGATGAACCTTATGGCCTAGATGTCACCGAATGGGATACCCAAACACGTCACTCTATCTAGATTATCTCGATCCTAGTTGTAGTTTGTAATCTATGGAATGTCATGGCCTTCTCAAAAAGTTATGTCGTGTAGTTGCTCCCTATTTTTGTTATATGGCAAAGGGGGAAAGAAAGATATGTACTTGTGAACCTATGACTATCTTTCCTTGTGTTATGTAACTATCTTAGTGGAAAACTCTCTACTATGGTTATGGTATAAAAGCTATCATTGTGTGTCATCTTCTGTTGTTCAAATTAATCTTTAACCCTTAACAAACTCATGGGAAATCCTTCATAGGGGGATTCTCTCAAATCGTCAAGCTGCCAAGCACATATAATTTCGTATTGGTTGCCATCATCAAAAAGGGGGAAATTGTTAAGTCAAGATCCTTTAGTTTTGATGATAGCAAACCTGTGTTGTTTATATAATATGTTTGTTAAGCTTTAAGATTCAGATAAATAGGTTAAGGAGGGGCTTAGCACGCAAGGTTGTAAGCACACTCAATTCATGACATGTGCCCAACCAGTCGGGCATCTGCCTAGAAGAGCTCACGCTAGAACTTCTAGTACACACAAGAAGTCAAGCATCACATGCCCATATCTCTCATACATCAGTCTCAAAGCAAGGACAAAACACTACAAGAGAATCGACAAGCCTATACAGATCTTCACATCTACACAAGCAACTAGCTCACGACAAAAAGCATCTCATTAATGTGCAAGGAAACAAGATAAGTCAAGGGCTACTAATACACTTTATCACGTAGCCATAATGAAGTCTAGAGAGAGCATTTATGAGCATTAATGAGCCAGACAAAATCAGACAAGTTGAGCACACAAGTGGTGAACGACCAATCGAAGGAACTGCCACCGAAGTGCTCAATCACAAGGCGACACGTGTTCCTGGCTTCAGATCAAGTTGAGGATTAATCTGCAATTGAGTTGGTTGTTATGCAAAAGAGAAAAGTAGTAATCGATTCCTAAAGTCTAGGTGATGATAGGCCGTTAGTTATATCCTAACTAACATGTATAAATCCGAGCATTTATGTCCCATGTAAGGAGCTCGACACATAGAGAAAAAGAAGAGATACTCTAAGAAAGTGTAGGTCAGACTAAAAGTGTGTGTAAAGGCTAGATAGTTGGTGAGCTAGGTAGGAGTGGAGTTAAGTGACAATACGTTGTGTTATTGATAGACTGACCAGTCGGGGAACGGTTGGGGAACTGTAGGCCGACTGTCAGGAGAGGGTAGAGGACTTGGGGATAAAGTCCTAAACTGTCTCGGAGTCCGTGTGTGGGGCGAGGGAGATTGAGTGAATTTCTGTGTGTAAATTCTCAATCGAAATGGAGTTTCCTGTTTGAGTTTATCCTGTGTCTTTCCTTAACTATCAAGTAGTTTTATTAAGACAACGATACATTCACAATCGATCGGGGATGCATCAGGAGCGCCAGTCAGTTTTAGTGGCCTCATTAATGATCTGGTCAAGAGAGTAGTGGGTAGAGGGTGCATGTGTTCTAATATTGTTGGGAGACCTAAGAGTGAGAGAAAAGAATGGGTCATCATCCTGAGAAGGGTGGGGTTTGCATAGTTGATTAAGACTCGAGGGGGATGCTTGAGTTGGCTTATTCATGGCCAAGTGGAGATCAGTCGAGATGATGCGGTTCCCCAGTCCTAGGAAGTTCAGAATGATCTAAGTCGTAGGGTGCTTTGAAAGCCTATACCAGAGTGATGCCAGACGGTTATTAGAATATAGATGCATGCCAAACTCATCTCGTAAGCATGCCTTGGTTGTGGATTGGATAGGGTAGGAGGATGAAGCATGGGTAAGCACTCCACAATTGCTACAGATAAAAGGCATATCATCATATGAGATGAAGAAGACTGTGCTTATATTGTTGACTAGCATTGAAAGTCTTCTTATTATTGGTTTGAGGAGGTTGATGTGGATACGAATCCTCATGTGGTCATTGTTGAGTGCCTCAGGGTCCTCCATTATGCCCGTATAACAGCCAAAATCTCCTTGGCTTTATAGGTGAAGCATGAATTGAAATGAATTCTAGGAACGCCATAAATCCTTATCCAACAAGAAACCCAGTCGAATGTGTGTTCTTCCATAGCAAGTCCTGGTCACAGCCTTTGCAAAGCAGACAGAGTGCCATTTACAAACCACGACCCATAGAAAAGTAATGCCAATGAGCCTTACAGCTCTTCATACTCAATTACAAAGGTAAAAGAAGCCGCCTTGCATATTTTTAAAAGATCCGAAGGGAGCCTATGACTTCGAGAGAGTGGTAATAAGAGTTGATAGAGCCATATCATATTTGTGGAAGAGCCTGCCTATAACGCCCCTTTCGACTAATAGCATCATCGCATTGAGGTCCGGGATCACCATAGGGGAAGAGGGTGCTGGGATTCTTGTGGGTGCGATGGTTTTTAGTGGACTGAAGATACAAATCTCCTGTGGTGGTAATATCTGGGGATTTATTTGGTTTCGGGTTGCAGAGATAAGCACGATGGATAATAGTGTGAGGGAGGAGATTAATTTGATGGTTAGCATGCAAACAAAACGTGCAACAGAGGAGAAGGAATGTGCCATGATGAGCTTTGGGAGGCAGAAGGGCAGACGACGAAGATGAAGAAGTTTAGCATATCATGTGGGGAAAGGAGAAGGGGATTTGGCGACACCAATCATTACGGCCCGACCTCCCGGTGGGTTCTCGTAAGAAAACGTTTCACATTCTCACTCGGCCTAGACCTTTTTCATCCCTAAGAGAAAGAGCAGGTCATTAGTTAAATCCCCACTGCATTATAGTTTATAAGGTTGGATAGTGAGGTTATGATACGAAATAATTAGTTCATTTTTTAGGATGAGTGAGAATAAAGAGCCAATGAAGGACTAAGTTTATTAGATATACATCCAAAACTATTATTAGATATGAGATCTTGTATAGAATTGTTATAGCTGATATTAGAGCCGACTCGAGATTCGAGTTTAGTGTCGACTAAGCTAGGCATCATGGCTCGACTTTGGACTAGCATGTGTTTATACCACTAGGTCAATTAAAGTTGTGGATGAAGAGGGAAGAGAATATAACATCCCATATGTAGTTCATAAGGTTGTATGGTGGGATTATGTATACAGATTACAAACTTATAAATTCCATTGTCAGGGTTGAGTGATAAAGACCCGAATACGACTAGTTTTGGTCAGATGCCGAAGTGGAGTAAAAGTTTATTATAGTGACCATACTTCCATAAAGGGTTGCCATAATCACCCTGCATATTCACTTGAAACTCATGGATGTCCTATGTTAACCATTAACAACCAACCAACTTAACTACAAGCAGAATCTTAACTCGGTTCTCCTACCACCTTTAACTCCTCATCAAAATGTTCATAGTTACATCCTAGTTTAGGCCATCTACCACACCTAGAACTAAAACTTTAAACCTTTGTCCTTGATGACAAAAAAAAAATTGACTAGCAACTTATTTGTAGTAAAAAAATGTTTTTTTGGTGAAATTTGTTGTAAAGAAGTTTGAGCCTCCTTGAGTAGCAATGATAAGAAGTTGATAGATATAGATCAATTGACGTATTGTATTAATCACATATTTGTTTTAAAGGTAATACATGATATATAAATGTAAAGGACTGTATAGAAGTTGATATGAAAACAACGCTACATGTTAGAGATAGAACATGAGGGCGCTAGAGAAATACAGAGGGGACAAAGGGCCACACCACAAAATAGAAAAAACTGGCAAGAAGTCAATCCATGATTAGAACTATGAATCCAAGTGTTCAAATAATTAAGGACAGAATCATTAAGGTAGGCAGTATGAATCCACTATATCCATAATTTCTCTAAGTCGAGGGCAACAACCGAGATGGGCTTTAGAAAGAAGCAAATGATCCATTTGTGAATACCATTTAAGCCCAAAACCCCCACTCTTCTTCTTAGCACAAATGATACACCAAGCAATCTGGACTGAGGGGTTGCGACTAGCCTCGCCAGCCTAGAGGAAGGAATAAAAGATCTTATTAATATTTTCAATAAAAATCTTGGGAATACATGAAGTCCAGATATTGGAATGCCAAGGTAGCGGTGAGGGAAGATTCCTTTATTGATGCCAAATGGGCTAATATTGATAGAGGAAACCAAAGAAATATATCAGATTTGAATGGATGAAGTCTAATACCAAAAAAGCCTCTGATAATTGTTAGCTTTAGGGAGCATTATTTACATATCACTAACACGATTCTTCAAGAAGAGAAGGATCAAATAATCAAACTTACTATTAGGCGGAAGCTCAAAGAAACACACATGACAAAGGGCATTTGTAAACTTAATTGATGAAAACTTGTCATCTTTTTTTTTGATAATTGAGCATATAGCCATTTTATTAAAAATAACATGGCAAGCCAGGCGGATGGGCTGATTTCGGGTCTCATTAAAACCCCTTAGATAAAATCTTGTGGGAAAAAATCTAGAGGGGAAAAAGAGTACCCACCACATCCAATTACAAGCCTAGAAACCACTACCCTTACAAAATAGGAACAACGACATAACAAGAAAAAACATAGGACTAATCCGAATATTTCAACAATGAAACCAAAGAAAACATTACTTAGACAGTTACAAGCCTCTCCACCTACAAATACTCCCATAGTGATGAGACACCTATGAAAGTGTTACATGCCAGAGGGAAATCTTTCCACCAAACCTTCGTCTATCTCCATATTCCAAGCTTGATGTGTAATATAGTGCGTTCAACATTGCATACCTCCCCATAGAAAATCACGCTATTACGGAGTAACCAAATGTGGTATACACCATAGCAAATGTCGATTTCCAAACACGCCTCATTTTGCTTGCTAGGGGAACGAAGAACCAGTCATTGTATAAATCTGATAAGTGTCCAAATGAGCATGATTTATAGGTGTATTTCATATATAATATTAACACTTTTCTTGCTCATTTCTCCACTTCGGTTAGTTTTCCTCTAGTTTATGTTTTATTTTTATCTCACAAAATTGGTTTAACATGAGGGAACCAAGCTGGGACTAAGTAGATAAGAGACGAACACATAGACGCAAACGGCTCAGAAAACGGAGCCCAAACGAAGAATGTAGAGCCGGTCAACAAGAGGCACGCGAGAGTCAGGTGGACTGGTGCAACCGCAAGCACGACCGCCCATAAGGGGGCGGACACCACACACAAGACCGCCTGGCGGTCTTGGAGGCGGACAACAAACAGGCAACCGCCTGCTATCTGGCGGACAAGGGAGAAGCAACCGCCTGGCGGACGGCACAGAGAAGACCGCCTCCTTATCAGGCGGACGAGACACAGGCTACCGCCCCTTATCAGGCGGACGAGACACAGGCTACCGCCTGGTTCATTGGCGGACAGGAGAGGAGGAGACCGCCTAATACCGGGCGGTTCTTCAGTCGCGATTAATTCTAGTCGCGACCAGTTTTCAATCAGTGAGCAATCAATGAGCTCAATCTTCCACCGCTCAATCATTTGCTCGCTCACGCGTCTATCTATCTTCTCTGCTTTCTTCTTCCTTTTTCTATATAAAACCCACGAGCTTCACCCAATAAATCACTCATCAACCACAATCCATCCAACCCACTTCACACTCACACACATTCATCCCATTTCTCTTCTCCCGTTTCTCCATCTTTATTTTTTACATTCCACAAATTCACCTCTAGCCCTACGTACACAAATAGCAGAGTGAGACGGAGTGATACGGATGATTTCTATTATTCTGTCTCTACTTATCTATTAATATGTTAGGCTAGTTTACGTTTACTCTGGGAATAGTTTATTATGTATATGTACTAATTATGCAATATTTCTACTGGTTTATTATATACAGTTGTTACGCTTAAAGGTATCATGCACCTTTTTAATAGATCTCGCGAATTTATTAAATTGCTCTACTAAGTCTATTTTGATCAGACCAGGTGATAAATAGACAGGTTAATTAAAGCGTAAACTGAGGAAGCTTTATTATGATTTAATGAGTTAGTATTCAGTTTGCAAATGTAATTCCTCAAATACTCCTCTGCCGTTCGCAGGCTTTTGCTTGAACCTTGATTAGAACCTTGCATTACAGGTGAACGAGTTCTTATGAGGCTATGACTTAGTCCTTAAGATAATTACAGGAACCTTGCCAAATATTAAACCAGTAGAGATAGCTTAATTATGCAGATTATATTAACCTAACCCAGAGTTCCATTTTATTTATCAGTTAAACTTAGTTTTATTTTATCTTTTCTTTTTATTTTATATTACAGTCAATTAACCCCCCCTCCCGTGACACGCTTAGGTACTATAATATGTACATTGTCCCACGGTTCGACATCCGGTTGCTTACATTTTCATATACTACTGCGACCGGGATTTATTTGCAGCCCGACGTTTATTTTTGGGTTTTAATTTCTTTCTTTTATGTTAATTATACCTGTTCTAACCACTCACTATATAACGTCTGCAAAAATGGCGCCGTTGCCGGGGACTAGTTTATTCTAGTCCCTAAGCCCCGGATGATTCACTTGTTATATTAGAATATTTGTTTATATTATTTTTTGTTTGTTTTATATTAATAGTCTTTATATTTTTGTCTATTTTATTTTGTTGTTGATATTAATTATTCTTTTATATTTTGTTTATATATTTTGTTTATATTATTAGTATGTGTGTTTTCTAATTGGTTATTGTTTCAGTAAGTAGCGGTAATCGGAAGAAAAAAAACGAACAGAGGGTGTGTCGGCCTATTTGGACCGGGACAGGCACGCGACAGAGCCCTGACCGCCTAGTCTCGCTCGGACGCCGCCGAAAAAAAAAAAAAAAAATTCTGTTCTTCTCAACGCGTTCCGAAAAAAAAAAAATTTTTAAAAAAAAATAATAATTCTGTTCTTCTCCAATCTCCTCCAATCTTAAATCTGTTTTCTACTTCATTTTAATATTTTGTTTATATTATTATTATGTTGTTCTAATCATTTTATTTTCCTATCTGTTTCAGTAGTTCGTTTTATTTACAAAAAACAAAAAAAAAATGGGAATGGAACAGGTGTCGAGAAAGAGTTTTGCCATTCATACTGCTCCGTATGTGGGGGAACTCATTGATTATGAGGATTGTCTCATATTCCAAGAAACAACTCTGGTTAGAAGATCAACCAGATTACTGGAGAGACTCGCTCAACCAGAACAGCAACCGAAGGGCGAAATAATTCATGGGTACAAACACCCCACTACGGATGTAAGTTATTCTCTCCCTCTACGGTCGCCTACCGCCAGTTTCCATCCTTCTCTGTTCTCTATCCAGATGATGAGGATTTACATCCTCGGAAATGAAGAGAAGGAATTGCCACCATCTCCCACCAAAATATCCAAACAAAACGCCACTATCACCTTCGAAGAATTAACTTTCTCTGAAGATGATATCGAGCGTTCTTTCTACAAAGCCTCACCTACAAGAGGAGGATGTTTACATCCTCCAATTTGAGGAAGAAAAATCTGCACCGCGGGTCTTCTGTGTAGAACTACGTTCCCGGCAATACCTCCTCAAACACCAGATTTTGTGGAGTATTTTCTTATTTATATGCCAGGGTAACGTTTTGTTTTGATCCAGGATAACAAGCAGGCGTCTAGCCAAAGACGTTAAAGAGGCAGCTTCCTGGGAGGCAACCCGGGTGTATTTTTATTCTATTTTTATTTATGCTCTTTTAATTTTCAGGTTCTCTTTAAATTTTATTTTTGCTAACTTTTAACCCCGTTTTTAGTATGGTTGCTTCTAGTGTCTTCTGCAGGTGCATCTCCATGTGGACACCGCAACCAAGCTACGCTACTTGAGGCTGAAGCTCAAGTGTGGGGAACTCCTATAAACGCAAGCAAAATAATATCAGGGGAGTAAGTACCGTTTCTTTAATTTTGCTTTTATAAATAAAAACTGCAGAGGCGATTATGTGCTTAAATGTTTATTTGTGACTTTTGTGTTATCTCTATTTTATCTACTTACCGAAAAGGTCTTCTGAAAACCTTCCCTTATTTTTCTGGTGAACAATGAGGACATTGTTCAAATTAAGTGTGGGGGAGTGTGCCCTTTTCGGTGACACTTTGTGCTTAAATATTTAATCTCTCTCCTTATTTTCGTTTGTCCAATTCAATATTGTGGACCCTTTATATGGGGTTGTTCTCTTTAAGAATAAATGCTATTATGAATTGTAGGATAAATGTACAAATTTTAAAATTTTGATTACTTTTGAGGAGCTTTTATATGCGGTGTGACCAAATAATCTGCCAAATGGTTGGATTTTATTGCTCAGGGTTTCTTTCTGTCTCTCTCTTAGGGATTGCTAAGGGGTACTTCTCTGTTAAAAAGAAAAAAGAAAAAATAGAAAAAAAATAATAAGGGACTTGCGAGACACCAATGGTAACCAACAAAAGAGAGTTGAGTGTTCTTAAATACAAAGGCGTAATGCCTACATTTTCTCATCCCTTATGCAAAAGTGAAAACAAATGCATAAATCTATTTTTCCTTTGTTTTCTCTTCAATGCCCATTCTTGAGAGAAGTTGGCCATGGTAAAAGTTCTCGGAGTCACCTAAAAGAAACATTGAAGTACCTTGGATCATACCCCGAAACTCTATATTTTATTTTCACCCTGGGCACACCTATGCCACCAGCAGTTAATTTTTCACACTCCTCATAAAGTTTAAAGATCATGTTTATCCTACCCTTCATAATAATATTTGTTAGTATTGAGCATTCCCTACTTACTTGGGTACATGGTTTTGCTTGAGGACAAGCAAAAAGATAAGTGTGGGGGTGTGATAAGTGTCCAAATGAGCATGATTTATAGGTGTATTTCATATATAATATTAACACTTTTCTTGCTCATTTCTCCACTTCGGTTAGTTTTCCTCTAGTTTATGTTTTATTGTTTATCTCACAAATTATTGGTTTAACATGAGGGAAACCAAGCTGGGACTAAAGTAGATAAAGAGACGAACACATAGACGCAAACGGCTCAGAAACGGAGCCCAAACGAAGAATGTAGAGCCGGTCAAACAAGAGGCACGCGAGAGTCACGCGTGGACTGGTGCAACCGCAAGCACGACCGCCCATAAGGGGGCGGACACCACACACAAGACCGCCTGGCGGTCTTGGAGGCGGACAACAAACAGGCAACCGCCTGCTATCTGGCGGACAAGGGAGAAGCAACTGCCTGGCGGACGGCACAGAGAAGACCGCCTCCTTATCAGGCGGCGAGACACACAGGCTACCGCCCCTTATCAGGCGGACGAGACACAGGCTACCGCCTGGTTCATTGGCGGACAGGAGAGGAGGAGACCGCCTAATACCGGGCGGTTCTTCAGTCGCGATTAATTCTAGTCGCGACCAGTTTCTTCTTCGCCCGTCGTCGTCTGCAACTCGCGCCGACTGTCTGCAACTCGTCCAACTTGCAGCACCTACCTTAATTCACGCCTCTGCACACGCTCTGTCCCCTTCAATCAGTGAGCAATCAATGAGCTCAATCTTCCACCGCCTCAATCATTTGCTCGCTCACGCGTCTATCTATCTTCTCTGCTTTCTTCTTCCTTTTTCTATATAAACCCACGAGCTTCACCCAATAAATCACTCATCAACCACCAATCCATCCACGACCCAACTTCACCACTTCACACATTCATCCCATTTCTCTTCTCCCGTATTCTCCATTTTATTTATTTTACATTCCACAAATTCACCTCTAGCCCTACGTACACAAAATAGCAGAGTGAGACGGAGTGATTACGGATGATTTCTATTATTCTCGTCTCTACTTATCTATTTAATATGTTAGGCTAGTTTACGTTTACTCTGGGAATAGTTATTATGTATCTGTACTAATTATGCAATATTTCTACTGGTTTATTTATATACAGTTTGTTACGCTTAAAGGTTATCATGCACCTTTTTAATAGATCTCGCGAATTTATTAAATTGCTCTACTAAGTCTATTTTTTATCAGACCAGGTGATAAATAGACAGGTTAATTAAAGCGTAAAACTGGAGGAAGCTTTATTATGATTTAATGAGTTAGTATTCAGTTGCAAATGTAATTCCTCAAATACTCCTCTGCCGTTCGCAGGCTTTTGCTTGAACCTTGATTAGAACCTTGCATTACAGGTGAACGAGTTCTTATGAGGCTATGACTTAGTCCTTAAGATAATTACAGGAACCTTGCCAAATTATTAAACCAGTAGAGATAGCTTAATTATGCAGATTATATTAACCTAACCCAGAGTTCCATTTTATTTATCAGTTAACTTAGTTTATTTTATCTTTTCTTTTTATTTTATATTACAAGTCAATTAATCCCCCCCTCCTGTGACACGCTTAGGTACTATAATATGTACATTAGTCCCACGGTTCGACATCCGGTTGCTTACATTTTCACTATACTACTGCGACCGGGATTTATTTGCAGCCCGACGTTTATTTTTGGGTTTTAATTTCTTTCTTTTATGTTAATTATACCTGTTCTAACCACTCACTATATAACGTCTGCAAAATCACTCACCAGCACTTTAAAGAAAAAAGGTATATTCCACCAGTTTAAAATGAGCTCCCATATGTTCGATATCTTTGGGCACAGAAATATCACATGCTTCACACTTTCCATGACTCTATTACACCAAGGAGACATACTACGCCCAAGTGGTATAATGTTTCTCTCGAAGAGAATTTCTCCAGTCACTAATTTTCTCAAGAGGGTGAACCACAAAGTCATGACCACCCTACGCTCACATAGTCCTTTCCAGATACTTTTAGGTCCATAGCACTCGGTCAGCAGACTCATTACTGTTGGAGATATGTAAGGAAGTGTAAACATCTTTAACGATTAAGAATTTACCTCCATGTGACCACGTGCATTCATCAAACTGATGCAACGAACTAGGGGTAGCGATCAGCGCTGCTGTTAGTTGCGCAACCAATGCTTCTTCATATGCAAATAAAGGACGTCGCCATCGGAGCTCCCATCTCCACGTCTCATTATCCCATGATCCCATTTGAGCCACTAAGCATTCCTGCTGAAGACTAAGGTTGAATAACCGGAAAACTTCATTTTTAAACAACCTACATGTGTCCAATTGTCATACCAAAACAGTGTTGTTTTTCCATTCCCTAGTAATATTTTAACGTTTACTGTTAGGAGGTTCTCAAGCGGAGCATTTGTAGTTGTGGCCTTCATGATGGAAGGCCATACACCATTTTCCTTCGACAATCGGTCATTAACCACACCAGTATGAAGTCCCCATCTCATGAGATAGATTGATGAAACCACTCTCTTCCACAGAGGAGCTTTATTAACAGCAAAGGTGTACCTCCACTTGGCTAGGAACGCCAGATTTTTAACTTGCAGCTCAGAGAATCCCAGCCCACTGTTTTCCTTAAGCGTCGACATCTTCGGCCAAGATACCGTAGACAAGAATTTAGTATTGTTTTTGCCCCAGAAGAATTGCCATTGAAGATATGCTAGATTCCTTCGTACCTTGACCGAGATCACAAATAAACTAGCATAATAGAGAGGGATAGCATCGAGTACTGACCGAAGAAGAACAGCACGTCCCGCTTTCGATAAGCTGGTGGCTTTCCATGTTGCTAGCTTTGTCTTAATCTTTTGTACTACCGGCTCCCATGTGGCTGCTTTCCTCATGTTTGCCCCCAGTGGACAACCAAAGTAGGTAGCAGGTAGGGAGCCAACTTGACAACTGAAGATGTCTCCTACCATTTGGGCCTCATTTTCATTCATGTTGATGCAATAAACCTTAGACTTCTCCGTGTTCAATCGTAATCCACTCATTTCCGAAAATCCAATGAGGATTCTATGTAAGTGTACTCGTTCATCCTTGTTTGCCTCACTAAATAGCATAATATCATCAGCAAACTAGAGACGAGTTACTCGAACTCCCCTTGCTCCAACTTTCAAACCCAAGAACTTGCGCTGATCCACCGCATCTTGAATTAACCAATTCAATACCTCCACTGCTATGACAAATAGTGAGGGAGACAAGGGGTCTCCTTGTCTTAGGCCACGGTTTGGGGAAAATGGTCGGGTAGGAGACCCATTTACTAACAACGAAATTCTTGTTGTCGCGATGCACTCATGCATCCACTTCCTCCAAGCCACACCAAATCCCATACACTCCATTTTTCCAATAAAAACTTGCCATCTACTTGATTGATTTTAAATATGTATGGTCAGTTTAAAGATACTCTTCTAAACAAGAAAAAATGCAGCCGATAAGCAATGCAACCTAAAATCAGAAAGGCCTTATTAGATTGAGACATCCGAACTTCATTCTACATGTATAACATTAGGTTCATCCACCTAAATATTCGTATTCGCTTAATTCAAGAACCATAATTGGGGTTTTTTACAAAGTATATGTACAGCCACATCTCTGTAGCTATTTACACAAACTTCTTAACCGTGAACACAACTGCATATAGCGGGCTATATACCTTTTAGATGTAATCAGTTTCCTTTCTGTTCCTATGAACAAAAATTGGACCGACAGATACACACTGAATTTTCACGCCAGCAGTACATTACATTATAATGAAACGAAATCATAGTCATACTAGAAACAGGTAGAACAAGAGAGATTCCCCTACACTTGTTGAATGTGCAAGCCTACATCAAGTTTACAAAAATATGGTAAATATATAGGTCTTTTTTATAACACAAACATGCGTTGATATATGCTGGCAAGCATGCACAAGCGCATGGAGAGTCACATTCATTATTCTTTCAGCAGAGCTTTTTATCACCTAGCTAGAGGGTAAAAAGAATATGTTTGATAAAAAGGTAAGTGTCCTGTGTACAAAAAGATTGGACATAAAGATTGCTGTGTTTGCTGTATGTAGCAAGGGAATTTTTTTTTTCTTCAGATAGCTAGCTAGTAACAAGAGACATTATTACTATTAGCTGGCAATGGATCGACACCATAACCTCTCAATTTGCTTTCTTTTGCATCTGAATTAACCATTCGATTGCACTCATGCGCGAACCTGCAGGCTGCAGATGTGATACGTCAGTGTTATGTAGATTTTGTGAATACGCAGATGCTGTCTCTACTTGTTGCTCCTCCACATATATATTATTCCTATACCCTAATCATGTCATCCATATCTCCACTAGATATACATGTTTCTCTTTTTACTCTCTTTCACATATATTCTTTATATGTACCCTCATCGATGTTTCATAATTATGCTACCATGGTACTTATCATTTTAGCGGTAGATATGTAGCCAGGTTCTTTCACGAGAGAAGATTTTTCCCATCGCGGTTCGCTGCAGGCTGCAGCAATTGTTTAACACTCAAAATGAAAAGAACAGAAACGACTTAAAAAGGAAGACAAAAGCTTTATATGGTAGGTAGCTAGGTTCTTCTACTTTTTTTTCACGAGTGCAATCCATGCTTTTTGTCGCAGGGGAAAAGTTAAAAAGCTTCGCGGAAGCAAATCATTCAACTCGATGATGGTAGGAGTATAGTAAAGAAGATTAACTTAATTGCTCAATATATAGTAACAGTTTTATTTGTTAAGCAACATTAATTAACAAGCCAATTCTTATTAATTTTTAATAATAAAAAGGGAACATATACATGAGAATGGATTACTACAAAGGTGGGAACTGGCTCGGTTGGGATAGGGGATAGTGTTGTAGGTGGATGGCCTTTTTTGTACTGTTGTATTTCTGTGTTATTAGATGAGGAAGAATGCTGGGAATGGTGCTGGTATTACCGGATTATAGTGTTGTTGCGCATTATAGCTGTTCAATATGGCGATGGGGATGGCTGTGGATCTATGTATATGTATTTTTGAAACTCTTATCATGCTCTTAATATTTATACAGGCTGGCGCCAAAATTACAAATCAAAAAAAAAAAAAAAGCCAAGGTGCGGCCGGTGTGGAGTATGGCGGGGGCTGGCTCATCTGATCCACTGATTGTTGCTGAGGCAAAGGTCGGTCCTCGTTTTTGTTTCCGATATGACTAACTTGATTAGCTAATAACGAGTATGTCTGGCGACGGATTGTAAGATATAGGTAGATCACTTTCTGTGGTCACTCCTCAATACTAGGTATCAAGCTTTGTGAATTTTAGCGAGTATTTAGAGGTGTCTGAATTTGGAAACGAATGGTGCATAATTAACTTGTATTGTTTGTTTGGTTATTTTATGTTTTATAATATAAATAAATAATTATTTTAATTGATTATATACATTTATGAGATGAAATTCACTTTCACCAAATGTTTGATAGCATGTTATTAACTGATAGTACATGGTTACATGCTCCATAATGTAATCATAGACGATTACATATATACATTTATAGTTAACAAAAACTATTATTTTATTAAAAATATATATATATATATATAACAAACGAGCGCCACCTACTATCTAATCTTGTTTCATTTCATCTCTCTACACTATATCCCCCAAACTTGTGACCATTATTTCAAATTATGTGACTTGTGTACTATCAAAAATACACACTACTCTCAACCTTGCTGTTGGAGAAGGCTGCTACATTATTTTTATTTTATTTTTGATAAGGGGAGAATAGGTGTAGCAGTGAAATGACTGAAAACGGTCTAAACAGTTTAGAAATATCTTTAGTCAGAAACTAAACAAGAAAACTAATACAAAAACTGTCGAGACGGCTGCTGTAGAGATTGGTACTATAATGAAACTTTAAGATTTTTGGATTTAAGATTGAGCTCGTCAGTTCACCAAATCTCATGTCTTTCAATTCCATCCAGCACATGTATCTTCATGGTCATAACTACCTCTAACCATCATCTGCTTACCTCGTCAAGATATGGATTTGCTATGGATTCTTTAAATAATGTAGACAGCAACACTTCATAGTGACTCATCCCAGTTTCCAATTATAGAAGGCTGCTATGTTATTGTTGATATAAACTTTTTTTTAAGTAGATTTGATGATCCAAAAAATTTATTCAATAACAAAAAATAACTAAATTTGATCAACGTTCTATAATGTCATAACATTTGAATAAACAATGTTTTAAAAATAAACATTTTTATAAACAATATAAAGATTTTTATTAAGTTATTTTTGAGTTATGTGTTGCTACCTGTTGTGATTGGTTACTGTACATATGTACTGTGTGCAAGACCACATAAATAGGAAAAGCATTTGGGGTTCTGTGTTACCAGCATCGACGAGGAGTAGAACTCTTTTTTATGGGGAATCGACAAGTAGAACTCAGGCAAAGGGAAGAATGAAGAATCGAGAATATCAGTGAAGCCAAATATATCCCAATTAAATACCAATAAAAACAATAATAATATAGAATATTAGAAGATGCACTTCCTTTTGTTTTTATGTGTAGGTGTATAATCTATGTTACTATCAGTCTATCACAAATTGCCAACAGCTGTAAACTGTCGACTGCTACAGTAAGTTATAAAAGTTAAAACCTGATTGGGGATAGAAGACTATTTGCCCGTGTGGCGCCGTAGACATAGTACACATATAATATACTTTACATAATGCTGACCCTGATTGTTTTAAATAATACTACTATATGATAGCTTAATCATGGAGTTATGTTTTGCTAAAAGATCTCTATTCCTACTGGAACGTAATAAAGTATGCTATTGTAGCAGAAAGCCAACTAGTGGAACTAGCCCTACAACAAATTTTACAATCAATGACATTATTTTCATACGTGGCACTGCAAGAGGAGAATCAATGACATCTGAATCCAAAAATTGTGCTTGTGAGACGTGGTTCATCCACAACCAGAGATTAGGATATGTGATACTAGTCTTTTTACTATAAATAGGGGCTAGTTATGAGATTTGTGAGATGTGATTCACCCCACATCGAGAGATTAGTTTATGGAATACTAGTCCCTTTATTATATTAGGGGCTAGTATCATTCATTATATCTCATCCCTTCAACAAGCAACTTATTACATAGTTAAGTTGTATTGTCATCTCTTTCTATTTTTGAGGTAATAGCAAAATCAGTTATAGTTCTCGTGTTTTGTTTATATCTTTATCTAGCAGCTATTGTGGGTAATTTTGTAGTGTTTTATTGTGCTAGGAAATTACAGTCAAGGGAATTCTGTCTAAGGAAATGGTTCTTAAGCGGGACCAGTGTGACCTTACCACGGCCTGGGAATTTTTCCTGTATAGAGTGATTTTCTAGTACAATAATTTACACTCTTACCCAGTCGCTTCCGCAACAAGTGGTATCTGAGCCAAGGTTCTGTCTTAGTATGCTCTGTGGTTGCAGCTAGGCTGATCTTCCACATCAGAAAAACGTTCCTTTGTTCAGTTGATACGTCGTAGCGCTGCTAGATGAAAATTGGAGCAGAAATGGAGGAACCCAAATCAAGAACCCCGGAGATGGCATCATCAACCTCCTCGTCATCAATTTGGATAAGAAAGGAGATGACAAATGCCAAGTTTTCGGTGGAGACATTTGATGGTACATGCCATTTTGGCATGTGGTAATGTGAAGTCCAAGACGCTCTCTTTCAGCAAGGTCTTGAAATCGCCAATGAAGAGACAAGACCAGAAGACATTCAAGAGAAGGAATGGGAGGGCATGAATCGAGCTGCTTGTGGTACAATTCGCTCTTGCCTGTCGAGAGAACAAAAGTATGCGTTCTCTAAGGAAAAGTTGGCATGTAAATTGTGGAAGGCACTGGAGGAAAAATTCATGAAAGAAAAGCAATCAAAATAAGCTTTAATGAAGAAAAGGCTATTCCGCTTTTCTTATGTTTCAGGGACCACAATGAATAATCACATCACCAGTTTCAATCAACTAGTAGCTGATTTGGTAAACTTGGATGTGACATTCAGTGACGAAGATTTGGCCTTAATGTTTTTGGGATCTCTTCCTGATGAGTATGAGTTTCTCGAAACAACTCTACACCATGGGAAGGGCGAAGTCTCTCTAAAGGATGTTACTGCAGCTTTGTATAGTCATGAGTTGAGAAGAAAAGAAAAGAAGTCCAGCACTAGCGAAGCAGCAGAAGCATTGGTGGTGAATTGTCGTTCATCCGCTCAGAAAAAGGGCGGTCAAAATTCAAAGCCAAGCTCGGTAAAGATGAATGTGCATTTTGCCAAGAAAATGGACATTGGAAGAAGGACTGTCCAAAGCAGAAGAAAGGAAAACCTGTTCAAGATGCAAGTGTGGTTGAATGTGACAGCGATGGATCAGGACTATCATTGGTGGCATCGACTTCAACAATTAACTAGGGCGAGTGGATTCTGGATTCAGCAGCAACATATCATATGTCCCCCGTTCGAGAATGGTTCTTTGACTACAAAGAACTAAAGGGTGGAACCATTTTGATGGGAGACAACAGCCCATGCAAGACAATTGGTATAGGTTCAATCAGGTTGAAGAATCGTGATGGATCAACCAGAGTTCTAAGAGATGTTCGATATGTTCCAAACTTGACCAAAAATCTCATTTCTCTAGGACACTTAGAGTCAAAAGGATTCTCATGGACCACTAATGATGAAGTTCTAAGGGTCATTTCTGGAGCATTGACGGTGATAAGAGGCACTAGAAGAAATAATTTGTAATACTATGAGGGTAGTATAGTTATTGGAACAGTAGCTGTTGCAAACGCTTCCAAGAAGAATGGTGCTTCGCAGTTATGGCACATGTGACTGGGGCACGCTGGTGAAAAATCCTTACAGATTCTTGTGAAGCAAGGATTGCTGAAAGGTGTGAAGGCTTGCAAGTTAGACTTTTGTGAGCATTGTATTCTTGGGAAGCAAAAGACATTAAAGTTTGGCACTAGCATCCATAATACAAAAGGTATTTTGGATTACGACCATTCTGACGTTTGGGGACCCGCCAAGACGCCTTCCTTGGGTGGGAACCGCTACTATGCGACCTTCGTGGATAATTTCTCTCGAAGGGTTTGGATGTATGCCATGAAGACTAAGGATGAAGTAATGGGAATCTTCCTAGCATGGAAGAAGATGGTCGAAACACAAACAAGTCGAAGGATCAAGTATCTCCAGACAGATAATGAGGGAGAGTACAAGAGTGATCCATTCTTGAAGGTTTGCAAAGACGCGGGAATTGTCCGACACTTCATAGTCAGGGAAACACCGCAAAAGAATTGAGTGGCAAAGTGACTGAACCGAACATGCTGGAGAAGGTTCGGTGCATGTTGTCAAATGCTGAGCTGGGCAGACAAATTTGGGTAGAGGCGGTAACATATTGCAGCCATATTGTGAACTGGTTACCGTCGTCGGCTATTGGTGGAAAGACATCGCTTGAGGCATGGTTTGGAAAACCAACTACTGATTATAGTTCTTTGCGAGAGTTTGGTTCTGTGGCTTACTACCATGTGAAGGAATCAAAACTAGACCCAAGGGAAAAAGGCTCTATTTATGGGGTTTGCGCCTGGGGTAAAGGGATACCGGTTGTGGTGTCTAGAAGCAAAGAAGACAATCATTAGCAGAGATGTTACCTTTGATGAATCTGTGTTGTGGCAGAAGGTGACAGTAGACTCCATCTAGACAGAGGGAACTCAGAAGCAGGTGGAGAAAGCACCAAAACATGTGGAGTTCGAAGAGACATTGCTAAACTCATTGGTTAGAGATGAGAGTGACTCTCAAGGAGTAGATGAGTCAAATGTGGAAGCTCCAACAGTAGAATCACATCTGATTGCAGAAGAAAGACCCAGAAGAGAGATCCGTAAACCTACTCACTATGCGGATATGGTGGCTTATGCACTTCCAGTTGTAGATGAAGGGGTACCACCTACTTTCTAAGATGCAAATCAAAACTCGGAAAGTAAGGAGTGGAAAGGTGCCATGGAAGAAGAGATGAATTCTCTTCACAAGAACAACACATGGAAGTTGGCACAACTACCAAAGGGTAAGAAGGCAATTGGCTGCAAATGGGTGTTTGCAAAGAAAGAATGAACTCTTGGTGAGAACAGTGTCCACTACAAGGCCAGGTTAGTAGCCAAAGGGTATGCACAAAAGGAAGGTATTGATTACCATGAGGTATTTTTTCCAATTGTGAAACATTTTTCCATAAGAATTCTGCTGACGTTAGTAGCGGAGTTAGATTTGGAGCTAACCTAACTTGATGTGAAGACCGCATTCTTACATGGCGATCTGGAGGAAAAGATCTATATGACTCAATCGGAAGGCTATAAGGTTCGTGGTAAAGAGGATTGGATTTGTAGGTTGAACAAGTCATTGTATGGGCTGAAGCAGTCTCCAAGGCAATGGTACAAGCGATTTGATTTGTTTATGAAAGGGCAGAAGCAAATATGACCACTGTGTATATTTACGCAAGCTACATGATGGGTCTTACATCTACCTACTCTTATACATTGATGACATGTTAATAACTTCAAAGAATCAGTCAGATATTGATAGATTGAAGGCTCAGTTAGCTCAAGAGTTTGAGATGAAAGATTTGGGAGAAGCCAAGAAGATTCTTGGGATGGAGATTAGTAGAGACAGAAGGAGTGGCAAGCTTCAATTAACTCAGAAGCAATACTTGAAGAAGGTGCTACAACGTTTTGGGCATGCAAGATGATTCAAAAGTTGTGAGTACCCCGCTTGCACCTCATCTAAAGCTAAGTGCCCAGTTATCTCCTAAGACCGAAGATGAACGAGAATATATGGCACGAATCCCATATGTGAATGCAATTGGTAGCTTAATGTATGCCATGGTGTGTACAAGGCCCGACATTTCACATGCAGTTAGAGTAGTGAGCAGGTATATGCAGGACCCTGGAAGAGGTCATTGGCATGCTGTGAAATGGATTCTGATGTAGGTCTGCTATTGGAGTGGGATGTTAAAGGTGGTCAATGTATGGTTGAATATTGTGATTCTGACTATGCAGGTGACTTGGGTAAGCGACGATCAACTACTGGTTAATTGTTCACTTTAGCCAAGGCGCTAGTGAGTTGGAAATCTACCTTGCAGACTATAGTTGCTTTGTCTACGACTGAGGCGGAGTACATGGCTCTAATAGGGGCTGTAAAGGAAAGTATTTGGCTTCATGGATTGCTTAAAGACTTGGGAGTTGGTCTGAGGCACATCACGGTGCACTGTGACAGTCAAAGTGATATTCATTTAGCAAAGAATCAAATCTATCATGCAAGGATAAAGCATATTGACGTTCGCTATCACTTTGTGCGGGAGATACTCGAAGAAGGGGATATTCTTGTTCAGAAGATCCGGACGACTAAGAATCATGCATACATGATGACCAAGGTGGTGACCACAGTTAAGTTCAAACTTTGCTTGGACTTGACCAACATCCTGCACGTTGAAGATGGCGCATGAAGACGCATTCGAAGATACTTCTATTTCTTTTTTTTGTTTGAGAAAAGGTGTTTTGTTTTTTTTAATGGGATAAACCAAGGTTGAGACTTGTGAGATATGGTTCATCCCACATCGAGAGATTATGATACGGGAGATTAGTCCTTTTATTATAAATAAGGTCTAGTTATGAGATTTGTGAGATGTGGTTCATCCCACATCGAGAGATTAGGATATGGAATACTAGTCCCTTTATCATAAATAGGGGGTAGTATCATTCATTCTATCTCATCCCTTCAACAAGCAACTTATTTCATAGTTAAGTTTTATTGTCTTCTCTCTATTTCTGAGGTAATAGCAAAATCATTTATAGTTATCGTCTTTTGTTTATAGCTTTATCTAGAAGCTATTGTGGGTAATTTTGTAGTGTTTTACTGTGCAAGTAAATTACAGTCAGAGGAATTTTGTCTAACGAAGTGGTTCTTAAGCGGGACTAGTATGACCCTGAGAATTTTTCCTGCACGGAGTGATTTTCTAGTACAATAATTTACCCTCTTACCCAGTTACTTCCGCAACAATGCTACCATGAGTCTAAAAGCTACATGAAGAGATCCTGTGGTTTCATAACGCTAGAGAATATGGTGATAGAAATGGTGTGAAAGAGCATAAAAAAAAGAAAAAGAATTTTCAAATTACCAAATGTCGAGGGAGAGAATGAACTATGGAAGCTGCAAGCTTAAAGAATAAATTTGTGATTTTTATAGCATGTTGTTAGGAGAGTCAGTTGAGAACTAGGGGTCAACAAGTTTCAACTGTTGTCCATAAATAAGTAATAACTTCACCATAATTTGTCTCAGGTGAGAAAGTCATGCATACACTAATGATATGCAACTTAACTAAGCTCTACGCACGGATAGTTACTTTGTCTGCCCTCTTCGGTTAGAAATTCTGAGGATGCTTGTTTCTTGACCTCATGAAGCTCGTCACAAATACATATGTATATGTGATAAGTGGTGAAATAATGTAATTATAAGGTTTCTATTTACCTTTATTTCATGCAACTATTGACCTACTTCACCACTTTAAGGAACATTTCGATAATATAGGTGAACTTATACCATTTTGTTTGTAACATGAGTAAAAGCTCATTCGAGCAATGATTTTTGAAGATTCTCAAGGCTTTGTGGCCAAGCTTTATTGTCATAGGAGTGTGTCAAAGACAATGGGTCAAATCAGATGATTTCGGTGCAGAAGAAGCGTTTCTGGTGAAGACCTACCCTGAGGACCGCCCTTGGAGGGACGAACGAAAGCAACCACCTTCAACAATGGCTTCTTCTCTATCTCTCTCCCTATTACTTATCTCTCTATGTTTGAGTAGTTCCATTTTGCACTTTGGGATGGGGATTTGAACTTAAATACCTCAACTAGCTTGTAGAACTTACACTTCATTTATTGTGGTTGTTTTCTTTCTCTTGCTTATTCAATGTTATAACTTGATCATTTATGGCATTTATGGAGGTCTCTAACAACACATGATTTTGAGTTGGTGATTGTGACCAAGAGAGAGAGAAACCCTAGCTTTTACTATCTTGATTAGTTGGTGAAATTTGGGGTTATTAATGTGGACTTGCAATTAATGTTATCTAGGGATTTGAACTCTACTTGATTTGAGAGTTGGAAGTAGCTAGGTAAGAGTGGACTCTTCCATGATTTGGAAGGTCATTATAATCGTTTAAATAGACAACTTGAGTGAAGTGGGTTTGCAAGTGAAGTTGGGGTGAATTTAGGTGACAATAACCATCCTAGGGTGCATTCCATCCAAATCCATTAACAACCAATTTTAGTTTCCGTATTTAATTTACAACTTGTCCTTGAACCGAACCATTAAGCTTGCCACCGGCTAAACCCCCATTTCAATTATTGTTTCTTTACCGATTACCGAAGCTATGGAGATAAATAGTCAATTTCCTAGAGGAACGACACTTTCATTAGTATTTCGATTGGGTTCACATGCCCATAATTTGTGATATTGACCATCGCATAATTTTCACTAGCAATATGGCACCATTGACCCCCTCGCTTAATCAAGCCAAATTAAATTTCATCTCAAAAGTGGCAAACCTAGCAGCCATCTTTCGGTATAGACCAACATGCCTGTTAGCTAAGGCGGGCTCTACAATGATACTCAATTAGCTAAGCCCTTACATGAGTTCTAGGGTTTAATTAACCCGGGCAGCTCAACTTTGGTCATGTGAGACATACAGTCGACAATATCGTACAAATGACAAAGGTATTGCACTTAATTAAGGCAAACTTCATCGGCTAAAGGAGGCATCATGTAGAAGGTGGATCTAGCCAGAGCATCCGACCAACGCAATTGGTCGTGTTTTTCTAATATTAAAAAAACATTGGACTATCTTCCCTACTAGATTTGAAAACTTGATTATGTCTTGCGTGACAATTTTTTTGACAATTGAGGCATAGAGCCATTTATTACAAATATAGAATAGTACCTGGTAAATCGGGTGGATGGGTAAAAAAATGGACCTCATTAAAACCTCTCAACGTAAAACCCAGTGGGAAAAAGCCAAGGGAGGAAAAAGAGTAGCTACCACATCTAATTACAACCTAGGTGTCAAACTACTAAATTAAAACTTAGGGGAACAACAGCTAAGACACTACCATGTTACATGTGCTTCAAAATCCAAAAAATCAAAATGTTATAATATAGACCAAGTTGTCTATCCTACACATAATCCTTTAGTGAAGTTGCTCTGATTAAAAAACCACAAGTGAGGGGTATTTCCTTCCACCACGATTTAGTTCATCTCCACACTCCAAGTTTGATTTGCAACACAATTTGAGTAACGTTAAGAGGTTCCTCTTTGAATATTACGTTTTTACGGTGCAGCCATATAGTAAACCCCATAGCAAAACGTCCATTTCTAAACTCTTTTCGATTTGCTAGTGTTGAGCAAAATAATGATTATGCTATCTTGCTAACTATGGGCAGTGAACCCAATCATTGTAGTACAACAAGGTCGTATCCACAAGGACTTCGTAACTATCTAGTTAATTATAAGCTTAGTCAATGTGCAAAAAGATAAATAAAAGTACATAAACTTAAACTAGGATAGATGTAGCCCGGGATGCATATTTGCACCGTCCTCCCCTTACTACCGATTGTCGACCCTTGAACTTATAGATAAACAACGGGAACACTTAATTAATTAGCAACCTAATCTAGGCATACTAACCCTAACCAATTTAACCGGGACTTCTCAATCAGCTAAGCCCAGGGTCAATCGATAGCACTAAGCTCAAGTTCCTCTAAGGTTGCAATGTAGTCTAATATCAAAATCATTGAATTAGAGTACATTGTTCTAGCCTCCAACGGTTTCGGTTTCTATCTCAGAATCACATTTTGATAGAACCCCATAATAATGCTAAACTAATCGGTAGGCCAAACCAACCAACTTAACACATAGATGATAAATTGAGCAAAACCCTAAACAAATCCCCAAATCATGAGTGATAAGTTTAAGAATCATAAATACCCAATAATCATCTTCATTAAGCTCAAAGACTAAAATGAAGCACAAACACAAGTTCAAGGTTCAACAATGGAGGTTTTAGGGATTTTAGGGCAAAATCCCCATCCCAAGCTACAAGGGAGGTTAAGCCTCTATTAGAGCATAAATGAGAGAGAAAGGAGAAGAAATAGCCATGGGAGGTTGAAGAAGAGCTTCAATGGTGAGGGGGTTCTTCCTCTTCTTTCCCTTCTTCTTCTTCCTCTTCTTCTTCTTCCTTCTTTTCCTCTCTTTTCTCCGTTCTAGGTCGTGGCTCTCTATCTCCCTCTCTCTCTCCTTATTTTTCTGCTTTTAAAAATGCAAATCTGGGCAAAATCTGCGACTGAGCCACATTGGGTCGGTCCCTGGGTCGGTCCAGTCCAGAAGCAATTTCGGGATCCGAAACGAGCGTTTTTAAGTCAAACCGACCCACCTGGGGCCGGTCCCTGGGTCGGTCCAGTCCATAAGCAATTTCGGCCCCCGAAGCTTCCGCCCGACCCACCCTGGGTCGTTCTTGTGGGTCAGTCCGGTGGGCAGGCTAATCTTCAACATGTTGTATCTTCTTCGTTTTAGCTCCGATTTTGGATCCGTTTACACCCACGCGTTTGTCTTTTTGTCTACTTTATGCTATTCCTTCTATTTCAACAATAATTGTGTAAAACACCAATAAAACACAAAAGTAGAGGAAAACTAGCTAGAGTGAAGAAATGAGCATGACAAGTGTTGATAAAACATATGAAATACACCTCTAAAACATGCTCATTTGGACACTCATCAGCTAGCTAACGGGAATGAGAACCAATCTTGATAAATTTCACCTGTTGTCGGTCTAAAGTTGAACACAATATTTCACTAGCATAGGATCTGCTCCCATACACTCATGATCTTTGAGCAAAAAAACAAGACGTGTTCTAGTTTCTCCACGCCCACCTTGCACCACGGGCATAAGCTTTTACAAATTGGGACAAAGGTACGCTCGAAGGGCAGTTCAATTGATACATTAGATTTTAACACTACTAGAATATAGGTAATTAGTAAAAACAAAAAATTGTTACCAAAATGTCGTTATGTAAGACGATGTAACTAAAAATCATTTTGTTTATTGTAATGATATGATTTTGTAACAGTTATATCATGTTACTGTAGCCTCTTTTTTTTAAGTCTTTAGTACTATCTTTTGTAACGAAATACTTGTCACTAATAACCAGATATGATAACGATGTTTAAGTCGTTACCAAAACTTGTTACAAAAATCTGGTTTTTACTAGTGTAAACACATTTATCTAAGATCATGAGCAGCAAAGTCGTGTACTAAAGAATAATACCAAGCAGATAAATATGGTAGACGAATGACATACAGATTGGTGCGGAAAGTCTATGATTAATTACCAAATTAGGCTTTACGTAGTTTGGTTAAAAAATGACCTATGTTAGTAGGAGGAGATGAAGAAACTATCAATTGAGAGAACTTTAGGATTACCAAATTAGGCTTTACTAATGGGCGGGGAGCGCCTCCATGCTCACCATGGGAGCGCCTCCATCCCCACATAAAGGGAACCAAACAAGCTTTGGCCAACATCAGTATCAACTAGGTAATGTTTCGGCATTGTTTTATATTTTCCTATTTTGGCTGATATTGTAAGCATTGTGTAATTGACGAGTGCACCACTCTGGTGTGCACTATGCCATCAACTGCTCATGTAGTAACTTATCAAAAACAATGTGGAACATGACTATGATTAGCTTGACCTGGCTAACCCAGACACCAAGGGTGTCACGAGGATGTCATGACACAGGTCGTGATACAGGGCAAAGTGACAAGTGACATGAGGCTAGCCATGGGGCTCACACAGCGTGTGTCATAGGCAATGTCAATCAAGAATTCACAAACATGAAAATCAAGTGTACATTGTGTTATATGTTATATGTGTTGCATGTGAAAGTTGGGCAGTATGCGTTTTCTTGAGCATTAAGGCTTGGTGGGTGTTAAGAGCACTACGACGTTCTGTGTGTGTTAGAACATTGGTGCTAGGCGTGGGCGCTGCATGCTGCCCGTGGACATGCTAATGTCATTACGTAAAAAGTTTGTAGTTTGGTTTTTTCAATCTGTTTGAAACTTGGTATAAGATATATAAGATTATTATACAATGATTTAAAAATTGTTTCTTATTATTGGATGGAATATGTTGGCTAAGGAATCTTTTATCTTCAATGTTTATCTTATAAATAATATCCTTTTGGAATTAAACAATATAAAGGATAAATATTTAAAAGTATATAGATAAAGTGAATTACCTAAAAGTAATTGATGGAAAATTCTAACTTGTAGATTAACCGGTAAGAAATGAAAATTTCTTACCTTACTCATGCTGGTCATCCCACACTAAGATAAGTTATTGACTTGATCTTTTAGAATTTAGTTAGGAAGAAAGATAATATTGTTAAGACATTATATTAACTAGGTGATAACAAAATTACTTAAGTATTTCTTGCACACCAAGCATATAAGAGCCTTTTAATTTTTTTTGAAGGTGGGTAATTTCATTAACAGAGTGGCAAGATTACATTATATAAATCCATAACGGTCTAGAGCCAAGTAAGCTACTAAGGCAACAATTAGCAAAGTGCTACTAATTGTAACTTGGACTACATATATTAAAGGAAATTGACTTAGGCTACAGTACTAGGATGAAGTTGTAAAGGCTTTGGCTTAACAATATAAAGAAACAAGAAGATTATTCAAAGCATCAGGATTAAAAGAGTAATAAAGAAATAACTATATTCAGGGTGCATCGCTTAAGGTCGGGGTTGGTTCTTTCTCGTGTACGAGCTCGATGATGAGGCATGGTTCTTGGGATTGGGTGGTTGGTTTGCCTTTCTTGACCCCTGCTGATAGCAACCTTCTGTTGGACCTGTCATCCATAGAAGTTCCCTTGGAAGTACATCTCTCCCAGTTCCTTTTCCTTGTGGGACAAGCATACCCAATGTCTGGAGGTTCTTCACTAAAAGCATTGCCTTGGTTGATGTAGTTTGATTTTTGGGCTTCTTGAGGGTTTGAGAGTTTGAAGATGGGTTTCCAGGGGACGCGGCATTATGTCCATACACTTGACCTTCTTGGGGTTTTTTTCCGGCTCTTCCTTATGGCGCTTTGTTAGACAACATGCGGTTTTTAGTGCTCGTCCGTTCCTTTAGCTTTTGGTTGTTATCCTAAGTGCGGGTTAGTAGCCTTTGGCCAGTATCCATAAGGTAGGAATCTCGGGTCATAGATTGCTATATTTTGGCATTCTTTAATTTAGTGAGTAATGAGGCCGCATTTGAAGCATATGCCTGGCTTTTTTTCATAAGTGAGCCCGAGGACCAATTCAACCCCCTAAAGAGAAATGCTTGCACATCTCAATACTGGCTTGTGGAGATCCAAAATGATTTTTATACATAGGTAGTCACTGTTGAGCTTCTCGTCATCCTCACCAAAGTCCATGTAGCATTCTATCTGGTTGCCAATCTTTTTTGCATGGTCTTTGTTGTGGAGAAAGAGGGGTGTGAAATACCCCAAACCTTGATATGTTGTTTAAATATTAAACTATGGTATGTTAAGGCTAAAAAGTGCCTTAGAAACATTAATGAATAATTTAAACCATAGAAAACACAATAAAGCACCATAAGGGCAATTAGAGCAAAAACATGCTCTAAGCTTGGGATAACCTTGGTTAAGATTCTAGGAGCCTACCAAGACCTTATTTACATGTTAATGAACATTTTAGACCAATTAATAAAGAAAACCAAGCTTGAAAACAAGTTAAAACACAAAATGTGCTTTAAGTAGTCTTAAAGCACATTTTTGAAAAATTGTCTTAGAATTGGGTTTTGAGTGGATAAATGCCCACCATTACTCCTTAATCAACATGTGTACTACTTAGTATCACATTAGGAAGTCTAAATCAATGGGAAATCAAAAATTTCACAATTATGTGCACTAATTTGTGAATAGTGCTCAAATAGTGCTAGTTTAAGACATAAGTCAACATAAGCTGTTTAATTGGTCAACAAAGCCATAAAATATCCCAAGGAGGATAAGGGGGCCGGTTTTTAAGTGTGACTCACCACAATTAGCTAGTTAAATAAGGAAGGAAGATTGATAAAGCAAGTTAACTATTTACTTTAAGTTTAAAATATCTTAACAAACTTACCTCTCACCTCATTCTCTTCTTTTCTTCATGTTCCCACCGTCTCCAACCTCCATCCTCTCTTCTCCATCGGTTTTGCTACAGAAACCATACCATTCTCCATCTTTGAATCCTTATAACTCCTAGCTCCATACTCCAAAATTAATTTCAAGACCACCATCCTCTTAGTTAGAGAAAGCTCTTCAACTTTGTCCTTCCAAATCTTCAAAAGCTCCATTTAGGTGCCATGGAGATTCACCATTGAAGGAGCAAGAACTCATCTTTTTACACCTCATTGTTCTCCTTTGCTTCAAGGTAAGGAAAACCAAAGAAAATCTATATTTCCTCTTGTTTTTGTTCTTGACCGAGAATCCACCCATTGATGGTGTTTTATCTTGATCTTTCATAACTCCATTTCAAACTTCAAAGGGCTAGGTGGAGTCTTCTCTTGCTACTTAATCCAATTCTCATTCAATTCCAAGGTAGACTTCTATTTTAATGCTTAAAACACTTAGTAAAACTAGGGTTCATATATGAGTTTTAAGTATGAATCTTAAAGCTCATTACCCTTATATGTGTGGTGTGATAGAAGGTTGACAAGTGATCAAGCTTGCTGATTCAATCCAAGAAAAATAAGAAAAGAACCCTTGAAGAAAGAGGTAAATAACTAACTCAAGTGGTTAATGTGTCTTAGGAAATTGAGCTTAAAATGCTAATAAAGCTACCTAAGGAGCCTATGGTAAATGAGCTAGAAAACCATCCTCGAGGAAGTTATTAAAAACATATGTGATGTTGTATGTATTTGCAGGTTAAAGGAAATTATTATGTGGGAAATTCAGTGTTTAAGATTAATGCAATTTAAGGGCCTAAGTGCCAAGCAATTTAAATTATGCACTATATTGTGATGTAGTGTAGTTTAAGGCTTAGTTGTGTGTAAAGAACATTTTTTGTGTGGATAAATGTTTTTTATTGTTTAAAGGTGAAAACTATGTGTTTTGGTGTAAGAAAGTGCTAGTGAAACCATGCCAAAATTTTGGTTAGTATACAAGGAGTTTTAGGTGTTTAAATGTAGTTTGGTGATCTAGGAAGTGCTAGGGATGACTAAGTGTTGATTTGGTGAAAGAAAAGGGAATTTAAGGTGTTCTTAGGTGCTAAAATGACTTAGGCATATTCTTGGAGGTTTAGAGATCAAATGGGTGTTTTGAGATACACCAAAGTCATGGTGGGAGTGTGTTTAGGACTTATGCAAATTTTGGTAAACAAGGAAAGAGTAATGTCTTGTAAGGGAGGAGGTAAGAACTTGTGGAAGGAAACCTTAAGGAGTTTGTGTAAAGGAAGTGTTGTTGAGAAATGATGCTTTGGAGAAAATTTGACAAGTTTTGGAAAAGATCTGCAGTCGACCGACCCTGGCTGGGTCGGTCGGACTGTAATAAGGCAGCAGAAATGTTACTGGAATGGACCGACCCAAGGGGTTGGGTCGGTCGGTGGGTCGGTCGACCCATACTTGTTAAAAAAAACGGAAAAGAAATGTGGCTTATGTAGTAGACTCTAGCGGGTATAATGAGGATAATCAAGTGTAAGTTTAATTGTAAGACATGTCATGTGAGTATGTAAAACACTTAGTAAAATTGAAAGTTAAATAAGGTAATTAACCGACCTATTAATTATGTATAGGAGTTGCATTCGGTGGAACTCGAACGCAGCAGGGACCAAGGTATGGTTTTCTTGCAGTCTGTTGCCTACCGGTTTACACCGGCTTGTGTGTTGTATGTTTTCTGAGTGTTTATGACTTTGTAAGACTTAAATCATGAAATGAGTTTACAGTCATTGTTATTATTGTGGCGTGGGTGTACCAGTACCGTTAACCTCGTTTACATGCTAACCCGTTAGTTGACCGAACTAGGATACATAAGAGAGGAGTACCCGGTTTAAACGTTTCAACCTAAGGAACGTTCTAACTACGGCTATGTATGAGCTAGTTGTGGTTGTGTTGTTAAAGTGTGTCTCATCTCTCTTGTGAGTCTAACTGGACCTAAACACGTACTTGTGATTTAATGTGTTAAGTTCCAACAATGGGACTTCTAACAAGTGTTAACCGGGGAGTGAGGAGTTCAGTCGTTCCGGCCACGCGTGTATGTACGAGAGTCGATATCTGTAACAGGTTCGGCTCTCTCTATATGTTATGGTTGTTTTCCTTCTTGGACTACAATCACCCTCAAGCTTAACCAAGGCTATTTATCTGACTAATGTTCGGACTAGGGAGAATTTTATGTACGGTGTGCTCGGATCACTATATCCGACGCATCTTGGGGTTAAGTTATTCGTTCGTCCAACAGAACGGTAACGAGTTATATAACAAGCTTAACATGAGGGTAAGATCATTCTCTAGGCTTACCAAGTTAACTAATCAATGTACGGTTCATTTCCTAAAGTGAAACGTTCCTGTGATGATATGTGTTGTTATTGATGTGCAGTGCTTAAATGTTGTGTTTAAGTGTGATGTTTGTAAAATGAATGCCATGTTATCATGACAATTGGTTGCGTGTATCCCGGTAGCCGATAGGCTGCACGTTAATCATACCAGCCATGGGTCGCTGAGCCCCTTTGGGGCACCATATTTTATTTTACAGGATGAGGATCGAGGAAGCGGAGTGGCTTTAGATCCTAGGTGTAATGAAATACTTTTGGTAGTTTTGGATGTTGGACCCGGGATGCGCCTGTGCTCCCGAGGTGATATATTTTTGTAGTAACGGATTTACAGTAATGGTTTGTAAATATAAACTCGGTATAGTTGGTTGTAATTATGGATGTTAGTAAATTGCTCGGGAGTCTGCGCATCAGACCGATACCAATGTACGTATTCAGCCTTGTTAGCCACGTGGGTGGCTAACGGCGTGTAACACCAACTCGTTTAGTTACCGTTTAAATTATAAGTTTCCGTTGTGGTTTTGGTTTATTGTTGAGTTTACATTAGGGGTGTTACAGGGTGTGTCATGCACTTTTGCCCAAATTGGGATCCAGCTGAAGTCGTGGTCTCTCGGAGATTTCATCATGTCCACTTTTTGAAACACCATGAGGGCGCCATCGAAACACCATGGTCTTCTATAGAGGACTGAGTTAACTAGCTCAGTTTTATCGAACTCGAAGAGGTAGAGGGTTTTCTCCACACTTCTTACTTTGAATGTGCCTTCTAGTTGCCATGCGTGACCCAAAGAAGATTCTAGGTCACAGATGTCAACCGGCTTGTTAGAGAAGTGCTTACATATAAGATTTTTGTGAAAGCCATGGCGTGTGAGTGATCCTGATCATTATCCAGTATTTCCAGGATCTCGCCCTCTTTCATTGTGATCGAAAGACATTCACAACGAGATGCGAGGTCGTCAATCATTGGTTGAGGGAGGGGGGATTGCATGGTTCCTTCTTGCGGTAGTCTCGGTTTACGGATCGAGCAAGTGGAGAGGAGGACAATAAAAAAGAGGAGGACGGCAAGTGAGGCGGTTGGTTTTTGGACATTTCTTGCGCTGTTCATCATTATCTACGTGGGTTAATGGTCAATGGTGCCAGTACCGAGGGACCGTTTGTGGAAACTTCCCCTCTGAACGCACGTAGTGTGCAACTTGAGGGCAGCTGCCATGTGTCGGTGCCAATCGAGATGAAGAAAGCAGGGTGGGGGGAGAGGAAAAGGGACGTGGTTGTAGAGGCCAATAAGACAATATCAGTTAATATCAGCTATCAACTAGTAGCTATTTAAACTCAAACAATCTCTCGTTTTCAGCTAGTTTACCCTCTTTTGCTAGGTTGACCAACTCAGCTCATTCTTTTAAAAACGATCATCACTCAATATCAGCTAGTATCACCTATCAGCTAGGAATTCATAATACATAGTAAAAGAATGGGGCCAATATTTTTAAGACTAGGTGATGATTCACGGTTAATGGGTTAAGTTGAGGTTAAATCATGTTCAATCCATTTATAAATTTATTAACTGAAACTCAACAAATTTGACGATATAAAATTATTCAACTCAAATTCAATCCGTTTAACCTAAAATTTTCAAAATACTTTTCAGTTTTTAATACATATAATATATTGATAAAATATAGATAATAGATTGGATTAGAAGTTTTAACTCATGTCTAATTAAATAAATGAATAATGGTAGCTTAAACACCACCCAAAATTTAAACTAATTGAAGATCTCAAGCAAAACCCGTAACTTGCTGGTCTGATTCGGGCCCAATCTTGGGGTAGGATCAAAATTGCCAGCTTTTTTTCAGTTCTTCCATCCCCTTTTATAGGCGTAAAAGTACTTTTTTTTGTAATTCATTGTTCCAAAGATGGGGGCAAGTAAAAGAGAAGAAGAGAAAGCAACCGAACCCAAGAAATCCCCGTACAAAAAAGTTCATTGGTCTCTGAGCAGTCAGACTGAGATAGCCCAGTGGCAGCAACTAGTAAATAGATGCACTCTTTAGCCTGTTTCATTAGTATTAGTGCACCCCTTTAAACTGAGAGAGTCCAAGGAAGGGGCGCGCAGATTGCAGCACTACTATCCATCCATCCTTTGTCCAAAATCTCCAACCAAACCATCTCTTTCTGTATAAATATAATCTCTCCCTCTCGCTCTGATCTCACTCTGATCGACACATTCAATTCGCCTCCGACCTACGCCTCTCTCTCCCTCCTCCCAATTTTCAATTTCACCCTTGAACCCGCGCCCAAACACGCACCCCCAAAACTCTCTATTCCATATCGACAAGCAACATAAATCCTCTCCTCTCACGAGAACAAAAGATTTCATTCCATAACCTTATAACAAGTCTGTCGATCTATATCTTTTCTCGTCTATGGGAGACGAAGCCTTCGCGCTCGAGATATCTCCAGCAGAGACGACAGGAGGAATCGTCTTGCGTCTTCGGAGACTGGCGCGGCTGCTCCGCTTAACCTGTGAGATCTGCGCCGCAGTGGCTATTATCGCATGGCTCTTCGCTCGAGTGCCGTTTGCCGTAAGAGCTTTCGGGGAGATCCTCCGCCGGGCTTCAACCGTCATCGTCAGTCCTTCCTTCGTTTTCCTCCTTGGAAACGCCATCGTGGGAGCTCTTCTCTCAAGATTCCGACGCGATCCGCCGTCATCCTCTTTGGAGAACGGAGGCCTGTTGTATGAAGAGCTCCGCTATCAGATTGCAGGCGAATCCACACCTTCTCCAGAACCGGCCGCGGCGGATGTGGTTGCGGTGGATGAGATCGTATTTCAGGACAAGGAGATGATCGTGTGCGAGCGGAGGATAACTTCGTCCGAGGAGGAGAGTTGTAACTCGGTCGTTGAGAGAGCTGTGTTCTTCGACGCGGCATCGACGGATTCTAAACAGGCGTCGTATCGAAGGAGCCGGTCGGAGATTAAGGTGTTAGAGAAAGTGAGTGAGAAGGGGGAGGAAGATGGGAATAGTACAGGGGAGAAACTCCGACGTTCGAAAAGTGCCGATGAGTGCCGGAAGGGAAGTGGATTCTCCTCCAGTGGCTGCAATACTGGTGAAGGAGGTGGAAAGGGAGAGGAAGAGGGAGGAGAGGATGGAATAGTGAACGAGGATGGGTTGAGTAGCGATGAGTTTCGGCGAACAATCGAGAATTTCATAGCCAAGCAGCTGAGGTTCCACCGGCAGGAGTCGATGTCTGTTGTACTTGAAAGCCAAGCTTAGATAGAGTAGTTCAAATCAATTCTAATGAATTAAATAGGTTAGGAGGAGGTCACGCGAGTGAAACGGAGAACGAATGAGGATAGAGAGTGAAGCAACACGGACATGAAACGAATCCAAACTCATTGTTACGATCGAACTCTGTTTTTGTTCACCTGATCGTAGTTCGTCCCCCCTCATAGTTTGAATTTTTTATCTACTCTACTTATGTGCCACTTTTCTTCTTCAAGCGAAAAGAAAAAAGGAAAAGAAAAGGATGTCTTGTTCTTGCCACTATATCAGTTGAATGATCAGATAGACTGGATTACTTGGAGGGCCCCCAGCCCGGGTGCATAATGATTAATGACAACTGCTCATAATGTACAGTCACTTAAATTAAGGTGGCAGATATTTTGATATTTGCTCCTATTTTGATCGTTTAAACTCGGAGATGTTGACTGGAAGTGGAGTAATAACACTATGCTAATTTGCTGTGTAGTTGCGGTTCTCTTTGCTTCTCCCTTGTTTGAGCTAATTGCAATAGTGGTGCAGCAACGAAGATACTAGATCAACTCTTAGCCATTGATGAAGATAGATAGTTATTCAGAAGTCTTGTCTCAATAATTGAATTACGGGGGTCGGTGGTCTACACCATTTGTCATGTCAATGAAATAGGTTAGTATGAGTAAAAGTATTGGGAAAATCTTTTCTAAACCCATACTTTGTATATATTGCTATCAATCACGACATGACCAACTAAAGTAAGAATATTAGTTTTGCTAACCTCGACTTAGTGTTCATGGAAAACCGGAACCACCAAACCGAATCGGAACCGGTGAAAGTGAAACCGAAAACCCGGTTAACCGAAGTCATTTGCCGGTTCGGTTAACCGAAACCGTTTAGTTTTCCGGTTCCGGTTATTGATTTGGACGAATCCGGTTAACCGAAAAAACCGTTTAAGCATTTTATTTTTTAATTTTTTTAAGTATAAGTATAAAACTTTATGGTTAATCATTAGATTTACCAAAAATAAATGTATAATTATATAATTAATGGTTAGAATTATACCAAAATCAATAAAATCTTATCCAAATCGGTGGTTAATCGGTTTAATATCGCACCAAAACCGGAAAAACCGTACATTGTTTACTAATTATAAGAAAAAAACACATAAATCTACATCATTTCGGTTAACCGTTAAACCGGTAAAACCGCACCGAAACTGACAGTTAACCGCTTCTAAATAAACCGATTACGGTTATTAAATTTGACTAACCGACAATCCGGTTAACCGGTTTCCGGTTAACCGGTTATAAACACCCCTACGTCTACTTATAAGATAATTATATGAGTGAGAAAAAATTCAAAGAGTTGGTAATTAATATTTTTAGAGAGTTTAAACAATTAAAAAAGATAATATGTCAATCAAAAAGATTACTACTGGTAGTGCAAGTTATCGGGGTTGCACTATTGGTCAAATGCTGCTCTCTGCATAAGAGTGAGTTTAAGACAGTTCCAGAGTTTGGCATCAGTCACCTATCTATGTTGAAAAGAAGGCTCCGTTGGTCAAGGGAGCTAGTATGCATATACTGTGAAGAATGAATTTGTTCCGCATGCACTTTTCGTAAGGAATTAGCGAATAATAGGTTGGAAACTGTTGAAAAATGGATGGTCCACTCACCCCTCAAGTGAGCTCACCCGGTATATGTAGTATTGAGTTCGTTTGGGACAGCTGTTTGGGATTGTTGTTGTGTATTGCGGTTGAAAATTGAGAAGTTGTCTGCTGATGGTTTTGCAAAAGTTGTCAGTTGTTGGTTTTGGTGTTTGGTAGAACTCTTGCTGATGGTTTTAAAAAGCATAGGCAATTGTTAGATCCTGCTACTGAAAATTGAGAAGCTGCCTGCTGATGGTTTTGTAGAAGCTGTCAGCTGCTGGTTTTAGGTGTTTAGTGGAAACCTACTGATTTTAAAAATTGAGAAGCTGTCTGCTGCTGGAAGCTGTTACCCAAACGAGCTCATTATTAAAACAAAGACATGAATACAATCTCTTTCTTTATCAATTTCGAAGTTCTCCATCATCAGTAATACTTGTAGATAACTGTAGTAATTAGTTTTTTCAAAAACAAATCTATGTAAATTAGCTTATAACTCGTTTTTACATGTGTATTGTGAAGAATTATACTCATGAGAATTTTTAAGTTTGTTATATGAAAATCTGTAGCACCAAACTCTAAAGATAACCGTACTTTATCTTTTGTTGATCGGATAAGCGCACGTCCTAAACTGGATTTAATTGGTGAATTTTAATTATGGTTTATTGTAATGTGATCAAGCTTGTAGCTTGACTAACTTCGCCTAATGTTAATTTTTGTATCTGAAAAATATATGTAATTATGTTAAGATCGGTCTATTATGGAAGGTTGAATAGATGAATGTATACCGTCAATTTGTGTTGGGTTTAAAGAGGCTGATAAGACTAATAATGGGCCCAGCCCATAACACTCAGAAATTATTAAAGATGAGGAATAAGTTGGGAATCATTTTTTCTTTAGTTTGGGGAATAAGTTAGGAATTCAACTTTTGGAAATACATACAAAAATTAAAACGCATATTTCAACAACTAAATCAAATAAAAGAACATTATAAGTCGAGAGACCACTAATAAGGATGATGATGGGAGAATATGGTTCCTTTTGCGTGGGCGTGTCCTTTTCTTACTTTTAACTCCTTTTTTGAAGATATAAAAGAACATTATCATATGCATTCTTTCTTTTCTTCTTCCTATTTCTCTCACGAACTGACTGAATCATGAAAGAAAGGTGTGGGATTTTTTCTTTGACAAGAGTTAACACTGGCCGGACAGCTAAATTCCTACACCTTTGCTTTTTCTTCCCTTCCCATTCTCTCTTTGATCATCGAAATAAACTTCGAAACGGTTCTCTCTATCTCCCCAAAAAGCACCCTACTTTTTTTTGTTTTGCATTTTCATGAAACATCTACCATTTCAAGTGCGGGTGTTAATTTGATCTCTGAATGACAATTTAACAAAAGAATCTTATCCTAAAAAACAATAGGATAGGAGGAGTCATTTACGGTGAAATATCTTGCCAAGTGCCAATGCTTCCGCCGTATCCTGTTGTTGTTCCAATTTTGTAACATAACGGCTAACGGTTCTACTTAAATTCATAGAAACGGACCTTACTATAACACAATTCCAAAGTGCCACAGCATATGGAATTGACAAGCCATTCTGATCTGTTGATGAATTGATAAATCAGAGCATCACCTCTAAATATAATCCACATTCAGCGAGAGAAAAGCAAAGACAAAAGCGCTACCACATAAAGAAGAGGAGTACACTCGCATGATACAATAGTGGGTCTCTCTATATACATAAGTGGGAACAAACAACAAATGCCTAATTTCCAAAAGAAAGAAAAAAAATGCTCGTACATAAACTAAAGACAGTAGTTATAACTACTGTGTTTGTGGACCTGTTTTTGTCACTAACAAAAAAGTAAACGGCACGGCAGCAGTGCTTCCCTTTCTTTTTGAAAATAAAAGACATCATCATTAACTAATCACTAGGTTTTTTTTATATCCGCTTTATTAAGAGCGCAAGAAAGTGTCATCATTAGAGAAAGGGCGTTTCTGTTCTCTTTTCGTCATCTCTCTCTTTTTTTCTGGTCGTTTGGACTTAAAATATATGTCTTCGTCGATACACAAAGTGCATATTTGTAAAATTATTGTCCCCACCATTCAACCAAATCATATGTGATAGTACACAATTTTCTCAACATAAAGAAAATCATGTGATTGTGAGAAAGGTAATAGTACTAAGACCAGACAGACAGCATTATTATGGTTCCCCAAATCCAATTATACGAGTGCATCGCACTATCATATGGTTTTTCTCATCTCATGGCACCATAGTAACACTTAATTTGTTCCTATCTGGTAACTGGAATGCGGTGGCTCCTGCGAGGGGTGGGCAAAATCGGTCGCATTCACATCTCGAAGAAGCGACGTCCCAACAATGGACTGGCTTTTGCTATTGTCAAGCTGTGGTCGTTTTCACAAATCAAGAAGGCGGTGGGAAGACTTCACGGGATGACCTTCATGGGGAACAAAATTTTCGCACGCCAGGCCAAGTACGAGGCGCTAAGTTCCTCTGAAAGTAGAGAGCGGGTGTCGACGAAGACGGGTGGCAAGAATGAGCATATTGTTACCGGTAATGGTAACGTGCATGTGTCCCAGGCTCCAGTTACTGGCAAGGTTGGAGGTGGCCCTGGAGACGGCAACAACCCTTGTGTGGATTTTTTGGATGACGCTGTGATAGTGGTTGGTGGCGCGTGCGCAACTGTGGGGGGTGGGCGTGTGGCTGGCAAGGTGAAAGGGTAGTCCCGTTTTCGAATTGAAGTAAGTTGTGGATGTCGTGCCAAATGCCCATTGCACGAGGGGACTTTTTCAGGAATAGGGGGAGACATAGTGGCGCCATGTTCCCAGGAGACAAAGGTGCCAGCAGTTAGTGGACTGTCTAATCTTGGAGCTAATTTTGTGGGATACTCAAGTAGTGGGGTGCAGAATACTGGGGTACAAGATGCGTATTGGAACGGTGGTTTCGCTAGTTACCCATGGTGGATTGCCCCGTCGTTTCCGGTGCAGGGTGGTGTTCCCTACGGGTGGTGGGGCTATATGCAGGATTGGGGAGGCGGGTATTCGTGGCCACTTTGGTTTCCAACGGGGCATATTCAACCCACGCAACTCCCGTAATCTGGTGATTTTACTTCGAATGCGCTTGGAGGGATGAATGGGGCTCCTAATCAGGGGCATGAGGGACCTGGTGTTCGGGCTCCAATCTCTATCCGTAACCCGTCAGTGGTAAGGGGAGCGGGGCCCGACCCGGTTGTGGAAGACATCGTTAGTAATGAGAGAAATGGATTGGAAGATGATGCTTTTTATTTTGATAAGTATGCTAGTGTTGAGGATTTGAGGGGCGGTCTTGGATTGAATGGTGGTGGTGTAGAGCTGATTCCCTCCAGATCAGAAGATGCTCAGGCGGTCCAGCAGGCCCAGATGGTGGAGGAGGATGTTGACGATGGTGGTCTTAGAAGCCTCTTCGAGGAACCGGAGTTCCCCCCAGGGTTCGAGCCAGTTAAAGCCCCATCCGAGCCAGAAGAAGACCCAGAGGAGGCTTTCGTGAAGGAGGAAGCGAGGCAAACACTTATCCTAGCAAAAAAGCTTGGGTGTTCTGTTCTGGACGAAGGACGCGCTCTTGACAATTTAGAGGATATCATCCGTGAGCAAAGAGTAAGCTACCGCCAAAGTTGTCAAGCTTCAAAGGAAGGGTCAAAGGAGGACTCTGATAGGTGCTCTAGAAGCACTTCTAATGAACGGTCCAGAAAGACTGTAGGAACACGGCGGTTAGGTTTTAGCAAGTTCTCCCGTGCTAGCAAGATAGTTAAGAGGGGTAAGAAGAAAGCCAACTAGAGCCTGTTTTTTTGGAAGTATTTTCTTGTTTCATGTGTAGAGAGGTTTAGTAAGGTAAGTTGGTCCTGAGTTATGTTTATTGTGGTATCATTTCATGTAGTGTCCTAGTGACACACTTGGGCCTTGTGCCTCTAATTATAAAAAAAAACTGGAATGTTCTAAGAAATTTGTTTGATCGAAGCTACTGCGTTTTTTGTTCGACAATGCATCATGTATATTTATCTCGCTGCCAGGCTAGAATAATTGTTGGAATAGGTTGTATATATGTATGCTTATAGTATGTATAACCTAGGTCATTTTATATGCTGTATTTTTGCCCGGTCATGTGCCTATAAGTCAAGCACATATAAAGACCATTTCCCCCTTTACTTAGAAAACAATAGTTACATTTTCATCTTCTCAGATATAAAACAATCAAGAACTCTCTCTGTTTTCTTTTCGTAAGAGCAAATAATAAAGAAAGATTAGTTGAGTTAATCAAACTTTGTCATGGTACCAGAGCACTACTCCATTCCTCAATAAGGAAAGATGGACGATCCACTGGGAATGAAATCAGAGAACAGCGCCGGAAAACCCAGCACAACCATTGACCAGACTGACCCTCTCTTCGTCGCCTCCACTGAGTAGACCGGTCAAGCCCTTGCAACTAAATTCACCGGCGGCGAAGGCTTCTTGGTGTGGAAATGGACGACGCAAGAAGCCTTGATAGCCAAGAAAAAAATAGGCTTCATCGATGGCAGCATCACACAACCCGACACTGGAGATACGCTTCGCACGACGGCGTGAAGACGGGCCAGATCCCTAGTCGTAACCTGGATTATCTCCTCCCTTGCTCCTAACATCGTGCGCAGTGTTATGTACACAGTGACCCTAAACAAATTTGGGACTGGTTGTGCAAGCGCTTCGAGAAGAATAATCTGGCAACGATTCACAATATCAAGAGCCAGATCGTCAATTTGAGACAAGGTAACGACACTATTACTGACTATTTCATGAAATCTAAGGAGATATGGGCTTAGTATAACCTAGCCAGACCAATCGACAATTGCGAGTGCTGCTCCTTCTGTAAATCCACGGAAAAACAAGAAAAGCGTCAAGTGGAAGAAGAGATTATACACTTCTTGATGGGGCTGAGTAAATCTTACTCACAACTTTGTGGGCAAATCCTAGCAATGAGTCAAATCCCGACTCTGGATAAAATATATTCCTTAATCATCCAAGAAGAACAGACGAGGGAAACCACTGATCTTAGAGACGAACCCGACCAATCAGTAGCCCTAATCGCAAGGGGAAGAGGAAGTTCCTTCAACAAACAGAATCTGGGAGCGGAATTTCAAATTACAGAAGCTTCGACAAGGGAGACGCAAACAAGACCACTGGTGGGTTGAAGAAGGATTCGCCCAAATGCTTGAATTGAATTGTGGTAAAACAGGCCACACTCGCAGCGATTGCTGGTGGCTTATTGGGTTTCCAAACAATGAAACCAGAAGGAACAAAGAAGTCAAGATCGGGTCCTTAGTTACTGATCAAGAAAAATCGAGTACAAGAGGTGATGAGACAATTCAAGCTTCACCAGTAAAAGGTTTTAGCTCAGACCAGCTCCAGCAATTGGTCGTGTATCTACAACAACAGAAAGATCTTGGTGGAGTAAGCAAACAGATGAACTTTGGAGAGTTTTCAGGTAATTTAAAAACAATCTTTAGTTCTCTGTCGTATTTAATTTCTAACACCAACTCTATGATCTGCGAATTGAAAAACTTGTGGATTCTCGACTCCGGTGCTATTGAGCATGTTAGCGGAAATAACACTTTGCTTGATAACTACATGAATCTTGGAAAGGCAAGGGATATAACCCTCCCAGATGGAAACAAAAGATGTGTTGATTCTGATGCTAATCTATGTGTGAATGGAAAAGTTAGCATCAGAAACATCATGTTTGTTCCAACGTTTTTGTTCAACATAATTTCTATTTCTAGACTGATAGAGGACTTGAATGCGTCTGTTATTTTCCATGGAAATGTTTGCACCTTGCAGGAATCTAGGAGTGATTTTTCTCAGCAAATTAGAAGACAGATTAGTGGCCTGTATGTAGTTGATATAGATAGTCTGTGCGATTTCATATTGAAGAGAAAATATGCCCCTGTCTGTATGAATGCGAATGTTGAACCATGTAATGTTGAACAGCCACATAATATTGCTTTATGGCATAACAGGTTAGGACACTTGTCCTTGAAGAGAATGAACAGAATAATAGATATTCATGCATCTAAACATTTGAACATTGATTTATTACCGTGCACAATACGTTACAAGTCTAAATCCAAACGGTTAAAATTTCCCATTTCTAGCTTCAAAACTGTAGAACCTTTTGAACTTATGCACATAGATATTTGTGGTCACAAACCTTAGACGGCCATCGGTACTTCCTCACCCTTGTAGATGACTACACTAGGGCAACTTGGGTCATTCTCTTCAAGTTGAAATCTGAAGCCATGAATCACATTAAAACTTTTATCAATCTAATTGAGAACCAAATGAACAAACATATTAAGATTATTCGAAGTGACAATGCGCGAGAATTGGGAAAATCTCAAGAAGGAAATGCATACTTTGCTCAAAAAGGCATCATCCACCAGACAAGTTTCTCCCACACACCGTACTAAAACGGGGTTGTGGAAAGAAAACAGGACAACCTTGTGGATGTTGCCAGAGCTCTCCTCTTCCAATCCAGTCTAGAAAACCATTTTTGGGGTCATTGTGTGGAACATGTGGCACATTTAATCAACAGAATTCCGAGCAAAGCTATACAAAACTTAACCCCCTTTGAAAAACTCCATGGGATAAAACCCAATTACAGTGAAATTTGGAGCTTCGGTTGCCTTTGCTACATGACCAACATTGAGCCAAACAAAGGAAAATTAGACCCCGGGTCATCCCCTTGTATATACATTGGAAATCCCAAACATACAAAGGGGTATAAAGTTCTCACCCTAGAGGACAAACAACTCAAGGTCATGGGAGACATAACCTTCTTTGAGGATATTTACCCCTTAACCGACAAAAGATGGACAGATCTCCTAGAGAAAAGTTAACACTACCTTGATATATTACCTCCTTCTCGTTGTCACAATGACATAGTTGAGGATGACACTTGTACGTCCTAGCATTCTGTGATAAGAGAAGATTGTCATCCTCTGAGTGCCGACCTAGACACAAGCCATGCTTCCATAGACATTGATCACCCGAGGGACACAGAAGAAGTCCCCATACAAGCCACACAAATTAGGAGATCCACCCGAGAACACAAATTTCCTTCCAAATATGATGATTACGTGGTCTCTTCCAGCATCAGCCAAGATCTTTTCTCTTTCTTTCTCACACAAAGACTAAAAAACACCAGCCCTCAGCCCCTTCACCAAGCCAGCCCAAATACACTCACGGATCGCATACCTAATAACACCATTCTCTCATGTTCCCTTCACCAGAACACCAACAAACTCTTGTCTCAACTTCATGGCCTTAAGGAGCCCTCCAACTATAAAACAACTAGCAAGGATCCCAAATGGATCCAAGCTATGGCTGAAGAATTTGAGGCTCTAAAACATAATAAGACTTGGACCATCGTTGGCCTGCCCAAAGGAAAGTGTCCTATCAGTTGCAAATGGGTCTACAAGGTAAGGCTTAAGGCTGGTGGAGAAATAGAAAGATTCAAAGCCAGGTTTGTTGTGAGAGGCTTCACACAAAAACACGAACTCGACTATGAAGAAACTTTTTCTCCCATAGTAAAACTGACCATCGTGAGAGCCTTTATAATAATGGGAATCAAGAAGGGATGGATCTTGGACCAGTTAGATGTCAACACCGCCTTCCTACACAGAGATTGTAACACCCCTACTAAATCCGACTCCTAATTATGATATAACGTCGTACTCAATAAATAAATCGCAGCAGTAAATAACAGATTGTCGTTCTAATGGTGTCACTGTTATCACTCGCCCATACGGGTGATAACTAGTTACATGATAATCAACATACGAAACGTATTCCCGCAGTGATCACAAGAGATAGATAGTAGTGCTCAAACAATTTAAAACAAATCCAACAACAACCGTTATTACAAACCCGTACTCGTGAGCGTCTATCCAGAATACACCTCGGTTCACACAACCCGAGTCCAAAACAACATTATTATTAAGTCGTACCAAGTCTTAACCAACAGTAACCACAACTGTCGCGCCCCGCGTCGACCCACCAGCTAATCTCCTGAAATAAAAATGGTTTGTGGTATGGAATCAGCCCCTACTGAGTATGTTATCACATGCCCCGTCATGCCTCCTCAAACCCCTCAGTTAATTGGTCGAGAGCATGAGATTCGTTACATGCAATACCGTTTTAATATTTAAACTGTAAAAGCATTTAACAGTAATATTCATACAATAACACAACCATTACCACACAATATATAAACCACACAGTATAACCAGTGAACAACAAGGCGAAGCAACGAGAATAATAAACAAGTATCATCTCCCGTTCTTGGTATAGAAACCAATATTATTTGCCACTGTACAAGTCTCAACTGTAATAAATGTTCAGTTATACCTAGTGACAACGCCTCGTTAAAAACGACGAGTCTCTAAATTACCCACAAACTATGGCGGGTCACCCACGGCAGTAGCCACTCCAGCGGTAGAGTCTCCGACCAACGAGCCATCCTAGCTCACGGGAAATTTTCTTGATACTTGCGGACCCGTACGCGGACATCCTGGTATCGTTTTTGTGATCACAGCGCGCACCAAGAGCCACATCCTCTTGGCTTTGTTATGTTTATTAATTATACCAACGCATCGCATTACCAATTTTCTAACACAGCAGACTAAGGTCATTAGTCCAATCCGGAGTCTGTAAACTCGGGATCCAGTGTTAGTTACGAGAGCGGCGTTTAGAAAGGCCATTGCTCCGTATTAAAGTCTTAGATAATATGTATATCTTATTATCCTAGTGCTACAACGTTTTTCTGACGATCCTTATATTTATATATAAGATAGCACCATAGCCGCTAGTTCGTTTTATATATAGGTCCATATATACGAACCAATACTGTTAACTCAACAACAGTAAATAATAAGCAGCTATAAATATACAGTTCATGCATATTTATTCACACATTCAGACAAACAATCTTATCACAGATCACACAGAATTCTGAACTGAGGAAGCCCTCAGAGACAATCAGAGACACGTAACAACATACCGTTCACCCTGACTGTATAATGGTGGAGTATGAATCAGCTAGATCCGATGCTCCGTGTGTCTTCTCTAACAGTCTAAACAATACATAACGCTACTGATTAGCATCCCGTATAATACCATAACTCTATGGTACCCCGTACCGTCACTAATACCTTCTGGTTAACCCCCCGTTATTAACTGTCAACGTTTGTCGGGTTTTCGGCTTAACTCGAGATTTGAAAAAAAAAACGTTATATTACATGCGTAGTCTTGTCTTGTATATTAATATACTTAATGTTGAACTTGTTATCGCATGTAACTTAATATACCCTTGTATATCATATAGTTTGTTTCTATACTGCATGTATAATTCTTTATCATATATTATACATTTCGCCTTAGTATTTATTTTCCTAAGGTTTGTTTTTCCAAGTTTAATGGAGTATAATTCCTATGCAAAAATACTTTGAATTATATAAATCCTTATTATTCCACGTATACTCTTAACATTAGAATTCCATATCTAATGTTTGTAATTTTTTTCTCTTTATCTTATATCATTTTAATTATGATAATACATGGCTATTAAACCATATTATATTTTCTACACCATACATATATTTATTTATATACATGTATTATGGGACTATTTATTATATGGTAAATCTTTATAATATATTCATTCTCTTTAATGAATATTTCTTATATTATAAATGCTACACCCTTATAACATGAAAACCATATTATAAATTTTTTATTTAAAAATGCCCATATTACCGAACAGCACTTAGTTTCTTAATTATTTACAAAATCCACCACATAATTAATATAATGTTATATTATAGTTATATAACATATATTATGACATTTATGTCATTAAAACAATTATAACCTATAGTTACAAATTGTTATATATTACCAAAAAGGCCCTTATATTCTCGGCTTTCACTATATACCACTAAACTTCCATAAATCACAAATCTAACCCAATTTATAATACATAGTTTTCTAATGTCATTAAAACTATATATTATACATATATCTTTATAAAACCTTATATATAACTCCAAAAATTCCCAAACTATACCAAAAGGTTATAAATATTATTCCTAACCTTATACTTTCTATAACTCTCGGTTTTGCCCATATGTTACCCATTTGTAACAAATGTTATGAAATATCATATATTATACTTATATAATTCATATAAACTCCAAACTTGGTCAATTTGCTTAAAAATGCACTATTTGGGTTACTATTCACAAATAAATGTCATATTTTGATTTTTATTTTCAAACTTTGATTTAGACTTTATAAAATAGTCTATCATGTCAAATTAATGATTTAAATGATATAATCCAGTCTTTAAAATGACAAAAAGTCATTATCTTTGAGCTCATACACAAAAACGTGCTTTAAGGAGTTTTAGTGCACATTTTGTGTCACAGGGTGTTTCTGAGCTTAGTTTTCTTTGAGAATAGTTTTTTTGTGTTCCTTACTTCATTATAATACTTAGGAATCCACTTTGGATCCTATTTGAGGTCATACAATCTTTATGGTGTCCTAAAGCACATTTTTGGCTTTACCGATCTTAAAGCATGTTTTGCCTTGTTGAGATCTTTTAGATTGTTCCCCAATGGTATTTAGATGTTTATTAACCATTTTAGATAATTAATAGATCATTTAATTAAGTTTTTAAGGTTAGGGGTATTTCAGTCTACCCCCCTTAAAAAGGCTTCGTCCCCGAAGTCCTTACTCATCAACAGTTCACCTAAGGAATCAAGTTCCACTAAGTAACCAATCAGGCCATCGCTAGGGAGTAACTCCCACTAGGTTCAAACCTAGTCTATACGTATCATGATTGATACAGCACATATCAAATAGTCGAAACTCATGGTATAAATTCATTCGTATCATAGCACTAAACAAGGTGCACATCCAACTCATCAACAAAAGTACTCAGCGGTACTATATATAATATATATATATTATTATATATATATATATATATATATTCTCAAACAGGTTCACTAAGGCACATACATAAGATGTATCAAACATACAATCATCCAAACAACATGTATGACATAGCATACTACAAAAACACACCACAAAAACAAGATCTAATGCATAACATATGCGCAAGCCAAGTGGTGTCTACCCCCCTTAAAAAGGGTTTGACCACGAACCCGTACAGTATCACAGCTACTACTCGAAGAGTGCTGGGTACTTCACTCTCATGGAGTCCTCTAACTCCCATGTAGCCTCCTCCACCTCATGGTTCGACCAGAGAACCTTGACCATGCTAACGGTCTTGTTCCTAGTCTGCCTCGTCTTTATATCGAGAATGCGGAGTGGTACTTCCTCATATCGTAGAGCGGGGTCTAACTCTAAAGTCTCTGGCTGTAAAACGTGCGATGGATGGGGCACATACCTCTTCAACTGTGAAACGTGAAAGACGTTGTGCACCCTCCCGAGCTCTGCTGGTAAATCCAGTCTGTAGGCTAACGGGCCCACTCGCTCCCTAATCGCATAAGGTCCAACATACTTCGGGCTCAACTTGCCCTTCTGCCCAAACCGGAAGATCCCCTTCATGGGTGACACTCTGAGGAATACCATGTCGTCGGTAGTGAACTCAATGTCCCTCCTCCTGGTGTCTGTATACGATTTCTGCCGATCCTGAGATGACCTCATGTTCTTACGAATCTGTAGGACATCCTTCTTAATCTGCTCTAGGTACTCCGGTCCTAGAAGCGTATTCTCACTGGCCTCATCCCAGCATAAAGGAGTCCTACACGGTCTACCATAAAGGGCCTGGAACGGTGGCATCTGTATTGAGGAGTGGTAGCTGTTGTTGTAGGCGAACTCTATCAAGTGTAGACGCTCTAACCAGCTCCCCTGAAAATCTAAGGCACATGCTCTCAGCATGTCTTCCAGTGTCTGGATGGTCCTCTCACTCTGACTGTCGGTCTGTGGATGGAATGTCGTACTAAGCTTCAACTTCGTACCCAAGGCTTCCTGAACCTGACCCCAGAATCTGGACAAAAATCGAGGGTCCCTATCAGACACAATGGTCTTTGGCACACCATGGTGCCGGATCACCTCCTTCTGGAACAAGTCCGCTAACTTCGGGACCTTCGAGGTATCCTTCATAGCAACAAACTTTGCCACCTTCGTCAAACGGTCCACAATGACCCAAATTGTGTTCAGTCCTCCCTTAGTCGGTGGGAGACCGACAACAAAATCCATCGAGATGTCCTCGAACTTCCAGCAAGGAATAGGCATAGACTGCACTAAACCGCCGGGTCTCCTATGCTCAAACTTAACCTTCTGGCAGGTCAAGCATCTAGCCACGTACTCAGCTACATCCTTCTTCATCCCGCTCCACCAGAAATGGACCTTCAAGTCCTTGTACATTTTCGAAGAACCGGGGTGGACGGATAAGGACGAGCAATGAGCCTCTTGGAGTATCTTCTCCTTCAGGTCAGGAGAAGACTCCGGAATACACAAACGGCCATTCAGTCGAATCATGCCATCATCACACAGTTCGAAGTCATACTTCTGACTCTCAAAGCAACCCTCTGACATCTTTTGCCTGATACTCTCCATATACTGATCACTCTCCTGTGCAGCTCGTATCTCATCAATCATACTGCTGCTCGCTAATAGTGTAAACAATGAATGAGCTCTGCGGCTCAGGGCGTCGGCTACTACATTCGCTTTGCCCTCTTTGTACCTCAGGTCTATGTCGTAGTCCTTCAAGAACTCGACTCACCTTCTCTGTCGCATGTTCAGCTCCTTCTGAGAGAAGAGATGCTGTAGACTCTTGTGATCAGAGTAGATGGTGACTGTCACACCATAAAGATAATGTCGCCAGATCTTCAAAGCGAAGACTACTACGCCTAACTCAAGGTCGTGTGTGGGGTAATTCACCTCGTGCATCTTTAGCTGTCGGGATGCGTAGGCAACTACCTTCCCGTGCTGCATAAGCACACAGCCTAGACCGGTTCCAGAGGCATCACAATATACCTCGAACCCATCGGTGCCCTCAGGGATAGTAAGAACGGGTGCCGATGTCAGGAGATCCTTCAGTGTCTGAAAGGACTGCTCGCACTCGGCAGACCATAAGAACTGGGACTCCTTCTTCATGAGATTCATCATCGGTTTGGCCACCTTGGAGAAGTCCTTCACGAACCTTCTATAATAACCGGCCAAACCCAGAAAGCTACGGACGTCTGTGACTGTCTTTGGCCTCGGCCAACACTTTACTGTCTCAATCTTAGCAGGGTCTACAGATATCCCGCTCGCTGATATGATGTGTCCAAGGAATGACACGCTGTCCAACCAGAACTCACACTTTGAGAGCTTGGCATACAGCTGGTTCTCTCTCATAATACTCAAAACCTGCCTCAAATGTAACTCATGATCCTCCTTGGTCTTTGAATAGATCAGGATATCGTCGATGAAGACTACAACTGAACTATCAAGCTGTTCTATGAAGAGATGGTTCATCAAATCCATGGAAATGGCTGACGCATTCGTTAACCCAAATGGCATAACGGTGAACTCGTAGTGTCCATACCGTGTCCTAAAAGCTGTCTTCTCCACATCACCCTCTGCAATCCTAATCTGATGGTAGCCAGATCTGAGATCTATCTTCGAGAACACACTAGCCCCTCTCAGCTGGTCAAATAAGTCATCTATCCGTGGCAATGGGTACTTATTCTTGACCGTGACCGCATTAAGCTCGCGGTAGTTGATGCAGAGTCGCATACTGTCGTCCTTTTTCTTGACGAACAGTACTGGAGCACCCCAAGGAGAAACACTAGGTCGAATGAATCCCTTGTCGAGGAGGTCCTCCAGCTGTAGTTTCAGCTCCCTCATCTCAGCCGGTGCCATACGGTAGGGCGCCTTAGCAATAGGGCCCGTACCTGGCAACAAGTCGACGGCGAACTCAACCTCGCGCACAGGCGGCATGCCTGGCAGCTCATCAGGAAATAAGTCGGGAAAATCTACCACGACTGGAATGTCTACGTCCATCTCGTCGCTCTGTCTCGTGTCCTGTACATAACAGAGGAAGGCTTGTCGGCCCTTCCTAACGTCCTTCATTAGGGACAGTGCTGACACGATCTTGACAGTCGGCTCTCTCCTCACACTGCGGTATGACACTGTCTTGCCGCTCGGCCCCTTCAGTAGTAGTCGATGCTCTGCACAATGAAGGCGGCCCCTATGCTTCTGCAGCCAATCCATGCCCACTATAATGTCAAAGCCCAAATTCTTGAACTCGATCAAATCGATGGGAAAGGTCTCAGTCATGAAGTTGATCTCTAACCCCGTGTACTGTCTGGTGCAACCTACTTTTTCCTTCGAAGGAAGGGTGACTGAAAAGTCTGAAAGCTGTTCGGGGGCAGCCCCCAGCTTCTTAGCAAATGCCGAGGAGATAAAAGAATGTGAAGCCCCTGAGTCGAACAATACGGAAGCACTAACACCATCAACAGGAAAGGTACCTGAGATCATCTCTCGTATTAGCATCGAGTCCCAATAAATCACTAATTTGCTGTTGGTGGTAATTGTCATACCTGTGATGACATTACCGGACTCCTTGGCTTGCGCCATATCTAGGATGCAGATGGTACCCTCCTTTCCATTTTCGTAGCCTGAAGTTATAAATTAATGGTATCAACAAACTGAACACATATACTTGAAGGTACAAAACTCTTATTTCATTCATCCACTGTATTATACAAGGTTACACACTTAGTTACCACTATTACATCAGTACTGTCTGAAAGTCAAATTTAAACGGCCAGGTCGGATGTGGGTCTCATTCACTAAAGCTGGTGGGGCGGTATTGAGCTTAATGCTCTTAATCCCATGATATATAAGCCTCGCCTCTCCACCAAATACCAACACATCCCCAGACTTGAGGATGATCTTGCTTGCTAGATCCATCCTCTTCTGGTCTCCATAGATGAACTCAGCATCATCACCGATGGAGAATGACACAACCGGTATTCCTCTGGTGATGGACTCAGTCGTCTCATCACGGTCCTAGTGCATCCCAAGCTTTCCTCCCTGCTCGTAGTAGTTGATGATGCAAACGTCAGGTCTCATGTCGGGTAGTGGATAAGTCTCACAGTCTTGAGCAATATCCATTGCGTTTCTTACCAAGGTTAGGAAACTCTCAGGTATCCTAGGTATTGATACGCCACATACTATCTTCACCTCTCGATAAACCCTAGCTTGTGGATCCCAATCTTTTCCTAAGCACATCATGTGCAATTTCATCTTAGAACCACTATTAAATACAGGGGTATAAAATCCTCCCATGCCCTTACCCAAAGCTCTACACTCATTCACTATGGCGATTTGCTCATCTAGGGTTAGGAATTCTCTGAGAAGTATCATGCCCGGTCTGACCACATGACACAACTCGCCAGGGTACTCCCGTCTTTCTTCCATGGGTCTAGGTGATCGCTGTCTTGTAAGTGTGGGATAGCAGATATCGAAGTCTCCTAAGATAAAAGGTTTCCTAGATAAGTCGTTTATCTAGAGCGATATAAAACACACATTCATGCTAAGGTAAAACGTTTAACACTCAGTCATGCTCTCATACAATGGTTAAAGTTTCAAATGCTAACCTTCATCGCGCTGGGTACTAGTACCAGCGCCCGAAGCTCCCGCTGCATTCAGCACACGGTTGCCCGGCGGGTTCCTCTGGTTCTGCTGCTGCTGTCCCCTCTGGGCTTGGGGCGCCGGCCCCCTCTGGCCACCTCGAGCTCCACCTCCTCCAGTAGGTGCGCTCTGAGTCCCCTTCGGCGGGCGGTACGCTCGGCTCTCCGGATTCGAGAAGCACTCGAACGACCTATGGCCTTTCTTCCCGCAGTGGTGGCAGTCCACAGCTTGCCCGGTGCAATCAACACCCGGGTGGTCTTTACCACAACGCTTGCAGTGAAAGTGGCGCTGGGGTGCAGAACCTATTATCACACAACAATCTGATTAATACAAGGACGGTAATGGATAGTGTAAAACAACTCATTCTCAAGGTTAGATCACTTACCCTTAGGGGGTGCAGATCTAAGAGGCTGGACATCATAAGTAGGCCCGGTCAGCATCGGACATTCTCCTTGCCCTTCTGACTGGCCTGCTCCTTCTTCTTCTCCCTCCATGAGAACTTTTTCTTCCTGTGATCGTCAAAGTGTTAGGAATAGCAGGTATAAAAGGCAGCAAGTAAGTAATTTAAATGGATTAAATAACTTAAAGGCGGTTCTTACTTCCAGCCCTTGCTGCCTCCGCTTCCAGCCACAACCTCCGCCTCCTTCTCGGGGGCCTTACGCTTCTGCCCCTGGCTATCATCCCGGCTGTTCACCAACAGCTCGGTCCGAGAAGCAGCATCATAGCACTCCTACAATGCATCAATGAGTTCCCTGTACTTGTAACAAATCAAACTGAGTTACAAGGTATAAACTGTCAACTAATTTACCTGGACCGTAGGGTATAATGCAGCACCCATGGCGGCCTTGATAGCATATCGTAGCCCGCCTCTAAACTTTTCCACCTTCACAGTATCAGAATAAACAACTCCTGGGACAAAGTCCAACAGCCCAATGAATGAGGAGTAGTACTGATCTACTGTCAGACTACCCTGCCTCAGGGCCTCGAACTCCTCCCTCTTCCTCTGCTTCAAGTGAGCAGGATAGTACTTTTCTCTCTCACAATTCCACAAAACCTGTCCAACCAAAACCCTCTATAGCAATGTAGTGTGCCCTCACGGACCTCCACCAAGTACTGGCGGCGTCCCTCAGATGGAAGGCTGCTATACCGACCCGGTGCTCAGCAGGCACATGAATGGCGTCAAAGGCCTTCTCGTGCTCGATGATGTATCTCTCCAGGACGGTGGGGTCAGCAACTCCGTCATAGGTAGGTACTCGCGTGTCAGCAACGCTCTTTAGCCAGTTTGGCTCTCTCGGTGCGGGTACGGGTGGGACTACGGGTGGCGCTCCTATCTGACCACCTCCCATCAGGGCTAGCTGAGCAAAGACGGCAGCTACCGTCTCAGCAATGCCCGCGGCATGGGTCTCAGGAGGACCTCCTCCAGACCTGCCGCCTCCACCTCTGCCTCTACCTGCTGAACGTCTTCCAGAAGACATCTGAAGCATTTAAAATCAAAGTCAACACTCGGTGTAAATACCGTACCTTTCTCAATCATAAGTTCACATAGCCCTAAAAGGCGTAAAACACATTGTCCCCGACAATCTCCCAACTTAAATCGTTTACACCTTCCTCATTGGTACTGGTATATGTATAACCTAAGCTCACGGTACTTAAACTACTATCTCTTGTAATCAGAGCGGTACTCCGCTCTGATACCACTTTTGTAACACCCCTACTAAATCCGGCTCCTAATTATGATATAAACGTCGTACTAAATAAATAAATCACAGCGGTAAATAACAGACTGTCGTTCTAATGGTGTCACTGTTATCACTCGCCCATACGGGTGATAACTAGTTACATGATAATCAACATACGAAACGTATTCCCGCAGTGATCACAAGAGATAGATAGTAGTGCTTAAACAATTTAAAACAAATCCAACAACAACCGTTACAAACCGTACTCGTGAGCGTCTAACCAGAATACACCTCGGTTTACACAACCCGAGTCCAAAACAACATTATTATTAAGTCGTACCAAGTCTTAACCAACAGTAACCACAACTGTCGCGCCCCGTGTCGACCCACCAGCTAATCTCCTGAAATAAAATGGTTTGTGGTATGGAATCAGCCCCTGCTGAGTATGTTATCACATGCCCCGTCATGCCTCCTCAAACCCCTCAGTTAATTGGTCGAGAGCATGAGATTCGTTACATGCAATACCGTTTTAATATTTAAACTGTAAAACATTTAACAGTAATATCCATACAATAACACAACCATTACCACACAATAATAAACCACACAGTATAACCAATGAACAACAAGGCGAAACAACGAGAATAATAAACAAGTATCATCTCCCGTTTGGTATAGAAACCAATATTGTTCGCCACTGTACAAGTCTCAACTGTAATAATGTTCAGTTATACCTAGTGACAACGCCTCGTTAAAAACGACGAGTCTCTAAATTACCCATATACTATGGCGGGTCACGCACGGCAGTAGCCACTCCAGCGGTAGAGTCTCCGACCAACGAGCCATCCTAGCTCACGGGAAATTTTCTTGATACTTGCGGACCCGTACGCGGACATCCTGGTATCGTTTTTGTGATCACAGCGCGCACCAAGAGCCACATCCTCTTGGCTTTGTTATGTTTATTAATTATACCATCGCATCGCATTACCAATTTTTCTAACACAGCAGACTAAGGTCATTAGTCCAATCCGGAGTCTGTAAACTCGGGATCCAGTGTTAGATACGAGAGCGGCGTTTAGAAAGGCCATTGCTCCGTATTAAAGTCTCGGATAATATGTATATCTTATTATCCTAGTGCTACAACGTTTTTCTGACGATCCTTATATTTATATAAGATAGCACCATAGCCGCTGTTTCGTTTTATATATAGGTCCATATATACGAACCAATACTGTTAACTCAACAACAGTAAATAATAAGCAGCTATAAATATACAGTTCATGCATATTTATTCACACATTCAGACAAACAATCTTATCACAGATCACACAGAAGTCTGAACTGAGGAAGCCCTCAGAGACAATCAGAGACACGTAACAACATACCGTTCACCCTGACTGTATAACGGTGGAGTATGAATCAGCTAGATCCGATGCTCCGTGTGTCGTCTCTAACAGTCTAAACAATACATAACGCTACTGATTAGCATCCCGAATACCATAACTCTATGGTACCCCGTACCGTCACTAATACCTCCCGGTCAACCCCCCGTTATTAACTGTCAACGTTTGTCGGGTTTTCGGCTTAACTCGAGATTTGGAAAAACGTTATATTACATGCGTAGTCTTGTCTTGTATATTAATATACTTAATGTTGAACTTGTTATCGCATGTAACTTAATATACCCTTGTATATCATATAGTTTTTTCTATATGCATGTATAATTCTTTATCATATATTATACATTTCACCTTAGTATTATTTTCCTAAGGTTTGTTTTTCCAAGATTAATGGAGTATAATTCTATGTAAAAATACTTTGAATTATAAATCCTTATTATTCCATGTATACTCTAACATTAGAATTTCCATATCTAATGTTTGTAATTTTTTCTCTTTATCTTATATCATTTTAATTATGATAATAATGTATTAAACCATATTATATTTTCTACACCATAACATATATTTATTATATACATGTATTATGGGACTATTTATTATATGGTAAATCTTTATAATATATCATTCTCTTTAATGAATATTTCTTATATTATAAATGTTACACCCTTATAACATTAAAACCATATTATAAATTTTTATTTAAAAATGCCCATATTTCCGAACAGCACTTAGTTTCTTAATATTTACAAAATCCACCACATAATTAATATAATGTTATATTATAGTTATATAACATATATTATGACATTTATGTCATTAAAACAATTATAACCTATAGTTACAAATTGTTTATATTACCAAAAGCCCCTTATACTCTCGGCTTTCACTATATACCACTAAACTTCCATAAATCACAAATCTAACCCAATTTATAATACATAGTTTTCTAATGTCATTAAAACTATATATTATACATATATCTTTATAAAACCTTATATATAACTCCAAAAATTCCCTATACCAAAAGGTTATAAATATTATTCCTAACCTTATACTTTCTATAACTCTCGGTTTTGCCCATATGTTACCCATTTGTAACAAATGTTATGAAATATCATATATTATACTCTATTATTTAGTCATTTCCATTTGTTTAACTATTTTTGTTTTCTACATATTTAATAATATTTATTTTTTAAAATGTAATTCAAATTTTATATGGTCTTTAATTTTTTTTGTATTTTTTCTATATTTAATTTTTTTAATTTGACCATAAGCCCTCAAGGTTATTATGGGGCATGTGGTGTGAGAATAAAATGGAAATTAACAAAAATATTTTGGAATAACCTGAATTGAACAAAACCATAACTGTATATCATCAACCCAAATGTATAACGCGTTGAACTGAACCCAACCAATTTTTCATAGATTCATCATTTATTTTAAGTTTTTTGGTTATCCAATTAATCATTATAATATTTAAACATTTTTTAATAGTTATACACAGTATTTAGTTATAGTTACTAACTAAATATTTGGTTTTTTTTATCAAAACTAAATATTTGGTTTAGTGATATATTAATCATTAAATACCGAATTTAGTCTTTAAATATAATAGTATATAATCTATTTTTTGGTTTATTACTTTCAGAATGGACACTCCGGAGATTACTCACCTTGATAAAAAATAGAAAGAGATACGTATGCGTGCAGAGGGAGTTGGGCTAGGAGGATAGAGAAATTATTTTTTTTAAATGTTATAACTCACATAAGTGAAAAAAAAAACATACTATTGTTCATGTTGTTCAAAACAAGACGCATCATGAATATGTTTTGGTAAACTTCAAATTTTATATTTTTAGAATGAGTATATATAAGGTATTTTTAAAGTGAATCTTATTCATTAGTTAAATGAATCTTCTTTAATAATAAAATGAACCTTATTCATTAACAAGATGAATCTTACTCCAAACACTTTAAAAACCACCCTAGGAAAGTTAAAAACGTCGAAGACATTTTTATGGTTCGTAGTTAGACCATAAACCCTAAACCACAAACCCTAAAAAATTGTTGAGTCAGTGATGACAATATAAAGTATAGAACTAATACCAAAAAGATTATCCTACCCCCAAACACTCTAAAAACCACCCTATGAATGCTAAAAACGTCGAAGGCACTTATATGGTTTGTAGTACGGGGTTAGGGTCTAACGACCCTAAATCCTAAAAAATTGTCAAATCAGTGACGACAATATAAAATGTAGAACTAATGCCAAAAAGATTACCCTACGCCCCAAACACCCTAAAAACCACCTTATGAATGCTAAAAACGTCGAAGACATTTTAATGGTTTTAGTGCAGGGTTTAGGGTCTAACGACATCTGATTCACTTTTCAACAACCTTTGATACACTTTTTTAAACTTAAGATTCACAATGAATCTTAAAACATATGTACATAAAAAATAAAAAAATTAAATTTTTATATCAAAACATATTTTTGTTTGGTCTTATTTTGAAGAGTTCAAAAAATGATGAACAATTGTATAAAATTTATGCTATTTGAACTTATATATAATAAGATACAATATTTTAAAGTTTTAGAAAAATATAAAGGGAAATTTCATGAAATGCCACTATATTTTTGGCTAATTCATGAAATGCCACTAAAAAAAGAAAGTCACGACATGCCACTATATTTTCTAAAAAGTTCATGAAATGCCACTATAGATAACAAAAAGACAAAAATACCCCTACTAGTTATCAAATTACTTTTAAAGTACACAATTTGCCCTTAAGTGTTAAAATTAACAAAAATATCAAAATACAATAAAAATATAAAAAAATTATAAAAATAAAAAAAATACAAAAAATTAAAAATTAAAGAATTAAAAAAAATTAAAAAAAATAAAATATCATTAAATATTAAAAAAAAGAAATATTTCATTTTTAAAAATTTATTCAATATCATAAAAAGAATATTGAGTTCTAAATAAATAATTTATACCAATTTTTCTACTAATTTAGTACCATAATTTATACCAAATAAGTACCATAATTTTTATCATACATTTTTTAATTATTATTTGCTATCAATTTAGATTATTTATTTATAAAAGTAAATAATTTTTTTATATTGCTGATAAAATTTAAAAACTAAAATTCTAAACATAATAATTTATTTGAGATAGAACGATTGAGAATATATATATATATATATAACATACAATATTAAATAGTAAAACTTGTTTGAAATGTAGAATAAAACATTTTTAGAATAAGTTGCATATTATTATTTAAAAACATTGTAATCAACATTTCAAACAAGTTTTATTATTTAATATTGTATGTTATATATATACAGTCGCTCTATTTCCAAAAAAATATTGTATTTAGAAATTTTAGTTTTTAAAATTTATCAGCAATATAAAAAATTATTTACTTTGAAGAAAAAAAGAATCTAAATTGATTGATAAAAATAATTAAAAAATGTATGATAAAAATTATGGTACTTATTTGGTATAAATTATGGTACTATATTGGATGAAAAATTGGTATAAATTATTTGTTTAGCGCTCAATATTCTTTTTATGGTATTGAATAAATTTTAAAAAATGAATTTTTTTTAATATATAATGATACTTTCGTTTTTTTAATTTTTTTTTAATTTTTTTTAGTTTTCATAATTTTTTTATAATTTTTCCTAATTTTTTTTTATTTTTTTAATTATTATAATTTTTTATGTTTGCATTTTGATATTTTTGTTAATTTTTGTCAATATTTAATACTTATGGGCATATTGTGAACTTTAAAGTACTTTGTTAATTAGTAGGGGTATTTTTGTTTTTTTTCCATCTATAGTGGCATTTCATGAACTTTTCAAAAAATATAGTGGCATCTCGTGATTTTCTTTTTTTTTAATGACATTTCATGAATTAGCCAAAAATATAGGGGCATTTCATGAAATTTCCCAAATATAAAACACAAAAGGATAAAATAGATGACAAATACCAATCTTACCGATCGCCATACTACAAGCTAGGGGTGTTCATAACCGGTAACCGAAGCCGGTTAACCGGAAACTGGTTAACCGGATTGTCGGTTAGTTAAATTTGATAACCGTAATCGGTTCATTTAGAAGCGGTTAATCGGGGCCGGTTAACTGTCGGTTTCGGTGCGGTTTTACCGGTTTAACGGTTAACCGAAATGATGTAGATTTATGTGTTTCTTTCTTATAATTATTTAACATTGTGCAGTTTTTCCGGTTTTGGTGCGATATTAAACCAGTTAACCGCCGATTTTGATAAGATTTTATTGGTTTTGGTATAATTCTAACCATTAACTATATAATTATATATTTATTTTTGGTAAATCTAATAATTAACCATATAGTTTTACACTTATACTCAAAAAAATCAATAAATTAAATGCTTAAACGGTTTTTTCGGTTAACCGGATTCGTCAAAATCAATAACCAAAATCGGAACCGGAACCGGGAAACTAAACGGTTCGGTTAACCGAATCGGAAAACGACTTCGGTTAACCGGGTTTCTGGTTTCGGTTTCACCGGTTCCGGTCCGGTTTGGCGGTTCCGGTTTTCCATGAACACCCCTACTACAAGCGCTAGCAGGGCCGGCTCTCTGGGGTGCAGGTGGGGCGACGGAACATGGCACCCGATATTTGGGGGCCCATTTTTTATTTTCTTCTTTTAGATTTTATCATGAGAAAATTATATAAATGTCAAATTTTTATTTTAAATGTAATGCTAGGGGTTTCATTCTACATATTTTTATTTAATAATTTTTTATATTTACATACTCCCTCCGTCCTGAATTGACCGTCGTGTTTACTATTTAGACATGTCATTTGACTTCAATTTTTAACATATAAGATAAATTAATTTTGAAAATTTAAGTTTTGCATATGATTCCTTATATGATAAACTATATGTTACAAAATTTAGTTTTATAAAATTATTTTATCTTATATGCTAAATATTGAAGTAGAAAAACGTGCTATAAAGCAAACAGGACGGTCAATTCAGGACGAAGGGAGTAATTTAATTCTATAAGGGTCCCATTCAAGGCCCTGAAAATCATCGAAACGGCCATAAGCGCTATTACATTTGAGTTATTGGCTGCTGAAACATATTTTTATTATCCAACCTGAACTAATTAAAAATCTATTTGTTAAAAAATTTGAACTTATACCCATTTTAAGTCGGGTTAACGGTTCTGATCAAATTTCATACTAGTTACGACAGTGTACGATAACAGTAGTTTTTCAACCCCACATAGTAGTCAATTATAAGCTGTACATGATCATGACCAATGAAGGGAGTCGAATAATTGATCATCTGCACACACACACACCGCAGAGAACAGAAACAAGCTTACAATAAATAAGTAAAGAAAGGAGGAACACGTCTCTGTTGACTGAAACGATTGACTAGCTCGACAATCATAGTACTATATTATATGTTATGTATGTACATTTTCTATGAGTTTTCGACAGACATGCACGCAAAGAAGCAATTACGGACAGGCGTACCCCACCTACCCAAGGAGCTCAATTGGACAATCTTCTTCGACAATGTAGGTGTAGATCCAGATCCACTATAGTAATAGCTTAGCTCCGTAGCTATCGACCAAAGAAGCAATTATGGAACTGCATTACTATTTGCATAGATGATGGCTATGTGGTATAGGCGGGTTAGGTTAGATAGCTGTTGCTGTCAAGGGTGCATGATTAAGGCTATGTTTTTAGTTTTGATAATTGTTGTTTGACGGTATGTCATATACCTGGCAATTTGGGTCGATGGGTCAGGTTGATATCAACCCTAACCCAACCCAACCCATTTAAAATATCATCAACCCAACCCAACCCAAAAATGAATGGGTCAGAAAATCATGACCCTAACCCAACTCACCCGACCCATTTTTTAAACATACAATAATTTAGATGGATTAGGAGTAGAAGTTAATAAAAAAATTCAAAAACATCCCGTGCTAGCTAGCACACTGATTGGGATGAAACAAGAGAAAGAGAAGTAATATTGCTTGGATCCAACTTTAAATGAAATCCATGTTATGCGAAGAATCTAAATTACTGCACCAATTTCCTATGAATAGAATAACTCGTATTTTTATCAATATGAGCCTAAAGCTCTACCACTATTGGGGGAAATCCTATTTAGATATGCACATGATCCTAGTGTCCTTAGTAAAAAGGGGAACGAAAATGAAAATCTCCATTATGCATAAGAGAAATATGCTAAAGACAAATCTTCTAAAGTTACAAATAATCTAGGGAAAATTCACAAGATACCACTAAAAAGTTTGTTAATTCACAAAAGACCACCGTTTTTAAAAAAGTTTTCCAGATACCACAAAAAATAAATTTAATTCACCAGATACCACAAATTACGAACCCAAAACATTTTAAGACCAAAATACCCCTACTTGTTAATAAACATAGTTCACAGGATTAATTCACATAAATATTATTAATTCACAAAATACCACAAAAGTAAATAAAATATATATTAAGAACAGTAAAAAATAATAAAAATTTAAGTTTAATATAATTTTATAAAATAAAAAAACCACACAATTAATTAAATTTTTTGAAAAATAAATAAAAAAATGTATATATCATTTAAAAGCTAAAAAACTAAATTAAAAATAAAAAAACAAATTAAGGGAATGATAACTCAATTTTTTTATAATACTTTTTCTCAAAGTATTTTTAGTAATGTAAAATAGTATTATAAGATTTTTAAATATATATATACAAAAAATTAAACAACCATTATATTACTGCTTTTGTCTATTTTTAATCAAGTTTGTGGCTTCTCTAATTATATTTTTTATAATTCTTAGAGATTCTTTGGTTATATTTATGGTATTATATTTTCAATTTCAAACCTATATATCAGAGAAAGTTAATTTTGCTACTTACTTTTTGAAAAATATGTTTAATACTTTTTGTTTTGAATTAAAATATCATAAAATGATATTAAAAAATGTTAGACTATTACACTCATAAACTATGTTTTTTCAAATTATTTAGCTTGTATATAGTATAAATATGTATTATAATATCACTTTATATATAAAGTTTAACCATATATAAAAAGAAGTATTGTTACTTCCTTTTTAAAAATATTTAATATTTTGTGTTGTTTATTTTGAATTAAACATATATATAAATGATATTATAAAAATGTTATATACTATATACAAGCTAAATTATTGACAAAAAAAATAACACAATAGTAGAGTGTAATAGTCTAACATTTTTATAATATTTTATTTAATATTTAAATTATTAAACATATTTTTAAAAGTAAGTATCAAAATTAACTTCTCTTATATGGGTTGAAAGTGAAAAAAAATAAATACATATACATAACAAAAGAATCTCAAAGAATTAGAAAAAGTATAATATTAGAGAAGCTACAAACTTGATTAAAAATAGACAAAAGCCAGTAATAATGGTTGTTTAAATATAGATATTTATTTATTTTTTTATACGATTTTACATACTAAAAATGCTTTGAGTAAGAGTATTATAAAAAATTTGAGTAACATTCCGTTTAATTTTTTTTTTTAGTTTTTAGTTTTTAGCTTTTAAGATATATACATATAGTATTTTTTCAAAAATTTTAATAATTGTGTGGTTTTTTATTTTATAAAATTTTATCATTTACTTTGTGGTATTTGTGAATTAATAATATTTATGTGTATGAACTATGTTTATTAACAAGTAGGGGTATTTTGGTCTTAAAATGGTTTAGGTTCGTAATTTGTGGTATATGGTGAATTAAATTTTTTTTGTGGTATCTGGAAAACTTTTTTAAAAATGGTGGTCTTTTGTGAATTAACAAACTTTTTAGTGGTATCTCATGAATTTTCCCAATAATCTATAAACTTAGAGCTCAAAGCCTCAAACTATAACTGATAGTTCTAAAATAACTACAAATGTTTAAACTGAGTGATTATGCTTGAGAAAAGTACAATCACAATCACTTAATCGTTACCAACAGTTGAGGGATGTTTATGCTGCACGTTACCCGTATTGCTGGCTTCATAATTCATTAAGTGTAATAACCTTGAGGTTTACCTCCCACATCGATTGGAGGGGAGAACGAAGTGTGTCTTATAGGTGCATGGATACCTCTTCCTTGTGCGATGCGTTTTGGGGCTAGGAAACCCCAGGAACAAATCCGTGTGGCCTGCGTGCCAAAGCGGACAATATCACACATGTGGGCTGATTAGGCTGGGCTGTTACAGATGGTATCAGAGCCAGACCCAGGTCGGTGTGCCAGTGTGGCCCGCGAGGGCGCTGGGCTCCCAAGGGGGGTGGAGTGTAATACCCTTGAGGTTTACCTCCCACATCGATTGGAGGGGAGAACAAAGTGTGCCTTATAGGTGCATGAATACCTCTTCCTTGTGTGACGCGTTTTGGGGCTAGGAAACCCTAGGAACAAATCCGTGCGGTCTGCGTGCCAAAGCGGACAATATCAGACATGTGGGCTGATTAGACTGGGTTGTTACATTAAGAGTTCTACACTTTCCTACTTACAAAAAATATATATCACCTACTTTTGTTCGCCCTTCTAGATAATCTAAACATACCTATGTTCTTAAGAATGTAATGGCGGTGAGAATAAGAAAAACAACCCTTGGGCAGAGATGTAGAACGATATAGACATGAACAATGGTGTAGAGAAGAATGATGGATGTGAGTCTGCAAGACGAGAGCATTAGGGTTTTCAATATTATGTTAAGGTCAAGTTAGGCCCTTTGTTTGATATGCAGCTGGTTGAGCCGTCTGTTTAGTTAAGATTGTGTGATATTATTAAAGATTGGATAGTCCAACTGCACTTGGGCTTAAGGCTTAGGTATAGTTTGATATGAAAATTATATATATATATGTGAATTAATATTTTTATTTTTTATTATTAACAAAATATTTTCGGGTTTTTGGGTTGGGTCATGGGTTTAGATCTATACCCTAACCCAACCCACAAAATTAGCTTATTACCTTAACCCAACCCAAAAATTAGATGGGTCAATAATCAAGACCCTAACTTGCAAAAATATGGGTTGGGTTCGGGTTGGGTTTCGGGTTGGGTCAAAATTGTCGGGTCTACGGTATGATATATTTACAATATAAATTAGTTAAGTTAGTTATGTGTGGTGCATTTATTGTTTTTTGTACCACAATTATTAATATTAAACAACTGTTTAATTTTATTTCGTTAAAAAATAAATAAAGTAATTTGTAACAAATGCTATAAGATAAGTAGCTTGTTATTATCAAAGGTCCGTCCACACTCAGAGCTTGAAAAAATTAATATGACAAAGTTAATTAGTTAACGGTTTTTATAAAAAAATATAAGTACGAAATTATAAAATAAAAATATGATAATTAATTAGTTAACCTAATCTTCAAAATGAGGTCTGCTGCTGTTGGTATGGTGGTTTATTCTGTTTGGAAAACTAGAAATGAAAGTGATCTCTCTGGTGTTAAACCGAACAAGTGTTTTGAGATTAGCAAGATTTTAGCTGATTTGAAAATGAGGTGGGGGAAATTTGTTACCGGTAACTAGGAAGAATTATAATATTCTTAGTTGCTTAAATTTGTTAGAATTCTTAGGCAAGTGATTTGCCTTGTTCTCTTTACTGCAGTCTGTTGCAGTTCTTTTAGTGTTTTTAGGTTGTAATTGTTAGTTTTCTTTAATGAAGCTTACCCTTTTATTCAAAAAAAAAATAGTATACTAATTAGTTAATAAGTAAAAAATTATAAAGTAAAAATATGATAATAATTAACTTTATTATGGTATACATCATAATTATCATGTAATGTATATTAATATGTTTCCATTTTCAAGCCCCTTATATTTTTAGCTAAAGTTAATTAGTTAATAGTTTATAAAAATAAGTAAAAATTATAAATAAAAAATGATAATTAATTAGTTAACGTTATTACTGTATACAACATATAACACAATAAACTAATTAATAGTAAACAAATATGGCTTAAATATTACTGTATGCATACAAAATATAATATTAAGGTTTAATATCATATTTTTTATATAAGGAAATATTAGCATTAGAATATGGTATTGGTAATCTTAAAAAACAACTAATTAACTTTAAAAAACATTTATGGTATGGCAGGTGTTGGGAAAATATAATATAATTGTATAAACCTAAGCAAACAAAAGGGCAAGTGCACTCTAAATCACTGTAGTATAACAGGTGTCGTATCCACAAAGAACTTTGTTTCTCAATCCCTAACTTCAGTACCCTAGGATAGTGGGGAGTCACCTAAGATTACACAAATCAACTCATAAACACAACTCATTCTAACATTGTCTGTTAGAGCTAATATCAAGATTCCCCAAATCATGGACCAATGATTTTTTTTATCTAATTAATCAAACCTCTTCACTCAAAGAAGATTAAAGTCTCTAGATAGCATTAAGCACAAGCTTTTTAATAATAGCCTTAAGGTTATACCCCCTAATCAAGAGTGCAAAAGCTAAGGTTTATCCTCTCTTGGTCAAAATCCCAATCTCAAAACCCTAATATTGAGAGGAATCACCGAAATGCAATAATTGATCAAATTAGAGCATTAATTAAGCATTGAAGGAGATAAAACAAATGTCTTGAATGAGATAGGTCTACAAGTATTCAATGAGCATTTTTAGGGTCATACCCCATCCTAGGATACAAATGGAGACTACTTAAGCATAGAGAAAAGAGAAAAGATAAGGGAGGGTGAGCTCTTCCCTCTCTTCTTTTCTCCTCTTCTTTCTCTTATTTTTGCCCTTTTCTTTTTCTCTTTTGTCCCTTGGAATGTTGGATGTAGAATGAGACTAATGCCTCAACTTTTCGAAGGTTTTAGGCAAGTTTTTGTTCCGAAATGGGTCGGTCACCTCTAGTAGAAGGGAGGCATGTGCTCTAAATTAACTCCGACCGACTCACATGAGTTGGTCTCCTTGGATCGTCCATTGTAGAAGGCCGAGGATGACTTCGACCGACCCACGTGGGTCTGTCTCTTTAGGCCGGTCCACTCCAGTAGCTCAGGACGAGCCCGACCGACCTATGTGGGGTTTCAACTCTTGAAAGGCCAGTTTCCACCGAATACTTCCCAAAATGTTCCGTCGTTCTTGATCTGCTTCCCAAAGTGTTAAACCTTGCTAAAACACTCTTTTGCCTTAAAAACATGCTCAAATAAGCTTTTACCTAAATTATAACCAAACTTGTATAAGTTCACCTATAATACGAAATGCTTTATAAAATGATGAAATAGGTCAGCAAATAAATGAAATGAAGGTGAATAAAGACCTATAATTTCATTATCACCACTATCAGCGGGAAAGACGAGCATCTTAATTAGGCAGAATCTTGCCTACAACTAAATGTATGTAGATAGCTACATACCAAAGAGGGAGTCTACGTGCGCGCGGATGGAGAGCAGCCTGAGTGTGAATTTTTTTTTCAACTTCTTTCACGCGCGCAGCGCATTTCTTTTTTTTTTCTTTTTTCCTTTTTTCTTTTCAAGTTTTTATTTTGTTTACTTTATCATAAAATCTAAAACTTATTGTAACTTTTAATATATAGATCCAAAATGAAAAAAAGTTATACATTATTCACCTAAATTCAAGCTCTTCAAAACAAGACCAGTCATTGATATTTTGACAACTTTAAAAAAATTATTTTTACATGTATGGAACACAGAACGTAAAAAAATAACTTGTACTGATAGTCATACAAACCTGTACAAATGTTCATTAAAACATGTACATCTACACGTAAAAACTTGTACATCGCATTAACTCGACAGATTTTTAGGGTTTGTGGTAGCGGGTTTAACGACCCTAAATCCGCCACTACAAACCTTAAAAATGCCTTCGACGTTTTTTAGCTATCCTAGGGTGGGTTTGGGGGTGTTTGGGGGGTTAGGGTAATCTATTTGGAATTTGTTTCGTACTTTATATTGTAGCAACTAACTCGACAGGTTTTTAGGGTTTGTGGTAGCGGGTTTAGGGTCTAACGACCCTAAACCCGCCACTGCCAAACCCTAAAAATGCCTTCGACGTTTTAGCTATCCTAGGGGGTTTTGGGGGTTTTGGGGTAGGGTAAATCTATTTGGAAACCGTTCTATACTTTACATTGTAGCAACTAACTTGACAGGTTTATAGGGTTTGTGGTCGCGGGTTTAGGGTCTGCCACTATAAACCCTAAAAATGCTTTCGATTGTTTTTTAGCTTTCCTATGGTGGGTTTTAGGGTGTATGGGGGTTAGGGTCATCTATTTGAAAGCCATTATATACGTTAATGTAAGAATGTACATATTTTAATGTGAGAATGTACATGTTTTAATGTGACGATGTACATGTTCAAATGTGAGAATGTACATTTTCAATTATGAGAATGTTATGTTTTAATGAACATCTGTACATTTGTATGACCGTCTGTACAAGTGTTCTTCCTTATATGTAAATGTTTTAATTTAATGATTCGTACAGATTTATATGACTATCTATATGTTTTTAATGTGAGGATGTAACTGTTTTTACGTGAGGATGTACATGTTTTAGTGAACATATGTACAGGTTTGTATGACCATATGTACAAGTTTTTTTTTTACGTTCTGTGTTCCATACATGTTAAAAATATATTTTTTTTAAGTTATCAAAATATATCAATGACTGGTCTTGTTTTGAAGAGCTTAAATTAGGTAAACAATGATATAAGTTTTTTTCATTTTGGACTTATATATTAAAATTACAATAATTAAAAATTTTGATAAAAAAAAAACAAAAAAAAAACAAAAAAAAAAGCAAGACGCGGGGGCGCTTTGCAAAAAAAAAAAAAAATTAAGATGCGCCCGTACTCATATATTATGTAGCGCCGACGTCATTCATAAAAAAAAAAAGAATCGCATGTATGTAGCCAGAGGTGGCTACAGTGACATGTAGCCAAGACAGACTGTTCCAACAAACAAAATATACTTGAGATAGAAGGGGGAAAACAATAGAAAAGGGAATGCCCTGACATAGCACACAATGTAAACGCGCCCAGAAAGATCCTGGTGTGAGAAATATGTTTTGGGCTACGAAGCTAAAGCAATGGGATAATAAAGGGAGTAGATTGCAGACCCATTATACATGGACCTGGCCCGGCTCCAAAAGTAGTTGAAGAACGTTTGACATCCCAATATGAAACAAGGAAATAGAACTAGAGAAAACCCAACGTGAAATAGCAAAACCCCTTTAGGTCTCCGTGATGTAAGATACAATCCCCATACAAGAAAATAGTTAGGGAAATTTCACGATATACCCCCGAGGTTTGAGCGAATTTTACGAGATACCCCTGAGGTTTTATTTTATTGCGAGATACCCTGAGGTTTCATTTTTTTACGATATACCCCTGAGGTTTCACTTTCATTACGATATACCCCGAGGTTTCAATTTTATACGAGATGCCCCTCAGTTCAGATTCTAATTATTATATTTTCATATCCTCATTTTACCTCACACCATATACCCCACAATGACCCACAGGTTTCTGGTTAAATTTTTTAAAATTTAAAATATGAACAAAATACACATAAAAATTAAAGTCAATTAAAATTTTAATTCAATTTAATAAATATTAATAAAAGTATAAAAAAAATTAGAATAAAAACATTTAAAATTAAATAGAAATGACTAAACAACAAAAAAAATAATCTATTTAAAAAAACTTATATTGTTACATAATTTAAAGTGTGGCTTAAATCATAAATTTTTTATAACAATTATATTAAATGCAAGAAATTATAAATAATTTTATATTTAAAGATATAGTTTATTAACAAAATATATTTGATATCAATAATTACAAGAGAAATTATTATATTTTATGATTTTAAGCCACCGTTATAATGTATATATAAAAAACCATAAAATAATGATTTCAAGAATTTAATTATTTTTCTAATTTAAAATTGATTTTTGATATCAAATAATATAATCATTTCTTTTGTGATTATAGTATAAAAACCATAAAATATACTCTCTCTGTCCTGAATTGATCGTCCTGTTTGCTTTTATGACATGTTTTTCCACTTCAATATTAAGCATATAAGATAAAATAGATTTTATAAAAACTAAACTTTTGTAACTTATAGTTTATCATGTAAGGAATCATATGCAAAATTTAAATTTTCAAAATTAATTATATTATATATTAAAATTGAAGTCAAACGACATGCCCAAATAATAAACAGGACGGTCAATTCAAGACGGAGGGAGTAATCATTTCTCTTGCAATTATTGATATAGAATAATATATTCGTTAAAAACTATAATTGAAAATTATTTCTTCTATTAATATAATTGTTAGAAAAATTTTATGATTTTAAGCTACCGTTCAAATTATGTAACAATATAAGTTTTTAAATAGGTTTTTTTTGCTGTTTAGTCATTTTATATTTATTTAAATTTTTGATTCAATTTTTTATTTTTTATTATTATTTTATTAATGTTTTTTTAAATTGAATTAAAATTTTAATTGATCTTTAATTTTTATGTGCATTTTGTTTATATTTTACATTTTTAAAAAAATTGACCATAAACCCGTGAGGTTATTGCGGGGCATATGGTGGGTGGGTAAAATGTGGATATGAAAAATATAATATATCAGAATCTGAACTGAGGGGCATCTCGTATAAAATTGAAAACTCAGGGGTATATCGTAATGAAAGTGAAACCTCAGGGGTATATCGTAAAAAAATGAAACTTCAGGGGTATCTCGTAATGAAAATGAAACCTCAGGGATATCTTGTAAAATTCGCTCAAACCTCGGGGGTATATCGTGAAATTTCCCAAATAGTAACAACCCAACATGCAAATAACTGTCATGTTTATAAAGAATTCAAGCTTTCGCCTTTTTTTTCTTCTAATATCTCACTTCGTTCGTTGACTATTGAACATTTTCATTATATGTTTTTAAAAATTAATTTTGTGTAAAAAATACACATTATCATGTTTAATAATTTATTAAACACAATTCTTCTTGGTATTTCTAAGGAGGGTAGTTGAGGGGGACATCGATAAAATTATCAAAAATTATGGGGTCTTTAATTAAATTATTTTTTTTAAAAAAAATTACATTATAATTTTGTACAATTTAACAAAGTTGGGGGTGTGTCACTCCCTCCTACACTGCCCTGTCTCCGCCCCTAACGGTGTTGGCTGATTGGTGCATAAAATCATTTTAATCTATAAAGTCAAGTGTAGTACGTTGAAAATTTATTGCTGCAACATATTATATATATATATTTATGTAGAGTACATATTTGTGACTTTAATTTATAATAACTCTCGTTCTATAAAGTAGGTAAACACTTCGAATCAAAGATTGTTTTTTTGAAAACTCAAATAAAAGAATATTGATATTCCATAAAGAACAACAATTAAATTTCCTCATAGGTCGCAAGAAAATTGAAAACAGTCTTACAACTTATTTTCAGGTGGGTAAAGAGATAACCGATCATTGTTACAAAAGGGAAAATTAGACCTTCACAACGTTTGGTGAAATTACACATCCCACAAATAAAGTTTTAATAATTACTTTTTCTACTCATCTGGTTTCCTTTTTTTACATCCGATAACTTTTATAATTTTCATTCAATTTAGGAGATGTTTAAATGTTATCCAAAATTGATGAAATTTTACATGGATAAATCTAAAATGCTATATTTTGACTTAATGTCAAATTCAAATTTTTTAAACTCACATGTGACATGTGGGACCCAATGAACACACATTCACATGCCACATGTTTTATTGGGTCTCACATATCATATATGAGCATGAAAAACTTTGGATTTCATCCCCGACAAAAATAGAACACTTAAGCATCGTTCGTGTAAAGTTTCATCAACTTTGAACAACATTTAAGCATCTCTTAAGTTCAACAAAATATACAAAAGTTGCCGGATGTAAAAAAGGAGAAACCACATGGGCGAGGAAAGTAATTTTTGAAACTATATGGGTTAGGTGTATAATTTCGCCAAACGTCATAGATGAGGATGTAATTTTCAAAAAAAAAAGAAAAGAAAAGAAGAGAGATAACCGAAAGAAGCTTCACAAGAATATCATCATAATAAGATGGGGATTTTCTTGGTATCCACCTAGGCCCAGCAAATCCGCAAAAAGTCACACTCTTTCAATGCAAGCAACCCATATGCACGTTAGGGTTCGTGACTATTTTCTTTTTTTTATCTTTCTTTTTGTAAGCTACTTTGTTGGAGCAAAACGAAATGAAGATTGCTCTTTTTCTAAAAAGTGAAAATATATAAATAATGAGAATACTCCGTCCAAAAGTTAATAAGTTTTTTGATAATTTGGGCTAGTAGCCATTTTATTAAGATAAATAGGAAATCCTGTAAAACAGGCGGACCGGTATAACGGGTCTCATTAAAACCTCCATAAGCAAAACCCAATGGGAAAAAGCCTATGAAGGAAAAAGAGTACCCACCATGTCCCAATACAACCTACTAACCAGCTAGAGATTCGGAATTTTTTTTTAAAAGAACCTGCAACAAACACAACATGCTTGAGTAGCAAATGCAACCTCAATCTAAGATCCTACACATATTCTACCAAGGGGGTGAACCCAGAAAAGATATCACAGGATAACGGGAGATCCTTCCACCAAACTTTTGTCCACCGCCAAATACCAAGCTTGATTTGAGTAACAGTGCGAGGAACATTCATGACTTCACCCCGAAACACAACCTCATTCCGATGCATCCAAATAAAGTAGATACCATAGCACAAACTAGACCGCCAAATCCTTCTTGCTTTGGGAGAGAGGGGTCGGGAAAACCATTCCTGAAAAATATCAGCCACCGAGTTTCGAAAATCGAATTGTAAACCCCACCACCTCAAGATTACCTCCCAAACTCCGCGAATTTTTGAGCACAGGAATATCACATGTTCCACTGTTTCCATCTCTCTCTTGCACCAGGGGCATAAACTTTGTCCCAATGGGACTAGGCTTCTTTCAAAGAGAAATTCTCTAGTAATAAGCCTCCTCATCAAGGTAAACCACAAAGTGACCTCAACTCTTGGTTCACACAATCCCTTCCACATGAGGTGAAAATTCGGTGGCAAACGAAGCTGGAACCCAGCACGACTCGAGGAATTTAGCAAGGATGAGATGTCTCGCGTAATATGCCACGTACCTGAGTCTTCCCAGCTCCACTCATCAGGCCGCCATCTGAGGAAGGGGAACGCAGAGCTCCACACATCTGTCGGACCATATCAGCCTCATACTCAAATAGCTGTCTCCTCCACCTAGGTTCCCACACCCAGACGTCATCGACCCATACTCCTTGACTTGCCACGACTGCCTCGCCATCCAGAGCAAGTTGGAACAAGCGAGGGAAAACCTCTTTTAACACACCCACCTGACACCAAAAATCATGCCAGAACATGACGGTTTCCCCATTACCGAGATCGATATGTAGCTTCTCCTCCATAACATGCTTTAAGATAACATGGTTTGACGTAGCTTTAACAATCGACGCCCAGATCCCTGGAAACTTGTCGACCATCCTGTCACACGAACCCACATGTAAACCCTGACGCACGTTATATATCGACTGTACTACTTGCTTCCAAAGCGGTCTCCTGTTACGTGCAAAATTGCACCTCCACTTAGCTAAGAAAGCTAGATTTTTAACTTGTAAATCCGAAAAGCCAAGTCCTCCTTCTATTTTTGGTTGGGCCATCCGAGCCCATGCCACGGGTGTCAAAAACCGGTTACCATTTTTCCCCCAGAAGAATTTAAGCTGTAGGGATAGAAGCTTCTTTCTCACCTTACTTGGTATGACGAATAAGCTCGCATAGTATAGTGGGATTGACTCAAGAATTGATCGGATGAGCACTATTCGACCTGCCTTTGATAAACTAGTTGCTTTCCACGTTGCTAGTCTATTCTCCACCTTCTGGATAACCGGAGCCCAAGTGGAAGCTTTTCTTGTGCTTGCTCCCAAAGGACATCCTAGGTAACTGGTCGGAAGGGTTCCAATGCGACATTTAAATATGCATTCTACTAATTGAGATTCTTCTTTATTGGCATTAATACAAAATGCCATTGATTTTTCCATGTTCAACCTTAATCCGCTCATCTCTGAAAATAAGAAGAGAATTCTATGCAGTTGAGTCAACTCTTCCTTCTCCAACTGACTAAACAACATCACATCATCCGCAAATTGTAAGTGGGTTATCCTTACTTGTCTTGACCCAATCAGCAGCCCTGAGAACATGCCTTGTTCCACCGCCCAATTTATTGACCAGTTCAGGCCCTCAACAACTATAACAAAAAGAGAAGGTGAGAGGGGATCACCTTGCCTAAGGCCTCGAGTTGGAGTGAAAGGTTTAGTGGGTGACCCATTGTTAGGAGTGAGATCCTCACAGTCGTGACACATTCCTTTATCCAATTTCTCCAACCATGCCAAAGCCCCATACGAACTAGCATCATATAAGAATCCCACGCAACATAGTCGTAAGCTTTCTTCAAGTCAATCTTCAGTAGTAATCCCTTTCTCTTGGACTTTTTTAGCCATGTTATGACTTCATTTGCAACAAATGGGCCTTCTAAAATGTTCCTCCCTTTAATGAACCCCGATTGGGTTTCTCCTATGAGCTTCGGCAAGATCGGTCTCAGCCGATTACTCAACAACTTAGCTATTATTTTATACAAGCATCCCACCATGCTTATCGGTCTGTAATCTCCAATCTGCGTCGCATCCTGTTTCTTAGGGATCAATGCTATCCAGGTAGTGTTGCTCCTCTTTCAAGTTTCGAGGTAATAAAGAAATTGCGCACATCACTACCAAATTCTGCTCTGATTATATGCCACATTTTTTGGATAAACTTCATATTGTACCCGTCAAAGCTGGGTGCTTTGGTTCCATCACATTGTCTGACTGTTTGCCGAATTTCTAATAACGTTGGGATCGTTTCCAACATATGCGCATCTTCACTCGACAAGATAGGATGTGACACCATTGGCGGGCCCACCCCCGCAGACTTTGGAGCGCGATAAAGGTCCTGGAAGAAATTGACTATGTGTGCACGTATGCTGCATGGGGAATCAAGAACTCCATCTTCACTGATCAAATAGCTTATGAGCTTTTTTCGACGATTTAAAGTGGCCCTCCTACGAAAATATTTAGTATTTCCATCTGTCTCTTTAATCCACCTCTCTCTGGACAATTGACGCCAGTATATAGCATTTTCTCGTTCGACATTTTCCAACTTCTTCAACACTTGCATCCTCTCGTTTTCATGGCTCGACAAAGCACCATGACTTTCAATTTTTGATTCCACTTCCCGTAATTCCGAACGGAGGTTAACAATTTTTTGAGTTGTTTCTCCAAAAAGGAGTCCTACATATCAAATACCAAAAAATACAAAAGAGAGTGAAACTCAGGTTGAGGGCTCCATCAGTATAAATAAAAAAGTAACTTTTAGATGCGGTAATCTACATGTTAGAGTGTAATATGCAAATTAGATTGAGATTTCTTCTCTCTAAATGCAAACGAGTTACAAAGATTGAGACACCAAGATTTACGTGGTTCGCTCTTGAATGTCAAGTCCACGGGGGTTTAACAAAGGTTTTTAGTAGAATTGTGTGACTACCAGTGAAGGATGAGAATGCACCCCCCCCTTTTACAATAGAGGTGTTGGGTGCTATTTATAGACGACTGATTCGGGTGTGCCCGCTAGCTTGTTTGGTTTGTCGTTTGATCAACGACTAGGATGATGAGATAACACATGTGTGATGTAAGGACATCATCATCCTCTTCAGGACTTTTGGGGGAGAAAGGTCGCATCCATCTCGAGGTAATTGAGGCGCCTCATGTCAAAGGAGGTTAGGGACTCGAGGTGGCGGGTTTTAGTCGGTGGTGTGGATGGGACAAGGTGTCGAAGTTGTGAGTGTTAGGTCATGAGTGCTTCCATGTTGGCAAAGGAATCTAACCGTGAGTGTGGATAGCGCAACCTAAGGGCTCTTATCCGGCTTCGAGGCGTGACGGGGTCGGCTTGCTGGATCTGGTGCTTATTGGTTGGGGTGCTTACTGTTCGGGGTCTTTTCATCCCAATTGTTGGCTTGTCATCTGGGTACATGTGGTCATAGGATGAAGATGTGATTAGCACCCTTAATAATGTGGTTAAGGTGTAACTAGTTATTTAACAAAAGTGACAAATAGCATACCAAAGACATATACAAAGAGGGGGGGGGGGGGGGGGGGGGGGCAATTTACCCCAGAAGCTAGGAGTTAGAACACTTCAGCCAATCAAAGTCCCGGAAGCAAGCCCCCATCTTCGTCCAGATAACAACTTTTGTCACAAGCTTGATATCCGATACAATTCGAGAGGGGCATCTAGGTTGATTTGTCATGGCATGCTTGTAGTGCTCAATCTAGATGGAGATAGACAATGTTGGCAGTGGTTGCTTGCCTCCCAAAGTCGATCACCCTCTTCTTTTCACAGTAATGAGAGATCCCATTAATATAGTTGCAGACACTAGACCTATTGGTGGGGATCCCTAGCCAGTTATAGATGGTCCATGACCCTGTAAGGGAAAATATATGACCACTAGTCTCTAGAGTATGCTCAAAGAGCCAGCCAACATATGTGAGCAAGACAAATGCCCTAGGATTGGAGCTTATCACTAGTTTGAAGTTGGCCTTTAAGAGTTACACACAATATAAATTTAGCTTTAAGGATCGATTATAGGTTCTCTAACAAATATCAAACTATGGGAACAGGTGTAAGGAATAAGAGCGATCATTATAAAAGGTGTTACACGATGAGAGATAGGGTAAGACAGGATGAGAAAATGGCATCAGAGTAGAGCAACATGATTCGATCCACTATTCTCTAGCATGAAGAAAATATTTCCAAGCCTAAGGGTCTTCCCCTTTTGAAGCAAAGAACCAAATCTTAGATTCACTCAAGTAAACACTATGGATCCATTGGATCCTTAGTATCTCTGCATAATTGGCGATAACAGAGATGGTCTTAAGCAGAAAAGCATGCACATGTTATGTTTTTGGATATCCTTGAGATCGAAGCCTCCAAATTTCTTTTTTTGCACATAGAGATTCAAGCCAATTAGAGTAGTGAGATTACTATTGACATTACCATACCATAGAAAGGAGTGAAAACTTTTGATAATGCTTTAAATAACATTCTAAGGATGGGAAAACAAGAAGCCCAAAAACCAACAATGCCAAATAGGGTGCTTTAAATAAGGAAGAGGTGATTTACAAATGAAAGGTGCTTACCTCCCCACGAAGAGATGTTCTTATGAACACTATCAATTAATGGGTTAAAGTTAGAGGTTTTAGGCTTCCTAGAGGATATGAGGATGCCAAGGAGCAGAAAATAAATGAGCCTCTATTGAAACCTGTGGCATTAAGGATCAAGTTAGCCAAGGAAGGGTTAGCATCACCAAGGAAGATGCCAGATTTTGGAAGGATTGAGATTAAGTCTTGAAGCCTTCAAGAAAAGAGTAACTTTATCGAGCATAAGAGAGATTGACTCATGGTCTCCTTTATAGAAAAAGAGAGCATCACTCTCGAAGAAGATATGTAAGATGTGAAGAGCTTTACAACATGGATGATAATGAAAGTTAAAGAAAATGTGGAGTTGGTCCAGGAGGCGAGAGAGCATATCTATGGTTAGGACAAAGAGGTATAAAGATATTGGGTCCCACTAACACTAACTCCACTCCCGTTTGAAATAGCTAGTAGGGGATCCATTAACATTTATTGAGAACAAATTAATGGTAACACACAACATAATCTAGTTTGCAAAAATAGCGAAAAGTTAGAAAGAAGAGGGTCTCATAAAGGAAGATCTAGTCGACCGTGTCAAATCCCTTTCTCATGTGCATCTTCCTCATGCATCGAGGGGAGATGTGGGTCCTTTGGTAGTGCTTCATAAAGCAGGAGCCCAAATGAATGTTATTCGATATGAGACATTCTTTAATAAACACCCCTGACTATCACTCATGAGAGAAGGGAAGGTCACCTTAAGTCTATCCATTAGAATTTTACTAACGACCTTATATATTGCAACAAGAGATGGGCCTATAATCACCTCGAAAAGAGGCGACATTAAATGAGCATAGAATTGATCTTCTTAAGGATTCTACAGCTATGAAAAAAACTTTGCATATACATCCAGAATTCCTTGCCAATGATGTCCTAGGCAGCTTTGAAAAACTAAGCCGAGTAGCCATCCAGACGCAGGTTTTGTCATTACTAATGTAGAGCAGGACCACTTTGATGTCCTTTTCTTTTTCTTTTGATTGAATGGATGAGAGATGCCCATAAAAAGGGGTTGAGAGTTCTATTGTTCTTAAGATTGAAGTCAACAAAGGAGAAGGGGATAATCTCTCTAGAGCCAAGGCGGCGCTGGCAACCCGCAATGTCATTGGGGTATGAACGGTCACGCCATGCTTATGGGTTATGGAAGCAATCAAGTTTCTATTCCTTCTAGCCTTAATGGCTCTGTGAAAGAATACGGAGTTAAAGACCGTGCTTGAGCCAATGATCTTGGAAAGATGACAAAGGAATAAGAGCTCTTGGGTGTCGCTCCTTATTGAATTGAGCTTTCAAAAATAAAGGAGCCCGACTTTAAGATGAAGAAGCTACTTAACAAAGGAGAACATCATACTTCCATTGGATGGGAGACTGCGTGCTTCCCAAACAAAAGGGAGAAATAAGGGATCTTTGGTCTATAGATTTAAAAACTTAAAACTCCTTGTATTTAGGTGGCGGGTTGATAGGTCGGGTTGAAGCTCACCCATACCCAATCCAATTAAAATTGTATTGACGATACCCAACCAAAAAATAATCGGGTTACAAAATTTCAACCCATACCCAACCCATATAAAATCATTGAACCCAAACCCAAACCGTTTAAATACAAATACTCTTGTTTTTTTTTTGCAGAATGACAAATCATCCCTAAAAGCATGCACATGATGATCATTTATTTTGAATAATTGTGTGTTATTTTTTCAAATGTCAACATTGTGTTTTTAATGAGCCAATAATTTTAACTCATATTCGTTATTTATGCGGATGAAATGATGTGAACGATGGAGTTTGTGCGGTTGCAAGAATGAATGACATATTATTTAGGTGTTCAAACAAAGAGTGAATGATGGATATAGATGGCCTAGAGAGTATATCTGGATTTAAAAAACATTATTTGTGTGGGCCTAAAGAAGTGATAGTATTTTTGTTTATTATTTTACTAATAGTTATAGAATTAATACATATCTAATAACATATTTCTATATTAATCAATTATATTTGTTTTTAATTAAATTAAGTAAATGAGTCAGGTTGAATTCAGTTTACATTTGAAAGAAAATAATTAAATACGGTGAAAAAGAAATTTATTATTTTAAAAATATATATGAATAAATCAAATAAATAAATTAGGAGTAAAGTCCGTAAGCTAGCTACTCTAGCTAGAGCATTAAGCTTCGGCATCAAATATCAATGGCCAACATGGACGACCTCTTATCCATTCATCATTGGGTCAAGAAAGATTAAAAAAAAAATAGTACAATCCATCCATCCAGCAAATGGATTAAAAAAGAAATATGCTCTAAATAAAAATTCATTGTCTAGGTACCCTCAATTACAAAAATAATCGAGCTTCAAAGCAGCCGGAAACTCCGACTTAAATTTATCATTCTAACCACTTTCCTCGCTCTGATCATTCTGATCCCTCCAAAATCAGGAGGGACGAGAGGTAAGAAAGAAAGAAAAAATGGGAATTATGAAAATGCATTATGGGTTATTGTTAAACATCAAGTAATGTAGAAGAAGGGTATCAGGAAATCATCATCGTCTTTTCCCTTCATTTTACCAGCACTCCCCCTCTCTGCACATTATTTCCCATTCTAATTTCTTACCCTGTTTTTTTTTTCATTGTCATCCTTCCAATTACCTTTTTTTTTCTCATTAATATTCTCCATTTTGTTTCTTCTCCATCTTATAAGCAGAGGTATCGCCCTGTTTGTACTATGTTTCTGCTTCATTTCAATTCCCATCATATATTAATTGCAGACGTCTTCATTCAATAATGTCACATGACGCATATGCATCTCTTCCTTTCTCGTTTGTGACATTATTTGATCACATCAAAGACTAAGAAGCAGTAGATTTGTCCAATGTTCTTTTCTTTAATTTCATGATTCTGATTGTTAGGACCGAGCATTCAACCATAAGCTGATTTTTTTGGCATCTTCTTTCTTCGTCTAGGGAACTTGGGTACTGAAGCTTCCTCTCAATCTTCTTCAGAAGTTTAGGAGGCCTGGTATTTGCCTCCCTGTCTCTATTTTTCATATTTGGCCAATCCTTCCAAGTGTTGACTGCAGCATTCTCCTAAAACATAAACATAAAGGAGACGGCCAAGGAAAATTAATATGTCTGAGGCTCCGCCGCCTCCTGCTGGTAAGTAGATCAATGACAGCTAATTTCTAATATCCACATTTGCAATATGCTTCATTTTAAAGGGTTCCTATGATTCAGCAACGTTGTCCATTTGTCTAATAATAATATACAGTTCAACTTCTACTCGAGTTTTAAAGGTTTGTTTTGTAAGCGGAGTGCAATATGATGGATGAACTATTCCCATCTCTGACTTGAGGAGCAATAATTTTTATTAACAATTTTTTACTTTTGCATTTTTGTATAACTTTTTTTTTTCACTTTTCCCATCTGAAAATTAAATATTTCCATTAATATTTTTATATTCAAAATGAATTTATAACACCTAAATAAAATATTATATTCATTTTATAATTTTATATTTTTTACTGTATATTAATCAATTCTTTTCAAAAAAAGAGAGACTCCCAATTTTTTTTGAAATATTTAGGCTCCGTTCTCACCGGAGATTATCTCTAGGAGATGAAGATGATTTGTGTGTGGGACCACTATTTTAATGTTGTAGATGAACTCATCTACTGATCGGAGGCTAGGTAGAGGAGCGTTTCAATTTTTTTCGACTTCATCTAGATGGGGCCAGTGATTCCAGAACGGGGCCTAGTTTTTCATGAGAATTATAATTCTAAATAATATATTATAATTTCGTATATTTTGTTTTAAATTCTAGAGTAACATATATGTATATAATTTATATTGTTTTAGTACATTATTTTTACTATTTTTATATATTTTATTGATTTGTGTGGTATCTAATGAATTAAGGTGAATGCGGCATATTCTGAACTAAAGTAACGTTTGTACATAAACATGGACATTTTGATTTTTGTCACGTCAAAGTGTTAGGGTATCTGATGAATCAAAGTTTTTTTTGGCGTTAGGATAACATTTTATGAAGTTGCGATAATTTGTTCAAGTCAAGAATTAGAAAGAAAAAAAAAACTTGAGTGTTGAATTAGAGTCAAGATAAACATGACTTTAGCATAGAAATCTTCCCCTAACTTTGTTTGGTTAATACTTGACGGTAACTCTGTTAAAAATTAACACAGCAGCTTCCGGCATGAACACAGAGGAAGACAGGATGGCCACACAGGGGTCGATGAAGAAGGTCACTTTGAGTACCTCTTCAAAGTTTAAGCATTCTATGACGAGGAGGAGACGAAGCAGCAAAGTCATGTCCGTAGACATCGAAGATGTTCATGATGCGGAGGAAGGGCAGGCTGTTGAGAATCTCCGCCAGATTCTCGCACAGGAGAATATGCTGCCTCCTCAACATGATGACTATCATATGATGCTCAGGTTTACCATCATCAGCCTTCTTCTATTAGTACAATCTGTTTCTTTTTTCAAAAGAAAATTTCAAGCATTATGGCTGAATCAATCATACTGGATTGAGATGTTTATCTTGATGTAATCCAAACAACATGGAACCAAATACAGAACTCTGGACCATGAGATTTGCAATTTGAAAATTTTAAGTCAAGTGATCATTATGACACAACTCAGATAATCATTACCCATTGGTTCATCTTATCATGGCACTTAAACTTACAGATTTCTGAAGGCACGAAAATTCGATGTTGAAAAGACAAAGGAAATGTGGTCTGCTATGGTGACATGGAGGAATGAATATGGTGCTGATACCATTATGGAGGTATGTATATTGATTGGAGCAATCATGCAAGAACACTACTTGTTTGTTGTATCATCCGTAGGAAGAACGTTTAAATGAAATAATTCTTCTTCAATCTCATCAGGATTACAAATTCGAAGAATTTGACAAAGTTATAGAATATTATCCCCACGGACACCACGGGACTGATAAGGATGGACGACCAGTCTACATCGAGCTATTGGGGAAAGTAGACGCCAACAAGCTCATGGAAGTGACGACCATGGAAAGGTATCTCAAGTACCATGTAAGGGAATTTGAAAGGACATTTGTTGTCAAGTTCCCAGCTTGCTCAATTGCTGCCAAGAGGCACATTGATCAAAGCACGACCATACTGGATGTATCAGGAGTTGTAAGTTTAATAATCTGATATAGCTAGCTGGCTCATATATTTTCTTCTTCCCCTTTGGTTTGATGACGATTAGCTTCCTCTCCTCTCAGGGACTAAAGCAAGCAACCAAATCTGCCAGGGAGTTGATCATGAGCCTACAAAAGATTGATGGCGACAACTACCCTGAGGTGATCGATGACAACTGTATTGGCATTTTCACAACTTTGTCTTAATTAATTAACCAGGATTAACCATAGGTGCATGAGTTTTACAAATGCAGACCCTGAACAAGATGTTCATCATAAATGCTGGCTCCGGTTTTAGGCTGCTATGGAATAGTATAAAGGGTTTTCTTGATCCAAAGACTTCAGCTAAGATCACGGTAAGAATACTGTCTGCCTCCCACTAGCTTTTCATGATGATCTAAGCTGATTATAGAGAGCCAAATTTATTTGAAGGTTCTCGGTGGCAAGTACCAGAGCAAGCTGCTTGAAGTAATTGATGCCAGGTATATAAAAACCTACAACTATGTTCTAGTGTTTTTTTTTTTTATAATTGGCCGAAGAACCAGCTAATAAGGCAATACTGTGGTTCATACGAACCTTTCTCGCCAAAAGGGTACACTTCAAAAGAACTAGAACTACAACAAGATAAACAAAGTGAAAAAGTAACCAGACTAGAGGGTTCATCATATCCCCATGCGACCGAGTGACAAATTAGTTGGTCCCTCAATAATAAGTCTTTTTCAATTGTGATGATAGAAGTGACTACTTCCTAAAATGACCCATAGTTTGGTGGATGATGTCTTCTAATTTACTTTCTGCTAGTGAGTTACCTGAATCGTTGGGAGGCACATGCACTTGCTCCGATCAGGGTGGTTGCATGCGCTCTGATAAAGGGCCATGGAAGAATCCAGATATTATGAAGGTTTTTCTTCTACTTGCTATTTGTCCTACAGAATACCAGTTGTATGTTTTGTTTCATAAGCAGAATATGATCAGTAGTGTTTTTTCTTGTTTACAAAATCTACTTCGAACAGGCTGTGCAGTCTGGTGGAGCGAAGTGTTCACAAGGACAACACAATTGTCCAGCCCCACCACCTGTGGAGAAGACTATTCTAGAGGATTCAAACGCTCAACCCAAGGTGCCCTTCTAGCTTTCTTTAAGCCAATATCCTCCTCAATACTTAGCAGCATTGATTAGAGAATATTGCATCCCTGACTTGCTGTGGATTGTTGTAGATAGATGATTCAAGCAATGTGGGTGTATCAGCAAATGGATATGATCCGCCGTCTATGCCTCCAGAACCTTTGAAGGACCCAATTCTTGACCCACCATCCATTCCTTCAGTAGCTGAAGTAAGTATAGGTCACACATTGTAGCAGAGGAAAAAAAAAAATGAAATTCCACCACTGTTGAAAAAGAATCACTGCTATGAATATTGTTTTACTTAAGACTAAAATCTTCATTTTCTTCTTGGGTACGAACCATGACAGGTAAGTCTTGGATATGACATTCCTCCTATAGTCGACAAGTCCATTGATAACTGGCCAAAGATGGTTGGGCAAGAGAATTACGCCCTTGCAAAAGGTATGTCAACGTCATCAGAAATCCATCAGTTTCAATCTGTAAGCATATATCTGTATGACTAACAATAATTATGCTCTTACCCAGTTGCCACTGCGGATTGCTTTACCTGCATTCCTTACAAGTCACCCGATGGAATAAGCAATCAGATCATCACAAGCCTAATGACTTTTGTAATGGGTATAGTCACAATGGTAAGGTTGACCAGGAATATGCCAAAGAGGCTGACTGACGCCAATATGTACTCTACCCAAATGTACTGCTTTGACCCTGTGGGTGAAGGGGTGGCAGTACCACAGCAGCTGCCACCCCCAGCAATCTCTGATGAGGAGCTTATAACAGTGATCAAGCGTATGGCTGCTTTAGAAGAGAAAGTCACTGCAATGAGCATGAAGCCAGATGATGATTCTGTCACTGAAAAGGAAGAGATGCTGAAGACTGCTACCACCCGTGTGGATGCCTTGGAAGAAGAGTTAGCAGCTACCAAGAAGGTAATTTGTCATGAGCTAGCAGCTTGAACTTTTCTGCCAATGCAAGTACTGATCATCAAAGCCCTTCATACTGGTGGGCATACTTTCCACTCTGCAGACGACATTATAGGTTTAAATTACTCTTTTCTTTTTTCAGGCTCTAGAGGATGCACTCTCCAAACAAGAAGAGCTATTAGCTTATGTAGATAAAAAGAAGAAGAAAAAGAAACTGGTATGCTTCTAAATTTTGTGTTTTTCTTTGATTTTACCACCTTCACCAAAACTGATATCCTTCTAAAATTGTTCTTTTTTTCCTGCGATTTGGTTCAATTGCATTGTGCCCGTATACTCAATTCACACCACGAAATCCCCCCATTTCTGTCTGATCTTTGGATGCAGTTTTGGTGAAGAGTGGCTTCCCCCATGTATAATACAAAGGAGAACAAATCAATTGTAAAAGTCATCGCTGCTTGATCTTGTAATTTCTCAATCAAGCTATCTAGGTTTATACTGTATCATATAATCACAAGTGGTGATCAAAATGCATACCCAGATCGCTAATGGTTTTAGGTACCTTGACCCTAACATAAAAAACCTCACCATAATTTGCGCTAAACCTTAAATTATCGTTCTTTCTTTTCACTTTTTAGAAATTATTTCTTTGTTGTAAACTGGAAGAAGAAAGGAATTTTTCAGAAGAATGTACTTGAATCCTTGATTGTGAAATTGTGAATTTTAATCACCACTCCAAGCCGTGGTGACTTGGTGGAGAGATAATCTAGAACCAAATGTTCCGGGTTTGAAATGCACCCACTACCGTTAGTCGGATTGAATCTAGCCCGAACCAAAATTTTTTTATTGAACCCAAATCTAACTCGAATCCGATCCCAAAGCGGGTTATATATTGTCAGCCCAAATCTGAAGCAGGTGAAATGAGTCAATCCGAAGCTGAAAGTGACCCTAAACAACTTGGAAACGACCCATAAACAATCCATATATTAACATGAAATGAACTGATCCGTCAAAAATTAAACCAATGTCAGTTAACATACATATTCCATGAAACAACAATCTAAGTTGTCCACTATAGCTACTAATTCCATACGGTAGGTTTATTCGGTTATAACTGAAAAATGATTTTTTTTTGTTTTTTTAACTGTTTTTTAAAATTTTAGTTTTTGGTTAACGAGTTTTATTTTGGTTATTGAAGAGAATATTTTGGTTAACCGGATAACCGAAATATTTTTTATAATTAAATTTTAATATATAAATATTAATGAAAATCATAAATTTTCTTTTAAAATTTTCGGTTGGTTAACCGCCTAATCCGGTTTTCGGCTCAATTTTTGGTTATTAAGTGGAAACAAATTTTGATTTTTGGTTAATTTAGTTTTGGTTAATCCATTGAATTGAATTTCGGTTATAATTGAAAACCATTTTTTTTCAAAATTCTACAAAGTTCTCAAAACATCAAAGCTTCCTAAAGTCCATAAAACAATAAATATATATGTTTTTAACCTAATTTGATTTTTTGATCTTTGGTCTAGATTTTTTGTCTAATTTTGTTTAAGTAAATAATTTTGTGTTTCGGGTTGATTTTGGGTTTTGGGTAGAGCCCGGACCCAACTTGGATTCCCTGTATCTTAACTTAAACCCGAGCCAAAAATATTTTTGGGCCAAAATTATCAACCCTAACCTAGTATTTGACCGGAGGGATTCGGATTGGGTTTCAAGTTCGCGTTGAGACTATCAGCCCTACCTCCTATAGTCCTAGTGACTTTGAATTCAAAAACACTGTCTATTCATCGATCACTTTCAGGCTTTCAGCTCGACATGGTAGGCAAACTAGAGAGACGAACCATTGTCAAGCACAATAGTATCGAGGAAGGTTAAAGGGGATAAATATGAAGAGAAATTACGCACCCAATACGAAGTATATATCAACACTTAGAATCATATCAATAACTCGGCAACATAATACTCTCTCACCTCTCATCTTTCTCCCTTTGGTGGGAGCCAGCCCTTCACCCTTCGACCCTTGCCCTTTCGCCTTCTTTGCTGCCTTGTCAAACCAATCTCAACCTGTTTGCCATTTTCTTCCACTACCTTCTTTGAAATGGCTATGAATGATTAGAGTATGCTCAACGAGGTGTTTCTAGTCATCATGTGATTGCCAACCTATATGTCATACTTGCATGCTTCAAATCGCAAATCCACTCCCCGTCTCTCACGACCTTTCTATGTTTCCTGATAAATACAATGACCAACTTCTACTTTTTACCCTCTAGCCTGTTCATTTGTTCGTCACTCTTGGCCTTTGCCCCCACGATATCCGCTCCTCCCTTCCCTCCGTCTCTCTCTGTTACTCTGTGCTCTAATTCCATCACGGTGGAGGTCTTCAAAATTAACGGAGCACTTTTATCTTACGATCGATGCCTCATGGGGAAGCTCTTCTCACAATAGAGGACTTAATGGTTCAAGTAAGGAATGGTTGAATTATACAACCTTAATTGAGAAGACCTAGCAAATTATCATCGTGGTGACGAAGAACTCAATTATAATCTTATTTGCATGACAACAAGATGAATAAAAAAATATTGAATATCCGAGTTCATGGATTATTGATCTTGTAATAGAGGCCCAATCTCTAAAATGAAAATAATTATATACATGAGTTCATTATTTCTTGATAAACAAATGAGTTCATTATTTTGGTAAGAGAAATAAATAAATATTTAGGAGAAAAAAGAATTATAATGGAAGAATGTTAGACTAGTTGCCTCCAACTTAGATAACAATGAGAATGCAATCCTTAGTTAATTACTAATGATTCTGGATGAATGCCTTGATAAAAATATGTGGGTGCTATTAATGATTCAATGAAATCATGTCAAATACCAACTTACCTTTTAAAACACAACTTTTCTCCCTCTTCAGGTTTGAGTAACAAAGCAAATGTAAGGGTTACTTAATAGTGGATGGTACATATATACACAAGTAAAAATGGTGACCAACTTATTCACTCAAACCTAATATGATTCAAAGAATAAAAAGGTGAGCTTAGACATATTTCTTGATGTTGATTACCATGAGACCGGAAAAAGATGATAGATCTAGTTGTGGAAAGTTATATTGAATGAAGCAGTATAAATGTTTTGTTCCTTTTTTATATATTGAGCAAAAAGGAAAAGGAGGTATAGAAATCTTTATTAGAGCTTTGAAAACTTGTGTAGTTCTAAAACATTGATTATAAAAGATCTAGAATTCATAGGAATCAAGAAGCAATTACTCTTCAACAATGCAGTTTGCCTTTAATAAAAAAGGTGAAATTGTTAAGTGTATATATTTTGGTGAAAGAAATCATGGGAGTAGATCAAACATCTTCAACCCTGTCTTAAGCCGAGGGGTCATGGGAGTAGAACATCGGTATAGCTAGCATGTTGAAAAACATGGTACTCTTAAGTCTGGAAACATGGCGTGATTGTGATCCAAAACGTTTACCCCCAGATAAAAGAGCACCACCTTTATAAGACAATTAGAACCCACAATTAGCTCTCTCCTTTATCCTCCCTCCTCTCCCTCAAACCTCCCCATTAGCCTCAAATCATGTCACCGCCTCTAACCCATTTTCGTTCGAAATACCCCGAACTTAATTAGAGTGATTAAATTACTCTAATACTATATTGAGGGCCTATTAGTGCCTAATGAATTTTGGTAAAAAGAATAAATCCAAAAGAAACGAGAAAACGCTTAAAAAATGAAAAACGCTAACAAGAGCGTTTTGTGACCGTAGGCAGAATACGACCTCGAAAAGGGTCTTAGAGTGATTTCCAAGGCTTAATAGTGCCTAATTAACATACGGGAACAACTTCCGAAAAAACGGATCCATAAAACGAATTAAAAACGCTAATAAAGCTTTAGCGCACATTTTTCGAGAAAACCCGAAAACGTGACTTTGAGTGGTCAAATGAACCCGTAAAAATTATAGTTCATCAAATAACTATAATTAAACATTAATAAGAGCTTAAGAATCAATAAAATTAATGAAACAAGAAAAACCCGGAGAACGGGCCCAGTTAGTGAATAGTGCTCAAACCGGGTAAATTAACGAGCACTTTCTGTAAAAGACGAAAAACGCTCCAGCTTGTACATATACATGGGGCCAGTTTTTAGATATTAAAACAGCCCGCACTCACACACTAAACTAGAAAGAAAGAAAGAAAAGAAAAGAGAAAAGAAGGAAGAAGGAGAAAAATACATAAAGCAAAAAAAAAAAACACACTCTCCCTCCTCTCATTTTCTTTTCCCCTCACGTACTGCTCTCTCGTTCCCCCCCTCTGATTTCTCTATTCTTCTTCCTCTGGCTGGAACGATTCCAAGCCCTCTCCCATGGCTACCCTCTCTTCTCTTGCTCACCCAAGCTACATCCAAGCTCCAAATCCAAAAATAATTACATATTTGAACTCCCCTCATCAAGAGCTACAATCCCCTCTTTTTAAAATTCCAAAAGGACGAACTTCATCTCCATGGGTTTTTCCCATTTGAAGAGAAGATGGCACCACCTTGTAGCTTGGAGTCTCGTCTCTCTCCTAAGGTAAAAAGATTCATGAAAAACTCATGTTTTCCTCCTTCTCTTGGGTTAGCCGATTTTTGCCCATTCTCATGCCTTGTTTTATTCTTGTTTTGGAGCTTTGTTTCAACCCTCCAATGGTGGAGTAACCCCCTTCTTGATTCAAGGGTAAAAACCCCTCTAAAAAGCTTCAAAGGTAAACCCTAACTCAAGGTATTCTAAGTCTTCCATTGAATTAGTGTATTCCAAGGTTTAGGATTTTAATTATGTTAAATTTTGTGTTTCTTGGGTGTTGGGATGGAGTTTGGAAACTTCATTCCCACTTGGCCGATTTTGATCAAGAAAGAGAGAAGAGGAGAATGGAAAAGAAACTTGGAAGATTAAGGTAAGAAATGCACCTTAATGTTTATTTTGATTGCCTTAGTATTTGGGATGGGTTAGATTAAATAATAAACCCAAATTATGTGAAATAATGTGTTTGGAGAAAGTTTGAGAGATTTGTGAACTTGTTGTTGTTTTGAGGGCCTTGGAGCCAAGTGATGTGGGATTTGTGTTTATGATGTTGCTTAGTCAATTTTGAATTGAGCTTGTGTGCTGGTAGGACCCTTTAAGGGTGTGGCTAGTTTAGGATTGAAGATGGTGAAAAAGATGAGTTTGAACATGTTAGGTTTATGGGGAGGTTATGACAAAATTTGAGTAGAAATCGAATGGTTAAGGTGACTTTGGTAAGGAGAAAAGTTAGGTGTTTTTAGTGTTGAGTAGAGTATATTAATAGCCTTGAAATGGTGAATGGAAAATGGGTTTGAAAGATGTAAAAATCTGTAGCAAATAGCATATAAGGATATGTAGAAAAACTAGAAAAGAACTAAGGTGCAAGACTTAGGGAAATGGGAGTTGAACTTGGGTATAGATAATGCATTTGTCTAGGAATGAGTAGTAATGGTCAATAAATGATTGGGTAAGGTGATAAAGGATAGTAAACCATTAAGGAAAAGTTGGAAATGCACAAGTGTGCAAACTGTTACAGTAAGGAAGAAAAATTTGTGGAAATTGAGCAAGGATTTGAGTAGGGATTTAACCAATGGTTTAAAGAGGTTTAGAGCATGTTTTGAGGTGTTTAAACATGTAGGAAACATGTGAAAAGGTTAGGAAATGATTAGAGGTGAATTAGGGGTTGAAAGTTGGTGAAAACTGTAAAATTTGACAGTTCCAGGGTTGGTCCGGGTTTGCAAATCGGTACACAAACCCAGACCACCCCAAAAATTAGGCAGAAAGTCACCCTAGGGACTGGTCCGGGTTTGTAAACCAGTACACAAACCCGGACCTATGCAAAAACAACCCAGAAACTGAATTTCGTGTTTGGTCCGGGTTTGTAACCCCGGACACAAACCCGGACCAGGCTAAAATTGTAACAGAATGTGTTTTAAGGTGGCCTAATGATGGGGAATGGATTGAGGATGGTTTTAGAGGATGTTTAGGATTTGTTTGGTGACCTTGAAAGGTTCTAAGAAGGGTAAACAAGTTGGAGAAGTGATTGAGATAGTTGTGAGTTTAAGAGCACATAAACAAAACCAAAGAATAATGGGTTAACGGGTTTAATCACGGGAGTACTAGTTTTACTTACCGTAGTACCTTAAATAATGGAGGTGTTTGGAATATTATCAGTGGACCAAGAGTAAACCGAGCAAAGTGGGGAGACACGGTAAAAGTTAAACCAAGATAAATGCACGAATCGGATTGTTTGCACTTATTAGGGCTTGTATTGTATTGTTGTTTGTTGGATTGTATTTAAACTAAAGTTTGTATAATTCATGAAATGGGTGAATTGTGAATGAGTTGCTTGCATGTGATTGTGTACTGTAGTGCGACTCATAGTTGGGTCTTGTTTGATTAGTGACTCGTAGAAAGAGTCAAGTGCGAAATAATAAAAATGTGGAAACACACCAAAACTATCGAACCAATATACGATAACGCAAACCTATGAACTCACTAGAACGTGAGAGAATTGTACGGAAATTAGTAAACTCCCGATAACGGTTAGAGAACCGAATTGATTTAATCCACAAAATAATTACTAGTGGAAGTATATAAGGAACCTCTTCTTAGAGGACTTGATAAATGTTCAACAATGAACCTTGAGAAAAGTAAAGCATGGTAAGGGATCACCAAACCCCTTAGAGTACTAGTCGAACCCCAATGAGAGGATCCGACTAACATAAACAATGTCCCAAACATGAGAGTATTTGATAAGTTGGGTAAGACCCTAAATGAAATACCCCAAACCTTGGTATGTTGTGTAAATGTTAAAGTATGGTATTTAAAGGCTAAAAGTGCCTTAGAAACATAAATGAACCATTTAAACCATGGTAAAACACAATAAAACACTAAGACACGGTTTGAGCAAAAACATGCTCTAAGCTTGGAGTGAACTTGGTTAGGACCCAAAGAGCCTACCAAGACTTGATAATATTTAATTATGACTTTATAAGGCTAATTAAGTCCTTAGGAAACTTTGGTAGACAATGAAACCAAACAAAACACTAATAAATACCTTAAGGTCAATATGGGCTAAAAAGTGCTCTAAGCTTGGGATAAATTTGTATAAGACCTAATGGTCATACCTATGCCTCATTTATATGTTAATGAACATATTAAATCATTTACCAAAGAAAACCAAGCTTGGAAACAAGTTAAAAAACAAAATGTGCTTTAAGGAGTCTTAAAGCACGTTTTTGAAAAATTGTCTTGTAAATGAGTTTTGAATGGCTAAATGTCCATCATTACTCTTTAATTAACATGTGTACTATATAGTATCACATTTGGGTGGCTATATCAATGGGAAATCAAAAATTTCACTTCTATGTGCTTTGTTTTTGTGAATAGTAACTTTTATAAGCTAGTTTGTAACATATGTTATTATAAGTAAGTTGATTGGTCAACAAAGACCAAAACACCCTTTGTGGAGGGTGATTTTTCGGTATGAGGGGGGTCTATCTAAATATGGTCTGACTAAGAAATCTAGACTGTAATTGCCATTCTGTGGAGGGTGAAAACCCGTTATTCGTGGCATCCCTCAAATACCTACTACATCGTCCGTCTTTCCCAGAAAGCATAAGGGGGAATGCAAGTGTGCATACACCCGCTCTCGATGGGCTCCACGCGGACTTATGCCTCTATAAGGCGGAATTGACTAGAGTCGCCACCTAGTTTGACCTAAGATACTAGGAAGGAAGGGAAGGAGGGTTCTAAGAACCATTGGTTGACTCTGAAATTATGGATAGGACTTATCTGGTCGTTCAGAGTTTCTATTTGGGTTCGCACTGGGTTACACACCCCTCAGAAGTGGCAACGACCACGACTTCGGATTGGTGCCCGAGGAAACCTCGGTCTCCAATTGTCGGGATTGCCTTCTTTCAAAACCTTTTCAGAGAGATTCATTTAAAAGCCAAGGATAGGATTAGGATGAGAAGAGAGAGAGTAGATGAGGCGAGCTTTTCTGCCAAGCTTGTGCCAAGAGGAAGAATTGAGGAATTCAAATGAGTATAGAATGAAGATTGAGGAGAAGTTTGAGGTTGAGTGAATAGACAAGGCTTAGAGTCTGATGGTTTGAAGTTTGTGGGAGCCGAAGAAGGGTTGAGAGTTTCGAGAGGTATGAAGAACATCTTAGAGGGAGAAAGGGGTTTTTTGCTTGGAATGGGGTCGCACCCTAGATGGGCTGCCTACGTACTCAACTCCCTGTCGAGATCAGACCTTACGTAGTTCAGGTGTGTTTAGGTTTTGGAAGTTTTGATGTTTGTGGAGCTTGAGGATATTTGTAGTGTTTGCGATTTAGAAGGATTCGAAGTTTCAAGAAGTTTCGGGTTTTGAGAGGTTAGAGTCTGTGAGACGCCAAGGTCTGTGAGACATTTGAAATCTCAGAATGATTGAGTCTGTGAGACGCTCGGGTCTGTGAGACATTCGAGTTCGTGAAATGTTCGAGTCTATGAGACGCTCGGGCCTGTGAGACTTTGGAAGTTTGAATGAAGTTGGAGTTTGTAAGAGGGTTTGAGTTTAAGGTGCGTTGGAGTTTGAATGATGATTTGGGTATGAAGTGATTTGGAGTTTTGAAGATTATTTGAGTGTGTGAGGCAATTGGTATTTGGGAGAGGTCCCGGGTTTTTTTTTTATTTTGAGGTTCGAAAACGGTTGAGGAAAACCATTTTGTTGTAAAAGGGCGGATAATCCCGAGGGATTACCCTATGTACCCCCTCGAACACGACACTTAATTAATGGTAAGTGCCGAGGCTCGAAAGATGGGGCAATGAATTTATGTCGAAAAATAGGATTCAGAGAGAAACACCATGAATGAGATGTTCTCGGTCGAACCCTAATAACGTCTCTAACTCCCTGGTTTAAAAACGTTAAAAACCGAAAACATTGAAGTCGAGCGGAAGGGAGTTAGACGATTCTAAAATCCCGGCTGCAACTAGGAAGGTCATTACTTCCCTAGCACCCCGCCTTGTAAAAATCTAGGCTGCAATTAGGGGAGGTTTGTCACCCTAATGCCCCGCCTAAAGAGATCCAGACTGCGACAAGGGAAGGTTATGACCCCAGTGCCCCGCCTCGGATTTTTATTCGGAAAGGGAGACAAGTGATGTCTAACTAGGAGGAAAGTGTTTTGAAAGTGTTAGACATTCCATGTTCCCCGAAAACGGTTTAGCTTTGAGTTTGAAAAAATGAGTTGGAAAATGTTTAGAGTTGTTCGGAATCCTCGATGAAGAAACTGATTTGAGAAATGTTTTTAGGAGAAAACTTTCTGTATATGTGAGAAGAACTTTCTGTATTTGAGAAGAGTTTTCTGTGATGTGAGAAGAGTTTTTCCTTTAAAAATTCCACAAAATGGTTTCTTTAAAAGCTTGGTGAAATTTGAATGAAATGATGGCTCGAAATTCTTTTTGGTTTTTGGATTTTGAAAGGAATTTATAAGTTGAGTGCGGATTGGATGAAATGTGTTTGGGTTTGAATGGGATTGAGGTTGAGCTGGATTGGATTGAATCGGGCTTAGAAATGGGCCAAGTCAAAGTTGGGACAAGGCCAACGTTTGGGTCAAGGTCAACGCTTTGAGTCAAGATCAACGGTTTTTGGCCAAGGTTTGACATTTATGGGCTTGATTTGACTTGGTTGGGCTTGGGCCGGGTCTGGGCTTGGACTTTGTTTGAGACTTGGGCCTTGTTTGAGACTTGGGCCTAATGGACTTAATGGGCCGAATTGGGCTTAGCGGGCTTAATGGGCCGAATCGGGCTTAATGGGCCTAACGGGCTTAAAGGGCCGGATTGGCTTTGGGCCTAATTGGGCTTTGGACCTTGTTTGAACTTTTGGGCTTTGGAGCAAAATGGGCCTGATTTAGATTTTTGGGCCATATTGGCTTATGAAGTTTCGGGCTTGATTTTGGCTTTTGGTTTTTTTTTTTTTGAAATGAGCTCTTGGGTTGATTATTGAATGGGTTTTGATTTTATCTTCAGAATTGGGCCAAATGTGGATTGGGCTAGATGGAGAATGGGCCAAATGGAAACTGGGCCAAGTAATGGGCCGAATGGACTGGGGCTAGGTCTCTGTTTGGGCCGAGATTGGGTTGGGCAAGGTAATGGGCCGAATAAGTGATGGGTCGAATTTGGGCCTTGGGCCTTCGGGTTCGGGTCTTGGGCTAATGGGCCGAGTGGAGTGTTGGGCTGGACTTGGGTTGTGGGCCATAGGCTTTCGGGTTTGGACTGTGAGCCATGGGCTTTTGGATTTGGGCCAAGTTTGGGAGTTGGGCCGAGATGGTTTTGGGCTTCGAATTTTGGGCCAATGGGCTTTGGACTGGGTCAAGAATTTGGGTCATGTTTACATTGGGCTTTGGGCCGGGTTTCAGAGTTGGGCCGAGATGGTTTTGGGCTTCGAATTTTTGGGCCAATGTTTTTGGGCCTTGGGTTTGGGCCGAGAGTGTGGACTTAAGGCTTCGGGCTTGGGGCCTTTTCTTTGGACTTGGGTTGTGGGCTTCTTGAGCATGGGCCATGGGCCTTTTGGGTTTGGGCTGAATCAAAGCAATTAGGCCAACGTGAAGAAATCAGAAAGGGTTTTGAAAAGTTCAAACAAAGTCAGAATAAAAAAAGAATGATGACAAATCAGAGAGACAATTTAGGATTTGGTTTAATCCTTGGAGGATTCGGAAGGAATGATGGATCAACTAGGATGAAATCTGAAAATACTATTATTATTTACAAAATTATTAATAAAGTGTGGTTTGGGTTTAGGGATCACCCAACTTGTTAGGTGGGACCATGGCCCACCTAAATCTTAGGGTTCACCCTCTATCTAAGGCTCGGTCCTAAAGGTCTAGTAACTAGGGCTTAGTAAATAGACTAATATATACAAGGATTAATAAGCATTGCAGGGTGATTACAAAGTATGAACAAATATAGCACAAGACAATCACCAGGGATGAACCACATGCTGGGAAAGAAAAAAAAGCAATCAGAAATCCGGATAAGTTCAACATCGAATAATCAAACGGGGATATCAAAATGTGCATGGCTTTACACCGTATTTCTCAAAGCGAATGAATCTCCACTTACCAGACATTAGGCCGTATACAGGTGAGCACGTTTGAAGAGATAATCAATCCATAATAAGTTCAGAACACGATTCAAATCCCTAACATGGAATAGATTTTGTTTTTGCAGCAGATTAAAGATTGCCGTTATTGATCCTTCTGATTTACAGACGAGTAACACGAATGTCTAAACTCCAAGACTTCTATCAAATTTTTATACTCATGGCAGATCATTTTAGAAGCAAACAGGCCATGATAGTAAGAATCAGATCCACACTCAAAGGAAAAGGCGACACACATATTCACAAATTGATAACAGTTGAGCTCAGTGGCATGTTATGTCATGCAGTGGCCAGAACAGATATAGGGGACACGAAGGAATTCCAAAGCAAAGACACAAACTAGGCAGTGATATTCACAAGGATGCCAGGTATGAATACGAGGGTCAGAAATCAATACCGAAAGAGGGGTACATATAGTTTCCTGCAAATATTTCAGAACACCAAAGACTAAACAAAACATTAGTCCATGATAGACGGTCTGGAGATATAAAACCGAACTTCAGACAGGCATTCATGTATTGTACTTGCCTACCGCAAAGGCGTGGAACCAGATTAACAAAATAAGTTAGGCACCAACACAACAGAGGTGGAGCGAGATCATTGACTGGAGAGGGACCAGTTTATCATCGCTTCAAAACGTTATAACAGCAGTGCGGACGAATAAAATGGTACTGGAGAACAAACCATTGCGATTAGCTCTGAATGCGATAGTGTGAAAACAGAAGGGACACGACTGGAAGAGGGACCAGTCTCCAACATTACAGAACCAGAAGGAGAGAATGCAAGCTTTCGGACGAGAGGAGTATACAGAGCCGTCACCACAAATACCGTCGTCACACGATACTTAAAACTGAGCACAACTCGAAAGACATGAACACACTTGGAGATAATGTGAAACTTCTCAGAAGAAAGCAATTCTTAACATCCCGCCATGTCCATGGACTTCCGAGTCCACACCAGGCTAGATACTCACCCGAAAATGATAACAACATTACGGTAGATACCGCGGCTTAATCGAAAAAGTAACTGAGGGGAGAGAAGATAATAGCCATAGTCGGGACAAAACCCAAGACCAAACGACTCTTCCCGACTCAAACACGCAGAGGAACGAAAAAAAACAAAATATGGGTCCATAATAGGAAATGCATGCTCTTACATTCAAAATCAGGGAACCACGATACTGAAGGTTCGAGGCCCCGATTTCGTTTTTCGTTGAATGAAGGAAGAAAACACAGAAACGGACAGAGAGAAGAGGAGTAACACAGCGGTTTGGCTCCCATGCCGGAAACATATTCTCGACGGAGCCTGGGTTGTGCCTTCATCGGCTCACGCCTTTGGCAAAAACCATTTAAAGCAGTGGAATAGGAGCGAAAACAGAGAGGAGATAGTTGAAGCACTAACAGAGTTCAACAGGGAGAAGGAAATCCGAATCCACTTACGCTGTTGATGGTGGAACGACTTCAGAGAGCAAGGGAGCTCGGGGTAAACGTGTGGCTCCCAAGGAGGCGGGGCGTTGGTGGTGGTTTTTGACGGGAAGAATTTTTCGATCAATAATGTGGAGGTGGTGATTTGAGGTAGAAGAAGGGGCTCGATGGAGGAGAAAATCTTCTGATGTTTGGGCTTCTTCAAACTCGAGCGTAAGAAGATCGAAGAACCGAGGAAAGTTTTGGTTTTCTGGAAAATTAGAAATGTTGGGGATTAGTCGGGTGGGAAAAAACGTCTGTCCACTGTAGGGTATTTTTGATTGTTTTATAATGGGAGGGTATACAGATGTGAAGCTAGGGTTTCATTTGGGCTGGATTCATGGACTGATTTTTATTTGGATTGACTAATATAAGTGGGCTTTAACTGAGGCAGAAATCGGACCAGGGAGATAGAAAAGGAAAAACGAGTTTTAGCAGCTTCCCAGTCTCGAACTCGCGACCTCTGGTGTACCCCTTGCATACTTCTACCGGTTAAGCTATGACAGAACTCAGTATATTAGCATACGAAATAGAGACGAGAGTTCTTCTGTGGGCGGGGATGAAAATAGAACGCGTCCGCCAGATTCGAACCCCCTACATGTTGATTTTCTAGTAGACATGCTAACCGACTAAGCTAACTCAGAACTCAACACATAGATGGAGGAAATAATACAAAAAGCCTTAATTCTGACCGGAAAATTCATCTAAAAAACGTTACCGTTTCAGAAGGAAAGTATACAATACAAATGAGAACAATAATATAGTGAGATGAAATTATGGGATACAATTAAGAAAAAGATTCAAAACGTGATGAGTTTAAAACCGTATTGTCGTTTGAAAATTCGTTTTAGCAAAACCGTGTTTTATGAAATGCTTTGAAAAAGACTATAAAACGATGGTTTCATTCTGGCATGCACGTCAATACGTGTTGACAAAGAAAGGCGACGACCCCTCTTATTGTGTTTATTATTTCGAAATTTGCTTTATGGGGTGAGAATTTTTGGTGTCTACAGATGGCTCCCCTTGATTCAATTTTGCAAGCCCTTGCAGAATTGGATCAAGGTTGACGGGGCGCCAAAAATTCTCACTGCGGTTTATGATTTGATGGGACGCGATCGTGAGTGTATTAAGGCGATTGTAAGTACGAGGACTTATGGCGAGCTCGAGTTAGACCTCCTGACATCTAACCCTAGGACTTATGACGAGCCTATGATACTAACAATAAGGTTGGTTTTTGGTGCACGAGGACTTATGACGAGCCTATATTGCAATTGAAAGTACGAGGACGTATGACGAGCCTCAACTAGACCTCTTGACATCTAGCTATAGGACTTATGACGAGCCTATAATACTAACAATTAGATTGATTTGGGGTGTACGAGGACTTATGACGAGCCTCAACTAGACCTCTTGACATCTAGCTATAGGACTTATGACGAGCCTATAATGCAATTGAAAGTACGAGGACTTAGGAGTGCCTCAACTAGACCTCTTGACATCTAGCTATAGGACTTATGACGAGCCTATAATACTAACAATTAGATTGATTTGGGGTGCACGAGGACTTATGACGAGCCTCACTAGACCTCTTGACATCTAGCTATAGGACTTATGACGAGCCTATAATGCAATTGAAAGTACGAGGACTTAGGAGTGCCTCAACTAGACCTCTTGACATCTAGCTATAGGACTTATGACGAGCCTATAATACTAACAATTGGATTGATTTGGGGTGCACGAGGACTTATGACGAGCCTCACTAGACCTCTTGACATCTAGCTATAGGACTTATGACGAGCCTATAATGCAATTGAAAGTACGAGGACTTAGGAGTGCCTCAACTAGACCTCTTGACATCTAGCTATAGGACTTATGACGAGCCTATAATACTAACAATTAGATTGATTTGGGGTGCACGAGGACTTATGACGAGCCTCACTAGACCTCTTGACATCTAGCTATAGGACTTATGACGAGCCTATAATGCAATTGAAAGTACGAGGACTTAGGAGCGCCTCAACTAGACCTCTTGACATCTAGCTATAGGACTTATGACGAGCCTATAATACTTTAATGGGGTACCGTACTAGTAGCGTAATAGCTGCCTAGCAGGTGGATGTGAAACGATCTTGCGCTAGTAGCGTAATAGCTGCCTAGCGAAGGAAAAACGGCGGGACCGCACTAGTAGCGTAATAGCTTCCTAGTGGGTTATAAAATGAACGATCTCGCACTAGTAGCGTAATAGCTGCCTAGTAGAGGAAAAACGGCGGGACCATACTAGTAGCGTAATAGCTGCCTAGTGGGTTATGAAATGAACGAACTCGCACTAGTAGCGTAATAGCTGCCTAGTGGAGGAAAAAAAGCAGGACCACACTAGTAGCGTAATAGCTGCCTAGCAGGTGTAAAATGAAAGGCGACCGTACTAGTAGCGCAATTGCTGTCTAGCAGGTGTAAAACGAAAGGCGACCGTACTAGTAGCGCAATAGCTGTCTAGCAGGTGTAAAACGAAAGGCGACCGTACTAGTAGCGCAATAGCTGTCTAGCAGGTGTAAAATAAAATTTCGACCGCACTAGTAGCGCAATAGCTGTCTAGCGGGTGTGAAATGAAAAATTCGACCGCACTAGTAGCGCAATAGCTGTCTAGCGGGTGTAAAATGAAATTTGACGCACTAGTAGCGCAATAGCTGCCTAGCGGGTGTAAAATGAAAAATTCGATCGCACTAGTAGCGCAAAGCTGCCTAGCGGGTGTGAAGATGCGTCAGAATGAGCAAATTTTGTGGGTATATGCAGATGATATGGTGTGAGGTGATTAACCAATGTATTAATTGAATTAAACTCCCTGTTTGTGGATGCAGGTTTTTGTGTGAGCAGCCGGCTCCAGAGTTGTTTGAAATTTTGAGATGACTTTGGCATGTGGTGATGGCTCCAGTATGGACTGATGGCTTGGATTATGTTGATGGCTCTGGTGCGGTCGGGTGGCTCCAGTGTGGTCGGATGGCTCCGACATGATTCATGACCCCATTATGAGCAACGGCTCTGGGGTGGTTGGTGGGTTTTGATTTGGATTGAGATTTTGAGTCAAATGGTGGGTTGATGTGATTGGTGGACTGTGTTGTGTTTGATGTATTTTGATGGATAGATAAATTCTTGGTCATGGATGGATGGCTTCGGCCCGGTTATGACTTCAGGGTTCTCTCATGAGGCTCCAGGATAGCTCGGGATGGCTCCGGGAAGGGCTACAAGACGGCTCTATTTAGTGATAGCGAGGAAGAAAGGGGCATTTTTCCTTTGAGGTGGTCGCACCCTGGGCGGGCTGCCTACGTACTCAATTTGTATTGAGATCAGACCATACGTAGTTCAAAACTCGGTGAGCAAGGTTTTGGTGAGGAAATGGCTTCTGTGTAGTCCTGGGGATGGTCTTAATGTTCTAAGGATGGCTCCCTTATGGCCCCGGCTTGGCTTTGGGAGTGGTATCGACGTCGACGAGACCCGAGTATGACATTGGATGGCTCCGGGAACGTCTTCGTACGGCTTTAGATGGCTTTAGTTTGGTTCGATGTAGCTTGATGATAGCCCAGGATGGCTCCGAGGTGGTTCGATGTAGCTTGATGATGGCCTGGGATGGCTCCAATCGACATCTATTGATCAAAAGTTATGCTTCAACAACTGCAACTGAAGTCGATTTTTAGCGAGACTAGGTAGAGTTCTTGCCAGTCAAATGTTGATGACGGAGTGCTTATGATGCATGCAAACATTAAATGCTAGAAGAGATGCAAAATGCATATGCATCTTTTGGAGAAAAGGTATGGCCTTATCTCTATTAATACGAGGTTTACGAATATAAACATCTTCGGTTCGATCTTGAGTGATTGTTGAATTGGAATGTGTGAATCTCTTTACTCTCTTGGAGGGATATGGGTCAATCTCTCGTGAGTATGGCCGTGTGTGCTAATGTCGTGATGATACTCTTGATGCTCAGAGCAGTATTTTCCTGAGAATTTCTTTTCGAGGTTATGAACTTTTCCTCACAAATTCCTCACCTGCAATGGGGGAGGCTGATTATGATTTGGTAGTTTAATCGAAGAGTCACTCGCACTCTAAAGACCTTGTGAGATTAGGTCACACTCATTCGCTCACGGTCCCTTTTGGTATGATGGGACATGTTGATAACAAGTACGAAGCTTATGATTCATGTTTCAGATCCGGTACTTTCAGTTAACGGTCATTAACTTATGAGTCAGAGGTCTTTATTGGGTTGTAACGGGGATGAGGGGTATGATGTATGTCACACGGGACTGTGGGATTTGTTTGGGAATTGTGGAGCTTTTGTGCAATAGAGGACGTGTTTTGCCTTTGCCATGGGTGGAATGATTGGACGGGTTTTGATAACCTTTTATTGGTTTCCACGAGACATCATTGGTCCTTCTGATTTGGATTTCTCCTTCTTGTCTCTTCTGGTGTTCGATTTGAACTTTCTTCTCATTTTGTTGTTTCTTTTTTTTGAAATTGCATTCGGCTCATCAACTTTCTCAAGCGTTCTCTGCTTTGTATTTTGGCTTTCAGCTTTGCTTTCAGCTTTGGAGTTTTCATTGACTCGCTAATCTTCTCAAATATTTCGGTGTTCTTTTTTTTGGTGTCTGACTTTGGAGTCGCATTGACTCACTGATTCCTTTGGACATTTTCATTTGTTGTTGTTGTGAAAGATGGTGGGGGAGAGACCATGGCTCCGGCTCTTTCGAGATCCTCTATTGCAAGGGCAAGTAAGTATATGTACGTGGGTTGGCATGTTGTGGAGTTCACAGAAAAAGGTTTATCGCGAAAGGCTCAGCGGGGCTAACTAAGGGATTATGTACAGGGTAGTCAAAGCTTTTTGGTTTTGTGGAGATTTTTATTCCTAAGTGCCTCGTCCTCCTCATTAGTCAATGATTGTTTCCTTACTATTCTTGGATCTTTGCATGAATTACAATTCATATCTTGCTATCGACATTGATCTCACTTTGAATTATGTCTCTCCATGTGACGAAGGAATGCACATGTCGCTCGTGGTTTTACCTCCGTCGGATCTCTCTACCTTCCCTCATCGCTCAATAGATCGTCCAAAACACTCAATCAAAATTCAAGAGAAAATACTGCTCTTTGCACACTACTCACCTGGTTTGTGGTGCTGATTTTGATTGGACCCTTGTGTTCATTGATGGGTCGAGAGTTTAGTGGTTCACGCACTCTGTTCAATCAATCTCTCATGATTTTCTCGAAGATGTCATTTCGATATGGGAGTATGCGAATGCGATTGTCTACCATGCGATGTATTGTGGTAATATGGAATTACTATGTATAGGATGCATGAAATGCTGAAAATGATGAATGGAGATGGTTGACAGAATGTTTTGTTTGTTTTTGTTTTGTTTTTGGATGCAATGCATGAGTGGTAAGGCTACACCTAGTCTCGCTTAAGTCGGTTTCAGTTGAGGATCCACGATGTTCATCTCGCCAACAATGGTTCTTTTAGGCGGTCGGTTGCTGAGTGGGTCCCGGAAGAAACGTGACCCTACATGTTTTAGCTGTAAATCGAACCTTGACCGCTTAAGGAGTGGTAATCCCTATACTGCGCCAGTCAACATGATAAAACTGTCTTGTTCTTCCTGTGATTCCTGGATAGGTCAAACAAAAGGGGGAGGGATGGGATGCAACCCTTCAAACACTTTCATTACAATAAAACATGTCTCAACTACTTTCTGTCACGATCGTCATGGATTAACACATGGTCCTACATGGCTCGGTGATGCCTTGGGTTAGTGCGCCTTCGTGTTCTAGGATGAACGTCTTAGCTCTAAAGAAGATACCTCTCCTCTGTCTATCAGCTCTTGGATTGCGTTCTTTAGTGTGGTACACTCATCGGTGGTGTGTCCCCAGATTCTATGATAGTCGCAGTATTCATGCAAATGTGGCCCGAGTTTCTTGATTCTTGACCTTGTATTGAAGAGTGCTAGATGACCTCCCTCGACTGATATTTTCAATGCTTCACTGAGCGACATTCCGAGGTTCGAAAGTTGTCCCTGTGAGCTTTGTCCGGGTGTACGTTCCCTTCTTTCCATGATTTCGGGTTGCTCTGTCAATTTGATTTCAGTGTCCTCAAAAGCAATCACGGCCGCCATCAATCGTTTGAAGTCGCAAATACCCAGGTATCTCAATTGGCATTGGTACTCTTCCCTCAGGCCAGAAATCACCATTCGTATTTGTTCTTCCTCATTTGGTCGATTATTCATTTGCCCAGCCTTCACCCTCCATCTTTCTATGAATTCCCTCACAGTTTCGCCATGGTTTTGACGGGTGATTTCTAAATCTCTGTGTGTAACTTCATGATGAAAGTTACCACCGTATTGAGTGAGAAATTCAAGGTACAGGTCTTTGCTTGACTTTCCTTTCAAATCCAGACCCATAATCCAAGAGTAAGCAGGCCCCTCTAAGTAGAATCTAAAGCACGCGGCCTTCAGCTCATCGGATAGACCATGTAGATCCATGAGCTTATCATACCTATCAACGTGATGCCTTGGGTTTCCAATCCCTTCATACTTCTTCATTTCAGGCAGACTCATGCCCTTTTGCAGACGAGCATCAGGATACGGGTTAGCTGGCTCCCAACCTGCAGACTTAAAACGTTGGGCTAGCTCTAGTTCCGCCTTCAGTTCTTTCACTAATTCTTTCATTGGACCCGCTCTGAGATCAAGGTTTTGGATTGAAATGGCTTTCTCAGGGTAGCCGGTGTCGAGAGATTGAGAGGGATGTACTGTTCCTGGTTGAAGGTGTTGGCTTGAATTCGACGAGTGATGAGGAATTTGCCAAGGGAGGACATATTTTTGTGTAGGCAAAGAGAGGTTTAAGCCGGAACGCACCATGGGAGAGGATGGGCGTTGGGTCTTTCCCTTATCACAGACCATTTGTGGTCGCCAATTCCCTCTGGTGGCGGTTGGGGTTCTCGGAGTTGAACTGTTCATAGGTGAAGAAGGCATGCTTGGTGTGGTTCGGGCTTGGACAGAGAGAGTGTGATGATCCATTGCTTGAAACTCATAGGCATCGTATGCAGAGTAAGCTGGAGACTCCTTGTAACTGCTATCCGACCCCGCATAGACCCTAGTTATTCTTTTTTGGACGAATTCTTCTATCTTCAGGTTTTTCTCCAAGTCATCGACAAGACCATGGATCAATCTTTCGTGAACAAATCGGCCTTCGACTGCTTGATCATGTCGAGGGGCTCGCTTCATCTTTTCTGCCGTTGCTATAGGTAAACTGGTCTTCTTTCTTTCCAGTTGCCAACTGTCACGAACACCTGCATGCACCAGGATTAGAATGAAGAAGAAGAGGTAATATCAATATGTTTTGTTGAACAAAAATTTGTTGTGTGATGAATGTAAATGATTGTTGGTGCGAAATGATTTTTATTTATCTTGAAAATGTTGTGAGATGGGCGTCACTTTATTTCGTCAATTTTTTAAAAGGGGATGTATCCGTAGACACCGCAAATTTCACCCCATAAAGCAAAGTTGATGAATGATATATAGATGTGAGGGGTCGTCCCTTATTCGTTCTTTTTATTATACGTGCATGCCAAAAGAAACCAATTTTTAGAAAACAATTTTGAAAACGCGTGTTTTCAAAGTGGTGGATTTTCTCAATATGAATTTTGACGCTCGATTATTCGCAAATAAAATAGGGAGTGGGGAACCCTATACACATTGATCTAAATAAATTCGAAGGGAATGTATACACCTATACATGTACTCTATTTAGAAATGGACAAGAGAGAAAAGAAATTATAGGGGAAAACCTATACATCACTAATTCTAAAAAGTCATTAAAATGGGAGTTTTAAGCTAAACTTCTTCGGAACTCTCCCGGTCCGTCTTCGGGCTTCTGAATGACTGCTAATGCTCGGCCTCCTGGTTGGCTGCTCGCTCGCCTTTTGGTTCTTGATCGGCTGCTCGCTCGTCTTCGGGCTTTTGCAACGAAGCAAAACGGTAAAAAAAACGGGTTGGTGTTCTTCTGATTTTCAACAATTTGAACTCGAACCGATGTCGCTAGTCTTTATGTTACTTGACTCGGGTTGGTGCAACTCTGATTTTATATTTGAACGGTTGGTGTTGGCCTTCCTGCCACTCGGCTAGCTCCACGGGTTGGTGCGCCTCTGATTTCCGGCTCGATCCGCGTAGTTGATCTTCATGCTGCCTCGTTTGCTCCGTCGTGGGGAATGAGGGATATTTTTGAGAAAGGAAAGGTGAATGATTGAGCACAAAATCATTGTGAAATTCCACCGCTTTTGTGAAAACACGAAATGACTAGTACGCTCCACGGTAATGGCCGCTGCTCTTGAAGGTGGGATGAACTTCAAAAATAGCGGGTCACAACGTGGGGACTAAATCATTTATTTTGAAATACGTTTGTGAAAAACAACTTGAAAAGTGCTTTCAAAACAATTTTGAAAGAATGTTGATGAAGAATGTTGTTTGAAATTCATTTGCAGAAAGTAGGTTTTTTTTTAAATTAATTTTTTTTTTTTTGAGAATTATCTCGGAAATAACATTTTAGTGAAATTAATTTTTTAAAGGAGAATTGACAAATTTTGAAAACCCCAATTATGAGTAAATATTTTGTGGAATTTTAAATTAAACGAGCTCGTAAAACAACTTTTAGGGACATGCAAACGAGAATTCCGAACATTTTAAAACGGATTGGTCTGAAAAAGTGGTTTGCACACATGTATAACATAAAGTAAATCGTGGCTATATTTGATGTGGAGTTGTAAGTGTTAATGTTGGGATAATCACTTTCCAGGTCAATTATGACTCCGTCTCACCGGGGGAACCGTCGTCCCTTCACTGTCATCTCTCGGGGTTTTTCTCTGCTATGCCCCTTGCGAGGCACGTTATCAAGAAAGTCCGGAGTGCTTAAGTTCGAAAGGTCAGGATACCCGAAGTGATAAGGAAACATACGCCACGGCCAGTGATGATCCGACAACACCCCACTTTTCGGGAAACTCGGGGAAGTACTGCATGGGAACGGGTCTCTCGTCATCTGCACGGTCAGGTGTGTCTAAAGTCCAAATTATTCACTGACTACGTTGTGCCATGTATGGGTATCCGGTAAATACGGGATCCTCTATGGACGTGTAGCGTGACATTGGGCTTTAGAGACACCCGTGGTGCAGAGGAACAATGGAGAACTGAGCCCATGCAATCTTCAGGGTAAGGCAGAAGGGTGGTCAGACAGGCGGCATACAAGGAGGTGACTACCCATAAAACCCGTCCTAGACACCGGATTAGGCAGCTGGACACTGAAGGCTCATGGTTCACTATATGCTGGTTTGGACTCGGATATGGAGGATAATTTTGGATCATGAGCCTGCAGGGCGTAGGTCGATGACCATCTTGCCCCGTGGGTTTAAGCCATTCGGATGAATGACCCAGCTCATGGGAAATCAACCGTGGACCGGTCGGGATTCCGTGACTCGTGGATAAATCAGGTGACACAGAGGAATGCATGTCCTAAGCTACCCTCCCAATGCACCCCATAATCATAACATAAAATATAAAAGCAATGAAGTCAGCACCACCCTATTTGCTAAGAGTTTTATCTTGAAAGTGATTCCAAATTGGTTGCTTATTAACCTAGAGGGAAGTTAGCTTCATTCAATCCTAAGTGTCTCTTTCTAATCGTGTGCTAATTATTAACCCAATTGTTGTAAAGTTTGCTGAGGATCTATCAAGTCCTAACTGTCCTCGTCAGGTACACACTCTAAGTGTGGAGTGGAATAATCCTAGAGGCTTTGAAATGAATCACTTAAGGTTTTGAAAGAAGTGGGGAAGTCCCGACAATTTTGAATGGAGTTCAGTCTTCCTTGAGTTTGAGAAAAACTTACTCAAGTTTTCCCCAGCAGAGTCGCCATTCTGTGGAGGGTGATTTTTCGGTATGAGGGGGGTCTATCTAAATATGGGCTGACTAAGAAATCTAGACTATAATTGCCATTCTGTGGAGGGTGAAAACCCGTTATTCTGGCATCCCTCAAATACCTACTACATCGTCCGTCTTTCCCAGAAAGCATAAGGGGAATGCAAGTGTGCACTACACCCGCTCTCGATGGGCTCCACGCGGACTTATGCCTCTATAAGGCGGAATTGACTAGAGTCGCCACCTAGTTTGACCTATACTAGGAAGGAAGGGAAGGAGGGTTCTAAGAACCGTTGGTTGACTCTGAATTATGGATAGGACTTATCTGGTCGTCAGAGTTTCTTGTGGGTTCGCACTGGGTTACACCCCTTAGAAGTGGCAACGACCACGACTTCGGATTGGTGCCCGAGGAAACCTCGGTCTCCAATTGTCGGGATTGCCTTCTTTCAAAACCTTTTCAGAGAGATTCATTTAAAAGCCAAGGATAGGATTAGGATGAGAAGAGAGAGAGTAGATGAGGCGAGCTTTTCTGCCAAGCTTGTGCCAAGAGGAAGAATTGAGGAATTCAAATGAGTAGAATGAAGATTGAGGAGAAGTTTGAGGTTGAGTGAATAGACAAGGCTTAGAGTCTGATGGTTTGAAGTTTGTGGGAGCCGAAGAAGGGTTGAGAGTTTCGAGAGGTATGAAGAACATCTTAGAGGAGAAAGGGTTTTTTGCTTGGAATGGGGTCGCACCCTAGATGGGCTGCCTACGTACTCAACTCCCTGTCGAGATCAGACCTTACGTAGTTCAGGTGTGTTTAGGTTTTGGAAGTTTTGATGTTTGTGGAGCTTGAGGATATTTGTAGTGTTTGCGATTTAGAAGGATTCGAAGTTTCAAGAAGTTTCGGGTTTGAGAGGTTAGAGTCTGTGAGACGCCAAGGTCTGTGAGACATTTGAAATCTCAGAATGATTGAGTCTGTGAGACGCTCGGGTCTGTGAGACATTCGAGTTCGTGAAATGTTCGAGTCTATGAGACGCTCGGGCCTGTGAGACTTTGGAAGTTTGAATGAAGTTGGAGTTTGTAAGAGGTTTGAGTTTAAGGTGCGTTGGAGTTTGAATGATGATTTGGGTATGAAGTGATTTGGAGTTTTGAAGATTATTTGAGTGTGTGAGGCAATTGGTATTTGGGAGAGGTCCCGGGTTTTTTTTTTATTTGAGGTTCGAAAACGGTTGAGGAAAACCATTTTGTTGTAAAAGGGCGGATAATCCCGAGGGATTACCCTATGTACCCCCTCGAACACGACACTTAATTAATGGTAAGTGCCGAGGCTCGAAAGATGGGGCAATGAATTTATGTCGAAAAATAGGATTCAGAGAGAAACACCATGAATGAGATGTTCTCGGTCGAACCCTAATAACGTCTCAACTCCCTGGTTTAAAAACGTTAAAAACCGAAAACATTGAAGTCGAGCGGAAGGGAGTTAGACGATTCTAAAATCCCGGCTGCAACTAGGAAGGTCATTACTTCCCTAGCACCCGCCTTGTAAAAATCTAGGCTGCAATTAGGGGAGGTTTGTCACCCTAATGCCCCGCCTAAAGAGATCCAGACTGCGACAAGGGAAGGTTATGACCCCAGTGCCCCGCCTCGGATTTTTATTCGGAAAGGGAGACAAGTGATGTCTAACTAGGAGGAAAGTGTTTTGAAAGTGTTAGACATTCCATGTTCCCCGAAAACGGTTTAGCTTTGAGTTTGAAAAAATGAGTTGGAAATGTTTAGAGTTGTTCGGAATCCTCGATGAAAACTGATTTGAGAAATGTTTTTAGGAGAAAACTTTCTGTATATGTGAGAAGAACTTTCTGTATTTGAGAAGAGTTTTCTGTGATGTGAGAAGAGTTTTTCCTTTAAAAATTCCACAAAATGGTTTCTTTAAAAGCTTGGTGAAATTTGAATGAAATGATGGCTAAAATTCTTTTTGGTTTTTGGATTTTGAAAGGAATTTATAAGTTGAGTGCGGATTGGATGAAATGTGTTTGGGTTTGAATGGGATTGAGGTTGAGCTGGATTGGATTGAATCGGGCTTAGAAATGGGCCAAGTCAAAGTTGGGACAAGGCCAACGTTTGGGTCAAGGTCAACGCTTTGAGTCAAGATCAACGGTTTTTGGCCAAGGTTTGACATTTATGGGCTTGATTTGACTTGGTTGGGCTTGGGCCGGGTCTGGGCTTGGACTTTGTTTGAGACTTGGGCCTTGTTTGAGACTTGGGCCTAATGGACTTAATGGGCCGAATTGGGCTTAGCGGGCTTAATGGGCCGAATCGGGCTTAATGGGCCTAACGGGCTTAAAGGGCCGGATTGGCTTTGGGCCTAATTGGGCTTTGGACCTTGTTTGAACTTTTGGGCTTTGGAGCAAAATGGGCCTGATTTGGATTTTTGGGCCATATTGGCTTATGAAGTTTCGGGCTTGATTTTGGCTTTTGGTTTTTTTTTTTTTTGAAATGAGCTCTTGGGTTGATTATTGAATGGGTTTTGATTTTATCTTCAGAATTGGGCCAAATGTGGATTGGGCTAGATGGAGAATGGGCCAAATGGAAACTGGGCCAAGTAATGGGCCGAATGGACTGGGGCTAGGTCTCTGTTTGGGCCGAGATTGGGTTGGGCAAGGTAATGGGCCGAATAAGTGATGGGTCGAATTTGGGCCTTGGGCCTTCGGGTTCGGGTCTTGGGCTAATGGGCCGAGTGGAGTGTTGGGCTGGACTTGGGTTGTGGGCCATAGGCTTTCGGGTTTGGACTGTGAGCCATGGGCTTTTGGATTTGGGCCAAGTTTGGGAGTTGGGCCGAGATGGTTTTGGGCTTCGAATTTTGGGCCAATGGGCTTTGGACTGGGTCAAGAATTTGGGTCATGTTTACATTGGGCTTTGGGCCGGGTTTCAGAGTTGGGCCGAGATGGTTTTGGGCTTCGAATTTTTGGGCCAATGTTTTGGGCCTTGGGTTTGGGCCGAGAGTGTGGACTTAAGGCTTCGGGCTTGGGGCCTTTTCTTTGGACTTGGGTTGTGGGCTTCTTGAGCATGGGCCATGGGCCTTTTGGGTTTGGGCTGAATCAAAGCAATTAGGCCAACGTGAAGAAATCAGAAAGGGTTTGAAAAGTTCAAACAAAGTCAGAATAAAAAAATGATGACAAATCAGAGAGAAATTTAGGATTTGGTTTAATCCTTGGAGGATTCGGAAGGAATGATGGATCAACTAGGATGAAATCTGAAAATACTATTATTATTTACAAAATTATTAATAAAGTGTGGTTTGGGTTTAGGGATCACCCAACTTGTTAGGTGGGACCATGGCCCACCTAAATCTTAGGGTTCACCCTCTATCTAAGGCTCGGTCCTAAAGGTCTAGTAACTAGGGCTTAGTAATAGACTAATATATACAAGGATTAATAAGCATTGCAGGGTGATTACAAAGTATGAACAAATATAGCACAAGACAATCACCAGGGATGAACCACATGCTGGGAAAGAAAAAAAAAGCAATCAGAAATCCGGATAAGTTCAACATCGAATAATCAAACGGGGATATCAAAATGTGCATGGCTTTACACCGTATTTCTCAAAGCGAATGAATCCACTTACCAGACATTAGGCCGTATACAGGTGAGCACGTTTGAAGAGATAATCAATCCATAATAAGTTCAGAACACGATTCAAATCCCTAACATGGAATAGATTTTGTTTTTGCAGAGATTAAGATTGCCGTTATTGATCCTTCTGATTTACAGACGAGTAGTAACACGAATGTCTAAACTCCAAGACTTCTATCAAATTTTTATACTCATGGCAGATCATTTAGAAGCAAACAGGCCATGATAGTAAGAATCAGATCCACACTCAAAGGAAAGGCGACACACATATTCACAAATTGATAACAGTTGAGCTCAGTGGCATGTTATGTCATGCAGTGGCCAGAACAGATATAGGGGACACGAAGGAATTCCAAAGCAAAGACACAACTAGGCAGTGATATTCACAAGGATGCCAGGTATGAATACGAGGGTCAGAAATCAATACCGAAAGAGGGGTACATATAGTTTCCTGCAAATATTTCAGAACACCAAAGACTAAACAAAACATTAGTCCATGATAGACGGTCTGGAGATTAAAACCGAACTTCAGACAGGCATTCATGTATTGTACTTGCCTACGCAAAGGCGTGGAACCAGATTAACAAATAAGTTAGGCACCAACACAACAGAGGTGGAGCGAGATCATTGACTGGAGAGGGACCAGTTATCATCGCTTCAAAACGTTATAACAGCAGTGGGACGAATAAAATGGTACTGGAGAACAAACCATTGCGATTAGCTCTGAATGCGATAGTGTGAAAACAGAAGGGACACGACTGGAAGAGGGACCAGTCTCCAACATTACAGAACCAGAAGGAGAGAATGCAAGCTTTCGGACGAGGAGTATACAGAGCCGTCACCACAAATACCGTCGTCACACGATACTTAAAACTGAGCACAACTCGAAAGACATGAACACACTTGGAGATAATGTGAAACTTCTCAGAAGAAAGCAATTCTTAACATCCCGCCATGTCCATGGACTTCCGAGTCCACACCAGGCTAGATACTCCCGAAAATGATAACAACATTACGGTAGATACCGCGGCTAATCGAAAAAGTAACTGAGGGGAGAGAAGATATAGCCATAGTCGGGACAAAACCCAAGACCAAAAACTCTTCCCGACTCAAACACGCAGAGGAACGAAAAAAAACAAAATATGGGTCCATAATAGGAAATGCATGCTCTTACATTCAAATCAGGGAACCACGATACTGAAGGTTCGAGGCCCCGATTTCGTTTTTCGTTGAATGAAGGAAAACACAGAAAACGGACAGAGAGAAGAGGAGTAACACAGCGTTTGGCTCCCATGCCGGAAACATATTCTCGACGGAGCCTGGGTTGTGCCTTCATCGGCTCACGCCTTTGGCAAAAACCATTTAAAGCAGTGGAATAGGAGCGAAAACAGAGAGGAGATAGTTGAAGCACTAACAGAGTTCAACAGGGAGAGGGAAATCCGAATCCACTTACGCTGTTGATGGTGGAACGACTTCAGAGAGCAAGGGAGCTCGGGGTAAAACGTGTGGCTCCCAAGGAGGCGGGGCGTTGGTGGTGGTTTTTGACGGGAAAATTTTTCGATCAATAATGTGGAGGTGGTGATTTGAGGTAGAAGAAGGGGCTCGATGGAGGAGAAAATCTTCTGATGTTTGGGCTTCTTCAAACTCGAGCGTAAGAAGATCGAAGAACCGAGGAAAGTTTTGGTTTTCTGGAAAATTAGAAATGTTGGGGATTAGTCGGGTGGGAAAAAACGTGTCCACTGTAGGGTATTTTTGATTGTTTTATAAGGGAGGGTATACAGATGTGAAGCTAGGGTTTCATTTGGGCTGGATTCATGGACTGATTTTTATTTGGATTGACTAATATAAGTGGGCTTTAACTGAGGCAGAAATCGGACCAGGGAGATAGAAAAGGAAAAACGAGTTTTAGCAGCTTCCCAGTCTCGAACTCGCGACCTCTGGTGTACCCCTTGCATACTTCTACCGGTTAAGCTATGACAGAACTCAGTATATTAGCATACGAAATAGAGACGAGAGTTCTTCTGTGGGCGGGGATGAAAATAGAACGCGTCCGCCAGATTCGAACCCCCTACATGTTGATTTTCTAGTAGACATGCTAACCGACTAAGCTAACTCAGAACTCAACACATAGATGGAGGAAATAAAAAAAAGCCTTAATTCTGACCGGAAAATTCATAAAAAACGTTACCGTTTCAGAAGGAAAGTATACAATACAAATGAGAACAATAATATAGTGAGATGAATATTATGGGATACAATTAAGAAAAGATTCAAAACGTGATGAGTTTAAAACCGTATTGTCGTTTGAAATTCGTTTTAGCAAACCGGTTTTTATGAAATGCTTTGAAAAAGACTATAAAACGATGGTTTCATTCTGGCATGCACGTCAATACGTGTTGACAAAGAAAGGCGACGACCCCTCTTATTGTGTTTATTATTTCGAAATTTGCTTATGGGGTGAGAATTTTTGGTGTCTACACCCTTCTAACTAAATGGTGGCCGGTTTTTATGAAGGTGAGTCACCACATGTAAAATCAATTAAGGAAAGGAAGGGTAGGAAGGTAAAAAGGAGAAAGTTACCTTTTAATACAAATATCTGTAAAGCAGTTCTATCTTCTTCTCCTTTCCTTCATTCACACGTCTCCAACCTCCCTTCTTGCTCTCTTTTACGAGTGCTACAGCAACACCAACACCACCATTGTTTTCCATCTTTGACCACTTGTAACTCCTAGCTCCATGGTCCATTCAATTCCAAGACCATCATTCTTCTAGTTGGAGCAGCTCTACACTTCTACCTTTTCAAATCTTCAAGAACTCAATTTCGGTGCCAAGGAGATTCACATTGATGGAGCTTGGAGTCACCTTTTCACATATTGTTGATGTCCTTTGCTTCTAGGTAAGAATCTCAAAGAAAAATCAGTTTCCATGTTTTGTGTGTGACCGAAAATACTCATTGATGGAGCTCTTTGTGTGACTTTGTTCTAGCTTCATTCCAATCTCTTATGGACTAGGTGGAGTCCTCTCTTCATAGATATTCAAACTCCCTTCAAAGATCAAGGTAAAACAACTACATTAATGTTTTTGAAATAATGTAAACCTAGGGTTTACAATGAGATGAAGCATAAAGCTTATATACTCATTTCAATATTGGTATATTGTTTAGTAGTTGACAAGGAAAGAAATGCCTTACCGGTTTTAAGAGGAAACAAGAAAGAAGTTTGAGTGGAAAAGAGGTAAATATGCTATCTCAATGTGGTTTAATGCCTTAGGAGAAATGAGCTTATAATGCTTGCTAAAACTACCTAAAGAGCAAATGGTGAATGACTTAGTAAGGTGTTCTCAAGGAGACTAGTAAAGGAACATATGTCTTGGTGTGTGTAATTGCAGGTCAAAGGCTTATGTATTGTGGAAATTCAGTGTTTAAGGATTATGCAATTTAAGGGCCTAAGAGCCATGTTATTTAAGGGCCTAAGTGCCAAGCAAGTTTAATTATGCACTATATTGTGATGTAGTGTAAATTGGGTGAAGTCTTGTGTGTGATGGTGTTCTTGATGGATTTAGGTGTTCTTGAGTGTTTAATGGTGAAAACTATGAGCTTTGGAATGATGATGTGCTAAGAGAACCTATGGCAAAATTTGTAAAATGTATAAGGAGTTTTAAGTGCTTAAATGAACTTGGGTGAACTAGGAATTGTTAGGAATGGATACATGCTTCACTAAGGAAGAAAACTTGCATTAAGGTGTTCTAAGGTGCTATAAGGATTTAGGCATTGTCTTAGAGAAGTTTGTTTAAGGTTTAGGTAATGTTGATGGATAAGGAGGGAATGGTGTTTAGGTAAGGGTTTTGAGTAAGGAATTTTAAGAAGTTGTGAAAAGGAGATTTAGTTAGTAAGAAAAGGAGTTGGGAGATGATGTTAAGGTGTAGAGGAACACCTTGGTGTAGTGGTCATTATTTGTGAACTACCACTTAGAGATCTTAAGGAGAAAACATCCCAGGTGCTAGGAATTTTGTAAGAAATTTGTGAATGATAAGATGGTTTTGGTGAGTGATTTAAAGAGTTTAGCACATGGCTAAAGGTGTGTTTGATGTGCCAAATGGTGTTAGGAAACATCATGAGACTTTAGGAGAAGTTTGGTGAATTTGGTTAAGTGTTTAAAGACTTGGAAATTGAATGTTTTGCCGTGTCCGAACTTCCGTCCGGACATGGAAGTTCGGACAGGCTCTGTTGGGTAAAGGATTTTCCCACTCTCGAACTGTGTCCGAACTTGGGAAGTCCGGACACAAGTTCGGGCGTGACTGTTTCTATCTGGGATTTACTCTCGAACTGTGTCCGAACTTGGGAAGTCCGGACACAAGTTCGGACGTGTGTATGGTTTTCAGTATTGGGTCGCAGCTTGTGTCCGAACTTGGGAAGTCCGGACACAAGTTCGGACAAGGTGTTGTATGGACCAAAAACATTGTTTAAGGTATGGAAAGGATGTGTAATGATGGGGATTGATGGTTAATGATGTTATGAGGTTGTTAAGGACATGTTAGGTGAGTTTTAATGACAATTAAGTGGGTGAAAAGTTGTAATAAAATGTGAAAGTAAACAAGTTAAAAAGTGAAGTTATGTAACTAAGTTAACGGGAAAAATTATAAGCATTAGACATTAAATAATCATGCAACCCGATGTTAATAAAAGTATATGTAATGTTATCAGTTGTTCGAGAATTGCTCGAGGAACATAAGTGGACGTGGTAAAGTGGACTCCGGTGACAGGTATGGTTTTCTTGCAACCTGTGTCCTACCGGATTACACCGGCTTGTATGCCAATATGTTTTACTGAGTGTTTGTCACCTTGTAAGATTAAAACTTGTAATGAGTTTATAGTAATTCATTTATGTGGCGAACTTGGCCTCCGATACCATTTAACCTCAAATATGTGTTAAACCTTAGCTAACCAAATCTAGGAACACATGAGTGATCGGTATTCGGAGTTGACGGCCCAAACCTTGGGAACGTGCTAACCACGGCTATGTGTGAGTTAGTTGGACATTGTTGTGTATGCAAGTGTGTGAACCTCCCTTGTGTGCTTAACTCGGTTATGATACCGTATGGTGTGTGGATGTGGTAGGCTCCATAATGGATCTCTAACTACTTATTTATAAGTGTATATGTACTAATGGGGGGGTGAGGAGTCCGGTTGTTCCGGCCACGCGTGTGATGGACGAGAGTCGATGTCATATCCGGTTCGGCTCTCTTGGTGTATGTATAGGTTGTATTCCAATTTGGTTTCTACCTTCCCTTAGCTTATCCAAAGCTAGTTTACTGACTCACGTCGGGCCACAGGGGCATACAAATGTTATTTCGGTGTGCTTGGGATTACTATATCCGACACACCTTGGGTTTAAGTTAACCGTTCGATATAACTGGACGGTAACGAGGTTGGTAACGAGCTTAGCATGAGATTGGCAATAATCTCTAGGCTCACTATGTATACTAACTATGGTGGAAGGTTCCTTGTGTGAACCGATCTTATGGTGTTTTGAGTTGTTATTGTGCTAGGAAATTTCCCTTGCTATGCTATGATATGTTTATGTTAGATGTTTTAAATGAATTCGATGTTATCATGTGTACGTCGAAACGAGGAAAGTGTTGTTGTGTTTTGCTATGTGAGGAATGTGAAATGTTGTAAGATATGGAGTGTGTGGATCATGGAAATGAATCCCAGTTTGTGACAAGAGGCGTTTTAAGGATAACCCGATTTAAGGGTAAGTGTCGTCTATTAAGGAAGTAGCTCCGTTAGAGGAGAATCACTCTAGGGATAATGAATACCATGAGTGACTCGTCAGGTAAGGATGTATTATCCGTTTGTTGAGCCCATTGAGGCGAAATGTTTTGTGTTGTGTGTTTACAGTTGCATGCATAATTTAAATATAATCAATCGCATGCTAAGACGACAATTAGTTGTGCGTGGCCCGATAACATGTGGGCTGCGGGATTACCATACCAGCAAAGGTGCTGAGCCCCTTGGGGGCCACCCTTTCTCTCCTTTTCTATTTCAGGTACAAGGAGCTGGAAGCCGTTCGAGAGTAGGACGGGGTAGATGTTTATTCATGGGTAGCCATTTAAATGGCGTAAGCATTGTAGGCGTAGTAAGACCGAAATTGTTATCGGCATTAGTTGGTAAATACTTGGTACGGTTGGAATGTATAAAGTATATGGGTTGTTGTTAATGGAAAGGGATAATAATGTGTAGTTGCTCGGGAATTTAGCCCATCAGACCGGTACAATGTATATGGATTAGCCTTGTTAGCCACGTGGGTGGCTAACGGCGTGTAACACCAACGAGTTAAGTAATGTGATAGGTTTGTATTTCCGCTGCAGTTTATTGTAAGTATGTTAATGTTGGATGGGGTGTTACAAAAAGTGGTATCAGAGCGAAGTATCGCTCTGATGACTGAATTACCGAGCTTAGGAAGTACCGAGTTAGGATTTTAGTACTTTGGGTTAAGGGTTGAGTGATAGCGTGAGAGATACGCTAGTAAGGAACTACCAGTGAATACTGGAAACCTACTATATCCTTCCCGCCCTCCACAATCCCTGTATATAACTCGGGGAAACAACGCCAGAGAGATGGAAGTCCACTCTTACTCGGGAATACCCGATCTGGCTGTTATTAAATACCTTCAGAGTACGGGAGAACCTGTCATACGGTAGATCCCGAAAACTGGGAATCCCGGAGACGGTTCCCATCTAAACAGTGTTAACCGCATTTCATAGCGGAGAGCGAAGAATCAGTGTACAGAAGAATAGAATTTCCGGCAACCTGGGTCGACATGCAGAGCAGTCGAGAATAACCAGCTTGCAACGCACTGACCGTGCAACAAGCAAGAAGTGGATTAGTGAAACCCGAGACGAATGTCTATGGAACCACAGTTGGTAAGTAATACACCAACGGCATACCAACCAACTAAGGAACTATAACATAGTGCCCAAGCAAGAGACAAGTCTCAGTAACCACGACGATGCGTTGAACGGGCTCCAAAGAGAAAATAATGCTAAGTAAAAAGGGGACTCCAAGAATGGGAGACACCCCAGTTGATAACTATTATGTGAATACAGTGAGAAGTTACCCAAAGGTTATTGTCGAGACCGTAAGAACAAATAAGGGCCAACAAGGCCACTGACGATAGTGCGGGTGAAAACAATACCACAACCGGTATGTGTTGAACCGATAGCCAGTTAGCATGGCGCACTTGCCATAGCAAGTGCTGCTATAACAGGGCTATTCGGAAAATTTATAACCACTACAAAGTACTTGGAAAAGTACAATAAAGTTAAATGTGATTGTCATAACAGTGGAAGGGCCTGCTAGCCTAACCTCTGTAATTGTAAGTACACCAGTCAGCAAGAAGCTAGACTTGGCTAAGGTAAGAAGATGTTGTGAAACCATGAAAATTTTTCTTTCAACCTAGATTTATTCAAACCCTCTTTCTTTCAAAACCAAAATTTTCTTTCAAACCAACACTTCTTTCCAACTTTCTTTTAAACCAAACCAGTAAAACCAAGGGCAGTTGATAAAGATACAACAGTGGATAGACTTTCCCTCGATTAAGTTCGGGAAGCAAGGAATGAATATTGTCACGGGACAATATAAGGGAGTTGACAACAGAATACTTCACCTAGGCGTGTGACGGACACTACAAGTGTACCAACTGTGTTGTGGGACGACCGCACTCCGATAGGAGCATGTGGGCCTGACAGACCTACTTATAGGTTAGTTGGGTAAGTAGTAATGTATCAGTATGATACCCCATATATGTATACGAGTAGAGTCCAGAACACGGGAAGTAGTCGACTCCGTTCTACGGTCAGCAGTGTAAATCAAACAAGAACTAAGGATTACCAGGAGTGGTTGAAACAAAAGAACCTAATCAAGTTATCGAGATTAAAAGGATTAGTGAATTCATTTCAAGGAAATGTTTAAGAGTCAGGAGGTGCGAAGTGCACTAACTGCAATGTAAAGACATCGCATATGTCTTAAGGATCCTCAGGGATAAACATGATAGCTGGAATGGTGACCCAGCCTAATGTGGACACATTAATGTGCAATGAATGGGATGAAACTCCCAGAATCAGTACCTACACTATCTGGAAATGTTGATCTTTACAGAAGAAGATAATAACCAGTGAAGAACGCAAGAAGGCGTGGCTAACGGAATGTACCCATGAGTGCAAGCCAAAAGTAATGGCATATTTTGATAACACCCAGGAGCAATCCTTGAGGGGTATTTGGATTAAACATTGTTGGATGAAGCAGTATAATGGAAACGTAAGATTTGAAACAATTACCCGGATTAGACACTGAAGGAAACCCACTTAACAGTAGGACCCTAAGTTGCCAAAGAGACAACTTGGGAGGAGTCGTGACAGTAAGGCTTATAAGCCACAACAACTTGTGTTATGTAAATTGATCAGTTGCAGAAGTATATGTTCTACAAGTAAATAGAGCGGAGAACGAACCACTGCATTAAGAGTGGGGATACCTCTCGATATTGTGAGACCGCAGGAGCGGTAGCTATGTGAACCAAGTTCGAGGAATACGTTAGGGATTGACCATGTTGTTATTACCCTAGAACGATTTGAATAAGAATAATACAAAAGGAAGTGTTATACCAGTTGTGTAGAAAGGAAGAAAGATAAGTTGATAGCGACCACCATAGGTGTGTAATGCTAAGTGAGTAGCGAACAACGCTCAAGGAACATAAAGACTCAAAAAATATATATATATTATATTTAAAAATCAGCCAAATAAGTGGCCAGATAAACCCAGTGTAATGGCGGAAGCTAATATAATAGCGGAGGCAGTATAAGTTGATGTTGTATAATGAGTAAGGATACGGTGCGCAATAAGCGACCGTTGTATGAGTATTGTTAGATGATAAAATGGTGAGTGAGCAGAGTTATGATTTAAACCCAGTGGAGGCACAACAGTAAGTGATAGCAAAGGAACCGAGCTGTAAGCCGGAAGCAAGTGTTATGTGAGAAGAATTTCAGTGAAACACAGTGAAAATTCCATTGGCAATCGCATAAGAGATTTACTGTCAAAAGTTCACGCCTCTGCACTCTGTATGACTGGGTGTTTTGGTATTGCACTTGCGCAGTAATGATCAAGTGGGATAGCTAGGATTTGGGAAATGTTAATTGTGGTGGATGTAGAAAGAAACCTATGGTACAATAATGATCAATGCATAGGAAATGCAAGGTCATACCAGTGGAAAAGTACTTGTACGAAACCAAATGTGGAGACATGATTAACAGTAAGTGACTACAGTAACACTAAATACCAAATGACGGTATGAGATATACCCCAGGTGTGGGAAATAACTGAGAGAGCACTACCCATTAAGTAGTAGCTCAATCTCAACCGACAGTAAGTCGGTAGAAGCAAGTCAATCATTGTGAATTACATAGTAGTTTACGCTGTAAGCTATTGGAGAGGTGGATGGAAGACTGTGAAACTCACCGAATTCGCTCAGGGTAAAAGATACCATACATTGGAGATGTACAATACAGTAACAGTAACGAATGGGGCAAACTAGCCCTATAATTATTAGAATGGCGCAGCAGAGGCCAGTGAGCCCATGCATCAAATGCCGAATGTACATTGTGAATATGAATGGATGGCTAGTCATCAATGCCTAGAAGCCTCACAGGCCAGGACCGAAACCGGTTATGAGTTAGAACTCCAATGCAAATTCTTGGTTTAGGGACTAAACCGCCAATTTGGTTAAGATCCTCTAATCAGAATCCATTGTGTAATAGACCGCGTGGAAGTCAAAACACTTCACGACGGCAGAACATTTTAAGCCAAGGTTTAGTGATTGATTACGTGGGCGTAATCCCTTTTAAGGGGGGTAGAGCGCAAAACCACTTAGTGTGTTTTACCGTACAAGTGTACATGAACGGGGTTGTGTATAGCACAAAATGATTTGTTATGATGGTTGGCACGTGTGTTATATAAACATACGCATTTATTTGTGGTTAAATTGTGGTAATTGCGCACATAAGATGCGAATACCGTTGTGGGAAGTGTGTTTATCTTGTTAACAGTGGTGTGTGAGAGTACAAGTGGAAGGGAGTAAAGAAACTCCCGGGGAACTAAAACCCCGACGGTGCATAAATGTAAACCATGTATTGTATTTTGATAAAAAATATATGTATATATATACAATGTTGTGATTTATGAAGGGGTATAAGACAGACATAGAACCTAGTGAGAATTAAATTCCCTAGGTAACTTGAATTAAGTTGGATTTGGGTGATGATTGATAGACGGAGTTCCATCCCTTGGAGATGTGATGATTATGACTAGAAGGATTTAAAGATAGAAAATGGGATACGCTTTAATTAGTTGTTGGTTGAAAAGAAGTGGGAGGTGAAACTTGATTATCATGAGATCAAGGGAAGCCGAACACAAATTGGGGTGGAAAGATAGTTCAACACTGATGCTGATCACATCAGGGTTGGATGACTCTTGAAGCTCCCTGTAAGTGGTCACAAATAACCATGTTAAGAAAAATACAAGGAGCATAAATTGGACTTGGAGTTGTGTGGTGTTTTCAAAGGATTTTCAATTGGTGTTTTCAAACAATCGATTAATATTTTGAATAAAAGATCTTCTTATACTTAACCTAGTAAAGAATATTTTTGTAGTACTTGCTCACGAGCTGAGGACGTTTGAGCCTTTGTCTTCGGACCAGTGACATGAGAAGTATATATGTTAAAAATTAAGTGAATGTTTTGATCTCCCAAAGGAACGGGGACCAGAAGGTGTCCATCGCGACCGGGTTCTGCGGGATCACAGTGTATATGTACTCAACGTGGGATTCGAACCCATGGAGAGAAGGAAAAGGTAATTCTGTTTGATATACATGCTAAGACATGTTGTGTGGAATAAGTAATAAATATTATTTTAGACCTTGAGTTCTAATGTGAGTGGGTTCTGAATTGATTGTGTTACCCGGGCCTACGAGTCCAAATGTGGTTATGTCACCCAGACCTAAGAGTCTGAGGGATATTATGTAAGTGCAAGTGTGGTGAAGGTACCCGGACCATTAAGTCCGAGGTTACCATGTGAGTATGATATTTTATGTATAATGTGGATATGTTGCCCGGACCATTAAGTCCGAGGTTGGATGTAAAGGGTGGTTGGTAATGGAAGTTTTATGGCTATAAGTAATTCCCGTATCCTAATCCATTGATGCGAGGAAATGTGAACTTCGAGGACGAAGTTCTTTTAAGGGGGGTAGATTGAAATACCCCAAACCTTGGTATGTTGTGTAAATGTTAAACTATGGTATTTAAAGGCTAAAAGTGCCTTAGAAACATAAATGAACCATTTAAACCATGGTAAAACACAATAAAACACTAAGACACGGTTTGAGCAAAAACATGCTCTAAGCTTGGAGTGAACTTGGTTAGGACCCAAAGAGCCTACCAAGACTTGATAATATTTAATTATGACTTTATAAGGCTAATTAAGTCCTTAGGAAACTTTGGTAGACAATGAAACCAAACAAAACACAAATAAATACCTTAAGGTCAATATGGGCTAAAAAGTGCTCTAAGCTTGGGATAAATTTGTATAAGACCTAATGGTCATACCTATGCCTTATTTATATGTTAATGAACATATTAAATCATTTACCAAAGAAAACCAAGCTTGGAAACAAGTTAAAAACACAAAATGTGCTTTAAGGAGTCTTAAAGCACGTTTTTGAAAAATTGTCTTGTAAATGAGTTTTGAATGGCTAAATGTCCATCATTACTCTTTAATTAACATGTGTACTATATAGTATCACATTTGGGTGGCTATATCAATGGGAAATCAAAAATTTCACTTCTATGTGCTTTGTTTTTGTGAATAGTAACTTTTATAAGCTAGTTTGTAACATATGTTATTATAAGTAAGTTGATTGGTCAACAAAGACCAAAACACCCTTCTAACTAAATGGTGGCCGGTTTTTATGAAGGTGAGTCACCACCATGTAAAAATCAATTAAGGAAAGGAAGGGTAGGAAGGTAAAAAGGAGAAAGTTACCTTTTAATACAAATATCTTGTTAAAGCAAGTTCTATCTTCATTTCTCCTTTCCTCCTTCATTTCACACGTCTCCAACCTCCCTTCTTGCTCTCTTTTACGAGCTGCTACAGCAACACCAACACCACCATTGTTTTCCATCTTTGACCACTTGTAACTCCTAGCTCCATGGTCCAAATTCAATTCCAAGACCACCATTCTTCTAGTTGGAGCAAGCTCTACACTTCTACCTTTTCAAATCTTCAAGAACTCAATTTCGGTGCCAAGGAGATTCACCATTGATGGAGCTTGAGCTCACCTTTTCACATATTGTTGATCTCCTTTGCTTCTAGGTAAGGAATCTCAAAGAAAAATCAAGTTTCCTCCATGTTTTGTGTGTGACCGAAAATACTCATTGATGGAGCTCTTTGTGTGACTTTGTTCTAGCTTCATTCCAATCTCTTATGGACTAGGTGGAGTCCTCTCTTCATAGATATTCAAACTCCCTTCAAAGATCAAGGTAAAACAACTACATTAATGTTTTTGAAATAATGTAAACCTAGGGTTTACAATGAGATGAAGCATAAAGCTTATATACTCATTTCAATATTGGTATATTGTTTAGTAGTTGACAAGGAAAGAAATGCCTTACCGGTTTTAAGAGGAAACAAGAAAGAAGTTTGAGTGGAAAAGAGGTAAATATGCTATCTCAATGTGGTTTAATGCCTTAGGAGAAATGAGCTTATAATGCTTGCTAAAACTACCTAAAGAGCAAATGGTGAATGACTTAGTAAGGTGTTCTCAAGGAGACTAGTAAAGGAACATATGTCTTGGTGTGTGTAATTGCAGGTCAAAGGCTTATGTATTGTGGAAATTCAGTGTTTAAGGATTATGCAATTTAAGGGCCTAAGAGCCATGTTATTTAAGGGCCTAAGTGCCAAGCAAGTTTAATTATGCACTATATTGTGATGTAGTGTAAATTGGGGGAAGTCTTGTGTGTGATGGTGTTCTTGATGGATTTAGGTGTTCTTGAGTGTTAATGGTGAAAACTATGAGCTTTGGAATGATGATGTGCTAAGAGAACCTATGGCAAAATTTGTAAAATGTATAAGGAGTTTTAAGTGCTTAAATGAACTTGGGTGAACTAGGAATTGTTAGGAATGGATACATGCTTCACTAAGGAAGAAAACTTGCATTAAGGTGTTCTAAGGTGCTATAAGGATTTAGGCATTGTCTTGGAGAAGTTTGTTTAAGGTTTAGGTAATGTTGATGGATAAGGAGGGAATGGTGTTAGGTAAGGGTTTTGAGTAAGGAATTTTAAGAAGTTGTGAAAAGGAGATTTAGTTAGTAAGAAAAGGAGTTGGGAGAGTGATGTTAAGGTGTAGAGGAAACACCTTGGTGTAGTGGTCATTATTTGTGAACTACCACTTAGAGATCTTAAGGAGAAAACATCCCAGGTGCTAGGAATTTTGTAAGAAATTTGTGAATGATAAGATGGTTTTGGTGAGTGATTTAAAGAGTTTAGCACATGGCTAAAGGTGTGTTTGATGTGCCAAATGGTGTTAGGAAACATCATGAGACTTTAGGAGAAGTTTGGTGAATTTGGTTAAGTGTTTAAAGACTTGGAAATTGAATGTTTTGCCGTGTCCGAACTTCCGTCCGGACATGGAAGTTCGGACAGGCTCTGTTGGGTAAAGGATTTTCCCACTCTCGAACTGTGTCCGAACTTGGGAAGTCCGGACACAAGTTCGGACGTGACTGTTTCTATCTGGGATTTACTCTCGAACTGTGTCCGAACTTGGGAAGTCCGGACACAAGTTCGGACGTGTGTATGGTTTTCAGTATTGGGTCGCGGCTTGTGTCCGAACTTGGGAAGTCCGGACACAAGTTCGGACAAGGTGTTGTATGGACCAAAAACATTGTTTAAGGTATGGAAAGGATGTGTAATGATGGGGATTGATGGTTAATGATGTTATGAGGTTGTTAAGGACATGTTAGGTGAGTTTTAATGACAATTAAGTGGGTGAAAAGTTGTAATAAAATGTGAAAGTAAAACAAGTTAAAAAGTGAAGTTATGTAACTAAGTTAACGGGAAAAATTATAAGCATTAGACATTAAATAATCATGCAACCCCGATGTTAATAAAAGTATATGTAATGTTATCAGTTGTTCGAGAATTGCTCGAGGAACATAAGTGGACGTGGTAAAGTGGACTCCGGTGACAGGTATGGTTTTCTTGCAACCTGTGTCCTACCGGATTACACCGGCTTGTATGCCAATATGTTTTACTGAGTGTTTGCCACCTTGTAAGATTAAAACATGTAATGAGTTTATAGTAATTCATTTATGTGGCGAACTTGGCCTCCGATACCATTTAACCTCAAATATGTGTTAAACCTTAGCTAACCAAATCTAGGAACACATGAGTGATCGGTATTCGGAGTTGACGGCCCAAACCTTGGGAACGTGCTAACCACGGCTATGTGTGAGTTAGTTGGACATTGTTGTTGTATGCAAGTGTGTGAACCTCCCTTGTGTGCTTAACTCGGTTATGATACCGTCTGGTGTGTGGATGTGGTAGGCTCCATAATGGATCTCTAACTACTTATTTATAAGTGTATATGTACTAATGGGGGGTGAGGAGTCCGGTTGTTCCGGCCACGCGTGTGATGGACGGGAGTCGATGTCATATCCGGTTCGGCTCTCTTGGTGTATGTATAGGTTGTATTCCAATTTGGTTTCTACCTTCCCTTAGCTTATCCAAAGCTAGTTTACTGACTCACGTCGGGCCACAGGGGCATACAAATGTTATTTCGGTGTGCTTGGGATTACTATATCCGACACACCTTGGGTTTAAGTTAACCGTTCGATATAACTGGACGGTAACGAGGTTGGTAACGAGCTTAGCATGAGATTGGCAATAATCTCTAGGCTCATTATGTATACTAACTATGGTGGAAGGTTCCTTGTGTGAACCGATCTTATGGTGTTTTGAGTTGTTATTGTGCTAGGCAATTTCCCTTGCTATGCTATGATATGTTTATGTTAGATGTTTTAAATGAATTCGATGTTATCATGTGTACGTCGAAACGAGGAAAGTGTTGTTGTGTTTTGCTATGTGAGGAATGTGAAATGTTGTAAGATATGGAGTGTGTGGATCATGGAAATGAATCCCAGTTTGTGACAAGAGGCGTTTTAAGGATAACCCGATTTAAGGGTAAGTGTCGTCTATTAAGGAAGTAGCTCCGTTAGAGGAGAATCACTCTAGGGATAATGAATACCATGAGTGACTCGTCAGGTAAGGATGTATTATCCGTTTGTTGAGCCCATTGAGGCGAAATGTTTTGTGTTGTGTGTTTACAGTTGCATGCATGATTTAAATATAATCAATCGCATGCTAAGACGACAATTAGTTGTGCGTGGCCCGATAGCATGTGGGCTGCGGGATTACCATACCAGCAAAGGTGCTGAGCCCCTTGGGGGCCACCCTTTCTCTCCTTTTCTATTTCAGGTACAAGGAGCTGGAAGCCGTTCGAGAGTAGGACGGGGTAGATGTTTATTCATGGGTAGCCATTTAAATGGCGTAAGCATTGTAGGCGTAGTAAGACCGAAATTGTTATCGGCATTAGTTGGTAAATACTTGGTACGGTTGGAATGTATAAAGTATATGGGTTGTTGTTAATGGAAAGGGATAATAATGTGTAGTTGCTCGGGAATTTAGCCCATCAGACCGGTACAATGTATATGGATTAGCCTTGTTAGCCACGTGGGTGGCTAACGGCGTGTAACACCAACGAGTTAAGTAATGTGATAGGTTTGTATTTCCGCTGCAGTTTATTGTAAGTATGTTAATGTTGGATGGGGTGTTACACTAAATCTTAGAATACTAGACATTGAGAATTCCCTAAGCCAATAGATGTTATCGAGAGAGATACCTCTAGGCTAATCCATGAGATTGTGAAATGACTCCGAGAGAGGAGTTTTGGGAATTTGAGTAGTCTGGTTGAGAACAGGACATTTGTGAACTTGAGGAGCTAAATGCATAGCTCCTTTTGTATTTGTAAGCCCGGTGGTGGGTCTTGTGTATGACCCTGCCCGGAGGTCGTGGCAAAGACTTAAAAGATGTCTTTGAGTATTGAGTATTGATTTGAGAACTTGAGTATTTGAGTGTTGATTTGAGTATGTGAGTATTGAGAATTGAGTTGTGACTTGAGAGACTTGAGAATTTGAGTTTGAGTGGAGAATTGAGTTGAGTATTGTAGAACTTGTTGAGATTGTGAGTAAGAGTACCCAAGAGATTGGGTAAGACAATGAGCAATTGAGTAAGACATAGTGAGGTAGAAACCCTCAAGCCTAAGTAAAGAACATATTAAACTAACCTCTTGATGTGTGTGTTAGTGTTTGTGTTCTTCATTGAACCCTGATTGTGTTGACATACATATATAATGTAATGTTGCCATGCATGTAGATTGAAATTAAATGAATCGCATCCTCTCGACCAAATAGTCGACGCACCCTCGCTAGTACGCGGGGTACGCAATTTTCATATGCAACAATTTTGCTGAGCCTCTAGGGGCATCGTTTTTATTTTCCAGGTACATGGATGCTGGTCACCTTTCGAGAGTAGGACGGGTTGTTATTAAGCATGGGTAGTTGTTTAAAGATTGTATTTGTTGTATTGTGGAATTGTAAGACCGAAAGGTCATCGTTAGACTTGGGAATTGTAGATACTCGGTATAGAACAAGATCGAGATTGTATTTGTATATGTTGGAATTGAAGTTGTATTTGGTTTGAGAATTGATTAAGTAATGGAAGTAGTGTTTATATAGTGTACTCGGTATAAGACCCATCAGACCGATAATGTATTTGTATTGTTTGTTTGGATTGGATTTGGCCTTGTTAGTCACGTGGGTGACTAACGGCATGTATCACCCACCGGTTGTAGTTTGGATTCCGCTGCATTGTTGTTGGTAAGGGAGACGGGTTAGGAGTTAATTGTGTGATTACCGGTAGGTGTGTTACATCGTTCCTGACCCCAACCACCATCTCACCACCATAAATTTCCTCTCTTTTTCTCACCACCGCTACAGTTTCTTTTCTCTTCTTCCCATTCCATTCCATCATCACAAAGTTTTTACGCTTCCAAATGGAGTCGATCACGCATCTAGCAAGGGAGGAAACTAATACAGTTTGTTGGAAACGAGATAATAGACAAATGTTGCTTCGTATATTATTCATCTGATGTAAAGGAGTATAGATACCGGTTTAAATAGAAGAAATTGAGTGTTGTTACAGATACGAATAAACAGAGAACTACCTCTTATTTCTACTATAAGCTAACTACTTATTCTTAATTATCTTATCAGATAAATTAACTAGCAAAAAAGTAGGAACAGAAACTGACTTTGACTTAATCAACACTTCCCCGTCTTTAACCAAAGCTGCATACACCCATCAGTTTTCTGAAATACTGATATTTGACTTGAGAAAGTGATTTTGTGAAGATATCAGCTACTTGCTCATTTGTTCCATAAAATTTCAACAAAATTCTTCCATCAACGACAAGCTTCCAAATAAAGTGATGCTCCACATCAATATGTTTGGTTATGCTATGGAAAGCAGAATTTTTAGCTATAGCTATTGCAGATAGATTATCACAAAATATTTATGTTGCACCATTTTCTTCGTAGTTGAAATCTTCCAATAGCTTCCTGAGCCATAAGGCTTGTCTCGCTGCTGCTGTCATTGCTGCATACTCTGCTTCTGATGATGATAAAGCTATTGTGTCTTGTGTTTCTGGAACACCATGTTACGGCTCCAGAACCAAAAGTGAATATATTTCCAGACTTGCTTTTTTTATCATCGATGATAAAATAAGAGTATTATAGTGACACACATATATTGTGACACCTAACTAAGTGTCACTATAAATAGTTTATATTGACACATAAATGTGTTACTAGAGCTTTTCTAATTTTTACTGACTCTTTTATACAAATGTCAATATAACTCTGTATTTACTGACTAAAAATTAAAATTAACTAAAATTTAGTGGGTTCGTTTGGGGACAGCTGCTGGGGGCTGCTGTTGGGTCCTGCTGCTGGAAATTGAGAAGTTGTCTGTTGATGGTTTTGTAGAAGCTGTCAGCTGCTAGTTTTGGTGTTTGGTAGAATGTCTACTGATGGTTTTAAAAAGTAGAGACAATTGTTAGGTCCTGCTGTTGAAAATTGAGAAGCTGTCAGCTGATGATTTTGCAGAAGCTGTCAGCTACTGGTTTTAGGTGTTTGGTGGAACCCTGCTGATTTTAAAAATTGAGAAGCTGTCTGCTGCTGGAAGCTGTTCCCCAAACGAGCTCACTGACTCATATTTTTATGAGCCACTAAATATATATCATTATAACTAATAACTTTTATACATATGTCACTAAAAATTTGATTTCAAAATAAACTCCACACCGACGGCTTCTTCTCCCTCATTTGAGCGACGACTTCTTCTTCCTCATTCGAGCGACCGAAACTCCCAGCGACCAGAAACTCACCCCGCTGTGCACAGATGGAGAGCCCTCGACACCAGATTATTTGATTTTTGTGACTTGTAAGTTTTTTGCACCAGATCTAGATCCAGTAGTTTTCCCCTCTTTTAATTAAATTAGGGTTATCGAGCATAAATTGTGGGTTTCCTGCTCTTTCTTCACTCAGATTTCTGCTCTTGCTCGGTTACTGCTCTTGCTTCACTCACTCCAGGTTGGTTTACATTATTTCTTCCTTTCTTGTTATTTCTCTGGTGTAGTTGCTTCACGAGCGGTAGGTCACTACAGTTGATCCAAACTTACGCCCTGGTATATCAGAACGAGTGTTGAAACTTACGCCCTGGTGTAGTTGCTTCACGAGCTTGTTGATTGTTCCTTGGCAAACTTAACGCTAATGTTTGTTCCTTAGTATTAAATACTCTAATCAGTGTCTCCACTCTTCGAAATTTATTCTTTAATTTTATTCATATATCCTCCGAACTGAAAATTGATATTATTATCTGGTAGGTCAGGGTGGGTTTCCAATTACTGACAATAGAATTCCAAATTCTATACAAAAAAGTGAATGAATCGCATATATGTATATTAATGAATTTTGGTTAAACAAAGGCTTGGTTCCAGAATTTGCATAACGTGTAGGTTTGGGCATCCCCTGCATGTGTTTTTCCACTTTAATCCTTGATTTTAGAAAAGTTTGAATTGATGACTAAAGCTACATCATCTTGTCTGGGCATATGTCGATCTTTCTTTGATACTATTTGTTTATTTGACATAACACATGTATTTTACTGGATAATTGGGTTTTTGATCATATAGTTAGTAGTAATATAGTAATTGGGTTTCCTGGGGCATACAGAAAAGTATCTGTGGAGCTGAAGGTTTGGGACACACTCTTGATGTTACTTGCATTACATTTTCATGATTGTTGCTTATAGTGTATCTCATATGATTCTACAATTTTTCCACTTGACAGATTCACCACCTTGCAGTTGATGCTTTGTTGAAGAGCAGCAAAGTGGATGAAATTGAAGGCAATGATCTCTTTGGTTTATACCCGGAAACAAATCCTGAAGGACAAATACCCAGCGAACAGTATAGTTTTGATGAGACTACATGTGGACCTGCTTTCCTCATTCTCAAACCGTTGGTTAAAAGATGTCTTGAAGATGTAATGAACTCACAGAATGTACTTGCATATACGGTATTGCAACATTTATATCGATGGATTTGCAGGCTGCAACTTATAGTATGATGATCAATTCATATGCAAGTTCAACCTTTGTGATTTATCTGATTAGTGGTTTTCAATTTTTTTGCAGTCCTTCATCCAAACTTCATGATTCGGCAATTCACAGAATGCTTTACAAGGTATATATACTAAATGCTCTTCTGCAATTGGTTTTTCATTGCTCTATATAATCAATGTACAGAATGTCAAATATGTTTTGCATTCAAGTAGCGACAGTCGGTTGTTTCTCTTAAATATACGTGGCAGGCTATGCAAAAGGTATTTGCATTGCTAGTGGCTGACTTTCACAAATTGTGATTGAACCTCAGCATTTCTGGCATTCATTGCTGTTTATGGATGAGGTAGGTGTGCTCAACTGCCGAGAGTTATTAGAGCAGCCTTATTTTAAGTATGATGGTGAATGTCATGGTGCTGATTCAATGTATTTTTTTCTTATTCTAGTACAATTATGGGGGTATCCAGGCAAGCAACCAAAAGGGAATATCTGCCAGCCAGATCAACAGTTGGTGACTTCATTGACAACTCTCGAAATTGAGCCTGTATGGAATTGGAGTATTGCAAACCACTTACCTAAAACAGCTCAGGTAAGCTTTTCTAAACACTATGATTAAACAGTCGCCCTGGTTTAGAGTACCTGGCGCATATCTAATTTGTCAAAATACATCATGTTTATTCACCTCTCAGAAATATTATGAAAATTGTTCTTCTTTGCTTCGAAAGAGTAGGATAATCAAGAGATTTGCTCATGGAGCTTTCCGTTACAGTCATTGCTATTCTGAAGCTATACATGGAGCTTTTGCCGGTAGTTTTATTTTACAGTGGCAAATTTATCAACAGGAAAGGTTTTTCTCTTCCAATTTTCACGTGGGACGAGTTCCACTTTATAAGCTGTAGTAGTAGTATTAGTAGTCTGATTAAGTTTTTGAATTTAGGTTCCACATGATCTTGTCAGTGGCACAAATCAATCATACAGTGAAAATGAAATTGCACACGGACAAGGACAAGGACATTGTGGGCAAGGTTAGAAATTCATTTCAGTATTTTTACTGTACTTATTAAGTTTCATTTTTGTTTTGCTTTGAGTTATTTGTATGTTAGTTCTGAATGTACAAATATATGCATGTGGTTGGTAGGTATGTTACTTTGAGTTCTGCATGTACAGAATATGTATGGTTTGTATGTTGTGATCTTCACCTTCTGTGTGGTTCTGTTGAGTTTTGTTACTTGAACTACATTGCTAGCTAGCTATGCTAGTCCTGAATGATGAAGCTGATTATATGGGGTGGGGGTACTAGTAGTCATCATCTTCTTTTGAGAAAAGTGACTATTTAAGAAAACAGAAAAAAAGCATGCCTGACCAAACCCTTCTTTTCTCTTTTTAACTTGATCTCCTCCTCAATAGTACATGTTGCTAGAAGCAGCAGTAGCAGATGTTCCAAACTCAGGCATCTGAAACAAAACTGGCTGCCAGATTTTGATTGCTTTTCAATATAACCAGTCTATTTCTTTGCCTTTTATAACCAGATTTTGATTCCTTTTATTGTACTAGCAGTAGTACATGGATTGATCTCTCTTTTCTCTTCTTTTATAACCAGATTTTATTCTTTTATTGTATGAGTATAGACTGTATAGAAATGTGCAAAAAAGAAAAAAATGATACGTGTGTTTCATTGTAATTGTATGAGCATAGACTGTATATTGAATGTGCGCATGCATTTGATTTATAGTTGATTGGTGAGATAACACTCAACATCATGATCCCCTGCTCCATTTCTTTTTTTTTACAAGTTGATAGAAACTTCATTTTTCTGCCTATGTATGGTTGCATTCCAGTCCAGAATTCTCCCATCTCTAGTTTGTTAGTGTATTAAATATGTGGTTTGTGAGAGGTTTTAATATTGAGTTTTTTTTTTGCTAATTGCAGGTTCATCACATGCATGAATTTGTGGGTTGAAAAATGAAGCAAGAGCTGAAAAGATTCAAAGAGAATGACTACTTTTGTTACAAACTTTGACTACCAACTATTTAGTGTGTAGTACTTTAAAACTATGGCCTGTTTTGTGAGTAGGTTTGAAAACACTTTTATGAAAGTTCCAATTGCATTTTGATACTTTTAAGAGCTTGGAATTAGTGATGATATCAAAACTTTGATGTTGTTGAATTGGTGAATTAATAGAAATATTTCAGTTCTTACTATTTGATCACAAGATCTTTCATATGATGAATATTGTTGAAACAATGTTTACTGACATAAAATATAATCTATACTGACACTTGTTAGTGTCCCTAAAATATTGATTAGGTTATCTGTTAATATGCTATATGGACACAAAAAAAGTGTCATTAAAACATTTTTACTGACAGACAAAGAGTGTCAGTATAGCTTTGTTCGAAACACTTATTCAGCTGTTGAAATAGTGTTCACTGACACATATATAAGTGTCAGTATAGAGTTAACTGACAGATAAATATTTGTCAGTATAGGGTAAACTGACACAAAAAAAAGTGTCAGTATAGCTCTACACCTTTCACCGAAATTTCGTTTTTGTGTCAGTAAAGACTATAGTAACTATGGTACCACCGACTTTATTTTTGTGTGTCGGTAAATCCCGGTACACCCTATACTGACACTTTTTGGGGTTTACTGACACTTTTTTTTGTGTCAGTAAAACGCTTTTTCTTGTAGTGATCTATACTTCCACCCCAATCACTGTTTGTATAGCCGAACAATTTAAAAACTGAAACATGAGATACCATATACGAAAGTCCATTGTTCCAGCCACATGGCGAAGGATTCTTTGCAGCACCAAAATGTTGTTTTGACGGGTCTTGCATATACCTGAACACAACATTAACAGAGAATGCAATATCAGGCCTAGTGTGAGTTAAATAGTTTAGACCACCAACTAGGCTTCGAAACAGCTTGCAATCAACTTTCTCAGTTCCATCTTGCTGCCTCAGTTTTTCATTGATATTCATAGGGGTGGGTTAAACTTCACAGTTTATCATGCTAAATTTCTTCACAAGGTCTGCAGCATATTTCTTCTGGCAGATAAAAATTCCATCACTTCTTGCTTAACTTTGAGCCCCAAGAAGTATTTAAGCAATCCAAGTCTGTCATGTCAAAGTTGCTCATCATAGACAACTTGAAATTATTGAGCAAGGACTGCGAAGAACTCATATAAATCATATCATCTACATAAATACAAACCACCAAAAAATTGTCATCAGTATCTGCAGATAAAGAGTGGGTTCATTGTCACTTTTTTAAACCCACTTTTCTCAAGAAAACAGTCAATCTGGCTATATCAAGCATGCGGCGTTTGTTTCAGCCCATAAAGTGCTTTTTCAACTTGTAAACTTTATCTTTACTGCCCTTTTTAGTAAACCCCTCATGTTGAGACACATATACTTCTTCTTATATTTCTCCATTTCGAAAGGAAGATTTGACATCAAATTGAAATATGGGAAACTTCATTTGGGTAGTGAGAGCCAAGAGAACTCTTACAGTTTCAAATCGAGCCACATGAGCATATGTTTCATTGAAATCTACACAATGTTGTTGTGTGTATCCTTTCACCACCAGTCGTGCTTTATACTTTTGAATACTCCCATCAGGGTTATACACCCATTTGAGACCTATGATATTTTTTACCTGCAGGAAGAGGAACCAACTCCCAAGTTGAATTCTTTTCAGTAGCCTTTATCTCCTCTTCCATTGCAATCTGCCACTGAGTCTGACCTACGACATCTTCAAACCAAATCGGGTCAGAAACAATTAAAGCAAAATTACAAGTCTCAAGAATATCCGTCATGGATCTATATCGAAGTGTTATGTTACTAAATGAATTAGATGTTGAAGATCTGGTTGGACTGTTGCTGTTGTCGCTGGATGAATCAGATTCTGGACTATTAGAAGCTAGTGGGGCTGTAAAAGTATCATCAAATTCTGCATCCACTTTTGGAATAACATGATTGTCTTGTTTGGTATTCCAATCCCAAGAAGCTTCTTCATTAAATTCAACAATCCTGCTTATCACAACTTTACCACTGATTGGATTATATAGACGGTATGCTTTTGATTGCGGGCTATACCCAATAAAAATACATTTTTCATATTTTTCATCAAGTTTAGACTGCAAGTTAACCAAAGCATATGCTATACAACAAAAAACTTTCAAGTGGCTTACCTTGGCTTCTTTCTTATCCAAGCTTCATAAGGTGTTCTGTTTAAAACTGCCTTTGTTGGGGAGATATTTAGGATGTAGACGGCTGCTGCGACTGCTTTTCCTCAAAATTCATTAGTAGATTTCTGGCTTTTAACATGCTTGTAGCCATTTCCACCATTTTTTTTTTATTTTTTCTTTCAGCAATACCATTTTTCTCTGGAGTGTATGGTGCTATCAATTCCCTACTAATTCCATTTTCAACACAAAAATCATTAAACTCAGTAGATATGAATTCGCCCCCTCTATCTGTGCGAAGAACTTTGATACTTCTGTTGAGCTGCTTCTCAACCAGCACCTTGAATGACCTGAAAGCCTCAAAAGTTTCAGATTTAGTCTTCAAGAAATGAACCCAACACATTCTACTATAATCGTCAATCAACAAGAAGAAATATCAGATTCTGCCCAAAGAATCTGTCTTCATTGGACCACACAGGTCAGCATGCACAAGGTCTAGACAGTTTTGGGCTCTACAAGACTTTCCGGATGGGAAGGATTTTCTGGTTTGCTTTCCATAGATGCATCCTTCACAAAAATCAACAATCCCATAACCATTTCTTTTTGGCTTAGCAGCTTCAAGCCATTACCATTCAGATGCCCATATCTCAAATGCCATAAGTTTTTCTCGTTAACCCCTTTGACAACTAAAGCATTATTCACAAAACTTGAGACATCGATGGGAAACATCTTATTCTTAGTCAAGGGGACAATGGCAACCAATTGACTAGATTTTTTATAATGGATAACACAAGCATCATCATAAAAAACAAAGAGACCACTGGACATAAGCTGCCCCACGCTCAACAGATTGTGAGCTAAATCAGGCACAAACTATACATCTGAAATCAGTTTATTTCCACCACTGTTAGATTTGATTGCAACTGTACCTTTTGCTTCAACATGGGCTTGTCGGTTATCTTCAAACCAAACGTTTCCCTCTTTTGTTTCATCCAGCTCTTTGAACATTGACTTCAAATGAGTCATATGATTTGAACATACATTATCTATAACCAAAAACCATCAACAGGATTAGTAGGAACACAATGAGTCATAAACAACATACTTCTTCTTCTTCGACCTTCTCCCTAAAATTGACAGCTTAGTTCTCATCTCTCTGTTTTGTCCAGCAATCAGCTTCCTTGTGTCCATATTTATTGTAGTATCGACATTGGATTGGATTATTGTAGTGCCGCCCTCCAACACGACCTCCTCCTCTACGACCTCTGCCTCGATATTCACCCCATTTACCATGATTGTTATAATTCACGTTGTGCGAGGATTCTACTTCCACTTGAAAAAATTTCTCCATAGTTTTCTCATTACACCTGCTCCTGTTCAATCTATCCTTATGGGCAATCAGCGAACTCATGAACTCATCAAAACTATAATCAGGCAGGTCTTTCGGCTCTTCTATAGCAGCTACAACATGATCATATTTGCTAACAAGACTTCACAACACTTTACTGACCACAATTTCATCAGTCATCGTTCCATCGAATGTTCGCATTTGATTTACAACAACCGGAACTCTTGAAAGATACTCTTGCACAAATTCTTGGTCTTTCATAGATAATGTTTCAAATTCACGGCGTAAGGACTATAGTTTTACTGTTATTACCTTCTTATTGCCCGAAAATTCTTGCTTAAGAATGTCCCAAGCTTCTTTAGAGGTGGAAGCTACTGCTATACGAGGAAAAAGTTCATCATCTAGGGACTGTCACAGAACAAAGAGGACTTTTGCATCCTTAGTCTGATTCTCCCGTAGATGATTCTCCGTCCTTGTTCGTCGAAGCCATTCACAACCAAATCCCAAAGCTCTTGGGATTGATAGTGTTCTTCATCTTTGTACTCCATAGATGATAGTTTTACCCCTTAAAGATTGGAAGGTGAGCGTGGGTTGCTCCATTTGTAGCCATTATTGGGACTGTTGTTTGTGTAGATAGTCGCTCGTCTGCAGCTCTAATTTTTTTTTGTTAGGATCTCCCCAGGATGAGAAAAAAAACTTTGCGGTGATGTTTAATTTCTCTTTAGCTGTGATACCAAAACTGTTGGAAACGAGATAATATGCAAATGTTGTTCTGTATATTATTTATCTGGTGTAAACAAGTACATATACTGGTTTAAATAGAAGAAATTAAGTGATGTTACAGACACGAATAAACAGAGAACTAACCTCCTATCTCTACTCTAAGCTAACTACTTATTCTTAATTATCTTATTAGATAAATTAACTAGCAAAAAAGTTGTAACAAAAATTGACTTTGACTTAATCAACATAGTTTTCATTGATAATCTTCATGAGACCACCAGACTTAGTACTCTATGGAAAATGTTCCAACCCTTTGAACGTATTACAAATGTCCACAGGCCATTGAAGAGAAGATTGGCAACGTACAAACATCCGATATGCCTTTGTGGGCTTCGAAATGAAACAATAAGTAGTAAGTTCTATCAGGGAGACAACTGGGATAAGGGTTGATGGAGTTAGAATTACAACTCAATTCGCAAGACCATTGAGAAGTTCTAAAGCGGGAATGGAAAATTCAGTTTGCCAACGAAGCCCCCACCTAAGGCGAGAGAAGAATTTCATTGGCCTAAGTTACCAACGAGGCAAGTAGGCATAAATGGGGACAAATAAGAAATTGCAGAATCAGGCAAACCTGTCCAACTCTCATACCCAAATTGGAAAAGAGTACGTGATAATCCATACAGTAAAGAAAACGTGACTTGATGAAATAGGGGAAGAATTGTAGGTGAGGGGAGAAGTGTTACATATCACATGTAACTTGTCGTATGAATTCGTGGTTCTTTTCCAACATATAAGAGAAATTAGGAGCTTTTTGGGCCGTTAGAAATGGAATAAAGAAGAGTGGAGAGTTGTTGCTTGGTGCGTGGAAGAATCACACCAGCAACGAACTACTAATATTGTAATACATGGAATTCCCCCCTTGAGCGTGGTGTGAGGAATCAGTCAGGGCGATCGCTAGAAAATTTGGAAAGGTGGTCAAAATAGAAAGTAATATGGATAATAGATGCCGGAATGTCTGGAAGTTTTCTTGTGATTCAAATTAGAATTTTCAAAATTATAAATGAAGAGATTGATTTCATCTTTGATTCTAAAATGACGTGATGAGGATTGTTGTGGTATAAACAGATGAATTAATGATGAAATCTGGTATCTCATCCCAAGATTTGGCCGACATTGGCCAAGGTACTATAACCGGAACACCGGATAGAAGGACACACCGCCCATGTGAGGAAACCCTGGAGCCAACGGGTACATCAGCCAAGGAGTCCTAAGTGAATCGGATTGAGCCATTGCCCTCATAGATCCATATACTTGTAGTGAATCAGATTCCCCGAGGAATGAGCCATTGCACTAGATTTTTTTTTCTTTCGATTAAATTATACTCTTAGAGTAGGATTATCGGAGAACCCAAAAATAGGTTCTCAAGAGTTTCTCTCATATTTATCTTTCTTCCACCTCATTTTATGAATTGCTATCTAATTTTAACAATATCAGAGAACTCACTTATTAGTTCTTAATTTTTTCTCTTTCATCTATGTGGAGGATGTGATTGGAATAATAATAGTTATGGGTCCCATAATTAGGTTCTTAAGGTTATTAAGCTCTTGGGTTCTTAATCTCTCTCTCCCATTTTATTTACACCTCATTTTTTTACTTTATTTTTTAGCTAAGAACTCATATAAGAACCAGTGATAATCATGCTCTTATAGTAGAAAAGATTCCTAATCGTCAATTGACGTGATTCCTAGTTGCATTCACAAGAATTTTTATAATTGATCATTTGTAAATTGATTGATTGACCACACAGCATGGTCAAACTTTGTTTTGTTGTTCGTGTAGATCTTGTAAACACATATCTTGAAGGTTTCGGTCGTGTTAATATATACAAGGAATGGGTTTGAGATTATAGTTTATATATGGTGTACCATCCACATCCGGTAACAATATTGAAGCAGAAATTTAACATGTTTTTTTTTTTTCATTGAAAAGATTCAGAAAATGTAACAAATTAACGTCTCGAGAAAAATAAACAAAAAAAGGCCATCGATCTGGTTTAGTTGGAATGGCTCTTGCATGGAGAAACTAAAATGCATAATCTGCAGCTAGCTAGGGAGTGAGAGTAGATTGAACAACATCAGATCTAGCTAGGTTAAGATAATGCAATGGATGGATGATGGGCCGGGGCAGTAATAAAATGATGAGTGTCATCAGAAGAAGTGGTGATGATGAAGATGGTTGTTGTTAATAGCATCCAACTGGTCAAGTGCTAGGAAAGATGTCCAGGATATGGGAACCATGCAGAGTCCTCTACTTCGAAGGTCTGGTGCTGTTATCAGCTTCCCTCGTTGGTTTCTGGCGTCTTGATCATGCTCGCTTGTTGAAACCTGTATGTAAAGATTTATACTAGAGAAAGAATATATATGATTCGAAGTGCAAGCAATATTCAAAGTATAACACAATCTCTGTTGTGTGGATCGTGTTCATGTTTGAAGATGAAGATATTTGGAAAAGACAGTTCTTTAACCGATCGAACAATCAATCATATCCCACAGAGCTAGCACACACACGCACTTACCACATGGGTCATTCTGCTGCTGCTGCTGCTGCTGTGCAGTGGTGGTTTCACAGTAGGCATGCATAGTGTCTGCAGGTAAGGGCCAAACAAATGTTTAATAAAAAAATAATGTCAAAATTTGAAGTACACAGAACCCAGTACCCTTATGCAAAAAAAAAAAAAAAAAAAAGATACTATCATTTGACCATGGTCAGTTAGTCCATTCACACAAAACAACATTAGCCCAAAAAAAATGGGAAAGAAAACAACGCATGGGTATTCTGTTAAAAAGTAAAAGCGAGATGTTTTAAAAGTCATGTACAGTATCTCCCTACTATTCATAAAGAAAGAAAGAAAGAAAGAAAGAAAATAACAAAAAAAAAAAAAGGCGCAAACTCACATGAATCTGATCTTGAAGGAATTGGATGTACCCGATGGCTTCTGTCAACACAGAAGCAGTATCTGTCTGCAAAACATACAAATATACGTATATTTAAATACAGTGGTACATAACCACATGATAGTACAACATATAAAGGTGTCTACATTGAGAAGAAAGGGAGCTGGCTAGTATGGCCGGACGAATAAAAATAACACACTTTTTCTTTCTGTTCATTTGAATGTGACTAAGTGGAAAAGTGGGGGGAGTATAGCCAATTTTTTTATAGTAGTTTTTTTGGTTGTTGTACCTTGCCAAAAGGTGATACCAATTGATGTAGAGCTGCGATTCTGTCTCCCAGCTTCTCCTTTCTTACCTATAATTCAGGATTAATCTTGATTAGTTTTATGATATGCATGCGGATTGCGGAGGAGGACCCTTAAGATAAAGGTGCCAATGATATATTTCCTAACAATGATATATGCTGCTACACTTTAAATTTTAATTCTATTCTAGAGTATGTATAACCCTTTTACGACACCCAAGAGAATATACAAACTTTTCAAAAACTTTATATATTTGTTTAAAAAGAGGGGCCGAGACTGTACGCATCAAGCTTTAGCTCTTCCAATATTTGCCTCATCAGAACACAGTCATAATTAACCAGCTCCAGTCAGAAATTAATATATATATATAGACTGGCACTGCATGCATCTTGTAACTAATTAAGTACTAGTATAATCTTGTAAATTAAAACCTTTTAAAACAACAGAAAATTACGATATTAACCATAAAAAAATGTACTCAATCAGCTGGTCTAGTAAAGTGTGGACATAATGCACAGATCAGACGAGATGACTCTGATATGGTAGTATAATAGGGTATGGGCATTTCACATTTGTTGTCAGTTAGTGTGGCGGTTATTGTTCGTTTTTATCTGAGAATCCCGAGATTGTTTCAGTTGTAAAGTAATTAATGGGTTAGTGCTTCCAGGATACATGCCATTGCAGTACTGCGAGTGTTTGCGATAGAATAGTAAGTATACTGACCTTGAATGGAGGACCAGAGCTCTTGGAGCCCGCGGACGATTTCTTGCTTGAGGTCGTGCCTTTCACTGTGGTAGTGGTCTTGGAATAATTATTACCACTGGTTGCAGGTCTTTTTACTCCTGTTACTGACGACGAAGACGATGATGATGATGATGATCCATTATTATTGTTTCTCTCCAAGGTGGCCGATAATGCCTACAAACAATTTCTTACAAATTAAAGTAGATATATATACTATGTGGATAATAATTAATGAATTTTGAGGATAATAATTAATTATAAGGAATAAAATGACCAAAAACCAGCTGGTCAGCGATCCTGCCGAGGACTTTACAACAACAAAAAAAAAAAAAAAGAAAAAGAAGATCTTATATGATCATTATGCGGGTATGAATAAAGCTGGGAAAGATAGTCAAAATTATGAACATCATATAAACTGCAAGGAACTATATATGGCCATTGGACCCATGCAGCAGAAAAAAAAATTGAATACAGCAGCTTTCTTTAATTGAACACCAATCCAACATTGTGGAATTACCATTCCACCAAACAAATACATAGAAAAGAGGAGAAATATATATATATATTTCAAAAAGATATCTGCATAAACCAATAGTAGTATCTGCGAAAGCCATTGTCAAAATATGTTTCAAGAAATGGGAAAGATCCGTCTGTGTATATATGGCAAAAAATGGAACTTGTTACGATTCCAACTATACTCATTTTATTTCCCTTTCTAAATGCAGTCATCTTTCGCAAGAAAGTTGCTTTAATATATATATAGCTTCATTCTTTTAATGAAAGGGAGCTTTGATAGACTCCTTTACCAGGAAAACGTGCACCTATTTCCTCTTAAGTTTAAGAATATTCCGAACATTTGAGAGAAAGGGAACTCCAAAAAGGGAGCATAACATAACATGATGCCCATCTTCCTAATCCATATATATATGATTGCTAAGATATATATATATATACCCTTTATCATTAACCATTCATATTATATACGCACTAGATCTATTAATGGCTATATATGAAGCTCTAGCTGCAGCACATGATGTTTGATTACATCTATCATACATAGGGTGAACAAAACAATAGTATTTATCCTAATTACATCAACTTCAATACTTACGGAATAATTACACCTACCCATCATCATGTTATAAAGAGAATTGAAATTCGTAGCTAAATAGCTTGTAATTAACAAGTTAGCATGATATAATGTTCCACAAACTTCATGATCTTGCACTGTGAAATTAACGAACAATTGATACTTTGCAAAAAAAAAGGAACTCACTTTGTTCAGCCTGTTAGAAGATGAACAGCCACTTCTCAAACTCATTGTTTGGCCAGAACATTGTCGATCCCCGAAACCCAGACTCGGAAACTCTCCACACCCGGCGGGGGAATTCAAACCAAGAAAGGAGCTCAACAATGAAGGATTAGATACCGGCGGCAGACAACTACTCAACAAACCGCTCAAACCAGTAGTACTATTACTTACGGCCGGCAAGACATGAGTACCGAATTCATTATGTCTAGCTGACGAGACAGAAAGGGCTTCCATGTTAGCACCACTGCCGCCCCCAAGAATACCCAGAGGCGGCAGCCAATTACTGTAGCTAAGTGACCCACCCTCATCATTCGGATCGATACTATTAAGATAATTGCTCAATGATAATACGTTAGGGCTTGCTAAATTATAGCTCTCCGTCGGTATTCTCATCTTATTCGCCTGCTGGTGTGCTATGCCCGCAGTATTGTGAAAAATTGTGGGTGATTGGTAGAAGGTTGAAGAATCATCCATACATGTAGTTAACCGACCACTTGAAGCACAGGTATCTTCTTCTCGGTCTGCAGTACCATGGCCTGCTCTCTGCTGGTTCCTGCAGCAAATACACATTAGGTTATCCAGAATTGAGTCAACTTCAGACTGAGATTTTTCATTAATGCAGACTTGTAGTTGAATTTGTTGGCTGATGATACAACTACAACACACTCAAATACACTCATGTCTGATTAATAAGTAGTGATGAATATCCAAGAAACAGAATTCTTAGGCTAGGAAAGAATGAATACTTCTCCAAATAATTACCTAGCTAGAATTGACTTAATTTAGATAGAGAAATCATAAAGACAAGAAACAAAAAAAATTGTACTAAGAAATATATAATTTCAAGTGTCCACGTTTTCTGTGAACAGAATTAATTCATATACTTACGTGAGAGTAATGATGTTGCTAGGGTTTGGTCTGTGAAGGAACTGGTTTTGAAGGGCAGTACTGGAAACTCCATAGCTGCTGTTTTGTTGTTGTAGCTCAGCTGGATCAGAAGTAGAGTAGTATACAGAACAGTGATGTTCTTGCTGCTGCTGCTCCTGATGATGATGATGCTCTTGCTGGAAATCAGTGGACTCCATCTTATTTATGATGATGATTTCTAGATAATTAATTTGTTTTTTCCTTAAAAGTAGCTAGATCCCAAGATTATGCATGAAAAAAGATATAAATCTATAATCAAAACGCAGGGACTGAGATTACAGATATAATAGCTTTTTTTTATCTCTTGTATATGAAGGGGACGAAGACCTTTCACTCTATTCAAGGAAACCACCCAAAAATGATGATGATGAACTTCTCTGTTTCTCTCTCTTTTGTATTGCTTTGCTTTTTGGGTGTGGAAGCTTTTCTCTTTCTAGCTTGGTTTTTGTTCTTTATTAGCTCCCTCTCAGACATGAGGGCCACCTTAAGGATTAAAGCCAGCCAAGTGAGATGTGAGAGCGCCTTAAAAAAGATTTGGAGAGAAAAAGGGTTGATTCAGATGTCATGCCATGCCCCGCCCCGCGCCCAGATTTCTGCTTACGAAATACCCAGCGCTGAGTCCTAATTTTGACTTGCAATTGATTTCAAAACCTACGTATGCCTCTCGTACGTCCCAGCTCCCTTTCTTCTTTTACCATGTTTCCTCAACAATTAAACTTAAATTTGCAGGTTAATTAATAATCTTATATATCCTAAAATAAATCTGAAGTAAATAACCATACTCCATTCGCATGATACTACTCCTATCATGTATACATAATAGCAGCATCGGCTACAAGAGGAGACCTCAATTTATATCTGAACAGCTCCGATTGCAACCACGGTCTATTAATTACTCTGGATCGAGAGATGCAAGCGATGCCATGACTAACCAAACAACTGATGTCTTCATATAGGCCTATCAAAACGGGTTTTCAATTCAGGTTTTGGGTCATGTTTATTCAGGTCATTAAAATTTTTAGGTCATTTCAGGTTCTGGTCATTCAAAATCATGATAAATCATTTTCGGGTTGTAACAATGTCAGGTAGATACGGATTTTGGTTATTTCAGATCATGATTAACATTTTTAAAATAAATATATACTTGATTTCCTTTCTCAATAAGGCCTATTAAAACCACTTTCTTTTAGTCTTGCAAAGTATGGCTTCCTTGCGTATTCTCTCCCTAGGGCTTCGATCTCTTCTCCGGGCTACTTATCCTCTTTGCATGAGCGACGCCTTGCCTTCCAACTAAGGAAGGCCTAGCGTATTTCTTTGATTCCCGTCGCTCGTCACTACATGAAGAGGGTAATGATTATAATCATAACCCATGCCTTGCACAATCAGGAAAAATCTCACTGATAGACACCCGCCTTATGAGGATCCCCGCATTTGTGTTTCTCTCTATTTCCTGTGGCATGCAAGGAGCAGATTTTACAGAGTGTCGGCTCACTGACTCTTGTCATTCTCCTCATGGGCCATTTGTCTATATATGGAGACAATCAGGGGTACGGAGGCCCTACGCTAATCACATCTTCTCTATTTGCTTGTTCCTTGTTTCTTAATTAACCTACTCTCCTACTTCTTCAAATCCCTTTTCGATTTCTCACCTTACCCAAGAAATGGATCCTCTCGTTGTTAATGGCATCACACTAGCTTTTGAATGATGCCTTCTAGCCATCTTTTCTCAATGATCCCCATATGCGCTACTCCCTTGCACAAATCCTTCTAGATTGTAGGATATAGTTTGGTGGGTGAATTTGATTTTGAATCTTCAGACACAATGGAAGCGATAAAAATTAGGGGCCTTAGACCATCAACAACAATCTCTTCACGGTCTAGGCGTTATATCCGACAAAACCCTTACTGCAACAGGAATTTACTTGGATCCCGTTTTGGGTCCGAGTTTACAGAGTTCTGCGCCATCACTATGTTGTGATTGAGGATGGGGAGTCATCTAGTTTCAGTTACTTGCGCTTTAAGGTGATCCTCAATGTCCAAGCCCCTGTTTTGCATGCTCTGTCGATGTTGGTGGATGGCGCTTTAGTACCTTTCCAGTTACTTATGAAAGCATGTCAGTGATTTAATTTGTTCTATTTGTGAGCTTTTCACTCACATTATTGCTGCATTTATGACCCTCTGGCTGGCAGATGAGGCTTGAGCTCTGTACGAGATGTGGCTCTGACTGAGAACTTTCAAGCTTGGACGCTCCCGCAAAAGAACAGGCAGGTGGACCCTTGGAGCTGCCACAAAGAGTGGAGCATCATCAATCTTGGGGGCCGTCTTCCCCTTATCCATCTGCTTGGGTCAACTGCTCATACCCGATGGCCACATTCCCCAACCAGGTGAAGGATCTTTCAGACTCTTCAAGTGGTACCCATAAGAGGAAATTCAATATGAGGTTCTCAGAGATACTTCAAGGTTTGAATATTGAGATATTCAGCTGGCGGGGGCAAAGAGGCTAGGACATGAAAAGGTAAACTGTTTGTTAGTGATACATTGGCTGCTTAGATTGTGGAACTGGACATAAATAAGGATAAGTTGGTTCAGGGTACTCCTCAAAATCAGCATAGGGGGTAATCAATGATTTGTTAGGTGCCTGGGCGAGGACGCACCCGATGTACTGAATGCTCTTGGTATGGCGTCCTGTTTGTTACTACTTAGACTTGGTAATTCCCTAGTTATTAACTATCGACTTAAGCATGGTTCTATCCTGGTTATTTTTAGGTGGTTTAGTTTAGATGTTTTTGTGTGGATGAAGGTCTTGTCGGTTGTTTTTGGGATAGTCATCTAATTGAGATGGTGAGTGTGGATGTGTTTCAAAAATGATCATGCATAAGCTTGATCTTGGCGTTTGTCTTCTGAAATTATTGACTCTTCACAGAGCTTCTTTGCGTATGGAGGATGTGGCTACTCTTTGGGATGGGTTATTTCTGGCATATCGGGTGTTTTTGGGGGTGTTGATTGGCCGGCGGTAGGTTGGAGGTGGTTGAAGGTTTCTTTAGACTTTTATGAACTTTGCTTCTATATTACTAGGGTTAATCATGGTAGTTTAATCTTTCTAATCTACTTAATAAAATATGGTTAATTTATGAAAAAAAAATATACCTAATTTCTATCAAAATATACTACATCTAGATTACAAACAAGTTAATATAGTGCTTATTTTGGAATTCATTTGGATATAATGATGTTAAATCAAGTTATTTTTATCATATTTATTTAGATCATTTAGATTCGGGTCACTTTAGGGTCGCTATTATTTCATGTTATTGAGTTTGGTCAATTTCTGTTACTTTATTTCGGATCATTCGAATTAGGGTTGGCTTTGGGTGACTAGTATTTCAAGTCATTCGGGTTCGGTTTAGTTTCGAATTCGGGTCATTAGAGTTTTGGGTTTAATATATTTTTAAATATTTTCATGTTTTGGTTGGGTTTTGGGTTCGACTAAACGAGCAAGTTTCAGGTTTGGGTCAAATTTTAACAACTCTACCTTCATAGTTATTGTAGATATCAAATTCACAATCAAGAAAATGATCGGATGAAGCTTGGTGTCCAATCACTTGATTTTACATGGCTACAGGGCACTCTTAGTTAAGGTTTTGTCTTCCCCATCCCCTCTCCTCACTTTTGTACATCCCTGAAAATGAGAGGGTTTCTTGTCTCCTCATCTGTTTTGTCTAGTTCTATTTGTACGAAAATTTCTTTTTGTTACTCGTAGCTATAGTTTACCCCCTGTATTTCTAATTTCTTGTTGATTCACAGTTCTAGTTCTCAAATATGAGAACATGGTCTCATACCCATACTACATTCATATTCACTTATATGTATAACATTATTATAAAAACATAGATGCTTTATTTGTCAGCACTGAAGAATGATATGGCTTCAAAACATATCAAGTAGATCACTTTATACTTATCTCTTAGTATGTAACTAAATTTGGAGATTTCCTTAATAAAGAATTGAAAAGGTCAAAAAAGGGTGATAGGGTGAAATTGATCATTTTATAGATTATGCCACAACAACAGGAAGCAGTCCAATAGGGCGAACCGGGTGGTAGACCAAAAAAAAGTGGGTGGTTAACTAGCCAAGAAACACATAAGGTATATAGCACAGTTGTGGTGGGTTTGATTTTTGAGCTAATACAATAGTAGATTGAAACATGGAGGTAGTTTTTGGATAAGGTCCCTCAAAGCTATCAGAGGCACCAAAATGAATACACATAATCATCCATCTTGGTGGCTTTGTCATCACTAATAAAGTGGGGGATAGTATAATAACAATTTTTTCTACAACTTAACTTGGTTGGACCAATGATGGGCATCCTCAACCCTGTAGGCATAAAGGTTAAGTCAAAGAAGGAATAAAGAAGACCATTTTTTTCCTACACTATTCGATCAAGTAGTTTATAATTTCTTTCTAGACTCAAGGATTGATCCCGATCATCCATGAGATGTCATATGAATGTTCACTTTGTCTATATTGCATTGTCTCATGGAGTAGGTTGTGTCCGAGTTGGAGTTGTTCAGGAATAATAGGTCGAGATTTCTTGCTTGAATATATTAGGGTCTTATTGCATAAAATTAGGTTGAAAGTAAAGATTCCTAATATGGTTTTTTTTTACACAGATGTCTATAATATCTTAGGACATCATATGCTTTAAATGAAAGGAGGATACTCGGTTTAAACCAAAATACAAAAAAAAAAAGATTCAAGCCTCAAATAAGAGCTAGACATAACTCAAGATCATTAATACAACCCAAAAATTTGAAATCAACACAAGTTCACTTTACCTTCTTCCTTCGGCGGGAGCTTCATTGTTCTTTTGCCTTCTATTCTTTCGATTTAGTTGTCCATAATTGATCTTTCCTTTTATGGTTTCAGTAGCATTATTCCCGATAATACACTTAAATGAGGTGTCTCCTCCTTTCTCCTCCCACTCCTTATCTTTTACCTTTTCCACCGGTTGCTTCGATGGAAGTTTTAGGTGAAAATTTCATGCTGCTCTGGGAGCTCTACAAGCTTCTTCAGATCGTCGAGATTGATGGTTGGGGATTTTCTGCTTTGGAAGCTAAATATCTTATTGCTACCTCACCAGGAAGCAGAGCAGTTCTATCAGTAGCGCCAGATGAGACCTGCCTCTTAAGCTTCTTAGCCTTTGCCTCTGTTTCTTCACACCGAAGAGCTCTGCATGACAAGCTTTTTGATCAGGTTTTCACTTTTCTACTGCTACATGTTCATCTTGTTCTGCAGAGAGCTTTGGCAACATGTCCCTAGTGATGGATTGCATGTCAAATTCGCTGAAGGTTACACCAGACCAGGGGAAGGCTTGCATGTTCAAATTAATGTAGGCCTAATCGATTCGTGGATGGTTCTTGGGGAGGAAGACTACGTTGTAGTTAACAAGTATCCCCTTTCTTCCATCTCAAAATGGAGCTCTACATCTCCACTAATCGGCACTGTATCCTTCCTCTTTGCCTACCCAATTGCATGTTGTCAACACCTTATTTTGTCATTCTTTAAGTGGCGATCGGCGCCGATTTTTTTACTCACACAATGCATGTTGTCCACACATGCCATCTCCCCTATCCTTTTCACCCTATTTTGTCTTCTCATTTTGTTTGCATGTTATGGTTCTTAGCAGCGGGAGGAATTTCTCCAATTGATGCAGTTTGGGGAAGACGCCGGCCATGATATCCCTAAGGGGGTGAAAAATAGAAGGGTTGTCGGCACTTGTACACAAAGGGCTTATTTTGGCGGTTATAAATGGTCTATTTCGGTGGTTCTAGAACCGTCAAAATGAAGACCACCAAAATAGGATTGAGACCCTATCTCGTCCTAGCTAATTGCCGCCACCATAGGTGGTTTAAAAAACACACACACCTATGGCGACGGTTCCTAGCTAACAACCGCCACTATAGGTATTATTTTTAAAAAAAAAATTAGTTGTCCCATCTTCATTCTCGAGATAGAGGCGGAGAGGGACAAACACAAGATGAAAATGAATAGAGGCACGTAGAGCAATGCACCTTGTCCGCCTTGCAAAATTACAGTGAGTGAAGAGATTGTAGAGACGCAGAGCATGTTCCTAGTGCGCCAGTTAGGGTTGCAAAATTACTATGGCAAGAAAATGGAGGAAGGTACATAGCATGTTCGTTGTTCACCAGAAAAATGACCATGAGAAGAGAATAGAAGCGAAGAGCACATGTTCCTTGTTCGTCAGCAAAATAACGTGAGAGAGAGAATGGAAGCGTAGAGCATGTTCCTTGTTCACTAGTTAGGGTTGCGAAATTCCCGTGAGACAAGTGGAAGAATGTGTAGAGCATGTTCCTTGTTCACCAGCTAATTACCATGATAAGAGAATAGAGGCGCAAAGCATGTTCCTTGTTCGCTAGCAAAATTACCGTGAGAAAAGAATGTTCCTTGTTCGTAGACACAAAGAAGAGAATAAAGAGAGGTCGTAGAGCATGAATGTTCACCAGTTAGGGGTTATGAAATTACCTGAGCGAAGAGGCGTGCAGAGCATGTTTCTTGTGCTCTTGTTGTGAAAATTACCGTCAGCGAAGAGAATGAAGAGAGGCAGAGAAGGAAAGCAGATATGCAAAAAAAATTAGTTTATTGTGGTGATTGTTACTCGGAATCCCAAAATTTTAAAAATATAAACGAGAGAAAAATACCAATGGCAGCGGTTCTTATACAACCGCCGCCATAGACTGAAAAAAAAAACGGGAAAAAACCTATTGTGGCGGTTGTTATTAGAACCGCCGCTATAGGTGTTTTGTTTTTTTAAAAATAAATTATTAATCTATAGCGGCGGTGTTGCCAAGAACAGCCGCATAGGCCTCATGACTCTGTAGCGGCGGTTCTTAGCAACAACCGCCGCTATAGGGACGCTGAAATAGATGATTTTGTGCTATTGCGGCGACATTTGATGCTGGTGGCTAGTTGGGTTGAAACTTTGGACTACCCCCACCGGACGATAAGTTGGTGGCAATTGCTTCCATTTAGGGCGTGTTTTTTTGAATAAAAGGATATATATATAAATCAGGAAAAGAGATAATGTAGCGTTAGATACATAGGGCCCTATATATCTGATAACCAAGAGAGGGGGGGATGTTCACCTAGGGGGATATACAAACCCACCATAGGAGTGGAACTAAAACATCAAGGGTCATTAAATTCACCCCAAAGAAAATACAAAAATAGCATGAAGCTAACCAAAAATAACGAGGTCTTTCCTAGGAGCATAGCACCCTATCTAGCCAGTCGAAGTCTGTAGTGGATCGATTCATCTTCGTCCAGATGGTGGCTTTAGTTGCCGCCTTGATGTCAGTAATAATGAACTTGGCCTCCCTGTGTGATTGGACATGGCTCGCTTGCACCTCTCTATCCAGATATGGTAGACAACGTTAGCCAACGCGCTCTTTTCACCAGGTCCGCCGGTCGACGCCCCTTGCAATAGCGAAGAATCCAGAATGCACAGCTACGAAGGCTACTCCGGTTTGTAGGGATACCCAGCCAGTCACAGGTCGCCCACCAGACCCTGCAAGAGTACCTGCAATGGAAAAAAAAGATGGTTGCTTGTCTCTTGAGCATGCTCACAGAGCCAGCATCTGTTAGCAATACATATGCCCCACGATTGGAGCTTATCACAAGTTTTTAGTCTACCTTTCAGAGTGACCCACAAAATGAATTTGGCTTTAGGGATAGACCAATTTTTCCAGCAAATATTGTACCATTGGAATGTGCGGGAGGGGGTGGAGATGTCCTTATAGAAGGAGCTAACCCTAGGGCGGGAGGGGTAGGAGCTGAAGAGGGAGATGGCGTCATCAGGAGAGCCACATTGCTTCATCCACCAGTCCCTGGCATGAAGGATGGACTTCCAAGTCTAGGGGTCGTTCCTTTAGCAGTGGACAACCAGATACTGGTAGGAGAAGGTAAGAAGAGCTTGTGGATCCATTGGATCCAAAGTCGCTCCGAGTCATGAGCGATGGCTGAGATGGTCTTGAGAAGGAAGCACATATTCCATTTGTGGATATCCTTCAGTCCCAGACCACCATTCTCTTTGTGTTTGTGATGGCGTTCCAAGCCACAGCAGGGGTGGCATTATTATCTGTCTCCCCCGACCAGAGGAAAGACCGAAGGCAGCTGTTGACTCTTTTTGATTACGTTTTTAGGGATTGAGATACAGGAAGCCCAGAAACCAACAATTCTGAAAAGAGTACTCTGGATCAGGGAAAGTCTACCTGCAAAGGAGAGAGACTTGCTACCCCAAGAGGTGATCACTTTACGAATGCTGTCAAGAAGGGGGTTGAAATCCGCGGCTTTAGGCTTCCTAGCAGTGATAGGGATGCCCAGATAGCGAAAGGGAATGAGCCAATATTGAAACCCGTGAGTTGAATCAGTGCCTCAGCCGTGGGGGGGTTAACCCCACCAAAAAAAATGTCTGATTTTGTAGGGTTAAGCACGAGGCCTGAGGCATCTGAAAACATATTGATTTTGTTGAGCAAAGAAGTTATGGAGCTTTGGTCTCCTCTACAGAATAAGAGGGCATCATCGGCAAAAAGAGATGGGTGATCCGAAGAGGTTTGCATGAAGGGTGGTATTTGAAATTGGTGGAGGTATGGAGCTGGTCAAGCAACCGGGAGAGCATGTCCATGATAAGCGCAAAGAGGTAGGGGGAGAGGGGGTCACCCTGGCGTAACCCTCTTTCCCCTTTGAAGGAAGCTGAGGGAGTCCCGTTAATGTTAATCGAAAAGGAGGTGGTGGTGACACATTGGATGATCCAGTTACTAAATATCGGGGGGAAATTTAGGAAGGAGAGAGTGTCCTGGAGGAACTTCCAGTCGACAGTGTCAAAAGCCTTACGGATGTCCATCTTCAAAGTGCACCTGGGGGTGATGTTAGCTCTTGGTAATTTTTCATAAGACACGAGCAGAGCTGAATGTTATCCGAGATTAGGCGTCCTTTGATAAAAGCTCCTTGGCTGAGATTCACGAGGGAGGGGGGAGAACAGTTTTGAGCCTCTCAGCTATAATTTTACTAATGATTTTATAAAGAGTATTGCAGCAGGAAATGGGTCTATAGTCCCCCGGGGACGAAGCGTTATCTGTTTTGGGGATCAGGGTGATAAGAGTGGCATTAATCTCTTTAAGCAGCCGACCACTATGGAAAAAACTTTTGATGCCTCCACATATGTCCTCTCCAATGATATCCCAAGCTGCTTTGAAAAATTTGGCTGTGTAGCCGTCCGGACCAGGGGCTTTGTCGTCCCCAATGGAGAAGAGGGCCGATTTAATCACTACTCGATGGGCATGGTTAAGAGGGTCCATGAGGAGCGATCAAGGACTCTATCATGTTCAGGTTAAGGTTAGCCAAGGAGAGCTGGGGGGGGGAGACCTGGATCCTAGTGATTGCCTGAAGTGGCGAACCAGGCACTTTTCAATGTCGGAAGGAGTATGGAGGGTCTCCCAAGATCATTCTCAATGGACGCGATGGAGTTTTTATTTCTCCTAGTCTTAATGGCACTATGAAAAAAGGAAGTATTAGAGTCCGCCCATTTAAGCCACCGGGTTTTGAGAGCTGGCGAAGGAAGAGAATCTCCTGGGAGTCCCTAACCATGAGGTTGTGCCTAAGAGCTTTTTCCTGAGAGATAAGGTCCGATTCCAGGGGTCAAGGTCCATGCATCTCTGGACGTCGGTCAGCTGATTTCTGATCCTTTGACCTTTGTCCCCAAGGGATCCAAATTCAGATTATGAAGTTGGGTAAGCCCTATTCTGAGATGTTTAAGTCTTTGGACGATGGTGAAGAGGCGACTCCCACTCGGGGCCAGGTCCCACGCGTCCCGAACAAGGGGGAGAAAGGTGGGGTCGTTGGTCCATAGGTTGAGGAACTTAAAGTTCCTTTTGCGGTAGGATGGAGCTGGAAGGGAGATCACCATGGGGCTATGGTCCGATACCAGGGGAGGAAGGAATGAGGCATAGCTGGTAGGGAAAGCCAGGAGCCATTCTCATTCACTAGAACACGATCAATCTTTCCTAACACGCGCCCGTGGTCGAATTGATTATTCCACCAGGTGAAAAATCTCCCATAAAAGCGGAGATCTTGCAAGCCCGTCTGAGAGACGCAGTCCGCAAAATCACGGTAGTCTCTAGGAAGGGGGTTACGACTACTAAGCCTATCCTGGGCATAGAGAATATTATTGAAATCCCCGGCTACCACCCAGGGGCCTATGGTACTCTGACTGAGGGTAATTAAGTCATCCCAAAGATGGGATCTCAAAGCCTGGTTGTTCCTGCCGTAGATCACAGACAAAGTAAAGTTCATGGTGCCCAAAATAGATGCTTTGTAGGTAAGCATTTGGTCAGAAGTCTGGATGGGGGAGAGGGTAATGATGGAAGGATTAAAGAGGATCCAGATGCGGCCATTCTGATGAGCACTATAGTTATGGACGAAGTTCCAAGAAGGGAAGAAACGAGTGAGAATAAAGGGGTAGTGTTGAAAGAAACACGAGTTTCGAGAAGGCCAAAAACACATGGTTTAGTGCTGGCCACAAACTTTTGGATCTCAAGGAGTTTGGGTCGATCATTGCAACCCCGAATATTCCAAATTGCAAGATTCATAAGGATGGGGTTTTGTGGGAGGGAGGTGGTAGGAAGGAAGGAGCGATCCTCCAGGATATCAAAGGTATTAGAGAGCATAAGCGATAGGTCATCAGGCATAATATTCAGGCCTGGACCAAGGGTCTTACCGGGGTTCTACTATTGGGCCGAACCGTCTGCCAGGCAATATCAGAGTTAGGGGCGAGAAGAAGCTTGAGGGAGGGTGACATCCGCTCCCAGGGGGATCAGGGGGGAAGGAGCTGGTGTCCTTAGGAAGAAGGGCGGGAGGGGCAGAGGCCTTGGGAAGATTTGAAGGGCCAAGCACCTGCTGGCCAGCCCGGGGGGGATGGCTAGAATGAGAATCGGGGTGGGGATAGGGGCCAGGGACAGGAGGCTGGGGGGTCTCCTGTGCGTCATGCGCAGCCTGGCCAGAGGAAGGGGGGAAGCCCCGGAGCTTTGGGGGGCCTAACAAGGACCCCTTAGAAAGACTAGGTCCAGAGCGGGCAGGAGTAGAAGGACAACGGGATGAGGAGTGTCCGAGAAGATGGCAGAAGGAGCAAGCAACGGGTTCCCATTCATAAACCACCTTCTGGAAGGTAATGCCGCTAGGGGCGCGGATCTCTATATCCCTGACAAGTTCCAGGTTGAAATCAACCTCAACCAAGATTTAGCATAGGAAATTCTAGATTTGGAGGCAGTAGCTTGGTCGGTGTAAAGAGGGGAGCCTAGCTTGGTGCAGATTTTAGCTAGACTGGATTGAGACCAAAGGCTGGTGTGTAGGCCTGGCAGCTGAATCCAGACAGGGATACGGTTGAGATCTTTGGATTGAAAGAAAAGTCAGGGGACCATTTTTTAAGGACTAAAGGGGAGGAGAATAGGAGCCAGGGGCCTTTTTCAAGCACTTGTTGGAGATCCTCTTCACTATCGAAACGGAAAAGGAACCATCCCTCATCATGAAGGAGGATTTGGGGCGTGGCTACAAAATTCCAAGCCCTCTTCACGTATTCTTTAACAATATTGAACCCAAATTTTTTCCCCCAAATATGACCAACCAGGGCATTTTTCCAATAGTCAATCTCAGGCAATAATCATTTCTTCAATGGTAACAAAAGGGCTATCAGTATCTAGGATGTCATAGTTATCTAAGCGTAAGGACATGCCGCAATTTGTCTTCTGTTTAGTCAGAAGCATGTCAAGAAAAGAGAGATTAGGATTCTTACCTGGCGGCGGCTTACTCAATGGTTGGGCGACAGGTGTTCTTGGCACCAAGCAGTCTTCTTTCCCACTGGCAGAGGGATCCCCTTGGCCCAAGGGGAGAGGGGGGAAGTCCTTGTTTGACACATTCGGAGATGAGGGCGCTGGATGGTTAAGATATTCCTGCAGCATCACATCCACTGGAGGGAGGTCAACCACCAGATCAATGGGGGGGGGCAGCAGCCGCAGGAGCATGTTGGATACTGCCATTTGCATGGAAAATGAGCTTTGGGTCTTGGACACCCGGACTCGCAACACTTTCAGCACCCTCAGCCAAAACCCCCTCAGATTGGGCAACAACACTAGCAACAGAGGGGTCGGGATTACTCCCACCGATTGCTAAACTTACTGCTGCCACAGCAGCTAAGTCTTCCTGCTGTCCAACAAAATCATTTAAAAATTCACCATCAGAGAGGGACGCTTGGTCTGCCAAACTATTCTCTTCTTAAGTCTAGCTTGTTATTATGTTATCAAATTCTGGTGGTCAGGGATGATTATGACGTTTGTCATCTTCAGGTTTGCTAGTTTACATAAGCTTAAAGTGCATAAAAAATAAACCTATGTCGCAATGGGTTGGATGAATCTCGATTTGTACATGCAATTTCCTATATGTGGAATTTGTTACAAATTGCAGTTAGTGACAATTGTTTGTTGCTCTATAAACTCCAAGTTAGGTTGTTATGGTCTTCTAAACATCCTCTAAATATGATTAGGTATGGTTTTGTTTTACGTCTTCTGATCTTTAGACTTGTAATATTCAAAAAATAAATATGTACAGCTTCGAAAAAAAAACCCAAAATTTTGAAACATGTTTTAGTAGGGACAAAAATTTCTACGAGGATGGGGCTATATATGGTTCGAAATCATGAACATGATTATTTCTTTTTTCTATATAAATTTGTTGCTTTTATTTTTGTTGGATTTTGGGATAAGCGCCATATATAGTACAATATTTTTTCTTTTATATGGTGAATAATCAATCGACAAGCACCCTTTTGTGCTCGGGCAGCCATGTTACTCGTGTCATATATATGTTTCTAAGTTAATTACATCCTATTTACACTTTGAATGTTTTGTTTGTTTAATGACATTTTTTAATTAAATATTAAATAAAGGTAAGATAATTTATAATACTAAGTTTTACAAGTTTATGAAGTAAGAAATAAATTATAAAACCAATATTTATATAATTATTTTATTTTATATGTTAAATATTAAAATCAAATAGCATATTCAAAACATCAATCTGACATGATAGGAATAATGAAATGTGTGGATGGTGACCTTGAATATGGAAATCTATATTTCATGCTACGACTGGTTGATCAAACAATGTGGGTCCGTCGCAGATGCTTTGTCACTCCTCTTATCCTATCCTCTCTGTCCCATGTCAGCTCATTTTATAATGATGTCTCCCGCTCCTCCAAACCTTTCACCTGGTACAATATATGTTGAAAATTTTCAAAACCAAATTTTTATTATGGGTTACTCTCAGAGGTAGACTAAAAATTTGTGATAAGCTCTTATCTTGGGACATAAGTCTGGCTAACAAATACTGGTTTTATGAGCATGCTCTAAAGACTAGTCACCATTTTTTCATTGTAGGTTCTCTAATAAGATTTGATGGAATATATGCGATTGGCTGGATATCCTCTTCAACAGGATAAAGCCTTCGCAGTTGCTTTTATTGGATATCTAGTACTACAAAATGAACTGTCTAATAGAGAAATGCAAACAAGACATGACTAACATAGTTGGAGACCCAACCCTTATTGTATCAGAAATCAAGATTACCACTAAAACTATCATCTGAATGAAGTTGAGAGCCTCCAACAGAGATTTTGATTGGCTAAATAGAGCGTTGTGCTCCTAATAAGGTCCTACGTCGTGTGGGAAGCCTTTGTATTTATATCTTCTTCCCTCCCCTGATTGCTATTTATATTGATTCATTGCCACTTTTATATGATATTATCAAAACTTTTATATATCCCCTTTCGGTTAGTCATTTTATCTATCCTTTGATTTCTAATATATAGGTCTTCCTATCATTGCTTTTTTCTTAAAAAAAAAAAAAAACTATCAAACCCCGCATTAGGAAAAGGTTGGATTAGAAATTTAAAATGGTGTGACGAATAAAAGAATTAAATGTATAGGAAATGAGATATTATGGGCGTGCTTTGTCGCTTTCAGTTTCAGCTTCTGCCATTTTCCCGCCCGCCTTTTGCCCCAGCTTTCCCCTCTTTTATACATTGTATATTTATGTATGTCGAAGAATCATTATATTTTTGACCTAGCCCTGAATGAATATTTTAACTTTCTTTTTCCCCCTCCTATCCTGAGCAAACCCACAGCTTTCGAGCCACCCCACTCTTTCCCTGCGCTCTGAATCTGGCGATTTCCACCGTCCGAAAGCGGTCCACCATAGGTATCAGCGAGGATATCTGTTATTTATTGCATCCTTTCTCTTTTCCGATACCCATAAATTTACATGATGTACTTAAAAAAATGCAGACTAGCTTCTAGTAAAGGAGGTGATCAAAATGATACCCTTGTCGTTTCAATATAAAACCGTATTGAGTCCATAAAGAATTTAGTTTCATCAGTTACATCTAGCATAACCTATACAGTATATAATTATTTATTATAGTTACGGTGATTACAATTATAGTAATGAATGAGTGCGCTCATGATCATCTCCAAAAAGCAGACGCTGATTCCTGCAAAATAAGGAGAATAATGTGAAAAGTAATGAGCCGATCGACTCAAATAAATAAATAATTAATTAATTAAAGAGTTAATTAGTCAAATCCAAGTTGGCTTCTTGATTGTTTAGATAATCATAATCTATTGGACGAGGTGTAGAAGTAGAACGCACAACTTATAAAAAAAGATGAGTAAACTTACACACCCAGATCGAGTGTAACTCAAAAATGCACCTATCTCAGTTTTGACCACATCGTCTTGTTATTAAATATGAGTGCTAATCTAAACAAGAAACCTAAAATCTTGAAAGCCAAACATCAAGAACATGGGACAAGGATGCTAGTAGCACTAAAGGGGAGGGAAACTTAAGCCTACTTTAATTCATAAGCCTATACAATTATAGTCAAAAGAAACTCAAAGGGAGTGAACAAAGGGGCAATCACTTGGGTAATTTGCATATTTTCATAAGCTTCAGAAGTCTGGAAATTCTGATCCAAAGAAAAAGGGAGCACCACTTTTTTTTTTCATTGTATGCAGTGAATTGACCTTTTTCAGGAAAGAGATCAATAATTGGACTATCCATTTTGGTCAAACCAAAGATTGACCCAGTTTTTTTAACATGAATATAAACAGTGTGATATTAGGAAGTGCAAATGATTTATTTGATATATTAAATGCTAAGAAATAATCCTAGAAATCAACAATCAATAGACCGTCGGGTTACAAAAATCCCGGTTGCAGTAGTATAGTAATTATGAAGCGACCGATGTCAATCCACGGGACTTGAGGTAAATAAGCCTAGCCTAAGACAGTGGGTAATTCAGAAGGGGTTTGTTTTGGTTTTGGGGTTCAAATCGATAACAGGAAGGTAAATAACAGATAAATTAAAGTGATAGATTTGGGAGTGTGAACGGTACTCTAGGTTCAGGGAGTTGTTTCTCTAGCTAGGTTCTGTATATTCTAATGCTTATACGAAGACTTGGATCGGCTTGTAATTCTCAATTATCTATTCTGTATTAAGTCCTAATTCCAGATAGCTCATCTAGACAGGACACGTAGTTCTAGTATAGACTTAGCAAGTATATCTAGATGGTTTTATTGCACAGAATTACTAGTCTGGTTTTGGTCCGGACTAAAGCTCCTAATGGCTAATGTAATCTATCCGATTGCAATTATCACAGGTAACAGGTTAATAGGACCATCAATGCTAATCACCTTATCTGATCATAACATGATTTGAGGGCTTATAATAAATTCATGACGTTTATTAAAAGCACTTAAAAGCATTAACCTGAACAATCCAAATAGTCTCAATAAAGCAGTAAAATAATGCAGAGTTTAACTAATTACAACATCCCTTCCCCTAGAGTATATCCTCTTAGCTAGACATAGCGATTAAAATCATAAATGAGAGAGAGTTGAGAGAAATCATCTGTTACGAAGATCTTCTTGCTCGCTCCGCCCTTTGTCCTTGCGCTATGCCGGCTGAGAGGTTGGATTCGGTAACAATGAGGTGAATTTGGTGAAATGGAGTGAAAATGGAATTTTGGGCAAGTTTGTGAGGTGTCCGGATGGGGTGGGTCGGACACAAATCCGGACACAAATGCGGACGTGATATTTTGTGTGGCGTGTGTGCGGGAGATTGTGTGTGATTTTTGTGTGAAGAAATTGAGATGAAAACGTGGATGATGTGGAGTGTATTTATGTTTGAGTGTAGGTGTGGAGATGGAGTACGGAGAGAGTTATTGTGAGGATGAGCAAATGAATGGAATGAGAGAAGGAGGATGAGGAGAGGTGTGGACGAATGTCCGGTGCGAGTTGGAATGAAGGCTGGGGAAGGGTTTAAATAGGCTCAGGATTAAAACATAGCTTAGTGGTGAGTTGGGTAGGCGTTTGATTGAGCATGGGAACTAGCCTATTTTAGACAGAGTATGGGTTTAATCGGCTGATAATTGCGCCGAAAGCAACAATTATCAGCGCGCATGATTTTTATTTTTAATCTCTGTGTGACGTCCGCGTTTGAGTCCGTATACGGACAGGGGTGTCCTGACGAGATCTACACGCGTCCGTGTTTCTGTCCGTGTGCGGACGTGGCTGTCCTAGCGAGATTAATTCCTGTCGCGTTTGAGTCCGTATTACGGACGTGACTGTCCTGGCAAGATCTGTGAGTTGTCCGCGTTGCCATCCATGTTTGCGGACAAGGGACAGAAGGAGACTGTCCGCGTTTTTGTCCGCTTTGCGGACGTGACTCAAGAGAAGAGGGAACTCGATCTGGAGATGTCCGCGGATGTGTCCGAGGCTTCCCATCCGGACTCATATCCGGACATGTGTAAATGGTTCTCTTTTGTTCCGAAAGCTCTTAATTCCTTCCTAATCACGTCCTAAGCCAAAATAACATGAAAAAGAAGGTAAATGCATAAATCTAAGTAAAAGAATATGGAAAACAAGGGTTCAAAGTACTTAAAAGATATATCAATAATCAGTGCATCAGGAAGGACAACCACAACCAGGTAAAAAGTCAACCATCGGTGAAGACTATTAACAGATTTAAACCCAATCCTCTCTTATCACATATTAACTTCAACTAATTAGGACCACTTGCAAAAACATAAAAAATGGGCCTCTTCTTCCAATTAAATTAGTATATGAACAAGGGTTACCCCAACAACCTTGATGCAAAAAAAAAAATTAAAGTTCATAATGAGCTATTTCATAATAAAAAATCTATAAACTATATATATAGTTTAAAAGATTACAAGAACAAATAAGCCCACATTAAAACCCACATTTAGACCTTAATTAAACTTTAAGCCCATAATCACGAAACCACCTATCCGAAGGTAAGCCTGTAGACAAATAATATAGTTGCTAAACCATCTAGTGTTGTCAAATAACCACTCAAGATGCTATTCATACTCGCTGATGAGTCACTAGACATCATTCACCTACATATACAAAAAATCATAATAACCAGAGCAACAAAACCTATAAAACAAAAAGAAAAATATATATTTTAACCGTAGCAGGCAAACGAGGCATTGTTATGCATCATCATCCTAAAGCACACACACTGACGCCACCTTTTTCGTCTGATCACTTCAATTGCTTCACTCAAGGGACACAAGATTGTCGCCATTCCCAGGAGATTCATATGGAGATGGGCCTGCTGACATAGCAAGCATGCAAGATTCACACATTGCAAAAAATCACAAACAAAGTTGCTAGTCGACATCAATTTCTTCACAACCTCTTTGTCATTCCACCTACGCAGGCATCCGGTAACTTCAAAACCTCCATGGATTCCTTCGGCCAAAAGATGCTCAACATGCATACATGCATGAGTGCAATCGTTGAAATCCATACATGCATAATTGAGAAATATATGCAATTTGGAGAAGAAGAAAAAACCCCATATCTACATGCAAACCCAAACCTTCATAGATGGACAAAATGACACCAACAACAAAAAAAGAGAGGAGAAAAAGCTTAAAACACGATTTATAAACTAAGAACCCTATTAGAAAGGAAAAGAGGATGAAGAAACATAAGAGGTAGAAGAAAAACACTATTTACAAAGGACAACCGAAACAAGAAACCTCAAATAAAAAGACCTAGAAGACAAATGAGAGAAAACCTCCACTGAAAGAGGAAAGGAAAGCATAGTGCAAACCTCCGCCGAAGGTGGAAAGAAAGTCGAGAGAAGACCTCTCCCGAATGAAGAAAGAAAAGCCTACCGTGCTTGTTTGTGTAACCATGCATGGGACTGGGGCGGAGCTAAAGTAGAGGCATGAGGGCAGAGCATAAATGACGAGTGATGAGCGGGAGAGAGGAGGGGAAAGAGGGAGGATAAAAGATTTAGGAGGAGGAGAAAGCTAAATGGCAACATTTTCCCCTTTGACAGTGTGGAAAGTTAATAAGGAGCGGTTGTTCGGCCCATTTGTGCTAAAACAAAAAATACAAGTACATCTCACAAGCTCACTTCAGAATACAACTTACATAATTTTTTTTGAAAGAGAGTTGTTGATTTATTTATTCATATAACATAGCAAGATTACATAGTTTCCACTTTGAACAACATACAAGAACAGTTACTATTGTAAAATCATTGTTCGAGAAAATCCTTTCTACATGGGTCCACATTACATTCCTTAACAACGACACCTGTCCTAGTGCACCGATTGTAAAACAACCCACAAGATGAATGATGTAGGCAAAATTTCATATCTAACTCCCCCCCCCCCCCACCCCTTGGACATACCAGTAGCAGTTGGAAACTAATTCATTGACAAAAACGTCAAGATGAAGATTTGTGTGAAAGTCGTTCATACCAACTTGTTGCAACACCCCCAAGCTGGCCAACGATATTTTTATTTTCTTTAATGAAAGTTTTTTCTTGTGCTTGTCAGGTAACTCGAAAAGACAAATGGTGGAGGGTTGACTCCTACCGCCTTGAATTTCCCCTGAAATAATCGTTGTAACCTCACAAGGCACATAATAGAAAGACAAGCTCCAACCCTTTTCCTTTCCCTTAGTGCAGGTGGATAACCAATAAATTTAAACTTGCCCAAAAGAATGTTGCCCTTTGTAATTACCCTCTCACCCTCGTACTGATAGATGGTTGTTTGAGTAAGAATCGGTGACATACTCCTTCATGCAAGGGATAAAGATATTTTGTTGAATCAAGGAGGACATTACATCACCATCAGCCTGTAATCACTGTGAAAACGGTGGAACATCCAACAACTGCAGAACTTGAACTTCCTGATAACATCACACAATACAACATCTTGAACCACCCCACCGTTAGCCCCAACTTCATTTGGGTGTAAGCTCTTGCATAGCTCATTACCATTGAAAACATCCTGCCTAAGTTGTTCTAATTTTAGGAAACTCAAAGACGCTCCAACTAGAATAATCCTCAGTATCGCATCCTCAACTGCCATAGAGTTCTTCAAAACATCTACTGGAGGAACCATCCAGAACTGAACCTAAACATTCAAAAAACTAGTCGAGTTGAGTAGAAATGTAGAAGTCAAAACTTATAATAAAGAGCCATTCTTAACCATGAACTGAGCCTTTGAAGATAGTTTCCTTCGCTCAGTCGTAATCAATCTTTAACCTTTTCAACGTCCTTATGTTACCGCCGTTAACCACCTTAAATTTGTAACGACTCCAAAACCACCCTAGTTCTAAGTTCAAAACACGCCGCACACTTATTACCTAAGATTCTCAAGGCTGCTAAAACGATACCCAAATCCGAAATAAACAACTAAATATATTATATAAACAATGCTTACCAGGCTTGTTCATACAATTTAAGAAATAAAAACTAACAAAATGGAGAGCAAGCTCCAACGCTTAAAATACATCCGGACCTCTAAGTCGCCAAATACAAATACAACCTCAAATGCTATATGAAAAGAAAACAGAAGACCTTCAGCCGATCAACTCAAATAACCTGTAAGTCAGAGGATTAAATAGGGGGTGAGCGAACCACAACTCAGTAAGTGACAAACTTCAGCAGCATGAGCATGCTTAAAACCCTTTTACATAACGTAGCTTACGTATACATATGTTTTGCAAATCTGAATCAAAATCGGGATCAAATGGAAAGAAATTCAAAACGAACCGAAGTCAATTACAAAGTAGAGGAAAATAAAAGTCACAAAAGGTAGCTTAATAGTGGAAGACATTTACAGAAACCATAAAGCTTTTCAAAACCGGAAATCACTTATCAAACTATCTGAAGAGAGAAACAGAACAGAAGCAGAGTCTCAGAACAAAGCTCATTTACAAAACAGATCATAACTCTTGCAAACGGAAGTTCATAATCTAGTGCTACCAAACACAGAAAGCGAAACGAAGCAGAAGCACACTTTCAGAATTAGACAAAGCACAAAGCAGAGTCTCATGTCAAAAGCTGTTAAAGCTCCAAACTGAACATAAACAAATGTTGGAACACACTTATTAGAACTTATCAAAGTTCACAAATCAGAATGTTCAAAACTGAGTGATTACAAATTAGAGTGTTAGAACTATTGTGGTGGGGGGGGGGAGGAATAGGCCCAATGAAGGGATTTATATAAAATACCCATATAGACTAGTAAGGCCCAATAACCCATGAGGTTCCATCTTAAAACCAATTGACATTAGGTGGAGTAGCCCATAGGCTATATGAACTACTTACTAGCTGTATAATTTTTCAATGTGGGACTCACACTTGATCTCAACCATCCCCCCACAAGTGTGAGTCTTTCACCTCCAAGACCTCCAACATTGCACCCTGTTTAGACCCTACTTGGTACTGGCCTAGTCTCTTCTTCGTGACAGTCCAATTTTTACGGTACTGGCCCAGTCCCATCTCTTGGTTTATCGTGACACAGTCCATTTCTACTTGGGTATCCATTAGACAGTGATACATTACCCAAGGTTGAACCTAGGCTTTGATACCATATTAGAAATATTATGGGGGGAGGAATACGCCCAAAGGAGGGAATTATATAAAATATTCATATAGACTAGTAGGGCCCAATAACCCATGAGGTTCCATCCTAAAACCAATATATTGGAATTAGGTGGAGTATCCTATAGGCTATATGAACTACTTACTAGCTATATAATTTTTCAGTGTGGGACTCACACTTGATCTCGAACATAGAGTATTCATAAAACAGAGTGGGACACTAGCTCTAGGCACTAACATACAGAAGGGACGAAGGCCCTTGGATCAGAGGGTCCCACAACATAAATGGTTGAGACCATTAGTCGGACCCGCCTGTTGTAAATTATCCCATGAAACCCGAGGAACATAAAACACAAGGACGTCTTGCGTAGCATGCTACGGGATAACTCGACTCAGTCATCCACGGCTTAGAAGGTTAAGTAACTAGGTCCTAAAAGAGAAGCTTAACTCTCATAACGAAAGGTGTTCTTAAGAGGAAACACCACATCACATTAAACATCTTATAACAAAACCAAAGTCTTTGCAAAGCAGACGTCTTATGCAAAGACTGGCAAAGCGCGGAAAATCGATTAGAAATGGAGACCAAAATCACACTTGTCAAAGTAATTCAGAGATCACGCAGAAAGGAATACTTTTAGAATAGAAAAGCATGCAAACACACACTAAAACATGTCAAAATAGCTTATACACACTTAGAGGATCATAATCCCGCAAACGGAATGTAAAACGAAAGCCAAACAAATATTATAGCCAAATCCAGAGGGGTGTGCGGACATGTGTTCGAACATGCATGTTTGGACGCATGCCAAGACTCAAAATACATGCGTCCGGACTTGTGTCCAAACTTACAAGTTTGGAAAAAGTCTGAAGAAAAATCTTACGAGGTGTTCGGACTTGTGTCCGGGCTTACAAGTTCGGACACAAGTCAAACTGCAAACCTAGACTTCGTCCTCGCTTGCTGTCCGAAGTTGCATGCCTGGATGGATGTTCGAGCACAACAAAAATTGAAAAAATAAAGGCATCCGTGCGTGCTGTCCAAACAAGGCAAACTATGCAAAATCAAGAGCAGAAACAGAAGAACTCCATAGCCATAAAATCACCACAGATATCACACTATCTTCTATATCACAATATGTAGTCCAAACACAATATCATATTGTTTTAGCAGAGCGAAAACACAAATTAAAACCAACTTAGATTCATATCAAAATCAGAGAACATATCAAACACATTCAGAAATGAAGCAAAATCCTAGAATCCCCATGGGTGAACACACCCATACCAAATCCATCTACCACCTACCTCGAATTGAAAAACCTAAGACTCTACAGACTCCACACTGCATATTCTTCGAATCCCCACTCAAAACTCAACGAACAACTAATCGAATAAATCAAAAGTTGAAACTAAAATAAAAAACGGGAAGGGAAGGGAAGGGAAGAAAATGAAGAAACACACACGAACAAAAACCCTCAACTCAAATCTGAAATCCGACAGACTAGTAGAATAAAACTCCACAAGAAAAACCACCCGAAAGATTAAACATTGGAAGCAAAAAAAAGGCAGAAGGGAGAAGAAGAACAGAGGGAGAGCAGAACATGAAACTAGAAAGAGGAAGAAGGAAGGATAAAAAGAAAAAATGTGAATAGAATTCCTTTCCTAACTTATTCCTAAATAATAATAAAGCCAAAAGACTTTTACCCCTCATCTCTTCCAAGATTATATAATCAGCCCTTCACAACATAAGTCACACTAACTTAATGTTAGAAATAACATGACACTCCCTTCGTTAACCCGAAACAAAAGAAAAAAACTGGAACATAACAAAGTTCCTCTTAAATCCTACACAAAACAATTGGCCAGCATGTTGACAAGCTCTTCACTGTTCAAACGAGTATCCCCATTTGCCGTTGCTCAATCATCAGCCCATCTGACAAGGTGAGGAAAGGAGAAGAGAGTTGTGTGCGGGATAGAGATGAGGAGAAGGGATTTTAGGGAAGATGGCAAATAAAAATCCACATGTAAAGCAAAAAGATTACGGTTTCAAAGTAATGATAAAGCTTCTTCCTTGGAACTAACACCATGCAAAATACAACCGAATGAGAAAATTCTCTATGCCCTATCAACTAGAGAGAGAAAATTAATGTGTGTAGGAGATAACTTACATTATTTGTTTTTCAAAGCAAACTGTAAATCTTATTAATTTACAAGGTTAGGGAATCTCAAGTGGAGAAACAGAGCACAATCCAAGCCCAAACGAGGAGTACAACCTTAAGGCGCATTAACAACCCACCTACCCAAAAGAGCCTAAATGGCTTTTTCAACATGGCCATTGAATGTACCCATTCAACCAGTAACACTAACTAACCATAGTTCAACATACCAAGAGTTAACACAAAAAACAAAATGAGCATAAACATCAGACCTTAACCAAACTCCCCTCCGGTGCCAACAACGTAGGAATAACAAGCCCGTAACTTCTAGTGTACATAGGTGGCACCACTGATTTAGTGGGCCTTGGGCCATAAATGAAATGGTACTTATTATGCATGTTGAATCATGACCTTCAATACCCCATAATGAATTCCACATTGTCGAGTAAGAGCTTGCCACTTGTATCATTGAGACAAAGCGATGCATTGTAATTCCACTATTGAAGAAAAATTACTCCCAATCAAATAGCGGGGGGGGGGGGGGGTTGACTTTTACAAAAGCGGATCAAAATAGGGGATTTTGCATTGGCGCAATCGAGTCCTTCAACCAAGTCCACTTTATTCCGGTAATGAAAGAAGCAGCTAACAAGGGATGTAGCATTAGATTTGTTTGCTTGTGAAGGCAACAGTGCTCTGAACAGATCTTCACTGGTAAATACTCCAGTCTGCTCCCGATAGCAATTGCAACACCAGTTCCGACAACTTTGCCTCCATCGTCCCTGGTCCGTCCATAGCAGCAAAACCGAGAAAGGAATATTGGCTTGTCAAGAGAGAGAGACAAGCTTCCATCATCAATGAGCGTTAACTCCTCCTCATCTCCAGATTTTACCATTGGCACCTCTGGACACCACTTTCGGACCGATTTGTTCAGCCCACACACCTTTTGCCTCCGAACCGGGTGAAACCCTGCTGAAACTTCAAGGGCGAAAAGGATTGGTGCATTCATCAAGTCCCCTCCCCTCTCGTCAACATCTTTATCCACTAGTTGATTGGTACTTCAACCTAGAATATCTTTGTTGAAGTCCTTGAAGTAGCCTGAGAATGTTCTTTTTGCTCCATGGAGAATGATCAAAAGTGGGATTGGCTAAGTTCAAACGCTTTACGACAATTGGGGGGGGGGGGGGGGGGGTTATCATCATAATTAGATATGGGTTTGAGTAGCATGAGGCATAACTTCACATAGTCCCCCTTTTCAGTTATTTTACAATGATAATCCAACAATTCCTCTGTTAGATTCCTTCATTTCCAATTGCTAAGTTGAAGTATGGGTGAAGAGCTGTAACTATATAGACCATCATTCACATATAGCTTGTTAACTCCACCAATAAGGTAGTGGCTCTAGTGAATATTCATCTAATGGATACCTAAGTCTGGAGGGAACAAGGAGATCCGGCTAGAATAGAAAACGGGTGTACTAGGTGGGAGGTAGAAAAGAATTAGAGTAAATGAGCATTGTATAGGCATGCAAGTGAAGGCGATGACAATGAGCATAAAGCTCAACATTACAAAGATTCACAAGGGGAGGATTTTCCTAGGTTGGCTAGATTACATGTGACTCTGATCTATCTATTAAATGTGTTGACATGTCTTCTTCCAGTTAATTAATCGTATCAAGTATATATAACTCAAATTCACAAATATTCAACTTAAACCCGACTGGCATAAGAAATTTAATTATTTATAAGAAAATAATTTTATTAATTAATATTATTAATTTATAAATACTATTAACTTTATTGTAATTAAAATTTGAACTTTAAACATCAATATATGTTACTAAAATTAATATATTAGCTAAAATAATCGATTTATTTTTATATATATATATATATATGCAATATAATGGTCTAAATGAGTAATGAAGGTTACACCTATTAAATCTAATATCTTGTTTGGTTGTAACGATTTTCACTTCCTTATAGTGGATTGACTATAAAGTAGAGAATCTATTATAAAACCACATGCTTAATGTTAGTGAACTTAGTTGTGAGAACAAAACTCAACCATAAGCCATCAACTACTTTTGGTAGCTTATTGATAGCTTATTGGAAAAATAAAAAGAGAATATAAACTAATTTAACTAGTCAAATAATATACAATACATTAAAGTTTATCGTACGTTTTAACAACTATCATTTGCTACTTCAACTTCAAGTTTCACTACAGTCCAAGTTTTGCTCTAGAGATGAGTACTTCGAATCATGACAAACTTCCATCTAGCCCTTTTCTCTCAAAGAGTGACCTAGGTTTTGCTCGCCATGCATTGGCGGAACCGACCTGCCCAATCCTTGTTCATGGCATCCAAGCTCAACTATTTGAGTAATTCTGTACAAACACTCACGACTCACTCCAACTCACCTCCACTCTGCCATAAACCATGCAAATCATTTCATGCTACAGCCCAAACTTTGTCTCAGTTTTGTTTAAACCGCGTCATCTTCTTCGCCTCTAAGGACAAATTTCTGCAAAATTTTCTACTAACGCTCACGTTACCCCACCACTCAGCAAAACTATACCCTAAACCATGCAAATCATTATGTTATACCCCCAATACCGTTTTGCCTTCTTTTAAACCGCGTTTTATCCAATTTAAATTGCCACACATCTTCTCTGCCTCCTTCCACCGCAATTGCTATCATCTCCGCACACCCAGATTCCCGTTCACTAATTTTCCTTGGTCTTTCTTACCAATCATGGCATCATCATCTGAAAACCTTGACACACTCGTAAGCAAATATGTTGGTCTTGCTCTCACAATTGGCGAAGAAGCCAAAGTCAGAGTGAAGGATCTCTTAGAGGATGCTACAGGCAACCAGTTCCAGTGCAGTCTTCTAGGAAAGTTATTCATGTCGAGGATCTGACGTTAAGGCTATGAAACGTTCCCTTTCTCTTGTTAGAGGACAAAAATGAGCTCTCCATCACCAACCCGGGTTCCGGTATTTTCTTGCTTCACTTGAGGATGAATAAAAGGTGGCGGATGTTCTGGGTTGAGGACCATGGATGTACGACAAAATCCTTCTTGCCCTCACAGAAGTTGATCGGTCCCTTTCTCCGAAAGAAAACACGTTCAAGTGGGTGCCTTTTTTGGGTAATGGTACATGACGTACCACTGGTTCATGAATCCAACTTTTGCTAAGCGCATCGGAGATAGGATAAGTCATTTTATGGAATACCAAGCGCTTGATCGTTGCTTCCGTGTAGTTTTATGCGTATTAAAGTTCAAATGGACATTACCAAATCCATTCTCATTTCGTCACCATTTTGTGGGAGGTAAACCTGCTATCCTCCGTCTTACTTATGAAAGACTGCCAAAATCTTTGCTTTCACTGCGGCAAATTTTACTCATCTGGCACGAGACTGCACATATCTTACTGTAGCAACTGGTAATGATTTTGCATATGGTTATTGGCCGAGAGTTGGTCCCCCAAGCACTACACAACGCTAGAGAGCAGCGGCAATCGAAGCGGAAGGTCTTTTTGACATTCACCATCCTTCGCCAGTCCCAATTCAAGCAACACTACACCATGAGGAGGCGCATCAGCCTATGGTTGTCGCCACTACCTTGCCTATTGTTGCAACAACAGAGCCTGGACTGGAGGAGAGAGAGATACCGTGCACTGACACTACTATTAAGAAGCGAAAGATGAAGGATGTTCACTCTACTTCCACTTCTCAAGAACTTGCTGAGATTCATAGCTGGGAAGAGTTACCTAACTAGGAAGAAGAATGGTGATTCACCAGATTTTGGACAAGCTACTCTGAGAGATGCCCAGAGTGGCCAGACATAATGAGTGTGTAGTGATTAACTATCATGTTTAGGTGCACCTGCGGTAGTTAGGTGGGTTTTGGAGGTAATAAGGGATGAAGCACCTTCTTTGGTGTTTTTATCTGAAACAAGGGTATGTAATTTTGAAATAAAAATAGCTGCTCAACTAGGGAACTTTGATTGGTTGGTTGGTTATTGTGTAGGTCGTAGGGGCGGGTTGTGTTGTTTTGGAAGAAGGGTTTTGATGTTCGTCTTTTGAGTTACTGGGGTCACATGTAGATTGTCTAGTTACTACTTCGGTGGGGGTTCAGTGGCGTCTAACAGGACTATATGGTTGGTCAAATGCAATTCAGAAATGGAAAACTATTGATCTTAGTGGACAGGTCTATGGTTATTGGGTGGCGATTTTAACTACATCCTATATGCACATGAACATTTAGGCAGAGGCAATCCATCCACTTCCATAATGACAGCCTTTCATGAATGTCTTCAAGATTGTGACCTTCAAGACCGGGATTTGTAGGCCCATGTTACACATACACCAACAAAAGCAAACACCATCTCAATGTCAAAAACAAATTGGATCGTTTTCTCTGTAATACTTCTTGGTCTTTGCTGTTCCCTGATGCAAAAACTACCACCTCAGATTGAGGGGGGGGGGGGGGGGGGTCTGATCACAGACCAATTAAGCTGGTTTTTCAACCACCGATGAGACATGGTCCAAAGCCATTTCGTTTTGAAAAATTACTGGGCATCACAACCAGAATGCAAAACATTAGTGCAAAGGATATGGTCTCGTTATGGAACAACTTCTGATTATCAAGCAAAGGTTCATCAATACGTAATACATTTAAAGCAATGGGGTACGCGCCAATACTGGATTGAGAAGAAAACTATTGCAAATCTCAAAGCACAGCTGGATACTGTTGCCCAAAGCCCTCCAACTGATTACAATATAAACAAATGGACATCTATGAACATACTATGGATGCCTTACTACAAAAAGAGGAGATCATACTGCATCAACGGTCCAGAACACAATGGCTAACTGTAGGAGATCGAAACTCAGTTTTTTTCTTCAATAAGATGAGAAAAGGAATTGCAGAAATGTGATTACAACTTTAACAGTTGACAATACAAGAATAGAAACTACTTGGACAGGAATTGAGCATTTATCAACCTCTTTCTTTCACACCTTGTATTCAACAAATCAACCAGAGCCAAATGACCACCTTTTTGCATATGTTTGAAAACCGAGTATCACCTTCTGCGTATGCTTCTATGGCTCTTCCTTTCGTCAAAGAAGAAGTGGTTGCGGCCTTTAAGCAACTGCATCCACATAAAGCAGCTGGATTAGATGGCATCAATGGTTTTTTCTTACAATCATACTGGCCTACTATCAGTGACGCATTCCTTACACTGCACTCACTTTTCTTAACTCCACAGATCTTCCCTTGGGCATTAACCACACACACATTGTTTTAATCCCAAAGCGACAGGGTGCGACTGCTCTATCAGATTTTTGCCCCATCTCTTTGTGCAACACAATATACAGGGTCATTGCAAAAACTATAGTAAATTACATTTATATAGTCTTGCCAGAAGTTATTTCTTCGAATCAAGGGGCTTTTGTTCATGGTAGACAGATTACTGATCAGATTATGCTAGCTCATGAGTTGCAGCACATCATGAAGCATTCACAAGCCAGGTTGCGCGGCACTTTTGCATACAAGGTTGACATGTCAAGGATTTTGGCAGAGTTGAGATGGCCTTTTGTCATTGGTATTCTTCAAAGTATGGGTTTTCCTCCAATTATTGTTAATTTAATTCATAAGTGCATACCTACAGTCACCACTTCAGTTTTGATAAATGGTCACCCAGGCAATGTTTTCCAACCTACATGAGGCTTACGTCAAGGTGGTCCCCTATCACCCCTACTTTTTATCTACTGTATGGAGGTCCTTACCTCAGCCCTTCAGATAGCTTCAGACATTGGGTGTTATAAAGGTTTTACTGTCAGGGGCATGCCTGTCCCTTTTACCTCTCTTCTTTTTGTGGATGACTGTGTAATCTATGGCTAAGCCAACATGGCAAACATCACAACTCTAGCTGAGCTTCTCGATGACTTCAAGTCTGCATCGGGTCGATGCATAAATCAATCAAAATCATCAATAATGTTCTCTAAAGGAATTCTCTTCACTACAGGTTCACAATTGGCACATTTGATATAGACCTGACAATTTGGGTCGATGGGTCGGGTTGGTATCAACCTAACCCAACCCATTTAAAATATCATCAACCCAACCCAACCAAAAAATGGATGGGTTAGAAAATCATGACCCTAACCCAACCCGTTTAAAATCCTTCAACCCTAACCCAACCCACCCAACCCATTTTTTAAGCATACAACAACTTAGATGGATTAGGAGTGAAAATTAATTAAAAAAATCCAAAAACACCCAGTGGTAGCTGGCACACTAATTAGGATGAAACAAAAGAAAGAGAGGTAATCTTGCTTGATCGACCCAACTTTAAACGAATCCCATGTTATGCAAAGAATCTAAAGTACTGCACCAATTTCCCATGAATAGAATAACTATTAATTTTTCCATAAGTTTATTTTTATCAATCTAAGCCTAAAGCTCTACCACTGTTGGGGGGGAATCCTTTCTAGATATGCACATGATCATGGTACCCTTAAAAAAGAAAGGGGATCAAAAATAAAAATCTTCATTATGCATTCGAGAAATATACTATAGGTAAATCTTGTAAAGTTAGAAATAGTTTATAAATTGACAGCTCAAAGCCTCAAACGATGACCGAGTTTTAAAATAATTACACCTATTTAAACTGATGGCTCATGTCTTCAAAAAGTACAATCACAATCATCTAATCGTTACCAACAGTTGATGAACTTTTATGTAGCACACTATCTACATTGCAAGCTTCAGAATTCACTAAGAGGTCAGTAATCAAGATCCTACTTACAAAATATATATATCACATACTTTTGTTCACCCTTCTAGATAATCTAAACATACCTATGTTCTCAAGAACATAATGGTAGTGAGAATAAGAAAAACAAAACTTGGGCAGAGATGATGAGCGACATAGACATGAACAACAGTGTAGGGAAGAAAGATGGATGTGACTCTGAAAGACGAGAGCATTAGGGGTTTCAACATGTTAAGGTCTGGTTGGACCTTTATTTGACATGCAACTGGTTGGACCGTCTGTTTAGTTAAGATTGTGTGATATTATTAAGGTTGGATAGTCCAACTACACTTGGGTTTAAGGCTAGGTATAGTTTGATCTGAAAATAATATCTATATATATATATATATATTTATGAATTAATATTTTTTATTTTTTATTATTAACAAATATATTTTTATGTTTCAGGTTAGGTCATGGGTTTAGATATTTACCCTAACCAAACCATAAAATTAGCTTATTACCCTAACCCAATCCCAAAAATAGATGGGTCAATAAACAAGACCCTAACCCACTAAAGTATGGGTTGGGTTCGGGTTGGGTTTTGGGTTGGGTCAAAATTACCAGGTCTAATTTGATAGGTGCAAGACATGCTCAGGACTTTGGTTTATATTTGGGCTTCCCATCTACAATTGGAAGAAGTGCAAAATCAACCTTCTCCTACATCAATGATCGAGTGCACACAAAATTCAGTCATGGAACAAGCAAGTGTCTACATCTGCACGCTCAGTGTTGATTAAATCGGTTCTGTAAAGTATTCCTTCCTATGTTATGTTAGTTATCTAACTTCCTAAATCACTCATCAAAAATCTGCATCAACTTCTGGCTCGTTTCTGGTGGAGTGGCACTATAACTAAACGCTCCATCCACTGACAGAAATGGTTTACTCTTTGCAAGGACATCAAACATGGAGGCCTAGGTTTTAGAGATTTATACAGTTTCAACAGAGCTCTACTCTCAAAGCAGCTATGGAGATTCTCACTCAACCTTAGTTCCTTATCTCACAGCTGTACCATGCCCGATATCTAAGACAAGATGATATATTTATGTATCAGCAAACCCATGCTATGAGTCCAATTTGGCGGACGCTTATGAGTGTTAGGGATATATTAGAGCACGACGCTTACAGGCACATAGTTAATGGTTTAACCACCCCTTTACATGCCCGCTGGCTGACAGGAAAGCCTGGTGGAAAGCTTTTCTTATGGAATGTTCCACCCTCTTTGCTGCCAACTGCAACCGTTTCTTTGTTTATTGACCAGCAAAGTTTCACTTGGAATGATGCTACTCTCAATCAATATGCCACACTTGGATATAAGCTTAATCAAAGCTATACCTTTGACTCATCATGACTCTGCAACGGATTACTGGGTAAGGCACCCTTCAAAGGATAATAAACATTTAGTACGATCATCATATTACACAGCACTCCACTCCACTACTGCAGCCGCACCATCATCCCTAACTGGAGTTGGAACAACTTTTAAGCGTTTAACCAAGACAAAATCCCTCCACGAGTTAAGTTTTTTGGTTGGAAACTGTTAAACAGGTTGTGCTGCCTTGCAAAGCACAATTGTGCTCTCGTATCAAATCCTCTAATGATCAATATGGTTTTTGTAGCCGAGCTGAAACTTTATTACATGCCTTTCTGGATTGCCCAACTGTAGCACCATTATGGATATTTTGGACATGCCAAAGCCACCAGATATACACATTGATGGGGCCTTTCACCACTGGTATCTGGAACTTTGCATCTCATCTACTTGATTGCAGCTCCAATCTTACACCTCCTTCTTCTGGAAAATCTGGTATGCACGCTGTCAAAACTACACATGAGCAGACACCCTCCTTCAGGGGCATGGTGCCACACTATTAGTGTTTTTGCAAGCCTCTAGTCTTCGTCCTCCCCTCTATCTATGGCACTAGATCAGCATCACCAACACCACCCATTGTGGCATGAAGTTTTTTTGGATGACAGTATTGATCATTTTGGGTCAAATGGTGTTAGAATACTTGGGAAGCAGAAGTCAACCCCTCCCATGTTTGTGGGTATAAAGGCTGGCATGGTCCTTCTATCCCATCTCAAGTGGAGGCTATTGCGCTATAATTTGCTGTTCAAGCATCTAAATCAGCAAGCCTTTCCCATGTCGGGTTTCTTACAAATTGAAAAACAATTTATGACTACTTCGAAAGTGGATTTGTATGTTATAGATTTGTAAACAAAATCCATCCTTGATAGGGTTTTCTCTGCTTTTTCTTCCTTTAGGAAGCTGTAGTTTTTTATATTCCTAAGGAGTGGAATATAACCGCTCATTTGCTAGCAAATCAGGGTAGAGTCACCCTCAATTAAACCTGGCAAAAGTAACCCGAACCCGAAAAAACCGAACCGAACCAATCTGACCCGAATCTGAATCTCAACCAAAAACTAGAACTTGAAAATGACTCGAAATCCGAAACAAACCGACCCGACCAAACCGAACCGTATTATTGTAAAATCGAGAATAAACCACAATCCACAATCATCCGAACCGAAGTCATCTGAACCAAAATCAACCGAACCGAAGTCACCCATAACCCGACGATGACCCGAAATCCGAAGTGACCCGAACCAAAATCAACCGAAAACCCAACCGAACCGAACCCAAACCAAATCCAGTGTGACCCGAATAAATATATCCATTGTGACCCGAAAGAATATATTGCATTAATATGGGAGACAATGAAAATAAAACAGTTAATCATTATTTAATAAGTGACGTGCGTATAAATAAATATTAACAAACTTATATACAAGACAATTATTTTAAATATACCACAAATATTGCATTATAAAATTTAAAGTAGTAATTAATTATCATGCATTTTCATTAATCACACAACTAATGATAATTGATGATAATGCGTTACTCATCAATGATAGATTCATAAGAACCAAAAATATTTTTATATTTAGACTCCAATTCTTGTATTAACTATTCATATATTGAAGATGTTTTTATTAATTTGAATTTTCAAGCCTCTATCCAATCTTGTGAAAAATTCTTCCTTATTAGCAAAATGCATAAATTATTAATATACTTGAAGGTTTTTACCTATGTAGCAAAATTCTTACGCTCTGAATAGTTCTTCATCATTAACAGTTTTTAACTACTGTAAAAAACTCATCAAAACTTATTAACTAATTCCATTCGCTAACTATTAATGTAACACCCAATCAAAGCCTATCGTGGTTATCGCAATCTGAAAACTTATTCGAAAACGTCACAGCGGAAATAACAACACCTGGACTTGCCACGGTCTGATCAATAGAATATACCGGTTTAAATACTTACAATACTTATCCAAAATCACTTACCCAACTAAACATCATCATCCACAATCCCCACCACGACCGAGTACTAGTATCTCAAACGTAATCTTAAACTTACAACAGTATAATATAAACAGTCGGGTGCACAGGCGCAACCCGAATCCAAAATAAAGTCCCCACCTAAGTCTAACCGCTCCTACTCTCGTAGTGCGTCCTCATGGGCCTCTTACCTGCAAGTGTAAAAAGAGCCCCCGAGGGGGTCAGCACGAATGCTGGTACACCCTCCATGGCCCCCAAGCTAACGGGCTACGACGACTAATTGTCGATAGCATGGAAATTGATTACACACACAGTCAAATATGAAGTGCAATAACAATAACCACAGATGAACATGTATAGTTCACAAACAATGAACGACTCAAGCGTTCCCTTATCAAGTGGGTTAGTAACCCCCTCCTTAGTCCTCATTCCTTAATCTCCGTCCTTACCTTACCTTAATCTTAATCTCAGTCTCAATCTTAATCTCAGTATACAAACCTTTCCTGGAAGGGATTGGTTGTAGCTTAATTCGAACCTGGGATTTAGGTGATCCCACCGCACCATCTTAATGCCACCTACTCTGGACGGGAGTCCAGCGTAGCTGAGCCGGAACCGGCCCTAGGCTACAAGTCCGAAGACAAGTCCTTAAGCGGAGGGCGGATCTGATTCAGATACCGTCCCCCTTTTTCCTTAGCATGCATGACCGGAGATCGGTCCCGGGTTTCCTCACTCAAGATCCAGTTAGTAGACATCTTAAACACCATGTGCTAGCTAAGCCTTATCGGGCATTAACCAACAACCGTCAACTTAACTCTTATTCTTAACTCAGTAAGTACTAAACCTGGTTAGTAACAATCTCAAGCCTCGCGGGTTAGTGTAAATATAACATAAACACAACGAGAACAATATAACCGGTTGCATGCTTTATCTTGTTTTAGTCATAGTAAATAAAAGATAGCACACAAGCCGAGGGACACCTCGTTAGCAAGCAGGTCACGAAAAGGATTGTACCGTTCACCGTCGACGATCGTTGGTTTATCTCCTTCCAAGTCCCAATTCACAAAGCCTAGAACATTGATTCGTTTTAGGTTATTATCAATCCAACTCAATAGAATTACTTAACTTTCCTAGACATCAACCTTACCCATTATTTTTCACTAAGCCTTATGGTTTTTTAACTTGACTCCTAAAGTACATCATTTCCTCATTATTTATTACACTTACTCTCCCACTTAATGACCATCACACCCACCAAACAAGTCCTTAACAATCTCACAACATCCATACTTAATTATCTCCATCATTTCCTAACCTTAAACAAGGTTTTGGTCCATACAGTGGCCTGTCCGAACTTGTGTCCGGACTTCAAGTTCGGACACAAGCCGTGACTTTGGACAAAAATCAGACACATGTCCGAACTTGTGTCCGGACTTCGGAAGTTCGGACATGAGTCGAGGAAAATCCTCCAGAAATAACCAGAAATCCGAACATGTGTCCGGACTTCCAAGTTCGGACACAGTTCGAGGATAATCCCTAAGAAATAACAGGTGCGTCCGAACTTCCAAATTCGGACGGTAGTTCGGACAACTACCTAAAATCCAGAAAACTGTAAGCGTAACAGGGCATGTCCGAGCTTCAAGTTCGGACGGAAGTTCGGACGTGCCATTATACTCAATTTCTAAGCCTTTAACACTTAACCAAATTCCTCCAAAGCCTCCAACCTTATGTATCTTTCCTAAAGCCTCTTAATGCTTCCTAACAACATTTGGTAACTTATATCCACATACAACATCATGAAACTCATTTTCTAATTCCTTAAGCCTTTACTTATTTCTTTGTGAAATTCCTTAACACTTACAACATTTTGTACTAGGTTTCTAAATGGGTGTTTTCACCTATGATAACTACTATCCCAAAATGTTTTCTCCTTATCTTAACATCATCTCCCAAGCATCTTTCTCCTTCAAAACTCTTTTATGCATTTACTTAAAGTTCCTTCCCAAGCTTAAATTTCATCACCAACACATTATTCCCTTCCTAGTTGTGCAACAACATTTGCCTAAGTCCTAAATACTCAGATACATTCTCTTGATTTCTAATCCTTCCTAGTAACGCCTAAGTCATTATAAGTCCTTAGAACACCTTATTCTCACCCTTTTTCACCAAGACAACCCATAGAACACTTCTAGTACTTTCTTAGTCATTAAATTCCCTTAGGATATCTCTTAAACACTTACACTCTCCTTTAAATTTTGCCATAGGTTCTCTAGTATATATACCTCCTAACACATGGTTTTTCTCCATCAAACAACCAATACCACACAAATTCTATCACAACACTTATCACACAATTTTCACTAAAACTTCACCACATCATCAAATAGTGCTCAAACTTAAAATGCTTGGCACTTAGGCCCTTAAATGACAATAATCTTAACCACTGAATTTCCACATATATATGCCTTCAACCTGCAAATACACTCAACAAGGCTCCATTGAAATAGAATGCGTCTTGTACTTCATGCCTACTTACACTCTTACATTCTTAAACTAGTCTTTTTCTCATGTCTCCTTAGTAAACAAGTTCACAAGAAATAGTCATATTCTCGTATGGTTTTATAGTTTTATAGCACCTTCAATATAACAACTCTACACTAAACTCATCATATACCCACATCTCATTCCCTTAAAAACAAAACACCTTAAGGTAAGTAATTTACCTTGTTTTCTCACAAGCTTAAAAGCTTTCTTCCTTAGGTTTTTTTCCTTTGTTCAATCTCGGTCACCAATGTGATTCTCCTTGCCAATGTTCTAAACAATATCCAATGACTCCAATGAGTACTAGATAATAATTAACCCTAAGGAAAAAACCCTAGGTTTAAAAATATGTTTTAAGGTATTAATGTGATTGTTTTACCTTGGTTTCTCAAGACAACTTGGATGTGAAGCAAGAAGGACCTCCTCTCTCTTGAAGAGTAGAAACAACTAGAACAAGGCAAAAACATGGAGTCCCATGAGTATATATTTTCGGTCAAGTGAAGAAAATGGTGGAAACCTAGATTTCTTACACTTTCTTACCTTAAGAGAAGGAGATGCCAATGGAGTCTCCAAACTTGAATTTCCTCCCTAATGGTGGTTTGACTTGGCACCAAAATGAAGCTCTTGAAGTTTTGAAAAGATAGGAAGAAGGAGCTTGAGCTAACTAAGAGGAATATGTTTTTGTTTTGGATTTGGAGCTTAATGAGCAAGTGGTGTGCAAGAGAAGGTGGAGCTTTCATGGAGGGTGAGCTCTACGTGAATGGAGAAGAGAAAGAGAGCAAGAAATCGTGGGCAACAAAGGAAAATGAAGAAGTGAGGAGAGAGGTAAGCAAATGTGATATTTATCTTAAAAGGTAAATAGTGTTTATGCTTTATAATTACTTATTTGCTTTCTTTTACTTAGTAGTTAGATAAGTGTGGTGAGTCACACTTAAAGAAACCGGCCCCCTTTAGTGAATGAGGGTAGTTTAGTCTTTGTTGACCAAATGTCTCACTTATATAGACTTATGTTATAAACTAGCTTAATAAATTCACTATTCATCAAAAACAAGGCACATTGTTGTGAAATTTTTGATTTCCCATTGATATAGACCTCCAAATGTGATACTATATAGTACACATATAATTAAAGAGTAATGATGGACATTTAGCCATTCAAAACTCATTTACAAGACAATTTTTCAAAAACGTGCTTTAAGACTCCTTAAAGCACATTTTGCGTTTTAACTTGTTTTCAAGCTTGGTTTTCTTGGTAATTGATTTAAATGACCATTAGGATATTACTAAGGTCTTAGAACAATATTGGGTACTCTCCCATGTCTCTCCAAGCTTAGAGCACTTTTTGCTTAAATGCTCTTTTGGGTTTCCTTATATTTCTTTGATAGAAATGTTCTTAATGTTTCTAAGGCATTATTTAGCCTCTTATATCTTGTTATCATTTAAACACATATCTAACTTGGGGTATTTCAATTAATATATTGGAAAACCAAGTTACTACACTTTGATACAAATTTAATAACAATCCACAAAAAAACTTTATTTATACTCATCTCAAAATAATGGAACTACTAAATAATCTAAAGCTACATCAATAATTATGTTAAGTTAAAGAGTTGGTTACTAAAGTATAACATGATGTAAATTATAATTATTAGTTTAAATTAATCTTTTATATACATTCATACTTGTTAAGATTGATTGAAGTCAAATTTATATATCATGATTATTGAGTTGCTTGATTCTGGTATGTCAACCGAATTTAACCAAATAATTGACCCGAATTAGACCCATGACCCCGAAAAACCAAATAAACCCGAGGCTAACCCGAAATGAAAATTACCCGACCCGAAGTCACCCTAGCCGAAAGTCAACCAAACCAAAAGTCACCTAAACCGATCCAAACCGACCCGAAATTTCAACAAACCAAACTCAACCCGAACAAACCAAATTCACCCGACCCGATCCAACCCGAACCAAATACTGAATGATTTGAAATCAACCCGAACCAAACCGAACCTGAAACAATTGACCCGAACTGCCACCTTTACCCTCGATATAACATATGGTACTATGCTATCCCACATAAGCATTCTCACTTTATGCACTTAATGAAGTTATGGTGTTAAAAAAAACTGTCATTTGCTAGTCATCCACTATACACTATCCACCATCAACTATCGGCTACATTCAAACTAGAAATACAATTATTAAATGGATTAATCTAAATACAATCCATTTATTTAAATACGTTAAAAATTAACGAGGTTAAATTTATTATCCTAAGAAAATCCAGGATGGTGTTCCGTAGTGTTAAAAAAGAAAGAAAATAATGATATTTAGCGAAGAAGATAGTGGATGGATTCCTTACTAGTTACTACTGGACCGGAAATTGGTTTTTTCATGTCGTGGGTCGTCTGTCATGTCCATGTCCTACTTCATGTAACATATGCTAGCACTGTACCTAGGACCGCTGTGGTGGTCCTGGTGGATCTTTGGTTCTACTGTAGATCCAATTCTTTTTTTTTAAAATTTGGAAAAAATGTCTGATTCAATTGAAGCCCAAAAATTCGACCCAAAAAAAAAATTGAAGCCCAACAAATATCATTCCCCGAGGCCGAGGCAAGGGAGTCGTTAAGTTAGAAGCGGTGGCTAAGTTGGAAATTTTAGAAAGATAGTAGAACAGTGGAAAGGAGGCAAGGTCCAGGAGGGAGAGGGAGAAAAATGGAGGGAAAAGAGAAGCGGGTATCTCGGATAAACCCTAGGGACTGGAAATTTACATGGGAAGCGCAATCTCAAATGCCAACTCTGAAAGTGTTTGTCTTTTCCGAGAATTTCTATCCATCTAGAGAATGCAAAGACCTCCAAGTCGATCTGCAGATGGAAAAACTGACCCTTACACTGACATGGTTGAAGGAGCAAACTTATTTTGTGCTCTCTGTTCCAGTCCCTAGGGTTCTGTTAGACCTCGAAGCTCCAATTAATTACCGACTATTAAAAGATCACATTGAGATCAAGCTTTCTTTGCTCTTACCTGTTGATCACCCCATTGTTTCGAGCTTCATTTCGGAGCTGAACTCGGACCCTGAGGCTGAAGCCGAGAATAATTGCTCCAATTACTCGCAGCCTCTAGTTTTGAATTCGGGTAGGTTGGTGGTACTGTTTGGTCTGTTTACTTACATCTCATCTGCGGTTTCTGCTGCAAATTTTGATGTGTTTTTGTTGCGTTATAGAGCTCCAAAATTGTGATTTTACTTTGGTTGTCACTTATATGAAGGTTATGGTACAATTTTGTTTTGGAAAATAAGTTTGCTTGTGTCTGAATGACTTGTTCTTTATGGCGTCCCTGGAGCTCTAGAAGTGTGCTTTTAGGCGAATCCGCTGAATTCATTTTAAAACTTCCATTTGATAGTACTCACACCAATAGATACAATGGTATTCCTCTTAGTGGCATTTGCATAGTAGGTGGCATGCTCGGCTAAGCTTGGCTTCATAGAATAGGTTTAACATCTTGTGAGAAGCTTCAGTTGATTTTTTCAATTGCACAATTAATGTAGTGTGATGATTATTTTTGCTAGATGTGGAAACTTTGACCTCACTTGGAGATGTGCACTTCTACTGCAGGAAATGCTCATTTGAATTGACTAAGAGGGCTATCAGGTATAATTCATAGACCCTATAATTTCGGTCTTATATCTATTAGAAATTAAAGGGGTTTTACATTTCTGTGTTGTAGGCTTAAAAAAACTTGTATCATGTTTAGTTACTACGTAAAGAAGATATCATTGAGCAAACAATGGCGAGTTACAATCTATTCACACATGATAGAACTATACAATTATACATGCTCCAGTGTTCATAGACCCAGTAGTTGGGAAAAAGTGCTTGATATCATTTTGACCAACACTTGTGCCTTTAGTAGTGTGACCAGAATGAATTAGGGGGTTACACGTGAAGGACACCTTAATTGGAGATGGTGTTGCTCTGACTGAAATGTTGTCAATGGTATCCTGGTTATCGTTTTGCAACAAACTTCATCTTGACAGTCATAGGCTTTTTGTCTATCTCTATCCAGAATTTTTCTGACTGAGCATTTCTTTTGTTTGTTTGCCCTCTTCTGTATATTTTGTTTGTATAATTGAGTTAGTTTCACATGCTCGAATTTGTCATGTCTGTGTCAATGATCAGATCTTTTGTGGAAATGCCATCAGATGACTGGCGAGAGGCAGCTGACAATTGGTTTGGATCTTGTTGCTGCTCTTTTGGTGGTATAAGTGAGAAATTGGTTGCAAATTATGCCAAGTCCTATTCATGCGAGGAGGGTAAATGCCTGTTGAGTACCACGTCAATGATTCTACACCATGAAGATGTCACAGGATTTAGTCACCCAAATGTCAACCACAGTGAAAAGCTCCATAGTGTTAGTGAGTCATTTACTGCCAAGGTGTCCGTAAGTGAAACTGTGAAGAACTCTGATCATGAGCCTAGCTTAGTCGAGCTTACAGAAGTGGGCGGTACTGTCGATGACAGAAATGGAGCTTCAGAAGATTGTAAAAAATTCACATGCTTGAACAAGAATGAAGATGATTCATCAACTCACGGATGCTGCATCCACAATCAGCTGAAACCTATCTCTATGGATCAAGAAATCAGCAAAGTTGTTGATCTTTCAGCCGATCAGAAGTTACTTCTTAATGGCTATCTTGGAAACATATTTATGTTGAAATTATCTGGGATCTCAAAGGAGATTAAATGGGCTGAATTTTTATGTCCCCAGTGTTCATCTCTGTTGGGAGCCTATCCTAGTACTAATGGTCATCAATCGATAGATGGCGGCATCAGATTCCTCAAGTGTTACATCTCAAGTTCCGTACCAGGTTCATCAGGTGACTTGTTCAGGTATCCACGCCACGATCTTCTCCAAATCTCTTTCCTTGTGCGTTTGTTTTAAAGTTTGCTCTGTGGGTCTTAAGTTTGATATATGGACATTTCTGCGTCGCTCCGTGAGTCCTTAGATGCTGTATGTGCTATAACAGTGTTATGATATGTTATCACTCAATGAACATAGATCTAGTTGTCCCACAGATTTTTCATTACGAGTTTTGCAACTTTTTTTTACTTATTCGCTTCTATATTTTAGTGTGCGTAGACTTTATTTTTTTCAAAAAATTAGCTTGGTGTTGATAAATCATGTCAATATTCCAGGAAGTACTCACTGGAAAGGATGTTCTCCGTCCAGGTTATGGAGAATGCAGACGAAGAGCTGTCATTTAGAACAAAGTTGAAGGATCTTAAGACTGATTCCACGATGCTAAAGATGATTCTCCTAAATCCTAATTGCTGGTCTTACAGTGGATCCTGTACCGAAGGTGGTGGCAGTTTGGGCATATCACCAAAGATATATCTGAGCCCTGTGATTAAAGTTCTGTTTTCAACCTCTGTCAACAATGCAATTCAATCTGAGTTAGTGTCATATATCTCTGTTCTCACTCACCTACATTGATGCTGCATTACTTATTATTGCTTGTTTTGTTTATATGAAATTCTTCCAACTTCTACTTCAAATTGACCCATATATGTCGCCTAGTGCAGCAGCAGCAGATACACTCTTGGCGAACTGTGTTGCTATTACATGAAGCTTTTGATTGTTCTTTTGGCCTGATGATAAAGTAATCCCCATCTGCAGGAATGAGGTGGAAAGGGAGAGTAAAAAACAGGTAGAGGAGATGTTTATGCTGAAATACCTCATAGAAGAACTTACTAAATCACTGGAGTCATCGCGCAGCAGATTCCCCCTTCTTTAAGTTCCCTGGAATCGTTATCAGTGTCGTATCTTCCGAGATAATATGATAATGGAAGTTCTTCTAAGGTGATTAATTGTGATGGTGGAAGTTCTTCTGGTTTCCCTATTGAGAAAGAAGAGAATGCGGAAAATCGATCTGTCAAGTATGTTGCTAAAACTAGGGTGAGGCTATTCTCCTCTGGCTGTTTGCCTGTCCGGTGGTCCAGCTATATATGCTGTTGTGAGATACGGACGCTAACCTCGAACCCTAACTGTTGCCTCTGAAGTAGAAGAATCTTTTCTGGACGAACCCTATTAGAAAACCCCACGATTTTGGAAACTGGTGATCATTCTGCAACTCCTGCTATTTGATGTGTGCTTAACCGGATGATTTTACTTGAAACAGGTGTGTGCCGAGTCAGGGTTCTACAGTTTGAGTTGCTCAATGATCTGATGCGTTTTTACCGGAGGGATGGGGTAGTTGTTGCAGCTTTCCGAAATCTGACCCGTTTTTGCTTTTGTTTATGCACTATTTTTCCATTTTTGAAGCTGTAATCCCCCCAATCCATGTTTGCCATTTGTTTGTCAAGGATGGTAAGTTTACGAAGTGTGTAGTTGTAACATATTTTTTTGTCCGACCAAAGGCTACTTTTGGTGACTTGATCATATGGCAAAGCAGAGATACTACTTGATGAAGTTTGGTGTATTTTAAGATGTGCATACAACGCAAGAGTCCATTTATTAACATACTATTACACAGTAAATGTATGGGAACCATCTAATGAGGTTCCTAAATTCCCGACGTAGACGGAATATTGGACATTACTATAGAACATCGAACATCCTTAATTGATAACAAACTTAGGATGACTTGCATGTAGACACAGATGTAGGGCAGGGACCATCTCTATATGGATAGTGCTGTGCTATATATGTAGAGGATTCTCATTTGTTCTGGGTGCCGGGGATGTTCTCCTTGATCTTCTCCACGAAGCCTTTCTTCTCTGGCTCATGGTGCTGCTGCGTCCCGGTTCCATACTGGTGCTGCTGCGTCCCAGTTCCATACTGGTGGCCTGTGGTGCCGGTGGGTGTGGTGGTGTACCCCTGGCCCTGTTGCTGCTCGTCCTTGTGTCCTCCTGGGAGCTTCTCCTTGATCTTGTCCGTCAAACCTTTCTTCCTCCTCCCACCTTCTCCATCGTCCTCCGACTGCGATAACAAATAAATTTCCAAATATTAGCCCGATGATAAGAGTTTTTTTTAATGTGAAACAACATTATTACATAGTATTCCTTTCTTTCAAGACATAGATGGACGTACCGAGCTAGAGCTGTTGCTCCCTGATCGGTGTAGCGCACCGGACAGACCACTGCCACGTTGCTGTTGCTGTTGCTGGCCATGACCACCATAACCAGCACCTGCACCTTCTAAACCTGTAACATCTGTGCCCATGCCCATTCCAGTGCCCATGCCGCCTGTTCCATGACCATGGCCTTGTCCAGGAGCAGTACCTTGACCTCCGTATCCTCCTCCGGTACCTGTTTCTGTTCCATAAGGACCCTTGCCTTCAGCAACAGCCCCATGGTTAACAGCAGGATGCCCGAACTGCTCTGTCTTGCGGACTGGGTTTCCGTATTGATCCATCTCGAAATCTCTCTTGAAATACAAAAACCACAACTGAGAAAAGGTTTTCAAACAAAACTCACAAAAGTAAACAAACTCGTCGGTTCTAGCTAAGCTCTGATTCTTCTTTCTTGTGAATGAGTGGAGTTGCTATGAGTGATGATGAGTAAGCTGTATGATGCACTGGGGTTTTTAGGGTTCAACGGGGGCAGGTTCCAGGAGGCAGTTAAGGAAGGACTCGCATGGAAGTGGGTCACAGTGAAGGACACGTGTCTTCACAATATGGATACCGGACGCGTGCTAGGTGCCAACGGAAGGGGACACCTTGCAGATTATGTCGGCGAAATCAAATTCAAATATGTACATACGGACGTCGGATTTGGCTGGAGCTGCTTTGTCGTGTTGCAGGAAAAAACAGAGTGATACACCGTTATCCTTTAATATTACTCTTTTAGCAGGTCAGATAATTAGTAGTATAATATTAATATAGTAGAGTAACCAAAGGGGATGAGAAATGATTCTCCTCCTTTAGTAAATCCAATGGTAGATGACTTACTGGTGGCAATTGATTCAAGGAGTGATCAGTAACTGATACATAACTTGGGTGCTACCCAAGAAACCAAATCACTTGCTTTCTTACTTTCTATAGGATAAAGGATGATGACTTAACAATGCCACACGAAACAAAAAAGAAAACAATTGTGGAATTTGCGCGTCGTCGATTCGAGTCGGTGGTGGCGGACAAAAACCTGTACTGGATCTGCAGCACGTCCATTGCGCCGACAATCCGCACTATATTTGGTGTGTTCTAGTCTAGTTATCTGTCCATTCAGCACATATTGTCTAGTTGGCAGTCCACTCACTTACTGACTAGACTTTTGTTTATTATATGATTTTTTTTATTTTTAACTTTTAAAATATAAGTCCAAAATATAAAAAAATTATATCATTATTCATCTAAATTTAAGCTCTTTAAAATAAGACCAGTCATGGATATGTTTTGAGAAATTTTAAAATTTATATTAATTACATGTATATATTCATATATAATGAGACTTATAATTCATAACATCATTTTAGAATATCATCGTAAACACATAACATCATTTTAGTGTATCATAATATTAGTTTTAATGAATCATAATATCAAAATTAATGAATCATATCTTCATTTTAGTGTATCATCGCAAAAATATAAGAATAATATTTTTTACATAATAATACACCACAAAATAATATTTGGTACGTATGAAAAATACACGATTCACCATATAAGGTTTAAAATACACTACACAATAATAATAACACACTACTAAACAATAATGATTCTTATTGGTTCGGAAGTTTGTTATCTAATTCACCACTTATTAGTTAAGGAATCATAATATCAATTTTAATGAATCATTATATCAAAATTAATGAATCATATTGTCATTTTAGTGTATCATCGTAAACACATAAGAATAAATTTTTGACACAATAACACACCACAAAATAATATTTGATATGTATGAAAAATATGTGATTCACCATATAAGGTTTAAAATACACCATACAACAATAATAATACACTACAAAATAATAATGATTTTTATCGGGTCCGAAATTTATTATCTAATTCACCATTTATTAGTTAATGAATCATAATAACATTTAATGGATCATAATATCAAAAATAATGAATCAAAACACCTTTTAATGTATCATCATAACATGTAACAATATTTTTTTTCAAAGTTGTCAAAACATATTCATGACTGATCTTGTTTTGAAGAGCTTGAATTTAGATGACCGGTGATATAATTTTTTTTAATTTTGGACTTATATTTTAAAAGTTATAATCATTTAAAGTTTTCTTATCACTTATGTAACGCCCCGGTTTACCACCACCATTAAACTTGGCCATTTTTTTTAATTTCTAAAAGACATGCCATAACCGAAATAACATCATAAACGTTAGCTTGTATTATACATGCATCAGTTTACAAAAGGTCCCTTAATTCTACCACCGGGGGTTACCGCCACACTTACTAAAGGCTAGTAAGTGTAAGGCTACCTACCACCACCACCTCTACGTTAGCTTATCTTACATTGCTACTCTATTACCAAAAGAGTGACACAACCAACCCGTCACTTACACCTTAGTACCAAAAGAACCCCTTCCAGCCAACTGCTAGGTTAGCTCATACTCCTATTTTACACCAAAAGTAAAGGGTATCAAAAGGCTATTACATAACTAGTATCTAACAAGGGGCCACTTCCATATACTCGTAAACAGTGGAAACTTCATGAGTCATAGACTGACTGCTGCCATTCTCCAGGTGCCTAAATCCTTGTATCTTCTTGTTCCACTCCTCAAACACTATCTCGGTGACCCCAGGCTGAATGCATCTACGATAGGTGACAAACATGAAAATATAGAAGGTATCGGTGGACTCATCCTCAGTGCAGAGAAGGTGACCATCCCAGTTACACTAAACTCACAGAATTCATATACACAAGAAAATGCAAACAAATAAAATCAGTAAAAACTGAGTAACACTACCACACCCCGTAAAAACTTATTTTCTCTTTAAAAACCTTTGTTTCCAATAAATATTAACAATTATAGGGCATAACAAACCAGAAGAGTTCACACACCATTTACCTGTATCAAGAACCATCAAGAGATAAAGAATATCATATACAAGATATTTTCAAATGAAGTCCACCACCACCACCACCACCCACCCACCCTATGTCCTTAAGTGTGCACACCCCCCTATTGAAAACTTCTGCCCAATAGGAGTAGATCATAGTGACAGCTCCAATTCATTAGTAGGAGCTTATATTGTTGCCGGAACATCAGCTTGGCCTTAAAGGCTCTCACAAGAGGCATAGCCTTAGGATAACCATGTTATCAACATCACACAATACTTTCCACCACCACCATAAGAGGTTATCCTTAAACACATTTACAAACCATGAGTAAGATATCATAAACAAGCTTAAACATAAGCAACACAAGTAGTAATTCACACTTCAAGCTCACACACTTGTAAAATCACCTTTATAACATCATAAAAATACCATTTAAGCTTTACTAAATCAGATAATCAAACAATTTCCAAGAAACCACCTTAGAAAGCTTAAAAACTCATTTTTGACCAAATCACTTTTTACCAACTTAAACATCTTCCCAAAGGAGTCTTGGCTTAAAATTTTAACCATGCTCCTAGATCCACAACACAAGTATCTCCATAAAATTTAATCTCAAGATCAGTTCGGGAACTCATTTAACCACTCAGAAATGCTTAAAATACATTTCTCATTTTTAGCTTCCTTACCATGTCTAACCGACTTAAATATCTCCATTAGATTTGATTTTTCTACCATAACCGTATATTCACTATTCAAGACTACCCTCAAAATTGCAGCTCAAACCCATGTCGGAAACTCATCTAACAAGTTCCTAAAGCTTAAAGCTCATTTTCCCCCATTTTCAAAGTTCCTTAGGGTTTTCCTACTTCCCAACCTTATTTCGACTTTATTTTCTATGATAATCACTAAGTCTTCATCCCAAGTTTACTGTTAAAAATTTAAGAAAATAGGAGAAGGAATTCGTAGGTAACCTAGTAAAAAGACTTAAGAAAGAAAATAAGCTTTAAAGGAAGAATATATGTGCATAGATGTTACCTGTCATCTGCTAGCCATTTTGGTGTTCTTATACTTGATTATATGTTGAATGAACTCAAAATCTCCACCAACAAAGTCGCCCACCTTGGAGTTTGGTTTCCACTCCTTGAACTTGCCTTTTTCCTTGATTTTAGCTAAGTTACCACCTTAAATTTGTATTTCTAATGGAAGAGTGTTGTTGCCTAAGCTCCAATGGTGTTTCCTAGCTTGGGAGTAACAGGGTAGATGAAGAAGAATGGCCACCTTGCTCATCTACCATGTCCGACCTCACCCCCCTTTTTATACTAAATTTCATCATATCTTTAACTTATAATCATTAATTCTAGAATTCTCCTTAACCATTGATTTGTGCCAAGTGTCCAAAACTAACCCTAACCATTGATATGTAACCGACTTCAAATGGATAAGGAGGGAGCATGTTGCTTTTGTAATCATTAGCAAATAGTAAGGAGGTTATGAATAGTAAGGAGGTTATGAATAGTACCCAAGATATTTTCTCCTCCTTCCTTGTGATATTTTCGGCCACCACCATAAGCCATGTTTGGCATGAGCTTTTCATGGATATTAAGACTATATATGTAGGTATGTTAATACTAGTATGGGTTATCAAGTTTCAGGAATTTCCTCGGGTCACTTCTGAGCTCTTCCGAAGCCTCGTTTGCCTAGAACCACTAAATACTGAAAAATGTAACTAGATTGTCTTATATTAAAAGAAGAAAGATATGATTGTTTATTTCATCAAAGCACTCTCAAAAGTATCTAACACTCTTCCTAAGGTTGATAACCACTCTCAGTTCTGAGGAATTTAGTAATTTCGGGAATTTCAGGAACAATCTAATAAGATTTACTGCGAAACTAAGGTTTACCGGGTGATTTCCGGGACTAGGGTTTCTAATGTTCACCATGCACTTCCAACTAATTATAACCTTCTCCATCCTTAGAAATTAGGGTTTTCTAAGGTTTACAGTAAAGTAAGGCCCTAATCACAGTTTAGAAATTTGGGGTATTACATCCTCCCCCCGTTAAACAAAGCTTCGTCCCCGAAGCTCAGTTCATCACATAAAACAATACATTCACATACTCCAAGAAATTAAAACAATACTCCACACAATAATTCTCAGTTTGCTTCATCCACCACAAATGATTCAGCAACATCACACAAAACCTTAGACACACCAATCCTATCCATCACACAATATAAACCATTCACAAATTCAACGATACCACCTATATAAATCATTAAGAAAACAACTCCTAAAATAACATTCAAGTATTACCAACCATTCCTGACACCAACAAACATTCACAATCACCAACAAACATTCACAAACACTAATAGATTCACCACTTACCATACGACTCTCCCCCCCTAAAATAAAGTTTCCCCTGAAACTTTAATTGCTAACCTTAGTCAAAGAGCTCTGGATGTTGAGCTCTCATCTTACTTTCTAGTTCCCACGTAGCCTCTTGAACTCCATGATAAGTCCATAAAACTTTAACCAAATCTACAGACTTCCCTCGGGTCTCCCTTGTTTTACCATCCAAAATTTTAATCGGGTGTTCTTCATAAGTTAAATTAGGTGCAACTTCCACTTCGTTCGGTTGCAACACATGTGACTTGTCTGGAACATATCGCTTCAATTGTGATACGTGGAACACATTATGGACCCTCTCTAAATTCATTGGCAAAGCTAAAAGGTAAGCTAAATTTCCAACCTTTTCCAAACTTCATATAGACCGATATATTTAGGAGCAAGTTTTCCTTTCTTGCCAAATCGTACCACGCTCTTAGTGGGTGAAACGTTCAGGAATACCTTATCTCCTACATTGAATTCAACTGGCCTTCTATGTAAATCAGCATAAGACTTTTTCCTATCTTGTGCGGCTTTCAACTTCTGCCGAATATTCCTAACCTGCTGAGCCATCTCCTCTGTTAACTCAGGCCCTACCATAACCACCTCCTGCGTATCATTCCAACATAACGGAGTACGGCACTTCCTACCATATAAAGCTTCATACGGGGCCATATGGATACTTGAGTGGTAACTGTTGTTGTAAGAAAATTCAATCAAGTGCAACTTGTCACTCCATGACCCTTGATAATCCATTGCACAAGCCCACAACATATCTTCTAAAGTTTGGATAGTTCTCTCCGTCTGCCCATCAGTCTGTGGGTGGTAAGCTGTACTGAGGTTCAATTTTGTTCCCATGGCTTTTTGGAATTGCTGCCAAAATCTTGATATAAACCTAGAATCTCTATCCGAAATAATCTATACTGGAACTCCATGATATTTAACCACATTTTTAATATATGCTTCCACCAGCTGTTCCATAGACCAAGTACTTTTCATTGGAATTAATCTAGTAGTCTTAGTCAATCGATCTACGATCACCCAAATCTGATCCATCCCTCCTCTGGTTGGTGGTAATCCCACTATAAAGTCCATAGATATCGAATCCCATTTCCACATGGGTATATCCAATGGTTGCAACATGCCTCCTGCTTTCTTGTGCTCGAATTTAACCTTTTGACATGTTAAACACTTCGACACATGTTCAGCTATCTCCTTTTTCATGCCTGGCCACCAAAAACTTTTCTTCAAATCTTTATACAACTTGTTTCCTCCCGGATGTATGGAATAAGCAGAGTTATGAGCTTCCTGCATCAACTTCCTTTAATATCGCCACATGAATCTGGTACACACCATCTCCCACGAAATCTCAAACTACCATCGTCATAAATCTTAAAATCTGGGGCTTCTCTTTTTCCACTTTTCCTTTATTTTCCGTAGTTTCTCATCCTCTTGCTGATGATGTAAAATTTCCTTGTAAATGTCGAGGAATGCGTTTATACTAGCCAAGATTTCTCTATCCACCTCCCCTGTTGTTACCACCTCGAGGTTCAACCTTTTAAAATCTGTGCCAATTCATCATGCAATATCCAATTAGCTTCTCTCTCATGACTCCTCTTCCGACTTAAGGTGTCTGCCACCACGTTGGCTTTGCTTTCATGGTATAGGATCTCCAGGTCATAATCCTTAATAAGTTCCAACCATCTCCTCTGCCTCATATTAAGCTCTTTTGAGTAAAAATATATTCAAGCTCTTGTGATCCGTGTAAATTTTGTAAGAAGTTCCATACAAATAATGCCTCCAAATTTTCAAGGCAAAGACTACAGCTGCAAGTTCCAAATCATGAGTAGGGTACCTTGTCTCATAACTCTTCAACTGTCGAGAGGCATAGGCAATGACCTTGCCATTCTGCATCAACACACACCCTAATCCGTATTTAGACGCGTCACTATATACTTCGAACCCTTCTGTACCACAGGGCAACGTAAGAATTGGTGTTGTGGTTAACTTCTCCTTCAAAATCTGGAAAGCTTTTTCACAATCTTCATCCCACTTATAATGTACTTCCTTTTTCATCAGATTTGTAAGCGGACTTGCAATTTTAGCGAAATCTTGAACAAACTTCCTGTAGTATCCAGCTAACCCAAGAAAACTTCGAACTTCTCGGACATTCGTTGGCCTGGGCCAATCCTTAACAGCCTGAATTTTAGCCCGGTCAACCGAAATTCCATCTCCGGTTACCACATGTCCTAAAAACGATACTTCCTTGAGCCAAAAATCACACTTAGACAGTTTAGCATACAGTTTCTTCTCCCTTAAAACTTGTAGAACTTGTCGCAGATGATCAACATGTTGTTCCTCATTCTTTGAGTACACCAATATGTCATCAATAAATACCACTACAAACTTATCAAGGAATTGGCTGAAAACCCGATTCATTAAGTCCATAAATACTCCCGGTGCATTTGTTAGCCCAAATGGCATAACCACATACTCATAATGACCATACCTAGTTCGAAAGGCTGTCTTTGGTATATCCTTCTTTGCTACCTTTAACTGATGATAGCCTGATCTTAAATCAATCTTAGAAAATACTTTAGCTCCTTGTAACTGGTCGAACAAGTCATCAATCCTAGGCAAGGGATATTTATTCTTGATTGTGACGTTGTTCAATTCCCTGTAATCAATGCAAAGACGCAAACTTCCATTCTTCTTTCTTACAAACAACACTGGGGCTCCCACGGAGAAGCACTCTGTCGTATAACCTTTTTCTAAAAGTTCCTCCAACTGTTTCTTTAACTCATTCATCTCATTCGGGGCCATCCCATAAGGATGCTTAGAAATTGGAGCTGTTCCTGGTACTAAATCAATAGTGAATTCAATCTCACGATCAGGTGGGAAGTCCGGGAATTTCTTCTGGGAAAACGTCCGGAAACTCCCTGACCACTGGAAGATCCTCAAGTGCGGATGACTTCTGTTCTGGCGCCGATTTTTCTTCTTGAACATAACACATATAAACTGACTCTCCTTTTCGCAACTCCTTCAAGAACTTTAAGGCAGGTATGACCTTTACCCTTTGTTTAGCTCCTCACATGTGTATGACACCCTCTTCCCTTTCTTCCTACATAAGCTAATCTTTTGTTTCTCACAATCTATACGTCCCTTGTGCTTACTCAACCAATCCATCCCCAAGATTATATCAAAATCTTTCAAATCAAACTCTATCATATCCATCTCGAATTCTCTAGATTCTCTACCCTCTATGGTTATTTTTACTCCCTCTCGATCTTCCTAGTACATCTTACAACTCTTCCCGTAGGTGTGGAAACAGAAATTTCAACTTTTATATCGGGGACTACTCCTACTTTCTTCAAGAACTCAGAGGATATAAAAGAACAGGTTGCACCAGAGTCAAACAATACTTTAGCACTAGTTCCAAGAACTGGAAAAGTACCTGTAATGACGTCCCCTTCTTGTTGAGATTCAGCCTCCGTCTTGCTGATTACGTTGATATATCCCTGATTTCTATAGCCTCCTCCCTGAGTACTTCCACTTCCATATTGTATTGGCTTACCCTGATTATTCCCTTGTCCACCCATGTTACCTCTTGGACCATTATAATTATTCCTCTGTCCACTTTGATTATTCTGCTGTACCCCGCCTTGGTTGTCACGATTGTTTTGGTTGTTGAAATTCCCAGTTGTAGTAGGTATGGCTACTTGATCAGTACCTCCCTCCTTCATCCTTCTTACCCTACACTTATAGGCCTTATGGCCCAGCTTCCCACAGTTAAAACACTTTACCAACCTTCCTTCACAATCTTCACCCGGATGATTCCTTCCACATATCTTGCAATAAAAGAATCTAGTTCCTTTATCATTGAATTGCCGTCCCGAGTAATTGGGTCTGGCTCCCCCACTTGGTATAACTTCTACTTTAGTCCTCTTATCAAAGCTCTCAGCCTTACGTGACTCCATTCTCCTTTTCCGCCCCGTTTGTACTTCCTTCCTCCTCTGTTGTACCCTATAAAGATTAGCAGCTTTATCGTATGCCTCTTGTAAAGTACTTATAGGTATTATACTCAGAGCTTCTTGTAAATCCCAATTTAACCCCCTCCAAGAAATGCTGAACCTTAGCAGTCTCATCTGGTACCACATGCGGAGCAAATCTAGCAAGCTCCACAAACTTGGCATGATAAGTTTTAACATTATCTTTCCGCTGCCTCAATCCAGTAAATTCCTGATATTTCTGCAACCTTACATGCTCCGGATAAAATCCTTTCCTCATCGCATCCTTCAACATATTCCATCCAAAACCCGGATTTCCCTTGAGTCTCTACTCCTCCGCAGTCCACCACAGATCAGCCTCTCCTTTAAAATAAAATACAGCCCCACTTACCTTCTTTTCTTCAAGGCAATCGATGATATCAAATGTTTTGTCAAACTCTCTGATCCACTCCTCTCAGATCACTCGACCATCACTCACCGGATCCTCTTCTCCCGAATAAGTACTTGGTTTCATAGCTGCTATCCTTCGGGAGAAATCCTTGGGTGTTTCAGCTCTAGCCTCATGCTGCTCCAAGATTCTTCCCATGCTCAGTGTCAACTCCCTCAGTTCATCCATCTGTCCTCTCCCCTCTCCATTACTATGTCCTCTCCCTCTCTCCTTCTCCATTATTCACACAGATATGTTAGTTGTAATATAAATAGTTAACTATAATCAATCAAGCACACATCACAAATATCACATCAAATCACATTTTTAGAACCACATGGTTCTGCCTAGACTCCTAAACCTAAGCCTAGGTCACCCTGCTTCCTAGACAAACCTGAATTTTCCCTCCAGCAAACCTATAGCTCTGATACCACTCTGTAACGCCCCGGTTTACCACCACCATTAAACTTGACCATTTTTTTTAATTTCTTTAAGACATGCCATAACCGAAATAACATCATAAACGTTAGCTTGTATTATACATGCATCAGTTTACAAAGGTCCCCTAATTCTACCATCGGGGGCTACCACCACACTTACTAAAGGCTAGTAAGTGTAAGGCTACCTACCACCACCACCTCTACGTTAGCTTATCTTACATTGCTACTCTATTACCAAAAGAGTGACACAACCAACCCGTCACTTACACCTTAGTACCAAAAGAACCCCTTCCAGCCAACTGCTAGGTTAGATCATACTCCTATTTTACACCAAAAGTAAGGGGTATCAAAAGGCTATTACATAACTAGTATCTAACAAGGGACTACTTCCATATACTCGTAAACAGTGGAAACTTCATGAGTGATAGACTGACTGCTGCCATTCTCCGGGTGCCTAAATCCTTGTATCTTCTTGTTCCACTCCTCGAACACTATCTCGGTGACCCCAGGCTGAATGCATCTACAATAGGTGACAAACATGAAAATATAGAAGGTATCGGCGGACTCATCCTCAGTGCAGAGAAGGTGACCATCCCAGTTACCCCTGAACTCAAAGAATTTATATACACAAGAAAATGCAAACAAATAAAATCAATAAAAACTGAGTAACACTACCACAAACCCCTTAAAACTTATTTTCTCTTTAAAAACCTTTGTTTCCAATAAATATTAACAATTATAGGGCATCACAACCAGAAGAGTTCACACAACATTTACCGCCATCAACAAGATAAAATATACCAATAAAGAGATATATATCATATACAAGATATTTCAAATGAAGTCCACCACCACCACCACGCCACCCCCACCCTATGTCCTTAAGTGTGCACACCCCCCCTATTGAAAACTTCTGCCCAATAGGAGTAGATCATAGTGGCAACTCCAATTCATTAGTAGGAGCTTATATTGTTGCCGGAACATCGGCTTGGCCTTAAAGGCTCTCACAAGAGGCATAGCCTTAGGATAACCATGTTATCAACATCACACAATACTTTCCACCACCACCATAAGAGGTTATCCTTAACACATTTACAAACCATGAGTAAGATATCATAAACAAGCTTAAACATAAGCAACACAAGTAGTAATTCACACTTCAAGCTCACACACTTGTAAAATCACCTTTATAACATCATAAAAATACCATTTAAGCTTTACTAAATCAGATAATCAAACAATTTCCAAGAAACCACCGTATAAAGCTTAAAAACTCATTTTTGACCAAATCACTTTTTACCAACTTAAATATCTTCCCAAAGGAGTCTTGGCTACAAGTTTAAACATGCTCCTAGCTCCACAACACAAGTATCTCCAAAACATTTCAGCTCAAGATCAGTTCGGGAACTCATTAACCACTCAGAAATGCTTAAAACACATTTTCTTTTTTTTTTAGCTTCCTTACCATGTCTAACCGACTTAAATATCTCCATTCAACTTGATTTTTTAGACCATAACCATATATTCACTATTCAAGACTACCCTCACCTTTCAGCTCAAACCCATTTCGGAAACTCATCTAACAAGTTCCTAAAGCTTAAAGCTCATTTTTCCCCATTTTCAAAGTTCCTTAGGGTTTTCCTACTTCCCACACCTTATTTCGACTTGATTTTCTAGGATAATCACTAAGTCTCCATCCCAAGTTTACTGTTAAATTTTAAGAAAATAGGAGAAGGAATTCGTAGGTAACCTAGTAAAAAGACTTAAGAAAGAAAATAAGCTTTAAAGGAAGAATTGATGTGAATAGATGTTACCTGTCATCTCCTAGCCATTTTGGTGTTCTTATACCTTGATTATATGTTTATTGAACTCAAAATCTCCACCAACAAAGTTGCCCACCTTGGAGTTCTCCACTTTGGCTTCCCTCCTTGAACTTGCCTTTTTCCTTGATTTTAGCTAAGTTACCAACTTAATTTTGTATTTCTAATGAAGAGTGTTGTTGCCTAAGCTCCAATGGTGTTTCCTAGCTTGGGAGTATAAGGGTAGATGAAGAATAATGACCACCTTGCTCATCTACCATGGCCGACCTCACCCCCCCTTTTTATACTAAATTTCATCTCTCCTTATCCTTTAACTTATAATCATTAATTCTAGAATTCTCCTTAACCATTGATTTGTGCTAAGTGTTGTTGTGAAAAAACTATATAACAAGGTATATAAATAAATGCAAGGAATAGGCAAGTGCACCTAATCGGTGTAGTACAACAACAGTGTCGTATCCACAAGGAAATTGGTCCTAACTTCCTAGTCTCGGTACTTAGTAATTGTAATGAAAATAGTAAATTGGGGTTTAGCCGGCGGCAAGCTTGATGTGTTGGTTGAGTAATTGCAAGAACAACAGATAAACTAAAGGTGATAGTTTAATGGATAGGATGGAAAAGTACTTTGGGAATTTGGCAATCACCCAAACTACCTAGGTATGCTAGCAACTCTTCTTATGCCATAGTTGTCTTTTAGAACAAAAATATACTCTCTAAACCAAAGATGAGTTAACTCTTACTTAGTTAATTTTAGCCTTCAAAATCAATTAGGACTAAACTCACTAAGTAGCTTTAAGCAAGTTCTAGAACAAAGCCCAAATTATACTCACTAATCCTAGGAGCATAAATCAAGAGTTCTCTCTCAATTTGGTCACAAACCCTCACTCAAAACCAATTTGTAGAAAGAGTTCACCACAGATGCACTCAAGAGATCAATTTGAGAACATTGAATGATAATTGAGAGAGAAACAACTATATTAAGCATAATCAAGATTCACAAGCACAATCTAGGGTTTGGGTTCAAAGACCCATCCCAAAGCACAATAGAGTACTACTCAAGCATAGAGGAAAGAAAAACTGGAAAAGAGTAAGAAGAAGCCATTGTAGGAGCTTGGAAGCTTTGGAGAAGGTGAGATCTTCCTTCTCCTCTTCTTCCTCTTCTTTCTCCTCTTCTTTCTCTCTTCTTCTCGTTCTTTCTCTTATCTTGTGTGTGTGGAAGTGTAGAATGCAAAGAATACCCTCAATCCCCTCTGTTTTCCAGTCTTTAAACGATTGTTCTGGGCAAATTTCCGTCGGGACCCCCCCACAGGGGCGGTCCAGGCGGTCCACAGGGCGGTCCGCAGGGGCGGTCCACACCAGAGGCGATTCCAGTGTTTTGTAATCAACTGAACCGCCCCACAGGGGCGGTCCACACCAGAAGTGCTTATTCTGCACCGAAATTGTCCTGTTTGACCCCTCGTCTTTGACACACTCCTCGGGGCATTAAAGCTCAGCTACAGAGTCTTGAGAGTCTCCTAAAAACCATTGCTCAAGTGAGCTTTTACCTAAATTTAGATTAAAACTGCATGAGTTCAACTATATTAACGAAATGCTCTATCAAGTGGTGAAATAAGTCAATAGTTGCACGAAATAAAGGTAAATAAAGACCTTATACATACATCATTTCACCCTTATCAACTCCCCCACACTTATCTATTTGCTTGTCCTCAAGCAAAATTTGCTAGGAACCCATAGCCAGAAGGAACATTTACAGCAAGCAAGTATTTAGATGAATTCTTGAACTTTGGTGAGCAAAATTGTGAAAAATCTCAAGAGGAGTGCAACCAACCTTCTCATGGTGACATGGGTGTGCTTAGGGTAAATAAAAATATAGAGCTTCGGGGTATGATCTAGAGTGTTTCCAAGTGCTTAAAGATCTTTGGACTTGGAGAACTTTTACCATGGCCAACTTCTCTCAAGAATGGGCATTGAGGAAAAACAAAAGGAAAAATAGAGATTTGCATTTGATTTTCTTTTGCAACAAGAGATGAGAAGAAATAATTTTGGCATTTTGCCTTGCTTTACAGAACACTCAACTCTCATTTGTTGGTTTCCGATGGTGCCTCTCAAGTCCTTTTTTTTTTAAAAAAAAATTTCCACGAGGAAACACCCCTTAGAAATCCCTAGATGAGAAGATTAGAAAGGACCCCTAAGCAATAAAAATTCACCAAGAAAGGGATTTATGGAAGCACCGCAATTAATTGCTCCTCAAGAGAGAAATGTTGTAAAATTTGGTGGAAAGTTCTAAGGATTCATGGAAAGACTGCTTAATACAAATGGAACTTCTTCATGGCAGCAATAGACATGTATAAGGAGATGGAGAAGTGCATCCAAAAGAAAAGGTCGTTTCCCCCACACTTGAGTAGGACAATGTCCGCATTTGTCAAAGCTAAACCCAAAGGGAAATAAACAGAAGACCTTTTCGAAGCACGAAACATATAGTACATAAAGTTGTAAAGCATTGTGTAATAATTTAGCGAACTAGTACTCCCCTGATAAGACGTGTATTGGGCAAGGATTCCCGACACTTGAGAGTGTCCGGGGTCGTTGAAGCGCGAGACCTAGGAAATTTTGCAAGAGTCCCTCTTGCATGTGTCCTATTCAGCATTGAAGGGTGCTTGCATGCAGTGTGTATGTAGCTACAATGCAGAGACAAAAATAAACTAGGTGCAACATGATTCCAAGAATACGCTTAAAGCCCATGGTTAGAAATCAAAAGGGGACTCTAAAGTGAGTCCTATAGCAATTGGTTCACAATGTTATAATTGAAGCGGAAAGCAGAGATAGAGTACGGTAAAACATAACTAAAGAATGATTAAAGCAATAACATAGACAATCCAGAAGGACAGAACAAGTTTCAAAACATGAGATTCCAAGCAAACACTCCATAAGCAAACTACTAGGCCGGTGGGCCTCCTCGTCTCATCATGTCGCAGCTCCTCATACTGTGCTGCCAACTCCTCCACGCGTCGCTGGTGGGCCTCGAACTCCTCACGGGAGACCGGGAGGTGGTGGGGCTGGTAGGGCTGTAGCGGGGCAGCGGCAGTAGAGTGAGCAGATGAGCTGGAGGAGGACTCGGCGCTGCCGGCGGGCCGTATCTTCTCCCAACCTCCTGGAGTACGGCGAAACCCCATCCGCCGGAGGGTAGCATGGTTAATGGGGGCCATGGGAGGCTCAAGGACCGCTCCCACGTCGACTCCGCACTCAAGGAACTGAGTGTGGAGAAGTGAGGGTAGCCGAGATGCTGGGTGTCCCGCTTCGCGACCATATGGCAGAGGTGATCGAACATCAGCCCTGAGATAGAGAATGGCCAGTTCGGATCTGGGGCCGTGAGGCTGTTGAGAAGGAAGCAATCCATGGAATTCATATCCTTACTGTCCCGGGGCAGCATGTTATAACGGATCAGCGCAAGGATGACGCGCTGAGCGGCATCCTGGACCATATTCGGGTCATTGTGACCTGGGAGACAGTGCCCGACTGATTCTTCTTTCGGCGCGTGGTCGGGAGAGTGGCGAGGAACTGGCGACGGTGGATCTGGAGGTAGCTGTCGCTCTCGTAGTCCTCTGGAGGGATGTCCAAGGCCTCGATGAAGATCTGCTGTGTGATCTCTATACGTTGACCTCCGACATATGAGATAAGCTTGGAAACGCCCTCCCGAGCGCAATTGCATAGAACTGGAGGACGAGGTTTGGGCAAAACCCCCCACTCATCTTCAAGAATCGACCCCATCCGTAGAAATCAAATAGTGACTGGAGGTCGAGGTCCTCGTGATGGATGGGTCCACGTCACGCTCCTGGATGAACTCCCGGCGGGGCCCATGATGGTACCAAGTCCTGGCCTCTTCAGTGATGAAGATGCCGTCGATCAATCTGGTGCCAAATGGAAGGCGGGCGGCCATGCGTTGGCGGATGGTGGCTCGGTCGAGTGGTTGCATTGTCTGAAACCAAAGACAAGAAAAGAAAAACAATATACAAACATCAAAAGAGAGTTAAAGATCGTTAAGGAAAGAGAAAAGCAAAGGTTGTTTGTAGACATATTCATGAAGTGCATGTCAAAAAAAGAAGATTAAATAAAAACGACACAACAATTCACAAAAAATTTCGGCATGATCTCCCCCGTTTTCCTATGATTTTCCCGGTTCTAAGAACCCCCAACCTTACCCAAACAGTCAGCATTCAGATAGTGAACCATTCCAATGGCATAATACAGTCAGTAGTTCACACGCACCAACTAATTCAACCAGTGATCAATGGAAACACATTATGAGGTATCCGAATTCCGAACCGCACAAAGTGCATTATCTTAAACATGTGACCAATCAAGTGCCCACTAGCATCCAAAAAGTCCCACCGATCCAGTGCACGAATTAAGCGAAATTAAACAATGCACAATAAGGCATCATTGAATTTAGACCATTTACCACTAAAATCATGCTAGACCCACCAAGCTGCAACATTTTCAATCTCCAAGCCCACACAAATTCCCTAAATAATTATTCACAACACATTCCAAATCCACAAATTTGCAAAAATATCAATTTCCCCTAAGGACCGTTGGTTCGACCTAAACTAGCCCAAAGTAACTTGCTCAAAAATTTTTAAATTGACAAAATAAAGTTAGAATTACATCTACTTAGTGTTTGGGTGGTGAAAATGAGGCAAAAATTTTATAAAATGGGCTAAAATCGGTGGTAACCGAGTTGGGGGTAATTTGGGGGTTAGGGATTTTGAGTGGGAGAGGGAGTATAGGTGGCTGGGGCTGGTCGCGCTGACGTCGGAGCAGGGCGGGCGGAGCGGCGGTCGGGCGGCGTCTCGCGGTGGTGGCTGGAGCGGTGGTTGAGGATGGGCGATGGAGGCGCGGCGCGCAGGTTGGTCGCGAGAGGGGGAGTTCGACAGGGATGGTAATGGGGGCTGGGTCGGGAGCAGGCACGCAAGGAAGGGGAAAAGAAAGAAGGGGGAAGAAAGGAAGAAACGTCTGCGTTATGGGTTTTTTTTTTCAAATTTTTGAGTGGACCGCCCCTCGGGGGCGGTCCGCAAGGGCGGTCCCCATCCGAGAGCGTTTTTTGTGTTCTTTTTTTTTGAAATTCTCGATTGGACCGCCCCACAGGGGCGGTCCATGACAGAGAGCATTTTTCCGGTGAAAATCGATGGGACCGCCCCACAGGGGCGGTCCGTAGGGGCGGTTCGAAACAGAGACAATTTTTTTCGGTGAAAATCAGTTGGACCGCCCTATGGGGCGCCCGTAGGGTGGTCCGTAACAGAGGGTGTTTTTCTGGTGAAAATCAATGGGACCGCCCTCAGGGGCGGTCCGCAATAGAGACCCACAATTTCATTTTTCTTTCACCACAATTCATCCAATTTCACACTCAACGTCCCCAAATCACAAAACAGCAGTAAAAAAACCAAACTTAAGCACCAAAAACACAAGTAAACGCAATAAGGAAAACTCTCAGTTAAAACACTTAACGGGCAAGGAAGAAATCCGGGTTGTCCTCCCGAAAAGCCGCCCTCTTTTTAGGTCTTTGGCTAGACCATAGTTAGGTTTAGATGAAACCTGGTTCCCGAAGGAAGATAGGACGAGCTTCTACCCCTTTTAATGTCACCCCCCCATATGTAATGCTGAGCCTCGAACCATTAACCATGAGGTGTCCACCTTGTGTGTTGTTAAACTCCACGAGCACCATACGGGTCACCTTAGTGATAGAGAAAGGCCCGGCCCAATGAGATTTGAGCTTACCCCGGGAAGGAGCTTTAACCGAGAGTTGTAGAGTAAGACGACCCGATCTCCCTTATGGAATTCTCTCTTGAGGATCATTTTATCGTGCCATCTCTTTGTCTTCTCTTTGTAGATCCGGTTTGTGCTCATAAGCTTCTTCCCGGATCTCTTCTAACTCTGTCAGCTGAAACTTTCTCTTTTCTTGCGATACTCTTAAGGTCGTAATTGAGCGCTTTGACAGCCCAATATGATTTATGTGCAAGTTCGACCGGTAGGTGCAAGCTTTCCCCGTAGACAAGACGGTAAGGGGACATACCAATGGGAGTTTGTAGGCTGTTCGGTATGCCCATAGTGCATCGTCGAGCTTTAAAGACCAATCCTTTCTTGAGAATTTACCGTTTTCTGCAAGATCCATTTCAGCTCTCTATTGGTGACCTCGGCTTGTCCATTAGTTTGGGGTAGTAAGGTAGAGCGACCTTATGTCTCACTCCATACTTCTCCATCAAAGCTTTTGCATTGCTGTGCAGAAGTGAGAACCCCGTCACTAAGGATTGCTCTAGGTACTTCAAACCTTGTAAAGATATTCTTTCTTAGGAACTTGGTACCACCTTAGCATCATTTGTGGGAGAGGCAACGGCTTCCACCCACTTGGTCACGTAGTCCACACTACAAGGATAAAGAGATTTGAGCAGGAGGAAGGGAAGGGTCCATGAAGTCTATGCCCCACAGGTCAAATGGTTCAACCTCTAGCATCACATTAAGAGGCATTTCGTGTTTGCGGGAGAATGTTGCCCATCATTTGACAGCGGTCACAGGAAGCAACAAAGTTATGGGCAATCTTGTGTAAGGTTTTCCAGAAGAAACACCTGCTTGTAGAACTTTTGCTGCGGTCCTTGCCGGCCTATGATGCCCTCCCACTTCAAGAGAGTAGCAATGGGTGAGAATGTCTTTCACTTCACTCAGGCAGCACATCTCCTTATCACCCCACTCGCACACACAGTCTTGAAGAGGTGAGGATCATCCTAGAAGTAGTGCTTCGAGTCAGCGAAGAATTTCTTCCTCTGCTGGTAAGTCCAAGGTATGGGGCACTACTCCCTCGTGCTAAGTAGTTTGCAAGATCAGCCACCAAGGATCACCAGCTTCCTTGATCACGAAACAGTCTCATCGAGGAACGAAAGAGACTCGTTTATAGGCACACCTTCATCAGGCACTTCCATGCGGGAGAGGTGGTCCGCCACCACATTTTGCACACCGGGTTGTCCTCGGATTTCGATCTCAAACTCTTGCAGCAACAAAATCCATCTCAACACCTTGGCTTGGCGTCCTCCTTCGTAAACAAATATTTCGAGGTGGAGTGGTCCGTATGCACAATCACCTTACTTCCCAAGAGGTAAGAGCGGAACTTATCTAATGCAAAGACAACCGCTAGGAGCTCCGTTCTCGGTTGTGGCATAGCTTTCTGAGCATCGTTGAGTGTCTTGCTCGCATAGTAGATAGTTCTCAGAATCTTCTCCCTTTTCTGACATAGGGCTGCCCCCACTATAGTCGCTTGCATCACATCACATTATTTCAAAAGGGAGGCTCCAATCTGGTGACACAACTATCGGGCTGAGATAAGGCACTCCTTGAGAGTGTTGAAGGATTTCAGACAGTCTTCATTGAATTCAAATTTTGCCTCTTTGGCTAAAGGTTCACAGAGAGGTTTAGAGATTTTGGAAAAGTCCTTGATGAACCTTCTGTAGAACCTGGCATGGCCAAGAAAGCTTCTAATGTCTCTTACCGAGGTGGGTGGTGGTAGCTTCTCGATGACTTCGACCTTGGCCCGATCAACTTCAATCCCATTGGAGGAGATTTGGTGCCCGAGGACGATCCCTTCTCTCACCATGAAATGACATTTCTCCCAATTGAGTACTAGATTGGTTTCCTCACATCGGGAGAGAATGATGTCCAAATTCTCTAGGCAAGAGTCGAAGTTGAGCCCAAAGACCGAGAAATCGTCCATGAAACTTCCCATGCTTTTTTCAATAAAGTTGGAGAATATGGCCATCATACACCTTTGGAACGTTGCGGGAGCATTGCATAATCCGAGAGGCATTCTTCGATATGCGAATGTTCCATAAGGGCATGTGAATGTGATCTTCTCTTGATCTTCTGGCTATGGGGATTTGGAAGTACCCGACCGAGTAGCCATCAAGGAAGCAATAAAGTCTTGCCCGGCTAATCTCTCTAGCATTTGGTCAATGAGGGCAAGGGGAAGTGATCTTTTCTTGTAGCCGTGTTCAACTTCCGTAGTCAATGCACACTCCCACCGTTGTTGTTCTTGGGGAATCAGCTCATCCTTTTCATGTCGACACCACCGTGCCTCCTTTCTTTGGTACCACCTGGGTCGGCTCACCCATTGACTATCAGATATGGGGTAGATGATCCCGGAGTCGAGTAGCTTCAGGACCTCTTTTTAACTACCTCCTTCATATTCGGGTTGAGCCGCCTTTGAGGTTGAACGAGTGGCCTGTAGTTATCCTCCATGAAGATTCGATGAGTACAGAAATGGGGATTGATACCCTTTATATCGGAGATTGACCAACCAATTGCCCCCTTGTGGCTTCGAAGCACCTTCAACAAACTGTCCTCTTGTGTTCACCTGTGAGGGAGGAGGTGATAATGACAGGTAGATCACAAGGTTCAGTCAGATAAACAATTTTAAATGAGAAGGTAGAAGTTTCATCTCCACGTGGGAGGCTTCTCGACCGAAGGAGGTATTCTTTGCTCGCTTCTCTCCAGTGGTTTCCGGTGGTGGGTAATGCGTTCTGAAGTATCTTAGAGCTCTATCCAGCAGCTACCATTTCATTCACCTCCGGATCCAGCTCCTGTTCATCATCAGACTCAAGCAAAGCAAAACTCAAAGCATCATAATTAGAGTGAGGGGGTGGATTATTTTGCAAAATGGAGTCGACAACATCTATTACAAAAATAGCTTCCGCATGCGCGGGTCTTTTCACAATCTTAGACATGTCACACTCAAGCGTTTTCAATCGAAGACGCAAAATAATCTTCCCTTTTTCCACATCTATAAGGGTCCTGGCAGTTCTTAAAAGGGACGACCCAAAATCAAAGGAACCGGGACATCTTCTTCCATATCAATCACTATGAAATCAGCGGGGAAAACAACGGTTCCCACAGTCACTACCAAATCCTCAACTTTTCCTTTCAAAGCACTAGAGACCTGTCAGCAAGTTGTAATTGCAACAGTAGTAGGTGTGCACTCACCATCCCAAGTTTATTAAAGTTGAAAGGGCATGAGATTTATACTAGCTCCTAAACACCTAGACCATTACCACAATTAAAATTACCAATAGAACAAGGGATGATAGCAAACCGAGGGTCTCCAAGCTTTGGAGGAGGGTGCCTTAGTAGGACCGCTGAAATTTCATCAGTGAGATGCACCGTTTCAGGTTCTAGCAAAGATCTCTTGTTTGTGAGAATGTCTTTCATGAACTTTGTATAGATGGGCATCTGTTTCAAAGCATCAGCAAAAGAAATGTTATTGTCAATTTCTTTAAAATACTTAAAAACTTCCCAAATTGCTCATCTAGATTCTTTTCTTTGAGCCTATTCGAGAAAGGAAGTGGAGGGAGATGTTTAGCAAGAGTGGGAGAGATAGGTAATTCAGGAGACTTCTTCTCCTTGGAAATATTTTCCTGTAGAGATTGAACTTCCTCAGGTATCTCTCGGTCTTCCTCTTGATTTTCTTGATTTTGCTTCTCTTGGTCATCAACTTCATCTTGGGGAGAGGGTTCTTCTAGGAGCCTGCCGCTTCTCAAAGTAACCGCTGCGCCGTTGCCGGTTGATTCCGATTTTCCCTTCTTCGGATTGTTAGTTTTTGCTTTTGTTTGTTATGTTTTTTTTTTGTGTTTGTTTGTTTGTTTTGTTTTTTCTTTCTATCCGTTTTGTTGTTTTTGTTTTTTCTATCCTTGGTTTATATTTTCTATTGCTATTGTAGTGCTGGTTTTTCTTGTGATTGATTAGGTACCTTGTGTTTCTTCTGTGTATGCCAAACACTCGGTCTAGTAGCTCCCCGCTTGCTAGTCCGAGATCCGAACTTGAGCGCACTTTGAGAAGACGCATAAGAGATTTAAACATGGGGGATCAAGACCAACCAGAATTGAGAATAATGGGCAGCAGCAACACCGAGCCCTCTCTGATTACCACCAGCCGGATACCGAAGGGAGGCCTTCAGCTATAGTCCTCCCAGTGTTGACACCGGAGGAAACGAGACAATGGGTTTTCAAGACTCATTTCATTACCGTAGTCCGGGACTTAGGAAAGTTCAGTGGAGCAAATCCAGATGACGCTCCGAACCACCTAAGTCTCTTCCTCGACTTTTGCAATTCCTTCGGGAAAACCGGTACGGTAAAGGAGAGAATCCAGTTGCAGCTCTTCCCCCATTCCTTATCCGACGCCGCATCGAGATGGTTTAGAAGCTTACCGCCCCAATCGATCCAAACATGGGCACAAATGGCTCAAAAGTTCCTTGCCAAATACTACCCGACTAGTAGGACGAGGCAACTGATTGGAGAGATTAATACATTCTACCAAGAGCCCAGAGAAACCTTGTACGATGCATGGGACCGGTTCAAGGAGATGTTAATGATTGCTCCCACCATTGGTTGGATGATCAATCGTTATGCCTATCTTTCTTTAATGGGCTTGACGATGCGAACCGTTTGCTTGTGAATTCATCCGCGAGAGGTAGCTTCATGACCAAGTCCCCTCAAGAAGGAATGGAACTCCTTGAGACAATGACTAGCAACACGAGGCAAGGGCTAGAAATAAGGGAAGAACTCCAAGAGCGGCCGGTCTACTTCATGTCGAACCAGCCGATCATCTTTCGGCCCAAATATCCTCACTCACAAAGATGGTGGAGAAGCTTGCTACATCCCAAAAGAGAATGCAAAATCTGTAGCTTCATCATCTTCCACTTCAGCCACAGAGGGGTGTGCTATATGTGCGGGTCCCCATGAGACCCATTTTGTGAAGGAAGAAGTTACATCGAGGGACAAGAAGATGTCAACTTTGTTAGCAACCGCCCCAGCAACAACTATAACAACAACAATGTCCCATGGAGAAATCATCCTAATTTCTCATGGAGGAACAACGATTCCACCCAAGGAGGACCGAGTAATATTTCCAACAACTCGATGGGTTATAAACCTCAAGGGCCACACCAAGCAAACAATTCTCAAATGGGGTATAGACCTCAAGGTGGCCCGCCGGGATTCCACCACAACAACAACAACAGCAGTAACAACAACAACAACCATCCTCCTCCTCCTCTTCTGATGGTAACTTGGCTAGAATGGAAACCATGATGCAAAATATGCAAAATATGATGATGAACTTCATGACTACCACCCAAACTAGTTCACCGAGTAGGAGGCCTGTAATGCCAACCAGATGACATTTAACCAGAGCCTTAAAACTCAAGTTCATCAAATCTCATAACAACTTGCTCAGAGACAGCCTGGCACCCTCCAAGTCAACGGCGCCAAAAACTTGTTGTGCAAAACTATATAACAAGGTATATAAATAAATGCAAGGAATAGGCAAGTGCACCTAATCGTGTAGTACAACAAGTGTCGTATCCAAGGAAGGAAATTGGTCTAACTTCCTAGTCTCGGTACTTAGTAATTGTAATGAAAACAGTAAATTGGGTTTAGCCGGCGGCAAGCTTGATTGTGTTGGTTGAGTAATTGCAAGAACAACAAATAAACTAAAGGTGATAGTTTAATGGATAGGATGAAAAAGTACTTTGGGAATTTGGCAACACCCAAACTACCTAGGTATGCTAGCAACTCTTCTTATGCCATAGTTGTCTTTTAGAACAAAAATAAACTCTCTAAACCAAAGATGAGTTAACTCTTACTTAGTTAATTTTAGCCTTCAAAATCAATTAGGACTAAACTCACTAAGTAGCTTTAAGCAAGTTCTAGAACAAAGCCCAAATTATACTCACTAATCATAGGAGCATAAATCAAGAGTTCTCTCTCAATTTGGTCACAAACCCTAACTCAAAACCAATTTGTAGAAAGAGTTCACCACAGATGCACTCAAGAGATCAATTTGAGAACATTGAATGATAATTGAGAGAGAAACAACTATATCAAGGCATAATCAAGATTCACAAGCACAATCTAGGGTTTGGGTTCAAAGACCCATCCCAAAGCACAATAGAGTACTACTCAAGCATAGAGAAAGAAAAACTGGAAAAGAGTAAGAAGAAGCCATTGTTGGAGCTTGGAAGCTTTGGAGAAGGTGAGATCTTCCTTCTCCTCTTCTTCCTCTTCTTTCTCCTCTTCTTTCTCCTTCTTCTCGTTCTTTCTCTTATCTTGTGTGTGTGGAAGTGTAGAATGCAAAGAATACCCTCAATCCCCTCTGTTTTCCCGTCTTTAAACGATTGTTCTGGGCAAATTTCCGTCGGGACCGCCCCACAGGGGCGGTCCACACCAGAGGCGATTCCAGTGTTTCGTAATCAACTGAACCGCCCCACAGGGGCGGTCCACAGGGGAGGTCCACACCAGAAGTGCTTATTCTGCACCAAATTGTCCCGTTTGACCCCTCGTCTTTGATACACTCCTCGGGGCATTAAAGCTCAGCTACAGAGTCTTGAGAGTCTCCTAAAAACCATTGCTCAAGTGAGATTTTACCTAAATTTAGATTAAAACTGCATGAGTTCAACTATATTAACGAATACTCTATCAAGTGGTGAAATAAGTCAATAGTTGCACTAAATAAAGGTAAATAAAGACCTTATACATACATCATTTCACCACTTATCAAGTGTCCAAAACTAACCCTAACCATTGATATGTAACCGACTTCAAATGGATAAGGAGGGAGCAAGTTTCTTTTGTAATCATTAGCAAATAGTAAGGAGGTTATGAATAGTAAGGAGGTTGTGAATAGTACCTGAGATATTTTCTCCTCCTTCCTTGTGATATTTTCGGCCACCACCATAGGACATGTTTGGCTTGAGATTTTCATGGATATTAAGACTATATATGTAGGTATGTTAATACTAGTTTGGGTTATCAAGTTTCAGGAATTTCCTCGGGTCACTTCTGAGCTCTTCCGAAGCCTCGTTTGCCCAGAACCACTAAATACTGAAAAATGTAACTAGATTGTCTTATATTAAAAGAAGAAAGATATGATTGTTTCTTTCCTCAAAACACTCTCAAAAGTATCTAACACTCTTCCTAAGGTTGATAACCACTCTCAGTTCCTAAGGATTTTAGTAATTTTTGGGAATTTCAAGAATCCTGCGAAACTAAGGTTTACCGGGTGATTTCCGGGAACTAGGGTTTCTAATGTTCACCATGCACTTCCAACTAATTATAACCTTCTCCATCCTTAGAAATTAGGGTTTTCTAAGGTTTACAGTAAAGTAAGGCCATAATCACAGTTTAGAAATTTGGGGTATTACAACTTATATGACACATAAGCAATCCAGTCACTATTGACTAGGATTGCCACATAATAGTGCTGCACCGTACTAGATACGGGTATGCCGCAACCTCTAATTTGCCCTGGATCTGGGGGATCGGTCGACCTGGGTGTCTAGGTGATAAAAGTTTAAAGGAAGAATGAAAACGGCACTTTGGGCTTCATTCTCAAAGGAGATTAAATAGATAGATGTAGATTATGTTAGTTTTAAAACGCTGATCTGACTGATGAAGATATAAATGGATCCTCTTGATTTAAGTGAAGATCCTACAATTTATCGTTCATCTTCATCTATTCTCCCAGAACGTGAGTATTTCTACTCACTATTGATTCCTTTTTCAAGTCTTATAATACACCGTCTTTTACACTAGATTACAGTTAGCATTAACTAATCACAGATACGGATGAAAACTTTTAATTGTCGAGTTTGAATCTGGGCTCACCGGAAAACAAGAAAAGGTCACTAACAATCAGAAGACTGATACACAACTAGGAATTACAATTTGCCTAGTCCAACACCCCTTCGCAAGCTGTAGGTGATCCGAATCATCAAGCCGTGTATTGATGTGTTGCCATGGCCATGTTATCTACTAGTTCCTTGTAAAGTTTATGTCATCTTGTCCGCAAGCTGGCTGGTGCTAGACGTGAAAGTGAGGTTCACTAGCCCACTTTAGACTTTTTTTCTCGAATAGATAACCGATTTCAGTGTGCTATTCCGAGCTATGTAGATAGTCAATTGATTGTCACACTTAATTTGAACTTGTGTTATGATGTCCATTTCAAGAGTCAAATGAGCCAAATAAGTTCTCCAGTGACATGTCACAGGGAACGGTATTATGCCTCTGCACTAGCTAAAGGAACAAACCCTTGCTTCTACGTCTTCCAAGATATTGGGTTGATACCAAGTAAGATCTCATTGTGTGTAATAAATGAGGAACTTATTGCTATGTATAATGAAGGAGATAGATCGGCCAGTTTACCCTCCTGGCTTGCTATATGTCTCCTGGTCGGGTTGGTGACATAGTTTGCCTCCACTTAGGATAGGGCTGACGTCATTCAGGATGACTTTTATCAGGTACAAAGCTTCCCTTTCCCTTGCTTGGTTGTCCCCTTAATTATAGAATGACATGATATTAATGATCTATCAGAAGGGTATCCGAGTTGGTAATAACAGGGTGTCTGACTTGGTAATGACGGGGTGTCTGAGTTGGTAATGAAAGGTTTTCCAATGTGATTGACGGGATAGGACATTAGAGACGTGCGTGCTAGGTCATTCGTGCTTCTTTGGTGTCGGGGTCGATGCGGTGATGGAGTGTGGCCGAGGTATTAGCTGGTGTGACCCGATTGAGTCTAGCCGAGAGACAGGGGCTTGATCTTCTCGGGGTTGAGGTCCTGACTCGAAGGATCCGACCTTCTTCGTGCCAAGAGCCAGCTCCCAGGGTACATGTGGTCAGGAAAGCGGTAATGTGGTTGGTCATCTTAATAACATGGTTAAGGTGGAGCTAATTACACTGTACCAACATGCATGTTTTGTTTCTCCCCGGAACTTCCAAGCCTGGTGACAACCTGATATAGTCTTCTTCAACTAATCTCCACGTAAAAAGACATTATTAGCATCAAGATGATTGATGTTCCACCCTACGTTGACAACCATAGTGATAAGAGCCCGAATGGTAGTCATTTTAACTACGGGTCAAAAGGATTCATGATAATCCACTCATGTTGTTGGGTAAAACCTTTTGCTACTAACCTTGCTTTATATCTCTCAAAGGTGCCACAAAACCTTAACTTGATTTGGTACACCCCACGATTCTCTTCTCTTTGGGTAAACCAACAACTGTCCATGTATTATTTGCTTTCTAGAGCTTGCAACTCACGCCGCATCGCCATTTTCCATTCTTCATGTATGACAGCTTCTTTGTAGCTTTACGTCTCTCACATTTATAGTATGTCTCAAATTCATGTGGCGGGCTCAATAACAGATAGCCCTAAAGACCATTTGTTGTTGTATTAGTAAGGTTATCACACTCTCAAATCGTACGGCTATCACCATTGCTGCCTCACTTATACTCTCTCTCTCTCTCTCATCCATTATTTCTTTGCATGCAGAATTACATATATAATCATCAAGATGTCGCGGTTATGAACTTCCTTAGTGGACCGCCTGAGCCCATCATCACTAGCCTTCCCACTTGTCACTTCTACGGTGGGAGAGCTCTCATTGTTGGGAGACTCTATTGCTGTGGGCCGAACCACATTTCTTTCACCTTAATGTTCTTCTTGGAGCAAGCCAAAGCTATTGTGAACCGGAACATTGGGCTCCCTTGTAGAATTCAAAGAACTCTGATCCTCTTTGACATCACCGGGCTGTATTTTGGCTTTCCACCGGCTGTCTTTGCATGAAAAAAATAGAGTAGTGAAAACCTACATCTCTACCTGTCTCCACTTTATTGGTTTCGATCTCTAAACTTTGATGCCTTTTCTTTTTGCGTCGTTTCCAAGATATACACACAGTTTTGCTCTGGGATTGAACCTCCCTCCTTGGGTCCTACTATTGTTCTATAGCAAAGACGTTCAAAGGGCTTTATATCCTTATAGGCAAGCTCCCTTTTATACCAACTCTAAAATGGAGTTTTACCATTGAGTGCTTTGGTGGGTAATCTATCAATAAGATAGGGAACATGAAGAATACTCTCTCCCCTAATACTTAACCTCGGACTGGAAATATATGGCTCTGGCTATTTTCAACAAATATTTATGTTTACGCTGTTATACCCAAAATTTCAACCCCCCCGGAGAGATTCTCTACTAATAGGCTAGTAGCGAGGACTCCCAGTTCGATCGGCAGATTTCAGAGTACTAGGGACAACTTAGTCATCTCCAGGGGCATTTTTGTAACTTTTCAAGACTCCTAAGCCCCCTATAGGCTTTCTCTCTCCTCCAAATAAGGGTCAAATCAATTCAAAATGCTTTGAACTTTTGACCCATGATAGAGGATGACATTTGAAGCATAATGGCGTTGGAATTTTGATTTTTCGAATTTCCAATAATTTTCTAGCAATTTCTGATTGAATCTGACGAGAAATTGAATTTAAAAATATTCCAATATCCAAAAAATTCTATTCCACTTTAGAAAATCAGAAATATCATCCTTACCCATGTGTAAAATTTCATAATCAAATCCTTTACCCTTGATTGAAATCATATCAATTCTTTTCCGTTGATAAATCGTCGTCGTAAATCTCGGTTTTTACCGGATTTTTCTATCTTAAGAAAGCCTATATAAGGAACCTTATCCCATGATCAAATCAGAACCTCAAGAACCCTAGACTCTCAAAGAAGGCAGCCGTCTCTTTCTCTTCACGTTTAGAACTCCAGAGCCACAATCAAACACCGAAATCTCACAAAATCAACACCAAAACACATTTTCCAACTCCCACACATCATCCATTATCAAACCCTCACCAAAACAGCACCAAAACGTGAAGAACATCAAGAACAACAAGGAGTCAGAAGATGGGTTCGAAGTTCTTCCGGATCCGCCATCAACGAGGCCTTCGAAGAATCCCGACGTGAAGAAACACCACGAATCTGGAGGTAAAACAGGTTATAACTCTACTTTTCTAACTCCCCACAACCTCATTAACTCTCTGTTAAATTTTGGGCTCAAACCAACCCTTTTCGGCTTCTGTATAGCTAATTACTTTTGCTTCTGCCTTGTTACTTGTTTATCACGTTTCGTATATAATTCGACTTCAAACTGCGATCTTTCAATTACTAACATATTGTACATCTTTCAGGCTACACGTGCATAAATTTTGAGCCGAAAACACCTTCGGGAACCACCATAAAACCCCCGTCCGTGGGTTGTCCGGGATCTCAGACCTATCGTCCGGGACCATGGACGGGTTGTCCGTGGCCACGGACACCCACGGACGGCGGCGGGATTTTAAAATTTTAAAAAATTTAGATTTTGCTAAACAATGTCCGGGCCTACGGACATCCTGTCCGTGGCCCCGGACTTTTCAAATTTTTGTTTTCTGTTTAATTCGACTTTTATTTTCACATAGGTTAACTAGGGTCCGTGGGTTCGGACATTAGGTCCGTAGCCACGGACGGAAACAAAATTTGACCTAATTCTGCCTCCGAAACCCTAGTTTAAGAATCTTTAATTTCACTTTAATTTTCTGTCAAAAAATGCTAAAAAACACAAAAAACAGAAGCTTGCGCACTTAGGTTAAGACGACTCGTAATAAGCCGTAATTAAACTAAGTAGAGGAAAAACGACTTCTAGGGGTAATGAAAGTAATTGAACCCTAAATAAGTCGAATACCAAGCCCCCGAACCCGAACTCTCCTTTCCTAATTTGATCTAGGTTAAAATTAGGTGGCGGCTCATAATAGGTTCCAGTGAGCTAGCTTAGGTTTTAATAATTGTTGATATATGACATAGTTATTAATCTTAGGTTATAAGTGGACCTAAAACCCGGTTAGATCCTAATCAGCTTTAATCAACATAGGATAGGGTTTTAAATCGAGGCTCACATACGCTCAACAACCGCACTTTGTTGAGGCACGTAAACGCAACTATTTTGATGCACAACACCTTCCTGCACAAAGAACTGTTTTCCTTTGTTTGAACTGCCTAGCTCATTAGTATTGTCAGATCTAACGACTTTGACTTTGCTCTTGAAATGTCGTTCAACCTTTCTTATAAAATTGACTTATGAGTGTCACGCTTCTTTTTATGTTTGATAAGTTGTGTCCACACAAATTATTGTCTTATCATCGTCAAAACCAAAAAAATATCTGAACCCATCATATGTATCAGTATGGAAAGTCCCGACACGTTAATATGGATTAACTTTAATTCTCGCTTGGTCTTAATCTCAGAAGTACCAAAAGAAAGTTGTTGACACCTTGCTTTATAATAAAATTAACGTCACAAACATAATCCTTCAGAACATCTTGTTTCTTTATTAATCTCATGCTAACTAATTTCTTAAAGCGTACACGACCAATACTGTAACGCAAATTCTCGATCATACAAACACGAGCATTGGCTAAGCTTGCACCGACCTTCTCTTCCTTCACTAGCTTTTATTTATCTCGGACTCTATCCATCTATCAACTCCATTTATGTCCAGCATATACTACCCGTCCAGATCAATTTTATGACACTACATGTAAAAGGGACCTGGATAATACAACCTTTAGCACAAAAGGTTAGTGATTGCTGGAAGTGATCAACGAGTTACATAACCGATATAAGACTGGACATAAAATTCGGAATGTGCAGCACACTTCTTAACACCATATTCCTAGTGACATTCACATCTTCTATCCTATTGACTTTTTGTGGGATGCCATCAGGTAAAGTAATAGTTTTTGTCTGGCAAAGATTTCTTAAGCTATCAAACAATTCTACAGTTCCACACATGTGATATATAGCTTCCATATCCAAAATCCATATGTCAACTAGAAAGGTACCCTTCTGCAGTTCTTACTAAGCAAGCACAAGCAGTTCATGGAATGACAAGTGTCATGGTTACCTGAAATATTATAGAAGTTGTTGTCATCACTTTTATTTTCCATTGCCGGTACTCCGAAAAATAGAGACGATTTGGTGAATCTGCTCCTCCATCAGACCCGCATGACTGGTGCTGGGATTTTCATCATACACACGTTCTTCTTCCATGACTATAGCAACAGTCCCATTCTTTCTTCTCGTCAACACCTTATCCCTGCCATAATGTTGATAACAATCTCCCACTAGGTGACCGCATTTCTTGCAATGACTACAATTAAGTTTCCGCTATTAGTCACCAGAAATGTGCCCTATTTTCTTGAAGTATGAGCACATCAGTCTCATCTGTTGTTCCTAATGTTCTTTTCCCCCGCATTTTTGTGATTTCTAGCACCCGAACTGGTTTCTAGCCCATAAAAGGCAATAAAATAGGGTGCACAACATCACTACCCATTCTTTTCTTTCTTTTCTTCCTGAACATTAAGAGTGTAAGCCTTCTCCAATGAGTGTGTCTCTCCTTTATTGTGAGAATCTTCCCTCTTAACTGGATGTAGACCTCAGTCAACCCCATTAAAAAGTGTATCAACTTATCTTCCTCACGCTGCTTCTTGTTTGACTCTTTAGCCTCACAACTACAATTGGAAAGAGGCCTTCTGAGATCCAGCTCTACTGAAATCTTCTTCAGTCTCATTAAATAGGTAGTGACTGAGTTATTTCCTTGTATTAATTTAGCCAACTTTTGCTTAAAAGTATGAATAAGAGCATGAATCATAGCGAGGTTATTTTGTTCAAACCTCTCACAAAGCTAGTCCCATACCTCCTTAAAATAGTCTGAATACATCATGCTCTCAGCAATTTCCTTATATAGAGCCATTGTTATCTATGATATTACAAGGGAATTTGACCGTTCTCAGGCTGCCAGTTGTAAGGGGTTATCGTCTTTAGGTTTCTTCATGTTCCTATCACAAACCCATATTTGTTCTCCATCTTTAAAGCCATAATAACTGTCCACTTCCAACCTGAGAACCCATTGCCAAAAAAATTGGGTGCTCTGATATGTGAATGTAAATGGGGTCACTCACATAAATGGCCAGCGCCTGTGAAACGGCCTTCTTATTTATTTTTAAGTCTGCCATCATTCCTTAAATCTGCTCTGATACCATAACGATCCAGGTTATGAAAGTTTACAAGAAGAAAGAAACGACAGTGTAAGTAACGAATGAAAGGCAATACTTTTATTTTTCTACTTACTATTGATTCCTTGTTCAGGTCTTATAACACCATCCTGAATCGTAACAAATGATAATATCTGAGAAATATCCTAACCTTAAATAAAAGATAGATTACACTAGACTACAATCATCAACAACTAATCACAAATAAGGATTGAGCTCACTGGAAAACAAGAAAAGGCCCACACAACATCACTGATAATCAGTAGACTGATAAACAACTAGGCTTAACTATTTTCCCAGTCCAACATAATTATCTCCAAGAAGCTTCCTCTTGTACAAGCTTTTCACACAACACACAGTTCTTTTGTGTTATAAGGTTGTAGTCCTTATTTAAGTTCTTTAAGGTCATTCACGATAATACATTTTTTAGCTTAGTTTTTATTGTGTTATAAGGTCATAAACGAATAATGACTCTATTTAAGGAGAATTTTCACACAAATACCGCTTTTGGAAAAAAAAATACTTGCGATTGTTCTTTTTTTTTAAAAAAAATATACGGAATTACCAAGCGGTGACAAACAAACCTCCATGGGGCGGGGCTACTTCACTAAAACGATCAAGAAGCCGCCCTACCCTAATCCTGTTTTCTGGTCATTCTAACCAGAAGCAGCCTGGGGCGAGGCGACTAGCTTTTGGTACAAGACCCGAAGCAACCACGGACTGAGGTGGCTTCATTGCCTTTTTTCCTTTTTTGGATGATAAACAGAAGATTTTTTTATTGATACATGTTTTTTTTATTGAAATCTAAAAATAAAAGAACATATTCATAATTATTTGAAGTTGATTATATAGGCTTATTCATCGGATCGCATGGGTAGCTACATATAGGCTTAAAAACTTGCATTATTGGCAGTTGTCTGAAGATAAATACATGAAAATCGTTGATGCAATGTTTCATCTACTTTAGGCATGGTCTATACATCTCACAAATCGCACGAACATTGAAAAAATGAACTTGTACCATAACACTTCATTCATCTAAACAAATACATTGTTTTTGAGTGCTTGCTAAAGGCACCTGTTTAAGTTGAAGCAATGTTCAATTTCGAGGAAGTAATACAAACTGCCTAGATCTTTAATCTTGAAGTTGTCGTCAAGAGCTAGTTTGATTATGTTAATCGTGTCTTGGCTGGCTATAAGCATGTTGTCGACATATATAGCTATATATGTTCTTTTATCTCCTTCTTTCTTTTGAAAAAGAGAATAATCATTCTTGGCTGTTGAAATCTAAGAGTTTTGAGAAAGGTACCTGCAATACCTTCATCCTACATATAGGGTTATGAGTAGTAATATGAGTAAATCGACAAGTTTTTTAAGTCCAAACAGCTTGAGAGCTAGATTGTTGGATAGTTGTCCATATGGGGGATTGTTGGATAGTTGTCCATTGGGGTATTACAAATGGTATCAAAGCTGACTTGGGACCGTATTAGTATGGATTACCTGACATATACCAAGGAGGTCCTTGGGGACTTAGATGTTGGATATGCGATAAAGACGCCGAGTTTCTTGAATACGGAAGTCTGTAATACTGATGAGTGAAAAAATAAGCATATTTAAGGGTTATTTTATATGTTTGACTTTGATCTATGTATACGATGTTCATTTCTCCATTGTAGCTAGTTTTTCTATGGTTTTGTGTTTCATTGACTTCTTGACTATTTATTGCTTAAACATGAAGAATAACATAACTATGAGCAAAGTAGATGAATAGAGGAACGTGTGGGCGCAAACGGATCTCGAAATGAAGTACATCGCAAACGGATCCCAAACAGTCTTACGAACAAAACTACTGGACAAATTCTCCAGGTTCGGGTTTCTGTCTGCGTAAATAGACACGGACCAGCTCCGGGGAAAAACTTCCATCTACTTTCGAGCCTAGTCCAAGGATATGTAAAAGGACAAACCCGAACAACATTTAGACGCATCTAGGGTATAAATCCGGATCACATAAGTTCAAATGCCTACCAAAACCCCTTTTCAACCTCTGACTATTTCTTCTCCTTTATAGGAATGAAGATTTTACCGATTTTGGTTCTTATGCTTGATGAAAGAAAGAAGATAACTCCAAAAGCCCTTTTCAACCTCTCAAGCGATATTCCTAATTATTTTTAGCTCATACTGTTTAAAATAGGATGGGTCAACTTGGATATATTTTTGATAAACTTGGATATATTATATTTTTAAAAGTCGTATATATTAACATACTATTACACCCTGAATGTATGGGAACCAACTATATATAGAGGTTCCTAAATTCCCGACGTAGACGGAATTAATATTGGACATTACTATAGAACATCGAACATCCTTAATTGATAACTTATTTAGGATGACTTGCAAGTAGACACAGATGTAGGGCAGGTACCATCTCTATATATGGATAGTGCTGCTATATATGTAGAGGATTCTCAATTGTTGTGGGCGCCGGGGATCTTCTCCTTGATCTTCTCCACGAAGCCTTTCTTCTCTGGCTCATGGTGCTGCTGCGTCCCGGTTCCATACTGGTGCTGCTGCGTCCCAGTTCCATACTGGTGGCCTGTGGTGCCGGTGGGTGTGGTGGTGTACCCCTGGCCCTGCTGCTGCTCGTCCTTGTGTCCTCCTGGGAGCTTCTCCTTGATCTTGTCCGTCAAACCTTTCTTCCTCCTCCCACCTTCTCCATCGTCCTCCGACTGCGATAACAAATAAATTTCCAAATATTAGCCCGATGATAAGATTTCGTTAATGTGAAACAACATTATTACAAAGTATTCCTTTCTTTCAAGGCATAGATGGACGTACCGAGCTAGAGCTGTTGCTCCCTGATCGGTGTAGCGCACCGGACAGACCACTGCCACGTTGCTGTTGCTGTTGCTGGCCATGACCACCATAACCAGCACCTGCACCTTCTAAACCTGTAGCATCTGTGCCCATGCCCATGCCGCCTGTTCCATGACCATGGCCTTGTCCAGGAGCAGTACCTTGACCTCCGTATCCTCCTCCGGTACCTGTTTCTGTTCCATACGGACCCATGCCTCCAGCAACAGCCCCATGGTTAACAGCAGGATGCCCGAACTGCTCTGTCTTGCGGACTGGGTTTCCGTACTGATCCATCTCGAAATATCTCTTCGGAGTACAAAAACCACAACTGAGAAAAGGGTTTTCAAACAAAAGTCACAAAAGTAAACAAACTCGTCGGTTTTAGCTAAACTCTGATTCTTCTTTGTTGTGAATGAGTTGAGTTGTAATGAGCGATGATGAGTAAACTGTATGATGCACTGGGTTTTTATAAGGGTTCAACGGGGCAGGGTTCCAGGGGGCAGTTAAGGACTCGCATGGAAGTGGGTCACAGTGAATGACACGTGTCTTCACAATATGGATACCGGACGAGTTGCTAGTATCTATAGGTGCCAACGGAAGGGGACACCTTGCAGATTATGTCGGCGAAATCAAATTCAAATATGTACATACGGACGTCGGATTTGGCTGGAGCTGCTTTGTCGTGTTGCAAGGAAAAACAGAGTGATGCACCGTTATCCTTTAATATTACTCCTTTTAGCAGGTCAGATAATTAGTATATATATTAATATAGTAGAGTAACCAAAGGGGATGAGAAATTGATTCTCCTCCTTTAGTAAATCCAATGGTTAGATGACTTACTGGTGGCAATTGATCAAGGAGTGATCAGTACACGTGGATACATAACTTGGGTGCTACCCGAGAAATCAGATCCAATGGTTAGATTATTTACTGGTGGCAATTGATCAAGGAGTGATCAATATACGTGGATACAAAACTTGGGTAAGAAACCAAACTCACTTGCTTTCTTACTTTCTATAGGATAAGGATGATAGACTTAACAATGCCACACGAGACGAAAAAGATAACAATTGTGGAATTTGCGCGTCGTCGATTCGAGTCGGTGGTGGCGGACAAAAACCTGTACTGGATCTGGGGGATCGATCGACCTGGGTGTCTAGGTGATAAAAGTTTAGAGGAAGAAAGAAACGGCACTTTAGGCTTCATTCTCAGAGGAGATTAAATAGGTAATGAAGATTATGTTAGTTTTAAAACGCTGATCTGACTGATGGAGATATAAATGGATCTTCTTGATTTAAGTGAAGAACCTACAATTTATCGTTCAATTATCAAAAAAAAAAAAAACCCACAATTTATCGTTCATCTTCATCTATTCTCCCAGAACGTGAGTATTTCTACTCACTATTGATTCCTTTTTCAAGTCTTATAATACACCGTCTTTTACACTAGATTACAGTTAGCAATAACTAATCACAGATACGAATGAAAACTTTTAATTGTCGAGTTTGAATCTGGGCTCACCGGAAAACAAGAAAAGGTCACTAACAATCAGAAGACTGATACACAAGTAGGATTTACAATTTGCCTAGTCCAACACCCCTTCGCAAGCTGTAGGTGATCCGAATCATCAAGCCGTGTATTGATGTGTTGCCATGCCCATGTTATCTACTAGTTCCTGGTAAAGTTTATATCATCTGTCCGCAAGCTGGCTGGTGCTAGACGTGAAAGTGAGGTTCACTAGCCCACTTTAGATTTTTTTCTCGAACAGATAACGTTTTCAGTGTGCTATTCCGAGCTATGTAGATAGTCAATTGATTGTCACACTTAATTGGAACTTGTGTTATGGTGTCCATTTCAAGAGTCGAATAAGCCAAATAAGTTCTCCAGTGACATGTCACAGGGAACGGTATTATGCCTCTGCACTAGCTAAAGGAACAAACCCTTGCTTCTACGTCTTCCAAGATATTGGGTTGATACCAAGTAAGATCTCATTGTGTGTGTAATAAATGAGAAACTTATTGCTATGTATAATTAAGGAGATAGATCGGCCAGTTTACCCTCCTGGCTTGCTATCTGTCTCCTGGTCGGGTTGGTGACATAGTTTGCCTCCACTTAGGATAGGGCTGATGTCATTCAGGATGACCTTTATCAGGTACGAAGCTTCCATTTCCTTGCTTGGTTGTCCCCTTAATTATAGAATGACGTGATATTAATGATCTATCAGAAGGGTATCCGAGTTGGTAATGACAGGGTGTCTGACTTGGTAATGACGGGGTGTCTAAGTTGGTAATGAAAGGTTTTCCAATGTGATTGACGGGAAGGACATTAGAGACGTGTGTGCTAGGTCATCAGTGCTTCTTTGGTGTCGGGGTCGATGTGGTGATGGAGTGTGGCCGAGGTATCAGCTGGTGTGACCCGATTGAGTCTACCCGAGAGACAGGGGCTTGATCTTCTCGGGGTTGAGGTCCTAACTCGAAGGATCCGACCTTCTTCGTGCCAGGAGCCAGCTCCCAGGGTACATGTGGTCATGAAAGCGGTAATGTGGTTGGTCATCATAATAACATGGTTAAGGTGGAGCTAATTATACTGTACCAACATGCATGTTTTGTTTCTCCCCGGAACTTTCAAGCCTGGTGACAACCTGATATAGTCTTCTTCAACTAATCTCCATGTAAAAAGACATTATTAGCATCAAGCTGATTGATGTTCCACCCTATGTTGACAACCATAGTGATAAAAGCCCGAATGGTAGTCATTTTAACTACGGGTCAAAAGGATTCATGATAATCCAACCCATGTTGTTGGGTAAAACCTTTAGCAACTAACCTTGCTTTATATCTCTCTAAGGTGCCACAAAACTTTAACTTGATTTGGTATACCCCACGGTTCTCTTCGCTTTGGGTAAATCAACAACTGTCCACGTATTATTTGCTTTCTAGAGCTTGCAACTCACGCCGCATCACCATTTTCCATTCTTCATGTATGACAACTTCTTTGTAGCTTTGCGTCTCTCACATTTGCAGCATGTCTCAAATTCATGTGGCGGGCTCAATAACAGATAGCCCTAAAGACCATTTGGCTATTGTATTAGTAAGGTTATCACACTCTCAAATCGTACGGCTATCACCATTGCTGCCTCACTTATACTCTCTCTCTCTCATTCATTATTTATTTGCATGTAGAATTACATATATAATCATCAAGATGTCGCGGTTTATGAACTTCCTTAGTGGACCGCCTGAGCCCATCATCACTAGCCTTCCCACTTGTCACTTCTACGGTGGGAGAGCTCTCATTGTTGGGAGACTATTGCTGTGGGCCGAACCACATTACTTTCACCTTCATGATCTTCTTGGAGCAAGCGAAAGCTATTGTGAACCGGAGCATTGGGCTCCCATGTAGAATTCAAAGAATTCTGATCCTCTTTTGACACCACCGGGTTGTATTTTGGCTTTCCACCTGCTGTCTTTGCATGAAAAAAATAGAGCAGTGAAAACCTACGTCTCTACATGTCTCCACTTTATTGGTTTCGATCTCTAAACTTTGAAGCATTTTCTTTTGTGTCATTTCCAAGATATACACACAGTTTTGCTCTGGGATTGAACCTCCCTCCTTTGGGTCCTACTATTGTTCTATAGCAAAGACGTTCAAAGGGCTTTATATCCTTATAGGCAAGCTCCCTTTTATACAAACTCTAAATGGAGTTTTATCATTGAGTGCTTTGGTGGGCAATCTGTCAATAAGATAGGGAACATGAAGAATACTCTCTCCCCCAATACTGAACCTCGGACTGGAAATATATGGCTCTGGCTATTTTCAACAAATATTTATGTTTACGCTCAACAACCGCACTTTGTTGAGGCACGTAAACGCAACTATTTTGATGCACAACACCTTCCTGCACAAAGAACCGTTTTCCTTTGTTTGAACTGCCTAGCTCATTAGTATTGTCAGATCTAACGACTTTGACTTTGCTCTTGAAATGTCGTTCAACCTTTCTTATAAAATTGACTTATGTGTGTCACGCTTCTTTTTTATGTTTGATAAGTTGTGTCCACACAAATTCTTGTCTTATCATCGTCAAAACCAACAAAATATTTGAACCCATCATATGTATCAGTATGGAAAGTCCCTACACGTTAATATGGATTAACTCTAATTCTCGCTTGGTCTTAATCTCAGAAGTACCAAAAGAAAGTTGTTGACTCCTAGCTTTATAATAAAATTAACGTCACAAACATAATCCTTCAGAACATCTTATTTCTTTATTAATCTCATGCTAACTAATTTCTTAAAGCGTACACGACCAATATTGTAACGCAAATTGTCGATCATACAAACACGAGCATTGGCTAAGCTTGCACCGACCTTCTCTTCCTTCACTAGCTTTTATTTATCTCGGACTCTATCCATCTATCAACTCCATCTATGTCCAGCATATACAACCCGTCCAGATCAATTTTATGACACTACTCTTCCCTATAAAAGGGACCTGGATAATACAACCGTTAGCACAAAAGGTTAGTGATTTCTGGAAGTGATCAACGGGTTACTTAACCGATATAAGACTGGACATAAAATTCGGAATGTGCAGCACACTTCTTAACACCAGATTCCTAGTGACATTCACATCTTCTATCCTACTGACTTTTTGTGGGATGCCATCAGGTAAAGTAACTGTTTTGTCTGGCCAAGATTTCTTAAGCTATCAAACAATTCTACAGTTCCACACATGTGATATATAGCTTCCATATCCAGAATCCATATGTCAACTAGAGAGGTACCCTTTCTACAGTTCTTACTAAGCAAGCACAAGCAGTTCATGGAATGACAAGTGTCATGGTTACCTGAAATATTATAGAAGTTGTTGTCATCACTTTTATTTTCCATTGCCGGTACTCTGAAGGATAGAGACGATTTGGTGAATCTGCTCCTCCGTCAGACCCGCATGGCTGGTGCTGGGATTTTCATCATACATACGTTCTTCTTCCCTGACTATAGCAACAATCCCTTTTTTTCTTCTCGCCAACACCTTATCCCTGCCATAATGCTGATAACAATCTCCCACTAGGTGACCGCATTTCTTGCAATGACTACAATTAAGTTTCTGCTATTAGTCACCAGAAATGTGCCCTATTTTCTTGAAGTATGAGCACATCAGTCTCTGTCTGTTGTTCCTAATGTTCTTTCCCCCCGCATTTTTGTGATTTCTATCACCCGAACTGGTTTCCGGCCCATAAAAGGCAATGTAATAGGGTGCACAACATCACTACCTACCCATTCTTTGCTTTTCTTCCTATACATTAAGATGTAATCCTTCTCCAATAAGCGTTGTGAGAATCTTCCCTCTTAACTGGATGTAGACCTCAGTCAACCCCATTAAAAAGTGTATCAACTTATCTTCCTCACGCTGCTTCTTGTTTGACTCTTTAGCCTCGCAACTACAATTGGAAGAGGCCTTCTGAGATCCAGCTCTACCGAAATCTTCTTCAGTCTCATTAAATAGGTAGTGACTGAGTTATTTCCTTGTATTAATTTAGCCAACTTTTGCTTAAGAGTATGACTAAGAGCATGAATCATAGCGAGGTTATTTTGTTCAAACCTCTCACAAAGCCAGTCCCATACCTCCTTAAAATAGTCTGAATACATCACGCTCTCAGCAATTTCCTTATCTAGAGCCATTGTATCTAAGATATTACAAGGGAATTTGACCGTTCTCAGGCTGCCAGTTGTAAGGGGTTATCGTCTTCAGGTTTCTTCATGTTCCTATCACAAACCCATATTTGTTCTCCATCTTTAAAGCCATAATAACCGTCCACTTCCAACCTGAGAACCCATTGCCAAAAAAATTGGGTGCAAGAACAAGGCCTGGGTGCTCTGATATGTCAATGTAAATGGGGTCACTCACATAAATGGCTAGCGCCTGTGAAACGACCTTCTTATTTGTTTTTAAGTCTGCCATCATTCCTTAAATCTGCTCTGATACCATAACGATCCAGGTTATGAAAGTTTACAAGAAGAAAGAAACGACAACGTAAGCAACGAATGAAAGGCAATACTTTTATTTTTCTACTTACTATTGATTCCTTGTTCAGGTCTTATAACACTATCCTGAATCGTAACAAATGATAATATCTGAGAAATATCCTAACCTTAAATAAAAGATAGATTACACTAGACTACAATCATCAACAACTAATCGCAAATAAGGATTGAGCTCACTGAAAACAAGAAAAGGCCCACACAACATCACTGATAATTAGTAGACTGATAAACAACTAGGCTTAACTATTTTCCCAGTCCAACATAATTATCTCAAGGAAGCTTCCTCTTGTACAAGCTTTTTACACAATACACAGTTCTTTTGTGTTATAAGGTTGTAGTCCTTATTTAAGTTCTTTAAGGTCATTCACGATAATACATTTTTTAGCTTAGTTTTTATTGTGTTATAAGGTCATAAACGAATAATGACTCTATTTAAGGAGAATTTTCACACAAATACCGCTTTTGGAAAAAAAAATACTTGCGATTGTTCTTTTTTTTAAAAAAAAAATTATACGGAATTACCAAACGGTGACAAACAAACCTCCATGGAGCGGGCTACTTCACTAAAACGATCAGAAGCCGCCCTACCCTAATCCTGTTTCTGGTCATTCTAACCAGAAGCAACCTGGGGCGAGGCGACTAGCTTTTGGTACAAGACCTAAAGCAACCACGGACTGAGGTGGCTTCATTGCATTTTTTCCTTTTTTGGATGATAAAAAGAAGATTTTTTTTTATGATACATGTTTTTTTATTGAAATCTAAAAATAAAAGAACATATTCATAATTATTTGAAGTTGATTATATAGGCTTATTCATCGGATGGCATGGGTAGCTACATATAGGATTAAAAACTTGCATTATTGGCAGTTGTCTGAAGATAAATACATGAAAATCGTCGATGCAATGTTTCATCTACTTTAGGCATGGTCTATACATCTCACAAATCGCACGAACATTGAAAAAATGAACTTGTACCATAACACTTCATTCATCTAAACACATACATTGTTTTTGAGTGCTTGCTAAAGGCACCTGTTTAAGTAGAAGCAATGTTCAATTTCGAGGAAGTAATACAAGCTGCCTAGATCTTTAATCTTGAAGTTGTCGTCAAGAGCTAGTTTGATTATGTTAATCGTGTCTTGGCTGGTGCTGGCTATAAGCATGTTGTAGACATATATAGCTATATATGTTATTTTATCTCCTTCTTTCTTCTGAAAAAGAGAATAATCATTCTTGGACTGTTGAAATCTAAGAGTTCTGAGAAAGGTACCTGTAATACCTTCATCCTACATATAAGATTATGAGTAGTAATATGAGTAAAATGACAAGTTTTCAAGTCCAAACGGCTTGAGAGCTAGATTGTTGGATAGTTGTCCATATGGGGTATTACAAATGATATCAAAGTTGACTTGGCGTATTGGTATGGATTACCTGACATATACCGAGGAGGTCCTTGGGGACTTAGATGTTGGACATGTGATAAAGACGCCGAGTTTCTTGAATACGAAAGTCTGTAATACTGATGAGTGAAAAAATGAGCATGTTTTAAGGGTTTATTTTATGTGTTTGATCTATGTATACGATGTTCATTTCTTCACTGTAACTAGTTTTTCTATGGTTTTGTGTTTCATTGACGTCTTTACTCATTTGTTGCTTAAACATGAAGAATAACATAACTATGAGCAAAGTAGATGAATAGAGGAACGTGTGGGCGCAAACGGATCTCGAAATGAAGCATATCGCAAATGGATCCCAAACAGTTACGAACAAAGCTACTGGACAAATTCTCCAGGTTCGGGTTTCTGTCCGCGTAAATAGACACGGACCAACTCCGGGGAAAAACTTCTATCTACTTTCGAGCCTAGTCCAAGATATGTCAAAAAGGACAAACCCGAACAACATTTAGACGCATCTAGGGTATAATCCGGATCACATAAGTTCGAATGCCTACCAAAACCCCTTTTCAACCTCCTGACTATTTCTTCTCCTTTATAGGAATGAAGATTTTGCCGATTTTGGTTCATGATGAAAGAAAGAAGATAGCTCCACCTCTACCAAAGCCCTTTCAAGCTCTCGATATTCCTAATTATTTTTAGAACTCCTATTCATGCATTATTTTGGTTGTATGCTTAATGAAATTATCTCCTAAGCTTTCGGGAAATTTGTTTAGGGTTTGTTTCAACAGAACGTAGATCTGCTTGCGCAAGATAGCTACTACTTGTCACCCGGTGTTAGAGGAATAAATAAGAAAAAATGAAAAAAAAACTCACGCGCGAGTTGTATGGAGGAGAAGTGAGAAATATATATATTTTTCAAAATATTATAATTCACAAAATATTTGTGAAAATTAAAAATATAACTTAAAACATTTTATATTTTTTAGAAGTATTGTATATATTAACAAATTATTACACAGTAAATGTATGGGAACCATCTAGAGAGGTTCCTAAATTCCCGACGTAGACGGAATATTGGACATTACTATAGAACATCTAACATCCTTAATTGATAACATATTTAGGATGACTTGCATGTAGACACAGATGTAGGGCAGGGACCATCTCTATATATGGATAGTGCTGCTATATATGTAGAGGATTATTGAGTGATTCTCATTTGTTCTGGGTGCCGGGGATCTTCTCCTTGATCTTCTCCACGAAGCCTTTCTTCTCAGGCTCATGGTGCTGCTGCGTCCCGGTTCCATATTGGTGCTGCTGCGTCCCAGTTCCATACTGGTGGCCTGTTGTGCCGGTGGGTGTGGTGGTGTACCCCTGGCCCTGCTGCTGTTCGTGTCCTCCTGGGATCTTCTCCTTGATCTTCTCCACGAAGCCTTTCTTCTCAGGCTCATGGTGCTGCTGCGTCCCGGTTCCATATTGGTGCTGCTGCGTCCCAGTTCCATACTGGTGGCCTGTTGTGCCGGTGGTGTGGTGGTGTACCCCTGGCCCTGCTGCTGCTCGTGTCCTCCTGGGATCTTCTCCTTGATCTTCTCCACGAAGCCTTTCTTCTCAGGCTCATGGTGCTGCTGCGTCCCGGTTCCATACTGGTGCTGCTGCGTCCCAGTTCCATACTGGTGGCCCGTGGTGCCGGGGTGGGGTGGGTTGTGGTGTGAACCCCTGGCCCTGCTGCCTGCTCGTCCTTATGACCTCCTGGAGCTCTCCTTGATCTTGGGGTCCTTCAAACCCTTCTTCCTCCTCCCACCTTCTCCATCGTCCTCCGACTGCGATGACAAATAAATTTCCAGATATAAGCCCGATGATAAGATTTTTTTTTTTTAATGTGAAACAACAATATTACATAGATGGACGTACCGAGCTAGAGCTGTTGCTCCCTGATCGGTGTAGCGCACCGGACAGACCACTGCCACGTTGCTGTTGCTGGCCATGACCACCATAACCAGCACCTGCACCTTCTAAACCTGTAGCATCTGTGCCCATGCCCATGCCGCCTGTTCCATGACCATGGCCTTGTCCAGGAGCAGTACCTTGACCTCCATATCCTCCTCCGGTACCTGTTTCTGTTCCATAAGGACCCATGCCTTCAGCAACAGCCCCATGGTTAACAGCAGGGTGCCCGAACTGCTCTGTCTTGCGGACTGGGTTTCCGTACTGATCCATCTCGAAATCTCTCTTCGGAATACAAAAACTACAACCGAGAAAAGTTTTCAAACAAAACTCGCAAAAGTAAACAAACTCGTCGGTTTTAGCTGAGCTCTGATTCTTCTTTCTTGTGAATGAGTTGAGTTGGAATGAGTGATGATGAGTAAGCAGTAGGATGCACTGTGTTTTTATAGGGGCTCAACGGGGGCAGGGTTGCAGGGGGCAGTTAAGGACTCGCATGAAAGTGGGCCACAGTGAATGACACGTGTCTTCACAATTTGGATACCGGACGCGTTGCTAGTATCTATAGGTGCCAACGGAAGGGGACACCTTGTAGATTGTTCCTTATGTCGGCGAAATCAATTCAAATATATGTACATACGGTCGTCGGATTTGGCTGGAGCTGCTTTGTCGTGTTGCAAGGAAAAAGCAGAGTGATGCACCGTTATCCTTTAATATTACTCCTTTAGCAGGTCAGATAATTAGTATACTATTAATATAGTAGAGTAACCAAAGGGGATGAGAGATTGATTCTCTTCCTTTAGTAAATCCAATGGTTAGATGACTTACTGGTGGCAATTGATCAAGGAGTGATCAGTACACGTGGATACATAACTTGGGTGCTACCCGAGAAATCAAATCCAATGGTTATATTACTTACTGGTGGTGGCAATTGATCAAGGAGTGATCAATATACGTGGATACATAACTTGGGTGCTACCCAAGAAACCAAACTTACTTGCTCTCTTACTTTCTATAGGATAAGGATGATGACTTAACAATGCCACACGGGACGAAAAAGAAAACAATTGTGCAATTTGCGCGTCGTCGATCCGAGTCGGCGGTGGCGGACAAAAACCTGTACTATCTCGGGGATCGGTCGACCTGGGTGATGAAAGTTTAGAGGAAGAAACTAGAAAGAAAACGGCACTGGCCCCGTTTTCGAATGGATATCTATTATTTGTTATTGGACCCCACACTAAGACAACGATGCAGATTCTTTTTCCATTTGATAGACGCTTGTTAGAGGAGCGTCTCTAGATTATAAGCTTCATCTCCTGGACCCCACTAAATTTCATCGGCTGTCCGAACGAGGCGGTTTCGTTATCAGTGGAGATTAAAATACGTAGATGAAGATTATGTTAGTTTCAAAACGCTGATCTCACTGGCGTTCTATATAATCTACCAATAGAGATGATAGATGGATGCTTTTGATTTAAATGAAAAGTCCCACAATTTATCATTTATCATTCATCTAATCTATTAATCTCTTCCCAGAACAGGCCTTAAATTTATACTCACTGTTGATTCCTTTTTCAAGTGTTATAATACACCATCTTTTACACTAGATTACGGTAGTTGTTGTGTTATAATACACCATCTTTTACACTAGATTACAGTAGCAACAACTAATCACAGAAGGATGAAAACTTTTAATCTGGGCTCATTGGAAAACTAGAAAAGGTCACTACCAATCAGAAGACTAATACACAAATAGGATTTACTATTTGTCTAGTCCAACACCCCTTCGCAAGCTGCAGGTGATCTGAATCATCAAGCCGTGTATTGATGTGAGTTGTGTAAATGTATATTTACTAAAGGTTTTTGATGTGGCAAAATCACCAGAATATTATCTCAACAACCAAGCCTGGGTTTTCCTATATTATCTCAACAACCTCTACAGCCAGCCTTTAGAAGATCTTAACAGAATATTTACTTAATATTCAGAAGGAATAAAATCAGAGGCGCCAGCATTATACTAGGAAACAGTTTAGAGATATTTTAGGATCTTTTAGTTTGTATTTATATTAGTTTTAGATAAAGATTTTTGTAGATATTTAGGAGGTTGTTATCTGCCTCCAAGTAGTATATATGTAATGCTTTTTTTAAACTATTAGCGATTTTCATTACAATTCAAACATAAAGATTTTACAAAAGGAAGCCACTAGCTTGAAGACAAAAACACCCCAACATTTTAATCCTGATGCTATTCGTAAGCCATTCCCTCAGGATGAATGCATGAGAACATACGGAGCAACCATCTAGACCAGACTGGCCATGGAAGCCTAATAGCCTCGACTACTCAAATCCAACCATCAAGCTAATGAACCTACTAGCACTAAAGATTCTAGACAAACTAATGTTGCTAAAGTTAACATTTTATATGAAGTACTAGAAAATTAAAGCATGGAAAGCCAAAAAGCATACACTTGACCATTGAGAAGCTTCTCATGCAAGCTAGGGGAAGATCAAATTAACCAGCACATGTGTTTGGATACAATCCTCTCACATGTGAAGACCTTGTCAACTTTGCATGCAAACTCCTAGAATCAAGCACCGCCGCAGACCTCACCTCCTTGTCGCTTTGAAGATACTTCATATCGCCTTGTTGCTCCATCAGCTCATTATCGTCATCGACATCCATGGAAGCAGCATCACCATCACCATTGATAGATTATGAGATTTGTTGATTGTGACATCCGTGGACACATAAACTGATGATAAATTAAACCTGAAGGTCATCTCTTAACACCAATCTATGGGCATGCATCCATCGACATGCATAACTCTACTTGGCGCGCATGCAAGACAGAAAGGAAAAAGAAAAAGGATCAAAGTAATTCCACTGATTTTGAAATTGTCAACAACAGCTCTCGATTCGGTCCTTTCTTCTTAACAAAATGAAAACTCTTGCCGTCACCCGCTTGCTGATTTGAGTTCATCTGTCCCATGTTCTGATGAGAAGTAGAGTCAAGAGGGGTCGGAAGTGGAGAGATTTTGAGGTTCCGATGGTGATAAGAAAGCAGAAGGTGAAGGGTGAACACCACCAACCACCGATTCCCGCTTCGGTTTTGAATCTCACGGAGTCGTAAATCCAACAAACATCAAAGTAAAGAAAATTGATAATGGATAACATTACATGTAAATAATAAACAGTAGTGTAAATGTATATTTACCGAAGGTTTTTGATGTGGCAAAATCCCCAAACCAAGGCTGCCTATATTATCTCAACAACCTCTACAGTCAGCAGCTTTGAGTAGAAGATCTTAACAGAATATTTACTTAATAATAAGAAGAAGTAAAATCAGAGACCCAACATTATACTAGGAGACAGTTAGAGATATTTTAGGATCTTGTATTTTGTATTTATATTGGTTTTAGATAAAGATTGTTTGTAGATATTAGGAGGTTGTTATCTGCCTCCAAGTAGTATAAATGTACAGCAAAAACATCAGAAAAGGTAGAGCCTCTACCGCAAAAAGAGAGTCTTGAGAGAGAAGAGAGTTGTTGATAGTAATCAACGTTTTTGTCTAGAATTAGACGTGAGAGTGATTGTTCAAAGTGTTGAACAGATCAGGTGAGGAGTTTTCAAGTTATCAATAATAAGATTGATGGCGGAGTTTTTCTTCTAAACACTTTCTGTCTCGTTTCTCGTTTCTGCTCTCTGTCAGTCTTGTACCGAGGCTTATGATTTTATACTTTACGAACTTACAAGTGGTATCAGAGCCAGGTTTACCCAATATAGAGGTTAACACTTCTGGGTAGATCGTGAAAGATGAGTTCGTATTATGTAAAAGCACCAAGGTTGACGAAATTCAATTATCTGAAGTGGAGCGAACAGATGGAAGCTCAGTTGATGTCTGTAGATTACAAGGTTCGGAAGGTGGTGATGCAAGGTGATTACAAACCTACTTTAGTTGTTGAAGGTAAGAGACAGACCAAACCTGAGGATCAATGGACAGAAGTCGATGAAAATCTCTTAAGCAAAAATAAACAAGCTCTTCGCATTCTTGTTTCCTCCTTATCCGACGAAGATCGAGGAAGAGTCTTGGGTATAAGAACGTAAGGAGTATGGGACTTTCTAAAGATTGCTTATCAAGGAACAGAATCAATCCGCAAAGCTAAGGAGAAACAGTTTCAACGAGAGTTTAACAACTTCAAGATGTTAGAGGGCGCGAGTCTAGCACTGACGGTGGAAAGGTTCAATCAAGTGCTTATGGAACTCAAAATGGTTGGGGTAACTCTTTCTAATGATACTATTAATGATAGATTTCTTGACTCACTAACCAAAGATTGGCTTAACTATACCTCACTTCTTGAGAAAATGAAAGAATTATCATATATGTCGTTTGAAGAATTGTGTTCAAATCTGATAGTTCATGAAAGCAAGATGCATGAACAAAATGTAGTGGCGCACAAGGATCTCGCACTCATGGCAAAGCAATCTGTCGAAACGCCGGCTGGGACTATGATGATGACATGGAGAATGAGATAACTATGCTAGCACAAGGACTAAAGCGCATTCTCAGTCGAAAAGGTTATCAATGTTTTCGATGTCACAAAACAGGACATTTGATAAAGGATTTCCCTTTACCATCGAGATCTTCACAACATCGAGGATGTGAGTCACGCATGGAAACTTCTGCGTGGGGTGAGGATGATGCTGAACCAGATGGAAAAGATAGCAATGAAGCACATTTTTGCATGACTGTAATCCATCGGTCTCATACTGACACTGCAAAACATGATGAGACTATGTGTTTGATGGCAAGAGATAAGGTACTTCAATCCCTCATAAGGGATCAGGTAAGTTCTCAAAGCTTGAATGATTTTTATGATAGTTCTACTAAGTCACAAGTGTTTGATATGTTGAAAGATGCTCTTTCAAGAATTAGGGATTTGGAAGTGAAACAGGAACATACGACAAAGTCTCTTATTGTGATTAGTGATAAGTGGTGAAATAATGCTACTTTAAGAGCTTCATTCACTTCATTCTATTGGATGCATAACTTGTTTCACCACTTAATATAGTGTTTTAGTGATTAATAGTGAACTTATATAGTTTGATCTCTTGATAGGTAAAAGCTCATTTTGAGCATACTTTGGGTTCTCTTTGAGCTAGTGGCATGCATCACAGATTCCTAATCTCGCAAGCTTTCCAACGCCGCAAACGGGGAGCAATTCTGAGCCACAATGAAGATTCTAGGACCAGCGCAAGTTAGAGCAAATCTCTTGAGCAGGACCGACCCACAGGACCGACCCACTCTGGGTCGGTCGGATTGGTTTTTCCGGATGCCCAAGCTACTGGAATCGACCGACCCAAGCCTGGGTCGGACGTGGCGGTCGTGTCGTACTTAAATTGTTTTTCTACCGCCCACGCCGACCCAGTCCTGCCCAGATCCGTGGTTAAAAGAACTGGTACTCTTATGACTCGCGTGTTCTTCAACCGACACGACGACTTCTGGGTCGGAACGGAATTTGCAGATCCGAAAGTGATTTTGGGACATCCGAGGATCCAACACAGACTTCAACCCTAAACAGACGAGAGAGAGGCGAAAATAGAGGAGAAAAGAAGAAAAGAAAGGAGGAAGAAGAAAGTGAAGATTTCTACCTCCATTGAAGCTTGGAAGCTCCTCTATTGGCTAATTCTCCCTACTCCTTGCTCTTTCCTTTAGCTATGGCTGAGTACTTCTATTTGTATCCTAGGATGAGGGTTTGAACCCATTTCGCTCATTGAATGCTAGAAACCTAACTCATTTATTACTCTCGTTTTATTTCCTTCAATATCAATTAATGCACTAAATTGATCTCTTATTGCATTTATGGTGGTTCCATTCAATATTTGAGCTTGAGTTTGGAACTAGACCAAGAAGGGAGTAAACCCTAACTTTTGATTTCTTGATTTTGGAAGTGAATGCTTAGGGCTGTTGATTAAGAGTGCTTGTTTAATGCTATTTGATGACTTGAACCTCCTTTAATTAAGGGGTTTAATTATTTAGGTAAGAATTGGATCTCCCATGATTTGGGGATTCATGAGCTAAACTCTAATAGGCACTGAGATGATGAGTTATGGTTTTGAAGTTTTTTGAGTGAATTAGGTGATTCCCACTATCCAAGGGTACTCTCCCCATCCATTCACTAGTACAGAAATGGTCTATCGCAGCGCCCCTACCGCAGCGGTTGTAAAAAACAACCGCTGAGATAGGTAGTTTTTAAAAATCCCGCGCACCTATCTCAGCGGTTGTAAGTAACAACCGCTGCGCTAGGGTCGTTAAAAAAAAATAACTCTATCGCAGCGGTTCCTACTAAGAACCGCTGAGATAGGTCTTTTTTACAGACCTATCTCAGCGGTTCTTAGTAGGAACCGCTGCGATAGAGTTGTTTTATTTTCCCCCGATTCGACTCCACTTCGTCTTCTCCCTCTTCATTCTCTTCTGTAAACTCGAGAGAACAAGGACGACGGCGATATCGACGGTGATTCCGCAACTCGACGCCTGCGATTGCTCCACCACCGCCACCGTCTTCTTCCTCGTCGCGCCACCATTCTTCGCCGCCGTCGCCGTCGCCAATCGTTCTGCCAGGAGGTCGCAGGCGTCGATCAAGCAAGTTGCGGGAACCCTAGGTTCGATTTCCGAATTCGAACTTCGAAATATGTTAATTATTGTCTTGTTGATTGAATAACTAGTTGTAATATAGTTATTGATTGTTAGTTTAGTTGTGTGTGCATAATTTGAATATAGATAGATTATTGAACAAGTATAAATAGTTGTGCATATAAGGTGTTCGATAAAATGCCGAGTTGATATTTTTGTTGTTTGTGCCCTCTGCATACAACCCAAAGTTGTAAAAACAGTACGGGAGTTTAGTACGGGTCATCTGAAGTATGCGATACGGAAGTACGGATACGGATAAAATGGGGTTAATGATACGGATGATAAATTTAATTATATAAATATAGAACTAGAATTATAAACATGACTATGAATATGAAAGATATTAAAAAATAAAAATTGCAAATCAATATAACAAATAAGGCATATAAACATCTACTATATAAAATAATTTAGTTCAAGTATTATATACCATTTTATAATTTATATTTTTTTCCACACTATAAGTTTTAACTTTTCATTATATAGATCCAATAAACAAGTTTTTATTACAAACAGATTTTAATAAATTTATTGTATATGAATTTTTTACTAAACTAATTAGATCTAAACGTTATATGTTGAATTCATTACATAATGACCACATGATACCAATATCATAAACCATATATAAGTCGTTTGTTGACATGAAAAAGTTTGAATTCATAGTATATATGTTGTTGACTATTATAATTTTACATAATTCCTGCAAAACAAATAGACTATTAAATAAAAAATCCTGTAAAAACTAGCTTAATATGTTCTTTTAGACAAATTTGATATGACTAATTCGGTGCTGAAATCAAAGTAATACTGGTATACTGTATTACTTTTTTCGCAAAGAGCCTTGAAAAAAATTACAACCTTTATAAGAGAAAGAAGAGCGTGGGAAGTAAGAAAAATGTTAACTCAAATAAAACAGAGGAGATATACTGCATAACAAGCAGCACACTAACATTACAAATAAATTAATAGAGCTGAAACAGATGTTAATTAAACGCCTTTAACTGCGAGCAGCTTGTACGGTATTAAAACAATTCATATATAACAAATTTATAATTTAAATTCATATAAATTGAAATGGTAAATAAAACTACCATGAAAAGAAAATGAATAACGACAAATCATTTTGTTCTTAATTCTCAAACTATTACAAAAATTAACTTCAAGTTTCACATTAATAAAGTGGTAAGATCTATAACTTTATAACATCTATGTTCTCCCATTACATTGCAGTATATACGTGCTTAATATGATAATTCTTATAGTAATGGATTTCTTGCTCCCCCTAATATTATTATCTTGCTTCACCGCTGTCTGCATAATTGGGGTGGTCTCTATGTCTCTTTCTTCCTCATTGCTTCTGTTGTGCAGCATGAGCTGAAAGGTAACATCTTCATCTATCTTTTTTCTCTTTTTTTATTTTCTTAATATGATAATGCTTATAATAATGGATTTCTTGCCCCCCTAATATTTCCTTGCTTCCCGACTGTCTGCAGTAATTGGTGTGGTCTCTACTTCTTCTTCCTTATTTCTTCTGCTGTGGACTAAGAGTGAAAAGGTAACATCTTCATCTATCTTTTCTCTTTGTTTGTTTAATTAATTATTGCGAAAAAGTGGTTGTGGTTATATTGAGTGATTGCGAATAAGGATGGTTGCTGCCAATTGTTGAATTTATTTGTCGTGGTAAATAAGATGTTGGTGAATGCTTATGATAAGCATGGGATTAACACGATTACGCAAAGGTCATGCCGAATTTTTTCTAGAATCGTATTAGTCTTATTAATTAATTTTATTTGTTATTTGTGTATAACAATCTTTACTTTTCTTTGTCAGGTCTTTTGAATCTGCTAATGGATTTGTACCAGTACTTTCCTAGCCCATCACCAACGCAGTCTCCTAGCTTCCCCCTCTGTACAACCTTAACAAAGTAAGTAATTAAACTTTATTTTTTGTTTTAATAATGCTATGATTTATTGAAGTTAAATTAAATGTGTTAGAATTGTTAGAATAAGGCTAGATTAGTTACGTTGGAACGTTAGAGTACTTAGGCTACGTTAGTTTGGTGGAACCATAGAGTAGTGCTGAGTTTGGTTGCAACCGTACATCCAGTAGAAACATGCTCCATATACAAATGCAGACGAACTGAAAGACAAATCAATCTTAAACTTTTTTTTGTTTTCACATATAGAATGGAGCGTGACTGGATGTATGGTGATCGAGGGGATCACTATTTGGATGAGAAGCTGAAAGAGTTTCTCAAAGCGGCAGTGCAACACAAGGACAGAACAAAGGCAGACAATATTTCATGTCCTTGTGTTTGACTGTGGGGTCGTAAGGAAATATGTAGACATTGAGGAATTAGATTTCATCTTAAGTCCCGTGGATTCATGCCACATTACAGAAGATGGAATTTTCATGGAAAACTATTGTAGCTAGTGCTTCAACATCATCAAGTGCTCATGATCCACGTTACGCAAGTACCGTCCACACCTTCAATACCATCAATGAGTCGGTACCCGTTAAGTGATTCAGATTCGATGACAGTGAGACCACTCACCATGATGAGCAAATGGGGATGAAATGTTAGAAAATGTTGCGGATACTTTTGAATATCAAAAGATTCATGCTTGCCCAAATAACTGTGTGCTTTATAGGGGTGAATACGAACATCTAGACAAGTGTCCTAAATGTTTGTTGTCCCGGTACAAGGACAAGGATGAAGATTCCTCCTTTCAGAAAAAAATCGTCCAGTGAAATTATTGTGGTACTTGCCGATAATTCCTAGATTCAAACGGTTGTTTGCCAACCCGAAAGATGCGGAGAACTTACTATGGCACGCGGATGGTAGAAAAATTGATGAAAAATTAAGACATCCTACAGACGGACCTCAATGGAGAAATATCAACAGAAAATTCAAACATCATTTTGGGGATGAGGATAGGAATCTGAGACTTGGATTGTGTACCGATGGGATGAACCCGTATGGCACGTTGAGTAGTCAGCACAGCACTTGGCCGGTGCTGCTAGTGATCTACAATTTATCGTCATGGTTGTGCATGAAACGAAAATACATTATGTTATCACTCCTAATTTCTGGTCCAAAGCAACCTGGTCATAACATTGACGTATATCTTGCACCACTGATCGACGATCTGAACTTGGTGTGGAATGAAGGGACAGTGGTATATGATGCTCATGCGAAAGAAAATTTCACACTGAAGGCGATGTTGTTCTGTAATGTTAACGACTTTCCTGCCTATGGGAACTTGTCAGGATACTCGGTGAAAGGATTCAAAGCGTGTCCAGTATATGAGGATGACACATGTTCAGATCGTCTGAAGCACTGCGGCAAAAATGTTTATATGTGTCATCGACGGTTTCTTCCAGTAGACCATCCTTACCGTTCGAGAAAGCGAAAGCTGTTCAACAATGAGCCCGAGACTCATGTGGCTCGTCTGCCTTTGAATTCAGAGGAAGTGTATGCAAAGGTAAAAGACATTGAAAATGTCTTTGGAAACACATCCAAGCCGCTGAAGAACATTTGGAAAAAATGTTCCATTTTTTGGGATCTACCGTATTGGTGGTATCTGCCTGTTCGACATTGTTTGGATATCATGCACATTGTGAAGAATGTTGGTGAGGCAGTGTGTGGTACTTTGCTCAACATACCCGACAAGATGAAAGACGGATTGAAGGTGAGGAGAGATATGCAAGAGTTGCGCATACGGAAAGAACTACACCCAATAGAGGATGAGAAGCGAACATATCTACCTCCTGCGTGTTATAACCTCTCTAAGAGTGAAACATTAAGTTTTTGCAAGTGTTTGCACACATTGAAGGTACCATCTGGGTACTCTTCAAACTGGAAGGACCTAGTTTCTATGAAGGATTTGAAACTGTTAGGCATGAAATCTCATGATTATCATGTGTTAATGTTGCATCTTCTTCCAGTTGCAATACGAGGGATATTACCAGAAAATGTCAGAAATGCTCTAACTCGATTATGTTTCTTCTACAACGCTGTCTGCTGCAAGGCAATTGACTTAGACACCCTCGATGATCTGCAACATGAAATTGTTGTGACAAGTTATTTGAACGATGCAGAGTCAATTGGTATTCCCAAAACACGTCACCATGGTAGATTTAAGGGTAAAGGAGTTATTGGCAAAAAGGTTGTTCGTGTCTCTCGTGATCTTATTAATCAGGCACATTTGTTTGTACTACAACACCTTGAGGTTGTTGAACCCTACTTCGATATTCTCATTGCTGAGTTGAGTCGACAAAACCCTACCAAAAACCGTATCTGGCTTAAAAAGGAACAAAATCGAGTATTCGTCCAATGGTTTAAGGAATATGTGTTTGAGCAAGCTTCATTGAACCCCGAAGATGTCAGTGAAGAAATCAGATGTCTAGCTGTTGGTTCTGGAACAGATGTTGTATCGTTTGAAGGGTATGACATTAATGGATGCACATACTACACTGCGCCAAGATGCTAAATCAATACATCAGAACAGTGGGGTAAAAATTGAAGCATTGGTGACTGAATATGGTCTAGGTAACCAGGTTCAACCAATGAGCAGTAGTAGTTGGTATTATGGTGTGATAGAGGACATATGGGAACTAAACTATCACATTGATTCGTTTCTATTGTTCCGCTGCAATTGGGTGGACAACCGACATGGACTCCAAAATGATAAAGGACTTATTTTGGTTGATCTTTCACGTGTTACAACTAATAAGGAAGATCAGTTTGTGTTGGGTAAAGACTGTGACCAGGTGTTTTATGTAGAAGACCCAAAAGCTAGTAGATGGTATGTTGTTCTTCCAGGGAGAAGACCGGTTTTGTTTGAGGATGAAAACAACGACGATGATAATAATGAGATGATAGATGAAACAATATCGTTGCATACAGGGTTGCATGATTCAACTGATGATTTACAAAATGATGATGTTCAGACCATCTACGCTCGATCAGACCATAATGAGGGGGTTTGGGTAGAAAACAGATCATGATATATGTTACTATGTCTAGGTAACACCATTGGTTGAAATTACATTATATAATTCGTATTATTGTTGTTACAATGTTATCAGAATTAATTATTTATGTTTATTTTTGCAATTATACATCGTTCCATGAATATTGATCTAATGTGTGTGTTTTTTTCCTCAGTGGATGATGATCCTATTGATGATCCTATAGGACGGCTGCTCCTGACTGGGGAAACTCAGCCACAGCAGAGTAGACCGGCAAAACGCACCACACGAGGTGGTAAAAAGAAATCAAAGAAAGCAGACATAGAGACCACCCCACAGCAGACTAAGACAGCTGGGCCTTCACAGGAAGCACAAGAGATACAAGTTGCTCCTCCGCCTCTCAAGAAACCCAAAAAACGAGGGGCAACCCGTGGGCTGAAAGCAAATAGAGGCCCCCCGACGTAGCCTTTGGAGTTCAATGAGTTGAATCAGCCCATGGGTACTTGGAAAAATGATTTCACTGCTCTAGCTAGGCATTTGGTGAGTACATATTTCAATATAAACCACCATTGGAAGCAAGTGCCTCAGGCGTTGAAGGACCAGATATTTGAACGTCTTCAGGTATTTGTTACACTTAATAGTTTGTTTTAAGATTTATGTAGTTACTATTTTACACTAATCCATTTTTGTTTTTTGCGTATAGGACCGATTCAGTATAGATCCTTCTATGAAGGATGATGTGATGAAGGGGATTGCCGTACAGTTTAAAGACTTCAGATCTCGGCTCACGAGGCAGTACATTTACTGTGAGGAGCCCGCAGAGATAGAGGAGGCAGAAGGTGAAGATGTGGATGATCGGAGACCACCGTGGCAAAAATATGATGGAATTACTGAAGAGCAGTGGAATGAGTTTGTTGAGAAGCGTTTGACCCCTGAGTTCAAGGTGAGTTTCACACTAGTAGTTGTTCTTTTGTATGATAAATGTTTAAAGTGTCCTTAGAGTTCATTTGGTTAATTCATCTTTTTCATATATTATTTGCATAATTTGTATTTTCATACATATATGTAGGCTATACGTGAGAAACAACAACAAAATGCAAAAAAAAATCGTTACCCCCCATCACATGGGGAGTACAAGTATCGCTCAGCGTGTGCCGCAGTGGGAGAAAGAGGGGTTGTTACCAGCTGAATCGAATGTTAGTGAACGAAGGATGAAGGTTGGGACTTAAGTCGACGGAAGAAACCTTCAATCCGGCGGCACCTGCTGAGTACGATGACACGACGAGAGAAGTCATCAACCAAATGGTAAGTGATTTTTAGTTTAACAATAGCAGTTAAATAAACCAAAGTATCCTTATTGACTTATTAAACTCCATAACAGGAAGAGAGTTAGCTCCCAGATCACCCAGGGCACTTGGCAGCCCGTTAGGCAGGATGATCCACTTTCCCGCGCTCTCGGGAAGAAGGATCATCCGGGTCGTGCAGTAGGCTTTGGTGGTCATGTCGGTATACGCCAAGCCTTCGGTAACCCTGGGTCCAGACACAGTGCTGGAGGGAGCATTACATATGAGGAGCACTTACGTCAGAATGCGGAGCTCGAACAGCGACTACGAAATGAATTTCAGCAGTCAATCGCTCAAGCTATGGAGATGATGCGATCTGAGAGGATGAGTCAGGAGGTTTCTAGACCGCCAGATCAGGCACAAGTGATTGGCGTTGACGAAGTCGAAGTAGGGTGGGGAAAACTTTTCAAGTCTTCTGCTGGAGACACCGTGAGGAATGTAGCGCTCCGAGAGTACCATGCCCGGGTGCTTGTTGAAGGTTACGCGCCTGCTTACGCGGATTGTCAGATACCGGTGCCCAGTGCAGACATATCCACCCTTCGTCAAGCTGAATCCATGACAGTACAGTGGCCCTGTAGATTGATAAAGCTTGGGGAGCAGCAGATAACCCCATGAAAAAACTTATTCTTTAACATATCCTTGAGTAGAAACATATACTTATTATTGATTAATATATTAGGAACGCATTCAATCAAATTCTGATAAGGCAAAAGGAAAGAGAGTTGTTGTTGCACCAGCTAATCCTTCGATGCCATCCGCGACTAGAGTTGTGATGAGATCGAATTTGCTACAACCGGCGGTTCTGAATGCCTTACCCCCCAAGCTGAAACTTTTGCACTCCACACTGTTGATGACGCCGCCAGCAAGAGATTCGGTTACAATGGAACCAATACCGGATCTTTTTTACAATGCTGGCACTCAGAGTTTTGAAATCTATCTTACTGATTTTGTGGAGTTGTTCACGAAGGATTGGTTGAGTGCGCTGATTCTCAAATCGGCTTGCATGTGAGTAATTAGCATACCTTGTACACATTTTGCTCTGTATATTTGAAAATTAAATTCATAATATTGGTTTCTTTATATTGTGCAGGTTTATTGATGACAAGGCGGTCCAAGTACATGAGAATAGTAGTTTCGAGTTCTTATGCCCTGACTACTGTTCTGAAGCTAATATGGGATCTGACCCCCAAGCTTTGGTCCAGTACTTGTCAACTGTGATACATGCGTGTGCAGTTGCTGATAAATCTTACATAATGCTGCCTCTTCATCAAGGGTAAGAATTTATCTAATGTTAAGTTAGTTTAAGAATTATGATATTTGTATTATGTAATTGATTGAATTAAGTTCTGCTTGTATTGTAATCTATGAACAGCCGACACTGGTCTTTGCTCGTTCTATGTCTAAAAAGCCCAAGAGTCATGCAGCTTGACTCAGCATCTCGGCATCCCAAGGCCACTTATATATAACATGTTGATGAGGTGATGAATTTACTTAACTTGATTAATTATCAATTTTTAGTTATTTCTTAATCATCCGGTTGATAACTTTTACTTTATCTGTGCGTATGAATTCTAGTGCCTTTGTATCTGTACTAACGCATATCCGGGGAGAGAGAGTTAAGAGGATTCCGTGGAACGTAGTCAAGGTATTTTTGTAGTCCTTATTCAAATTTTGTAATATGTTCATTAGTTGTAAAATAGGAACAGTATTATAATTTATGTGTTAAATCGATTTTGAATATGTACGTATATACATGTGCAGTGTCCACAGCAGCCGGGAGGTTCGGAATGTGGCTACTATGTCATTCGGTTATGAGTGACTTGATAGCGGGACCGAGACTCTTGAGAGATACCGAGACTCTCTGCCAGAGAAGTCACTAGACAAGGTAAGTAGCTATTTTTGAAATATTTTGTTTTGTAGATAATTTTTAACATTGATTTTTAAACTCAAAGTATTATTAGCAACTAATCATATTTCTTTTTGTGTTAATTTCAAGGCTTTTGAAGAGTTGGTAGACGGTTACAACGAAGGACATATAACCGAGGTGCTCGAAGAATGGGCAGAATTCATGAGCGTTAATGTAGGTTGCTTTTAGGTTTTGGTAGGATTGAGTAGGATGATTTTGAAATTCTCATGAAACAATTGTGGTTTCTGTAAAGTTTTTGTTGATGTTTGATTTATTTTGCTCAAATTTGCAAATGTAAGTGGATTATTGCCCGTAGATAGGTTTGGTGGCTATTGAAATGGTGAAATGGTTGATCTAATGCCCCACTATGGTGGCATTGTTAATTGCTATATCTTAACAGGTTTGATTGATTTTGGGTGTGTGTGGTAGAATTGTAGGGTGGAATGGAAAAAACAAAAAAAAAAAACAACCTATTGCAGTGGTTCTTAGTAAGAACCGCTGCAATAGGCCCTGTCAATATTTTATGAAGAGACCCTATCGCAGCGGTTCCAGCAACAACCGCTGTGATAGGTTGTTTTTTTTTTTAAAAAAAGGTCTAATGTAGCGGTTCTTTTAACACCGCTGCGGTAGATTACCTACTGCAGCGGTTGTAGAACCGCTACGGTACTGTAGCGGTTGTTAAAAGAACCGCTGCGTTAGAGTACCTACCGCGGCGGCACCCATCGCAGTGGTTTTCAACCGCTGCCATAGGTACCAAACAACCGCTGCGGTAGGGTCTTTTTCTACTAGTGATTCCATACACAAACATTTTACTGTTTTTTATTGCATTCCAATTAATAAATAACCAAGCTTGCCTCTGGCTAAACCCCCATTTTACTGTTTATTCGCACTCAACTATTATACCAAAACTTGGGATTTAGAAACCAATTTCCTTGTGGAAACGACACTTGTTTATTACAACGAATTGGGTGCACTTGCCCATTTTAGCTAGGTTTAATTACTATGTTTGTAATTTTCCCTACAAGTTTATGGCGCCGTTGCCGGGGAATTGATTATTCAATTTCCCTTGGTTCGGTACTTTAGTTTTGTGCATTTAGTACTTTTATCTATTTTTAATTGTGGTATTTGAGTTTTTAGTTGTTGTCTATATTTTTACATTTCCTTGTACTTAAGAGCATTTGGTGTTGGTGCGGTTTAGGTACCTTCTGTTTTCTCGGTGTATGCCAAACACTCGAGCCAAAGGATCTCCACTTGTTAGTCCGAGACCCGAGCTCGAGCGCTCATTGTTGAGAGCTATCCGAACTGTGAAAAATTCAATCATGGCTGATCTAGACCCACCGGTGATTGAAGACAACGGGAACTACAAAAATTGCTCTCAAAGACTACAACTAGCCGGACACCGAAGGGAGACCTTCGGCCATAGTCCTACCAGAGTTGACGCCTCAAGAGCCGGACAATGGGTATTCAAGACCCACACATCACTGCTGTTCGCGGGACTTAGGAAAATTTCATTGGAGCAAAAGATCCCGATGAAGCTCCCAACCACCTAAGTCAATTCCTCGACTTTTGCAACTCATTTGGTAAAGCTGGAAACGTTGGTGAGAGGATACGCCTGCAGCTCTTCCCTCACTCACTGTCCGATGCTGCATCAAGATGGTATAGGAGCTTACCGTCAAAATCAATCCATACTTGGGCACAAATGGCTCAAAAATTTCTTGCCAAGTATTACCCCACCAGTAGAACGAGGCAATTAATTGGAGATATCAATACCTTTTGCCAAGAGCCGGGAGAGACGTTATACGATGCATGAGATAGATTCAAGGACATGTTGATGAATTGTTCCCACCACGGTTGGATGACTAATCACTATGTCTATCATTTTTCAACGGTCTCGACGACTCGAATAGACTACTTGTGAACTCCTCAGCTGGAGGAAGCTTTATGACTAAGTCCCCTCAAGAGGGGATGGAACTCCTAGAGGTGATGACTAGTAACATAAGGCAATGGTCTAGGCCAAAGGGGAGAGCACCAAGAGCAGCTGGTCTCTTACATATTGAGCCCACCAACCACCTTTCCCTCATCTATCTTCACTCACCAAGATGGTGGAGAAGCTAGCTATAGCTCAAAAAGAAACAACAAAGTCTATAGCTTCTTCATCATCACCCTCTCCATCTACTTCTACTTCAATCCAAGAGGGGTGTGCAATTTGTGCGGGTCCTCATGAGACCCACTTTTGCGAAGGCAAGGTTTATGCCGATCCACATGAGGATGTAAACTTTGTAGGCAACCGCCCCGGATACAACTACAACCAACAAAACGCCCCATGGAGGAACCATCCAAACTTCTCATGGAGAAATAATGACCAAACCCAAGGGGGAGCTAGCAATGCTTCCAACAATCCCACGGGCTACCGGTCACAAGGGTCGTCTCAAATGTCCAACCCACAAATGGGTTACCGACCACAAGGAGCACCTCCGGGCTTTCAACAACAACAACACCAACCACATCAACAACCTTCCCCATCCACGGATGCCAATGCCGAGCTAAGAGACATGATGAAAAATCTTGTCTCGTCTATGCACACTAAAGCGGCTGATTTGGATGCTTTTAAAGCAAGCCAAGACGCCACCAACAAAAGGGTTGAAGCCCAACTTGAAAGTATCTCCAACAGCTTGCTCAAAGACATCCGGGTGTTCTTCAAAGTCAAGCCAAGCCCAATCACGAGAGCAAGCAAAAGCGGTGACACTAAGGAGTGGGAGACTCCTTGATCCGTCATGCTCACATGAGGACATGGAGTCCCAAGAAGATGAAGCTCAAGAAGAAGAGCAAGAGATTGTTGAGGAACCAGCACCCTACCTAAGGAAGTTTCCAAGGAGAAGGGGTCTCCTGAACCTTCTACTTCTACTACTCTTGCAAAGCATCTTCCCCCTCTTCTTTTTCCCAATAGACTCAAAAAGAAAAATTGGATGAACAATTTGGGAAGTTTCTAAGCATTTTCAAGAAATTAACGATTAACATTCTTTTTCTGATGCTTTGAAACAGATGCCGATTTATGCTAAGTTCATGAAGGACATCATAGCAAACAAGAGATCGCTAGAGGAAGCGGCAAACCGTTCCCCCCACCGAAGAAGTTTCAGCGGTTCTACAAAGAAGCCTACCTCCAAAGCTTGGAGATCCCGGTTTACCTATCGTTCCTTGCTTTATTGGTGAAATTGACTGCGGTAGCGGGTTATGTGATTTAGGTGCTAGTATAAATCTTATGCCTCTCTCCACTTTTAATAAGCTTGGAATTGGTAAATGCACTCCCACTCCCATGCAATTGCAATTATTGGATAGATCTTTGGTTATCCCAAAAGGGAAGGTAGAGGACTTGGTGGTAGTAACTGTTGGTACATTTGTTTCCCAGCTGATTTCATTGTGATAGATATGGAAGAGGACCAGAGAGTGCCACTAATTTTGGGCAGACCTTTCACGAGAACTGCTAGGGCCCTTATAGATGTGGAGAAAGGCAAAATAATTCTACGACTTCATGATGAAAAATTAGAATTTGACATGTCCAAAGTGGTGAAGAGACCCTCACAGGCTGAGGCTGTTTTTGCTATAGATGTCATAGATTCAATTGTGCAGGATCACTCTCTCTCTCTCTCTCTCTTGTAAATCTGATGCCCTTGAATTAGCTTTGTTTGAGGCTTGTTTTGAACAGGAATTCCACCCAGAAATGATTGAAATGGTGGCTGAGTTGAACAGCATATTTTCTGGCTATAGACCACGCTATCCGCCACCCGAACCATTGGAATGAGCTGCTCAGGAGCCGTTGCCTTCGGTTGAGAAGCCTCCCACTGTGGAGATGAAACCTCTACCCTCTCATCTTAAATATGCTTATTTGACTGATCTGTGTGTTCTACCTGTTATTATTTCTTCTTCCTTGACAGGTGCACAAGAGGAAAGTCTGATGAGGGTGCTTCGAAACCATAAACGGGCTATCGGGGGGACTATAGCCGACATCAAAGGGATCAGCCCTCATTTCTGCACCCACCGGATATTCATGGAAGATGACTACAAGTTGTTGGTCCAACCTCAGAGGAGATTAAATCCCAATATGAAGGAGGTTGTCAAGAAGGAAGTTCTTAAACTCTTAGATGCGGGGATTATCTATGCCATCTCCGACAGCAAATGGGTAAGCCCCGTGCAAGTGGTCCCTAAGAAAGGAGGCGTTACCGTCGTCCCCAACGAAAAGGGTGAGCTGGTGTCTCAGAGAACTACCACATGTTGGAGAGTCTGCATCGACTACCGGAAGCTAAACACCGTCACCAGAAAAGACCACTTCCCTCTCCCATTCATTGATCAAATGCTCGAGAGGTTGGCGGGGCAAGACTATTACTACTTTTTGGATGGATATTCGGGGTATCTCCAAATCCCCATAGCTCCTGAGGACCAGGAGAAGATGACATTTACATGCCCATATGGGACGTTTGCCTACACCCGGATGCCTTTCGGGCTTTGCAACGCCCCGACCACATTTCAGAGATGCATGATGGCAATCTTCGCCGACTTCCTAGAAAAAAGCATTGAGGTCTTTATGGACGACTTCTCCGTCTTCGGCACCTCCTTCGACGCTTGCTTGAACAACCTCTACGTTATCTTGATCGGTGTGAGGAGACAAATCTTGTGCTCAATCGGAAAAATGCCATTTTATGGTAAAAGAAGGAATTGTCTTGGGGCACAAGATCTCTTCAGAAGGTATTGAGGTAGACAAGGCTAAAATTGAAGAAATTGAAAAGCTACCTCCTCCGACATCAGTGAAAGACATTCGAAGCTTCTTGGGTCATGCCGGTTTCTACAGAAGGTTCATAAAAGACTTCTCTAAAATCTCAAAGCCTCTCTACGACCTCTTGGCCAAGGATGTTAAATTTGAATTCACCGAAGAGTGCCTTAGTGCCTTCAACACCCTCAAACAGTGTCTTATATCTGCACCTATCGTGGTTTCCCCCGATTGGAGTTTACCGTTTGAGATCATGTGCGACGCCAGCGACTATGCGGTGGGGGCGGTCCTTTGTCAGAAGAAGGAAAAGATATTGAGGAGTATCTACTACGCTAGTAGAACTCTCAATGATGCCCAAAAGAATTACGCCACCACCAAAAAGGAGCTGTTGGCTGTGGTTTTCGCCCTTGACAAATTCCGATCCTACCTCTTGGGCAGCAAGGTTATGGTGCACACAGACCACTCAACACTGAAGTACTTGTTCAACAAAGGTGATGCGAAACCTAGACTTCTCCGATGGATTTTGCTTCTGCAAGAATTTGAGATACAGATCCGGGATAAACCGGGTGTGCAGAATGTAGTAGCTGATCATCTATCTCGAATGGAGGTCCCTGATGATGGTGTGCCAATCAACGAATTCTTCCCAGACGATAGCATCTTCATGATTGCAAAGACCGGAGACCCATGGTATGCAGACTTTGCAAACTATTTGGCAAGGGGAGTGGTCCCACCGGAGATGACCTATCAGCAACGAAAGAAATTCTTCTCCGACGTCAAGAGGTATTTCTGGGAGGACCCTTTTCTTTTCAAAGTTTGTGCCGATGGGGTGATCCGGAGATGCGTGCCCATGAGTGAAGCGCAGGATATTTTGATTCACTATCACTCTCGGGGAAGCCGGAGGACACCACGGTCTGGCACGAACAGCGAAAGGTTCTTCAAGCCGGGTTTTTATAGAAAACCCTTCATAAGGACTGTCACTCGTTTGTTGCCTCCTGTGACCAATGTCAGAGGCTTGGGAACACCTCATGCAAGCATGAGATGCCGCTCAACATAATGATAGAGGTTGAGCCGTTTGATTTGTGGGGTATCGATTTCATGGGCCCCTTCCCTTCTTCTTGCTCCAACTTGTTTATTCTTGTGGCGGTCGACTATGTGACCAAGTGGGTTGAAGTAATTGCAACCCCGACTAATGACGCCAAAGTTATGATCAAGTTTCTGAAGAAAAATATTTCACCCGGTTCGGGGTACCGAGAGCCATATTGAGTGATGACAGGTCTCATTTTTGTAACAAACAGTTTGAAGCGCTGATGACTAAATATGGAGTGAGACACAAGGTTGCCCTTCCTTATCTCCCTCAATGCAATGGCCAAGCCGAGGTCACCAACAGAGAGCTTAAATGGATCCTTCAAAAGACAGTCAACTCCTCAAGGAAAGATTGGTCCATGAAGCTCGATGATGCATTGTGGGCATATAGGACCGCCTACAAAACCCCAATCGGTATGTCCCCGTTCCGGCTTGTCTATGGGAAGGCTTGTCACTTGCCGGTTGAATTAGCGCATAAGTCATATTGGGAGGTGAAGGCCCTCAACTATGACCTCAAGAGCGCCGGTGACAAGAGACGGTTCCAATTGACCAAGTTAGAAGAAATTCGAGAAGATGCCTACGAAAATAACCGCATCTACAAAGAAAAGGCCAAGAAATGGCATGATAAGATGATTGTGAAGCGATAGTTTCACGAAGGTGACCTGGTTCTCCTCTACAACTCAAGGTTGAAGTTATTCCCTGGGAAGTTAAAGTCTCATTGGGCTGGCCCTTTTACTGTCACAAAGGTCACCCCTTATGGAGCTTATGAGCTGAAGAATGTCAAGGGGGAGACTTTCATGGTCAACGGTTCCCGACTAAAGCATTATCATGGAGGAGACATTCGAAAGGTTGAAGCTCGGGCTCTTTACTTAAGAGACCCTCCAGGTTCCTTCTAAACCTCACTATGGTCTAGCCAAAGACCTTAAAAAGACGGGCGTCTTCCAGGAGGCAACCCGGACTCCTTTCAAATCTCTTTAATTTATTTATAGTTTATTGTATTTATGTGTGTAAAGCTTTTTGCATGTGTAGCTGCTTATTTTAGCGGTTTTGGCATGTTTTTGTGGTTTCTATGGACTTGTGGTGACTGTTAATGTTTTGAGGAGCAAAACAATAGGATTGTGGCAATATTTGTTCGGCCGACCCAACCGACCGACCCACTGTGGGTCGGTCTGACATATTCTTCACAGACCAACATTCTGGAATGGACCGACCTACAGCCCTAGGTCGGACCTGGGTCAGTCGGGCTAAAATTCCCGAAACCCAACTTTCTGGAATGGACCGACCTACAACCCTAGGTCGGACCTGGGTCGGTCGGGTGAAATATTTTGAAAAAAAACTAAAACACGTCATTTTTTAAAAAACCATTCTCTTTTTCCTACTCGCCCCGATTCCCCTCCCCTTCCCCCAACCATAACCCCATACTCCCTCCTACTCTCCCCTCTCACCTGCGCTGCACCCACCCTAGCCGCCGCCCTACTCCCAGCCGCCACTCCGACGCCGCGCCTGCCCCTCCGACGCCGGCCGCGCCTACACCACCCGCGCTGCACCCACCCGAACCCACAACCCATACCCTCCCCCAAATCCCTAGTTTTCAACATTTTCCCCCAATTTCGGTTCTAGCAGATTTTGACTCCGATTTGTCCAATTTTTGCTCAATACTTTCCATTAACCCCCAAGGTATGTGTTTCTAGTGTTACATTGTTAATTTGGTGATTTTTTGTGAAAGTTACACTTGGGTCAAAAATGCATGCGAACCAAACGGGGCATAAGCCAAAATTTTCTGCATTTTGATGATTTGGAATTTGGGATAGTCTATTGTGTTAATTATGGGATTTGTTTACCAAGTGAAGTCTAAAATGGAGTAAATTTGTGGTTTTGCATGTAATTCACGCTTAATTTCCTAAGTTCTATACTACCATATTTTGCTTCGTTTTGCTTCTGTTTAATCCCGCCAATGGCTTGGCGGCACTTGCTGGATGATTTGTGAGGATATTTGATATCTACTTGCCATATTTTTTGGATTTAGTTTTGGGTTTGGTTTGGTGTGCTTGAGTGATCATATTGGTGATTAGCAAGCATTATTGGCTAGTGGACTTGGTAATGCTATGCTGATTGATGAGGGTTTTGGTGCACTTCTTGGTGACCTCTTGGTATATTTTTGTGGAGGTTCCTAGAACCAGGAAAAGGGTAGAAAAACGGGGGAGACTCTGTCCAAATTTTTAATTTCCGTTGCACTTTTATCTTTTATTTCTCTGATTTTTAACCTTCCATCTAACTCTATCTCTGTTGTTTGCTATTTCCTTTGGTTGTGTGTTCCTTTGTTTGATTTTGATGTTTCAGAACCATGAGTGGGCGACCCAAAAGAAACCACAAGCGCAAAAGTGGCGCCAGTTTGTCTCAGGTGATTGAGCTCGCCCCTGTGCCTCCCAGTCACCCCTCGGGCCTTCTCGACGGCCGCTTTATCAACGAGGAGGCCCGGAGCTGGTACAACCACCCTCGCATTCGGGAATTTGTGCAAGAGCGCACGGTCGACCCCGAACTCATTTCAGACCTCAGCCTTCAGGAGGTGATGGACCGCACCAGATGGGGGTGTGTCCTGAACATGGGCGGCCAGTACTGCCTCTCGGTTGGTGAAAGAATTCTACGCCAATGCTACCATCGAGATGGAGTACTGGACCACTACAGTCATCTCCTATGTCAAGGGCCGGCGCATCCGAGTCACCACGGAGACCTTTCTATGATACTTCCGACTCCCGATCGAGGATCTCCGGTACACCACCTGCATCTCTATCGGTGATCTTGGCGCTCACCGGAGGCACTACTTAAGCATCCTCCCTATCCAGCGCAGAAAGAAAAATCAGGCTGGGACAGAGGTTCGGGTCACCATGATCCTGAACATGGTCACTGACCTAGTGAGGAGGGTCATGCTCGCGCTACTTCGCCACAACATCCTCCCACGGGACAGCAAAGATCTAAATTCCATGGATTGTTATATGATTGATTACATGGTAGCCCCGGACCCAACCCATCCTCTCTCTCTCTCTGAGCTGATGTTCCACCACCTGCAGCACATAGTGAAGCAGAAGAGTTCTCACCATCTGGGCTTCCCCCATTTCCTGTATATCCAGATTGTCCACCAGGGCGTCTTGGCTGCTGGTGAGCCTGTGTCAGACCCCATGGACTACATTCATGGCTACGCCATGCAGAGGATGGGCTTCTCTTGGAACGGGACGACTTGGGTGAAGGGACTTGTAGACGATGATCAGCCGAGTGCCGGTTCCTCCTCCTCCGGAGCAGCAGCCTCTAGCGCCCCTCCTTGCTCTACCCCCGCCACCGCCAGACACTATCTCTCGGCAGGAGTTCGAGGAGCGCATGGCCGCTTATCAGCGCCATATGCAGGCAGAGATGGAGGCCAGGATGCAGCGCATGCGAGCCGAGTTCCGACCTGATGCTCCCCCACCTCAGTAGCCAGTTCTTGATGTCCGCTACCCGAGTCTTGTAGTTTACAACACTGTTATGTTGCATGTGGAGAATTGTTCTGTTTATGTTCTTAAGACTTCTTTTCCAAATTACTTATCTCGTACTTTCTTGTTCATTTAACTGTTATGTTGTATGCAACCCTTCTGGATATTTTGCTATTAGACTTATCGATGAGTCTCCTTTTTATATCTAACCATGGGCTATTAGCGTATTCCTCGGAATCCTGTTGCGCATTGTTTATTTTTGTCTATGTATTGTAGCAACATACACACTGCATGCAAGCACCCTTAAGGCAGAGTACGACACATGCAAGAGGAACTCTTGTAAACTTTTCCTGGGTCTCCGACTTGTTCCCGTCGGAGGTAGCGCTTCAACGACCCCGGACACTCTCAAGTGTGGGGGAACCCTTTGCCTACTTCACGTCTTATCAGGGGAGTACTAGTTCGCTAAATGCTTACACAATGCTTTACAACTTTATGTACTCTATGTTTCGTGCTTCGAAAAGGTCTTCTGTTTGTTTCCCTTTGGGTTTAGCTTTGACCAATGAGGACATTGTCCTCCTCAAGTGTGGGGGAAACAACCTTTTATTTTGATGCACTTCTCCATCTCCTTATACATATCTATTGCTGCCATGAAGAAGTTCCATTTGTAGTAAGCAAGTCTTTCCATGAATGCTTCGAATTTTCCCTCTTGAGAAGCAATTAATTGCGGTGCTTCCATAAATCCCTTTCTTGGTGAATTTTTATTGCTTAGGGGTCCTTTCTAATCTTCTCATCTAGGGATTGCTAATGGGCATTTCCTAGTGGAAATTTTTAAAAGGACTTGAGAGGCACCATTGGTACCCAACAAATGAGAGTTGAGTGTTCTGTAAAGCAAGGCAAAATGCCAAAGGCACAATTCCAAATTAATTCTTCTCATCTCTTGTTGCAAAAGAAAATCAAATGCAAATCTCTATTTTTCCTTTTGTTTTTCCTCAATGCCCATTCTTGAGAGAAGTTGGTCATGGTAAAAGTTCTCCAGGTCCAAAGATCTTTAAGCACTTGGAAACACTCTAGATCATATCCCGAAGCTCTATATTTTATTTACCCTAAGCACAACCATGTCACCATGAGAAGGTTGGTTGTAATCCTCTTGAGATTTTTCACAATTTTGCTCACCTAAGTTCAAGAATTCATCTAAATACTTGATTGCTATAAATGTTCCTTCTTTGCTATGGGCTCCTAGATAATTTTGCTTGAGGACAAGCAAATAGATAAGTGTGGGGGAGTTGATAAGTGGTGAAATAATGCTATTTTAAGAGCTTCATTCACCTTCATTCTATTGGATGCATAACTTGTTTCACCACTTAATAGAGTGTTTTAGTGATTAATAGTGAACTTATAGAGTTAGATCTCTTGATAGGTAAAAGCTCATTTTGAGCATACTTTTGGGTTCTCTTTGAGCTAGTGGCATGCATCAACAGATTCCTCATCTCTCAAGATTTCCAACGCCGCAAACGGGGAGCAATTCCGATCCACAATGAAGATTCTGGGCCCAGCGCAAGTTAGAGCAAATCTCTGGAGCAGGACCGACCCACAGGACCGACCCACTCTGGGTCGGTCAGATTGGTTTTTCCGGATGCCCAAGCTACTAGAATGACTGACCCATAATCCTGGGTCGGACGTGGGTCGGTCATACTTAAAATGACTCACGTGCCTTCTTCTTCAGAGACCAACCGACCCACGGGACCAACCCAGTCTGGGTCGGTCGGACGGAAAATTTGCCCAGATCTGTGTTTTTAAAAGATGATTTTGGGGACTCTTATCGAGGATCCAACAGCACACGATTTCAACCCTAAACAGACGAGAGAGAGAGACAAAAATAGAGGAGAAAAGAAGAGGAGAAAAGAAGAGAAGAAAGGAGGAAGAAGAAAGCGAAGATTTCTACCTCATTGAAGCTTGGAAGCTCTCTAATGGCTAATTCTCCCTTCTCCTTGCTCTTTCCTTTAGCTATGGCTGAGTAGTTCTATTTGTATCCTAGGATGAGGGTTTGAACCCATTTCGCTCATTGAATGCTAGAAACCTAACTCATTTATTACTCTCGTTTTATTTCCTTCAATATCAATTAATGCACTAAATTGACTCTTATTGCATTTATGGTGGTTCCATTCAATATTTGATCTTGAGTTTGGAACTAGACCAAGAAGGGAGTAAACCCTAACTTTTGCTTTCTTGATTTTGGAAGTGAATGTTTAGGGCTGTTGATTAAGAGTGCTTGCTTAATGCTATTTGATGACTTGAACCTCCTTTAATTAAGGGTTTGATTATTTAGGTAAGAATTGGATCTCCCATGATTTGGGGATTCATGAGCTAAACTCTAATAGGCACTGAGATGATGAGTTATGGTTTTGAAGTTCTTTGAGTGAATTAGGTGATTCCCACTATCCTAGGGTACTCCCCATCCATTCCATACACAAACATTTTACTGTTTTATTGCATTCCAATTAACAAACAACCAAGCTTGCCTCTGGCTAAACCCCCATTTTACTGTTTATTCGCACTCAACTATTATACCGAAACTTGGGATTTAGAAACCAATTTCCTTGTGGATACGACACTTGTTTTATTACAACGAATTGGGTGCACTTGCCCATTTTAGCTAGGTTTAATTACTATGTTTGTAATTTTACCAACAATTAGTAAACTACAAGAAGAGATGGTTGTTTTGAAAGAACAAAATAAGGAGTTGGCATCTCATTTAGTCTTAAACTCAGCTAAGGTTGTTCAATCCACGTTTACTGCACCTGTCAGTACTAAACTGAGTTCTATTCCTGAGTGGGCAGAAAAAGAAATTCAATCTCTCAAAGCTGATAATGAGTGGATACGTTAGGATAATGTTGATCTACAAGGCAGTGTGATGCACTTAGTAGAAATTAGACATTATGACTTTGGAAAATCCCTCTTGGTATAAAGGAAAAGCTAAACTTAATGAAATGGTAGGTCGACCAAATCAAGGACTTGCTGGTCTAGGGTTTTATGGCACAACTTCATCAACGTCTAATGTGTTACCTCAGAAACAAAATTCACAGACTAAGGCTGATCCTACAAGATATTCTAGTGTTTCTAATTCACGAACTTCATATACTACTGCTATGAATGTTACTTCACATGTAAGGGTAGAGTGTAGTTACTGTCATATACATGGTCACCATATTCGTTCATGTCATAAGCTTCAACGCAAGAATGCTCGACTTGCTCAGTCTAATACTATTAAATATGCTCAGCTTTATATCAATCTTAGACGTCCCAGACAACAATGGGTCCCTAAGAGGCACTAACTATTTTCTCTTCTCAGGATAATAAAGTTCCAAACTGGCGGCTGGTGGAGTTTGGATGTTCTTGTCATATGAAAGGAAATCGTACTCTACTAACTTTGGTTTGGTTTTTCATGTAGGATCTGCCTTCTTCCTAAGGGCTTTCACTGATCGAGACTGAAAAAAAGGAGAATTTATTTATGGTTCTGCCTCAAATTGGTCAGTTCAAGCCTGGTGTCTTGGTTCTTCTAAGCGGCAATCACATATTGCACTCTCCCACATTGAAGCGTCTCCTGTGCCAATCTATTACGATACTCTCTTCAGTATTGCACTGACGAAGGATTCAGTTCAACATTCCATGATTACACATATTGAGATCCGTTATCTCTTTTCTCAAAATCGAGTTGGCAAGCACATTGTGGATCTTCCTCATTGTTCCACTGCTCAACATTTGGCAAACACTTTCACCAAAGTTCTTCCATGCGAAACATTATCCTTCTTCAGTCTTGCACTGTGGATGCTCTATGTTGACAAAGGTGTATTCTTTTTATTTATTGTATTGACTTCAATTGTGTGCATCAAACTTGGTACTTTAGAGTGAGTGGAGTGTGACGTATATTTTAGTATTTCATTTAACTCCATAATAAAGTGAGGATTACATTTCTTTCCGTGGCATTTCTTGATTATTAATTTGGCTGATCTAGATCAAATTCTAAGTTGGAACATTGAACATCTGGTGGCACTATCCATTTATTACCACCACTTAAATTTCCGGTTTTCTCTACCTGACCAACTGTTCCCTCAGTATAGAACCCACTTTCACTGGTCACTTTACACTCACCATTTTCTCTACAAGTTTCCCGTACCATTTTGCCAGTTTCTTTGCTGCACACATTTTTTACCTCACCAATGGCTTTCATACTGGTATTTTTGCTAGTCTTCTCTTCCTATCCCATAAAGGATTCTCGAATAGTAACATAAAAAAGGGGGTGATTCGCTTCTGGTTGTACAAGCATCATCCAACATCAGATGCTAGATTTGCTTCAGCACAAGGCTGAACAACCCGGTCCAAGACTAGACTGAGGTTAGTGGGAAGAAATAAAGAAATAAAGGTATGCAACACCCTACAAACATAGATTTGTATCAGTCTTACCCAATTATGATGTTCCATATGTTGCACAAGATTACACAAATAATTGTTCATGTTGTACCTCTGGATGTTGTCTTGTCTACGCCTCTGGATCAAAAGCATGATTGGATCCACAACTCTCTCCAAGATGGGTCTTGGACTGAACGATGATCAGTGCATTGTTAAACAACCACTAAAGGCTTTTGGTGTGTATTCACAACCTTTAGAGCTTCTGGCTTGTCTACCTCAGCAGATGAAGAAATTTGAAGAAGCTATTCTTGAAGTATGTGTGGATCTTTTACCTTGTTGCCTTTAATTTTGATAGCCAACTTTCTAGTCAGCCTTATCCTGACCCTGCCACACCTTCAGTGCCTTTTCTATGGACAGTCTATCCCTGTTATGTGTTCCTACGCATGAATTTGTATAAAATGCCATTTTGATGATCTTGCATGCTATTTTACACTCGTGAGATATAATTTTTAGTACCATTTTTGATTTCACAAAAGGGGGAAATATGGTGGATAATTTGAATATGTTACTTGATTAACCAAATCTTGTTCAAGTGCTGCAAGGTTTTAACATCTTCAGGGGAATGCATATCTTCAGGGGAAATGCTACATTATCTCACCATACAAAGTTTGCTCACATCAAAAAAGGGGGAAATTGTAAATGTATATTTACTAAAGGTTTTTGATGTGCAAAATCACCAGAATATTATCTCAACAACCAAGCATGGGCTTTCCTATATTATCTCAACAACCTCTACAGCCAGCCATTAGAAGATCTTAATAAAATATTTACTCAATATTCAGAAGGAATAAAATCAAAGACGCCAGCATTATACTTGGAAACAATTTAGAGATATTTTAGGATCTTTTAGTTTGTATTTATATTAGTTTTAGATAAAGATTTTTGTAGATATTTAGGAGGTTGTTATCTGCCTCCAAGTAGTATAAATGTACAGTAAAACATCAGAAAGGTGGAGCTTCTACCGTAAAAAATATAGTCTTTGAGAGAGAAGAGAGTTGTTGATAGTAATCAACGTTTTGTCTAGAATTAGATGTGAGAGTGATTGTTCAAAGTGTTGAACAGATCAGGTTAGGAGTTTTCAAGTTATCAATAATAAGATTGGTAGCGGAGTTTTTCTTCTAAAACACTTTCAGTCTCGTTTCTCGTTTCTGCCTCTCTGTCAGTCTCGTACTGAGGCTTCTGATTTTATATATTACGAACTTACAAGTTGCCATGCCCATGTTATCTAGTTGATCCTTGTACCTTGTTCCTGGTAAGTTTATGTAATCATGTCCACAAGCTGTGTGGTGCTAGACGTGAAAGTGAGGTTCACTAGCCCATTTTAGATTTTTTCTTGAACAGACAATCAATTTCAGTGTGCTTAGTCCTTTCATGTAAAGCTGAATTCCGAGCTATGTAGATAGTCGATTGATTGTCACACTTAATTAGAACATGTGTTATGGTGTCCACTTCTAACTCTTCCAAGAGTCGAATGAGCCAAGTAAGTTCTCTAGTGACATGTCATAGGGAACGGTTGCCTCTGCACTAGATAAAGGAATACACCCTTGTTTCTTCGTCTTCCAAGATATTGGGTTGTTACCAAGGAAATGTAGTACCCTGAAACAGAATTTCTGGTATTGAGGCAGATAGTCCAATCTGAGTCACAATATGTAGTAAGACCCAAGTGAGGATGGGGAGCTTTATTGAGAACAATACTGTAGTTGATTGTTCCTTTGATGTAACATAAGGTATGCATGGCTGCATTCAGGCGAGCTTCACAAGGACTTTACATGATATGACTGTGAATTTATACGGTGAAGCTAATATCAGGTCTAGTGTTAGACAAGTAGTTTAGTTTTTCCATCAACCGCCTATATATGATCGGATCTCCCCAAGCTTTATCTCTGTTGGCTAGAAGTTTGGCTCCAACTACCATGGGTCCAACAACGTCTTTTCTTTCTTCACACCGATTAAGTCTAGGCAAAATTTCCTTTGCAAAATAAGCATTGAATGATTTGTGTGAATGAATTCAATGCCCAAAAAGCAATGCAAATTGCCTAGATCTTTAATCTTGAAGTTGTCATCAAGAGCTTGTTTGATCCTGTGAATAGTGTCTTGGTTGGTGCCAACTATGAGCATGTCATCGACATATATGGCAATATATGTCCTTTTATCCATTTCTTGTGAAAAAGTGAATAGTCATTCTTAGACTATTGAAATGCAAGAGTTATGGGGAAGGTACTTGTAATACCCCCATCTCATATCGGGTTATGATTACTAATATTAGTGAATTATAAAGATACCGTACATATAGGTTGACACAAAAACAAAGCTTCCATTTTTAACCCCACGTTAAGGAAAAAAAAGATTAAAATGGCTAGTTTCAATGCTCAAACGGCTTAGGAGCTAAGTTGTTGGACAATTGCCCATATGGGGTGTTACAAATGGTATTATATCTTACTCGGGACCGTGTCAGGTGGACTACCCGACACCTACCGAGGAAGTCCCTGGGGACTTGGATGTTAGGTCTGCGACGAGAAGGTTGCGTTCTTTGAGTGGGAGAGTATGTAATACCCCCAACGTACATCGAGATATGAGTAGTAATATGAAAGATTTATAAGAATATATATGGGTTGAGTACAACAACAAGACCTTCCACTTTTAAGCTCAAGTGAGGACAAAAGACTTCAATTGGCTAGTTTTTAACAGTTGCCCATATGGAGTGTTAGAGTACCCAACATGGAAATCCATTGCCTAGATGCATGTTTGAGTCCATAAAGATTTCTTCAAAAGGCATCGTTTAAGGTAATCTGCATATTAGCTTGTAGTATGGTGATTAGTGGTTTGGGTGTTGTGATTAACTGTAGTAAGAAAGATAAATGGGTTAACGTGGTTCGATCTTGAATGATCTAGTCCACGGGGTTGACAGAGTTTCTTAGTATAAGTGGGATAGTACAAGTGGGGAGAGAGAGTGTACATCTCAACGTATGTAATACATGGGAAACTTATTGCTATGTATAATGAAGGAGATAGATCAGTTGGTCTACCCTCCCGGCTTGCTATCTATCTCCTGGTCGGGTTGGTGACATAGTTCGCCTCCACTGACATCATTCGGGATGGCCTCTGTCAGGGACGAAGCTTCCTTCCCTTGCTTGGTTGCCCCCTTAATTATGGAAAGGTCGTGATATTAATGATCTGTCAAAAGGGTGTCCAAGTTGGTAATGACAGGGTGTCTGAGTTGGTAATGACGGGGTGTCTGAGTTGGTAATGAAAGGTTTTCCGATGTGATTGACGGGATAGGACGTCAGTGTAACACCCCCGTCTATTAATCCTAATTCTCACCGAAATTACCGGGTAATCGCAACAGAAATTAAAAACGTTATAAACGCAGCGGGAACACTCACTAACTAGGAGGGTGTCACAACCCCCATTTCAAAGACTTAACCAACCATCCGCCGTGATGATCGAGACTAATCCAACCACAACGCTTACCAACATATCTGCACACCATTCGCCCAAAAGTGATTTCAAACATCGTCCTAGGAACTAGTGAGCAGCTAGTATGAATTAGAATTGCTTTAAGACTTTGGCATATTTAATACAATGCCACCAACCAAATTAGATCCGAAACCATGACTCGTAGCTTAACAAATTCACCGTCTAAACCATGACCTAGTCCACAAGATTATAACCGAAGCACCACGATTCGCAGTCACTTGGTGTGCATCGTCTAACTAAGTGTATTGCCAAAATCCAAAACCCGAATCCCGAATCCCACGCACTCGCGTCGATCATCAAGCACCTGAGATAAAGCAATATATCGTTGCCCATGCAGGGCTCAGCACTTGGCCGAGTATGTTAAACTATGTAGTCCTAGACCCTTATGGGCCACTTAGGTTAATTAGCCGTCTGGACATGCAATTCATTTTTCATGCTGGGTCCGGTTTAGTAATTATAATCAACATGTAAATACAGAAACGTAAACACCCATCGATGCACAAATAAATCACCAATTTCCATAAATAATAATAACACAATAACAATCAATTAACCGAGTCGAAGTCGTTTGTTTGTTTTTCAATCGTCTGGAGCCCCGCTCCCACTAATCCTCTCATCAACAATCTTTTGGGTGTCACTTAGATGGACAATTCCCCATTAATACCTCACCAAGTTTTAATTACCATTGAACAGTAGTCCCATTTCCAACCATTAGAGACTGCTGAACTTCCCTGTGTCTCGAGTGAGAGGTCCATAAGGCCGTAGCCAAGTGTACCTACGTTAGTACCCAACGCCAACGATCTAAGACGATCAATTGGATTCCACAACGAGAGGTTCCACACTCAGATCCTCTCTGGTGATCACACTGCGCAACCTGCTGGAACGAATGTAGCCCAGGGTTTCCCGTACATAAACCACACCACTGTTTCATCCACTATATCTCCGTAGTTAATTGTTTAACCGACTCACCATTATTAATTGAGTTCTTAGGAGATTACATTTTATTAATTCGATGCCTCGTAAGGTCTTACTCATACCTAGGAATAATCTAGGTTATATTCATGTTCGAGTCAAGCTCTAAGATCGGTAATGTAACACCCCACTCGGTAATCACGCCATAATCACTCACGTAACATTAATTAATATCGTCTCACAGTAAAAAACATCTCACTCGGTTGTCACATGCCATTACTCGCCCATGCGAGTAAAGAAGCGGAAATAGAAATAACGAAACAACACTGTCAAAACATACACACCCACAGTGATAACGAGATACTAACCTTTACATCATTCTACATCCATAATCAAACCCTATGACAAGTGAGCATTTAATATCCCGACTGTATACTTCATCCATAGTATAGTAAACTAACAACTGTCCTATTACAAAATGAACTTCCGTGTAGTAAAATAAAACTTTACTACCCGGCCCCCGCACTTCGGCTTCAACGGAAATCGTCACCTGCAGCAATGCCATAAAGGCTCAGCGATAAACGCTGAGTATGCCGAGCCTAGACCCTATTGGTCACTTAATAGTCATGGTCGCCGTTATTAAGTTCGTTACATGCTTTACCGGTATACAGGTATGATAAGCAGTAAACTCGTGAATGGCTGTAATTTAAACAATTAAAGCAATCACTACAATCCACACCCAACAGTCATTCCAATTATACAAGCACCATAACAATACAACATACAATTCAACAAAGGCGTTAATTCACGCACGTTATTAATTATCTCATACCACATCGGTCGGCCCCCCGGGCCCCCACATAACTCTTTAATTGGTTAGCACTGTCGGGCATCAGTTAGGACAACCCGAAATAAACTCACTTGGACGGTAGTCCCATATGCACACGAGGTGCCCATTCACTTTGCCTTTTTTTAAAGCGTCCATATTTTGCCTTTTTAAAGGCGCCCATGTTATCCCCATACCTGTTGATCTATCTAGGCTCGATCAGGTTAAACCAGAGTAAGCCCAATCCGGGTTAACTCAAGAGATCTCAACGCGCGACCAATAGCCAATGACTAACTGGATTAAAGTAAACCATCCACTCATACACTCTCCAACATTTGACTTAGTCAGTCAGTTACCGAGTTACAGTTTTAGGTATGGAGAATATCACTTATTTGTTGGCCGCCCTATGGGTCTTACGCATGCCTAGAATCATTCTAGGTAGTATTCATGTTCGAGTCAAAGCTCTAGGGATCGACAATGTCGTATCCCGTTCCTAAGTATTTTTACTTAGGTTGGTATACATATACAATCATAATATTAAGTGTGTTACATCAATTAGCAACAATCACATCACATTAAACGCATATGTGTTTTATATAAGTCGATCTATAATCGACGTAGTATTAGTCCCGAAGGACGTTCACGCACAATTAATGATGCGGGAATTTAAACAATTACCATCACATAGCTCCCATACACAAACACACATCCATACATGCACCGCACTCGTTATACAGCACACATATCTGAGCCCGAGGAATTCCTCAGGACATCTCAGATCAGACCCCTTTACATACCGTTCACCAAAGACCTAGGTTGCGCAGTAGACCACTAGCTCGTCAAGCCCTTCGTCGGTGATATGGTCTAAACATCAAACATAACATAAGTCAATCCTTATGACCTATTTAAGTTCGGTAAATCCGAACAGCATAAGTAATCCCGACATTACATCCCCGGATTTCAACAATTAATTATTTAAGAAAACGTTACGTAATACTCGTCATATGTAGTAATTACTAACATTCGGGTTTGAGCATGTGAGTCGGTTACATAAGAACGTCCCGACTTATATGTCGTCGTACTTCCTACACTCGGGTTTTTGTCCCAGTATAAACGGTATTGATACGCATTATTACATTTATACATTCGCATTCGAAATAAGTATATAATTTATAATTGCATGCGTGCATGCATTGGTAATCCGTGTGATTTTGTTATCACACATTATACCGTATATCATTGTCATACTTGTACGGTCATGTTCATAATCCTTTATTTAATAGGATTGCATGTATATAAGTGTATATACAAGAGTATAACATATAGTTGTACGTTTTTGAATGTTAGGATTTATTCCATTGTATCTCATAATATTCACGAACATATAAATTTACATTCAAGTTTATACTTAAGTATTAAATTACCCAATCCGGTTAGGTATACGAGTACTCATTTATAATATATAGTTGCATGTATACATGCAACGTTAATTCGTGCTATACATTATGCTCGTATATGAATGTTTATAATTCATTCTATGAATTAATATTGTTCTTATTTATACTTAGGTATATAATATATAGTTGCATGAATGCATGCACTAATGTTTATATGGTATTTTTATTTAGCCATTTATTATAATACAATGCATCATAATATACAAGGTTAATAACAAGTTATATTTAATTTCAAACTAATATAACTTGTACTTTATAAAACTCACCAATGTAATAACATTTACTCTTTTGTATTATATAGTTTCCAACTATATCATACACTTATCTTATATATACCTCCACATATGCTTGCGCATTTATATATATATATACCTATACATTTATATTTTATAAATCATATTCTTATATTATATGTCACACTTTTATCACCTTATGTAAGATGATTATTTCCCTTTATTGCATTACATATTGCAATTTATATTAAGAACTTTATCTTAATATTATATAACATCTTATAACATAAGTTTCCTTGCGCGTTTCTTTATGTTTAACGTTTAATTACGTATCCGTGTATTTATAATTGTACACGTATGTTCTGTACAATTCTAGTGTATTTCCATCATTACACTAATCATCTCGGTACTTTTCCTAATTACACCGATTCCTGCTCTTAAAGGTTATGAATTTTATTTACAAATCTACCTCCTTCCATTTCACTTAATATTGTAGTTTAATTCAAGCTATATATATGTATATATATATATATAAGTATGTTCACACCAATCAAATGCTACACTAGTTCACAATACAATGCATAAACCTTAAATTGCTTGGCACTTAGACCCTTAAATGACATGGCTCTTATGCCCTTAGATGACATAATTTAAACACTGAATTTCACATAGCCACCTGCACACAACAATAATCCCATGGCAATACATAAAAGCTCTTATAATTCATTTATGATTGTTTCCTAACTTATTTGTCATTAGCTCCTTAGTCACAAGTTCACAAGTATGATCATGTTATTTCCTAGGTTATATAACCCATAATATTAAATCTTATTTATTTTGTACTAACTTACTAACTATATATATACTTGCGTATATTTATATGTAAGTTCTCACAAGTCTAGCAATACAACATCTATTATTGATTCTAAACTTTTAAATCAATTATTCCAATCCTCAAACTATATATATATGAGTTCATTAGCATAAGCTATCAAGGTCACTCTTATGTTACATCAGTCATCTTGACTTATAATGTAACCCTTACTATATACATAACATACTAATTCTCTTTGTTTATATATATACATGTTCTCATATATTACTATCAATTTAAAACTTATAACTTAAGACCCGATTTAATAACACATTACTTAAATATTCTAATCAATCAATTCATCCCTTACTAATAATTCATTAATCTATTAAGTATACATATACAAAACTTTAAATCCTCGTATAATTAATACTTACCAACTAATATAAGTTTATAGAACAATTAGTATTATCATTACTATTATTACTATTAATTATTTGAATCCATAACCTAATCACATTACTAGACCATTAATTCCATTTACATTACCCATTTAAATTCTTAATTGTTTAGGATTAGCCCATCCTATATTTTTGGACCACTCCTTTGGGCTATCATTTCACTCCCACCTAATGGATTTGGCCTTCTAACTATGACCCAGTTTAGTTCGACTTTGTTAACCAAATCCTTAAGGGAAAATTCACGATATACCCCTGTTTTCTTTCGTAATTCACAATATACCCTTGTGATTTTCGTAATTCAACTTTAAACATACTTAAATGTTGTCCAAAATTGATGAAACTTTACATGGATGATGCTAAAGTGTTATATTTTGGTCCAATATCAAATTTGAAGTTTTTTAAGCTCACATGTGACCTGTGGGACCCAATGAACATGTGACTACTCATTGGGTCCCACAGGTCACATGTGAGCTTAAAAACTTCAAATATGATATTGGACCAAAATATAATACTTTAACACCGTCCATGTAAAGTTTCATCAATTTTGGACAACATTTAATCATTTTTAAAGTTGAATTACTAAAACTACAGGGGTATATTGTGAATTACGAAAGAAAATAGGGGTATCTCGTGAAATTTCCCAATCCTTAAACCCAATTTCATAATTTAATTTGACTAACCTTTCAGTTTTGACTAGTCACAAATTTGAAATCTGATTTGACCAATTTTTTCCAAATTACACTCTAGGCCCTCCAGTTTTCCAGAATTTGCAAATGCACCCTAAATCTTCCTAAATTACGTCTTATCCCAAAACTTCTTAGATTCACATTTTTTAACCCCAAATCTATTACATTTTCGATTTGTCCAGAATTTTCTCCAATTAACATTGGAGCCCCAACGCTCGCCTTAAATTTTCAATTTCAATTAATTTTTTGTTTTGACCGAATTGAATTTCTACATATCCAAACCCTAAATTAAATTCAGCAAATCCCAATTCGGTTTCAATTACAGAAACTCTAATAGATTTCTAACCCAAAATTCTAACCGCAAACCCTAATTCATGTTCGGAAACTCTAGTTTATAATTAGAAAACCTTAGTTCTAATTTCGGTTTGCCACACAGAAATTCCTTTAGCCATTTCGGAACATGGAACCAACAAACAACTTTACACTCGAAGTCCATATACAGAAATTGTTCATGGTAATTGTTCATGGTTTGTACAGTTCACAAGGAATAATTCGAAACTACTAACAACATATCATGACTTTAATTTACCAAATAGAATACAAATTTTTTAACCTCTTTAGAGATTGTTGTCGACCCCTCTATTCTCGACACTCTCAGTTCGGTCGAACAAGGCACAACACCCCCTTTTTTTTCAGCTTCAGGTCTCGAGTTGAATCGCTCGAGTATCACCAGATTTGTTTTCCAGAATTCGATTGTGCACTTAGACAGAAGCGGACACAAGAATAGAATGAAGAGGAGTAAGGTTGGGTCCAAATTAAATTTTAAATTCTGAAATTTGAAAAGAATGATTGAAACGCAGGATAATCGGCCCTTTTACCTCAGATTTGGCGTGACCAAACAAAAAGAATGAAGGGAGTCGGGATCCTTCTTTGGTGGCGTGGAAAAGCAAGAGAAGAAGAAGAACGCAGAGCTATGTTCCTCGTTCCAGTTTGGGGTTGCAATATCGATAGTGAGAAAGAAGAATGAAGGAGAGGCGATGGGTTTTGGTTTGCCAAAATTACCGTGAATGTAGATCGACGAAGAAAATGAATGAAGAGAGGCGGTGATTTTGCCAGGTTAGGGTTGCAATTCCTTCGGTGAGGTAGAAGAGAATAACAAAGAGAGAGGTGGGTTACATTGTAAAATACCGTGGGTTTAGAGAATGAAGAATGAGGGCCTTGATTCAGTAAGGAAATTTTAGTATAGAGCGGTGGGCTGGTTATTACGGTGAGTGCTAAGGATAGATTGGGCCGGCCCAATTATGTTGGGCGGGTCGGCCCACTTGTATTTTTTTTTCAACGTTACATATATATGTCATTTCTAGCTTATTTTAGACCCGTTTTCATGTCGTTCGTGACATGTTGTCCAGTTTAACAAGACGAACATTTTTATGACTCCTAATCTATATTTTCAAACAATAACTATTATTGTTATTTATAAATTTGATTAATTATAATTTAATTCCTAACTGGTTTGTGTTTCGCCATTTTAGGCGAAAACGCGACGTCTTTTATTCTAGCTGTTTAACCAATCTTCTAATGCCTCTAAAATTACCCACATAATATTATAAGGTGTCCACAACGTCATTTTCTATTCTAAAATATTTGTGACACGTTTTTCAATGTAAAAACGATTAAACTTATTTTTCGTTTATATTTCTTTTTCTAAACCTCCTCAGTGTCGTTTACGCTTCATTAATGTTTCCTAACGACTTTTTAGAGTATAAATAAATATTATTATATTCCCTTTTTACTTATATCAGGATATTTAATTCCTTAATCTCTCATTAATTACTTTTATTTAATTAATTCATTATTAAATAAAGTAATTAATATTTGTGATATTTCAGGTAATACCGGATCTTTCCTAAGTTTTAGACTTAGATGTTTTAGAAGTAGTTCTCGACCGTGTCGTACTCCATGTGTTCACCATCCTTGCTCGTATTGCAGTCCAGTGACAATCAACATACATAGCCCGAAGGCGTTCGCGCACAATAATAAACGTGTGGTTGTCGAGCAGACATATATAATCACATAACACATGCTTTATCATTCATAACATCTTTAAGCAATTAACACACAGGTTTGTCCGAACCCAAGGAAGTCCTCAGGGTCAGACCACACCATCCAACATACTGTACACCAGTAGTCGCTCGCTATGAGAAGTAGACGCCGACCTCACGACCGTCAATCTCGCTACTCCTACTGGTCCTCTACCTCAATGTACTCTGGAATAGGTAACTCTAAGTATTAATACTCGTGTATCGAGTCCTACTATATGTTCCAGATTATTATTAATCCCTCCCTGCTAATTAATCCATAGCTGGTTAACTACGTATCCCCGGTTATAGTTAAGTTCGGGATTAGATTTTTAAAACTATACTCTATTTGTTATAAGAGTATTGATGCGATATTTATTGAACACTTTAGGATTTTGAATTATTTTCCTTACCTGTTTTATGGTTTCATAGGTATTATATACTTATGTATATTCATGAGCATATTACATATATACTTCACGATCATTATGGTAAGTATTAATCCTTCAGCTCAATAGGACTCAACCTTAATTACTCCATAACATACTCCTAAACTCTTTAACCACCCTCACCTTATAACCTATTACCATTAGTCCCATGTGATTGTGTAGTCTCTTCCTTTAGTCTTGTATATTCGCAATGGTTAGTACGAATTATAATCCTCTTTTGTTATATGGATTACTCTGTTATAAATCTTATTACACTTATCATTATACGTTCCCTAAACCATACAATACAACTCACCTTACTTCACATATTCATATTGGACCATGTGAATTATAAGATCTAATATTTGTATAATAGTTCATCATTTATGTGAAGTTATTCCTTTATTAATTACTTTCAACCTTAATGACATGACATCATAATACTTATGTCCACATCCTCACTTTACAACATATTTCATTAACAGCCCATACGGTTATATAATCTCTTCCACCGAATCCACTTAATCCTACTCATTCACTTTAGTTTGTGAGAATTATAATTTCTCATTTATTATAGGGATTACTCTATCATTTCATGTGAGATTATTTTAACATTCATAAGCGTTATTTCTCACACTTTATTTACTAAGGATATAATCCTAGTATGTGAAAATGTCACTTATAATGTCTTAAGTGCATTATATATTTTCCCCAATTTCATAAGGTCTCTAACCTTATTTACACCCTATACTCTAAGTTTTCAGAAATTATAAAATTTCTACACAACTTTCCAAATATTACCAAACCACCCTTATATCACATGTTATGATATTTATTCTCTTGTTTTATTTTAACCTATAGGTTTCCACTATATTTTAATATTGCCGAACAGCCCTTAATTCTTTCCATCCTATTTTTCTTTTCCCACCACTTTCTCTTATTTACAAACTAACCCACATTATTTTATGAACTTTACTATTTATTCCTTAAACCTTATCAATTTAATTATTTAAACTACCAAACTAACCCCAAATTATTATAATTTCATAATACGACCCATGAAGTCTTATAAACTCATCTCTAACTCCCAAGTTTCGGTATTTTACACAGTCGCCCCTTAAGTTTTATAAATGTTACATTATAACATTTAAACTATTCACTTTAAATCTCTAATTTTCGGAAATTACCATAGGACCCCCTATATATTTTTTTACAATGTTACCTTATAATACATAAACTATATATATTATATCCTTTACTTTATTAAATCACATTTTCTAACCCAAATTTTTTTTCTAAATTCGGACAGACCACTACACTTGGCTTAATTCCATTCCTGACTCCAAATTTTTTGGAAATTACAAAATGTTCCCAAGTAGTTTTAAATCATCCATTTTCAACTTAATAATTTATTAAATTACCAAATTAATTTATAATAATATTTTATTTTGGTCAACCTCAACATTGGTCAAGGTTGACCACCCCAAAATATTTCTTTGACCATACTTTCTAATATTCACGGTTTCACCCCATGTCTTTCCAAATTTTACAATTTAGTTCCCTAACTTTATAAAATTCATATAAAATGTTATAAATTCATTTTATCCCTAACTTTCGGCCCTAATATTAATTTGAGCCCCCAAGTTTATTGTAATTACATTTCCGCCTCCCTTAATATTCCTCTCATTCATTTAATAATCTTAAAGATTATAATTCCTTTAAAATATATTTTAACCTTATGTTTAACCTAGGTTACTCCTAAATCCATCCATAATCATAAGAAGGTTCCTAAGTGAATATTTCCATAAATTCACCCCCTTTACACCAGAATTTTCTATAATTTCAAAATTCACCCCAAAGTTTTATAATTGATTTTCTTAAAGCTTTTAATTTAATTACTCAAAATACCTAACATAGTATTTTACTCCATAATTCATCTGTAACCTTTAATAACGTTAAGATGTCCCAAATCAACTATATTGTTCACGACTTTTACCAGATTTATATACTTAACCACTTAAGAATCATTTTTCTTCCATATTTAGCTTATAAATATACTTTTTATAAGTCAATATACCCAAGCACACCAACTAAGCATATTACCATAATTTAATAACACATATTTAGGGTTTTATTAACTCCTATCCCTAATCAGTTCTCGGCCATATGCACATCCATAACCACATTTTCCTAAAATCCCATATTAATCCCTTTTTCACTTAACCACTTACAAAAAATTCCTTAAACTTATGCCAATAATATATCATAACCTTAAACACAATAATAACTTAAAAATAACAAGGGTAATTACAATGACCCTCGGCCTTAATTATTACATCCCTTTAAACTTAATTAAAATGACATTAAAGCTTAGTTTAGGGAGTTTACCTCTTAAGCTCACCACTTGATTTTTTTTCCAAGGAGTTTGCAAGCTTTAATCCCTTATATTTTGGGCACTAATATTAAGGGTAGGTTTCATTTAGTTTAAGTACCACATTAAAGCTTAAATACACTCCTATAATCATTAAGGTTTAGTTTAAGGGTTTACCTTTACAAGATGGATTTTCCTTTGTTTCCTCTTGGCTTGGAGGCGTTATTGAGGGTTCAACACCCTTGAATTTAGGCCATGCATTAAGGAAGAAGGTTCATGAGTTAGAAGTTTTTAAACCTTCAAAACTTGATTTAAAAGCTTATTGTACAAAACATTTACCTTGGTGTACATGTGCTTGTATTTTCGGTTTTGTCTAGCTTGGTGGCCTCCAAAGGTTTTCTTCATTAGAAGATGAAGAAAAACAAGGTTAATGGTGATGGTATTTTCGGTCACCAAGAGAGCAATTAAGGAGGTGGAGATTTAGTGCATGATTTACCTTGTTAAGTGTTGTTTTGTTCCTCCTCTTGCTAGTAATTTTTCGGTTGTCTACAACCCTTCAAGCTTGATGGATTCGGTAACAATATGGAGGGGAATAAGGCTTGACTGTGTGTGAAAAAAAAGAAGGAGATTAGAGCCTTAAATGATGTTCTAGCAATTAATAGTGCTTAAGGCATTAATGGAGTTTAACTAGAAAATGAAAAGAGAAGAAAGGCTTACCGTGAGCTAGGAGAGAAAAGAGAGATGGATGGCTTGAGTTGAGAGCTGACAAGAGGAAATGAGAGTACCAGATTGATGTTTTAATGGAGAAAGGGGAGAAGTCTCACAAGGCATTGTTTATTTGCAAGCGAGTACATCTAGTCCTTAAATTACTCTCTTCTTATCCCTCTTTTACATGTTTACGGTTGAACAATTCAAATGGCTGAGAGTTTGGTTGCATACTTGACATGGAAAGAAGAGAAGGAGATGATGTAGGTAGTATTTTATTCCTTAGCCAAGTACAAGCTAGCTACTAATTTAATCCTCTCTTATGTCCTTGTCTTGCTTTTCCTTTGTGTGGATTCGGAATGGGCAAGGAGTGGTTCCGATTTCTTTGTTTGTTAGAGGGGGAGGGAGTTGTACTCTTGAAGTATTATAATGGTGATGAGTGTGCTTGATTTTTATTTCCTTTCCAGCCTTCATTTCGGCAACATGGAAGGGAAGGGATGAGTGTGAGTATGTTTTATAATGGGTGTAGTGTTGTACTAGGTAGGTAGTGTAATGTAGTTGTTTAATTTTTTTTCCTCATTTCTTTGTCGTTTTACGGTAGAAGAGAAAAGGAATAGGCTGATCCTTCTTTTCCTTTTCCTTCCTTGATTCATGCTTACACTTGTACTTGTATAAACTATTGTACTAGGTACATATAATATAATTGCTTGACTTGCCTTTCCTTTTCTTCTTCCTTTCTCGGCAACATGGGGTAATACAAGAACTGATTTGTTTCCCTTGATTTAAGGTGAGACTTGTACTTGAGTGTGTATGTTATAATGTGTTGAGTGTATTTGGTTTACTTTCTTATTTTTCTTACCAAACCGGCAGCACTACTACTACTACTACCATGGCATGTGCCGTTTTTTGTTGTTTATTTTGACAACATTTAACCAACTTGTTACCTTAACATGATGATGTGTCTAAGGTGGTGCACTAACATGTATTGTGTGTTATAACATGTCATTAGATGTTATTTATCCTTAGACCATGTTCATGATTATTTATAGCCATTTTATAAATATTTGGTATACTTACTATTCATTGTAAGTAATAAATGCATTTTGTGCTCTTAGAGCTCATTTTTTCTTTGCTTAAGTATAATTTATCATTAATGGAAATTATGGTATTCTCAAACCTTTCTTAATGATCTTTGGGCATTTAATTGGTTTAATGCCTTAATAAAAAAAATCCTAAGGCATGGTTTGCCTTTATTTGCTCTTTATTGATTTATAAGATTTCAAGGTATGTATTTACCTTACCTTAATTGGTTTTTAATCAATCTTAATGTATTTAATTAGATTAATTAAGTTTGGGGTATTTCAGTCAGAGACGTGCATGCTAGTTCATAAGAGCTTCTTTGGTGTCGAGGTCGATGTGGTGATGGAGTGTGGCTGGGGTATCAGCTGGTGCGACCCGATTGAGTCTAGCCGAGAGACAGGGACTTGATCTTCTCGGGGTTAAGGTCATAACTCGGAGATCGACCTTCTTCGTGCTAGGTGCCAGCTCCCGGGGCACATGTGGTCGGGAAAGCGGTAGTGTGGTGAGTCATCTTAATAACATGGTTAAGGTGGAGAGAATTACACTGTACCACATGCATGCTATGTTTCTCCCCTGAACTTTCAAGCCTGGTGACAATCTCATATAGACTTTTTCATCTAAAATATCTTCATGTAAAAAGGCATTATTAGCATCAAGCTGATTGATGGTCCACCCTATGTTGACAACCACAATGATAAGGGCCCGAAGGGTAGTCATTTTAACTATGGGTGAAAAGAATTCATGATAATCTAACCCGTGTTGTTGGGTAAAATCTTTAGCTACTAACCTTGCTTTATATCTCTCCAAGGTTCCATGAGACTTTAACTTGATTTGGTACACCCCGCGAATCTATTCCCTTTGGGTAAATCAACAACTATCCACGTATTATTTGCTTCTAGAGCTTGCAACTCACGTTGCATCACCATTTTCCATTCTTCATGTATGACAACTTATTTAGATTTACATCTCTCACACTTGTAGCATGTCTCAAATTCATGTGGCGGGCTCAATAACAGATAGTCCTAATGACCATTTGGGTGTTATATTAGTAAGGCTATCACACTCTGAAATCATACGGTTGTCACCAGTGCTGCCTCGCTTATAGTCTCTCTCATCCAATATTTTTTTGCATGCAGAATAGCATATGTAATCATCAAGATGCCGAGGTTTATGAACTTCCCTAGTGGACCGCCTAAGCCCATCATCACTAGCCTACCCACTTATCGCTTATGCGGTGAGAGTGCTCTCATTATTGGGAGACTCTGTTGCTGTGGGCTGAACCACATTACTTTCACCTTCATGATCTTCTTGGAGTAAGTCAAAGCTATTGTGAATTGGAACATTAGGCTCCCATGTAGAATTCGAAGAACTGTGATCTTCTTTGACACCACCAGGCTATATTTTGGCCTTTCATCTGCTGTCTTTGCATGAAAAAAATAGAGCAGTGAAAACGCACGTCTCTGCATGTCTCCACTTTATTAGTTTCGATCTACATACTTTGTAACCTTTTCTTCTTGCGTCGTTTCCAAGATATACACACAGTTCTGCTCTGGGATTGAACCTCCCTCCTTTTGGTCATACTATTTTTCTATAGCAAAGACAATCAAAGGGCTTTATATCCTTATATGCAAGCTCCCTTTTATACAAACTCTCAAATGGAGTTTTACCTTTGAGTGCATTAGTGGGCAATCTGTCAATTAGATAAGGAGCATGAAGAATACACTCCCCCCCCCCAGTATTGAACCTGAACCTTGGGCTGGAAATATATGGCTCTGGCTATTTTAACAAATATTATGTTTATGCTCAACAACCGCATTTTGTTGAGGCATGTAAACGCAGGTAGTTTGATGCACAACACCTTCCTGCACAAAGAACTGTTTCCCTTAGTTTGAATTGCCTAGCTCATTAGTATTGTCGGATCTAACGACTTTGACTTTGCTCTCGAAATGTTGTTCAATCATTCTTATAAAATTGACTACTGTGTGCCACACTTCTTTTTTATGTTTGATAAGTTGTGTCCATATAATTCTTATCTTATCATCGACGAAACCAACAAAATATCTGAACCCATCATATGATCGGTATGGAAAGGTCCCCACACATTGATATGGATTAACTCTAATTCTCGCTTGGTCTTAATCTCAGAAGTACCAAAAGAAAGTTGTTGACCCCTAGCTTTATAATAAAATTGACGTCACAAACATAATCCTTCGGAACATCTTGTTTCTTTATTAATCTCATGCTAACTGATTTCTCAAAGCGTACACGACCAATACTGTAACTCAAATTCTCGATCGTACAAACACGAGCAGTGGCTAATCTTGCACCGACCTTCTCTTCCTTCACTGGATTTTATTTATCTCAGACTCAATCCATTTGTCAACTCCTTCTATGTCCAACACATACAACCCGTCCAAATATATTTCTATGACACTACTCTTCCCTGTAAAAGGGACCTGGATAATACAACCGTTATCACCAAAGGTTAGTGACTACTGGAATTGATCAACGAGTTACTTAACCAGAATGAGACTGAACATAAATTCGGAATACAGCGCGACCCTTAACACCAGATTCCTAGTGACTTTAACATCTTCTATCCTGCTGACTTTTTATGGGCTGCCATCAGGTAAAATAACTGTTTTTGTCAGGCCAAGATTTCTTAAGTTATCAAACAATTCTACATTTCCACACATGTGATATGTAGCTCCCATATCCAGTATCCATATGTCAACTAGAGAGGTACCATTTTTGCAGTTCTTACTAAGCAAGCACAAACAGTCCATGGAATGACAAGTATCATTATTACCTGGAATATTATAGAAGCTGTTGTCATCACTTTTATTTCCATGGTCGGCGTGATAGAGGCGATTTGGTGAATCTGCTCCTCCGTCAGACCCATTGACTGTTGCTGGGATTTTCATCATACAAATGTTCTTCTTCCCTTACTATAGCGACAATCCCTTTCTTCTTCTCGCCAACAACTTATCCCTGCCATGATGCTGATAACAATCTCCCACTAGGTGACCGAATCTCTTGCAATGACTGTGGTTAAGTTTCCGCTATTAGTCACGAGAACGGTGCCCTATTTTCTTGAAGTATGTGCCCATCGGTCTCTTTTGTCGTTCCCAATGTTCATTTCCCCCCGCATTTTTGTGATTTCCAGCACTTGAACCGGTTTTCGCCCCATAAAAAACCATGGAATCGGGTGCACAACATCACTACCCTTTCTTCGCTTTTCTTCCTGAACATGAAGAGTGTGTAAGCCTTCTCTAGTGAGCGTGTCTCTCCTTTATTGCAAGAATCTTCCCTCTTAACTGGACATAGACCTCAGTCAACCCCATTAAAAAAATGTATCAACATATCTTCCTCACGCTTCTTCTTGTTCGACTCTTTAGCCTCACAACTATAATTGGAAAGAGGCCTTGTGAGATCCAGCTCCACTGAAATCTTCTCCAGTCTCATGAAATATGTAGTGACCGAATCATCTCCTTGTTTTAATTCTCTCTTGCTTAAGAGTATGAATCATAGCGAGGTTATTATGTTCAAACCTCTCACAAAGCCAGTCCCATACCTCCTTAGAATAGTCTGAATACATCACACTCTCAACAATTTTCTTATCCAAAGCCGTTGTTATCTAAGAGATTATGAAGGAGCTCGATCATTTCCAGGTTGCCATTTGTATTGGTTCGTCGTCTCCAGGTTTCTTCATGTTCCTATCACAAACCCATATTTGTTCTTCGTCTTTAAAGCCATAATCATCTTCCACTTCTAACCTGAGAACCCATTGCCAAAAAAACTAGGTGCAAGAACAAGGCCTGGGTGCTATGATATGTGAATGTAAATGGGGTCACTCACATAAATGTCTAGCGCCTATAACGACCTCCTTAGGGGTGTGCAAAATAGGGGCGGTTATTTCGGATAACCGTAATGACCGTTTTTTTCCGGATTCGGTCACTGTTTTTTTTAACTGTTTTACGAAAGTTCGGTTATTTGGTTAAAACGATATCCATACTTTAAACGGTTTGGTTAACGGATATTGAAACTGAAACTACAGTTATCCGTAATAACCGAAGTTTTTTTAAAAATATATATATAATTTTTTATCCTTAATTTTTAACCCAGAATACTTCCATCATTGTTGTTGTTTTTGTTCTTTCAAATTTATGTTGTGGTTTGTATGTAAAGATTCAAATATGCTCTTTATTTCAGATTCCTAGTTGTGTTGCCAGTCATTTCATGGAGAATCAATCCAGAAAATTCGGTATTACGGTTATTGTGATTATTTCGGTTATTTCAGTTATTCGGTTATTTTGGTTATGTTTGAAAGTTCAGTTAACGGGGCAGTTAACGGTTACTAATATGGTATGTAAAATGGTTATCGGTTAAAATGGTTATCGGTTAAAATGGATATTATTATGAACTTCGGTTAATTCGGTTAACCGAAACACCTTTTTCCGAACTTTGGTTAACGGATATCCATTCTAACCGTTTGCACACCCCTAGACCTCCTTACTTGTTTTCAAGTCTGTCATCGTTCCTTAAATCTGCTCTGATACCATAACGATCCGGGTTATAAAAGTTTACAAGAAGAAAGAAAATGACAGCGTAAGCAACGAAGGAAAGGAAATAATTTTATTTTTCTACTTACTATTGATTCCTCGTTCAAGTCTTATAATACACCATGCAGAATCTTAACAAATGATAATATCTGAGAAATATCCTAACCATAAATAAAGATAGATTACACTAGACTTCAGTCATCAACAACTAATCACAAATAAGGATGAAAGCCTTTAATTGTCCTGCTTGAGTCTGAGCTCACTGGAAAACAAGAAAAGGCCCACGCGACATCGCTAATAATTAGTAGACTAATAAATAGTGGGATTAACTCTTTTCCCAAACCAACATACTTATCTCCAGGAAGCTTCCTCTTGTACGAGCCGTTCACACAATACACAATTTTTTGTGCTATAAGGTTGTAGTCCTTATTTAAGTTCTTTAAGGTCATTCGCGATAATACATTGTTTAGCTTAGTTTTTATTGTGTTATAAGGTCATACACGAAAGTTGACTTTATTGGAGAAAAATTTTCTCACAAATACCGTTTTTAGAAAAAAGATTACTTGCGATTGTTTTTTTAATTAATAAGGAATTACCAAATGGTGGCAAACAAACCTCCGTGGGGCAGGGCTACTTCAATAAAGCAACCAGAACCCGCCCTACCCTAAGGCAGTTTTTGGTCATTTTAACCAGAAGAAGCCTGAGGCGAGGCGGTTAGCTTCTGGTACAATACCTAAAGCAACCACAGACTGAGGCGGTTTCATTGCCTTTTTTTTCTTTTTGGATGATAAAAAGAAGATTTTTTTTATTGATTTTTTTTTTTGTATGAAATCTAGAAATAAAAGAACATATTCTAAATTTGAAGTTGATTATATAGGCTTATTCATCGGATCGCTTGGGTAGTTACATACAGGCTTTAAAAACTTGCATTATTGGCATATGTCTGAAGATAAATACATGAAAATCGTTGATGCAGTGTTTCATCTACATTAGGCATCGTTGTTGTGCAAAATAGTGATTAAGCTATCTTGCTAACTATGGTAGTCTAGTCGTTGTAGCTCAACAAGGTCGTATCCACAGGGACTTCGTAACTATCTAGCGGATTATAAGCTTAGTAAATGTGCAAGAAAATATAAACAAAAGTGCATAAATGTAACTTCGGTGTTTTTTTGAGGTTTTTGATTGATATTGGGAAATAAAGAAAAAGCAATAAGAACTAAACTAACTATATAGGATAGGTGTACTCTAGGATTAGTGGGTATCACCTGCCAATTACACTCATAAACGCACCTTCATTTAGTTGTCTATTAGAGCTAAAGTAAAGATTCCCCAAATCATGGAACAATCAATTCTTACCTAATTAATTAAACCATCTAAAACAAGAAGTTAAAGGCACTAGGTAGCATTAATTTCAAGCTTTTAAACAATAGCCCTAAGGTTTTACCTCATAATCAAAAGTGCAAAATATAGGGTTTATCCCTCCTTTGTCAAATCCCAATCTCAAAATCATATATTGAAAGGAATCACCATAAATGCAATAACTAATCAAATTAGAGCACTAATTAATCCTTGAAGAAGGTAAAACAACTATTTTAAAAGAGGTAGAGTTACAAGCTACATTGGAGCATTCAAAGTTCAAAACCCATCCTAGAGCACAAATGGATTCTACACAACCATAGAGAAAAGAAAAGCATAAAAGGGAGGAGAAGAAACTATTAATGGAGCTTGGAAGATTTGGAGAAGGTGAGATCTTTCTCTCTTCTTTCTCCTCTTATTTCCCTTCTTTTTCGCCCTCTCTACTTGTTTTCGACTGGTGGAGTCATGGTTTGAAGAATGGGGGCAAAAATATGCGTCGACCGCCCCACAGGGGCGGTCGGCTTGGGCAGTTCTTACCAGAAGCAATTTCGGACCCCCGAAACGCGTTTTCGGCCTCCAGAACTTTCGACCGCCCTTGTGGGGCGGTCGGCCTGGGAAGGTTCGAGACAGAGAAGAAAAAACTGCTTTATCTTCTTCATTATAGCTTCGATTTTGGATCTGTTTGCGCCCACACGTTCGTCTCTTCGTCTACTTATTACTAGCTATGTTATTCCTCTTGTTTCAATAATGATTGTGCAAAAAACCAATAAAACACATAACTAGAGGAAAATTAGCTAGAGCTAAGAAATGAGCATGAAAAGATGACCTGCTAAAAATGAACTTATTGTAACACTTCATTCATCTAAACACATACATTGTTTTTGAGTGCTTGCTAAAAACATGACCTGTTTAAGTAGAAGCAAATGTTCAATATCGAAGAAGTAATACAAAATGCCTAGATCTTTAATCTTGAAGTAGTCGTCAAGAGCTAGTTTAATTATTTTAATAGTGTCTTAGCTGGTGCTGGCTATAAGCATGTTGTCGACATATATAGATATATATGTTCTTTTGTCTCCTTCTTTCTTGTGAGAAAGAGAATAATCATCTTAGACTATTTAAATCTAAGAGTTCTGAGATAGGTACTTGTAATACCTTCATCCTACATATAGGGTTATGAGTAGTAATATGAGTGCATCATAAGGATACATATGGGTTGACTACACAACTAGGCCTTCCACTTTTAACCAAGTGAGAACAAAAGACTTAAAATGGCAAGTTTTCAAGCCTAAACGACTTGAGAGCTAGGTTGTTGGACAGTTGCCCATATGGGGTGTTACAAATGGTATCAAAGCTGACTTGGGACCGTGTTGATATGGACTAACTGACACCTATAGAGGAGGTCCTTGAGACTTGGATGTTAGGCATGCGACAAAGATGCCGCGCTCTTTGAGTAGGGAAGTATTGTAATACTACGAGTGAAAAAAATGAGCATGTTTGAAGGGTTATTTTATATGTTTGATCAATGTATATGATGTTCATTTCTTCACTATAGCTAGTTTTTCTATAGTTTTGTGTTTTATTGGCGTCCTTACTCATTTATTACTTTAACATGAAGAATAACATAACTAGGAACAAAGTAGATGAATAGAGGAACGCGTGGGCTCAAATGGATCTCGAAATGAAGCACATAAAAAAAGAAGATATGTTGCAGTGTATAAGTGTCCGAACATGTGTTCGGGTCTACTGACCCAAACAATCCTACGGACAAAGTTACTAGACAAATTCTACATTGGTTTGGTCCGAGTTTCTGTCGGCATAAATAGACGCGGACCAACTTCTGGGAAAAGCTTCTGTCTACTTTCGAGCCTAGTCCAGGTATATGTCTAAAAGGACAAACCTGAACAACATTTAGACGCGTCTAAGGTATAAATCCTGATATAAGTTTAAACACGTACATCATAAGGACGAGAATCGGCCACGACCCAGACCACCCTGGGACAGAACATAATCGCATGAATTAAAAGAGAGGAAAATAAGAGAAGGGGATATGACCGAGCACTTGCACCAGAGAGATGACAAAAGAGGGGAAAAAAGAAGAAAATGAAGAAGACAAAAAAGAAGAAGAAGAGAAGGAAGATGGCTCCACCTCTACCAAATCCCTTTCAACCTCTCGTGACTATTTCTTCTCCTTTTTAGGGATGAAGATTTTACCGATTTTGGTTCTTATGCTTGATGAAAGAAAGAAGATAGCTCCACCTTTACCAAAGCCCTTCTTCAACCTCTCCCATGACTGTTTATTCTGCGCTCTAATGAAGGAATAATGTACCTAGGCATAGGAATATTTCCCATTATTCTTAGAACTCCTATTCATAATTTATTTTGGTTGTATGCTTAATGAAATATAGTGGAAAATTTCATGAAATGCCGTTATATTCTTGGCTAATTCATGAAATGTCACAAAAAATCACAAAATGCCACTATATTTTTACAAAAGTTCATGAAATGTCACCATTGAAACAGTATGATTCGGATGCGAACTCGGACACCAAGGATTATAGTGGTTCGGCCAATAATCCGGCCTACGTCCACTTCTAGACAGAGTTATTATTCATTCTTGGGTTACAACTCTAGAGAGCTTTTGGGGTGAGCTCTCTCTTTTCTAACTTGAGTCCCTTACAAGTGAGCCCTTCTACTCCTATTTATAGACTTTCTATCACTAAGTTTACTCTTTGCCTTATACATGTGGTGGTGTTACAAAACATAACTATCAGTCCTTTTACGGTCTCCGACTGAGACACTGCCTCCGCACTGGACTAACTCTTCTGGACCGTTATTTTAACAATGATCCCTCCGGTAGTAGCTATCGGTAGCGATCCTTTAGATGGCAGCTCTTCCGGTAGCGGGTCCTCCGGTAGTAGGGCTTCCATCGATAGGCCTCCGACAATTGGCCTCCGGTAGACTCTCTTGGTAGGTCCTTCCGCACCGGGCCCTTTCGGTAGCAGGCATTCCGACAATTGGTCTCCGGTAGTAGTCCTTCCGCTAGCAGGCCTCTGGTAGACGCTTTGACCTTCCGCATGGTATATTTCATACCATTACAACCATGTCGTTGAGCAGAAGCAAAAAAAGAAAAAAATACCCTACTAGTTAACAAAGTACTTTTAAAGTTCACAATATGCCACTAAGTGTTAAAAAATTCACTAAATTCACAAAAATTAAAAATATTATATAAAAAATAAATAACTATACAAATATTTGAAATATTTTATAATTTAAAATAAAATTAAAAATTTATTAAATATCATTGAAAAAAATAAATATTTTATAGATTTTAAAAAAATACTTAGTACCATAAAATATACTTTCTAAAGACATAATTTGTATCAGTTTAAATTATTAATTATATTTAACTAATATTATTAAATGTATTTTTAAAAATTTAAAATCTACTTTGAAGATGATTTTATAACATAATATTTTTAGTTATGTACAAAATACTACTCCCTCTGTTAATTAATATATGTCGTTTTAGGAATTGATTCTTGTTCAAAAATATATATTATTCTAGCTTTCCGACACACTTTTTTCTACTTTTAGCCCTATTATTTACACAAAAGTAATTATTTTTGAAATGGAAAAGTAAAAATAGGTGTACATGCATTATTTTTCCACTTCCTTAATAATTGCGCAAGTTTCTAAAATGACAGATATTGTTCAACAAAGAGAATATGTGTAAAAGTTTTCTAGAAAAATAGAATATAATTTTTTAAAATATTTTTTCAATATTATTTGTTATATAATAATCAAAATAACTTATATATATTTTTAAGAATAATTCATATATTTTTAAGAGTAAATTACTCAGAACCCCCTTCAGGAATGGGTATAATACAGTTAACCCCCTGTGTTTATCATAATTTGGTAACCACCTTGAGGTTACGGTATATCTGACTATGAGCCCTCGAACTATAACATTTAAATCAAAACATTAACTACATGCTGACCCATCAGCTTAATCATTATTAATGCCAGTCTGGACAATAAAGTTGCTTAATCAACATCGTTTAACTCTTCCTCAGATGCTTTTTGAGATAGGTTGACGTTTTTTTGGACAATAAGAATGCTGATTAAGTAGTGTTTTTTTCAAGCATGTGATTAATAATGTGATTAAGTTAATGGGTCAACAAATGATTAACGTTTTGATAATGGAGTTATAGTTTGGAGTCAAAGATACTATAACCTCAAGGTGGTTACCAATAATTATGATAAATACAAAGGGTTAACTGTATTTTATCCAATCCTAAGGGGGTTCCGAATAATTTACTCTATTTTTAAAAATAATTTTATTTATTCAATATAAATTATTTAAAAATGTTTAACTAATCTTTATGAAATCTTTTAGATAAAAATTATATTGTAGATATATTTATGACATAATATTTTTGTCTAATTTGTAGATAATTTTTTAAAAACTTTTTTCCTATTTTATATATTTATAATATTTTAAATATTTTTTACTGTAAGTAATTTTTATATATTTTTAATTTTATATGAATTTTTTTAACACATAGCATATTGTGAATTGTACTTTATTAAAGTAGGACTTTTAAAAATATAGTGGCATTTTAACTTTCTTTTTAGAAAAAAATATAATGGCATATCGAGTATTTATGCTTGTGTGATTTGGGAAATTGTTTACGGTTTGTTCAATGTGTTATTAGTTAGAGATTTAAGCGTGGGAACTAAAACAATATAATCAGATGACAACTTAGTGGACTTGTATTTATTGCTACCGATTTCTTTGTCGTTTCCCGTCGAAACAAGTTGGGATTAGTAACAAAAACATGCCCATTTTCGGTCCCAGATTATCTTCATGAAAATATACCAATCAACCTACTCTGCAGAGTTGCCGTAACATGATTTCATGAAATATATACATGATTCGAACACAAGTACGTGTGATTATAGAACTATATTATTCATCTTTCATGAAATAAAAACCCTTATAAAAGTGTTTTCATCATCCATCTTACTCACTAAATTTAGCTGCAGCTACCACCATTTACTTGGTGGTACCATTGGCCCCACGCGTAGGATCAGCTGTTGCAGTTCTACGTTCGTAAACCAAATGTGTTGGCTTGTTGCGTATCAGATTGACTTTGGTCCTTCCACTACCGAGATTCTTCTCTCCATGTTTCTCAGCTGAGTTTTGGTCTTCCTGTTTATCATCGATGGTGTAGGTTCCACCAGCATCATCAGACGCTGGTGGACGAAGTTGCTGCAGCTGGGCGATGTCCTAGTCTGCCATCTCAGAGTCGTAGAATGGACTGCTGAAGTCAGCAATGGGTTTGGAATCAGCCATATCACTGCTACGGTAATGTACTTGAAAGTGCTTCACAACAGATCGGAGATTGATCAGGATTAGGAGGCGTTAGCGGCAGTTCGATGTTGTCAGTTATGTTATTCCAATTGAGATGGAATTTGCTGTTAACTCGATGGGATGGGTGATGTTGATTAGGATAAGTTTCCTGATTCTGAGAGTTAATAAATGCGCGACATTGATGGTGTTGAGCCGAGTTATGCTTTTGTGTGGCAATTTTTGACACGTCGAAGTTGTTAACAGTTGATGCGGTGGATAACTTTATGGAGCAACACGATGCACAATCCTTTTCTTTTGGGTTTCAGGTGTTGGGTTATGAGATAAGAGCAAAGCATTGCAATTTCCGACGTGAACTGTAAGATGGCTGCGTGGCACAAAAATTAGTGAGACGTATCATAGCAGACAGTCCAAGAAGGGTCTTATTGAAAATGATAATCCTGATCTGTTTCACCTACCCATCTAGAAGAGGTAGTCACCCTTCCACCGTCATTTACTGTTGTTGTAGTTCACAATTGTAGACTTTCCTAGCCTCCATATTTGAATATGGTAGATTAACGTTGTATCAGTTTTCTATAAATAGATTCATATCTGAATGAATAAATCATCCCCTTTGAAATCTAAACTCACCTTCTCCCATTGTTATCAGTGGTATCAGAGCCAGTTCCACTATCCTTCAATTCACGCTTGAAACTCCAAACTCAAACTGTATTTGTTGCTATATACATCAGTCAGCTAAAAGCCAGCCTGCATATTCCGAGAGCTCCAGCAATCATAAATGATTTTTCTTTCTTATTCCCCCATATCTATCAGTCGATTGAGTTCAAGAAAGAAAAAAAAAGTGAGTGTGTTTTTTCTGCGTGTTGAAGAAGAAGAGTGCACTGCTTTGTTGAAGAAGAAAAACAAACAGAGAGAAGCGCTGCGAAGCTGCCACCCACCTCAGTCGAGAAAAAAAAAGGAAGAGGCTAAGTGCCACCCACCTCACGTAAGTCCAAAACAAAAAAGGAGTTAGTCAAAGAAAAAAAAAGTCCGAAAGAGTGTTGTGAGCAAAAAATAAAAAGGGAAAATTACATCGCCAACCATGACGTTGGCGAAATTACACGCCCCACCCACAAGGTTACAAAAATTCCTTTGCCCACCCATGTGGTTTCCACAATTTTACATTCAGCAACTTTTCTAATATTTGATCAACTTAAAAGATAGTAAATGTTGTTCAAAATGATGAAACTTTACATGGACGATGCTAAGGTGTTATATTATTGTTCAATGCCAAATCCAAAGTTTTTAAGGTAATATATGACCTGTGGGACCCAATGAAACATGAGACACGTTCATCGGTCCCACGGATCATATATGAGCTTAAAAAACGTTGGATTTCACGTTTTACCAAAATATATCACTTTAATATCGTCCATGTAAAGTTTCATCAAATTTGGAATCATTTAACCATCTTTTAAGTTGATCAAATATTATAAAAGTTGCTGGATGTAAAATTGTGGAAACCACATGGGTAGGCAAAGTAATTTTTGAAACCTCGTGGGTGGGGTGTGTAATTTCGCCAAACATCATGGGTGGGCGATGTAATTTTCCCAAATAAAAAGTTACGTGTGTTTGAAAAGTAGAAGTGGTCTACTCTATTCTAGCTCCTTTTATTTTAAAAGAAAAAAAAGAAAGGGAAATAGAGCTCACGTGAATTCACAAGAAAAAAAAGTTGTATGCGACCTCCTTTTTTTCAGGATAAAGTTCAGGTTTTTTTTTAAATATCCTAGAATCAGGTGAACAGTTTTATTTTTCAAAAAAACAAAGGGAGTTAGTGTCGTTGAATAAAAAATAGTAAAGGCCAAGTGAGAGTTTTTTAAAAAAAGGCCGAGAGCATTAATTTAGTGTGAGTGAAAAATATAGAGTAGTTTTCTGTGAAAAAAATGAACGGTTCTTCCGGTTCCAGTTCCAGTTCCAACATCTCTATTCCTATGTTAGACGGTAAAAATTATAATCGGTGGTCAATCCAGATGCGGGTAATATTTGATTATCACGAGTTATTTACAGTGGTGAATGACGATGTTCCAGAGCTTGTGGTGAATGCAAATGACGCACAGAAGGCTACCCACAAGGAGAATACAAAAAAGGACAAGAAGACACTCTATTTCATCAAGACGTGAATGATGAGGTGTTCGAGAAAATCAATGCAGCAACTACGGCAAAAGAAGCTTGGAAACCTTGACAATCACTTTCAAAGGTGCGGAGAAAGTCAAGAAGGTAAGGTTACAAACCTTACGACGCTAGTAGTTGAGTTGCTACAGATGGAGTCTTCAAAGATGGTGTCAAAATACATCAGCGGCTCCTGGCTTTAACAAACCAAATGAAGACCAATGGAGAGGCGCTCACAGAACAATCCAAAGTGGAGAAGATCCTGCAGTCACTAACACCCCAGTTCGACAGTGTCGTAATAGCGCTCGAAGAGGCTCACGATACAGCTAAAATGACCGTGGATGAGGTGACGGGAACGTTGCAAGTGCATGAGCAACTTATGAATGAAAGAAAGATGAAGAAGCCAATTGGGCAAGCATTGCAAGCTCAAGTTTCCCTTTCTGACGACCAAGACGATGAGCCAAAGAAGAGACAAGGTGGTTCCATCCAGAGAGGAAGAGGTCGTGGATCATATAGAGGTCGTGGTGGCTACAACAATTATGGTGGCCAAAGAAATCAAGATGGCGGTGAAAATAAATCAAGTTCCAACCGTCAACGAAATCACAATAGAGGTCGTGGACGTGGTAGAGGTAGAGAACGAGGAAGGTATGACAGACCTGATGTCCAATGTTATGCATGTCATAAATATGGTCATTATGCTTCAGAATGTAGAAGCAAAGACAAAAACCAGAGAGTTAACTATGTGAAACATAGCGATACAAGTGATGATAAAGATCATACACTTTTGATGGTCACCGACGATGGGGAGAGACCAGATAGCCAGACTTGGTTCCTTGACACCGCCTGCACAAATCATATGTGTGGAAAGAAGGAGTTGTTCACCCATCTTGATGAGTCGATACACACCACAGTAAAATTTGGAGATGAAAGTAAGATCCCAGTTGCAGGTAAAGGAAAAATTCTCATAAATCTGAAGAATGGGGACCACGGGTATTTTTGATGTCTTCTATGTGCCTAAGTTGAGAACGAATTTATTAAGCATTGGCCAGCTACATGAAAAGGGGTATGATATGAAGCTTCATGGTGGCAAGCTTTCTGTTTCTGACGAAAAGGGTACACTAATTCTCACCGCTGCTATGACTAGAAATCGTATGTTTCCGGTTGATATCTCTAGTGGTGCTTATCATTGCTTGTCTACTATAACCATGATGAGTCATGGTTGTGGCACTTACGGTTTGGACATATGAGTTTTCATGGTTTGAAAAAGTTATCCCGAGAAAAATGGTGAAGGGTTTACCAGATATAAATCATCCTGAGCAGTTGTGTGAAGCCTGCACCGTCGGAAAGCATCACCGATCACCGTTTTCAGAAGATGGAAAACGAGCCACCCATCCTCTTCAGTTGGTGCACTCTGATGTCTGCGGTCCAATGAGTACCATGTCAAATGGTAAAATCGGTATTTTCTGACCTTTATTGATGATTTTTCTCAAAAACTATGGGTCTATATGTTACAGAAGAAATCTGAGGTGTTTGAATACTTCAAGAAGTTCAAAGCTCATGTAGAAAGACAAAGTGGCTACTCTTTGAAGGTGTTGCGCACTGACGGCGGTGGTGAATATGTCCAATGAGTTCAAGGAGTACTGTGAAGAACAAGGGATAAAGCATGAAGTAACATGTCCCTACACCCCTCAGCATAATGGTGTCGCTGAACGGAAGAACAAAACCATCATGGATATGGTAAGAAGCATCTTGAAAACCAAAGGGATGCCAAATTCTTTCTGGGCGGAGGCTGTCTCCTGTACAGCATATATACTGAACCGCTCTCCGACGATAAGTGTCTCAGGTCTTACTTCTAAAGAAGCATGGACTGGTGTCAAACCAGGAGTAAAGCATTTGAAGGTATTTGGCGCTATAGCTTATGCGCATGTTCCAGCGGAGACAAGAAATAAGCTGGATGATCGAGTAGAGAAAGCAGTATTCATTGGATATGAAAGGGGAGGATATAAACTATTCAATCCAATGACGAAAAAGGTAATATTCACTCGTGATGTTACTTTTGCTGAAAATGAATCATGGGATTGGAATAATAGTGGTGTCATAGATCCCAAGAGCCATAATATCTCCCTTGCTAAAGAGTTAGAAGAGCCAAATCCAGAGGAGAGGAGAGTTAACACCTAATCAGGTCCAGACAGATGTTGGTAGACCACAGACAGATGTTGGTAGACCACAGCGTCATCGCCGACAGCCAGTACATCTTCAAGATTATGAGGTAAACCTTGATGATGAAGATACTGATAATGAAGAGATTGTGCATTTTGCTCTATTCGCAGATCTTGAGCCAGTGACAGTGAAAGAAGCCCTTCAAGATCCAAAATGGATAGCGGCCATGCGTGATGAAATTGACGCAATCGAAAGAAATGGTACATGGGTTCTTACCGACCTTCCACCAGGTCAACAAGCCATCGATGTGAAGTGCGTTTTTAAGACAAAAATGAAACCAAATGGTGAGGTAGAAGGATATAAAGCAAGATTGGTGGCAAAAGGGTTCAAGCAGAGACCAGGCGTTGACTACCAAGAAGTTTTCTTACCAGTTGCTCGAATGGAGACTATAAGGCTGATTATTGCCTTGGCTGCTCAAAAATAAGTGGAAGATTCACCAGATGGATGTGAAGTCAGCTTTCCTCAATGGTCCACTTGAAGAAGAAGTGTTGTCAAGCAGCCTCCCGGCTTCGGTAAATTGGAAGTGATAGGAAAGTATACCGACTGAAGAAGGCCTTGTATGGATTAAAACAAGCTCCCAGAGCTTGGAATAAGCATATAGATTCTTTCTTTAATACGAGTGGTTTTACAAGATGTCCTTCAGAGCATGCCCTGTATGTGAAGGTGGATAAAACTGGCGGTATGTTAATCATTTGTTTGTACGTTGATGATTTGATTATTACAGGCAACCGTCCCACAATGATTGAATCCTTCAAGAAATCCATAATGAAGGAGTTTGAGATGTCTGACCTCGGACTGATGTTATACTTTCTTGGCATTGAGGTAATTCAAAGAAATGATGGTATTTTTATCTCTCAAAAGAAATACGCCGCTGATCTCTTGCAAAGGTTCCAGATGTCGAATTGCAACCCAGTAAGAACTCCCGTGGAGGTTGGAACCAAATTATCAAAGAATGAAGAAGGAGCTTATGTTGATCCAACCTACTACAAGCAGATCGTTGGCAGTCTCAGATATCTAACTTGTACGAGACCGGATATTACTTTTGGTGTTGGATTGATCAGCAGATTTATGGAGACTCCCCGATCACCACATTTGCAAGTAGCTAAAAGAATCCTACGATATGTGAAGGGAACCTACGACCATGGATTGTTCTATGGGTCAACTAATGATGTTTCTATTGTAGGATACTCTGATAGCAATTGGGGTGGAGATGTAGACGATCGAAAGAGCACTTTAGGCTACTGCTTTAACTTTGGAATGACTGCGTGCTCATGGTCATCCAAGAAGCAGTCTATTGTAGCGTTATCAACCTGTGAAGCAGAGTATGTAGCAGCAACAACAAGTGCTTGCCAAGCAATGTGGTTGCGGTACCTAATGAATCACATCAATATTCCACAAAAGAAGCCCATGATGATCTTTATTGATAATACTTCAGCACTTAACCTGACAAAGAACCCAGTCATACATGGAAGAAGCAAGCACATCGAGACCGTTATCACTATTTAAGAGATCAAGTTGCAAAGAGCAAGATAGAAGTGAAGTATTGTAGATCTGAAGATCAAGTCGCTGACATTCTCTCCAAACCTCTAAAGTATGATGCCTTCGTCAAACTAAAGGAAAAGATGGGGATGACTTCGATAAAGATTCAGGATTAGGGGAAGATATTGAAAATGATAATCCTGATCTGTGTCACCTACCATCTAGAAGAGTTAGGCACCGTCCATTACTGTTGCAGTTCACCATTGTTGAATTTTGAAGCAATTAGTAGATTTCAGTATGTAGTAGTTAGCCCCTTATTTTTGACTACGCAAGAATTATTGAAGAAGAAGCCTTCTATAAATAGGCTTGCACTTCAATGAATAAAATTATCCCTTACAAATCCAACTTACCTCGTTCAAAGTTATCAGTGGTATCAGAGCCAGTTCCACTATCCTTCAATTCACGCTTGAAACTCCAAACTCAAACTGTATTTGTTGCTATATACATCAGTCGGCTAAAAGCCAGCCTGCATATTCAGAGAGCTTGAGCAATCACAAATGATTTTTCTTTCTTATCTCCCCCATATCTATCAGTCGATTGAGTTCGAGAAAGAAAAAAAAGTGAGTGTGTTTTTTCTGTGTGTTGAAGAAGAAGAGCGCACTGCTTTGTTGAAGAAGAAAAACAAACAGAGAGAGAAGCGCTGCGAAGCTGCCACCCACCTTAGTCGAGAAAAAAAGGAAGAGGCTAAGTGCCACCCACCTCACCTAAGTCCAAAACAAAAAAGGGAGTTAGTCAAAAGAAAAAAAAAAGTCCGTAAAAGAGTGTTGTGAGCAAAAAAAAAAGTTACGTGTGTTTGAAAAGTAGAAGTGGTCTACTCTATTCTAGCTCCTTTTATTTTAAAAGAAAAAAAAGAAAGGGAAATAGAGCTCACGTGAATTCACAAGAAAAAAAAAAGTTGTATGCGACCTCCTTTTTTTCAGGATAAAGTTCAGGTTTTTTTTTCAAATATCCTAGAATCAGGTGAATAGTTTATTTTTCAAAAAAACATAGGGGAGTTAGTGTTGTTGAATAAAAAATAGTAAAGGCCAAGTGAGAGATTTAAAAAAAAAAAGGCCGAGAGCATTAATTGAGTGTGAGTGAAAAATATAGAGTAGTTTTCTGTGAAAAAAAAAATGAACGGTTCTTTCCGTTCCAGTTTCTCATTCCAACAGTTCCTCAAAATCTCTTTCCTATGTTAGACGTAAAAATTATAATCGGTGGTGTGTATCGACTCATTAAGATGGGTGAACAACTCCTTCTTTCCACACATATGATTTGTGCAGGCGGTGTCAAGGAACCAAGTCTGGCTATCTGGTCTCTCCCCATCGTCGGTGACCATCAAAAGTGTATGATCTTTATCATCACTTGTATCGCTATGTTTCACATAGTTAACTCTCTGGTTTCTGTCTTTGCTTCTACATTCTGAAGCATACTGACCATATTTATGACATGCATAACATTGGACATCAGGTCTGTCATACCTTCCTCGTTCTCTACCTCTACCACGTCCACGACCTCTATCGTGATTTCGTTGACGGTTGGAACTTGATTTATCTTCACCGCCATCTTGATTTCTTTGGCCACCATAATTGCTGTAGCCACCACGACCTATATATGACCCATGACCTCTTCCTCTCTGGATGGAACCACCTTGTCTCTTCTTTGCCTCATCGTCTTGGTCGTTAGAAAGGGAAACTTGAGCTTGCAATGCTTGCTCGATTGGCTTCTTCATCTTTCTCTCATTTATACGTTGCTCATGCACTTGCAATGTTCCTGTAACCTCATCCACGGTCATTTTAGCTGTATCAGAGCCTCTTCGAGCGCTATAACGACACTGTCAAACTGGAGTGTTAGTGACCGCAGGATCTTCTCCACTTTGGACTGTTCTGTCAGCGCCTCTCCATTGGTTTTCATCTGGTTTGTTAAAGCAAGGAGTCGACTGATGTATTTTGACACCGTCTCTGAAGACTCCATCTGTAGCAACTCATATTGGCGTCGTAAGGTTTGTAATCTTACCTTCTTGACTTTCTCCGCACCTTTGAAAGTGGTTGTCAAGGTTCCTAAGCTTCTTTTGCCGTAGTTGTAGTTGCTGCATCGATCTTCTCGAACACCTCATCATTCACGCATTGATGAATCAAATAGAGTGCCTTTTTATCCTTTTTTGTATTCTCCTTGTGGGTAGCCTTATGTGTGTCATTTGCATTCGCCACAAGCTCTGGAACACCATCCTGTACCACTGTAGATAATTCATGGTAATCAAATATAACTCGCATCTAGGTCGACCATCGGTTGTAATTTTTCCGTCTAACACCGGTATAGAAATATTTGAGCTAGAACTCGAAGACCCGTTCATTTTTTAAAAACTTCTCCTCGGTTGCAGGCTAGAGATAGCTTTGTTTTGCTTTTGTATGACAAATCCACGTACAAAGACTTGGAGGATGAAGGTATGACGCAATCGAAAGAAATCGTACTTGGGTTCTTACCAACCTTCCACCAGGTCAACAAGCCATCGACGTGAAGTGGGTTTTTAAGACAAAAATGAAACCAAATGGTGAGGTAGAAAGATATAAAGCAAGATTGGTGGCAAAAAGGGTCAAGCAGAGACCAGGCCTTGACTACCAAGAAGTTTTCTCATCAGTTGCTCGAATGGAGACTATAAGGCTGATTATTGCCTTGGCTGCTCAAAATAAGTGGAAGATTCACCAGATGGATATGAAGTCAGCTTTCCTCAATGGTCCACTTGAAGAAGAAGTGTTGGTCAAGCAGCCTCCCGGCTTCGGTAAATCTGGAAGTGATGGGAAAGTATACCGACTGAAGAAGGCCTTGTATGGATTAAAACAAGCTCCCAGAGCTTGGAATAAGCATATACATTCTTTCTTTAATGTGAGTGGTTTTACAAGATGTCCTTCAGAGCATGCCCTGTATGTGAAGGTGGATAAAACTGCGGTATGTTAATCATTTGTCTGTACGTTGATGATTTGATTATTACAGGCAACCGTCCCACAATGATTGAATCCTTCAAGAAATCCATAATGAAGAAGTTTGAGATGTCTGACCTCGGACTGATGTCATACTTTCTTAGCATTGAGGTAATTCAAAGAATGAGTGTATTTCATCTCTCAGAAGAAAAATACGCCGCTGATCTCTTGCAAAGGTTCCAGATGTCGGATTGCAACCCAGTAAGAACTCGCGTAGAGGTTGGAACCAAATTATCAAAGAATGAAGAAGGAGCCTATGTTGATCCAACATACTACAAGCAAATCGTTGGCAGTCTCAGATATCTAACTTGTACGAGACCGGATATTACTTTTGGTGTTGAGATTGATCAGTAGATTCATGGAGACTCCCCGATCACCACATCTGCAAGTGGCAAAGAGAATCCTACGATATGTAAAGGGAACATACGACCATGGATTGTTCTATGGCTCATCTAATGAAGTTTCTATTTATAGGATTCTCTGATAGCGATTGGGGGTGAAGATGTAGACGATCGAAAGAGCACTTCAGGCTACTGCTTTAACTTTGGAATGACTGCGTGCTCATGGTCATCCAAGAAGCAGTCTATTGTAGTGTTATCAACCTGTGAAGCAGAGTATGTAGTAGCAACAACAAGTGCTTGTCAAGTATGTGGTTGCTGCGGTACCTAATGAATCACATCAATATTCCACAAAAGAAGCCCATGATGATCTTTATTGATAATACTTCAGCACTTAACCTGCAAAGAACCCAGTCATACATGGTAGAAGCAAGCACATCGAGACACGTTATCACTATTGAGAGATCAAGTTACAAAGACCGAGATAGAAGTGAAGTATTGTAGATCTGAAGATCAAGTTGCTGAAATTCTCACCAAACCTCTAAAATATGATGTCTTCGTCAAACTAAAGGAAAAGATGGGGATGACTTCGATAAAGATTCAGGATTAAGGGAGGATATTGAAAATTATAATCCTGATCTGTTTCACCTACCCATCTAGAAGAGTTAGGCACTGTTCCACCGTCATTTACTGTTGCAGTTCACAATTGTAGACTTTCCTAGCCTCCATATTTGAATATGGTAGATTAACGTTGTATTAGTTTTCTATAAATAGATTCATATCTGAATGAATAAATCATCCCCTTTGAAATCCAAACTCACCTTCTCCCATTGTTATCAGGTCTGAATTTAAAAAGGCTATCTTATATTCTTATGTTGTTTGAAGTGCAGTTTAACAGCTATCAAAATTTTAAATAGATACATTATACGAAGTCTTTTTTTTTTTTGAAAAGGCGAACAATTTTATTAAGAAGAAGTTTGAGTACAACTTCCGGAATGGTTTCCGGTGTCCATGAACCCGTCGATTGCGTTTGTACGGGCATGGTTAGCTAAGTTATGCGCTAACAGATTGGCGTCCCTAGATATATAAAACCAAGAAACATCATGGAATACGCCTAACGCTGCCAAAAATGCGATCTAAGATGGTGGTTGTGGAAGACAGCAGGGTAGTATTGGTGCCACTCTGCAAGTACTGTATAAGGGCTTTACAGTCCGACAAGAGGCGCAACGATTGAACACCCACTGCTCTTGCGGCCTGCAACGAATCCTCAATTGCTTTGGCCTCCGCATCCGCAAACCGTCATGTCTGCTTTAAAACCAAAACCCCCTGCCGAAATCAACTTTGTATTCACACACCCCACCATGCAGTCCCCACCCGCTTATAAGCATCCATACTAGCATCTGTGGAAAATTCTGGCCACATAGGATTGGCCTGACGATGTTGCTCCAATGCATGAGAGGATGCTTGATCCAGCCCCATAGCCTGTTGGGAAAACTTGTTGCTTGGCACCATCCCTGCTCGAAACACTTGACTTGGCCATGAGAAACCTGACATCGTGCATACCATAACTCCAAAAAAGAAACAAACATATCGCGTGACTTGCTGTACTGATTCTACAAAATAAACTGAAAGAACCAATTATGCAACCCCTTATCAGTTGTAATGTGAGATGGCAAGCAATACCCAAACTGTGTCCAGAGAGGACGCACCGTTGGACACGCATAAAAAACATGGAACATAGTTTCATTGGAGTCACATAAACTACAAGAGGTAGGGATATCCCTGCGAATCCTATCTTTGATAGCGGTTTTGCATGCGATTGTGGACGTAATAAACTTCCATGCAAACAACCGAACCCGAGGGGGACATGCAGTGCCCAACTTTCCTATAAACCTTGGCTTTGAAATCTTGGGTCGAGGATGATGGTAAAGCCGCACGTTTGAGTGCTAAAGCTGCATAGTATGCCGATGAGACAATGTATGTACCTGTTTTAGAGAGGCCCCAATACCAAAAATCAGAGGTAGACATCTGAGCTGATGGCGAGACAATTGGATTTGCAACAATGTGCGGAATATCTGTTGGATCACACCATAAGGCCAGTAGATCCTGATTCCATCTATTGTCTGACGTGATTAAAGTGGCTACAGAGACGCATACCTGTGCACCTGAGGAGGAAGATACCAAGGAAAAAGCTTTCCTCCCTCTTTAGTCTTGAGCCACCTGTCTGTGATCTTAGTTTGAGTTCCTGTGACAATGGCCCGACGGCTGCCCCCATTCCAACAGATGTCTAACTTGTAGAAGTGCCCTCCAAATATGACTGGATGATGTAGTCTGTAGGACTTGAAAACAATTATCACCCTGTAGATACTTAGCATGATAACTGCGAAAAGAGAGAGATTGGTTCTGTTAAAATCCTCCACAGCTGCTTTGCTAAAAGAGCTGATTGAAACAGCGCAAGTCTCGGAATCCTAAACCACCCTCTCGACGATCTTGACACAGACTAGACCATTTTGTCCAATGAATCGTATGAGAATCCTTAGTGCCCCCCACCAGAACTGGTTAATCATTTGCTGGATCTGCTTAAGAAGGGAGCTTGGAAGCTGGATGATAGACATAGCATAAGAAGGTATGGCTTGTAAGACCGCTTGAACCAACAAGGTTCTGCCAGCTTGAGAGGTCTTACGAGGCCAACTTTGAATTCGTTTTGCTACTCGATCCTTAATATAGCTGAAAACTGAGGACCTGGTTTTACCAACTGTACTTGGGAATCCCAGATAAACTCCTAGATCCTGCTGATGATTCGCTTGTAATGTTACAGCTATACTTGCCTTCAACTGCCGATTTAACCCAGCCGAGAACATTACCGCAGACTTATTGGGGTAATACACTGACCAGAGGCAGCTTTGAAATCCTCTAATATGTCCAATAAAGCTTCTGCATTGGATGTTGTTGCCTCTCTAAAAAGAACAATATCACAGCAAACAAGAGATTAGAGATGGAGAATCAAGCCCCTGGAGACGGAAAGGACGAAATAGACCAACCTCTGTGGCTAGATTGGAGCTGAAGAGTTAAAGCCTTCCATAACAATGATGAAAACAACAGAGGGAGATAAAGGTCTCCTTGTCCTTAGACCACGCTGAGGATGAAAAAACTATCCTGGATACCCATTGATCATAATAGCGGTGCGGACTGTTGTAATACACTGGCGCACCAATGTGATCCAAGCCGAATGGAAACCCATGGACGAAAGGACATCCAAGATGAAACTCCACTCCAGACGGTCAAAAGCCTTAGACATATCCACTTTGTAAGCAAAATGACCCTTGGTCTTTGCTGTTGATCGGCGCATTGAGTGCAAGATTTCATGAGACAGCAGGATCTGATCTGATATTAAACGGTTATGAACAAAAGCAGCTTGATTATGGGAAATAACATCTGGAAGTACATCTGATATGCGATTGACCAAAGTCTTGGATATAACTGGTAATAGTGTTGCATAAAGAGATTGGCCTGTAATTGGTGATCGATGTAGCCCCCGCTGATTTTGGTATTAACACGATATGAGTATCATTCAGTGATGGAGGAACCATATTCGCATTGAGAAAATTGAGACAAGTGCACAGAAAATCCTCACCGATTGTAGGCCAGAAGGTATACAAAAAAGTTCCATTAATGCCGTCAGGCCCTGGTGCCTCCCTGGATGCATCTGATTATATGCTTTGATGACCTCCTCCCTAGTATAAGGCTGCCCCATGGCCTGATAATGATGCTGAGGAACTCTGTTGACAATACATGCCTGTATATGCGGATCCGGAGCTGGTTGTGTTGAAGTGAACAAATCCTCAAAATACTGTCGTGCTACCTGCTCAATTCCATTCCAAGACGTTTGCGGTGGGTGGGCAGCTGATGATAGGGACGCAATATAGTTGCATCGACTACGCATCCTATATCTCCCAAAAAAGAAAGTCGAGTTTCGGTCACCTGCAAGTAACCACTGCTGTCTAGCCGTTGTTGTAATCTCTTTCTTCTTTGAGTAAAAGAGAGTCATACATTTGATTCAATTCATTCCAACGAGTGATGTGAGATGTGACCGGTACAGCTGAGGCAATTCTATTGATTTCTGCCTGTGTTTGGTGTAATAAGCGCTTCTCCACCCAAAATTGCCTTCGTCCCCAAGTCCGGAGCTTCTGGCCACACCTCACCACTTTGTGAAAATAATCAGATTGCATGGAATCCCAAACAGATTGGACTAATTGTTTGCATTGTGGGTGAGAGGCCCAACAATTTTCAAACCGAAAAGGTTTTGGTCCTTGATGTCGCACTGGGTGCAAGACTAACTTAAGGGTTTTGTGATCTGAGTGACCCCAGGAAAGATGGAAATTTGTTGCTTGTGGAAACGCAGTTAACCATGCAGTATTACAGACAAATCGATCCAGACGACTATGGGTTGGGCGATTGTCTCTGCTCTTATTAGTGAAAGTGAATGCAGAGCCCCTAAAACCCAGATCTTGAAGATCACAGTCGATTAAGCAACTTCGAAATGCATGCATATTAGCAGCATACCGTCTACCTCTACCTCGGTGTTCATGGAAATATAAGACCTCATTGAAATCACCTCCCAATACCCATGGCCTTGCCATTGAGTTTTAAGATACCGAAGTAAAGCCCATGTTTTCCATTTAGCACGATAATCAGACCAACCGTACAGACCCGTAAACCGCCACTGAAACCCCCCTGAGAACCAACAACAACATCGACATGATGACTTGAAACACTAAAATCGAAACATCAAAAGAAACTGACCAAAACAACGCAACACACCCGCCCTCCTACCTTCACTGTCTCCACCCACCCAGTAATAGTTACGATAAGAGCGCGCAAAAGTCCTAAGTTCAAAAGTTGACAGTTTGGTTTCAGTTAAAAACACAAAAGCAGGTGCTTGCTGATGAATCACACCTTTGATCCAGCGAATAGCAGCAGGTGCACCTAAACCCCTGCAATTCGCCACCAAGATTGACATTATATAGGGCGATACTGGGTGTCCCCCCAATCGCCTTTGCAGTTGAAATTCCTGTCTCACTGTTGCCACGCTTGGTCACCTCATCACCACACTGGACCTCTCGCAGCTCTGAGTCAGAAGATGAACACTGAACCTGGATGAGCTTGCGCTTGCGACCTTCAGAAACTGTGGGTGAGTGGGTTATCTCTTCTTCCTCTAACATTGGCTCTCATTAATATCCACCAGAACATGAACTTCACCCTGTCCTTGATTATGGGCAACAGCCTGTACGCCAGTTTCTGCATGTCCTTGTTCGGCCTCATCAGCTTCATCAACACCCCTTCCTCAGCTGGTATGATGCCAGGGCGGGGTGGTGGAGAAAAACGACGTGGTCGGACAGAAGTATCACCTCTAGCATCATAGCTTGGTCTGGACCCACCAGCCGTTCCAGCCTTCAACCAAATCCCATCATAGTTTAATTCTTCCTGGGTAGGGTCGGTGCGATAGGGGCAATCCCTCAGGAGATGAGTGAAGAGCCCGCACAGAAAACAAATATTAGGCAACTTCTCATAGGTGAGAGGCAAAGTATAGGTTTTCTCCATCAGCAAGAACAGAGGTAAAATGCAGGATAGGGCGTGTAACATCCAGGTTAACCTTAATACGCATGTAGGACCCAGCCCGACGTCGATCAAATTCCGCGTAGTCCATGAAAATACCAATCTGGTTCCCAACCCTCTTAGCAACAAATGATGCATGAATTGAAATGGCACGTCATGAACGTGTACCCAGAACGGAACCCACTTAAAAGCATGGTCCCGGGTGCAGTACTCGATCAACTTCAGAAAGCACCAGTAGACCCCCATCATGAGTCCATGGCCCACGGGATAAGATGGAGGCAACAAAAGCCTCATCTGGCAACCGAAACAAGAGAAGCCCGTCCTCCAGTTGACGAACCCGGAGACGTAATATTCACATCGCCAAGCCTTAGCAAGAGTCTTTTCCAGACTTTGATATCAACGTGCCGGGACATCACAACTTGCTCAAAAAACAGCATTGAGTCAGCGCTTGGTAGGTGCGTGAAGAAGATCATCCACCTGAATTGGCTCTTCCTCAGCAGCAGTGAGAGTAAGTTGCGCACAGTGCGAGGTAGGTCGTCGACCGGTGGGGAGGTGGTACGCCGGCCATTGTAGTAGGCAAACAAGAGGAAAAGTGGAAACTTTCGAGTGAAACGCAAAAATCTGTGAAGTGATGAAAGTAGAAACTGAGGAAACGGGTAAATGAAGCGATTTGTTGAGGCAGGAGTAATAGCACGGAAGAGCAAAGGATGGTTTTAAGTAGGGTTTTAAAACGAGAAGGAAAAACAGCCAAGCATATCTAGGGATAGGGTTAATGATGATTTGCATGCAGCTAAGTAAAACTTGGTGCTAAGATAGATAGGAAACGTGTGAGGGCGGTATAATCCATTGACAGCTCAATAGAGGGAAGAAAGTAGATTGAAGGCGCAATGCATGCAGCACAGAAGACGAAGGGTTAGGGCAACGGTTGGCTTGGGAGAAAACCCTGTTCGGCAGGAAAGAAACGAGACCACATTAGAAATGCCGCGGGATGCTACATTATACGAAGTCCTTGCAGTATTTTTCTTTCAAAAATTTGTGTCGCTGCTTCATAATAAAATACACAAAAGATGTCCCGAATTTCGATTGTTACACTAAATTCGGCAGTTTCATTCATTGATAGACTCAAATTTCCTACACACTGATCTAGAGAAATTGTGCATCGTGCCACTAGTTTAATAACCCAATTCAAATTCTAATTTCCTGATGAGTAAGGAGTGAGTACTCTGTTTTATCCAATTTACTGATACAAAAAAAGCTCGCAATTTCCGATACTCCGCTGTTCCTTTTTAAAGCTGGTTGACACCTCTACAGAAGATTGCCACATCGATCCGCTAGAACCATTTTGTAATACGAGTACGACATGATAATGTCGACAGAATACCGATAAGGATCAAGCTAGATAAGCTAACACGATCCCGTCAATTTCGATACAATTCAGGATTTTCCCGTGGGTTATCTTATTCAGATAGATCACCACAAGACGAAGACCCAATTTTACAAAGTGAATTGACTCGATTTGAATCCGACAAATAAGATAAAAAAGGATTGACCAGGGTTTAATAACTTAATTTGATTAAATTGATCGAAAATTAAAAGGTTCATGTTTAATTTTGTTAAGATAATGACTCAATTTCTTATGGAGTTATCTAGTTAAATGAGAAATTTCGGAAAAGATTTTAGCCGTTTATCTGACTCTCAATTTATTATCTTATTAAATCTCGCCGATACATTCAAATTTGATAAGTTCAAGATCGATCCAATCCTGACTTTGAAATCTCTCAGTCGAAATTGACACACAATTATTGGAAAAAGAATATACCAAGAATTCCGATCACGATGAAATTGACGATTCCATGTTGGCATATTTCTTGGAGATCTAGATCATCTTACCAAGATCATCCATGTGAAAAACGGAGGGCCAGTACTCAACTTCTAGATTCTCCGATCCAGCATAGTTTAGCTTCCCATTAACCAGTATATGATTCTGGATCCTAGGATCCAACTTTTTTGGAACTGCTGGCTTCGGATCATATTATATTATTCAAGTTATGGCCCCGGATTCAACTTTAAAATAAAAGGCCCATCAGTCTTAGCAAAGCTAATATTGGACCCAAATTAATTAACATGTTTTGATCTGTACTAGCTCATCTTGTGTGGGCTTACAAATCTGAGGTATTATCGTACTCCGTTCCGAGTAAAAAGCCGCATAACTTGATCACTTGAGCTTGCGAGTAAATTACCTTAGCATTGACTGAAGATCAGATTATAGAAATAGGTCGACTGGACCTATGGATCATAATATCAGACGATGATCAAGCCGCGACCCATATGTATATATAGTATGTAAATACATCACAGTTATTCTTATTTATCTAGACGTAGGGAAGAGGTGAAGTAATAGATGGATTCACTTGTCTGCGAGAATCCGAACCCAACAAATTGAACACAAAGTATAGTACTTGTTGCTTTATTAAGCTCAGAACACACATTCCCTAAAAAAAAAACAAAAACAAAAAAGCTCAGAACACAGAGCTACATATAAGATGAGCCAGGTGCCGAGGTCGCAGCAGACATGGGCTATATAATATCATGTCTGCCCTGCACAACACAAGCCTAGCTAGTTGGTATATAGTAAAGACACATAAAACATAAACTTGATCAACACAGCTGACGATTGAAGAACTATAATCGACTTCAAAACGCCAGCAAACACACTTTCCATATAACTTAATTTGGAATAAAAACTCACACTTCTACTCTATCCAGTTAGCTAGCTGGGCCCGCTTCCACATAAGATTGCAAGTAGAGATACACGCCCCATGTTTAACGTCGTCCACCGCCAGCACGCCTGACTCCGCTCTGGCCGCGCCCTTCTTCCTCTCCCTGATCTCTTTCTCCGAGACCTCCACCAACACCTCCTCCTCCTATGCCACGTCCAAGGTCAGAGAACAGCTCTCCAGTCTCTCCCCGACGCATTTGCTGTTGTTGACCACCGCCGGACCTGTCATACCCACCACCAGATTCAAGCCCGGCTCCATATCCACCTGCACCTCCATAACCAGTGGAGCCCAGTCCTTCTTGAGTGGCTCCGAAGTCACCTCCTCCCATGCCTCCCATACCCCCACCAGTGGTCCCATAATCTGCTCCTCCCATCCCACCTCCAGCTCCACCAGTGGTCCCATAATCCATTCCTCCCATCCCACCTCCAGTCCCACCAGTGGTTCCAAAGTCTCCTCCAATTCCTCCCAATCCTCTTCCCGTATTACCAAAGTCTCCTCCTCCCATTCCTCCGGTCTGATGGCCGCCCTGTTGCTGCTCACGACCCGTGTCACCTCCTCCTCTCTGACCCTGACCTGTACCCCTGCGTTGGTCGGCCATTTCTGCTGAGTATCACTTTCAGTTGGATTTGAAATATCTTAGTACTGTTCTTGTATTTGTATATCAGTGTTTAAAATACTACTTGTTCGCTCCGCTGTGATCAAAATGAACGCGCACCTTTGAAGTTTATATAGTGAGATTGATCCCACCTCCTACTAAAACGCGGTGGTTCGAACCTTGAAGGGATAAGGGATCGACATTGTTTGTCAGGAAGTACTCTTAACACAAAACAGTTCCAAGGGATTCATCGCCGCAGTTGTCAACACGTGCCTCATGCATGATTTAAGGTACGGGTTCCACGTACGGGAGCGACTCATGTGGCATGATGGTGATGGTCCCTATCAGATAGGTCGACGTAGATCTACGGAGGTAACACGTCGCCTGGGATGATCATCACACGCCTACTTTGAGATCCGAGCAAATATTTGTACGCGGCGGGTGGTGCTAGAATCTGATTAGAACACGTATATAACTAGATATTTACTCCACTTGTTCGAGTTACTACATATTTGGAACATTACTATTTAAGAATTACCATTTACTTTTACTTCACCTACTGAGAATATGATAATAGGAAAGTATATTGTATTATTATTAGAATGAGAAGTATCGTATATGAATATAGAGAGTACAACAGCTCCGAGATATGTAGCCTATACAACTATATATATACAGCATAAGAAGCAAACTATCCGTTACAGTATAAGGTAAGTAATGTAACGGCATACAAGACTTATGTGAAGGACTCAAATCCTAACACTCCCCCTTAAGAGAAGAACTCCTTAAATTGAGTTTTATCTTGCATCAAATGTAGGCCAATCTGTTGCAAATGTTCCGGTAGCTCTTTCCTGGAAGGGTCTTCGTCAAGAAATCAGCAAGTTGGTGTCGTGTGGGCACATGATGGACTGAGATTACACCTTGCTGTATCATTTGTCTAACATAGTGGATGTCCATCTCGATGTGCTTTGTTCTCTGATGGAGTACCGGATTCTTCGCTATGTAAATAGCTGATTTGTTGTCGCACCGCAGAGGGATGGGATTAATGTTGTGTACCCCAAGTTCATTGATCAGCCTGCTCAGCCATGCTAGCTCGGTTGTGACTATCTCCATCGCCCGGTACTCTGCTTCAGCAGAGGAAAGTGACACGCTTGCTTGCTTCTTGGACTTCCATGATATGGGAGAACCACTTAAGAAAATGTAAAAACCAGAAATAGAACGTCTTGTGATTGGGCAGCTTGCCCAATCACTATCACAGAAGGCTGTTAGTGTTTCATCAGGATTATTATTGAGTAAGATCCCATAATCTATTGTACCTTTGATGTATCTTAGAGTATGTATTGCAGCGGACATATGTACATCAGTAGGAGATTGCAGAAATTGACTCAATAGTTGTGCAGTAAAGGCAAGATCAAGTCTTGTATGAGTGAGAAAGTTAATCTTACCAACCAACCTTCTGTAATCTGTGGGTTTGCCAATACTGTTCCTTCTTCTGGTTTGAGCTTCAGACCTGATTGTAGGGGAGCTGCTGTATCTTTGGTGTGTAGCAGGTCATAATCTTGTAGTAATTCGAGACTGAATTTCCTTTGAGAGATGACTATGCCCTTGTCATGGTGCAAGAATTCCATCCCAAGAAAGAAACTGAGATTTCCAAGATCTTTAATGCAGAATTCTTTGTTCAATTGGTTTTTGACCATATGTATTTCATCATTGTCATTACCAGTCAGAATTATATCGTCCACATATACAGCAATAAAGGTAGTTTTATGACTGTTTATTTTGCAGAACAGAGAAGGATCATTTTCTGATATTTTATACCCAATACATAACAGAAAATCACTCAATTTAGCAAACCACTGCCTAGATGCCTGTTTAAGGCCATAGAGGGATTTTTTCAGTCTGCAAGCATTAGCATTATCATTGTTGTTTAAACCTTTGGGATCTGCATGTAGATCTCCTCATGAAGGTCCCCATGAATGAAAGCATTATTCACATCTAACTGAGAAATAAACCAGCTTTTCTTAACAGCGACAACAATAAGGGTTCTTATAGTAGTCATTCTAACTACTGGAGAAAATGTTTCAGTATAATCTAATCCAAAACGTTGATTGAATCCTTTTGCCACTAATCTAGCTTTGTATCTCTCAATAGATCCATCTGCTTTCAGTTTGGTTTTAAAAATCCATCTATACCCTATAGCCTTTTTATTCTTGGGAAGTTTAGTTAGTTCCCAGGTATTTTTTGGTAAGGGCATCAAGCTCCTTGTTAATAGCCTCAATCCAGTGTATTTTTAAACAGGCCTCTTCATATGTGGCAGGTTCACGGATTTCAAGAACTTTTCCTATATTGTTCTTGTTTTTGAAAGAAGAAAAAAAAAGGGCTAGAGTAGGTGTGGCATCAGTGAGGGAGAAAAGATCAGGAATGTTTCGGTCAGTGGTAGCAAAATTGTGTTTGGTTATTCTGTCTGTGATAATCTGGGAAAAAATATCGGGTTCTGAGATATTGGTGTAGACATGGTAGTCACTCAAATGAGTGGGAAGATGTTTGGTGCAAGTAGATCGCCTGAGATTGGTATTCACTAGTAGAAAAAAGATCTTTAGTGTCGGAGCCTACAACATCGGTTTTTTAAGAAACCATGACAATAGATAATCTAAGGTGTCGGTTTTATATTGAAGCGAAGCAGTAGGCTAATTTTTTAATTGTTAGTAAAATTTTGTGGCGGGAGCTTGCACGGGAGCTTGCGCGGGGTAGAAAATTTCAGCTAGAGTGTCGGTTTTATTAGGAAGTAACACAATAGCTTAATATGAAGTGTCAGTTTGAGAAACCACCGATGCCTCAAATTTTTCATTATTTTAAAAAAAATCAGTTTTTTTGCCTAGTGCTTACCGACACCAAACCCTAATTATTTTTTATAAAATTTCCCATTCTCCTTCCAGTGTTCGCCAATCTTTATTCTGCACATATTGAGCAGGACCTCCATGCTCTGCGCTCCCTTCTTCTCCCTGCCCTCTGCGCTCTCTTCATTATCTTCTTGTGACCGTGCTCTGCAGTGCTAATTCACTGAGCTGCTGCATCTCGTACATAAGATAGAAGACGGACCGAAAACAATTCACTCAGGAACCGGTAATTTCCTCGAACTTACCTTCTTCTCTGGCACAAAATCAGTTTTTCTCAATCGAATGTGGTTCTCGATCTCAGCGTCCGTCTCTCTCCCTGTCTGAGTTTTTCTTCATTGTCTGGTTCAACTTCTTCTAATCTTCCGTCAGATCATCTCAAGATTTGTTTTCCCGAACTCGTCGGTGTGGTTCTAGAGCTTGCAGGCGGCCACACGTTACTCATCTATTTTCTTCTCCCTTTACTCAGTTTGATTTTGTGTATATCTGCGTATTAGGTTTTGTCGGGAACTCTAACTCCAGTTTGGCTTCCTTTTCTCCCTTGTTCACATCTATTGCATTCAGAGTTCAATGTATTCGTGTTAGGCTCCGTCGGATATGGGTTCAACTTTTGGAATCAGCCATGTCAAGACGGTGACATACTGGATTCCACAGGTTTTGCTCGTAACCTCTTCATTTCTGCAATCTCCTCTGCATTTGTTTCATTTTCATAGCAGCAGGTCAAGACGGAGCAGTAGCAGATCAAGGCGACATGACAGCAGAGAACGCGAGAGAGAAAAAGAGTTGAGAGAGAGGGAAAGGGAGATTGAAATGAGAGAAGGAAGGTAATAGTTTATCCTGCTCCGTCAGCTGGTCTTATAATTTGGTTTGTACATAATGCCGATGCTTTTCATCTTAAGTTTTGCAATGTGGGTGCTCTCTGTATGTTACTCTGGTCCGATTGCAATTTTGAGAATCTGAGATGCCTTTGTGTTTGGGAGTTTTAACTATATATATGAATGGTCGTTGATTTGTCTCTAGAATAATGGAGTGAACAGATATTTTTGAGTAAATAAATTCATTACTAATTTTTATACTCATATAACTTTGAATTATTTTGTGGGAAAACTAATATATGATGTAGCATTTAGATATTGACGGAGAGGATGCTGCCCTGTGTTTGAAACAAGAGGACTAAGGCCTTTTGTTCTTAATTTTTTTTCAGTTGTGTACTACTTCTCCCACTAATCACCATGACTAGTTTCTAAATAGATATTTTATCTTGTAAAGAGTGTCGAGGTGACATTTTTACCTTATGCACGTCTTCTTTCGAAAGGAAAATATGGAAGAAGAAGAGAGATACATGTGTAAGCTTAAGATTTGTGAAGATGAAGCAACAACAGTGTCAATCTGAGTATACTGTAGTATGGTTGTGACCTTTCTCAATACTACTTGTTCTCATGATTCTTGCCATAAAACAGAAAGATAATGACTTAGTGCTATAACTGAACTTGAAATCTTTGTTGAAAACATATATAGATACCAGCTATACTTGGGGTGATGTGCTCAAAATATCTGTTTGTGGTTATCCTTCGTAGGTTTTAACCTCTGACAATCGTTAATCAGATATTGTGCTTATTCATTTATTTCAAGAAAGACCTTATAGTTGCTCGTTGGTCTTTCCTTTGCTGAAGTTACCATTTATAGTCCTTTTAGATGAGGTTGGACGGGACTGAGCTTTTTTTCTGGGGAATATTTGGCCTAGTTGAACTTATGGACATGTAAAGTTAACTAAAATGGCCTTTTGAAGTTTAATATGGCCAGTTGATGAACTTTTGCTGCTGCTTGTTGTATCTTCTCCAACAATTTTTACCATCTTATAGTACCTTCTGGTTTGCAGAAGATTTAAAGACAAGAAAGATGTAGCTGAGCCTGAAGCTGATCCAGAAAGGGATCAGCGAACTGTTTTTGCTTATCAGGTTTTTTGCTGTTTTCATTCTTGTCCATTCTGTTATCCCTTTTGGTCATTATGTTTACATCTTTGTACTTGTAACTGACCTTGTGACATTTTTAATTGTGTCTATTATAGATGCCTCTCAAGGCGGCTGAGAGAGATGTATATGAGTTTTTCTCTAAGGCAGGAAAGGTTAGTCAAATAGTGCTGATCATCAGCGCTCCTTGATTTTCTGAAAGCTGATGGTTAAACTTTGACACTTTTTATCTTTTAGCATTTCTTCTTGAGATGTGAGGGCTTTTGTGTTCTATATTTTATTCCGAAGGCAATCCAAATTCTGTTAGTGAATGTGTCTTCTGATCCACATTATTCATCCTGCAGGTGAGGGATGTGAGGCTCATTATGGACCGTAACTCCAGACGGTCTAAAGGAGTTGGGTATGTAGTCATTTTCTTCATTTTGTGCATTATTGTCTTCTAAGAACTAGAAAAGATGAGACCTGTGTTTTGGATATGTTTCAAAATTTAAATGCTCGGGTTGATGCTTTTTGTTGGAAAGACAGGGTCAAGGTTGTTAAGATACTTCAAGTATAAGCTTCTCTACATTCCATGTGGAGCTCTACAGAGAACTCAGCTTCGAGCTCTAGCCTCTAACCAATTTCAGGTATAAGCTTCACTTGATATTTTCCTTCCACTAGAATGAATATTGTTAGTGTTACTTGAATAATCTTCCCAGTTTGACATAATTTCCCGTCCAAGAAAGATTTTACAATGGTTCTTTAAAACAAAATTTCCAATCTTGTAGAATAGAGGCGTAGGCATCTGATGCCAATTTATAATTTTCCTTGTTGTTAACATACACGTAACAAAGTCTCTTTCTTATTTGATTTTATTATTGTTGGTGGTGAATGTCGATGTTGCTTTCTAGTCAGATTGGTAGGGTCAAAGTCTTGATTGTATATATGTGTGATATACCTACAGCACATGCCAGTAGTTATCATTGTTGCCACTGTAAGATTTTAGAGTTGGAGAAAAAAAAAGAAAGGAGATCGAGAGATTGAGAAAGATTTTAGAGAGAATTAATGAACTTGACTCTAGTAATCAGCCTCGTCATGGCTCTGCTTCTCTTCATGTTGGGGCTGTGGTGGTGCCAACAGAAGCAGTGTTGTGTTGCCTCTACTGACATATGCAAACCTGATTGTACAAAGCTTTGATATGCCTAATCGTACTGCAAACAATTCATTCTTGTATGAGGAAAACAAACATCTTGTTACATCAGTTATTTTACTGCTATCGCAGTTTTTGGAGAGTGTCATAGCTCGCCTTGGTTTTGCTATTACTTTCATTTTGTCTTAGTAATATATGCCGCATCTATATAGGTTACACAAGATAGGAAACTTTATTTTCTTATTCACCATCAAAATGAGAATCCGTTTCCGTGATTGAAATTCCAAAGTAATATTCAAATGTGAGACATCATCTGCGGTGGTTCAAGAACAACCTGCTATTGTTGCTAGTGTAGAATCTGAACCGGTTCAAGAACAACCTGCTGCTACTGCTGTATAATCTGAACCTGAGAGCAAATGGTTTGGAACACCAAGGTATGTACAAACTTCTACTGGTGCTACTTCTGTTGCTACTGGTGTATAATCTTAACTTGATGCTTTCACGTGATGCTACTTCTTTTGATGATTATTACTTTGAATAATAATGACTTCCCTTATTATCTCAACATAAAAAAGACCCTGCTGAGCAATGGATGTCGTCCTTCTCGTGCTGCATCTGTTTGGTAATGTGCATCCCAAACTGATGCTTAGTTGCATCTGTTTGGTAATTTGCACTTTGTGCTTCTTTTTACCATGTTGTGGCTGCTGCTACTGCTGCACTTTATGCTTCATTTTATCATGTTGCTGCTGCTACTGCTGCACTTTGTGCTTTTTTTTTACCATGTTGTTGCTGCTGCTACTGCTGCAGTTTGTGCTTCTTTTTACCATGTTGTTGCTACTGCTGCATTTGTGCTTTTTTTTACCATGTTGTGGCTGCTGCTACTGTATACTTTCCTCTCTTTTTCTATTGCTGCTACTGCTACACTTTCCTCTCTTATTCTGCTGCTACTACACTTGTTCTCCTTTTTCTGCTGCTGCTATGTCTAGTCATTAATGGAATATCCTTTGTTTCATGTAATAGTTGTCTACAAGCAATGCAACAATGGGATAGTTGTTACCATCACCAAAAGTTCAATAGTTATTGAAGAAGTTCATATTTTTTACTCTGTTTAGTTGTATGAGTTCAAATATATTACAATTCTTTTATACAATAAGTGATAGAGTTCTACATATTGCAAAGTTGGAACTCTTTAGAGTGTTACTAGTACAAGTGGTATAGTATGAGTGGTATTCATTAACTTCATTTGTATGGATGAACATATATGATACATCAAGTTTCTATAAATAAAGTTTACTTGTTTATACAAGTGGTATAGTATGTGGCTTAAACCTGTCCGTCTGTACTTTCTAAAGTCATTCATATTGTAGAAAGATATAAAACTTTGTATCATGTTGTATGATATATATAGCAGGCCATGAAGGCAAAAAAAGTGTTGTATCAGTTTTACCAACAGAAAAAGTGTTGGTGTATGTCATATTTATCTAGTATGTTATATATGTTAGTAAACATTTTAGTAAAAGTTTTCTAAAAATACACTTCAGGTGAATGATATTATCAGTGTGGACTCTTATTATATGGGGTGCAAAATTAAAAAAAAAAAAAATTCCCTTAGGTGTCGGTTTTTAAAAGACCGACTCCTTAGCATTTTATTATTTTTTCTAAAAATACACTTCTGGTGTCAGTTATATGTTAAAAACCGACACCTAAGAATACTCTAAGGCGTCGGTTTTTTGTTGAGTGCGACACACAGACTCATACATCCCGTCATAGGCATAGTCAGCTTCGGTTTTGGATAGCCTAAAGCGTCGGTTTTATAAACCCACACCATAGTGCACATCTGAAGCCACGCTTCAAAAAACCGTCGCCTCAGATACAAACCTGCAGTGACACCCTGTTGAGTGACGGTTTGAAAACCGACACCTAAGGGGTTTTATAACCGACACTATAGGTTTTTTTTCTACTAGTGATTCTCTGTGTCGGTATATGTGGTGGTGTGGATTTCAGAAGGCTCATTGCGATTCTGGTTTTGTCTGTGGTGTCAGGTTGGGTCTGGTTTGTGGTGGTAAGGTCATTTTGGGTGGTATCATGGTCTTTTTCATGGGTGGTTGGCTGAGGCTGAGGTGGAGAGTTTTGGTCTGTAAGATGATCATCAAGAGTGGTGGTTTGATTTTCATAGATGTGAGGGATCAGATAATCATGTGTTGTAGGGCTATGGGGGTCATGATTGAGGTCTGATGATGGAAGACTTCCTGCTGAGTTGTTGTGAAAGGGAAAAACAGTTTCATGAAATAAAACATCACGAGAAACAAGAATCTTATAATCAGACAACCGTAATAATTTGTAACCCTTTTGATTATCAGCAGGACCAAGATAAACACATGGTGCAGATTTAGGTTGAAACTTACCTTTGTTACCTCCTAGATTTAGAGCATAAGCAAGACAACCAAAAACTTTAAACAAACATAGTCAGGTGCAGTTTTGAATAGGCATTCATAGGGAGTTTTTCCATTCAGAGAAGAACTAGGGAGCCTGTTAATAATATGGGTAGCATACAGAATGGATTCACCCCAATATTCTATGGGTAAGCAAGATCTAAAGAATATAGCCCTAGCTGTCTCCATTAAGTACCTATGTTTCCTTTCTATGATACCGTTTTGTTGGGGTGAATGTGGGCAAGATTTTTGATGTATGATCCCTAGTTTGTTGAAAAGGACTTTTCCCTCATGAGAAGATCCTAACTCAAACGCATTATCAGACTTATTATCTTTATGGGTTTGTTAAACTGTGTAACACCCCTACTCTAAAAGGCTTAATAAACATCTTACTTAACAATATATATCGCAGCGGTAATCTCAACGAATCATTACTGGTGTCACCGTTCTTACTCGCCCATACGAGTATTAACGTGCTTCCTGATATTCTTACATACGAACATTTTCTCGCAGTGACAACAAGAGATAGATCTAACTTTCCAAAACCATTACAAAATACATTCACAGGTGAGCATTCTAAGTATCCCAATCCTATACACGTTTCTAAGTTCGTATCAAATGCAACAGTGCATATTTAAACAACTGTAATTAAACTACCCAGCGCGTCCCTCTCTTTGCTGACACCGGAAGCTGCATACCTGCAAAAATGGTTGTTGTGGTATGGAATCAGCCCCTGCTGAGTATGTTACTACATGACCGTCATGCCCCCTCGGACCCTCAGTTATTTGGTCGGGAGCATGCAGTTCTTTTTCATGCAAGTAGTTTATTGATAAACTGTAAAGCAACAATATATATAGTGCAGTAAACTCAAATGACAAACAAGCCCTCGGCTTCACACATCGCATCGTAATAATCACTGAAAGCGTTACAACGCCTATATGAGTACAGAGACTCCATTCCAACCAACACTTAATAGTTCATAATTGAGTACAGCGACTCACTCGACCAAACATCCACCATAAACCACACGTGAGTACAGCGACTCGCCACAACCAGTTCACACACACAATATGAGCACAATGGCTCGTTCAACAAATCCACCAACATACCACACATAACCACAAGCACAACCAATGAACAACAAGGCGAAACAATGAGAATTATAAATGAGAATAAACTCTCGTCTTCGGCATGCAAGCCCAAACAATGTTCGCCTAATGTACGAGCTAACACAGTCGTTCGTATTGTTCAGTTATGTCTAATGACAACGTCTCGTTAGAAGGACGTGTCTTTAAATTACCCATCACCTATGGCGGGTCACCCATGGCAGTAGCCACTCCAGCGGTAGAGTCTCCGACCGACGGACCATCTGTAGTCCGTTGGAAATTTATCCAGTACTTTCGGTTACTACACGGTATCCTAGTATCATTAATGGATCACAATTTACAGTAAGAACCACATTCTTTGGTAAACTTTATGTATACCATCGCATCGCTCACCATATATTTTACCTAGCACAGCAGACTAGGTCACAGTCTAATCCTGAGTATGTCGACTCGGATCCAGTGCTAGATACGAGAGCGGCGTTAGAGAGGCAGTGCTCCGTATAAAATTTCCAGATATTATAGATATCTTATTATCTTAATGCTACAACGTTTTACTTACGTTCCTTATATTACACATATAAGATAGCATCATTGCCGCTAGTTCGTTTTAAATATGTTCATATATACGAACAATACTGTTATCGTACAACAGTAATAATAATAAAGCAGCATTAATACACAACCCAGGCATATTAATTCACACAAGCAGACATTCAATCTATCACAGATTTTCACACAATGTCTGAACTGAGGAAATCTCAGAGACAATCAAGCCACATAAATAACATACCGTTCACCCTGGAAGTATTACGGTGGAGTATGAATCAGCTAATTCTCTGGAGATCCTCGAGACGCCTCTAACAATCTAGCAATATGCATCACACTATGCATCAGCATCTCATATTAACAATACCCTACGGCACCCCGTACCGTTATTAACCTATCCCTATTAATCCCCCGTATATTAACTGTCAATGTTGACGGTTTTCAGTTTATTCAGGATAGGAAAGACATTACATTACATGCGTAGTTTCCTCTCGTATATTAATATACTTAACGTTTGAACTTGTTATCGCATGTAACTTAATATACCTTGTATATTGTATAGTTTGTTTCGATATTGCATGTATAATTTCTTTACCATGTATTATACATCTCACCTTAGTATTTATTTTCTAAGGTTTGTTTTCCCCAAGTTTAAAGGAGTATAATTCATATATAAATGCCATGAACTATATAAGTTCTTATTATTTCATGTATACTCCTAACATTAGAATTCCATATCTAATGTTTTACAATTTTTTCCCTTCATCTCATATCATTTTAATTGTGGTAATATATAGTATTGAACTATATTATACTTTCCACACCATAAACATATATTATTTATATATATGCATTATAGGACTATTCATTATATGGTAAGTTATTATAACATATATTCATTCTTTTAATGAATACCTTATATTATAAATGTTATAATTCTTATAGCATTAAAACATATTATAAATTTCATTCAAAAATATTAATATTTTCGAACAGCACCTATAATTCTCAAATATTTACAAAATCCACCACATAATTTATATAATGTTATATTATGGTTATATAACAATTATGACATTCAAGTCATTAAACAATTATAACCTATAGTTATATATTGTTATAAAATACCAAATAGCCCTTAAAACTTTCGGTATTAACTATTCTCCACTATATTTCCATAACTTATAAACACCCCAAAAAATCAAAAAACATTACACAATTACATTATAATATATACTTATATTATAATCCTTATTCCTTAATATAATTATAACCTATGGTTATATTTCTCCAAAATACCGAACAGACCCCATGGTCTATTTGAATTTAATTTCCACCACTTAACTTCTATATTCACAATTTACCCCATCTTATAACTTATAGTTTCTAATATCACCAAAACCATAATATATACATATATCTTCACAAAACCTTATATATAATTCCAAAAATTACCAAACCATACCAAAAGGTTATAAATATCATTATTAACCTTATACTTTCTCTAAATCTCGGTTTTACCACATATGTTACCCACGTGTAACAATGTTATGAAATATCTTATAATATACCTAGATAATTCATATAAACTCCAAATTTACCCAAATCAACTTCTAAAAAATTCCTAATAACCTAAGGACTTTACTAAACTCCATTTAGCACCCTTAAGTTTCGGTAATTACATTACTACCCCAAGACTTATAAATCTTTTACAATTTAATAAGTATCTTATTATAAGGTAGTATTTTAATTTCTTAAATTTTCTAAACTTGGTCAAAGTCTCCTATATAGTCAACTTTGACTCCTAATACCAAATGGGAACCAATTTTCGGTAATTACAAATAATAGCCTATACTTTTCTATTTTACAATTTGACCCAAAACTTTATAAATGTTATAATTTTATTAAATTCATTAAAAATCCTAAATTTCTCTAAATTAAGCCCACGGCTTTTATTTTCTCAATAATTACGAATTGGCCCCAATTTTAATTATAAGCATAAATAAAACTAAATAAGCTTATAAACTTAAATTAAAATGGCCTAATAACATGGCCTTATTACAACCTTGAACTTGAAAAATAAATTACACAATAAATGTCTCAAAATATCATATATACTCACGGCCTCACTTCCATTTAATTATTTTCCACATAATGTCATAATTTGACCATTATGTTAATTAAATCTCTTAAATGATAGCTTAATTTATCTTAGCCATTTTTTTCCATTTTTAGGTCAATATGACCTATATTTGAAGTTTCACTCTCGGCCATGTACATATATATACTTAAAAATTACAAAAATCATAAGTTTAAGGTGTTATACCTTGATTATCCTTGTATGGGCTCGGTCACTTGTAGGAAAATTCCAACTTGATTTAGACATGTTTAATACACAAAAACAAGATATGGTTACACTCCAAGCATGAGCTTAACCATAAGGAATAATTAATGTAAGATTTAAGGCAAAAATCACCTTAAAAATGCAAGGGAAGTTCTAGGTATTTTCGACCTGAACAAAACACACCACAAGGTGTTAGATCTACTATATTGACATAGGAAATAGTTAGATCTCGAAATCCTACCTTGTTATTAGGTTTTACCTTGGAAAAATGCCTTAAAAGAGAGTATTTCTCTTGGATCTCGGTCACCCTTGCTCCAAATGGCTAACCAACAGATCCCACGTGAAAAGGGGAAGAAGATGAGTCTATGGACCAAAATTTCACAGCCAAACTCGAAAGGAATCAAAAGTTTGAGCTTAAAGCACATTTTTACCTTAAAATGTAGATTTGAACAACCTTGGTCCCTCTACTGGTCTCAACCGAGTTTTAGCTCTTGTTCTAACCTTAGAACACTGAGAATAAGCCATAGGAATAGATGAGCCACGAATTTTAGGTGTTGGTGGTGAAGAGATGAAGAAAAAAGAGCTAAAAATGACATTAAATCACTTACATTAATGACTTAGGAGCTAGGTTTGCCTTCCATGTTCAAGAGCAAGCTTTGGGAGCTTGAGAGGAAGGAGGAAGCTCGGCTGGGATGAGAGAATCGGACACAGGAAGGAGGAGGAAGTGGGAATGATTGATAAAATTTGAAATAATGTAAAAGTAACATTATTTTTGGAAAAGTCTTGACATTAAGGTAGCATTATTGTCAATCAAGGAATTATGCAGCCTCCTCTCCTGTAGCCAGCCGCTGCCATGGTCCAAGTGGGTCAATTTATTGACCATTGACCATGCTTGGTCAATATTGACTCATGCGGGCCCCACTTTAGGGTTTTATTAATATTTTAAATTAAATTTGTAAAAATTCGTAAATTTCTGGAATTTAAATTCTTAATATGATATTATTATATGATTAAATATCATATTTAAGGATAATTATAATTTTTAAGCCCATTAAAAATCAATTTAAAAGGCAATCTCACAAAAACGTGCTTTAAGGAGTTTTAGCGCACATTTTTGTGTCACAGGATGTTCCTGAGCTTAGTTCTCCTTGAGAATGGTTTTATTGTGTTCCTTGATTCATTATAATACTTAGGAATCCACTTTGGATCCTATTTGAGGTCACACAATCTTTATGGTGTTTTAAAGCACATTTTTGGCTTTACCGATCTTAAGGCGCGTTTTGCCTTGTTGAGATCTTTTAGATTGTTCCCCAATAATATTTAGATGTTTAATAATCATCTTAGATCATTAATAGATCATTTAATTATATTTTAAAGGTTAGGGGTATTTCAGTCTACCCCCCTTAAAAAGGCTTCGTCCCGAAGTCCTTAATCCTCTACAGTTCACCTAAGGAATCAAGTTCCACTAAGTAACCAAACAGTCCATTGCTAGGGAGTAACTCCCACCAGGTTCAAACCTTGTCTATACATACAGCATATACCAAATAACCAAACTCATGGTAAAAGTCATTCATATCACAGCACTAAACAAGGTGCACATCTAACTCATCAACCAAAAGTACTCCGCGGTACTATATAAATATTCAACCAGGTACAACCTCATTGTACACAGCACTAGACAAGGTGCAAAACTCAAGGTACACAGCAATAGACAAGGTGCAAATCTCATAAAGTACTCAAAGGTGTTCGCAAGGGATACTCCACGCATCCCTATCTACATGTTGGTATCTCGCGAGGATACCCACATTATTCCACATGTATGTGTGCACATATAGTTAACGTTGACAGTTCACAGGGAAGCAGTCTTAAAGACCAGGACTTGACGATCCCCAACCCCAGCCAACGTCTACTACCCACGGACACACCGGTTTGATCACAACGAAGGACACTGCGGTCCACGGCTCCTCGGGCAGTCACCTTATTTCCTTAGTCACCCACAGACACGCCGGTCTAATGACAAAAGGGCTCTGCGGTCCACGGCTCTCTGGGTGATGTCACTCGCAGACACACCGGTTTGATCAGAACGAAGGACTCCACGGTCCACGGCTCTTCGAGTGACGCTTAAATTCCAATTTCCATTCATATCTGTGTCCACTTGTAGGAAGTTTCGAGAATCATTCAACCCTGACGTGGTCAGCGTCAGTGTTGAACTATCTCTCCTCAATTTGTGTTTGGTTTCCCTTGATCGGACCAGGATCAAGTTCAACTTCCCACGTCAAATTCAATCAATCACTTGTTTATTCATTTCTAATCTTGTTTCCTCTTTGACTTATTATTATTCATACAACACCTAGAGTATTCTCTTCTAGTAGATTACACATCGGTCTCATGCCGATCCATTCATCGCATTCAAACAGTCGGTTTATACCTAGTCACACATCACATAATACGGAGCTCGCTACTCCATCTATTCGAAATCTCTCATCAGAGCTACAGAAAGTCCTACTTGAATTCTCACATAAGAGATAACAAGTCAGGTGTGATGTGACTATTGTTCGCAATGTTTGCGTAAATAGTCGGAAATAGGGTAAGAACAATCTATCTGTACTCCCTTTCCTATTTGCCATAACTAATGCGAATTAGAATATATTTATGTTCATACACATAATACATCACAATATTACTTCAAGTAATATAACACAATCATGACACTGGTACTCTACGTACAATAATAGTGTTTGCAGCATGTGTACCATGCGCTACGTACTCCAACGTACGGTATGTTTAAGGCGTTCTACCCCCCTTAAAAGGATTACGCCCACGTAATCTGTGAATATATATCATCTTGAAGTAATAAGTTCAAGATGTTCCATTCATGTGGATCTATTCGTGCACTAATGTGTTACATATTTCATTACCCCTTTTTTTTTCTAGGGTCGGCTTTAGTCCATCTGGCTATACAGCCTATCTCGGTTAGATATATGTCTATTTATATATGGTTTGATCGGGAGATGTAAACACATCATTTGTTTTCCCCAAACCTGCTAGGTATGTCAAACCTATGCAATATATGGGCCCACTCGCTCCGCAAGTAGTATGCCCAACTGCTTTATGGTTAGTTTACCTCTTTTGGGTAGTAGTTTTATGTCGGTTTCAACTCCAAGTGACGGTGTTTTCTACACGGTCTTCCATAATTATGGGAATGGAGTAGGTTATTCACTGCGTGGTATTGTTTGTTACACACTTTTATTATTTCAATTAGTTATTTATATTCTTCCTGTTTTCTATACATGTTCATGGTATACCCCCAAGGGTTCATGTCACCCTACCGAATTAACCTTCGGTTTAATGGTTGTCGAGCTATGCTCTTGCACCTAGTGTTTGTAGTAATTTCCTTTAAATGTCAAAACGTGTCTGATATGCGCAACTAACTGGCGCTTCAAGACTCCAGTTATTTCTAACCGGGATGAGTTCCTTCCATTGGTACCATACAGGTTCCCTATTACTGGTGTGAACTCGTATCCCTCGTGTGTTGGTATTTATTGTCCACACATACGGTTCATCCCTATACTCCGTCAGGGGAAATCAATTGGTTTATTTGCTCTTCTACTTTCTACTTTTCTCTAATATTATTCGGTTAACAATTATTATAATGGTCGCTTTGTTGCGCACCATGCATCAGTCGTTTGGTCGGTTATCTGCTATTACGGTTTGTATGGAGTTTCTAATCTCCAACCAAGAGTATCTCTTGTAACGGTCGCTTTTGCCCTTCGTCTGTTGTAAACATCCAATACGACTATAGGTTTTAGCTTGGTATCCATTTTCTGTTCAACTCCAATTGGTACTATCATATTAACGTTTTATGGCTTGAGCACGTGGTTATTATTGTTTAATGCGACATCATCGCAGCGCCCTCAGCGCATGATATAATTCTTTATGTGCCCCCCCTTTTGGGGCAGCATCTAATATTACAAAGGTTTCCCTCATATAACTTCCTTAAATACCACAATTCCTCTACTCATTCGTGGGTTCAATTGCCTTTACCATAATTAGGCCTTAGTTTTCTTGTTTACTAAAATCCCCAAAACTTATTTTTAACTCCTCCACTGTGGAGTTGTGACTTATGTCACTTAATTATCAAGCTATCCTTGATTATCCTAACCTGCCAATTTGACTGAGATCTCTCTCGTCATTACATGGTTTACCTAGTCAGGGTTCCATTCGCTGACTTAGACACAGAGTTGATTACCTCCTGGGTTCTTACACTACTCGTTTACATGCATGGGGTACCATACTGATACATTACTACTTACCCAACTAACTCAATATACGTTTGTCAGGCCCACAAGCTCCTAGGAGTGCGGTCGTCCCATGTCGTCTTTTAGTACACTCGTAGCGTTCGTACCCGGTGATTATTGTACTCTTAGTCCCGGTAACTTATGTTTAAATAACTATGCTGCCAACCTTTACGTCAGAATGGCCCTAATATTAGGTTCCATGGTCTCCTTTATTAGTGTGTATTTCCTTTACCTTCTCCAAGATAGGTGTTTGCGACTTATCGCCCTAATTTTGGTTTCCACATGCTCGTCATCTGGTATCTATGAGTGGGGATCAGTAACTACTTATTACCTCTCCCGTTCACTCCTAGGCTGTTAACGCCCTCAGGTATGAGTTTTCAGTTCTAGTACTCCACCCAATCCATTGGATTATACCCTATGGTGTAGTTCGGACTCCATGATAAAGGTTGACACCTCGTGTTTCTCCTGCCCTATGGTAGTCCCTTTAGTCTGATATTAATCAGTACTTGCGATACATCACCTCTGTTCTCCTAGTTTTGGGTCATTCTGGTGGTACTAAATGTATCCTTTCGTAGGCCTATGCCATACGATATTCAGACTCAATACTTATTCTGATAGTTTAGATGATTGTTAGTCTTTAATTTATTCCTAGTTGGTTCTAATATTTCTCCTGGGGTTACAATGGATGCCCATTAGACTTAGTGGTTTCGTTGTCATTCCTTTTCATTGTATAGTCCTTGCTCTTATTCAACTCATATTTCCTCCATCCTTTTCGAGGTAACGGTATCTTCCGTCATTAGGCAACTTTCACTTTTTAGTTTATATCCACTGCCCTCCATACGGGAGTCTAGCAGCATAATGGGTCAACAACACCTCGGGTGTGTGTGGTGCGGCATAAATCGGCCCTTTTATTGCACGTTTTCACCTGCCCGATCTTTCTTACAACATCAAAACACTTTGCCATAACGGTATTTGTCTAATATTTGCATCTATTCAGTCGGGTAAGTTTTTTTTTAAAGTCTTGGCTTGTTTAGCTCACTTCTTGCCCTCTGGCAATGTTCAACGGTGGTGGTTTAACCACTAATGTCACGCACTTCCTAAATATGGTTATGCTGGTCCTAAGGACTCGACACTCCCCACCAGTAATACTCGACGTTTAGTGTCCATACCGGCACTGGGGTTAGGCTTGTAGGCACTAATTACCGTTATTCTCACTTACTCCCTTTTGTATTCAACTAGACGGTATATTCTTTTAGGTTTAATGGTCAGACCGGCTAGGTTTTCCCGAGGTTCAATCGACCTCTAACCCAAAGGTTTGTACCCCTGCCTTTAAAAGGCTATTTTCTGCTTTATTGCATATGGGCTCGCATAAAAGTTTAGTGTTTATTGGTAACCACCTGGACCACTCGGTCCTTTAGAGTTAGTTTATTGTCGCTGCACTTGCTGTAGCAAGTGCGCAAGGTAGGTTGAAATTTAGCACTTTGGTTAGTGTGGCACTTGCAGTGGCAAGTGCGCCATGCAGCCTGCGCCACCGGTACGGTGTGTCAGTGCAGTGCTATTCCCAAATCGGGTTCCTGTTCTAGCCAAAAGTTCTTATTCAAGTTTATATAGTCTCACTCCCGCACTCGTTCCCACAAGCTTGTCATGGTAGTAAGGTCTTACTTTCCTCACGAGGCGTTGCATAATAGCAATTTAACGAGTTCTTGTTCCTACAGTTCTTAAGGTTTCTCCTCATGCACGTCGGGCCATCTTAAACCTTCAGTGTTGCATGGTTTTAGAGTTACTCGCTTCGGGTGAGACTTCAAAAGGTAATTCTTTCCATCTGTTACACAACTTTTAAACTAATCGTTACTCATCGTTTCCACTTCCTTTTCCCCCAAGCGCACTGTCCAGTGTTTTCTTGGATATAGGACAGGGTTGCTTTGCTTATAGCAAGCGAACCCCATTAGTCCTATGGGAATTATCTCCTCAACCTTATTTTAATATTCCCTAATACTCATATGGTAGGCGTTATGCCATTACCAGGACCCCCGGTCCTAAACAACTCATCATAACTTAAAGTTTTATTCTCAATATTTAACATAATTTCCATAGCGTCCACATCGGGCCTTCCCGATCAAGAGAGTTATCTCCGTGGTGCTTCCCATTTCATTTTGTCTCACTAGGTAGTACTCGAGGTACGGGCTGCGGCGGGTGGGGTACCATTGCAAATTTTCCGGGATGTTCCCCCATCAAGTGCGAGCGGTTCATACTGTCCTCGCGTTACTTGGGGTTGCTGGACCTTCACCGCCTTCCGCTGCTCCGTGTTCTTCCTTAGTACTATAACCCTGACCTCTTCCTGACAGATGTCAAGAGGACGGGTTAGACTTTACTCGGTCTAATACCGTAGTCTTGGTCTTTTAATATTGAAGTGCCTCTACGGTTATGGTGTGCAAGTCTTAATCATTGCAACAACCCCGCAAGGTCACGTCCTCACAACGTTTCCCATATTCCCATAACCTATGCTCACTGTATAAATCCTACTATCTCTTATCATCAGAGCGGTACTCCGCTCTGATACCACTTTTGTAACACCCCTACTCTAAAAGGCTCCTAAACATCTTACTTAACAATATAATCGCAGCGGTAATCTCAACGAATCAATTACTGGTGTCACCGTTCTTACTCGCCCATACGAGTAATAACGTGCTTCCTGATATATTCTTACATACGAAACATTTTCTCGCAGTGAGTGACAACAAGAGATAGATCTAACTTTCCAAAACCATTACAAAATACATTCACAGTGAGCATTCTAAGTATCCCAATCCTATACACGTTTCTAAGTTCGTATCAAATGCAACAGTGCATATTTAAACAACTGTAATTAAACTACCCAGCGCGTCCCTCTCTTTGCTGACACCGGAAGCTGCATACCTGCAAAAATGGTTGTTGTGGTATGGAATCAGCCCCTGCTGAGTATGTTACTACATGACCGTCATGCCCCCTCGGACCCTCAGTTATTTGGTCGAGAGCATGCAGTTCTTTTTCATGCAAGTAGTTTATTGATAAACTGTAAAGCAACAATATATATAGTGCAGTAAACTCAAATAACAAACAAGCCCTCGGCTTCACACATCGCATCGTAATAATCACTGAAAGCGTTACAACGCCTATATGAGTACAGAGACTCCATTCCAACCAACACTTAATAGTTCATAATTGAGTACAGCGACTCACTCGACCAAACAATCCACCATAAACCACACGTGAGTACAGCGACTCGCCACAACCAGTTCACAACACACAATATGAGCACAATGGCTCGTTCAAACAAATCCACCAACATACCACACATAACCACAAAGCACAACCAATGAACAACAAGGCGAAACAATGAGAATTATAAATGAGAATAAACTCTCGTCTTCGGCATGCAAGCCCAAACAATGTTCGCCTAATGTACGAGCTAACACAGTCGTTCGTATTGTTCAGTTATGTCTAATGACAACGTCTCGTTAGAAGGACGTGTCTTTAAATTACCCATCACCTATGGCGGGTCACCCATGGCAGTAGCCACTCCAGCGGTAGAGTCTCCGACCGACGGACCATCTGTAGTCCGTTGGAAATTATCCAGATACTTTCGGTTACCACACGGTATCCTAGTATCATTAATGGATCACAATTTACAGTAAGAACCACATTCTTTTGATAACTTTATTTATACCATCGCATCGCTTTACCATATATTTTTCCTAGCACAGCAGACTAAGGTCACAGTCTAATCCTGAGTATGTCGACTCGGGATCCAGTGCTAGATACGAGAGCGGCGTTAGAGAGGCCAGTGCTCCGTATACAATTTCCAGATATTATATAATCTTATTATCTTAATGCTACAACGTTTTACTTACGTTCCTTATATTACACATATAAGATAGCATCATTGCCGCTAGTTCGTTTTATAATATGTTCATATATACGAACAATACTGTTATCGTACAACAGTAATAATAATAAAGCAGCATTAATACACAACCCAGGCATATTAATTCACACAAGCAGACATTCAATCTTATCACAGATTTTCACACAATGTCTGAACTGAGGAAATCCTCAGAGACAATCAAGCCACATAAATAACATACGTTCCCTGGAAGTATTACGGTGGAGTATGAATCAGCTAATTCTCTGGAGATCCTCGAGACGCCTCTAACAATCTAGCAATATGCATCACACTATGCATCAGCATCTCATATTAACAATACCCTACGGCACCCCGTACCGTTATTAACCTATCCCTATTAATCCCCCGTATATTAACTGTCAATGTTTGACGGGTTTTCAGTTTAATTCAGGATTAGGAAAGACATTACATTACATGCGTAGTTTCCTCTCGTATATTAATATACTTAACGTTTGAACTTGTTATCGCATGTAACTTAATATACCTTGTATATGTATAGTTTGTTTCGATATTGCATGTATAATTCTTTACCATGTATTATACATCTCACCTTAGTATTTATTTTTCTAAGGTTTGTTTTCCCAAGTTTAAAGGAGTATAATTCATATATAAAATGCCATGAACTATATAAGTTCTTATTATTTCATGTATACTCCTAACATTAGAATTCCATATAATGTTTACAATTCTTTTCCCTTCATCTCATATCATTTTAATTGTGGTAATATATAGTTATTGAACTATATTATACTTTCCACACCATAACATATATTTATTTATATATATGCATTATAGGACTATTCATTATATGGTAAGTCATTATAACATATATTCATTCTTTTTAATGAATACCTCTTATATTATAAATGTTATAATTCTTATAACATTAAAACCATATTATAAATTTCATTCAAAAATATTAATATTTTCGAACAGCACCTATAATTCTCAAATATTTACAAAATCCACCACATAATTTATATAATGTTATATTATGGTTATATAACAATTATTATGACATTTAAGTCATTAAAACAATTATAACCTATAGTTATATATTGTTATAAAATACCAAATAGCCCTTAAAACTTTCGGTATTAACTATTCTCCACTATATTTCCATAACTTATAAATCAACCCCAAAATATAATCCATTGTTACACTTATAATATATACCTTATATTATAATCCTTATTCCTTAATATAATTATAACCTATGGTTATATTTTCCAAAATACCGAACAGACCCCATGGTCTATTTGAATTTAATTTCCACCACTTAACTTTCTATATTCACCAATTACCCCATCTTATAACTTATAGTTTCTAATATCACCAAAACCATATATTATACATATATCTTCACAAAACCTTATATATAATTCCAAAAATTACCAAACCATACCAAAAGGTTATAAATATCATTATTAACCTTATACTTTCTCTAAATCTCGGTTTTACCACATATGTTACCCATGTGTAACAATGTTATGAAATATCTTATAATATACCTAGATAATTCATATAAACTCCAAATTTACCCAAATCAACTTCTAAAAATTCCTAATAACCTAAGGACTTTACTAAACTCCATTTAGCACCCTTAAGTTTCGGTAATTACATTACTACCCCAAGACTTATAAATCTTTTACAATTTAATAAGTATCTTATTATAAGGTAGTATTTTAATTTCTTAAATTTTCTAAACTTGGTCAAAGTCTCCTATATAGTCAACTTTGACTCCTAATACCAAATGGGAACCAACTTTTCGGTAATTACAAATAATAGCCTATACTTTTCTATTTTTACAATTTTGACCCAAAACTTTATAAAATGTTATATAATTTATTAAATTCATTTAAAAATCCTAAATTTCTCTAAATTAAGCCCACGGCTTTTTATTTTCTCAATAATTACGAATTGGCCCCAATTTTAATTATAAGCATAAATAAAACTAAATAAGCTTATAAACTTAAATTAAAATGGCCTAATAACATGGCCTTATTACAACCTTGAACTTGAAAAATAAATTACACAATAAATGTCTCAAAATATCATATATACTCACGGCCTCACTTCCATTTAATTATTTTTCCACATAATGTCATAATTTGACCATTGTTAATTAAATCTCTTAAATGACTAGCTTAATTTATCTTAGCCATTTTTCCATTTTTAGGTCAATATGACCTATATTTGAAGTTTCACTCTCGGCCATGTACATATATATACTTAAAAATTACAAAAATCATAAGTTTAAGGTGTTTATACCTTGATTTATCCTTGTATGGGCTCGGTCACTTGTAGGAAAATTCACCACTTGATTTAGACATGTTTAATACACAAAAACAAGATATGGTTACACTCCAAGCATGAGCTTAACCATAAGGAATAATTAATGTAAGATTTAAGGCAAAAATCACCTTAAAAATGCAAGGGAAGTTCTAGGTATTTTCGACCTGAACCAAACACACCACAAGGTGTTAGATCTACTATATTGACATAGGAAATAGTTAGATCTCGAAATCCTACCTTGTTATTAGGTTTTACCTTGGAAAATGCCTTAAAAGAGAGTATTTCTCTTGGATCTCGGTCACCCTTGCTCCAAATGGCTAACCAACAGATCCCACGTGAAAAGGGGAAGAAGATGAGTCTATGACCAAAATTTCACAGCCAAACTCGAAAGGAATCAAAAGTTATGAGCTTAAAGCACATTTTTACCTTAAAATGTAGATTTGAACAACCTTGGTCCCTCTACTGGTCTCAACCGAGTTTAGCTCTTGTTCTAACCTTAGAACACTGAGAATAAGCCATAGGAATAGATGAGCCACGAATTTTAGGTGTTGGTGGTGAAGAGATGAAGAAAAAGAGCTAAAAATGACATTAAATCACTTACATTAATGACTTAGGAGCTAGGTTTGCCTTCCATGTTCAAGAGCAAGCTTTGGGAGCTTGAGAGGAAGGAGGAGCTCGGCTGGGATGAGAGAAATCGGACAAGGAAGGAAGGAGGAAGTGGGAATGATTGATAAAATTTGAAATAATGTAAAAGTAACATTATTTTTGGAAAAGTCTTGCATTAGGTAGCATTATTGTCAATCAAGGAATTATGCAGCCTCCTCTCCTGTAGCCAGCCGGCTGCCATGGTCCAAGTGGGTCAATTTATTGACCATTGACCATGCTTGGTCAATATTGACTCATGCGGGCCCCACTTTAGGGTTTTATTAATATTTTAATTTAAATTGTAAAAATTCGTAAATTTCTGGAATTAAATTCTTAATATGATATTATATGATTAAATATCATATTTAAGGATAATTATAATTTTTAAGCCCATTAAAAATCAATTTAAAAGGCAATCTCACAAAAACGTGCTTTAAGGAGTTTTAGCGCACATTTTTGTGTCACAGGATGTTCCTGAGCTTAGTTCTCCTTGAGAATGGTTTTATTGTGTTCCTTGATTCATTATAATACTTAGGAATCCACTTTGGATCCTATTTGAGGTCACACAATCTTTATGGTGTTTTAAAGCACATTTTTGGCTTACCGATCTTAAGGCGCGTTTTGCCTTGTTGAGATCTTTTAGATTGTTCCCAATAATATTTAGATGTTTAATAATCATCTTAGATCATTAATAGATCATTTAATTATATTTTAAAGGTTAGGGGTATTTCAACAGAGGTCCACTTAAGTGCGGGGATCGGATCAATTCGCATTGTGTGCAAATTTACGATGGGTGACAAGTGTTAGAAATTTTGGAGGTTGTCGGTGGCGTCGCTCCGTTTGTGTTCGTGTCTCTTGGATGTTGGTATAAGGATTCCAGTCCTTTCCCAAGCAAATCATTGTCAGTTCATCTTCGCTCCACCGGGAATTAGGGGTGGATAAAATCCACCTTGACCCGTTCCTAGTCATGAATCGTCGATGATAGATTGAGATTTTTGTGCTTCAAGGAAGGTATCCCTTAATAAAATCATACCTGGTCGGATGACCTGAACACTGCTGTTGGTGTGTAGTAGTGATTGGTGATGTCGACCTCTTCTTGATTCGGTTTCGAAGGTACGGATAAGATACTAAAGCTTCTTATGGTTACAAATTTCATCTACGGTGAGTACTGTTTCAACTACTTCATTCATGCTCCATACATACTTTAATTCATTTGCTCATGCATTCACTCAAACAGTTACTTCATTACTTAGACATGCTTCACAGGATTCAAGGTTTAGATTAATTACCTGGGCCGGACTTAGAACCGGACCCGTCTCGGTCTATGATATGCAGGGCAGGCTGCCTCTGGGTGCGCCCCTCTGAGGACCCCGGGATCCCTGTCCCTATGTGCCTGTTGGGTTGGTGCATTGCCAGATGCAACCTCCTTGCCTCCCTTTGCTTGTAGCTTTGGAGTTTCCTCTCGGTTTTAGCATTTTCGGGGCATACATTGGCTCGATGTCCGGGCTTCTGACAATTGTAGCACCAGATTTCTCTTCCTTGGCAATCCTTGTCGGGATGATCTCGGTGCACTTACGGCAAATAAGCGCGGTCGTCAGAGAAGTTCTTGGTGAAACCGGAGCCAGAACCTAAGGTTTAGAGAATTAGCACATTGTGCAGGGATACAAGGTATAATACTTATGCAAATACGGATTTAGATTCGAAGTTTACCCTAGGTGGGTGTGATCTCAGTGGCTTCGCTGCCACCGGCGCAGAAGAAACTAGTTAAAGAAGCTCAACTGGTTTGCCCTGCTCGCATGGGCACTGCTCTCACTTGGGAAGTTCTTTGGGGTTTGATTGAAGAACTTTCCCTTCTTCTTTTTAGAGCTTTTCCCTTGGTTCTGCTCCTCAGAGCTGGTGTTCTTGCTGTTAGCCTTGCGCTTTAGCGCGGTTTCTTCATCCCGAAGTTGGCAAGTGATCTCAGGCGAGAAGCCGCGTGATAACACTCATGAAGTTTCAGGTATTAGGCGGGATTCTTATTAAAAGAGATAGAGGTAAAGATTTAAGAATTAAGAAATTGATGGAATTTCAATGGTAATAAGGGTTTAACCGACATTTACCTGAAGGGAGGTAAACTGGTATAGCCCATACCGTACCGCAGGCGATGGCTCAGACCGCCATAGAAGCGATCGACCAACACCTGGCTGGTATACCCTAGGTCGGGTAGAAGATGGAGGATAGAAGTGAAGGTCTGCAGTACTCATCGACAGACATCTTCTCTATCATTTTCAAGGCGTCTAATTCAAGCCTTTTCTTGGTTTTCACATGCTCGGGTAGTATTTGGATCGGAGGAGAGAGGCAAAGACTCCCAATCGAAGGTGGGGTCGTTGACATGCTCATGCTTGACTAGTTTCCACCATCCATGGCTGCATCTTTCAGATAGTAGGATGCAACTCTAACTCGAACTCCAGCAGGAGCTTCGAGGGTTTCGAACGCCGTCTCCATCTCGGAGATATAGGCTTCCAGCTTACCGGATCACTTTTGCCCCTAAAGCAGGGAGGGCGGAGTTCCGCTACAGCTTTTACCCAGTTGGCTTCTCCGGGTGGGGGGGGAGGATTGGCCCCGTTTGATGTTTTGGTTCTGTTGATTTTGTTGGCAACATTGATTACTTACGGTAGCATCTACGCTACCGTGGCGGCGACGATCTCAGCTATCGTCTGCGTGCCAGGTCCTTCAGAGGCTTCGCCTCTACCTGGCCTCGTCCTGACATCTGAACATTAGCATTTACATTAGGCTTCGCAAGATATGACTCAAAGTCTTGGAATTTAAGCAAGTTATCGTCCATCGGGACGTCAAGGGTATCCGTTGTTAACAACGGTAGTTCCTAGTTAAGTTTCTAAGTATCAGTCTTAAGACGGTTGAAATCCTAACTCGGTAATCCTATGCTCGGTAACTACGGACATCAGAGCGACACTTCGCTCTGATACAACTTTTTGTAACACCCCAACCGCTAATCCTATATTGACCATCCAATCATCCCAATAGTCAAAGCTACTCGCAGCGGAAATACTACTTACTACGGCGGGTGATACAACGCCGCTAACCGCCCATACGGCTAGCTAGGCTTTATACCACTTACAATGACGGTCTGATGCCTAGGTATACCGAGCTACTACATTGCATACCGATTACAAAAATAACATTCTTACATTACCGGATTACCGAGTATTTAAAGTATTTAATTACATCCCTTTTCCAATTTTTCCAAAAGAATGAGTTCCTACCAACTACTCATATACCAATCATAATTCCTTCGCAATATCCAAAAAGGTGTACCCCATGGTTCACCGGCTAATCAGAAGGCTTACAGCCGTGTACAACTTGGTACACCATCACAATTCATCTTTAACCAAAAAGAAATTAAACTAAATCTCTTCATCATCTTCACCCTTCTCGTGTACCTGCGTGTAGTAAAAATATCGCCCCAAGGGGCTCAGCAAAAGCTGCACATAAATTCCGCATATACCGCGTGCTAGCTAGGGCACGCCGACTAATTAAGGTCGAATAGGCATGCGGTTCATTTATTTCATACAAACATGCTTTGCATACACAAACATGCTTTGCATACAACAAACATGCATATACAATACATTACACAGTTCAAGGCAACATTGCAATAACATACACATCACTACCTTCAGTGTTAGCCAAATTACGCATCCGGGTTAATCGGTATGCTTATTACTCTTTTACTCATTACATCTTACTTACTCTTACTTTACTTACTTACTCATCTTACTTACTTACTCATACTCATGTTAAGTCGGTATGACCTCCGGCCCGGGGACTACACCGTCCCACCACCGGGATTTACTTGGACTCACCAATCCAGGATGCTACCCATTTAAAGGATTTGGGCCGCGGACCAGTTTAAGAGTCAGGACTTGGATCCAGCCTCTTGTGTCTCCGCATCCTCACGAGTGGCCGAAACTATATCGGACTTCTACTCATTCCAATTAATTACCAATTTAAGTTAGATTGGTTAGCTTGTTAGGAATCAGTTAGAAGTCCAATCTCAACACATTCGGTCACAATACGATGCATCATACATACACACACTCATATTCATCCATACATTTCATGAATTATACAAACTATGAATTAAAGATAACATTCAACAAATACAGCACTACATATTCACAAGTAAGCATAATAACTTTGATTCGTGCATTTATCTTGTTTGGTGATCAATTAGCACAAACACACAAATCAGAGTAACCAGATAGCATACGGGGCACATGAGGAATTCATACCGTTCACCGTTGTACTTGTGTCCAACGTTCCTCCGGTGTTCACAATCAGATCCTATGATGTACATACAACCGAGTGATTAATCTAACTACCATTAACTTAACTCGATTACTCTTACGTTCCTAACTCCTATTTAATAAGTTTTACAATTCCTACACTTACACTTTATTTACTTAATTTTCATTACTTAACAACGGTGTACTTGCATATATAGTACTTATGTATAGTGGGTATACACATATATTATAGCTTATTATAATTATTATTATATATTTTTTTTGACCGACCGACCTTACCCAGGGTCGGACCCAAGGTCGGTCGAAGTCAGTAGGGTACATTCGCTGGAAAATTACAGGGCCGACCGACCTTGCAAGTCCGGGTTTCCAAAGGTCGGTCCTTCCAGTGAGGTTTTGGTTGATTTCTGGAGTCGGACCCGACCTTGCATGTCCGGTCGCCAAGGTCAGTCCATTCCAGTAAGTTACATTACAAGCGAATTTAGGCCGACCGCCTTGCAAGTCCGGTCCCTAAGGTCGGTCCATTCCAGAAGGTTCTATGACGGAATTTTTCTGGCCGACCGACCTTGCAAGTTCGGTCCCCAAGGTCGGTCCATTCCAGAAGGTTTCCACCCTTGTAAATCTAGGCTCGACCGACCTTGCAAGTCCGGTCCCAAGGTCGGTCCAGTCCAGTAATCACATTTTTATTTCTGTTTTCAGTCCCTCTTCTTACCCATTACTTCCCCATTGTTCCTACACTTATTCCCACATGTTTTCACACTAATTAAACGCTTTAAATCATGTTAATTCATCCATTAATTCATCACTCATTCCTATACTAACTTATATACTTAATTTCCTAAGTTTCAATTCACACTTACATTGTTTCTTTCCTTAATGCATTTCGCTACAGATTTTGCTTCTAACACTCTCCATCTACAGCACCCTCTTCTAATGTCATCTCTAACACTTCTAATGCATTACAATACATTAACTACCTCTCTCAATCTACCCTCTAACTATCTTAATCAAAATCTGTTACAACATATATTTTTCACCTAGTTCCCCATTCATTAAGTGCTCTAATCCTAGGTAAATTTTGCCATAGTCTCCCCTATAACTTTACAATCTCACCACATCATTTACACTCACATTATCATCTATCTCACCTGTTTTCATTAATCACAATACACATAGCTCCCATATACATTTACCAACACTAAACACTCTTAAAAATTCCTGCACACTACATTCAACTCCCATCCAGGTTTCCATAAGTTTTTAATGTCTTTTAAGGGTTTAAAACATTGTATTCTCCTACACATTACACTACCACTACACTACCATTTTGCAATACCCATTTAAAGTTCTAAAATTTGTTACATACATATACACAAGACTACACAAAGGTGAGTATAATTACCTTGTTTCTCTTCTAGTTCTTTCCTTTCCTTCTTCTTCCTTCTTCCTTCCTCCTCCTCTCTCTCTCTCTCTACCGATTATAGTACTTCAACAAATCTAACATACAGCCCATACATACACACCATTTTAATACACTATCCAACCCTTAATCATTCTTTAAAGCGTAAATGCATATTTTAGGGTTTAGAGGTTCCATTACCTTGCAAGGGTGTAGGTAGTGTTTGGACAGCTCAAGAACAATATTTCCCTCTCTCCAAGGAAGCCAAAATCGGCTAGAGTACAAGGAATCCAAACAAGGTTTTAGCTTAATTTTTGTTTTGCCCATAAGGCTAGAAAAACAGTGAGGTTTCAGGAAGCTTTTTACCTCAAAATAACAAGGAGAAGGAGGTGGTTCTAATGGTGGTCTTGAAGCTTCAAATGCTACACACCCATGGAGATGAAAGTTGTTGTTTCCGAATTTTGAAAGGAGGGAAATACTCTCCTTGATGAGAGGATTCCAATGGTACAAGTTTTGTAATTTTTGGTGGAGCTTTGAGGGGTTAACAAGAGGAGAGAAGTGAGTATTTTTGTGTGTTTTCTCTTTTCTCCATTGATGTCCGGTTGGAGGAAGAAGAAATAGAGAGGAGGGAGTTGGGTCTGTACGTGAGAGAAGAGATGAGGGGATAGGAGAGAGAATAAGTGAGTGAGGTAGTAAAGTAATGTTTTACTTTTTGCCTTTTATTGTTTTTGTCTTTTGTACATAGAGAGAGTTAAGAGAGTGTGTGTGAGAGAGGGGTAGAAATCGGACCACACAGCCCACACACACAAACTCTACTTTTTATTTTAAAAGGACACATAAGTTTGGGTTATTTATGTTTCTACCCCACAACTTCCCGTTTTTGACAGTTTTTACTAGTTCCTCGTTTTCTTGATTTAATTGACCGAAATTGTTACGAGTCTATTTGACCCGCTTAAAGCCACATTTTCCCGGTTTCCTCGAAAAATGCGCTTTAAGGTTCATTAGTGTTTTTAATCCATTTTAAGGATCCGTTTTCTTCGGGATTTGTTCCCTCATGATTATTTACACTTATTAAGCTTCTAAATTACTTATTATCCTAATTAATCACTATGGCAAAGTTGCTCAAGGTTAATAGTTTAGTAATTCTACTCATTAGGCAAACCGATTGCCATGATGTGTCTTACTACCACCTATAAGGTGTTTACTTCCTTCCATATTGAAAGCATACACAATTCAAGCACAATACGAATTCACATACATAATGCACCTTTTTCATACATACCATCACATCCACATTATACCACCTGTAACACCCCAACCACCACCGTACACTTAACATCAATCTGCAGCGGAAATCTCAACTCATCACATTACTTAATTCAATGGTGTTACACGCCGTTAACCACCCACGTGGCTAACAAGGCTAATACATATACATTTGTATCGGTCTGATGGACTAGATTCCTGAGCAACTACACAATACAATCCTCATTCCATTTTCAACATCAACAACATACACCTCTCAACCATACCGAGTATTTATAAACTGATGCCGATAACAATTTCGGTCTTACTACGCCTACAATGCTTACGCCATTTAAATGCTACCCATGTATAAACATCTATCCCGTCCTACTCTCGAACGGCTTCCAGCTCCTTGTACCTGAAATAGAAAAGGGGCCCCCAAGGGGCAGCACCTTTGCTGGTATGGTAATCCCGCAGCCCACATGCTACCGGGCCACGCACAACTAATTGTCGTCTTAGCATGCAGTTGATTATATTTAAATCATGCATACAAACCAAAACCATAAACACACAACACTTTGCATACACCCGACAACAGGGCTCAACATACATCCAACACATCCACACTTAACAAACCATCCAATGATTCTTTATCCTTAGAGTGGCTCTCCTCTAAAAACGGAGCTACTTCCTTAATGAACAACACGTACCCATTAATCGGGTTATCCTTAAACGCCTCCTGTCACAAACTGGGATTCATTTCCATGATCCACTCACTCCATATCCTACAACATATCTCATTTCTCACATAATAAACATAACACACCTTTCTTGTTTCGACGCACACATGATGACATCGCATTCATTTTAAACATCCAATATATATATATATATATACTTAGCACAGCAAGGGAATTTGCATAGCACCATAACATTACATAACACCATAAAATCGGTTCTCACAAGGAACCTTCCACCATAGTTAGCATACATAGTGAGCCTAGAGATTATTACCAATCCCATGTTAAGCTCGTTACCAACCTCGTTACCGTCCGGTTATATAGAACGGTTAACTTATACCCAAGGTGTGTCGGATATAGTAATCCCAAGCACACCGAAATAACATTCGTATGCCCCTGTGGCCCGACGTGAGTCAGTAACTAGCTTTGGATAAGCTAAGGGAAGGTAGAGACCAAATTGGAATACCACCTATACATACACCAAGAGAGCCGAACCGGATATGATATCGACTCCCGTCCATCACACGCGTGGCCGGAACAACCGGACTCCTCACCCCCCATTAGTACATATACACTTATAAATAAGTAGTTAGAGATCCATTATGGAGCCTACCACATCCACACACCATACGGTATCATAACCGAGTTAAGCACACAAGGGAGGTTCACACACTTGCATACAACAACAATGTCCAACTAACTCACACATAGCCGTGGTTAGCACGTTCCCAAGGTTTGGGCCGTCAACTCGAATACCGATCACTCATGTGTTCCTAGTTTTGGTTAGCTGAGGTTTGACACATATTTGAGGTTAAATGGTATCGGAGGCCAAATTCGCCACATAAATGAATTACTATAAACTCATTACATGTTTTAATCTTACAAGGTGGCAAACACTCAGTAAAACATATTGGCATACAAGCCGGTGTAATCCGGTAGGACACAGGTTGCAAGAAAACCATACCTGTCACCGGAGTCCACTTTACCACGTCCACTTATGTTCCTCGAGCGATTCTCGAACAACTGTTAACATCACATGTGTTTTTTATTAACATCGGGGTTTGCTTGATTATTTAATGTCTAATGCCTAACTTTCCCCGTTAACTTAGTTACATAACTTTACATTTTAACTTGTTTTACTTTCACATTTTTGATACAACTTTTCACCCACTTAATTGCCATTTAAAACTCACCTAATATGTCCTTAAACCTTATAACATAACATCATTACCTATCAATCCCCATCATTACATATCATTTCATAACCTTAAACCATATTTTTGGTCCATACAACACCTTGTCCGAACTTGTGTCCGGACTTCCCAAGTTCGGACACAAGCCGCGACCTAATACTGAAAACCATACACACGTCCGAACTTGTGTCCGGACTTCCCAAGTTCGGACACAGTTCGAGAGTAAATCCCAGATAGAAACAGTCACGTCCGAACTTGTGTCCGGACTTCCCAAGTTCGGACACAGTTCGAGAGTGGGAAAATCCTTTACCCAACAGAGCCTGTCCGAACTTCCATGTCCGGACGGAAGTTCGGACACGGCAAAACATTCAATCTCCAAGTCTTTAAACACTTAACCAAATTCCTCCAAAGCCTTTAACACTTGTAGTATCTTCTCCTTAGGTTTCTAAGTGATGTTTCATGCCTATTCTAACCATTATACCAAGACATATCTTCCACACAAACATCATCATCCAAACATCCTTTCTTACAAAACAAAACTCCTTATTCACTCTTACAATTCCTTTTTCCAAGCTTACACCTTCACCTTCTCCTCATTTTACCAAAGTTTGCCTAAGTCTTTAACTAAGTCCAAAATGACTTTGGTACATACTAGAACCTCAAGATCATGCCTAAGTCCTTAATACACTCTAGAACACTTCTTAGTTCATCAAAATTCTTTAAAACATCTTGAACTCCTTATGCATTTCCTAAATTTCGACATAGGGTCTCCTAGCATTTTGTTACACCAAAGCACATTGTTTCCACCATTAAACATTCAAGAACACCTAAATCCATCAAGAACACTATCACTCACAAAACTTCACCAAATTTACACTACATCACAATATAGTGCATAATTAAACTTGCTTGGCACTTAGGCCCTTAAATAACATGGCTCTTAGGCCCTTAAATTGCATAATCCTTAAACACTGAATTTCCACAATACATAAGCCTTTGACCTGCAATTACACACACCAAGACATATGTTCCTTTACTAGTCTCCTTGAGAACACCTTACTAAGTCATTCACCATTTGCTCTTTAGGTAGTTTTAACAAGCATTATAAGCTCATTTCTCCTAAGGCATTAAATCACATTGAGATAGCATATTTACCTCTTTTACACTCAAACTTCTTTCTTGTTTCCTCTTAAAACCGGTAAGGCATTTCACTCCTTGTCAACTACTTAACAATATACAAACATCATAATGAGTTTTCAAGCTTTAAGCTCCATCTCATTGTAAACCCTAATTACATATATTGTTTTAACACATTAGGGTAATTGTTTAACCTTGGAATGGAAAGAGAGCTTGAATAAGTATCAAGAGAGGACTCCTCCTAGCCCTTGGAAGGTTCAAATGAAGCTAAAACAAAGCAAGGTAAATACACCTTTAGTGGTGATTTTCGGTCAACATGAAAACATGAAGGAAACATGGATTTTCTTTGAGTTTCCTTACCTTGAAGCAAAGGAGAACAATAATGTGAAAATATAAGCTCAAGCTCCTTCAATGGTGGAACTCCATGGCACCGAAATGGTGGTCTTGAAGTTTTGAGAAGGTAGGAATGAAGAGCTTGATGAGAGGAAGAGAATGGTGGTGTTTGTTCTTGATTTGGTTATGTGAGCTAAGAATTATTGCCAATGGAAGGTGGAGCTTTGGTGAGCACTATTCCAAACCGTGAATGGAAGAAAGAAGAGAGGTTGAGGGAGCCTTGAAACCGTGGGAAATGAAGAAGGAAGGGAGATGAAGATAAGTTTTGTTAGTTTAGATATTTAAGTAAAGTAAATAGTGTTTTACTTTATCAATTTCTATCTTATCAATTTAACAAAGGAATGACTCATTCCCTTATGATAAAACCGGCCCCCAAATAGTAGCAAGGGGTATTTTAGACTTTATTTGCCAATTTAATTACTTATGATCACATATGTTACAAACTAGCTTATAAAAATCACTATTCACAAAAACAAGGCACATAGAAGTGAAATTTTTGATTTCCCATTGATATAGACTTCCAAATGTGATACTATATAGTACACATGTTAATTAAAGAGTAATGATGGACATTTAGCCATTCAAAACTCATTTACAAGACAATTTTTCAAAAACGTGCTTTAAGACTCCTTAAAGCACATTTTGCGTTTTAACTTGTTTTCAAGCTTGGTTTTCTTTAGTAATTGATTTAATATGTACCTTAACATATAAATAAGGCATAGGTATGACCATTAGGTCTTATACACATTTATCCCAAGCTTAGAGCACATTTTAGCCCATATTGACCTTAAGGTATTTATTTGTGTTTTGTTTGGTTTCATTGTCTACAAAAGTTTCCTAAGGACTTAATTAGCCTTATAAAGTCATAATTAAATATTATAACGTCTTGGTAGGCTCTTTGGGTCCTAGCCAAGTTCACTCCAACCTTAGAGCATGTTTTTGCTCAAACCGTGTCTTAGTGTTTTATTGTGTTTTACCATGGTTTAAATGGTTCATTTATGTTTCTAAGGAACTTTTTAGCCTTTAAATACCATAGTTTAACATTTACACAACATACCAAGGTTTGGGGTATTTCAATCTACCCCCCTTAAAAGAACTTCGTCCTCGAAGTTCACATTTCCTCGCATCATTGGATTAGAATACGGGAATTACTTATAGCCATAAAACTTCCATTACCAACCACCCTTTACATCCAACCTCGGACTTAATGGTCCGGGCAACATATCCACATTATACATAAAATATCATACTCACATGGTAACCTCGGACTTAATGGTCCGGGTACCTTCACCACACTTGCACCTATACATATCCCTCAGACTCTTAGGTCTGGGTGACATAACCACATTTAGACACATAGGTCTATGTAACACAACACATTTAGACTCATAGGCCTTGATAGCATACACTTTAGGAGATCAAAGTCAAAATAACCTTTATCACACATACCAAACACATGTCATAGCATGTATATCAAACAGAAATACCTTTTCCATCTCTCCATGGGTTCGAATCCCACGTTGAGTACATATACACTGTGATCCCGCAGAACCCGGTCGCGATGGACACCTTCTGGTCCCCGTTCCTTTGGGAGATCAAAACAGTCACTTAATTTTTTTAACATATATACTTCTCATGTCACCGGTCCGAAGACAAAGGCTCATACGTCCTCAGCTCGTGAGCAAGTACTACAAAAATATTCTTTACTAGGTTAAGTATAAGAAGATCTTTTATTCAAAATATTAATCAATTGTTTGAAAACACCAATTGAAAATCCTTTTGAAAACACCACACAACTCCAGGTCCAATTTATGCTCCTTGTATTTTTCTTAACATGGTTGTTTGTGACCACTTACAGGGAGCTTCAAGAGTCATCCAACCCTGATGTGATCAGCATCAGTGTTGAACTATCTTTCCACCCCAATTTGTGTTCGGCTTCCCTTGATCTCATGATAATCAAGTTTCACCTCCCACTTCTTTTTCAACCAACAACTAATTCAAGCGTATCCCATTTTCTATCTTTAAATCCTTCTAGTCATAATCATTACATCTCCAAGGGATAGAACTCCGTCTATCAATCATCACCCAAATCCAACTTAATTCGAGTTACCTAGGGAATTTAATTCTCACTAGGTTCTATGTCGGTCTCATATCCCTTCATAAATCACAACACTGTATATATATACATATATTTTTTTATCAAAATACAATACATGGCTTACATTTATGCACCATCGGGGTTTTAGTTCCCCGGGAGTTTCTTTACTCCCTTCCACTTGTACTCCCACACACCACTGTTAACAAAATAAACACACTTCCCACAATGGTATTCGCATCTTCTGTGCGCAATTACCACAATTTAACCACAAATAAATGCGTACGTTTATATAACACACGCGCCAACCATCATAACAAATCATTTTGTGCTATGCACACCTAGTTCGCGTACACTTGTACGGTAAAACACACTAAGTGGTTTTTGCGCTCTACCCCCCTTAAAAGGGATTACGCCCACGTAATCAATCACTGAACATTGGCTTAAAATGTTCTGCCGTCGTGAAGTGTTTTAACTTTCACGCGGTCTATTACACAATGGATTTTGATTAGAGGATCTTAACCATATTAGCGGTTTAGTTCCTAAACCAAGAATTCGCATTGGAGTTGTAACTCATAACCGGTTTCGGTCCTGGCCTGTGAGGCTTTTAGGCACTGATAACTAGCCATCCATTCATATTCACCATGTATATCCGGTATCTAGTGCATGGGCTCTCTGGCCTCTGTTGCGCAACTCTGATAGTTGTAGAGCTAGTTTGCCCCACTCGTTACTGTTACTATATTGTACATCTCCAGTGTATTACCCTTATCTTGGGAAGAATGGTTTCTCAACCGACGCATGGTATCTCTTACCCTAAGCGAATTCGGTGAGCTTCAACACTTCCCATCCACTTCTCCAATAACTTACTGCGTAAACTGCTATGTATTTCACAATGATTGACTTACTTCTACCGACTTACTGTCGGTTGAGATTGAGCTACTACCTAATGTGTAGTGCTCTCTCAGTTATTTCCCACACCTGGGGTATATCTCATACCGTCATTTGGTATTTAGTGTTACTATAGTCACTTACTGTTAATCGTGTCTCCACCTTTGGTTTTGTACATTTGTTCTTTCATTCCTGCGGCCTTGCATTACCTATGCATCGGCCATTATAACATTATTCCTCCACAATCACCATGCTTCTGATTCCTAGCTATCCCACTTGATCATTACTGCGCAAGTGCAATACCAAAACACTCAGTCATACAGAGTGCAGAGGCGTAAACTCTTGACAGTAAATCTCTCATGCGATTGCAATAGGAGTTTACTCTGTGTTTACTGGAATTCTTATCACATATCACTTGCTTCCGGCTTACTGCTCGGTTCCTTTGCTATTACTTACCGTTGTACCTCCACTGGGGTTAGCTCATAGCTCTGCTCACTCACCATTTTATCATCTAACAATACTCATACAACGGTCGCTCATTGCGCACCGTATCCTTACTCATTATACAATATCAACTTATACTGCATCCGCTATTATATTAGCTTCCGCTATTACGCTGGGTTTATCTGGCCACTTATTTGGCTGATTTTTGAATATACTACTATTTTTCTTGAGCCTTTATGTTTCTTTGAGCGTTGTTCGCTACACATTTAGCTTCACACACCTATGGTGATTGCTATCAGACTTACCACTCTTTCTGTGTACACAACTGGTACGAGCACTTCCTTTCGTGTTATTTTATTCAAATCACCCTGGGGTAATAACAACGTGGTCCATCCTCCACATATTTCTTGAACTTGATTCACATAACTACCGCTTCTGCGGTCTCACAATATCGAGAGGTATCCCCACTCTTAATGCAGTGGTTCGTTCTCCGCTCTATTTCCTTGTACCACATAAACTTCTACAATTAACTCAAATTTACATAACATATCTTGTTTGTGGCTTATAAGCCTTGCTGCCTTGAGCTCCGTTCATTGTAGGCTGTCCACACACATGTACTTCTCTATACCATGTTACCTGGTTAGAGGTTGTATTGGCATCCATGACAAGGTTGTTGCATCATATTTCCTTTCATGGGATGTCCCTTAGGATTGCCAGTCCGTCTCCTGACAACTTATGTCTAAACTGGGTGCTAATTTCGACCCTTGTGTTTCAATTATATTGCTTCATCCAACAATGTTTAATCCAAATACCCCTCAAGGATTGCTCCTGGGTGTTATTAAAATATGCCATTACATTTGGCTTGTACTTATGGGTACTTTCAGTTAGCCACGCCTTTTTGCGTTCTTAACTGGTTATTATCTTCTTCTGTGAAGATCAACATTTCCTGATAGTGTAGGTACTCATTCTGGGAGTTTCATCCCGTTCATTGCACATTAATGTGTCCACATTAGGCATCTGCCTTTCCCTGCTTTCCAGCTATCATGTTTATCCCTGAGGATCCTTAAGACATATGCTATGTCTTTACTTAACAGTTTGTGCACTTCGCACTTCCTAACTCTTAAACATTCCCTTGAAAGGAATTCACTAATCCTTTTACTCTCGTTAACTTAACTGAGTTCCTTAACTTCAACCATTCATGGTAATCCTTAGCTCTTGTTTGATTTACACTGCTGACCGTAGACGGAGTCGACTACTTCCCGTGTTTCGGACTCTACTCGTATACATATATGGGGTATCATACTGATACATTACTACTTACCCAACTAACCTATAAGTAGGTCTGTCAGGCCCACATGCTCCTATCGGAGTGCGGTCGTCCAACAACACAGTTGGTACACTTGTAGTGTCCGTCACACGCCTAGGTGAAGTATTCTGTTGTCAACCCCCTTATATTGTCCCGTGACAATATTCATTCCTTGCTTCCCGAACTTAATCAAGGGAAGGTTTATCCACTGTTGTATCCTTGTCAATTGCCCCTGGTTTCACTGGTTTGGTTTAAAAGTAGGTTGGAAAGAAGTGTTGGTTTGAAAGAAAATCTGGTTTTGAAAAGAAAGGGTTTGAATAAATTTGGGTTTGAAAGAAAATTTTCATGGTTTCACAACATCTTCTTACCTTAGCCAAGTCTAGCTTCTTGCTGACTGGTGTGTTTCCAATTGCAGAGGTTAGGCTAACAGGCCCTTCCACTGTTATAACGATCACATTTAACCTTATGGTACTTTACCAAGTACTTGTAGTGGTTATAAATTTCCCGAACAGCCCTGTTATAGCAGCACTTGCTATGGCAAGTGCGCCATGCTAACTGGCTATCGGTTTGACACATACCGACTGTGGTATTGTTTTTACCCATACGGTCATCAGTGGCCTTATTGGCCCTCACTGATCTTACTGTCTTGATAATAACTCCTCTAGGTGACTTCTCACTGTCTTCACATGATAATCATTAACTAGGGTGTTTCCCATTCTGGGAGACCCCTTTGTCTTAGTATTATATTCACCTTGTAGCCCGTTCCACGTATTTGTCGTGGTTACTGAGACTTGTCTCTTGTTTGGGCACTACGTTATAGTTCCGTAGTTGGTTGGTACACCGTTGGTGTATTACTTATCAACTGTGGTCCCGTAGACATTCGTCTCGGGTTCTATTAATCCATTTCTTGCCTGTTGCACGGTTGGTGCGTTGCAAGCTGGTTATCCTCGACTGATCGGCATGTCGACCCAGGTTGCTGGAAATTCTATTCTCTCATACATGAAATTCTTCATTCTTCGCTGTTGCATGCGGTTAGCATTGTTCAGATGGGAACCGTCTCCGGGATTCCCTGCTTTCGGGATCTACCGTATGACGGGTTCTCCGTACCTTTAAAGGTATTTAATAACAGCCAGATCGGGTATTCCCGAGTAAGAGTGGACTTCCATCTCTCTGGCGTTGTTTCCCAAGTTATATACAGGGATTGTGGAGGGTGGGATGGAGACTGTAGGTTTCCAGTATTCACTGGCAGTTCCTATCTAGCGTATCTCTCACGCTATCACTCAACCCTTAACCCAAAGTACTTAAATCCTAACTCGGTACTTCCTAAGCTCGGCAATTCAGTCATCAGAGTGATACTTCGCTCTGATACCACTTTTTGTAACACCCCAACCACCACCGTACACTTAACATCAATCTGCAGCGGAAATCTCAACTCATCACATTACTTAATTCAATGGTGTTACACGCCGTTAACCACCCACGTGGCTAACAAGGCTAATACATATACATTTGTATCGGTCTGATGGACTAGATTCCCGAGCAACTACACAATACAATCCTCATTCCATTTTCAACATCAACAACATACACCTCTCAACCATACCGAGTATTTATAAACTGATGCCGATAACAATTTCGGTCTTACTACGCCTACAATGCTTACGCCATTTAAATGGCTACCCATGTATAAACATCTATCCCGTCCTACTCTCGAACGGCTTCCAGCTCCTTGTACCTGAAATAGAAAGGTAGAAAAGGGGGGGCCCCCAAGGGGCTCAGCACCTTTGCTGGTATGGTAATCCCGCAGCCCACATGCTACCGGGCCACGCACAACTAATTGTCGTCTTAGCATGCAGTTGATTATATTTAAATCATGCATACAAACCATAAACACACAACACTTTGCATACACCCGACAACAGGGCTCAACATACATCCAACACATCCACACTTAACAAACCATCCAATGATTCCTTTATCCTTAGAGTGGCTCTCCTCTAAAAACGGAGCTACTTCCTTAATGAACAACACGTACCCATTAATCGGGTTATCCTTAAACGCCTCCTGTCACAAACTGGGATTCATTTCCATGATCCACTCACTCCATATCCTACAACATATCTCATTTCTCACATAATAAAACATAACAACACCTTTCTTGTTTCGACGCACACATGATGACATCGCATTCATTTTAAACATCCAATATATATATATATACCTTAGCACAGCAAGGGAATTTGCATAGCACCATAACATTACATAACACCATAAAATCGGTTCTCACAAGGAACCTTCCACCATAGTTAGCATACATAGTGAGCCTAGAGATTATTACCAATCCCATGTTAAGCTCGTTACCAACCTCGTTACCGTCCGGTTATATAGAACGGTTAACTTATACCCAAGGTGTGTCGGATATAGTAATCCCAAGCACACCGAAATAACATTCGTATGCCCCTGTGGCCCGACGTGAGTCAGTAACTAGCTTTGGATAAGCTAAGGGAAGGTAGAGACCAAATTGGAATACCACCTATACATACACCAAGAGAGCCGAACCGGATATGATATCGACTCCCGTCCATCACACGCGTGGCCGGAACAACCGGACTCCTCACCCCCCATTAGTACATACACTTATAAATAAGTAGTTAGAGATCCATTATGGAGCCTACCACATCCACACACCATACGGTATCATAACCGAGTTAAGCACACAAGGGAGGTTCACACACTTGCATACAACAACAATGTCCAACTAACTCACACATAGCCGTGGTTAGCACGTTCCCAAGGTTTGGGCCGTCAACTTCGAATACCGATCACTCATGTGTTCCTAGTTTTGGTTAGCTGAGGTTTGACACATATTTGAGGTTAAATGGTATCGGAGGCCAAATTCGCCACATAAATGAATTACTATAAACTCATTACATGTTTTAATCTTACAAGGTGGCAAACACTCAGTAAAACATATTGGCATACAAGCCGGTGTAATCCGGTAGGACACAGGTTGCAAGAAAACCATACCTGTCACCGGAGTCCACTTTACCACGTCCACTTATGTTCCTCGAGCGATTCTCGAACAACTGTTAACATCACATGTGTTTTTTATTAACATCGGGGTTTGCTTGATTATTTAATGTCTAATGCCTAACTTTCCCCGTTAACTTAGTTACATAACTTTACATTTTAACTTGTTTTACTTTCACATTTTTGATACAACTTTTCACCCACTTAATTGCCATTTAAAACTCACCTAATATGTCCTTAACAACCTTATAACATCATTACCTATCAATCCCCATCATTACATATCATTTCATAACCTTAAACCATATTTTTGGTCCATACAACACCTTGTCCGAACTTGTGTCCGGACTTCCCAAGTTCGGACACAAGCCGCGACCTAATACTGAAAACCATACACACGTCCGAACTTGTGTCCGGACTTCCCAAGTTCGGACACAGTTCGAGAGTAAATCCCAGATAGAAACAGTCACGTCCGAACTTGTGTCCGGACTTCCCAAGTTCGGACACAGTTCGAGAGTGGGAAAATCCTTTACCCAACAGAGCCTGTCCGAACTTCCATGTCCGGACGGAAGTTCGGACACGGCAAAACATTCAATCTCCAAGTCTTTAAACACTTAACCAAATTCCTCCAAAGCCTTTAACACTTGTAGTATCTTCTCCTTAGGTTTCTAAGTGATGTTTCATGCCTATTCTAACCATTATACCAAGACATATCTTCCACACAAACATCATCATCCAAACATCCTTTCTTACAAAACAAAACTCCTTATGTCACTCTTACAATTCCTTTTTCCAAGCTTACACCTTCTCCTCAATTTACCAAAGTTTGCCTAAGTCTTTAACTAAGTCCAAAATGACTTTGGTACATACTAGAACCTCAAGATCATGCCTAAGTCCTTAATACACTCTAGAACACTTCTTAGTTCATCAAAATTCTTTTAAAACATCTTGAACTCCTTATGCATTTCCTAAATTTCGACATAGGTTCTCCTAGCATTTTGTTACACCAAAGCACATTGTTTCCACCATTAAACATTCAAGAACACCTAAATCCATCAAGAACACTATCACTCACAAAACTTCACCAAATTTACACTACATCACAATATAGTGCATAATTAAACTTGCTTGGCACTTAGGCCCTTAAATAACATGGCTCTTAGGCCCTTAAATTGCATAATCCTTAAACACTGAATTTCCACAATACATAAGCCTTTGACCTGCAATTACACACACCAAGACATATGTTCCTTTACTAGTCTCCTTGAGAACACCTTACTAAGTCATTCACCATTTGCTCTTTAGGTAGTTTTAACAAGCATTATAAGCTCATTTCTCCTAAGGCATTAAATCACATTGAGATAGCATATTTACCTCTTTTCCACTCAAACTTCTTTCTTGTTTCCTCTTAAAACCGGTAAGGCATTTCACTCCTTGTCAACTACTTAACAATATACAAACATCATAATGAGTTTTCAAGCTTTAAGCTCCATCTCATTGTAAACCCTAATTACATATATTGTTTTAACACATTAGGGTAATTGTTTTACCTTGGAATTGGAAGAGAGCTTGAATAAGTATCAAGAGAGGACTCCTCCTAGCCCTTGGAAGGTTCAAATGAAGCTAAAACAAAGCAAGGTAAATACACCTTTAGTGGTGATTTTCGGTCAACATGAAAACATGAAGGAAACATGGATTTTCTTTGAGTTTCCTTACCTTGAAGCAAAGGAGAACAATAATATGTGAAAATATAAGCTCAAGCTCCTTCAATGGTGGAACTCCATGGCACCAAAATGGTGGTCTTGAAGTTTTGAGAAGGTAGGAATGAAGAGCTTGATGAGAGGAAGAGAATGGTGGTGTTTGTTCTTGATTTGGTTATGTGAGCTAAGAATTATTGCCAATGGAAGGTGGAGCTTTGGTGAGCACTATTCCAAACCGTGAATGGAAGAAAGAAGAGAGGTTGAGGGAGCCTTGAAACCGTGGGAAATGAAGAAGGAAGGGAGAATGAAGATAAGTTTTGTTAGTTTAGATATTTAAGTAAAGTAAATAGTGTTTTACTTTATCAATTTCTATCTTATCAATTTAACAAAGGAATGACTCATTCCCTTATGAGAAAACCGGCCCCCAAATAGTAGCAAGGGGTATTTTAGACTTTATTTGCCAATTTAATTACTTATGATCACATATGTTACAAACTAGCTTATAAAAATCACTATTCACAAAAACAAGGCACATAGAAGTGAAATTTTTGATTTCCCATTGATATAGACTTCCAAATGTGATACTATATAGTACACATGTTAATTAAAGAGTAATGATGGACATTTAGCCATTCAAAACTCATTTACAAGACAATTTTTCAAAAACGTGCTTTAAGACTCCTTAAAGCACATTTTGGTTTTAACTTGTTTTCAAGCTTGGTTTTCTTTAGTAATTGATTTAATATGTACCTTAACATATAAATAAGGCATAGGTATGACCATTAGGTCTTATACACATTTATCCCAAGCTTAGAGCACATTTTAGCCCATATTGACCTTAACGTATTTATTTGTGTTTTGTTTGGTTTCATTGTCTACCAAAGTTTCCTAAGGACTTAATTAGCCTTATAAAGTCATAATTAAATATTATAACGTCTTGGTAGGCTCTTTGGGTCCTAGCCAAGTTCACTCCAACCTTAGAGCATGTTTTTGCTCAAACCGTGTCTTAGTGTTTTATTGTGTTTTACCATGGTTTAAATGGTTCATTTATGTTTCTAAGGCACTTTTTAGCCTTTAAATACCATAGTTTAACATTTACACAACATACCAAGGTTTGGGGTATTTCACCACCCAACACTACAATTCACAATACGCATTACTCAGATACATTACACATCGTACATACACATCCATACACTACACATTACACATACATACATACACATACCAAATTCACTTGCACTACTTGTGCCATACAAAAATCTATTACAATACCTACACACTAAGCAATGCCCACCTGAAGCAATGCAAAAGCAAAAAGGCTCTACCCCCCTTAAAAAGGGGTACGCCCCGTACCCGTATTACTAAATACTAGACTATCTAGTCTATGAATAACTGTGGGTACTTAGCCTTCATGGCATCTTCCAACTCCAATGTCGCTTCTTCGACATCATGGTTTGACCATAGGACCTTCACCATTCGTATAGACTTATGGCGAGTGTCTCTGGTCTTCCTATCAAGGTTTCTCACCGGGGTTTCAACATATCTCATTGTCGGCTCAATGGAAAGTCTCTCGGGCTCTAGGACATGAGAAGGATCGGCAATATACTTCTTGAGTTGTGACACATGAAATACATCATGGACACGTCCCAAGTCCTCAGGTAATGCTAACCTGTAGGCTACAGATCCAACTCTTCCGGTGATAGTGTACGGCCCTACAAACTTTGGGCTTAGCTTGCCCTTCTGACCAAATCGGAAGACACCCTTCATAGGTGAAACGCGCAAGAACAATTGGTCGCCTACGGCGAACTCAAGGTCGCGTCATCACACATCCGCATAGGATTTCTGTCTATCTTGGGCTGCCTTTATATTGGCTCAGATTTGTTGCACTTCCGCTTGGACTTGTTCTAAATACTCCGGTCCTATGAACGCTTCGCTTGACTCATCCCAACACAAAGGTGTATGGCAAGGTCTACCGTATAGGGCTTGGAAAGGCGACATCTTAATCGAAGCATGATAGCTATTATTATACGAAAACTCGATAAGATGAAACTTGTCTAACCAACTCCCCTGAAAGTCTAAGGCACATGCCCTAAGCATGTCCTCCAGTGTCTGGATGGTCCTTTCTATCTGACCATCGGTCTGAGGATGGAAGGCGGTACTCAACTTCAATTTTGTACCCAACGCTTCCCGTGTGGCTCTCCAGTATCTCGAAAGAAATCTGGTGTTGCGGTCAGATACTATAGTTTTCGGGACTCCGTGTTGTCTGATAATCTCTATGTCGAATAGCTCTGCGAGCTTCACTACCTTCCAGGTGTCCTTCATCGGTATGAATCTGGCAACCTTGGTAAGGCTATCGACTACAACCCAGATCATGTTGAGTCCTCCCCTGGCAGGTGGGAGTCCTACAACAAAATCCATGGAGATATCATGAAATTTCCACTCCGGAACTGGCATTGATTGTACCATTCCGCCCGGTCTACGATGTTCAAACTTCACCTTCTGGCATGTCAAGCATCTCAATACATACTCCGTCACATCTGATTTCATCCTAGACCGCCAGAAGTACCTCTTCATGTCTTTGTACATCTTGGAGGCTCCTGGATGGACTGACAATGTGGAACTGTGTGACTCTCGCAGGATGCGATCCCTTAGCTCTGCATTGCTTCGGGGGACGCATAGCCTGCCATTCAATCGAATCAGACCATCTTCATGTAATTTGAAGTCATACTTCTTCTTCTCAAATGTACCATTCTCGATCTTTTGTCTGATTTCGGTTAGGTAAGCGTCGCTCAACTGGGTGTCTCGCACCTCGTCAACCAAGCTAGAAGAAGCGAGTAGTGAATGGAGCGAGTGTGCTCGATGACTCAGGGCGTCGGCTACGATGTTTGCCTTCCCTTCCTTATACTGTAGGTCGATGTCGTAGTCTGAGAGAAACTCCATCCACCTTCTCTGTCTCAAATTCAGTTCTTTCTGTGTGAATACATACTGTAAGCTCTTATGGTCGGAGTAGATGGTGATGCTTACCCCATAGAGATAGTGTCACCATATCTTCAAGGCGAAGACAATGGCTCCTAACTCTAAGTCATGTGTCGGGTAATTCTCCTCAAGCTTTTTCAGCTGGCGGGAGGCATAAGCTACAACCTTGCCATGCTGCATGAGTACGCATCCCATTCCTTTACCTGATGCATCACAATATACCTCAAATCCCTCTGTGCCCTCTGGAAGAGTAAGGATGGGCGCTGAGGTCAATGAGTCCTTTAGGCTCTGAAATGATAATTCACACTCGTCTATCCATACAAACGGTGCATCTTTCTTCATCAATGTAGTCATGGGCTTAGCGACCTTTGAGAAGTCCTTTGCAAATCTCCGGTAATAACCGGCTAGACCAAGAAAGCTCCGAATGTCGGTAACAGTCTTAGGTCTAGGCCATGATCGTACAGCTTCAATCTTAGAAGGGTCAACTGAGATACCTGTGCTCAAGATGACATGACCGAGGAATGATACCTGATCTAGCCAGAACTCGCATTTGGAGAACTTCGCATACAGCTGGTTCTTGCGCAGTGTCTCAAGCACTTTCCTCAAATGAATTTTATGTTCCTCTGCTGATTTTGAATATACAAGGATGTTGTCGATGAAGACAACAACCGAAGTGTCCAACTGCTCACCGAATAGTCGATTCATGAGGTCCATGAATTTTGCTGGTGCGTTTGACAAACCAAATGGCATGACGGTGAATTCGTAGTGGCCATATCTGGTACGGAATGTCGTTTTCTTGATATCTTGTTCTTTGATAGCAATCTGATGATACCCAGAACGGAGGTCGATCTTGGAGAAGACTGAGGCTCCTTTCAGCTGGTCGAATAGGTCGTCGATGCGTGGCAATGGGTATTTATTTTTGACTGTGACTGCATTCAGCTCACGGTAGTCAATACAAAGTCGGAGACTACCGTCCTTCTTCTTCACAAAGAGGACCGGTGCTCCCCAGGGTGATATGCTCGGGCGTATAAACCCTTTGTCGAGAAGGTCTCGTAGCTGGTCTTTTAACTCTGTCATTTCAGCAGGTGTCATACGGTACGGTGCCCTAGCAATGGGACCGGTACCTGGCAAGAGGTCAATCTCAAATTCTACCGCTCTCTGAGGTGGCATGCCGGGTAGCTCCTTAGGGAATACATCAGGGAATTCAGATACTACCGGTACATCATCACTGAACTCTGGATCTCGCTTCAGATCTTGTACATAACATAAATACACTTCATGCCCTTTTCTGAGCTCCCGGTACATAGCCATGGCGGAGATGACTGTGGTCGAAGGCTCTCTCGGTCTCTAGCGGTAAGATTCAGTAACCCCAGAAGGACCTTTGAGCAGCAATCGATGCTCGGCGCAGAGGATTCTACCCTTGTGCCGCTCCAACCAATTCATTCCGATTATTAAGTCGAATCCCAATCCGTTAAACTCGATGAAGGAGATGGGAAACAGGTCGCCTTTGATTTGGATCGTGGCTGATTGATAGTACTTGGTGCATTTTACTCGCTCCTTCGATGGGAGAGTAACCAGAAAATTTGGTAGCTCATCCGCATCTAGCTTCAACCTCTTCACAAAAGATGGTGAAACGAAGGTGTGAGAGGCGCCAGAGTCGAATAACACTGTGGCTTCAATGCCATTCACTGGGAAGGTTCCCGTTAAGATGGTGCCGCTTTTACCGGCTTGTGCTTCGGTGAGGATACTCAGGTTAATTTTCATTACTTAACAACGGTGTACTTTATTTACAGTAAGTTTTGGTTTCGATGTTCTGGAGTCAACCGACCTTGCATGTCCGGTCCCAAGGTCGGTCCATTCCAGTAAGTTACATTACAAGCGAATTTTAGGCCGACCGACCTTGCAAGTCCGGTCCCCAAGGTCGGTCCATTCCAGAAGGTTCTATGACGGAATTTTTCTGGCCGGCAGACCTTGTAAGTTCGGTCCCTAAGGTCGGTCCATTCCAGAAGGTTTCCGCCCTTTGTAAATCTGGGCTTGACCGACCTTGCAAGTCCGGTCCTAAGGTCGGTCCAGTCCAGTAATCACATTTTTATTTCTGTTTTCAGTCCCTCTTCTTACCCATTACTTCCCCATTGTTCCTACACTTATTCCCACATGCTTTCACACTAATTAAACACTTTAAATCATGTTAATTCATCCATTAATTCATCACTCATTCCTATACTAACTTATATACTTAATTTCCCAAGTTTCAATTCACACTTACATTGTTTCTTTCCTTAATGCATTTTGCTACAGATTTTGCTTCTAACACTCTCCATCTACAGCTCCCTCTTCTAATGTCATCTCTAACACTTCTAATGCATTACAATACATTAACTACCTCTCTCAACCTACCCTCTAACTATCTCAATCAAAATCTGTTACAACATATATTTTTCACCTAGTTTCCCATTCATTAAGTGCTCTAATCCTAGGTAAATTTTGCCATAGTCTCCCCTATAACTTTACAATCTCACCACATCATTTACACTCACATTATCATCTATCTCACCTGTTTTCATTAATCACAATACACATAGCTCCCATATACATTTACCAACACTAAACACTCTTAAAAATTCCTGCACACTACATTCAATTCCCATCCAGGTTTCCACAAGTTTTTAATGTCTTTTAAGGGTTTAAAACATTGTATTCTCCTACACATTACACTACCACTACACTACCATTTTGCAATACCCATTTAAACTTCTAAAATTTGTTACATACATATACACAAGACTACACAAAGGTGAGTATAATTACCTTGTTTCTCTTCTAGTTCTTTCCTTTCCTTCTTCTTCCTTCTTCCTTCCTCCTCCTCTCTCTCTCTACCGATTATAGTACTTCAACAAATCTAACATTACAGCCCATACATACACACCATTTTAATACACTATCCAACCCTTATCATTCTTTAAAGCGTAATGCTATTTTTAGGGTTTAGAGGTTCCATTACCTTGCAAGGGTGTAGGTACGGTTTGGGCATCAAGAACAATATTTCCCTCTCTCCAATGAAGCCAAAATCGGATAGAGTACAAGGAAACCAAACAAGGTTTTAGCTTAATTTTTGTTTTGCCCATAAGGATAGAAAAACAATGAGGTTTCAGGAAGATTTTTACCTCAAAATAACAAGGATAAGGAGGTGGTTCTAATGGTGGTCTTGAAGCTTCAAATGCTACACGCCCATGGAGATGAAAGTTGTTGTTTCTGAATTTTGAAAGGAGGGAAATACTCTCCTTGATGAGAGGATTCCAATGGTACAAGTTTTGTAATTTTTGGTGGAGCTTTGAGGGGTTAACAAGAGGAGAGAAGTGAGTATTTTTGTGTGTTTGCTCTTTTCTCCATTGATGTCCGGTTGAAGGAAGAAGAAATAGAGAGGAGGGAGTTGGGTCTGTACGTGAGAGAAGAGAATGAGGGGATAGGAGAGAGAATAAGTGAGTGAGGTAGTAAAGTAATGTTTTACTTTTTGCTTTTAATTGTTTTTGTCTTTTGTACATAGATAGAGGTAAGAGAGTGTGTGTGAGAGAGGGGTAGAAATCGGACCACACAGCCCACACACACAAACTCTACTTTTTATTTTAAAAGTGGACACATAAGTTTGGGTTATTTATGTTTCTACCCCACAACTTCCCGTTTTTGACAGTTTTTACTAATTCCTCGTTTTCTTGATTTTATTGGTCTAAAGCTTCACTAATATTTATTAATGACTATTTAGTTGACCGAAATTGTTACGAGTCTATTTGACCCGCTTAAAGCCACGTTTTCCCGGTTTCCTCGAAAAACGCACTTTAAGGTTCGTTAGTGTTTTTAATCCATTTTAAGGATCCGTTTTCTTCGGGATTTGTTCCCTCATGATTATTTACACATAATTAAGCTTCTAAATTACTTATTAGCCTAATTAATCACTATTTTTAATTACGGGGTATTTCAAGATTTTTAGTAGTTTATATTTTATTTTATTTTATCTTATTTGTTTTGGTTGTTATCTCAATTTCATATTACTCTGTTTTATTCTTAGTTAATTGTCTTTTTAGTTATTTAATTATTTTATTTTATTATACTTCAGTTTTTTTATATTCTATTGTTAGTTTATTTTGTTTTAGCTATTTCATTAATTTTTATGTCATTTTATTTTATTTTATTATTTTCATTGTTATTTAATTTTAATTTTAGCTATTTCACCTTTTTTATAGTTTAATTTTCTTCTTGTTTTATTTTAGTTCCAATTTGATTTATGTGGATGTTCAATCGTTTTTGTTTCATCATATTTTCTCTTTTCATTTTACTTTGTTTTTAATTTTCTAACTACTTTTGATAATGGCACAGTGGAGCCCCAGCGACAGTCGTGTTTATTCCGTTGGTGCTAGTTCTTCCCGGGCTCCGGATCTCATGATGGAACATATAGTTGCTAACCAGGCATAATTAAAAACAACGATGAGCAGTATGATGGAGATGCTAGAGCAGGTAACAAAGGGACAAACTCCTGTTTGGGCATTGGAGCAGGTGTCTTCTGGTTTATTTGATCCATTTTCCTCTGATTTGTGCTGCTCGCAGTGTGGGGGTAATCATGAGTTAGAAGATTGCCATGAAATTGAAGAGATGAGGCCGATTGAGGAGAAATTTGAACAGGAATCATCTTACTGGCAGGATATATATTGCTCGTATTGTGGGGGACCTCATGAGTTCGATGACTGTCTTGAATTTCAAGAGCAATTGTGGTTAGAGAG